>CAWUFW010000151.1:0-1200000 GCA_963921515.1 Calotriton arnoldi | reverse complement strand
GCCCAGCAGCCTCAGGGTCATCCGTACCGAAACCCAGGATAAAGGCTGAAAGATCGGAATCATAGCCTGAATATCCCGGACTCGCCGTTCGGGAGGATAGGCCCGAAACTGCGTCGTGTCCAGAACTGCTCCGATGAAAAGGAGCTGTGGAGAAGGAATCAGATGCGACTTCGGCACATTGATGGAGAACCCCAGCGAGTGCAGGAGTTCGGCCGTAGTCTGGAGGTGGGAGACGACTGCCTGGGACGAGCCCGCCTTCAGCAGCCAGTCGTCGAGGTAGGGGAAGACTGAAACCCCTGCCCGGCGCAGATGAGCTGCGACCACCGCCATCACTTTCGTGAACACCCGAGGGGCACTGGTAAGGCCAAAGGGGAGCACGGTGAACTGAAAATGCTCGAGGCCTACCGTGAACCGAAGGTAACGCCGGTGGGCCGGCAGGACGGGGATGTGGAAATAGGCGTCCTGCAAGTCCAACGCTACCAACCAGTCTCCGGGGTCGAGGGCAGTCAAGACCTGAGCTAGGGTGAGCATCTTGAACTTCTCCTTCCGGAGGAAGCGATTGACGTTCCGGAGGTCCAAGATAGGACGCATGTCCTCCTTGTCCTTTTGGGCACCAGAAAGTAGTGGGAGTAGCAACCACGCCCTACTTCTGGGGTCGGAACATGCTCGATGGCCCTCTTGGCCAAGAGGGCCGTGAATTCCTTCTGTAGAAGCACCAAGTGATCCCCTGACATGCGGTGGAATTGAGGTGGCATGGCTGGGGGGGGGGGTCTCGAAGGGGAGGGAGTAGCTCCTTCGGACAATGTCCAAGACCCACCTGTCCGAGGTGATGGGACACCAGTGGTGAAGGTGATGGCGGACCCTGCCCCCGACTGGCGTGCTGTGCACCTGAAAGGAGGGACTAGGAGGGCTTGGAGGCCGCGGACGGGTTGGAGGTGGTGGCCTGACCCGCACGCTGGTTGCCCGAACCGCCACGGCGGTATCCACGTCCTCGGCCACGCGAAGACGCCTGCTGCGCGGGCCGGTGGCTGGGCTGCTGACATGACTGGGCGCCCCTTCCGTGGCCACGATAGGGGCGAAAAGCAGAAGTTAGCGGAGGGCGTGTAGCAGAAAGGCCCAGGGACTTGGCAGTAGCCCGTGAGTCCTTAAAGCGCTCCAACGCATGGTCTGCTTTGGACCCAAAAGACCGACTCCATCAAAGGGCATGTCCATGAGAGAATTCTGGACATCCCCTGAAAAACCAGTGGTTCTCAGCCAGGCGTGGCGACGCAGCGCCACCGTCGTTGCAATAGACCTGCCCAGCGAGTCGGCGGTATCAAGGCCACATCGAATTGTGTATTTGGCCGCATCCCTTCCTTCCGCAATGGCGCGGGAAAGCAGTGTCTGGACCTCCTCAGAACACTGGGGCAAAACAGTCGCCACCGAATCCCACAAGGAGTGGGTATATCGGCCCAAAAGGCAAGCGGTGTTGATGGACCGCAAGCCCGCACTGGAGGAAGAAAAACCCTTCTTCCCAAATTGATCCAGGCGTTTGGATTCCCTATCCGGAGGGGCGGTAGGGAAGGCGGTTTGGGAAGCGGAGGCTTGGACAACCAAGCTCTCAGGTGTGGGGTGGACAGAGAGAAATAGGGGTCGCCCGGAGCTGGGCGATGGCGTCGGGACACGTTCCTATCCACAGGAGCCCCTGTGTTGGGCTTGGACCAGGCGCCCAAAGAACGTCAGTGAGGGCATCGTTAAACGGCAGCACAGTCTCCGTAGAGGAGGCTGCCGGCTGAAGCACCTCTGTCAAGAGATTAGTCTTGACTGCCACAGTAGGGAGTTGGAGATGTAAGGCTCCAGCCGCCCTACGCAACACCGTTGCAAAATTGGCTCCCTCCTCCGTAGCCACGGGAGGAGACAGCATGCCAGTGTCAGGGGAAGTATCTAGACCACTGGCGTCCTCTAGACCCTCTGTCCAGTCCTCATCATACTGACACTGTTGTGCCAGAGGGTCATCAGACCCCTCCCAGTCCTCCTGGTCCTCCTCCGGTTCAAAATAAGGAGGAGGAGGGACATTTGGGATCCAAGGCCCCATCGGCGCCGGAACCGGCGTCGAGCGACGTCGGCCCGGTTCCATGTCCGGAGCCGGAAGGAACTGGGGGACGACGCCGCCCGGAGCCCCAGGCGGCATCGTGAACGGCACCGGAGACATCGGCGCCGGTGGAGGTGTCGTTAGGTCGACCGGCGTCGATGGAGGTTGCGGAGCCGGGATCGAGGCCGGGGCCGGAGCCGGGATCGAGGCTGGAGGCAAGGGCAACGCCGGGGCCGGAGCCGTCGGCGACGCCGGAGCAACCCCATCAGGGCCCGCGGGGCCCGAAGGCGCACCGGAGGGACCTTGAGGCCCGAAGAGGCGGGCCATGGCCGACAGGAATTCCTGTATTTGGGCCGGATCCGCCCCCGAACCCGGGAAGGACGGGTATTGCGGGGCGACTCCACAGGCATGTCCGGGGCCGCGGGGGCGGGGACGGTGCCGGGAGGGGCCTCAGCCGAGTCGCGAGACCGGCGAGGCGAAGTCCTAGAGCGACGATGCTTTTGGACTTTTTGTGTTTTGACTTACCGGACGAAGAAGACTTCGACGCCGACGACCGGGGAGGACTCCGCGACCGACCCCTCGACCTCTCACGCGACCGGGGCTTGCGCGGAGCCGAATGCCGGGCCTCGAGGAGCTTTCGAGACCGCTCTCGCAAAGCTTTCGGGTTGAGGGCCCGGCAGTCGGAACACGACTCCGTGTCGTGGCCTCGGCCGAGGCAGAAGAGACACTCCCAATGCGGGTCTGTGATGGACATCATCCGAGCACAGGCGCCGCAACGTTTAAAGCCGGGCATCCCTACGACACCTCGAAGTCGATTCGAGAAACAGTGAAAAATTCACCAAAAAAGTTAGTCAAAAAATGACTAGGGCACTGCTCTTCCCGGATCTGCGCTTGCTGGCGCGGAAAAGAAGAACTGACGTCAGCGCGCAGGGGCGGCGTCTAAGTACTGCCCGCGACGTCATCCCGGCGATCACGACGCCGACGACGGACGCGGAGCCGCACAACGCCGCCTACCGACGCGCAAGGGTACTGCTACGCAAAAACTTTCCGGATCCAGCCTGACGCCTGGGGATATTCTAAGGTAAGGAATCTGTCACTAACGTGTCTCTTTCAGATATGTTGTAACATTACGAGAGTCAGAAAACCTTGGGTCCGGCCTATCCTGTTTGTAGCCAGGATCCGTGTCATGAAAACGCAGTTGGCAGGCATTAGATGCTATGGGCCAAGCCAACCAGGGTGACTGAACAAACGTAGAGACATTAAACGAATTGTTCTGAAACAAAACTTGCAAATCTGTAAGGGACATATTGTAGTACAAGCTTTCGTTGGGAGTGGAAGACAAGACAGGAATGGATGGGGCATTTAATTGTTTGGACGTAGCCAAACCCCAACATGTCGTTTGATAGATGGTTTGATTTAAAAATAGAATTTGGGCCGGGATGAGGCAAGCACGGTGCAAGGCTTCTGTGCCCTGCACCTGCCATGCTTTGGAGCCCCAAATAGATTTTAAATCAATGGTGTCACGCCAATGTTCATAACCACCCACAGCTAAGGCGTTCAAAAAGGAACCCGAATACAGCAATTTGGTGTGGGTCAACATAATCTTCTGAGTAGCCGTTGTATTTAATTTAAAATAATAGGACCCAGGGTTCGACCTATCAAAGTCTGTAAAATAAGTAAACTTATTTCTAAGAGTCTGGGAGCCACCTGGCAAAGGGGTCGGACAATGTTCCCATTGACTATAATTAAAAAGACCCCGAAGGGTACTGGGTTTATGGAGAAAGTGGTTGCCCCAATGCTGGTAACAATATAAATCGGCATAACTTGCAGAATTCATGTACAAATCTTCAGCGTTAAAAGCAGCATAATATTTCAAATCAGTAAATAACGATTCAACTGCATGTACATCCCAATCGTCAGAAGGAATATTACTTTTAACGACATCACCCATTGAAACACGGAGGACATTTGGTACATTAATAATCTCGGTTGGTCCATGAATTTGGAAATTTACCGCATCCCATACGATGCCATCAGCGACTGGAAAAGCCGAAATGTACACAAATGTGTGGTCACGCTTCATGATGTGAGATGAAGAATGCGGAGCCAATGTTCCAGCGACACAGTTCACAGCAGAGCGTTCTGGCAAATAGTGACCATTAATGAGTAGAAAAAACACTGTGACAAAGCCAATGGGCATGAACAGAAAAATCAGGAATAGTACCAACCAGATGTATGTCCATGGTGGGATTAAAAAATTGTCTCTGAACCAGGATACAAAAATACTGAATCTGGACGGGATAAGTGCTGAGGTGGAATCCGAGTCAAAGGAATAACGTGTTGGGCTCAGTGGCGTTGTTGGTAGATGAGCCACGGACTCGGTGGCGGGGTAGGTATACTCGGTCTCCTCGTTGCAGGGGGAATCCGGGTAGTCGAGCAGGCGATCAGGCAAATCTACCATCTCAATGGCAACATCAGTGACCGTTCGGGCTGGAAGACCTCAAACATTTGTCCTGGAAATGACTGGACAAGAGACCGCTGGTGTTACACTATTCAGGATCGGCCAGATGTTGTAGCTTGACATTTTCCACTGAGATGTATCCGTTTTCCTTGCGACCAGGAAGCGGTGGTAAGAGGACTGTACGAGTACCCTTCAAGCCAAGGACTGGAACCGGTGCACGAAAAGAGGGGCCAAATTCTTTTTTGTTCTCCACCTTCTCTCGGACCAGGTCTCCAACTTTCGGAAGCCAGCCGGCAACCGGAATCTGCAGCGCAGCGTCTGTGGCTGAAGGTAAATGTTCGATTGCTAGTTTGTCTCAGGCTTCTTGTAAGTCCTGTAACATAGTAGAATGGTTATCTACGTCAAAGATTGCGGATTGCGCCGCCATGTCTAGACCATCAAGGTCAGGCACAAACATTCTTATGCCAAAGAGCATTTCGTATGGGGTCCGCCCACCCAGAGGTCTTCTAGGGAGATTATTAAGTGCACGTTGTACGGTATACAAGTGGGCCAGCCAGTTCCTGCCAGTACCTAAGACTCTAGCTGTCAAGGATTGCCTTAAGTCACGGTTCATTCGTTCAACAATCGAATTGCCCTCAGGCCGATATGGAGATGAAAATTTCACCTGCACCCCCAGTGACCCCATTGCTTCCTTGTAAGCCTTAGAGGCGAACGCTGGACCTTGGTCAGAATGGAAGGTATCGCAGGCGAAAATTCCCACAAAGACACGCAAATCCCTGATGACATTTCGAGCGTCAGCACTCCGTTGTGGCCAGACCCAGATGAAACGTGTGCACGAATCCACTGCAACCAAGATGTACTTGTATGCAGTGTCAGAAGAAAATGGAGCGCAGTGATCCAGGTAAACACACCCAAAAGGTCTGTTAGAAATGCAGAGCGGTGTTTGTGGTGGCCGTGTAACCGTGGAAGGCTTAATTTGCTGACAAACGTCACAAGAAAGCACATAAGTACGGGTCTGTTTATATAAACCACGCCACCAGTAACGCTGCTGCAAGATGGAAACCGTCGCAGACACGCCAGCATGTGCCGAGGCCATGCCTTCGTGTGCGGCCGTTATCAAGGAAAGCCTGCGGTCCGCGTTGGGAATCAGCCGATCACCAACGTCTGGAATTCTTACGTAAGGAGCCTGTTCGGGACCTAATTGATAAGAGTATTTGGAAGGGAAACCCCGTGGGTAATTAGCACCTTCTTTTGTCGCAGCAATAGCTGCCAAAATATCTTTATCGATTTTAGTCATGGATCTTTTAACTGCTGCTACTGAGCACGTGGCTACTGCTGATTTGGCAGCTTCGTCTGCCAAACCGTTACCGACAGCGTGTGCGCCCACACGCTGGTGGCCAAGAGTGTATATCACCTGTGTGAGAGGCAGACGTTGTTTCAGATCTGCCACTCGAACCCAAAGCATTTTATGCTTAATTGTGCTGCCTTTTGCATCTCTATAGTCATTTTGTGACCAAAAGAATAGATTGTCATTGAAAGACTGAACACAGTAGTAAGAATCGCTCACTATTAGGGTAGTCACATCTGGATTAGCGAACTCAAGTGCGAGCACCAAAGCGCGCAGCTCAGCCAATTGTGCAGTACTGTCTCCTAGTGCCTGAGTGTGCACTACCGTCTGTCTGAACTCACCGTTCACCATAGTACCTGCAACAATAGCACATGCTGCTGAATAAGCATGCTTGGAACCCGTGGCCGGTTGTGCCGAACCATCGGTATAGATAATACATTCGTACTCCTCAAGCGGTAGCAAAGACAGAGGAGGAGGATGAACAAATTCATACTGTAAAAACTCCTGTGTCTGAAGTGAAGAATCAAAGATAAACGTGACATCCGGAGATCTCAGCGATGTAGCCCATTGGATCCAACGGGGGTGCAAAGCCTTAGAGTTCGGTACACTGGCTTTCGTCACTGCCTCAAGGGCAGGATATGGTGTTACCACCAAAATGCGTTTTCCCTGTGCCAGTGCGCGTTCCTTTAGAATCGCCATTTGCACTGCAGTCAAAACTTTCTCCACAGAGGAAAAGCGCATTTCTGCAGAAGAGTAAAGATGTGACTTGTATGCAATCGGTACTGTGTCACCTTCGTTAAAGGTTAAGTACGTGGGGGGGGGGGGGGAGGGAGTCTTCATCCCAGCCCACGTGGTTGCGGTAGAACGCCGGAGCCAGGGACACAGCCCACTCAGCTGCGAGAGCCTCCGCTTTGTCCTTGGGGGACATGACGAGAAAAGCTCGGAAGGATTACCTCCTCCCCTCTACGTGCAGCAAGTACGAATGGGGGCGGCCAATCCGCCTCCACTAACAAAATGTCGTAAGAAGAGGTCAGATTCTCCCCCAAAAATCCCTTTAATAACACGCTGTATGTCACCCTCAATTTGAATGACAATATGATATAGTCTGTCAGGGGGTGCCACTCTGGTGTCTGCTGTCTCGACAGTAATGAATGTATCAGTTGCTGTCGCCTCCACATGAGGACGTAGTGCCTCCCACACTATGGTAACTTCCGCGGCGCTGTCTAGGAGCGTCACTGCCCACGTCCAATTCAGGAGTCTCGTTCTCACGTCTGTGGCATACCTCGCTGTTACAGCTGCAACTTTTTTCTTCTGAAACTGTGGGCGAGAAGGTTGAAATTCTTCTGGTTTCCCTCGGACTTGTTGTCGAGGTTGGTCTCGTCCCTGTGGAGCCTCTCGACCCCGGCCTCTATCCTGGCGCTCTCCTCCACCTGTCTGGGAGGTCGACGGTGCCTGTGAAGAACGAGGAGAACGCGGATCAGGGACTTGAAATCTCTCTGGAGATTTAATTCTCGCTTTATCGCACAAATCATATGTGCGTTCAGAAGAGACGGAAACTGGGGAAGCGCCTCGCGACCCCGGCTTCTTCTGTTGCTTACCCTGTTTTTTCAACCTCCAGCTCTTTTTAGTAAAGAACGGTTTCTCATCTTTCTCAGATTGAGTTTTTGGTTGTGGTTGCGATTGTGTTTGCGTTTTTGCAAAAGGCTTGACCCCCAGGCTATTGCGGCCAATGGTTTTGTAAGCCTGTGCAATAATTTTCGGTAATTCGCGCGGCCTGTCCGGTTCTGGGACCAAAGCCAAAGCATTAGCTACTTGGAAGTTAACTGCATCGCCCTTGACATTCGCAAGGATCAAATCAGCCACTACATCGAACACTCCCACCAGTCTCATCCCTAATTCCACAGCCGCCTCAGGGCCATGCTCATCCTGTACTCGTTTAATTACAGAGGGGAGAACCGTCATGGAAGGAGTGCCGAAACACTTCGCATATACTGCTGCGAATACCTTACCCCAGTCTTTTGGCAAACTAATCGTCAATATCCTGTGTTTTTTCACAGGAGAAGTATTTGGAAAAACTGCCTCCAGCTGGTCAAATTTCTCCGCAAGACAATAAGGGAAATCGTCCTTATTTTGTGGGCGCTTGCCCATCACCGAATTAACCATGACGGGACTTATGGTTAGACCGCCCGGTCCAGCTGGATGCACTGCGACTCCAGGCGGGGCTGCCTGGATGTTGCCTGTAACATACTGTACTAAAGCTCTGAGCACGCGTATCAAAGACGAATGTAAATTACGCAGGTCAGCGACCGGCAGCGTCATATAACGCGGATGTGGGGTATACCCGGCCAAAACAGGCCAAGTGGCCCCTTCAATCGATAAGGGGCCTAAACGAACCGAGGTAATCGGTTGGGGGAGGGCGCCATCAAACCAAACACGGTGTTGCCATGCCGTGAGCGGTACTTCTAGATTCCTATACGGTCTATAGTGATTAGGAACAGCGGTGGCTGTATATTCATGGAACAAATTATCATTCCCATCCACCGCCGGAAAGGTGATCCAAGAGTAAAACACCTCAAAGTGGTAAGCTGGATCTGCTTGTACCACAAAGATCAGATCGACACCCGCGTCAGGCACTCCATACACTGTCAAGTGAGCTCAGAGCGCTGTGCGGCTATGCGCCGCAATGGCGACAGCCATTAGGGCTAAGAATCTTCGACAACCTAGTAGGAGGCAGCACAATATAGGGTTTTGTTTAAACACCTTTTAACAACTTCAAGCTTGAAAGAACCTATAAAAACGTCAATATAGGAGGTATCGCCCTCACACACGCCTCCGGAAGCGTCTGTGAAGGGTGTTGTGGACAAGCACAAGAACTACTCCAGCGTCTCGCAGATAAGCAGCCCACTTCGTTGGTGGCGCCATGTTGTAGGGATTCTGCACATACACAGAGCTATGCACAGGATAATAGGACCTCGGAGTATAGTGGTGAGCAAACCATACACCTTAGTACCCACAATCCCAACCCGACTAGCATTAGCGTCTCATTAGCAACGATGCTACCAATGATTAGACAACCCAGAACACAGTCTCTCTCTCTCTCAGGACTCGCGGGAGCAAGAACACCCTTTCATAACTCACTCACACCTGTCCACAACGTGCGTAATAAGAGTCACTGTATAGCTTAAAATGTTTATTTCAACTACCCTGCTCTAAGATGCAGTACACGTGCCAGTACTATCAGCATAATGCATAAGAATAAAACAATAAGCATAGTTACAATTCCATAGAATATAAACGGGGACAGCATTTCATAAAGCAGTGGATATAGGGCTAAATGACCATACCAGCCTCCCCGTGCCAGTAGCTAGTTTATTATAAAAATAGAAGACCTCTGAGCTTTGTCGGGCAGACCCTCATACCTCAATATCTAGATGCTAGGTTTACATCATCAGACAAGCACAGCTCTTCTCTCTGGAAAGAGCTTTCTCCAAGTGTCTCTAATAGTGAAAACACAATATTAAAAGCACACGAATTTCTCCAGTGCAGCTGCATTCAGTGTTATGTCTAAGTGCGAGGGGCTGACCAGATCAGCAAGAACAAGGGACATTGTTTTTCGACCTTGTACATGATGTGCAGACGAAACCCAAAGGGAATAGGAGGAAAGGTGAAAGGTAGAAATGCAGACAGTTCTAAAATAGCCGGGCACAAGCAGAGGCTGGAAAAACAAAGGCACAAAGTAACGTGCGCAAAAAGGCATCATGGCAGCCAGGCCTAAGCTAACTTAGCAATGCAGACCATGAGTCCACAAACCACACGACATTACCTTACATTACCACTTTAGTCCACCCGGATCAGGCTGGATTTATGCCTCAGAGGGCGACCAGACATAATATCAGGCGGGCACATGTAGCGGTGGCGGCGATTCAGAGGCTGGGAGAACAGGCGGATATGGATAGGGCATTCGACTCCCTTAGCTGGGTATACCTATTTGAATTGCTACGCCGGTTAAACTTTGGACCGCATTTTCTATCTTATTTGACCCTCTTGTACACCGACCTCACTGCGTCTTGTCTTGTGGTTTGTGGTCTCCTGGCCTGCCTGGATATGTTGGCGCAGGCCTGGCAGCCATGTTGACTTTTGCGCACTTTACTCTTAGCGGTTGTTCTGTTGCCCTCTGCTCCTGCCAAGTTATTTTACAACTGTCTGCATTTTCTGTTTCTCACCTTTTCTCCTGTTCCCTTTGGGCTCAGTCTGAACAACAGTTACAAGGTCGAACAACACGTCCCTGGTTCTTACTGATTTGGCCTGTCCCTCGCACCTAGACATAACACCATGTACAGCTGCCATGGAGAAATTAGTGTGCTTTTAATATTGCGGTTAGCGCGCGCTAGACACACTTGGAGAAAACCTTTCCAGGGAGAAGAGCTGTGATTGTCTGCTGATGTAGTTTTGCATCTAGAGACTGAGGTATGGGGGTTCGCTGGTCAAAGCCCAGAGGTCTTCTATTTTTATAATAAACTAGCTTCCAGCACGGGGAGGGTGGTAATGTTAGATAGACATATATCCACTGCTTTATGAGATGCTTTCCCCGTTTGTATTCTATGGAGTTGTAACCATGCTGATTATATTATTCATATGTATTATGATAATAGTACTGACACGTGTACTGTATCTTAGAGCACGTAAGTTGAAATAAATAGTTTAACCCATACTGTGTCTCTTTTTACGCACATTGTGGACAGGTATGAGTGTGACGAAAGAGTGTTCTTGCCTCTGCGAGTCCTGAGAGAGATACCGTGTTCTGGGTTGTCTAATCATTGGCACATTAGTGCTAATGGGACGCTAAGGCTAGTTGGGTTGGGGTTTTGGGTGCTAAGGCATATGGTTGGCTCACCACTATATTCCTAGGTCCTATTATCCTGTGCATAGCTCTGTATGTACAGAAACCCTATGACAGTCTGTGCGCGTGGCTGGCGCGATTTCTTCCACTTTTTCCATCGGGCGGGGCACTAGACAGGGCTGCCCCCTGTCCCCTTATTTGTTTGCACTTGCAATGGAACCCCTGGCTGCATGGGTGCGAATAGACGCGCAGGTGAAGGGGTTTGAGGGGGCACAGGGGCTTTCGGATAGGATAGCATTGTACGCGGACGACGTCCTGTTCTTTCTCACAAATGTGGACAGGACGGGGCCGAGGCTATTGCGTATTATGCAGATCTTTGGGGAGACATCGGGACTGTATATGAACTCCCGCAAATCCACTCTGTGGATTCTTGGAGATCGGGAGGGAGTGGGCTCGTGGGTATCGTTGGTCCAGGTGACAACAGGGGGGCTGAAATATCTAGGTATGTTTCTGTCAGACCTGCCCCTTGTCTCCTGGGAGCGGAACCTGGTTCCGGGCTGGGAACGAGTGTGTGAAGATCTTAAGACTTGGTCCCATATGCCCCTGTCCATATGCGGCAGATCGGCTATATTTAAGATGGTTGCGCTTCCCCGTCTATTGTACCAGCTACAGAATCATCCATACCAGATCTCCCCTAGATGGTTTCAACAGGTAAATGCTGCTCTCGGGCAGTTCTTATGGGAGGGAGGCAAGGTGCGCGTGGCCCTACGAACGTGGTTTCTCTCTACTTATTGTGGGGGGCTAGCAACTTCAGATATTTTATCATATTATCAGGCCTCGCACCTTCTCGTTTTAAATGAGTGGTGGTTTGGAGGCAGGGAGGACCTGGCATACGCGGTTGAGCGGCGGTTTATTGGCGACCATTCGTTGCACACAATATTGTATTCGGCGCGCCACTGCGTAGCTCGCTGCCGTCGGTGACGAGAGTCGTATTCCAGGTCTGGAGGCAGGCGCTGCGAAGGATGGGGTGGTGGAATACACTGACGCGGGAGACCCCCCCTATGGAATAATGGGCGATTGCCGCAGTTGGCCACCCTGCTAGGGTTTCGGGGGTGGGACCATATAGGCATCTCCACCTTGGGGGACGTAATGAGGGTCCTGGCCCTGAAATCCTTTCAGAACCTTCAGAAGGAATTTCAAATGTCGAAAACCCAATTCTATTGTTACCTTCAATTTCGGCATGCTCTGTCCCCCAGCTTGGAGGGCCTGGAGTCCTTGGCGGAGTTCAGCCCGATAGAAGCGAACGTTTTCATGGGGGATCTCCAGGAGCGCAAGATCTCTCAGATCTATCAATCACTAGTTACTCATTGCTCCCCCACACTACAGAAACTTAGGGGGGATTGGGAGGGAGATGTTGGTTCCCTAGACGAGGAGGACTGGACGGAGGCCTTGGTCTCTCCGCGGGGGGCGGCCATAGCAGTACGGCTGCGCCTCGTTCAGTATAAGTATTTACACAGGGTTTATTTCACACGGGTACGTTTGTGGCGGGCGGGGCTGGTTGCTTCTCCTGTGTGCCTTAGATGTAATCGGGAGGAGGGTACTCTAATACATACTGTTTGGCATTGTCTTTCATTGGATCGATTCTGAAGGGGGGTTATTACATGTTTATCAGAGGTGTTGGGCTGGGATCTTCCTCGCTCGCCGAAACTGGCTCGGCTGCATGTTATGGATGGGATAGGAGGCAATATCTATAAACGCCACTTATTGCTGCTAGGTCTTACCCTGGCGAAAAGGGACATAGCTAGGGCATGGAAGGCACCTGTGGCCCCCTCAGTGTCCGCATGGAAAAACGGGTTGGATTTCTGCATGGGCCTGGAGAATCCCACCTTTCTTGCCAGAGGGTGCCCACACAAACATTTTAAAATCTGGAAGAGATGGGCGGACTACCGTGGACTGCAGCTAGAGCCGGTCCCGGCAACAGGGGACATCCATCTAATGTAATTCATTTCCTGTTGGAATGATTAATGGTGTATTGTGTGGCTAGATACTATTGCCGTCATGAATACTGTATTATCACTGTGACCCTGCCTAGAAGTGGGTGCTTAGTGCGATGGGGGGGGGGGTTAGGGGTTGGTGGGGGGTTGTATTTCATGTGTATTACCTTTCATTTTCCTTTGCTTTAAGATGAAAACGTCAAAGTCAGTATGGTGTGCATTGATTGTGCAGATGCCTCTGGAGTACAGAGCTCTGCTATAAATGTGTAACTTGACAAATAAAATCTGTTTATAAAAAAAAAGGTCTACATGTTTCAGCCCTTCCTAGCAAACGATTGTCTTCTCTACCCTACCCTATTTGGAATGAAGTGGGTAATAGTATAAGAATGTAATAAGTCTTTCTGGGTGATCAGGTATGCTCAAGACAGTATCCAGCCAAAGCTCAAGTAATATACAATATAATGGCCCAGCACCAACTTCCATATATTCATGCTTGGTTTCATATTATCATTATAAAATAAAGCACCTACATGTGTTCACCACAAACCACTCTGAAGTTAGCATAACAAATCACATTGTCAAAAACTGCTCACCTAAACAAGACCTTTCTATATTTAGGGAGGATGGGAGGCAAGGGTCTCTCTGTCATGTCCAGTGAGTAGACTAGGGAGAGAGCGAGAAACATTGACAATTATAACTGTGACATAGCCTTTTTACAGTTGGGTCCGCTGGTCAGTTACCCATGCCTTTAAAATGTCGTTTTTTTAAAACATCAGCAAAGTCATAATTGTGATATGAAATTTTCAGTCGGGACCACTGATTGGTTATTAGGGTCATGAAAATCCATTTAGAAAGCATCAGCAATCCGCCCACTCCATACCTTCTAAACGCTGCTCTCTTAAGGGTTCACCTATTTCGCTAGCTGCGCAGTCTAAACAAGTATCTGAGAGGTGCTGATTGTTCTTTTAAAGTTACGAAAACGTAAAGCGTTTTTAGAGCAGGGGTGGCCTGTGACCTCATAGTGCCCAAGACTTAACAGTGATCACCAGCATGTGATGTCAACATGTTCATACAGCAAACCGTGGTGCATGGGACTTCAGGGATTGTAGTCTTTGGTAGTCACTTCATTATCTGTGCTATTAAGAAAATTAGATTGAGCAGTTGCCTAACTTTTTTGCATGCTGTATCGAGTACACAATTCGTTGTACTAATATAGCCGTGGATATATGCAACGCAAATTAAAAAAATTGCCGGAAATAAGAGGTATGTAATCAAAAAGGGCACTATATTGCTTGGTATTGCGCATAAGCACTTTCCTGATTATTTAAGTAGGTTATGTAGCTACGGAGAAGGAAAATATTACCCTGTAAGCCTCTGTTTGTGCTATGTTGTGCAGTAGATTCACATGCTCTGCATACTCCTGCCATCTAGTGCTGGGCTCGGACATGTGCAAGTTGTTTTTCTTCAAAGAAGTATTTTCAAGTCACGAGGTAATGTGACTCCGCCTATTGCTGGTAATGCGCATTGTCACTGGCTCCATTGTTAAATTGTTTTTTCCTCACACAGGATAAGGATGTAGATGGCACATAGAGATACAGAGAAGATGACCATGTACAGGAAAGTTTATAGATGAAAGTTTAAGAGAGACGCCTGCAACACTGAAAGGTGTCTGTGGAGGAGGGTGGACAGATGTGAATCTACAGCACTACATGCCACAAACCGATGTTTACAGGGTAACATCTGACATTCGTGGCATGTGTAGCTGTAGCTACAAATGCTGTGCATAGACTGTAAAGCAGTCCTCACAGAAGCAAGGGCTAGCCTGAGGATGTTGCAGAAACTTGAAAATGTGAGCCAAGAACAGGCTGACCGAAGTTGGCGTGCTAAAACATACACAGTAATGTTTTGTGAACTTGTAGGGGGGGATGGGTAGGGGAAAGAGACCAGGTAGCTGCTTTGCAAATGTCAAGTATAGGAATATTACCCAAGAAAGCCATAGAAACTCCTTTTTCACAGGATGAATGGGGGTTAGGCGTGACCAGCAAAGGGTGTTTGGCTTTAGCATAACAGGCCTGTATACATTTGACCAGCCAGCTTGCAATACAGCTTTAGACAGTGCATGTTCATGTGCGACCAGGAGAAGGAGCCAAAAAGTTGCAGTGTCTCACAGAAGTGCTTCGTTCTGTCAGTGTAATGCATGAGCACTCTTCAGACATCTAATGTGTGGAGAGCTTGCTCTGCTACTGATTGTTGACATCGAAGAACACCGAGCTCAATGGCCTGATTGAGGTGGAAGCTAGTGACCACAATGGGTAGGAATTTAGGGTTTGTTCTAAAGACCAAGCTATAATGGTGTACTTGGAAAAAAGGTTCTTCCAGGGTGAAGTGCCCGCATCTCACTAACCTGGTGAAGGAAAGTGATGGCTACCAGTCAAGCCACTTTCCAGGAAAGGAACTGCAGAGGACAAGAGTAGTGCGGTTCAAAAGGAGGGGCGATTAACCTAGTGAGAACAATGCTAAGGTTCCACACAGGAGCTGATAGCAACCGTGGTGGGCTAACCTTTTTGAGACCTTCCATGAAAGCTTTGATAACAGGCAACCTGAAAAGCGAAGTATGCTGTCTGTTTTGGAGATAAGCGGCAGCTAAATGAAGCCTAACAAAAGAATATGCGAGGCATGACATTTGCAAATGCAGCAAGTAACAAACAATGTCTTTGACTGTTGGTTTCCGAGAGTCATTGTTTTTAAGGGACAGTAGTGTACAAACGGTTTTCACTTGGCCACATAGCATGCTCCGGTAGTAGGCCTTTGGGCTTTCTTAAGAATGGTCATGCATTCTGCAGGCAGATAAAGGTACCCAAATGCAAGAACTTCAGGAGACAAATTGCAAGGTTAAGCTGTTAGGGGTCGGAATGCCTGAGAGTGCCTGGATTTAGAGTCAGAAGATCCGTTCTGCAGGGCAGCTTCTCGTGGGGCACTAGAGAGAGGTCAAGAAGTGTGATGAGCCAGGGCTGTCTTGCCCAAGGTGGGTCTACTAAAATGAGGGATGTTTGCCGGAGACTCCAAACCACAAATGGAAGAAGTGGGAGAGGCGGAAAAGCATACGCATATATCCCTGACCAGTTTGTCTATAGCCCATTGCCCATGGACTATGGAAACCTGGAGGCGAAGTTTGGTCTATGAAGTGGAACCCCCAAAGGTGGAAGTACAGGAGTAGGACGTGGGGGTGGAGTTCCCACTTGTGGACTTGCTGACACATCCTGCTGAGCAGGTCTGCAAAGTCGCTGTCCACCCCAGGTATATATCGTATAAGGAGATGGACCTTGTGATGACTCGCCCACTGCCAAATGCCCTGGGCTAGGGCCAACAACTAAAGGGAGTGTGTGCTGCCCTGTTTCTGGAGGTAAAACATGGCACTTGTGTTGTCCTTCCGGAAAAGAAGAAAATGGTTAATTACCAGTAGGAGTAGTTTGCAGCTTGAAGAATGTTCTGGATTTGCATGCAGTGCATTATTCCACCATCTAGTGGTTAGATCCAGAAATGTTTGTGTTTTTCTTTTTTGTTGTGGGCGTCAAACACTATTTGGTGTTAAGTCCAGCTCATGTGTGATGTCAGACGGGACCACGGGAGTTCCTGTGTGTGGTAGCCATCTGCAGATTCTTTTCCCTTTCTTTTTCCTCTTCTTCCTCTATTTCTCTTTTCCACCTGTTTGTTTTATCTCCCACTCCCGGGAAGGCGGGTAGGTCACATGTGAATCCAGAAAATTCTTCAAGCTGTAAAACTTCTCATACTGGTAAGTAACCCTTTAGTTTTGCAGCATGAATCCTCTTCTGGATTCACATGCTGTGCATTAGATTAAATAGCGGCATCCTGTTCTTTGGGTTGTTTGAATTGAAATGTGGATGTGTTGGCAAACAGGTGTTGTAGTACCTTCTGCCCAACCTGTGCCTTTTTGTTCATCAAGATGTCCTCACAGTAGTGTTATGTGAAGGTGTGTGGAGATGATCAGGTTGCTGCTGTGTAGATTTCGTCAATAGGTACATTTGCTAGGTATGCAAGTGTTGCACCCTTCTTTCTGGTGGAATGCTCTCTGAGGCGCACGGGTTATGTCTTTCCTGCTCTGGTGTAGCAGGTTTGTGTAGTTTGCACTATCCATCTTGCAATTGTTCCCTTGGTTACTGGTGAACCACTGCTTGCTCTAGCAAATGAGATGAGGAATTGGTTTCCTTTACGAAAACCTTTTGATTCCTATAGGTAGTACATTAGTGCCCTCCACATTTCCAATGTGGGAAGGGCCCTTTCGGCCTGTGACTTTGGCTCTTGAAAGAAAGCTGTAGTTGTATGCTTTGGTTGACATGGAATGGTCTGTTCCATTTCTCCGTGTAGCATTTTCTTGAGCATGGTTTTCTAGTTTCACTATGGATTTCCATCGTCCTGGGGGGCAGCTGTAGGTGACCGAATTCGAAGTTTTCAGGAGCCATGATGCTAAGCGGACTGTAGTGGGTTTCAGATGGCACACTGTTCTGTTATGCAACGTAAGCAGATCCTGTTCTGCCTTGATGGGGATACTGCGCCCCTTGGCCACTTCAGCAGGTCCAAATACTAAGTCTGTCTGGCCCATTGTGGGGCTATGAGGGTGAGTGTTGTCTATGGCTGTCTGGCCTTGTCCAGTACCCTTGCGACCAGAGAAATCGGTGGAAAGGTGTATGCAAATTTCCATGACTAGTTTACTGACAAGGCATCCCCTTGGATTAGTGGTATGGGAACCAGGAAGAGAAGTCCAGGAATTTGGCGTTTTTTGGACATGCGAAAAGATCTATGGTTGGTGTGCCCCAAACTTTGAAAATATTGTCTAGTACCTCCTGTTTTATCTCCCATTTGTGGGAGGCGCTGTCTTGCCTGCTCAGTCTGTCTGCTTCTGTGTTTTGTGTCCCTGGTAGGTGAACTGTATGAAGTGTGATTTGTCTTTGAATTGCCAACCTCCATATCTCTTGAGCTAGTTTGGACAGGGTGAAGGACTTCATTCCTCCGTGCTTGTTGAGGCAGAACGTGGTTGTTGTGTTGTCCATTTCGATCAATACAGTCTGACCTATTGCGTGAGCTTGGAACGCTTTTAGGGCCAGAAAGACTGTCTTCATCTCTAGATTTATATGTTTCACGGCATCCGTGTTGTTCCATTGTCCTCTGACCTTCTGGTTGCCTTTGTGCGCTCCCCAACCCTTGTGGGATGAGTCCATCATAATGTTCACCGTGGGGGCTAGTGTTTTGAATGGTCTCCCTATGTTCACATTTATGGAGTTCCACCATTGTATTTCCCTTTGTACCTTTGCTGTGACAACCACTAGATCCTCCCAGCGGCTTGTGACCATCTGTTGCAGATCCATTCCTGAATGAGGCGCATATGTAATCTTGCATGCGGTATGAGTGGGACGCATGATGCCATCAGCTTCATGACAGTCCTCACTGTCAGAGACCGACCCCGCTGGTAAAGGCGAGCTTGTTCAGCACTTGCCTCTGCACTCTTCTGGACTGGGTATGCTCACACGGTCCTTGAGTTTATGGTTGCTCCCAGGAACATTTTCACTTGTTCCGGTTGAGGTGAAGACTTCTTGTGGTTTATTGTGAAACCAAGGCGTTGCAGTTTGGCAATTACTGTTTGCACGTTTTTCTGACATTTTTCCTTTGGATGTGCTTTAAACAGCCAGTCTTTTAGATACAGATAGACATGGATTCCTTGTCTTCTTATGTGGGCTGCTACCGCTGCTAGACACTGTGAATACTCTTGGTGCCGATTTTATGCCAAAGGGTAGCACCCTGAACTATTGCCAAACTAGGTCACAAGGCCCAAGTGCCCCTTCACTTTCTGTGCCCTCATTCAAAGGCCTGAATAGATCCAGTCTACCAAACTTAGGAACTCAATGTTGGCTCAAATAAGGAGACTTGACAATCATATCTGACTCAGGAAAACATTAAGCATGGTTCTTTCCAACACTATGACAATAGCCGAAATATGAGCCACATAAATAAGATAGGCACACAGGAGCATCCATCCACGCGCTCTCTGCAAAACTACATGCTTAAGCACTGAAACGTTCACTGCATCATGTTTGGAACATGTCTCTGAATCTCACACACACACCTCAACAAACATATCCCTCTATTGGTCATTCTACAATTAGCACCCCTCTAACCCACTGATCTAACCACACACATGGTTGTATGCAATTTGTAACACTGTGTTTTTGTCCGGAGCGTGAAGTGCAATTCAAATGTGGCAATACAATATAAAACACCACTGGATTTTAAAATGACGGGGATTTACACATTTTACAATGGGGATTTTTAAAGAGCTCAATCAATCACACAGGAAAACGTAAGCCAACATTGCAGCATTAAGTAAAGGACATCATTATGTCCATACAGAAAGGATATTAATCAATACAGATGAAAACTGAAATGTTTTTTTTTTTTAAAGTGGTTAAAGATCCTACACCTGATGGCACGTTCAAATAGCATGGATCAAATAAATCCCTGGGGTAAAAAAGACTTACACAAAATTAATTTAAAATCAGCATTTTGTTTAAACAGGCTGTGTACATGAGAGTAAACTAGAATGAGAGTAGCAATATGGTGTCTGTTATCACCTGTTCTTGTGCTGCATTCAGCATGGGTTCCTGGATGTCCGTATACATTCGACGTAAAGCGTTGTAGCCTCCGGGAATGCTCTCAAGATTGCTGAGGGCTCGGTCTTGGTTTCTCATCATTTCTTGCATCATTGCAGGATTTCTGGCAAGTTCTAGAGTCTAAAAAAATTAATAACTTAATTATCAATCTGTTGTATGAAAAGTGGCTGATGTTAGCAATTCTTCGGGAAGAGGAGCTTCTAAAATGTTAGCCTGCTTTGGAAGATCAATAGCTGTGGACATTGTAAGAAAAAGTTACTTACCTCTAAATGCGAGCTCTTCGGTAAAAAAGTCTTCACTGAATTATAAAACAAGCATTTGGAATGCAATCGGTCTCGCATTTGTGAAAGTTTGAGGTGTTGTAAATTTGCTTTTTTCATGCTGAGTTGTTTGTAGTGTAGTTGAAGTATGTTGTATTTATTTGAAGTGTGTTGCGAAGTGAAAGTATGTGTTGTGAAATGTGGTGTAGAATGAAATTGTTTTGAATTGAATTGTGTGGTATGCAAATGTGCGGCAGTTAGTGGAAGTATATTGAGTGTAATTATATGTTATGGTATAATGTGTATTTGTGTGGAGTGTTGTATGTGGTATGGATTAAATTTATGCACAGTGTATGTACGTTGTACGTATTTCAATTTAAATGTGTTGTTTTGAAGTTGTGATGTTGAGTGGTATGATGTTTGTGTAACAAAGGTGGATGGTGTTGACTTTTATTCTGTGGTGTGGAATTGTGTAGTAAGTGGAGTTTTATGTAGGTGAATTATGTGGCATGGTAATGAGTGGAATGATGTGGATAGTAATTATGTGGTATTTAGTGTAGTTGAATTATGTGGAGTGGTATTGTGTGTTATGTAGTTTTATTGAATTATATGTTATTTTATTTTATTTTATAGTATGTGTTGGAATTTTGGGGTGTGGTCTGTATGTATGTAGAGTGTTGTGGATTTTTGTGGTGTTTAGTGGGAATATATGTTGTGCATTGAAAGTATGTGTTTAATGTATGTGGTGTGGAATGTAATTGTGTGGAATTGAATTGTGTGGCTTGGTAATGTTTTTTGCAGATAGTGAGAAAGTGGTGATTTGAGTTATGTGTAGTGGAATTATGTGTTATCCAGTGTTGTGGAACCATGTGTATAAGAAATATGTGGTTTTGGTTGTAGTGAACACTGTTTGTTGGATAATACGCATTGGCAAGAATTATTATATAGGGATGGCCAATATTGTGTGCTCAGCCTTGCCATGCAGCTGGAAAAACGCCACAAGACCAAAGTTTCTTTTATGTGTGTCTTCACCCCTGTGCCATAACATGAATACTTTGGACACAACGTGAAAATTGTAGGGCTCTTCTGAAAATATGGAAATACTGTTTTCCGAAATTTTTCAAATAAGATAATTGTGTGGTTTCTAAAGTATTTTTATTTACTGATAATAAATAATGTGTAGTGGTGTAAAACGTATTTGAATCTTAACAAAATATAGAGAAGTGCAAACAATACAAAAATAGTGCGAATGCCAAAGCGAAAGTTTAAAAACTTATGTGCAAATCTGCTGATTTGAGTAATTACAAATGATATATTTTGTTTTTTTAGATAATTAAAAGTCTTCATTTTATAGGTTTACACACCCCTACGTTTATAATACAAAAGAAGGACTCAATAGTAATTAGATAGCACCCAGCCTAAAAAACACCAATATTTTTCCATCTTTTCTGAAAGCGGATGAGTATGTGTCCCTACATTTTAAACTAACTTTCCAATGTAGTTGTAATGTAGCGTCTGTACTAATTTAAAAAGTATCAGCTTTTGTGTACAAGAGAAGCAAAGTACAGCAATTAAAAATATTGCTGGGGCTAGTGTAAAAAAAAAAAAAAGAATCCAGTGTTATACATAATTGAGCTGGTCCTTCCTATGCCGTACAATCTGCTTTTCACAACAAAATAATTAAACAAGCACTTACAATGCAATAGGCCTCGCATTTGTGAAAGTTAGAGCTATCAGCGATGTAAATAGCAATGTTTTTTACTTATGTTTTTTCTCTGCAATGGAGTGGTTGTGGATATGCATGAGCTATTTGATGTTTACAATTAGCAGGTTTGAAAACATCCAAACAGAAAGCAAGCTAATAAAGCAGATGGATCAAGGAGGCAGAAAGTGAAACCCAAAAACTTGGATTAATCACAACTTTCGAGCTTAAGTAAATTGTGTGATATGAGGCAAATATTTTTCTTTACTGATAACACGCAAAACTGGCTGCAGCAGCTAGACAGGTAGGATTTGTTGAGTGGGGGAGGTGTTTACTCCTTTAATTAAAGACAGACTGCAAACAATCGCCTCCCTCAAAATGAAAGCTAGTTCGTGAATAATAAAGACACCACTTTTGTCAAGGGGGTGGGGAAGAAACAGACACGAAGAGGATGTTGCCTAATGCCAGAGCTGCCGACTAGGGAGCTGGGGAACCAGGTTCGGGTCTCTGCATCAGCTTAACATTCTGTGATTCTGGGCAATCATTTAGCCAGAGCCTCTACCAACAAGCATTGGCATAGCCAATAGGTCTCGCCTTTGGGACCTTATAAGTGTTTATTTATCCAGCCCAATATCCTTGGTGCAACAACATCAAGTGTTGCATGGCTAAACACTTATAAGGTCCCAAAGGCGAGACCTATTGGCTATGCCAATGCTTGTTACTTTTGTTGATGCCCCACGAGGAGGACTTTCAGACAAAAATAGATCTGTAACTCTGCTGTGTAAGTTATACTCTCTTACAAGTGTGGAAAGAACAAGTTTACGATCAATGACTGATTGGTGACTGACATCAAAGTGCATTCAGTTGCACCTTCATGCTGCAAATGTAACTCGCAAGGGTTTTCATAATGTTGAAATTGCGTTACTGGCATAAAATATGCCACCAACAGATTAAAAAAACAACATCTAGCTCATCCAAGTCACAAGTTACACAAACTTAATATACTGCCTCCAACTAGTTTGTGGCCACCACAAATACAGAACAATATTTTAACCATATAACCCAGGCGTCGGGAGAAGTTCCCTACAAATCAATAGAAAAGAGAAGAAATTGCACAGGACAGATGGAATAACATTATGCTAAAAATGCTGTAATCAGCAGAAAGACAGACTAAGAAAGACCGAAATGTTGGTAGGCTTAACACACGGAAGAGAGATGATTGTATTTGGTAAATTTCAAAACCTAAACAAACAGGCCATTTCTGACCTAGGAGCAGCATTTCAGTCGACACAACGTACTGCGCTCTGAAGCAGTGAGAGCCTGAAATGGGCAGTTATATCTGGCTGTATTCCACTGCTTAAACATATAAACAAAAATAATGAGCATTTATCGGGATAATATAAACTACGAAAAAGTTGTTGCCAGCTCACATGTTACTGCTTGCCTGTCCATTAGGTAATGCAAGGTTCTAGCACTTAAGGAAGGCAATAACACATGTTCGTCAACAAAAGTATGCCAGGGTGGCTTATAGTGAGATGCATGCTCGCCTCTGAAACATGCAGTGGTGTGTATCTCAAGAGGACAAAACCTGGAACGACTGACAGTGGATTAACTGAACACCATACGCTGGGTAAATGTATTGCCGGTTACTTATAGCACTTAGAAAAGGCACAAGTCATGTATGAAGCAACATACAAACAAGTTATTCTGCTTTAGGTTTACGCATGCATGCCACAGTCAAACATTTGGAGGGAAACACAGCATTCAGGAAATCATTTCTTGCTGGTACATTTAGAAGCACTGCACTACTTCCAAGGTAAGAAATATGGGTTAGATTCACAATGAAATTGTGAAATGTACTCCTGCTCTTTAAGCAAACTTCCAACTTTCAGAACATTGCTTATGAACTTCAGAAGTAGTCTTAGCCAGGTCTCACTTTTGAGACCTTATATCTTTGTTAATGTTTTTTAATTATGCTGTACAGCATCCCTGTGCTGTGAAACATGGCTAAATAAGAGGAAAACAAAACCTAGGATGCGTACGCCAGGTCATTTTGAAGGCACGCACACCATGCACATGTGCGCCTATGAAATGATGCAGCAGTTATTTTTTAGAGTTGCATCGGCAAATAAAAATAAAAATGCGCAAAAGCTTTTTTTTTAAAGCTAGAGCAAGGAGGCAAAATGCCCCGTGAGGATGGGGCAACACAGACTGCTGCTGGGTGGGAGGAGAAGCAACACAGGGTGGGGTGAAGAACAGCAACGGGTGACAGAGGAGAGTGGGGTTGCGAGGAAGCAACACGGAGGGGAGGGGGACGAAAGGAACACAGAGGGCGGAGGCAGGGTGAAGAACAATGGGTGACAGAAGGAGGGGGTGGGAGGCAATAGGGAGGGTGTGGAGAATCAACAGGCGAGAGCAACATGAATCGGGCGAGGAGAGAAGCACATGGGCGAAGACATGAGCACAACATTAAGGATTGTGGAGAGAAGCACAAAGGCGACAGTGGGCAACAAGGAGTGCAGGTGGAAAGAAGTACATGAGGGTGACAGCTGGGAAACATATACATTCTTGTGAAGTGCTTAACGAAGAAGAAAAGACAAGCGCGCGCGCCTCACGCTAAAAGTAAAAAAAAGAAAGTGTCGGCAAAAGTGAAAGCGTTTCCCTTGCGGGAGCGAGCAGCGCCAGGAGCGATAATTGCTACCACATGGCGCCAAAGCTCGCTCCCGCAAGGGAATCGCCAAACGTGCACGCGTTGCCATTGAAAGCAATGCAACGTGTGCACGTTTTTGCCTGCAAAGCTGTGTCGATTACAAAAGGTCTTTTTCCTATGCAGCGCATGAGCGCTGCGTAGGCAAGACCTAAAAAGCCTGCCTGCCAGCCACAAGGGAACAGAGGCTGAGGCACCACAAACAAGCATCTGCAATGCAATAGGTCTCGCATTTACGAGAGTTTGAGCTATTGGCGTTGTAAATGGCAAGAGCTTAAACTCTCGGAAATATTTGTTGTTTCCAAGCGCCCCATGCGGCGCTTGCAGCTTAATAGAGGCCACACCCCTTTCTTTAGACGAACCGGGTCTAAAGAAAAGGACGCGGCCGCCAATAAAGTGAAAGCGCGATATGGGGCACATTTACCAAAAAAGCATTTGTTTGAACAGCAATTTTTTTTTTTTTTTTTTTTTTTTTTTTAAAGCGTCCTAAACAGAACTTTCATTTTAATGGTGGCCACGCCCCTTTCTTTAGACGCCTCGTCTAAAGAAAGGGGCGTGGCCTCTATTAACATGCAAGCACGGCATGGGGCGCTTGGAAACGATAAAAATAAAAAGTGAATAAAGAGTAAAAATAAAAAAAACATGCGCCCGCGTTCGGCGCCGAAAATAAACCAAAGGCGCAGCCACCACTGTGGCGTGCCGTGCCATAAAAAAAACATTTAAGCGTTAGGAGAGAGCGTTTTCACAGCAGGCAACAGTTTATGGTTTATATCTCTTTATTGGTTTTCAAAAGGAAGAAACAAACTCACCACCTACAACCAATTGGCCGGTGGGAAGACGTCAGATTTTTAGAAAAGAGATAAAGGATAGAGGCTAGAAGTGTAGGTGAAGAGAAACATAAGAGGATTGTCTGAGGGTCAGTCCTTGGTGTTATCAAGCTTGACTAGTGGGCTCCATCATCCATCCTGTGATTCTGCAGGGTTGTCGTCTGGTCTCGGGGGGGTGAGGGGGATCTCTAATGAGTACGTAGGTACATCGGGCAGGTAAGCTCGTTAAATTCAGTAGATAAAAACTCCAGTGTGGAGTTCCAGGTTTTATCGAAGCGAGGAAGACTACGAGATATGCTGGCTGTGATCTTCTCCATTCCTACCACCTCCCATAATTTATGTAACCAATCCAACCTTGCCCCACCTAATCAGTATCACCTGTTTGGCCGCCCCTAACGCTAGTGTAATGGCTCTCCCCTTACAGGAGTTCAAGGGGTACGTTAAGGTGTTCGGGAGACCTAGTAAAATGTAACTTGGAAGTCGTGGTAGGTCAGTATCGTAGGTGTTATTTATGTCAGGCAGTATAGAGTCCCAGAAAGGTTGTATCTTGGGGCATTCCCACAGTAGGTGGGTCAATGTACCCATCTGACCGCACTGATGCCAGCAGAGCGCGTCCGCCCCCCGTTTCCAGCGTGCCACCCTTGCTGGAGTGTAGTACCAGTAATGCGCTATTTTAAGGAACATCTCCTTGCTGGCCGTGCTACAAGAAGATGCCCTGGCCCTGTGTACAATGTCGTGCCATTCCTTAGGGGAGAATTCTCGTGCACACTCTGTCTCCCATCTGCGCTGCGCTGCAGACAGTGTTCCCATTTGTAATGTTCTTCAAAACGAGTAACATTTATCAGCTATTTTTAATTCTGAATATTGAAAACTAATGATTTTTTCCAGCTTAATTATCCATTTTCTCAGAGCTTTAAAAATTGATATCTCTGAGCTCGGTGTACTATAAAACTAGTTTACGGACAAATAAACGAAATGTAATAAATTCTACCTATGAGGTTTCGAAAGGACCTGTTTATTTTAAAGCAGCTCACTTTTGAAATGTTATCAGTTTTAGGACACGAGGGGCCACTCTTTCAGAAAGTTCAGATATCTCCAATTATGGTGTCTCTTTTACAAAGTGAACAAGTATTGGATAAGCCAATAAGTCTTGACTTTATGAGATCTATTGGCTTTGTCCATGTTTTTAGGCCAAGCCTAGAGCCAGCGTGCATGCGCTGTTCTGCAAGACTTGTAGAGGAGTAGGGCATAGAAGCCCCGCCCACTCCCCGCCCATATTTGCCATTGGCTTGTGCCATTGTCTGTCCTAAATGCTGGCTTCTGATTCGTAAATGTTCGTCCATGCCTTCTTTACCCCCCCCCCCTCCCTCCCGTTGTCGTGCCTTCTTTAAAACTCCGCCCTCCCTCCTGTTGTCCGTCCCTCCTGTTGTTGGTGATGCCTACCATTTGCAATGCAATAGGTCTCGCATTTACACGAGTTTGAGCTATTGGCATTGTAAATGACAATGCCTTTCATTTATGTTTTGGTTTTTAAAACATAAATAAAACGCATTGTCATTTACAATGCCAATAGCTTAAACTTGCTTAAATGCGAGACCTATTGCATTGCAAATGCTTGTTTAAGCCATGTTGCTCAGAAGCGTGTCTGCTGTGCAGTATGGCTGAAAGAAAAAAAACAGATATGGCGCAGTCAACACTGGCTGCGTCATAACCCTTTTTAGGTCTCGCCTGAGCCAGCGGGTTTTGGAAGTGCAAACAGCAGTTTGCTGGCGACCAGCTTGCGTTCACGCGCGATCAGGCGCCATCTGGCTTCCCTCGCGCCATCTGGCTTCCCTCGCGATTACTTTCACGGCCGCGCGGCCATTGCTTGTTAATGACGTCTCCCGACTCCTTAAAAACTTGAGTTCTCCAGAAGCTATTGTAGCTCCGGGGTTTTGGAGTTGATTGTTGTTTCCTGATAATGACGACACTTAGCTTTATAAAAAATATTTCCATGCTCTGGTGACTTATTTTTGAGTGTTTTGGGAATCGGTGTACGAAATGTGCAAAGCTTCGTATAGGGTCGGACTCAGTCAAAAAAACTGGCACGCAGGAGCGCCTGCACTGGCAGCAGCAAATGTCTTGTAATGGGGATCACTGACCCATGCGGGCCTGGCACACCAGGTGAAAGGTGAATCTCAGCACAAAGACCGTCTGGCATTGCCCTATTGCAAGATGCGTCAGCCCGAATCTGGTCAGAAAACGTACAAAGTATCAATCATGCAGCGTTCAGGTCATTACCAACGGAGGGCGCGAGATGGGGGATTATTTTTTTTGCATGAAGCGGTAAAAAGATGTTGCAGTCGTCTTGGAGAGAACACCTTAATAGAGAATTAGGAAGCTGTGCTGTGAGTTTGTTCAGCACCGAGTGCAACGTTCAGTAGTGTATTTTATTTTTGAATACACTACTTTAAAATCTCATGTCTACGGCACGGCGTTCCACCGCTTTTACGGTACCGACTTATCCATGTGCTCTGTTGTGCCAAACATACAAATTAGAATTAAATCACTTGTCAAATTACTGCCGGAGTTATGTATAGTAGCCCTCAGTGGGCACAGTGACACCCACAAAATGGCTGATGGAAGTGGGAGCCTGGGAAGCACAGGACCCGAGACTTGGTACGAATATCCTTGCTACAGATTAATGTATTCGCCTTTTCGAGCTCGAAGTCGATCGTGGTTGTGAGTGTTTCTTACCTACAGTTCCTACATTATAAATAACATCTCGTTCTACCAAAAGAACTGTCTGCATCGAAATGTCTTTCGCTATCAGATTTTACCTCCTCGTGTGCAGCGAGAAAGATAAAAGGCCCGTTCCCGTCACTCGACACAACCCCTCCCCCGTGGCAAGCCCATCTGTCTGCCTGAGAGTCCAGGGCCAGAATGGGTAATTCGTTTTTGCGCTGGGCTGCCATTACGTGGTGTAATGTGTTTGTCATTTCCCTTTCTGAACGGAGTTTGTCATAATTGTGTTTACAAATGAGAGCCCGTGATAGGAATACGTT
This sequence comes from Calotriton arnoldi, assembly GCA_963921515.1. Classification (NCBI taxonomy): domain Eukaryota; kingdom Metazoa; phylum Chordata; class Amphibia; order Caudata; family Salamandridae; genus Calotriton; species Calotriton arnoldi. Next base: position 1,172,063 of record CAWUFW010000151.1, on the reverse strand, counting down.
GAGAAAATCATACGGATTATTTTTAAAACGGAAAACGCTACCTGTAAATGTCATTTTGTCATAGCTGGAAGGTTTCATTTACCCTTAGGTTGAAAACAATTCCATGCTCACAATAGCAAAACTAGAAACATCAGATACGATACCAGTCTGAAAATGCAAATGTTAAAGTGCAGTGGGGTCAAACGTCCTCCGGCTGTACCTACCACTTGTAAATCACCTGTGTGCAGGGCACAAGTCCTAAACAAGCATTGGAATAGCCAATAGGTATCGCTTTTGGGACCTTATCAGTATTTAGTTATGCAGCACAATATCCTTGGTGCAACAACATCAACTGTTGCATGGGTAAACACTTATAAGGTCCCAAAAGCGAGACCTATTGGCTATGCCAATGCTTGTTTGTTTTAGTTTCAACCGTGCTGCACAGCAGCCGCGCTCTGTCATAACGTTTCACAAAAACCTATAGTCTTCACAGTTAACTTGCAGCAGAACCAAAACAGGGCTACCAGAGTGCACGTAAACTGACAAGCATCATGTATGCAGTTATAAAATTACAAACATGCAGAAAAATAGTTTGTATAACAATATACACCTCCTCTTAATCGGGCCTAACAAGAATCATCACTGTGAAAACCCTCAGGATTTTTCAGAATGGGTGGGGAACACCAAAACCCTTGCCTACTGTGGCAATCTGTGAGAATACATGTAACAAGATACAAAGCTAAGCCCTGTAACACAGTGTGATAACAACCCACAGGTACTGGTCCACTGGCTTTAACAAATGCTTTTCACAATAAATAAGCGATGCCTACTTCCTACACTCCCCCAAGGGGACAGTATGGTAAACATGGCATTTCTAGTTTTGTGCTTTCAGCATCTCCGCCTGGGCAGCAGCCGCATGAATTGCACTGAGATTCTAAATGGTAACAATTAAACACTAAATTACAATATTTCTGGAATGTGAGATTTTCATCATAATATTCTGGGGCTGGAGTTAGCCTCCAGCTTGATTTTGGAAAAAAGTTGCACTTTCCCCAAATGGTCTAGGCCTGAAGTAGGAAGAGAAGGCATCTTCTCCCTAGAAGACACCACTAAGGGCAAGAAAAATGGACCCAAATGTATAAAAGATAGGAACAAAAAGGGAAGGGAGGGCTTACAATAAAAGTAATTGAATTTCCTCAGTTTGTTGCTCGAAAGCTAGAGCTGTGGGCACTGGCAGGAGTATTCTGGGGAAAAGCTCGAAAATATTGCACCCCACTCTCCGTGTCAGCTCCAGAAGCCCCACATGCCAAATGTGAACATCCCAAGGTAGGTTGTTTGATTCCTCGATCTCATAAGGATCCATGCTTTTCTATGGAACTGGTAACAAGGAAATGCGCCCTCTGGTGGGAGTAATGTGGAAATCAATTCAGTAACAGGCTAGACTGCTCGTTTGGACAAATCCAGCGGGGATAGCAGGGAAGCGGACCAGTAATGTCCCTGGCGCCCGATCAGCGACATTCCGGATAATATACCATTCCCTCGCTCTGTAAATCGCCGTGCCAATCAATGAGGCAATGCTACGCTGCAACAAACAAAATGAAAACCATATGGTAGAGAATTTCTCACAACACTAAAGAGTAGAAACGAGGGAAGGCAGAAATGGAAGCGAGACTGAAGTATTCAGAGTTCCGTCCGGAGAACTCCGCAGTCAGGTCTAGGGAGACAACACTCCCGAGAGAGCGAGGCGTCCAACTCCCAGCTCAGAACAAGCCGCCAGCCCGCGCCCTGCAATAAATAGACAAAACTGAGCGCGGCGCAGCTTCACGGACACCGCGCTCGGTTTCTTTATATATTTCTTAACTTTAACACTGAGCGCGGTGTCCTTGAAGCGGGCGCTGCGCTCAGTGCTAAAGTTAAGAAATATATAAAGAAACTGAGCGCGGTGTCCGTGAAGCGGCGCCGCGCCCAGTTACAAAGTTAACAAGCCCGCGAGCAAAAGAGACGCCGTGCGGTGCGCGTGCACATCGGATGTCCGGCCGCTAGCTGGAAGCAGAGAGGAGACGCCATGCGCGTGAACATCGCCTGTCCAGGCGCGCACATGGTTTGTCTCCCTTCGCTAGCAAAACCGACAACAATAGTCTCGCCAAGGCGAAGCAGCGCATGCGCTGCATTCGCTAGGCAAGACCTAAAAATTTATGTTACTGTGTGACTCCGAGATGGGTGTGGGAGGTATCATCACCAGTAAGCAACAGGGACCACTGAACAAGGAAGAGCAGCCATGTGCTTCGTGGTTACTGCGGTGGCCATCTTGGAAGAGAAACCTCTGCTGTTCTTGTATCATATGTGATTTAAAATAAAGGTTGTGAGGAAACATTAAAATTTTACATACTGTAGATATAACCTAAATTCTATCATTGAAAAGTTCTAAAACGGTAATATTTTTCAAACCACTTGGAGTAATGTGCGGTTATTAATGTAGGACGTTGGCGGAGATTAATCCTTGCCAAACCTGAAAAACAGCAAAGGCAGGAAGAACAAATGCGCCAACAGCAGCAGAGACCAGCAAGAGAATGGGGCCCTGGCAGCTGCAGCTTTAGGTGTCCTGGGGCTTCAGGCTGCAGCGGGGACCATAGCCCGAGCTGCAGCTTCCACAGCTGGAGCAACAGCGGCTGCAACTGCAAATCCTGCCGCAGCAGTGGGTCTGTGCCCCGCAGCAGCAGCGTCCAGTGACACCCGCACCGGTGAGCAGCATTCCGGGGAATTGTGAGTGGGGCGGGTTGTACGTTTAAAAGTGGGTTGTGCTAGTTGCAGATCAGTAAGAATATTAAGAAGTGCAGCCATTGGCTGCTTTTCGGAGAAAAAAAAAGGCACGCGGCCACTATAGTAAAAGCATGTCGCGTTTGCTAAAAAAATTTAATAATGCTGATAAAAAGGAGCTAGTTACGAGGAAAATAAAAGGGCACAGCCGCTATAGTAAAAGCGTGCCGCGCTGCCAAAAAAATGAACAGAAGGGACGCATTCGCTACAGTAAAAGCATGTTGCGCTTGAGAAAAAAAAAATAATGCAAATGAAAAGGAGCAAGTTGTGAAGAAAATAAAGGCACGCGGCTGCTATAGTTAAAGCATGCTGTGCTGCTATTTAAAAAAAAAAAAATAACAGATGAAAAGGTGCAAGCAAAGCGGGCGCCTTGCAGGAAAGCATGTCTTGTCTGCAGAAGGAGAAAATCATTTAAGAAAATAGCGCTCACAGACTGTAAATACCATATAACGCAAGTAAAAGGGCGAGTCCTCATGGGAGGTTACAAATGTAGAAAAGGCAGTACTAAGGAGGGACTAATAAACCTATTAACGAATCAGAAGTCAACATTTACAAAGGACAATGACAAGCCAATGAAAAATATGGGCGGAGAGTGGGTGGAGCTTCAAGTCCATACCTGAATACAGCACGTCTCGAAGAGACAGCGCAAGCGCTACCTGGGCAAGACCTAAAAAGCAAGCTTTCCCATCTAGTGTTAAAAACTGTCTGCTTTGTCCTTGGGAACAGATCTTACCTTTTAGTTTTACAGTCCCTAAAGTCTGGACAGTGAGTGTGGCTTGAATAGTCTGAATTGCCCAGGATCATCATATATTAGAGTGCCGCCGAGACTTAAATGACAATGTCTTTAACCCAAACTCCGGAAAGGTGCATAATGCAACGTTTAGGATCTGCTGTACTGGCAGAGGGCCACGTTTTAATTAAGGCATTTACAAACTAAAGGAATCCTTTAAAAACACTTCCCAAAGGAATGTCTCCACATGTCAGCACAGATGACTACATCCTTTTGGCACTTGGCACCACAATAAATTGTAAGCACTTAAAAACAAAGGCTATATTGTTTATTTACAGATGAAGAAAGTCCTGCATTTGCTACAAAAATATCACGCAACTACTTTGAAATAAAATGAACCCAAATACTCTTTAGATGTACAATGGAGAGGTGGGCAGTTGAATGCTTGAATTCTACGGAAATCTACTTCCAGTATGCACAGGCATCCAAAATTGCGTGCTCAGCCTTAACATGCCACTGCAAACATGCACAAGAGCAATGTTTTCCATTGCATATTTTCCTCTTACATGCGTTCCCTCCTCCCAACTTCTGCTAAATAAAATAGTACGTCTGCCACATCATAAATATCTCTGCCACAACATAAAAAATGTATTGTACTGCACAAATTATGGGAATCCTGTTTACATAATTATTACAAAGAAAGTAAGTGCATGCTCGCTAAATGAAAGGTGACGAGTAGATGTTCCTACAATTTACACTAAGTTTCCAATTTAGGATCAATACAGTGGGTGTAATAATTTGAAAAGTATGTGGTTTTGTCAACAAAAAGGAGAAGCAAAGTATATTCATTGGAAATAGTGCTGCTGCCAGTTTAAAACAAGCATTTGCAATGCAATAGGTCTTGCATTTTCGAGAGTTTAAGCTATTGGCATTGTAAATGACAATGCCTATTACTTTTGTTTTGTTAAAACATAAATAAAAGGCATTGTCATTTACATGAGTGGGAAGGGTGCAGACAGGACTTCTTGACAGGGTGGGCATAGAGAGTGAGTGAGTGTGTGAGTGAGTGAGTGTGTGAGAGTGAGTGAGTGAGTGAGTGAGTGAGTGAGTGAGTGAGTGAGTGAGTGAGTGAGTGAGTGAGTGAGTGAGTGAGTGAGTGAGTGAGTGAGTGAGTGAGTGAGTGTGTGTGTGTGTGTGTGTGTGTGTGTGTGTGTGTGTGTGTGTGAAGAGCGTGTGGTCTCCAAAATATATGTGTTTTATCTCCTTCAACATGAATCTGGCTGCAGCCGATGTCACTTGCAGAAGTATCAATATATAACATTTGTATGTGCTACTTATGCAACAAAGGTGTGTAGCCACAGTTATGCAGACACAAACATGAATGTCTTTGAAATGACACTGCTAGGAATTAGGGCCCTGACAGACAGGTTTTTGTCAGCCCTCGTGGCATTAGAGTTTCTTTGGTATTACCGAGAGATTTCAGATGAATGAATACCTGAAGAGGGCCGTGTGTGCGAAAACATAGTGCACAACTGAAAACTTGGTCGTGATGAGAACTAGAGTTACACATTTGCTTTGAATGACACACACCAACATAAACTATCCATCACTGTCATGTATCCTTCCTGCACTGTATTTTTCCTCACTCTGTTTCTAAGAACTCTGGCTTTAGATCTACTCTTCTGCCTCAGCTGGTGCAAAACCAGCTCTGGTGATTGACAGGCAGCCTACAGCTGCAACCTAACCCCATGTCATGTGTAACACACTCAGCCAATCCTGAGCTCTCATCCTGCAGCACTGTGTGTACTAGGACATTTAGAACTAGACAAAGTTGTCACATAAAGCTAAGAATTCCAGAGTTCTGTTGTGCTACAGATCCAGAAATGCCTCAAAGTGGCACACATAAAATGGACTCTTGGCATCAGCTGGAGTCACCTTGCCTTTCTCAGCAGTATTGCTCATGTGTCTTTTTCAGCTTTTATTCAGTCATTCACTGTGGTTGTCTTATCCACACCCCGGTGCTAAAAGGGTTGTTTCATGCATTCACCACCATTTCAGTGAAAATATGTTTTCTAATTTTAATTCTGAACTTTCCTCATCTAGATTTACAATTGTAATCTCTAGTTCTAAGTTGGAAAATTAAATTGGAGTCTCTTCTGAAAAGCAGCGCATGACTACTGAAAAACCAGATCATAGCAAGCACTGTGACCTCAGAAGGGCACTTTAGAGAAAGAAAATGTGTCTCTTCGCCTATTATGTCAGCTGGGGTTTTGAGGTCTTTTGTGACATTTTCGGCTGGTCCTTCAACTTCACAGGGTCACAGATCCCTATTCTAGAAGTGTGTGTGTTTTTTTTTTTTGTTGAGCTAACATAGTAGGCAATGTTACATCGATCAAACACGTTTCTATTTATTTTTCAGCGCAAAATCATCCTGTCTGCATAATTTCCTGTACCCCTTTACAGCGGTACTAGTAAACATTTTGGTTTATCATTGTGTGCGTCTTGATTTCCCATGTCAAGGTTAGCTCACAGCAGAATTACTCCACACATTCAGGCTGCACCTGCTCAGTGTTAAAGTTAAAAACAAAAATTAAACAGAGCGCGGTGTCCCAGAAGTGGACGCCGCACTCAACATAAAAGTTAAATAAAATTACAATTTAAAATGATCGGGGTGTCCCTAAAGTGGGCGCCGCGCTCATTATGCAAACACCAAAAAAAGCAGCCGCCATTGTCCCCATCAGTGCCAATAACAAAAATAGTGCTCATGTCCTAGATAAAGCAGGCCGTGTAACGAGCCAAGTAAAAGGTCCAGTCGTTATGGACGGTAACAATTGGAGACAAGGCGGTACCAAGGCGGGACTAACAAGACTATTTACGAATAATTAGCCACCATTTAAGGACAATGACACAAAGCCAATGACAAATATGGGCGGAGAGTGGGAGGGGCTTGCACTGCATACCCTAATACAGCATGCCTCCCAGAGTGAGCAGCGCATGCGCACTGCCGCTAGGCTCGACCTAATAATCAAACTTTAAGCAGAAATCCGCTGATACTTCCCATGCCACACAACATCTGCTTTAAACAACAAAGTAATAAAAAGGCAAGCATTCCCACATAGTGTTAGAAGCCGTCTTGCTTTGCCCTGGGAAGAGATCTTTTCTTGTCATTTTATAGTGCCTGAAGTCTGGACAGTAAATGTGGCTTAAACAGAGTCAAATGCCGAAGATAACCAGATGTTAGGGTGTCGCCAAGACCTAATTACAATGTTATAAACAATGGAACTCATTTACCCCTTTCTGGTACCTGGAGAGAAAAGTAATTTGCACAGAATAACAGGCCGTTAAGCCAAGGCCATGATTTTAACCTGATTTCCCCTATTCCAATATGCAGCTGTAGTCGCATCTCCTCTCCAAAAACCCCTTTAATGTTGTAAACATAAAGTGTATGCTGCCATTTAATATGTGCTACGCAAACAAATGATGGACGGAATGCTGAATGAATCAAACGTTCACCCCCAGTCAAGAGATCTGAAAGCGGTCCCAGGATGCTCGTTTCCGGTCCAAGGAGGACCCGGCTTGGCAGTTTGGGCTGGACTGTTCCCATGAGGAGCAGGGTCAAGACGTATTTGCATATGACTGGGTCCAAACTGGGGTGGCGTAGTGAGCAAAAGAATGATGGATTTAACCCAGATCTCTTGCCTGGGGGTGAATGTTTGATTCATTCAGCATTCTGTCCATCATTTATTGCTGCAGCACTTTCCACCCTAAGTGGGATGGGTATGCCCAGACATGAGTCCCTTGCTCGCTGTGCCACTGGATTCAAGCTAGCCTGGCTGATGAGGGATGTTAACCCCGAAACCGGTCCCAGGATGCTTGTTTCCTTTCCAGGGAGGACCGAGCTTGGCTGTTCTGGCTGGACTGTTCCGATGAGAAGCAGGGTCACGACTGATCTGCATATGGATGGGTCTAAACTGGGGTGGCGTAGTGAGCAAAAGAACAATGAATGTAACCCAGGTCTCTTGAATGAGGGTGAATGTTTGATTCATTCAGCATTCCATCCATCATTTGTTGCCGCAGCGCCATTTAATATGTGCATTGCTGTAGATATTGCACTACCAAACGATTACCGCTACAGGGGAAGCTGCGTTACTCAGCTTTTGGGCCCAAGACAAATTCAATGTCCTTATAATACGGTTTAGTTTGATAGTGTTTAATTTATCAAAAATGTATATAACATGAACTCTAAAGGAAGGAATGTGTGCAGTTTACATAAACATGAAGTACATTACACACAGACGCAGTTATCATGCCGAAAATAATTTAGACTGATAATATGCACTGGTAACAATTATTTGATAGGGGCGTCCAATAGTTCATTCACAGTGTTACCATGCCGCTGCAAACAGGTGACGGGAGCAATATTTTCTATTGCATATTTTCCTGTTATGTGCGTCACCTCCCCCACTTTCGCTTAAATAAACAAAACTCTTGCACAACATAAATAACTCAGCAACAACATCAAAAATCTAGCACCCTGCTGAAAAAATGGAAATACTGTTTATCAAATGTTTGCAAATAAAATAACTCAGAGGTCGCTAAAGCTTATTTATTTAATAATAATGAAACGTGTGTGTTGTTGTAAAACATAAAATAGAGCCCAGCCTCCCCACCCCCAAAAAACAAATCACAGATATTTGTGAAACGTTTATCTCAAAGGTAATACGTATGTGTTCCTACAATTTGCACAAACTATCCAATTTAGCATTAATACAGCGTGTCTAGTATTTTAAAAAGTAACTGGTACCTGGTTTTGGGCACAAAACAGAAAAGCAAAGTACATTAAATAGAAATAATGCTGCTAATTTGCGAGGAGCTGATAATATAGCGCTCCACAACTCTCCGTGGAAGACCCCGGTTAGATACATGTGGGAATCCCTTGATCTCTTTTTTGAATCACACAAACCACCGTGAAATATTTCACAAACTACCCTATGGTCTTACACAGTACCGAACGGTGACCCTCTATGAGCGACACATATACTCTGAACCCTAGAGGGGCAAGTATTAAGTTTTTCTAACCCCTACTCACCGCCTATGTCTCACATTTTGTGATATTATTGCTCTTTTCATTAGCTGAAAACTCTTGCAAACATTAGATATATACCGAACGTAATAGCCTTTCATGGTATATGTTTTTGCCTTAGATACATTTCAAGTGCCATTTATGTTATGTATGGTATCTGCTGACTTATTGCTGGACAGTCTACTCATCTATTTTTTGTCCATTTAGGTTATTTATTGTATTGTATTGTATTTTCTTTTGCTTATTGCATTGTGTTTTATGTATATGTATACTGTACTGTTTGAACAACCAATAAAAAACTCATTGAACACAAAAAAAAAAAAAAAGAAGAAATAATGCTGCTGCCACAATTAAACAAAATCTAATATTAACCAAAATGTAGCTGCTCCTTCACATGCCGCACAACATCTGCTTTACAAAACAAAGTAATAACAAGCATTGGAATAGCCAATAGGTCTCGCTTTTGGGACCTTATCAGTATTTAGTTATGCAGCACAATATCCTTGGTGCAACAACATCAACTGTTGCATGGCTAAACACTTATAAGGTCCCAAAGGCGAGACTTATTGGCTATGCCAATGCTTGTTTGTTTCTGCATCTTCCATACTAAGTCAGTCTCAGGCCTGTCGTGACCAGCAGCCCCTCATAACATTTCTTCTGTTTGGCTGAGACTCTCTTACTGTGAGACATTAGCTTGAGCACTGCTAAGTGAAAGTATTATGTGGTTGAGAATCATATTATATATGGTACTACTCATACTAGGAATATTTGCGTTGTAATGCATGAAAATTAGCCGTAGAGGGAGCGTGGTTACCTGCTTTGAACACAGCTCTGTAGAAAATTATGAAGTAGGAATAAAATGACCATTCTCTTTCTGTGTTATATTCGTTAATTTAACTGAAATAACAGTAGAGAAATAATTTTCTCCTAACTGTACCTATACAGGGTCGGACTGGGAAAGAATATAGGCCCGGGTACCAAAATAAAAGTGCCCCCCCCATTAGTGAATCAGAAAGCTAAATAAAAAAATTGGCCATGTTGGCAAATTTGGGCTGTTTTAAACTTGTAAAGACACACTGTATAAGGGTTTTGCATGGTATGGAAGGCTTCATGGATTTGAGCTTAATGCAGGAAATGTTTGTTTTAATATCTGGGAAATCAACAATAAAGACCAGTCCATGATTCTGAAAAGGGCCGGGCCAATAAGTTTTAGATCAGTTTCAGACTCACTGTCTGATGGTTCTTTATAGTAGCATGAAAGTGTATGAGTGACATTTCAAAAAGTATTAATAACACTTTGTGGCAGAGGAGAACTACTCTCTCAACTCATACTGTTAGCTATTTGGTGCTTCATTCTGCTTTCCAGGAAGTGCTTCCATTAGAATTCACGAGGGACTATTTTACATCTGAAACGTGACCTTGGTCATCACACTGTCATGTTCACTTCTTTATCTCCTATAGGCCTTCTACACAGATAGCATTGCTTCTTTGATTTTTACTGCATTGGCAAACCCAATAGGGCAGGCGTTCGCATTTATGCTTGAAGCACGTTAACAGCATTTGTGAATGCCTGTTGGCACATTAAAGCCAGAATAATTGACTGTACCAATGCTCGTTTATTAAAGGAACATGTACATGTTCAGGTGGCACGTTTTGTTAATAGTGCATTATTAATTATGCTGTACACATACATAATGTTATGTAAATAGTGCAAGCATAATTGCTAGTTCCCACTTTAGCACCACTCCCCAAAACACTAAATTTGAAGTTCAGTATAATGTTATGTTAGGTATTTTTATATTGCACTGTGTTTGCCAGTTGCCTGTCCACTTGGTACTGCTGAGGTGTCTGTTGAACTTGTCCCCTGCAGTCGGTCGCCTCTGCTTAGACCCAACCTCACAATTTGTTAAATGTTCAGCAGTTGATAGATTGCTAACATGTGGTCAGTCACTTTGTGGATGTGTTTCATGTGCTCCTAGGGGAGGTTCTTGCAGTCTTTCTCCAAACAGACATGGGCACAGTTGGTAAAGGTTGTTAATGGGGAATTTTTGTGTGTTGTCATTTGGCCCAGTGAGTGAGCTTGCTGAGAGTCCTTGTTCAGCTAGTTGCCATGCTCCACATACTGTTATATATGAGGTAAAAAGAGAAAAAAGTAGTAAGGTGAGATAAAGTAGGGTAAAAGGAAAATGAGGAGATCGGAAGTGGTGGTGGTGAAGGGCAAAGAGAAAAGGGTGGGTGTGGAGAGGGAAGAGAGAAAAGTAATCCCAGAATATAAGGGTTGTAGGTGGGAGAGGTTTGTGGAGAGGATGAATAGTGTGGAGTGAAATGAGAGGTTAAACAAAGAAGCGAGGGAGAGTACAAAGAGCAGATAGGAAAGGGTTTCAAGGAAGTGAGAGAAGAGGAGTTAGATTGCAAACCGAATGGATGTGAATTAAAGCAGAGAAGAGTGGACCAGGAAAGGAAGGGAGGTGAGTGATGGTGCAAACTGAAATAAGGAGAGAGGAGGACTGAACCAGGCAGAAGAAGATATTCAAGTCAGTGCAAAAGGGAACTGCGTGAAAAGATGAGCGAAAAGGGGTCAGCTTTAGGAAATCTAAGAAGGGAGAGATACAAGGTAATGGAGGGCAACGGAGAGAGTGGACAGGGGTGAAAAAAAGAGTTCAAGATGCTGAACAGAAAAAGAGAGGGAAGGGAAAAATGAGACAGCCGAAAGAATGAGAAAAGAACTGAGAGGGGTACAGTCAGTAGAAGGAGGGAAAGATGAGGGAAAGGGGAAAGTGGATAAAGAAGGAGTTAGAGTTGTTTGAGTGAGGGAAGGCATAGGAGAGGATATGAGAGAAGAAGCCACGTAGTAACAGATTAGAGAAAGGGGGAAACGTGAGAAATTGGTGGAAAAGAGAAAGAGGAGGGAGGGCTAAGAGCAGAGGAAGGAAATGTGGCAAAGGAGGCGTGGGAACAGATAAAGATCATAGAGGACAGAGACGGAAAACGAGAACGAAGAAGTGGGTAGAAAATTTCCTTACTAGCTTTGATGCAATTTGGAAGAGCGTAATAGAAATTAAAATACTTCGATTTTCATATTCAAGTTGCAGGGTAATAGATTTAAAGTGTACCTGTCCTTTCTAAAGTGACCTGTCGATTGGCGATTTGAGTGGCTGACTGAGTCTAGCATCCATTCGCAGTTAATGTTTGAAAACCATTGTCATAGAAGCTGGCACAGGGTCCTTAAGCACTATTGAAGGATTCCCTATTGTTAGTCACATTCTTCACAGCTTTTACAGAGAAGTTTGATTGGTTGGGTTTGTTTTTTCGTTACTTGTGGTTTTTGGGAAAGTAACAATCACAATGGTCGCTGCCATCCATCTTGTAGTTGAAGATTACTTCAAGCCACTTACTTACTTACTGAATAAATGAATACTGGTGTAATGCAGTGGTGTGGATTAATTTTCCTTGAAGCACTTCCTTGTTGAACATATGGAGCATAGTGATTAGAAGCGGTGCACGTTTGTATTCGGTCTGGCCTAATGTGGGATTTTATTTTGTTGCTTTCATGGATCTTCGACTACGCTCCAGTCATTCTCTTTTGCAACTCGTTTCAAGTTAATGGTAGCTTTCAAAATGGAATAACCCAAGTACGAAAAAAATGGTGAAAAGTTTAAAAACAAGTTGACAAGGGAGAGCGAGGGTGAGACAGGCAGTGGAAGAACAAGCACGTGCGGCCACGCTAATTACAAACAGATGGCCCCTGCGCGCCCCTGCTCGCTCCCGCAAGGTGGATGCCACCACAAGCACGAGTGCTTGAAAAGAGCTGACCGATTCCTAAAGGTCATCTCCTAGATCAGCGTATGCGCGTGGCTCTAGGCTGGACCTAAAAAAGAAAACATTCCCACATAGTGTTAAAAGCAATCTGCCTTTTCAGGAGAAAGATCTTATCTTTTAATTTAACAGTCTGAAGTGGCGACAGTGAATGAGCTTAAACTGTGTCAATTGCCCAAAATCACCATATGTTTGGGGGACACACAGACTTAGAAGAATGTCAGAAACAAAGTAACGCAGTTATATCCCTTTTTCCCTACATGAAGAGAAAAGTGACTTGCCCAGAATAACAGGATGTTTAGCAAACGCTATGATTCTAACCTGGCTTCCTTTTATTATAATTTGCAGCTCTACCTGCATATGCTCTTCAAAATGCCCCTTTAATGTTTTAAACATAAAATGTATGCTGCTATTTACTATTAATTTAATGTGAGCTCCTCAGCTGCCCAGGGCGCTCTTACCACTGTGTGCCTGAGCAAGCTAGTTGCAGCGCGTGGTCCGTACTGCTTGCGGCAGGCTCGGGGGCTGGCTCAGCTGAGCTCGCCGCGCTCTAGCTTAGGCCACAATGTAGCCAATTCACCCGACACACCAGCGGCATCAGCACTGACGTCAGGCGAGTCAGTCTGATTTTGCCCAACCAGACAAGGACAGACTAGTGTGTCACAGAGACACACCTACAGGTGGCTTCGCCGCGCGAGTGGGCGGGGCACTGCAGTGCAATAAGTTTCAAACAGCAAGCAACTCCCGCCGCAGCTCACACCATGCCTCCTAAATATTACTACTATTGCACCCACGAGCATGGCCAGTCCTAGGATTTTTGGGGCCCTGGGCAGAAAGGGAATGTGAGAGGTTTCCCTAATTTGCATATGACGTGACATCACATTAATACTATAAATTGACTATTAACCCTATGGCGTTGTTGAAGTGATTTTGCATGAATTAACTTTACTGATGCAATATCAACAGAAATATAAATAATTTCACTGATAAAATAAATTGGAATATTTTAAAACTATATTAAGTGGAAATACATTATATTATTTAATCTAATTGTTAAACCATTAAACTTTAAGATCATATATACATGCTCACTGGCAAATCTGCCCTGTTAGCCAATTTCACTTGCATCCCAAGGCTGGGAAGCCCTTCTTTAATTGGCAAACAAAACTACAAATCCCAGAATGCAAATGATTTTCACTAAATAAAATGTCACATGAGCACACCGAAAACATGAAAATGACACACATAGGCAGATTGAAAACGTTCCCAGCCCTCTCAGACATTCTGTAGCCTTGCGAGACCCGAAGGGGAGGCCCTCACTCTCTGCCCTGGTCTGGTGCTAAAAGGCGCAGGGGAATTCACACCTCTCCTGGGCCTCGCAGCACAATACCATAACTGTGAGGCCCAGGGTTGAAGTCCCCCGCTCCTTGGTAACACAGCCATGGTATACCCCTGCAATGCCCAGGGTAGGGCCTCGCAGCAATTGTGTAGTGGTGAGAGGCCCAGGGTAGGGGGCCCCTTCCTTGGGCTTCGCAGCGATTGTGACCAAGGCAACAAATGAGGCACCCTCATGAGCAGCAGACAGTGTGGCTGCTGTCTCCTCTACCCCGCCCGAATCTTCAGTGCAGGGTGTTATTCGTCACCCCCACGCCCCCAGACAATCTACGTTGCCCTTTGAAGTGCGAGGCAGAGCCACACCTGGCGGCTAAATAGTGCATGGATGGGGGAGGGCACAAGAGGAGCACACAACGTGGGCAGAAATGCATGTGAGAAGCGTGCTGTGGTCTGTGACCAACTGATGCGGGGCCCCATGTGGATAAGGTGAAGGTGGGGCCCTGGGCAGCAGCCCACACTGCCCATGCCTATCGCCGGCCCTGCCCACGAGTTGTGCCTCAACTGATTCTGAACCTGCCCTACAGTCAGGCTGCCAGTGCAGAGCCATTATGCCGCAGCAAGTCAATAGTTCTGGACCGCTTCCAGGGGTAAGTCAGTCATGCGGCTGGCCAGCCCGTTCATCGCGCTCCACAGACCAGTAAGCGTCACTGGGAAGTGTGTGTGCAGCTCCTGCCTCAGCATCTCAGTCTTTCTTCTGAGGCTTGACTTTCCAGTGCTGTGGCAGGCTGGACAGCTGCTGAGCTCCTGTCAGTCCTAATTTAATTTACTTTCGTTGTGTGTGCACTGCAGGCCTGCCCCTTTGTCTCTAAAGTACAAGGTGAGCGGGCGCCCATTATGGTGCAGAATGTGAAAGGGCCCCTGCCCTCAGGAGCGGTTGTTAATGGGACCTCTCGGGGGCTGCTGTTGACAGTGCTATAGCTTGCCGATTGCTGTGTGGAATATGGGTTGAAGTGGGGTAATCAGGAAGGGTAAATGGCCTCAGGATGACTATCAACGATTTTTGATTTAAAGGCCCCTCCCTGACCACACTTCGATGTGACCCACAGTAACATTCTCGAAAGTGCCCGACATGGACAATTTATTTGTGCAAAGTGTCCAAGCACTAGAAAATCCAGCACTACAAATAACAGGAAGGACTATCAACAAGGGTGATGTTCCCATTGCAGACCTTGGGCAGATGAAATGCGGAGCCGACTGCACATTAAACTCTGCAGCTGGCGCATTAAACAATTACCGAAAAGCTATCCCTACACAATTACCTCTTGTTTTCCCTACAGTAACTGATATATATCGCTTAATACCCCTGACGAGGCACTGTAACAATATCCATGTTTTATGCCGAGCAGAAAGGAGGTGGGGCTCTCCCACATACATGGCATCCATTAGTGAATGTGCTGCCCCGCCCACAGGCTTCAGACCCCGCAAAGCATACTTTGACTTTAGCAGCCAGGAAAACTGCTGTAATAAACCAATCTAGAAGTGAACCCCACTGTCATTACAGCTGTAGGCCCCCAAAAAAGAGCACTGGACCACGTGTTCTGTCATTAGACATACACGCCCCACATTGGCAACACCCTGTCCCTCAGTGACATTAAAACTGAGGGACCCCACACTGACAGCCTAGGATTTCAACTGTTGTTAAAACTAAGCCCTTAGACAACTGCAAAAGGGTAGATGCTCCCTCTCATTAAACTGAGAGTTGCAGCCCAGAATTCAATTGAAATTCAAGATGAATAGATTTCTACATGGTGTTTAAAGACACAATATTGGCTGTTGCAGATGTTGTTTGTATCACCACTGTTACTCAATATAATGGTACTCCGTGTATTGAACTCAGAAGGATACGAGCTTTGGCAAAGGCCTGTCAACCTATTGGCTATGCCAATACTGTAGAGCAGCAGCAAAAAACAAACAAAAAATATGCAAAAACAGCGTGATGACGTGTCATCATCAAGGATGCTATGGCAGCCCACTGTGATGACGTATTGACATGTATGCCTTCCCTTTTTTTACATTTACGATTCCAAGATGGCGAATGTCACCTGAAGTTGTACATTTAAAAAAAAATACATGCAATTTCTGATGTTTGTTTCCCTCGTCTTCATTGCTTGATTTTGCTTGCAAGAAAATGTCACTCAATCTCTAAATGTCACTCATAATTACAATGAAAGTATGAAAATGTCACACACAAGCAATCTGAAACCTTGGCAGCTATGCACAACACTTATTGCAGAGGCACTATACTTAAAGGTAGTAAGGGCGGGAGAGTGCGGCTCCGTGAACAAATATAGGGACTGGAGTGCTGCCAACTGCAAAGAAGCAACAACAAACGTCCAAATGCCCTTTAATGTTTTAAACATAAAGTGTATGCTGGCATTTGATATGGGCATTTCTTGAAACATTGCACAACCAAAACATTAGCGGTATTGGGGAAACATTGTTAAAATATACTTAAAATACGTTGTGCACAGGAAATCACACTGCTTTTAAGGTACAGCTAAAGCAAGAGCAATGCTCCTAAGGTAAACATTTCTGCAAATAAAGCAAAATGCCAAGTACACAAAACGAGCTTTAAAGTAGCATGAACCAAACGACATCAAAAGCAAAATAAAAGCATATATCTTAGAATTTGTACGAACATTTTAAAGCGTTCTGCATGACATTACAATGCATCCTACTATAGATTTTAAAACAAAACAAAACACATAAGTACTTTCCAGAGCACCCACTTGCTCCCTTAACATCACATACAAAAACAACAAGCCTGTAAAATAAACGACAATTAATAAAACGAAATAGCGTGATGTGAATTTCACTCACATTATAAGTTGGACCCAAAGATAAAACATTGCTGGCAGGAAGATGAATACCCCGCGGCCGAGGTAGGTTGTGTATTTTTAGGTCTTGCCTAGCGTTGTAGCGCATGCGCTACTCGCTCGGCGAGATTTATTGTTAACAAGGACTTTCAGAAGAGGGCTTTAAGCCCCGCCCCTCATTTCCATTGGCTGGCGTCACCGTTTATGCTAAACGGTGGCCTGCCATTGGAAATGAGGGTTTTTGGTTCACGCCCTTTGGCCTCCGATCCGGACTCAGTGGCCTGCTTTGCTGCTGTCGCAAAGCACTTTCTTATCTTTATGGGGCCATATGTTTCTAATTAGAAACACATGGCCCCATAAAGACAAGAGATCGAGGCTTGTTTTTGCAATCGCGAGGCAGCTTTAGGTTTGAGAATGGCTGCTGCACGGCTCTGCGCAAATCAATTAAGACACTCGCAACAATGGCACCTGCAGGGCTGGCATCCCCTAATCCCGGTCCAGCCCCGAGCACCGCGCTTTAAGTTTCAGCACGGCGCCTGCTTTAGATTTATATGAAGGCATACAATGTATAAAAACAAGCATTGTCCTAAAGGCCATAATTAAATACATATATATTTTTATGTAAAATCCCACATTGCACCAGTAGTTCATGGCACTGGTGAGGATTTCTGATTGTGAGGATGGGCACCATGTGCAAACACAGATGCGGACACCCGCAGTCAGACAAGCCAATGGCTGAAGTGGACATCCCCTTTGCCCCTTGCTGTATCGCTGGTGCGTAGAAGCAAAGTGTGAATGACACTACACCTAACCAGTGGGTGAAGAAGCCTTTCTGAAAGCCCCTGGAAGTATGAATACTATATATATTTTTGTATTAAACCCAAAAGGTTTTGGTTAACGCCAGAGCTAAAAAAAATGTCTTATTTGTTTTGTGTTTCCACACGTTTTGTGAGGCACTGTTCTTGTGGACGCTTTGTGTTGATCACACAGACTGTTTTCGGTGTGGACAGGCTGGTTGGATAGCTCAGCGGGTTAGTCAGTATGCTGCAGAGATATGCAGTCTGTTTGAAGATCACAGTTTTGAATCTTACCACTCTGAAACCATTCATCTTCTGTGAGCAATAAAAGGAATATTATTCACTTGGTTGGCCCGAAATCTGCAGGACTGTGGAGGTAAACAAAACCAAGTTATTACTACACTATTTATTAATGCTTGGAAACACGTTGGTAAATCAGCATTGCAGTTTGTACCAGTTCTTCAAAGAATACAGTCTTGCAGCCTAGTGCTTGGGAAGGAACAGGCGCTGGCAAGCCGGCAAACCTCCAAAATATGAATTATTATTGGCGTGCTCTGTAAATGGAGTCCGTCAAAGGCACTCGCCAGGCTGGCTGACTGACTGCTCGGGTGTTAGTCTGTTACACACGAGGCTGGTGCATTTAAAAGGACGGTAGCCCTGGCCTGGGGGAGACCTGCTGGGCGTGCTCTGCCCGACAGCGGGCTACGGCTAGGTAACCTTTATTCTCCATTCCTAGACACGCCTGCCTGCAGGTCCCGGCACGTTAGCCACCCCTGGCTACTGGGTGAATGTTTCGGCTGCAGCCAGGCAGAGCTCTGCTGATGCACAATGGCCCTTTCAGACACGGATGTCCAACTCTCCACGTTACAAAGGAATTATCTGCTCTCCTGTGAGGCTGCCACTGGGCCGCGACTTTCAAGGCCCAGGCTGTAAGACATTGTGTCTCTTTTCAAGGGCTTTTTTGTAACTTTTGGGCAGTTTCAATAGTTTCTTTGTCACT
Organism: Calotriton arnoldi; assembly: GCA_963921515.1. NCBI lineage: Eukaryota > Metazoa > Chordata > Amphibia > Caudata > Salamandridae > Calotriton > Calotriton arnoldi. The sequence continues at coordinate 1,153,630 of CAWUFW010000151.1, read as the reverse complement.
GTTCGAAGCATTCGATGTTGTTGAATTGCACCTGTGTAATAGGGGAGTTCCATTGTCGTATTTGGGGTGCACACAAACACACCCACCCCCCGCCCCCACATACGTAAATGTCCAGTTTTTATCTAGCGCTTACAGGTGGTAGTCAGTTTCTAAGCACTCTCGGCTGTGACCGAAAAATTGTTTCCGGCACAGGAAGATAACACTTGTTTGCCGTGGGCTTGTGTGGGAAGCCAGAAGTAGAATTCATGGTCCACAGCCACCACCTGGCCTCCTCGCATGTCCCCTGGGTCTGGTGCCGTAGCGGCCCGGCCTCAGCGCTGTCTCCAGAGAATGTCCTAATGCGCTATTAAGGGCATCCCAGAACCAGAACCTTCCAAGTTTTGTGTATTGAAACTGTAGTAAATTCATGTTCGGTGCACGCGTGCTATCCCCCAGACCCCAGTTGTTTATCTTAAATCCTGTGGAAACCTGCTTGGATCGATGTGCCATTCTGTTGGCATCTAGTGGCGCCTCCGATGACGCCCCCCCTCCCCCCCGGTGTAAGGTGGTAAAAATAATAGGTTAGTGTACGCTCCTAAGGCTGAGAGCTGTTTGCAACCTGCATGTCGCCGATTCAGATGCTGGGGAGACTCGGCCCTTTATCCTTCCAGGTCGATATAAGCAATGGTATTGATATTTCACAGCACGTGTCTCGTATGTGCTACTCGAGGCAAAGGCCCGTTATTGGTCCAGTTATCCAGGCCCGTGGGACTCTTGTTGTTGGAATGCCTGCAGCAGTCTGCAGGGTAGACACAGATCCCGGCAGGAGGTGCATGGAGCCTCTCAGTAATGCCACCGCCTTGTGATGGCTGCCAGTCACTGCAGTCTCGGTGCCCCACACCACCACAATCAGAAAAGCAATGTGTGGCCATCTGGGGGCTACCAGTGCCCCAACCAAACTTCCGTAAAATAGCATACTTCTCAAGCGCCTTATCTGCCTGCCTCAGTGAGCTCATCCCCATTGGGCCAATCTCCGCCGGTGAGGTCATTTCCGCTGGCGCGCCCTCTGTCACTTTTTAGGAGCCGCTCCATGGCAGGCATGTTCAGGCGCTGCCTGTCGCTGATAGCCACCAGCTCAGGGGCTAAATTTGTATTTTCTAGAGCTGCAGTAGCACAGCGATAAAGCCAGGCCCTGCCGAGCGGGGGGACCGGCCAGGGAGGAGTTTCCGCTCTATATTTATACAGCGGGAGGAAAGCTTACTATGTATTTTTCCGATGCCGACTGAGATGCTGAGAACCAGGCCTCAAAGTACACTTTGCGGCGCCCTGATCTGACAACAAAACCCCGACGGGGGACATTAACCACTATTAGCGATTTATTTGTCAAGAATCGGCCTCTGGCCGCCACCCTGGCTTCACTCCCACGTTGCACATGAAATCTGGGCCAGTGTTTCCTTCACGTGCCAGCCTGGGGTGCGGGTGCAATCGGGTGGTTTCTCTCAGGTATCTTTTCATCAGAGGCTCCGGACGCTGATGTACCAGGATGTGGTGCGTGGTTGGTTGGCACAGACGTGGGGCCCACGCAGTGCCGTGCTGCCCACGCCTGACTCTTCCGTCAGCTGTATTGTTTGCTAGTAAATATGAAATGCGTAAACCACTGCTCTCGCTGCATTTGGCAGGCTTCTTGTCTTCTTGCACTTGGGGGAGAACAGGGTAGCAGCTGCCCCCTGGCTTGCCGTTTGATACCTTCAGCCCCAACTTTCCTTGGGAACATGTGGGCAGGGGTTAAAAAGAAACCAACCAGGACTCTAAAACCTCTTTTCTCCATGCCCTGCGGTTCTCCCAGCACTGAATTTTAGATATAAGGCAGGCGAGGAAATAAGGCTGGGAGAAGGGTGTCAACCTTGTAATGCCATTGTGGGTGAAAGGATATTTATTGTCACTTGTGCTGGCCCCGGCATTATGTTTCATGGAGTCTGTGCCACCATCATCATAAGGGCAGAGATGTGGCCTAGAGACCCCCGACTATGGCTCAAGATCCTGTGGCTCTGAGAAGGCCACTTAATCTCCCAGAGATTGGTTCCTAGGGCTAGGGTTTCTATTTGGCTTAGGGTTTGCAATCTGATTGGTTGATAGGGCTAGGGTTCTGACTGGTTAACTCATCCACATACATGATAACAAACACTCAGCAAATGCACACTACACATTTACAACAACAAAACCCTATCCAAACCCTAATGTCTCAACAACCACTACTAAACCCCCACAAACAACTTCTACACACCGTTCTATCCCAACTGCCACACAATGGCACCTTCACTGTCACACAAACCACTCTGTAAGTCCGATACCACTATCAAATCCACCTATTACCAACACAACCCAAACCCACATTAGACATAACCATAATCCCTTCAAAAACACACTCCCTGTTCATACAAAACACCAGCTTTACCCTCTATTTACTCTTAACAGACCCCTTTCCATCACTGCCAAACCTATACTGAACCCTCTCTCACATCATCCACCAACACCCTGCTCCTCTTTTTTTACCCAAAACACACACTCAAACTGTCCTTACACTCTACCACACATATATCTTCCTGCTGCCAAATCGAACACAAACACTCATAACCCCCGTCTTTTCCCTTTCAAACACCACATACACTCTCCTCCAATGCACATCACCTCCCCCTTTACCACTTAGCTTCCACTCACCAACAGTACTTTACATTCAGACCCTTTACAGAAATTCACTAAATCAATATCTCATCTTACTGCTCCACAAAAAAATAACATATCTCACACACACGAGCACATCAAAATCTCTCTCACACACACACACACACACAACTTCATACTACATTCCGTCACAAAATAGAAACAAACACCCACCCACTTGACTACATAAACTATACAGATCCTAAACCATCTTTACTCCCAGATCTTCTTTCTTCAACCCCCGGTTACTGCAAGCACCCCAACACAGCAACTCGTTAACCTGCCCCTTATCCTTTTCACAATTTAGATCCTTAAAACACAACCCACATGCTCCACCCCAACCCATACACCTTCCACCCTAAACAGATGCAAACAAAATAAGCAACATGCCACTCTTCACAACTTCACATCGCCTTGCTCATTATACAACAAGGCTACTCTACAAAAACAACACAGCTCACTGACTCACTCTCAACCACCTACACACACAGACCCAACAAATTGCCTTCTAAACCTGCTGGATGAGGATTACGATATAAACAAACATTATAGCTATCTTCATACAGTTAACCCCTTCGATGCGCCCGTCGGCAAACGGCCGTCGCGAGCACTACCTCCGTAGTGCTGCGCACGTCCGTTGGCCGCCGCGGCCCTGCCCACTCAATAAAGCCGCCGCACCGCAGCGGAATTGCCGCCGCGGTTAAGCGGATAATACCAACACTAATAATACACCTGTTGCAAGTTCAAAGAGTACTACTCACTCTTCTAGAAAACAAAGTCACACCTCCTTCAAAACACAATCTCTAGACTGCCTACTAATAAATGCTCACTCAGCCTCTAAAAACAAGAACCACATCTACGATCTACTCACTGACATGCAACCTGACTTACTCCTCATAACTAAATCATGGTTGGGAGATGACATGGCTCCAGTGTTATATGAAGCCATTCCTACAGGCTATCAAACTGTCATGCAAAATTGCATAGGCAAAAGAGGAAGTAGACTAGCTGTTAAATTAAAGAAAACAATAAATCTCACCAAAGCTGATGACATTTCCATACAAGGTTGTGAGGCCCTAATCACCAGATGCAACCCTACTCCAACTTCCTCCTTCTTTACAGATGACCACCTAGCAATGCAACATTCCACAAAACGTTTCTAGACACATCTTCAAACCATATAACACTACACTCCAACCTATGCATCCTTGGTGACCTAATCATATGGTTTGACAAATCCAATATGCCCAATTCAAGAACTATCATCACTGGCTTGGACACACTGAACCTACATCAAATCATCCACAAACCCACACATGCTGGACACATCCTAGATGTAATTTTTGCCAATCCAGAACGAGTTCCCTTTCAAAGGATTACTCCAGTCACATGGGCAGACCACCATGTGGTAGCTTTCCAACATAAAACACCACAAATCAACACACCTAAGGCCACCTTACATTCATCCATCAATCGACCATGGAACAAACTCAATTTTGAATACATAGAAACACAATTAACATCCAACTAAGATGTTGATACAGTAACTTCCACTCAAAAACTTTGTGTGGCTCCAGAAATCGTTTGATATTCTAATACCACTAAGAAAAAAAACAGGACAAAAGAAAACAAGCTCTTTGGAGGAATGCAGAACTAAAAAAGATAAAACAACAAATTGCAAAGCTGCAACGCACCTGGCTCAAAACACATAGTAATCAAGACTAACTATAACTGCTGAATTTCTCTGGTTTTGTACGAGTGAAACTTGAGCCTAACTATAACCTCTCTGTGGAGAGGTGTGGTGCAGCGGCCAGGGCAGCTGACTTCGGAGCACAGGGCTCACGGTTCAATCCCCGGCTCCGGCGGCAGCTCAGCACCTTGTGACTCTGGGCAATAGCTCACTTAATTTTCACGACGGCCCCCAGCGCCTTGAGACCCGTAAGGGTGAGTAGTTCGCGCTTTACAAATATGGATTTACATTTATTTATTTGTAACCTTTGGTTTTTTAGGGCGAGCCTGGGCAGCACATGCGCTGCTCTGCGAGGCATGCTGTATTAGAGTATGGACTTGAAGCTCCACCCACTCTCCGCCCATATTTTTCATTGGCTTGTGTTACTGTCCTTTGTAAATGCTGGCTTCTGATTCATTAATAGGCCTATTAGTTCCCTCCTTAGTACCGCCTTGTCTTCATTTGTAACCTCCCATGAGGACTGGCCTTTTTACTTCTTTTGTTACACGGTATGTCTTATGTAGTCTGTAAGCACTATTTTCTTTAATGGAGTTTTCCTGCTGCAGGCATGACATGCTTTCCTGCAACATTCAGCATGCCATGACCACCTTCACTTTCCAAGCAGCCCGAGAAATGAAATAGGTCTCGCATTTACAAGAGTTTGAGCTATTGGCATTGTAAATGACAATGCCTTTTATTTATGTGTTAATTATCAAAACAGATAAATAAAAGGCATTGTAATTTACAGTGCCAATAGCTTAATCTCTCGAAATGCGAGACCTATTGCATTGCAAATGCTTGTTTAGTCTCTCGCTGGGTGTAGCTCACATGTCCGAATATTAGTGAAAATTGCTACTAAGAATATTCTGGGTGCGGTGGAGGGGTTAGGGAGAGAGAATAAGGAAGCGGCTTGTAATAAAACGGAGTCCAAAATAACGGTGAAAGAAGAGCCGCATGAAAGCGTCAATGTTCCTGGAGAGCCTAAGCCCAAGGCCAGGAAGGCCGCAGCAAGTCCTAAGGAGTCCGTGGAGTAGGAGGAAGAGGCTGGGAGGGCTGGAGTGGAATAAAAACAGACCCCAGCTCGGGATAAAAAACACCATAGTTTAGCCCTTGCAGCCTCGGGACTGCGCTCTGAGCGCAGCAGTTCCTGTAAGGAGCACTGGAGCCCATGCACGTTTGTTGTTGCAAAGGTATAAAGGGCGGGAGAGCGTTGCTCCGTGAACAAATTTTGGAAGTTGAGCGCTACCAACTGAAAACACACAACAACGAGCGTGGAAACTGAAGCGCTTCCAAGTTTAAACATTAAAATATCTAAAAAAAACAACATAAGCAGAAAAGCAATCATTAGAAGAAAGTAGCGTGATGTGGCTTTTACTTGCATTATAAGTTGGACCCAAAGAAAAAGCGTTTTTCCGAAGAAGTTGAATACCCCTGCGTCTGTAGCTGGTTGTGTTCTTTGTAGTCTCTCGCTGGGTGGAGCGCCCATGGCCGAATATTAGTAAAAATTACTCCTAAGGATGTTCTGGGTACGTTGGAGGGGCTAGGGGAAGAGCTAAAGGAAAAGGCTTCTACTCAAAAGCACTGTGACACAGCGGTGAAAAAGAGGAACTGCCTAAAAGCGTCAATGCTCCTGCAAAGCCTGAAGCCAAGCCCATGAAGGTCGCGGCAGAACCTAACAAGTCCGAGGAGGAGGAAGCGGCTGGTGTGGAAAAAAGACAGTCACCGGGTCGGAAGAGAAAAGTCACTGCAGTTTGACTCCTGCAGCCGTACGAACTACGCTGCGAGTCCGGGGAGAAGGAAGAGGCTGGGAGGGCTGATGTTATGTAAAAATAAACAGTCCCCGGGTCGGAAGAAAAAAGTCACCGCAGTTTAACTCAGACAGCCTCAGGCACTACGCTGTGAGCCCAGCAGCTCCTATAAGGAGCGCAGGAGCCCACCATGCTTATTATTGCAATTAACTAAACAGTGCTCACTACTAACTGTTAATGAAACCTAGAGAGTAAGGACACATGTAAGAGGGGCTGTCCTCATAGGAGGAAACAACAGAAGAGGGAGGTACTAATGACGGATTACTAAGCCTATTCACGAATCAAAAGCCAACATTTACAAAGGAAAGTAAGAGGAGCCAATTGAAAAGATGGGCGGAAAATGGCCGGAGCTTAAAGTCCATACCTGAATACAGCATGTCTCGAAGAGACCGCGCAAGCGCTGCCTAGGCGAGAACTAAAAACCTAGACTATTCCTGCCCACACACAGAATCCTGGAGCACTTTAAAATATACATAAATCTTCACACTGAAAAAGTCAACTAACAATATATTGGCCAGCTGTCATCAATGTATTTCATTACAAACGAAGCCAATTAAAACAAATAGCTAGAAATATATTTCTCAAACCTTTTAAAAGGAGAAGTGAAAGAACAACTTACGTAGCCAGATAGGTTACAGCCTGTGGAAAACTGTAATATGGCATTGTCAGTGGCAGCTACATCATTTAAATTTTTGGGGAAATTCTGAACACTGAATTAACCAAAGTAGTTCCAGAAGGAAGCCAAGCGCACTTGGATGCCGCCTGATTCAAGACGATGTCTCCAAAAGGTATAACTTGACCTAACAGTGGCAGCCTTGAAGATCTCTGCATTGGGAATGCTTCTTAAAAAGGCCACTAGAAGCTGTTCAGCCCATGTAGAGTAGTCAACTGGCCTACTAGTAAGGGATGTCAGCCTTTTTTTAACATGGGATAATATGGCTCAATTCATCTTAAAGTGGATTGTTCTGAAATTGTTAGTATGAACTATTATAAATAAACCACTGTTTGAATTATTTAAGGGCTTTGGTTCTGTGTCAATAGAACCTCAAACCTTTTTGAACTCCAGATTATAAAGGGTACCTTCAGCTTGAAAAGGATTCTTAAAAAGAAAATGCTGGCAAGTCTTAGATCAGAATCCCCTTTGGGAAGGACACATGGGCAAGTTTACTCACCCAGCTTACTTTTATGGAACAATGTCTAGGTTTCAGAAGAGTACAAATGTTTTATGTCACTAACTGTGGGCCAAAGGGATAGTCAGCAGAAAGGTCACCTTCCAAGGTAGGCTCTATAAAGAACCTTTACAGAAAGGATCAGAGGGGGACCTATACACTTCGAAAGAACTATATTAAGCATGTGGCTTCCTGACTCGAGGAAATACTTTTATCCCCTCCCAAAAATTATTTATTATGACGATTGTAGAAATGAAGAGTTTGATACAAACACTTCCAAAATGCTATAACAGCTGTCAGAAGTAGGTTAACTGATGAAAAATGCATGCCAGATTTCACCAGATATGGCAAATGAGGGAGAAATGTATGTTTCTGGCACATTGTATTATCAGAACATTTGCAAGCACCAGGTACAGAATTTCTTCCACTTGGATTACGTGGTTCTGGTAGGTCTTTTCACCCATAATATCCACACAAAAAATTGCTTCAGATTTTGATGGTCTTATTGCATGCATCCAAGTGCCAAGCTGACAAAAATAAATTAAAAAAGATTGGTGTTCTTTTGTACCTTAAGGGAGGTCCACCCTGCTTGGCATCCTGTTGCCTAGACGCACGGACATGTGGATGAAATAATAAACAACAAATAGCAAGGCCACTTTAGAGCGTTTTGGATCATCCTGGCTTTCAAGAGCATCAGTTTTATCTGAACTCATGGATCAAAGGAATTGGTGAAAAGAAAAACAAATTACAATTATCAATTGATCAAAAAAAGCATTCCCTATCATATCGAGCAGCAGCTTTATCCACTTGCGATTTTGTCCAAACTTCCTACTGACTGCATGTGCCTCCACACTGTGTAACCTTGGGTGACTGACTCACTGATCTGTAGGTGTCTTGCTATCCGATACCGCCAAGAGTCTGATCTTGCCTCCATGTCTGTTCAAGTGTTACACTGCCACTGTGTGGAAGCGCTTCAAAGCTAGATGAACTGCTCTGCCCATAAATTACTATCATGAAAAGAAAGTTCTATTGAAAATAACACTTTTCAACATATTCTTTTTTGGACCAACATGTAAGAACTTCACAGCTCTGGTTGTTAAGATCAGTCTGGCCTCCTATCTGCCAGAGCACTTACCATCATCTTTCCAGGCACTATTATAGCATCCTTATTTTGGAGACTGTGTTTTGCACTAAGAAAATGCAAGCTACCATGAGACGAGAAGAGATTAAATCTGGCACATCACTGGAAGTGCTGTCTTCTGAGAGCATGAAGAAGCACTCTTGCCTCATTTGTGCCGAAAAATGAAATGGTTACTTAACAGTAGGAGTAGATTTGCAGCATGAAGAATTTTCTGGATTCACATGCTGTGCAATATTCCGCCATCTAGTGGTTTGGTCCGAAATTATCTCCTTGTAGTCTCTTTTCTATTTTTTTTTTGTGAGCGTTGTCGACATTTGGGCTTAAGCCCCACCCTTCGTGACGTCAGTCGTATGCCCCGGAGAACCATCGACACACTTGCCATCTTTAAATTCCTTTTTCACTTTTCCTTTATCTTTGCGATGTGTTAAGTTTGTTTCCTTCATCTTCGTTGATGTTCTCTCTGTGTTGAGTTTGTAAATGCACCTCTATTGGTGGAGGTGAGTGGGTTGCATGTGAATCCAGAAAGTTCTTCAAGCTGCTAAACTACTCCTACCGGTAAGTAACCATTTAGTAAAGCAGCGTGAATCTTCTCCGGATTCACATGATGTGCAGTGATTATAAAGTGATATTTCTTCCTGTAGGTAGGCTGGGTCCTGATATTTCTTCCTGTGGGTAGGCTGGGTCCTTTAAATTGGGTGTTTGCAAACAAATGTTTTAGCACTCTTTGTCCCACTTCTGCCTCTTTGTATAAGTGGCTGTCCACGCAGTAACGTTTCGTAAAGTTGTACATCAATGACCATGTAGAAGCTGCGCAAATGTCTTCTAGTGCTACACTACCTAAGGCAGCGAATGCTGCTCCCTTCTTCCTTGTTGAGTGAGCCTGCAGATTTTCTGTAAGTGTTGCCCCCCGCTGTGTGACAATATTTCATTGTGTGCACTATCCATCTTGCGATAGTTACTTAGGTGACAGCAGAACCCTTCCATGTGTGTGCAAAAGCCTCAAATAACTTTTCTCCTTTCCTGATGGGCTTTGATCTTTCTAAGAAGTACATGATTGCCAGTTGTATGTCCAGTGTGGGCAAGGCCTTCTCTGCTTCGGTCTTCAGTTGCTGAAAAAAGGTCAGTAAGTGGATGGCCTGGTTAATGTGGAATTTTGATACCAGCTTTGGTATGAACCCTGGGTTTGTTCTCATCACCACTTTGTCCATATGTATTAGAAGATACGGTTCTTGGGTAGTAAGTGCTTGTATTTCACTGATCCTCCTTAGCGAGGTGATAGCGATGAGGAATACAGTCTTGGGAGTTAGGAATTTGAGATGTGTGTTTTGTATTGGTTCAAAGGGTGATGTCATTAGTTGTGGAAGTACTACATTCGGGTTCCATGTGGGCTTCTTTGCTCCTTCAAGGAATGGTTTTACCACTGGTGTGGTGAAGAAACTTCTCCCTAGTATGTCTCTTGTGTATGCTACCATGGCTTCTAGGTGAACCTTGATAGAGGCATAGGAGAGGTGCTTGTCTAGCAGGTATGCCAATCATCTAATAACTGTTGAGCCCAGTCTGTGTTTCCCTGCTTTGTTGCACCACTGTATAAATCTTTCACTTGTTGCTGTAGCATTTCCTTGTTGTTGGTCACCTTGCTTCTTTTCTGGATCTCCATTGCTCTCCTTGACAAACTGAGGTGGCCAATCCCTACGTCCTCAGGAGCCATGCTGTCAAAATGAGTGTGTCTGGCTCAGGGTGCCATACTTGTCCTGCCTGCATTGTCAGCAGGTCTCAATGTCCTGGGAGTGTGATGTATTGTCCTTGAGATATCTCTAGAAGGTCTGAGAACCATATCTGTTGAATCAGAATTAGGCTTAAATGCTCCTGCCTGCACTTCTGGATCACCTTCAGTATCACTATGTAAGGGAATGCCTCTTTATGTATGGTGACCCCAGGTTTTTGACTTATCCAGCTGTTAAGGTCAAGGTGGGCTCAACCGTGTTCCAAGAAACTCTTTAGAAAAGTCTTGTTTTTTTTAGGGGGTTTACATATAATAACAAGCATTTGTAATGCAATAGGTCTCGCATTTACGAGAGTTTGAGCTATTGGCATTGTAAATGACAATAACTTTTATTTCTGTTTTGGTTTTTAAGACACAAATAAAAGGCATTAACATTTACAATGCCAATAGCTTAAACTTGTGTAAATGTGAGACCTATTGCATTGCAAATGCTTGTTTTAGCTCTATGTGCGTGAAATTGGGAGACTTCAATGACATTAAACAGGTTCCCAAAAGAGCATTTTTACTCTGCCCCCAAAACGAACAACAAAATTACTTTTGGAAGGCAGCACCTATTTGAAATAACGCTACGGAAACAGGAAACCAATGTCTGTATAGGAGTTTCACCAATAAATAATAGAAAAAAATTAAAGCAAATCACCAAAGGGAAAACAAAAAAAATGCTATTTTTAACAAAAGCCTGCCACACTACAAAAATAATATTAGCAATGTCCAGAGTTACGTCCCAAAATATTGACGTTTAAATTTCCCACGGATTACAACTACTTTCATGATAAAACAATCTTTTTTCAAAACACTTCCTCAATGACCTTTTTTCGACAACATGCTGCAGAAGAAATACCTTCTGTCTCTCTCGTACCGTTTTTCTGCACCTCACGCCCTCTGAAAAGAGAGACGAGGGGACAGACAAGTGACGTGCATGCACCATGAGACTCGACCAAACTGCTAAAACGTTCCCAAAAAAATTACATTTCAACCTACCGATCGAAACATGTTTTATATAGGTACTGCTCGGAAGGGGCAAATGTTGATTTAAAATGCCAATGCACGAGGGGAAAGTTTATTTCGTTCTGTGCCAATACATTCAGCGACATCAGGAGCTAGTTGGTGAACCCTAGAGTGTCTCCCGGGTCAGCCCTGGATATTGTGTGTGTCCCTGGGCAAAGACCAGGCCTCTCTGCAGTCCTCAGAAAAGTTACTGCAAGTGGTCTGGAGTTTTAAACCCTCTCACAAACCCTCTTTAAATAACACATGAGCCGTTCTCCCAGGAAATTCATCTCCAGAAACGGATAGTTTACAAACGGAAACGCAGGGCACCAAAAGGGGCGAAAACATTCGCCTGCAATTGAGACACAGTAATTTAAAAAAATCAAATGTAGAAAGGAAAAATGGCCAGCTTTTACATTACGGAATATAAAAGAAATATGCATCAAGATTTGTAATGTTTCCCTGCAATACTGTGATGTAAAAATTAAAGCATCGCTTTACCTGTCGGCCGGTCCTTGCAGTCTCCTTGTGTGCGGCGAGGGCGTCTGGCAGAACCCTCTGCCCTCAATGAGAGTGGCGTTACAGGGCACGGGACTGGCACGGCGGTGGGGAGGGAGGGGGGCCTCTGGTTCAGGGGCAAGGGGGCTACCAGAGATGTCAGTGTCTGGGCCTGTGCACAGCCAGACAGGGTATGAGGAGATGTGAAGACCCCTCTGTCCCACATGCGATCCCTGGTGCCCCGCCCGAAACACGAGCTGAGCTGCAAGTCTTGACTTGTCCTCAGCACACCGGGATCCTTAACACCTTTACACAGCATCCCCCATTGCACAACCGGTGGGCACCGGCAGCAGCTCGGGCATGAGGAGTGGGAATGTGAAGCATGCAGCGGGGACGGGGCCGGGTGGAGGGTGCACCCTAGGGTTGTGCAGCATCAAATTAAACTCAATGGGCAAAAAGCAGATGTCACAACACTACACAATTAAAAATAACCCGCATTTAAAAAAAAAAAACACACGGGCACCATTGCGAGCCACATATTGTGAAAAGAAGATGCACAGGCGCCATTACCATTGTGCCGCGTTGTCAGAAGAAAACCCATACACTGTTTAAAACAAGCCCTGAAAATATAGCTTTAAATTGTTCTGTTATCGACTCCAGCTCCTGTTAAAATAGTATCCACCAACTTCCTTCAGAATCTACCATCGAAGTGGGGGGGGGGAGGGTGTTGAGGCGATTGCACCAAGTAAATGAAATTTGTAATTCTATGTTCTTCAAAAATGGTGAGAAATGCCATTGTATTAGGGCTAGTCTCCTGATCGACAGCCCCCCACCCCCCCCGTTGAATTGGTTATTCTTCTATCCCTCCCTACCCCTCCGCTTATTGTAAATGGATTCGTCTGCACTTGTATGGGCGGACAGGCATGACTCTTTGTTTTTACATTTCTGGACGGAGCATGCGCGAAGTGTTGATGTCCTAGTCTGTCATTTCGGGTAGGACTGCTCCTTTTGAACCAGGGTTAAGAGGAATTTGCTTGTAGTTGGTTCCCTGTCTGTCATGGCCAGTGATAAAAAAAAACAATGATATGGAACTCACCTAAAGTAATTAGCAATAGTGGATTCATTCAGTCAGTCCAACCATCAATTCTTTTCACTTGTGATATCATTGGTGTGAAGGGTCACAGGACATCATTTCCTGTGATTTCATATGGAGAATCAAAGAGCTTGTGTTGCCATGTCCATGGACTCTGGCATTTTGGTGCATTGCTGCCCATGCATGCCACAGCAGGGGCCCTCCATTATGGGAGGCATGTGAGATGCCCTTGCATTTGGTTTGGATCGAATGAACTGAGGTACATTTATATTTCTATGTGAGATTTTAGAAGCAGCATTTTGAGGATTTAAATTGCGAGAGCATGTAGGAAAGAAGGTCAGTACTGGTAATATTTTTCCCAAACCTCACTACATTCTTACTCATTCTTTTCGACTAATTGTGGCCTTGAATCCTGCACAGTTTTATTATATATAGCCAAAAAAAAACATAACATTGTTAGTGGTGGCAACTTGAGAAAAGAGGGGTAGGGAGGGAGTCATCTTGTTTTAACTAATAACAAAGAACCTGAGGAGCTGCACAGGTGGGAAATCTAATGGGAAAAATGATTTAATGCTCCAGATAATGTATGGAAGATAAATATAAGATTAATTAACTGTAACTATAAGACAAGAAGTTGTATTATATATAGAAAACAATAACCCCTTTCTATATTATAAGGATATTGCATCCACTGAAGAGTTCTTTGACCATGTAAATCTAGGTCGCAGACGCTTTGAAAAGACCCGAAACTCTCCAGTGATCTGCAATATCCAATAGATGGTAACTTGTTCCGTAGAGTACATGGCTGTACTATCACTCTCCCTGCAACACATTATCAAACCCTTTGTGTCTTGCTCCTTCTTACAAAAGAGGTATTTTGGTTGCAGTTAAGTTGAGCACATATGGAATAAGAGTTGTAAAAAAAATCACTCCAGTATACAATTTGTAATTTCCCATAGTCAAATACAGTTTTGTGGTTTAGAATGATTGGCAACTTACAGTTACTCCGAAAACATGACTACCTTCTGCAAAGGGCAGCACCTTTGAATGAGAGGGCTCTGTCTTAGTATGTGATGGAAATTGATTCCATAGCTTAGGGAGGAGAGCGGAGAAGGATCGTGTGTATGAGGCAGGATATTACCGAAGATGGCGGATGCACTCGGAGAGGCTCTGTCCGCTGGCCCGATAATCCTGTAATTATCCTGCACTGTCTGGTGTCATCGAGACCCCCTCGACCGTCCTGCTGGACACCTGATACCGGTGGAGGCCGGCGGAGTGCGTCTGGAGGCACGAGGTGGCCACCCGGCCGGAGGACAGCTGCCCGCATTGCTGTGGCGGGACGAAAGTGGGCCAGGGCCGAGCTGCGGCTCCGAAGCTGATGACGGTGGCGTCCGAAGACACGCTGCCTCGATCGTGGCAGAGGCGCAGCAACACACCGTGACTGGGGCCGTGTGGCACTATCGGCCCAAACGAACTACGGAGCGTACCGTAGGCGAGCGACGAAGCGGGGCCGGCCTGCGGCCCGGGTCTACCCGAATCACATGAAGTAATACACAGCGATCTGGGAGAGTCGCCACGGGACCTGAGTGAGACTGCAGAAGGTTTCGACGGGTGCTGGCAGGCTGAGGTGCGGCCTCGAGGGTGGGCTGAGCCGGAGTGGAGAGTCGGGGCCTGGCCGGCACGCTGCATTGAATTGGAACTTGAGCGCGCTCTTGGGGACGTGTTGGCTTGGGCATGCCGACTGCCTGCAGCGGGGGTGGCAGCTGTGCCCAACCTACGCGGAGATGCAGTAAAGGACTGGCTGCATTTGCCTGGAGGGCCACTACTATTGCCACCATTGGAGCGAATAAAACCGGGAACGCGGTGAGGCGCGTGGCCTATACTGGCGCGCCGCTGCGAGTTGCCCGCAGCGCAGAGGCCACAAATCACAACAAACCTCACATGGTGGAACCGGAGGCGACATCTTGACCGCGCCAGCCACTGGCTGCCAGATCACCACGGACCATCTATAAACAAAAATGGTTCTGTCGGGAAAGACAATTGCTTTGCTCAATGTATACAATGCAATCTGAACTTCCAATTTTTCAGATGTGAATCATAATTTAAGGGACACACCAAAGAACCGTAAAATTTAGTAAAGTTAAAGTTATTTACTCAATTTTTTGATTATACACAATAATGAAGGCTGTCTACAATACATAAACATACGACAATAAACAAGTGACTATAGTGTGGAATAAGTGACTTGTGGTGATACGTGAAAAGTACTATACAAAATTAAAACACAAAAATATACATAAATGGACAAAGAAAAAAGTGCTAATTTGTCATGTCCGTTTTTTAATACATGTATCCCCGACAATAATATTGCTTTTATATTCAAGGTAGGGAACTGGATGGACTATGGGTGACTGTAACGTAACCACGGACAGCAGCCTGAGCAGGCCTGACTGCTCACAGGATACAACTGATCCCGGCGCGCCGCGCATGGCGCAGGCCCACAAACCCACCAAAGGCGAACTGTGAGTACGGCAGGAGTGGTCACTACGGGGCAGCCACAGCGATCGATGCTGTTTGGGAGGTGGGAGGGGTCAAAGAAGAAGACGCTTCAGGACGTCGCGCGCAGCCCGGTAGCTAGCAAAGATGTGATCGTGCGTGTGCACATCTGCTGTCCGGGCGCAAGCTGAAGACACGCCGTGAGCGTGCACATCGGCTGTCCGGGCGCAAGCTCAGCATTGCCAGAGAAGACACGCCGTGAGCGTGCACATCGCCTGTCCCCCTTCCAAACTCAAGTCAACAACAATAGATCTCGCTAGCGACAGCGAGACCTAAAAATCCCTAACTCACCCCAAGGTATCCCTTTATTAGTGGGGTGAGTGGGCCCTTTATTAGAGGAGTCAGGGTGAACCCGATGATGAAGCATTCCACTACCAGAGTGGGTGAGGGTTATATATAAAAAAAGAGGTTTTCTCCTATTCCCACCTCTAAGTGCGGTGGAGTATAGATTTCGCTCGCTCTCCTTAATCATTGTTACTTTTAAGGGATACTATTTGTGTTAAGATTAAAACTGTTTCTGAAGGCCTTGCTGGTCCCCCTGACTGGCTTTTTGCCTGAGTTGGTCACCCCAAGTAACGGGAAACAGTCTGAACAACGAATCCTTAACAACGAGTGTATTAAACAACGAATCCTTAACCACGACCTTTACCAGAACCACGACCTCATTAACCACTACTGTACACGAACAAAGACCACTTGAACCACGACTTACTAAACCAGAGTAAAGTGTCAAAATGTAAATAATTAATCTTAAATGCAAGTGCAATTATAATAAAATAACTTGGAATGGAATTGTATTGTATTGTAATTGCATTTGTATAGCGCTTACTACCCCTGACGAGGCGTCGAAGCGCTTTTTCGGCGAGTAGCACGCTACTCCGGGACCCATAGAGGATTAGTGTTGAATTAGTATAGTGAAACATGCAAGTAAATTTTAAGTGGTGGATATGTTAGTCAGTTATTTGGATTCAGAAGGATAGCGGAGGGATAGAAGAGGGAAAAAAGGTTTGCATATATATAGCGCTTCTAACCCCTGATGGGGTGTTGAATTGCTTTTTTTTTTGGGCGAGTAGCACGCTACTCCGGAAACCCATAAAGGATTAGTGGTGAATTAGTATGGTGAAATATGAAAGTAATTTGAGTGGTGGATATTAGTCAGTTATTTGGAGTGAGAAGGATAGTGGAGGGATAGAAGGGAAAGAAAGGTTTGCATTCATATAGCGCCTGTTACCCCTGGTGGGTGTTGAAGCGCTTTGTTGGCGAGTAGCACGCTACTCTGGAACCCATAAAGGATTAGTGGTGAATTAGTATAGTGGAATATGGAATTAGTGAAGTGAACATGCTAGTCTGTTATTTTGATTGAAAAGGATAGTTGTGGGATAGAAGAGTGAAGGATTTCTTTTTGTAGGTCATAGCTGTAGGAGGAGGCTTTTTGAGGAGTAAAAGGGTTTTTGGAGGGGAAGAGTCAGAGGGAAGAGTTTAGAAAGGTTTGTCTTGGGCATTGGTACAGTAAAGGAGGTGTCAGAAGATACAAGGAGGGGTAGAGTAGGAGAGAGTCAAGAAAGGGTTATTTTGGGGAACATAGTAGTGGTATGGCGTTTGCGATAAATGAGAGAGTGGGTGTAGAGGATATAATGATAGATGTATAGGGTGAGATAGGGTAGTGAATTGGAAAAAGTAGTAGAAAGAAGTTTGAGATGAGTCAAACAGTTGGGCTAGAAGAACGAAGTGCACAGTCCCTATTAAACACAGTTTAAACAGCTCACAGAAGCACCCTCTGATGTAGAAAATCCCTGTTGCTGGAGGGGGAGGCAGGGGGGGCTGGTTTCACTGGCTTGATAACACAAAATGGTGGCTGGGGGTGCACTGTTTAACATACAGGTCTTAGCACAGAGCAAAGGAGAAATTTGGAGGGAAAACTGAATAGTCACCAGGAATGAGAGCGACAAACTACAGAGTTTGGACTGCAAATCCCACAATTCAACACGTTAAATGGAAGCAATCATGGGCAGGAAAACCACAAGTTTAACACACAAAACAGGTGATAAAATATACAATCACAGGCAGGTTAAAACTACATTTTTAAACTGTAACAACCACAGGCAAAGACAGTAATCACAGAAAGGGAAAATCGTTTTTTTAAAAACTTTTTGGAGGAGGGAAGAGACAGCACTAGTCTGCCTGAATGTTGATTTTTGGATATATTTAATAATTTAGGAATGTGTAATATTTTAAAAATTAATTTGTACATTTCCAGATTTTAATTACGATGTAGAAATATTAGAGTTTGCTTTAATTTAGCCTGTTAGGCCAGTAGATGGCAGTGTTGGTTTGTTTTACAGTGATATTTACGACTGTTCTCTCTGATTGGCAAAGTGGAAATGGTTACAAAATGGTTGATGGCCGTTTTATCTATGTTTCATTTAAGTGAAATATTTTTACAAATAAAAATAAGTACTGCAACCCATTTTTAAAAAAAAATTTATTTTCTGTGAGAGCTGTATTTTTGTACGTTCGTCAGTATTTGTAATAAACGATTATTAGATTTATAATATAAAGATTATTGAAATAAAATTGTTTAATTTAAAAGTCTTGATTAATTTAATTACATTTTTTTCCGTGTTTCAAACATGCGATTTTTTAAATGTAGTGGTAGATTCCGGTAATATGAAAAATGATAAATTTTCGTGGTTTAGTAATTCGTTGTACAGAACCTACTTGTTTGGCTTTGGTAGTGGTTTAGCCTTAGTCGTTTAAGTGGTAGTTGTTTAGTCATACACCCAAGTAACTCTAACTGACCGCATTACAATTTGACCAAGTTTCTGCTCAAAATGTTTCCAAGTGTCCAAATCATTGAATTTGCCAATGCTTGCTCGCGGTTGAATGAAATGCTTTGATTTACTATACCGTGTAAATCCCAAATCCCATTATTTGTAGCTGGGCTTTTGGTTCGCTATACATAGCTTTAATTGCCCTTATAAATTGATGTCCAAACCCGTTCAGCTCCAGTATCCCCCATAAAAACTTCCAAGACACCCGATCGAATGCCTTTTCGGCATCGAGGAGGATCATAGACATCTGGCCCCCGGTCCCCGTCATGATATCGAATAATGAAATAGCCCTCCGAGTGTGATCTGTTGTTTCTCTCCCGGGGATAAACCTGTGTTGCCAAGGGGAGACCAGACGAACTATGACCCTCCCCAACCGATTAGCCAATATCTTGGAATAAATTTTTGTATCTGAATTAATCAGAGAAATCGGTCGGTACGATGACTGGTTGTCTGCTGGTTTCCCTTTCTTAGGAAAAATTATAATATCGGTCTCTTTCCATGAATCAGGGTGTTCCCCACTATATTGGACACCCCTAAACAAATCCAATAAAAGAGGGACTATTGCTTCTCCCAATATCTTATAGATCTCTAGCGGAATCTTGTCAGGACCGGCAGCTTTCCCTAATGCCATTCCTTGCAATGCTACCTGGACTTCCTCTAGTGAAATTTCTTTTTCTAGATCTTCCTTAGTTAAAAAATCCAACCTTTCACCTAGTTCAAAGTTACCCACTAAATGAACTATATCCTGTAATACTTCAGCTGTATCCTTATCATTATACTTATCCTCGTGATATAGTGTTTGATAATAATCCTTAAATACCCCGATAATATCATCTGGATCTGTATATGTATGCCCACTCATTTTGATAGAGGATATTGCATTCAATGAGTTCTTCTGTCTAGTACGAAGAGCTAACCTCCTCCCAACTAGCTCACCATTTTCATAGGAGCTATTCCGCTGGGATTGGTATTCCTCTGCAGATTTTTGTGTTAACCAGCTATTAATTTCTGCTTTCAGAGTTATTATTTGATACTGGATTTGAACCCCTTCCAGCCCCTGTTCTATTAATGAGATGTGCTTCTCTTACGCCTCCGCTAGCTCCCGCATTAGTTGTTGATTTCTAATCCTCCGCGAGGTCCTAGCCCTTGCAACAAAGCTGCAACAAAGCTGATGGTTTCCCCTCTGAGACCGGCTTTAAAGGAATCCCACACAGTCCCCCTACCAGCACTATATCTATTCATATCAAAGAATTCCTGTGACCAATTCTTAGTATGTTCGATATAATCATTATTTACGAAGAGTTTCCTATCAAACGTCCTTTTCCTCTGGGATCTCCTAAAATTAGCATTTTCCATCACCAAGATTAGAGGGTTATGATCTGAAATCACCTTCGGGAGTTTCTTAATATTTGCTACATTTATCTATGTTTAGCGAACCAAAAGCCCGGCTACAAATAATGGGGAAGGAGTCTAGTAATATTGTAGTAACCAGAGGGACTAGGCGAGGCTGTCCTTGTTCCCCCATTTTATTTGCCATGTATATTAACCCTCTCCTGGTGAAACGTTTACACTCCGAGAAGATTAAGCCAGTGGTAACCAGGGGATATGAGACAAAAGTCCTGGCTTATGCCGATGACGTTGCTATATTAACTACGGACCCAGCAGAGGCAATTGAGGAAATTATCCAGATAGCTGAGGGTTTTGGGAATCTGTCAGGCTATGCTCTGAACGAAGGGAAGACCATTGTTATTTGTACAGAAAACATGGATTTTAACGATCCTAGACGAGCAGATTCGGCAGTCTACTTGGGGGTTCGAGTTAGTGCAAAAGTGGATGATATTATTAAACTTAATTTTGATCCTTTGGTTAATTCAATAGCTACGGAACTAAAGAGAGTTAATGGGCAACATCTCTCTATTATAGGAAGAGGGAACCATTTGAAAATGACAATGTTGCCTAAGATACTCTATTTGTTTTGTTCAATACCCCTTATGGTGGATGACCATGTATTGAAAACTTTAGATTCTATTTTTTCTAATTTTATCTGGCAATATGGGAAAGTGAGGAGAGCATTAAAGCACAAGTTACTAACTTGTGTAACGATATATCTGTAAGAGACAGTAGTTAGTGATAGATTCCTTACCTTAGAACATCCCCAGGCGTCAGGCTGGATCCGGAAAGTTTTGCGTAGCAGTACCCTTGCGCGTCGGTAGGCGGCGTCGTGCGGCTCCGCGTCCGTCGTCGGCGTCGTGATCGCCGGGATGACGTCGCGGGCAGTACTTAGGCGCCGCCCCTGCGCGCTGACGTCAGTTCTGTACACGACTTTCCGCGCCAGGAACGCAGAGCCATGCAAGAAGCTGACACAGGTGTCTGAAAAATACTAGGGCCCTGAAAGGGATGTCCTTAACCCTAGAAATCAGTTCGCAGAACGGGGAGGATGGGTGGGGCGGTAAGGAATCTATCACTAACTACTGTCTCTTACAGATATATCGTTACACAAGTTAGTAACTTGTGCATCTGAAAGAGACACGTTAGTGATAGATTCCTTACCTTAGAATAGATACCCCAGCAATACCAACCCGGTGGTGGGTCTGCGAACAAAGATCAGACAAGGAAGTCCTGGAGGACAGAACGGCCAAAGAAGCCGTCCCTCCGGACCTGACTGTCAAGGCAGTAATGCTTAGTAAACGTGTGCAGCGAGGCCCACGTAGCCGCCTGACAGATAACCGGCAGCGGAACACCGCGGCCCAAGGCCGTGGTAGCAGCCGTTGCCCTGGTGGAATGGGCACGCAGCCCAACAGGAGGTTCCTTTTAGCCAAAGAATAGCAGGCCTTGATGCACAAGGTAACCCAGCGGGAGATGGTCCTCTTGTGCACCGCCCGACCTTTTGGCGCCCACGTAGCCAACAAAGAGCTGGTCATCCACCCGGAAGTGTTTTGTGCGGTCAATATAAAAAGAGAGCGCACGTTTTGGGTCCAGACGGTGGAGCCTCTCTTCCTCTCTGGAAGGATGCGGAGGCGGAAAGAAGGTGGGCAAAGTGATGGTCTGCCCAATGTGGAAAGCAGTAACCACCTTTGGCAAGAAGGACGGACGCGTCCGAAGAACAACCTTGTCTGGATGAACAGACAGAAAGGGAGGTTTGCAAGATAGAGCCTGGAGCTCACTCACCCGCCGAGCGGAGGTGATGGCCACCAGAAAGGCTGTCTTCAGAGTCAGAAGACGAAGAGGACAGTTATGTAGAGGCTCAAAGGGAGCGCACATTAAAAAGGTAAGAACCAAGTTCAAGTCCCACTGAGGCATCACAAACGGAACAGGAGGGAAGAGGTGAGTAATGCCTTTTAAGAACCTGTTAACAACAGGGGACTTGAAAAGGGAGGGCTGATCAGGGAGCCTGAGGAAGGCCGAGATAGCACAAAGATAACCCTTGATGGTACCCAGGGCAGAACCCTGTTGGGCCAAAGAGAGAAGGAACAGAAGGACCTCAGAAAGAGGGGCAGAAAGGGGATTCACAGCCTTTGCTGTGCACCATGCCACAAATTTGTTCCACCTGCAGGCGTATACCACCTTAGTGGAGGGACGCCTGGCTGCCAGAATCACATCACAAACTTCGGGAGGCAAGTCGAAAGGAATCAACTGCCGCCGCTCAATCTCCACGCAAGCAGGTGTAGACTGGACAGGTTCGGGTGGAGGACCGTCCCCTGCTGCTGCGACAGAAGATCCTCCCGAAGAGGCAGACGGATCGGGGGATCTATGCTCATATTGAGTAGCTCGGGATACCAAACTCTTCGAGCCCAGTCCGGAGCCACAAGAATGACTTGGGCCCGGTCGTGCCGAATCTTCTTCAACACTCTGGGTAGAAGTGGTATAGGCGGAAAGGCGTACAATAGACCGCAACTCCACTCGTGACGAAAAGCGTCGCCGAGCGAGTGCCGCCTTGGAAATTCCAACGCGCAGAACTGATGACATTGCGCGTTCTCTTCGGTGGCGAATAGATCTAACCAAGGCTCTCCCCACTGTAGAAAGAGTCCTTGCGCCACTTCCGAGTGAAGACGCCATTCGTGATCCATCATGCACCTGCGGCTGAGTTCGTCCGCCCTGGCGTTCAGGGAACCTGCCAGGTGTTGAACCACCAGGAACATGCCCTGATGTTCCAGCCATGTCCAGAGGCGCAGAGCCTCCTGACAAAGGGTCCACGACCCCACCCCGCCTTGTTTGTTGCAGTACCACATGGCGGTGGTGTTGTCTGTGAACACCTGCACTACCTTCCCTTTGACAGAGGGAAGGAATGCCTTGAGTGCAAGTCGGATCGCCCGGAGCTCCAGAATGTTGATATGGAGCCGGGACTCCGCCGGAGACCAGAGGCCCCTGATCTCCGCCTCTCCCATGTGACCGCCCCATCCCAGAAGGGACGCGTCCGTCACAACTGTATGCTCTGGCTGGGGAAGGGAGAGGGATCTGCCCATGACCCATTGCCGGTTCGAGAGCCACCACTGCAACTGTTTTGCAGTCCCCTCCGAGATCTGGACGTGATCGGACAGGTTGCCCTGGTGCTGCGCCCACTGGAACTTCAGGTCCCACTGCAGAGCCCGCATATGCCATCTGGCATGATTGACCAGCAGGATGCAGGAGGCCATGAGGCCCAGCAGCCTCAGGGTCATCCGTACCGAAACCCAGGATAAAGGCCGAAAGATCGGAATCATAGCCTGAATATCCCGGACTCGCCGTTCGGGAGGATAGGCCCGAAACTGCGTCGTGTCCAGAACTGCTCCGATGAAAAGGAGCTGTGGAGAAGGAATTAGATGCGACTTCGGCACATTGATGGAGAACCCCAGCGAGTGCAGGAGTTCGGCCGTAGTCTGGAGGTGGGAGACGACTGCCTGGGACGAGCCCGCCTTCAGCAGCCAGTCGTCGAGGTAGGGGAAGACTGAAACCCCTGCCCGGCGCAGATGAGCTGCGACCACCGCCATCACTTTCGTGAACACCCGAGGGGCACTTGTAAGGCCAAAGGGGAGCACGGTGAACTGAAAATGCTCGGGGCCTACCGTGAACCGAAGGTAACGCCGGTGGGCCGGCAGGACGGGGATGTGGAAATACGCGTCCTGCAAGTCCAACGCTACCAACCAGTCTCCAGGGTCGAGGGCAGTCAAGACCTGAGCTAGGGTGAGCATCTTGAACTTCTCCTTCCGGAGGAAGCGATTGACGTTCCGGAGGTCCAAG
Organism: Calotriton arnoldi; assembly: GCA_963921515.1. NCBI lineage: Eukaryota > Metazoa > Chordata > Amphibia > Caudata > Salamandridae > Calotriton > Calotriton arnoldi. The sequence continues at coordinate 1,130,118 of CAWUFW010000151.1, read as the reverse complement.
ATAGGACGCATGTCCTCCTTGTCCTTTTGGGCACCAGAAAGTAGTGGGAGTAGCAACCACGCCCTACTTCTGGGGTCGGAACATGCTCGATGGCCCTCTTGGTCAAGAGGGCCGTGACTTCCTTCCGTAGAAGCACCAAGTGATCCCCTGACATGCGGTGGAATTGAGGTGGCATGGCTGGGGGGTGGTCTCAAGGGGAGGGAGTAGCCCCTTCGGACAATGTCCAAGACCCACCTGTCCGAGGTGATGGTGCGCCAGTGGGGAAGGTGATGGCGGACCCTGCCCCTACTGGCGTGCCGTGCACCTGAAAGGAGGGACTAGGAGGGCTTGGAGGCCGCGGACGGGTTGGAGGTGGTGGCCTGACCCGCACGCTGGTTGCCCGATCCGCCACGGCGGAATCCACGTCCTCGGCCACGCGAAGACGCCTGCTGCGCGGGCCGGTGGCTGGGCTGCTGACGTGAAGGGCGCCCCTACCGTGGCCACGATAGGGGCGAAAAGCAGAAGGTAGCGGAGGGCGTGTAGCAGAAAGGCCCAGGGACTTTGCAGTAGCCCGTGAGTCCTTAAAGCGCTCCAACGCATGGTCTGCTTTGGACCCAAAAGACCGACTCCATCAAAGGGCATGTCCATGAGAGTATTCTGGACATCCCCTGAAAAACCAGTGGTTCTCAGCCAGGCGTGGCGCCGGAGCGCCACCGTCGTTGCAATCGACCTGCCCAGCGAGTCGGCGGTGTCAAGGCCACAACGGATAGTGTATTTGGCCGCATCCCTTCCTTCCGCAATGGCGCGGGAAAGCAGTGCCTGGACCTCCTCAGGGCACTGGGGCAAAACATCCGCCACCGAATCCCACAGGGAGTGGGTATATCGGCCCAAAAGACAAGCGGTGTTAACGGACCGCAAGCCAGCACTGGAGGAAGAAAAACCTTTCTTCCCAAACTGATCCAGGCGTTTGGATTCCCTATCCGGAGGAGCGGTAGGGAAGGCGGTTTGGGAAGCGGAGGCTTGGACAACCAAGCTTTCAGGAGTGGGGTGGACAGAAAGAAACAGGGGGTCGCCCGGAGCGGGGCGATGGCGTCGTGACACGTTCCGATCCACAGGAGCCCCTGTGTTGGGCTTGGACCAGGCGCCCAAAAGAACGTCAGTGAGGGCGTCGTTAAACGGCAGCACAGTCTCCGCAGAGGAGGCTGCCGGCTGAAGCACCTCTGTCAAGATGTTAGTCTTGACCGTCAAAGTAGGGAGCTGGAGACGTAAGGCCCCAGCAGCCCTACGCAACACCGTACCAAAATTGGCCCCCTCCTCCGTAGCCACAGGAGGAGACAGCATGCCAGTGTCAGGAGAAGTATCCAGACCACTGGCCTCCCCTAGACTCTCTGTCCAGTCCTCATCATACTGACAGTTGCGTGTCAGAGGGTCATCAGACCCCTCCCAGTCCTCCTGGTCCTCCTCTGGTTCAAAATAAGGAGGAGGAGGGACATTTGGGACCCAAGGTCCCATCGGCGCCGGAGCCGGCGTCGAGCGACGTCGCTCCGGGTCCATGTCCGGAGCCGGAAGGAACTGGGGACGACGCCGCCCGGAGCCCAGGGCGGCGTCGAGAGCGGCACCGGAGACATCGGCGCCGGCGGAGGTGTCGTGAGGTCGACCGGCGTCGATGGGGGTTGTGGAGCCGGGATCGAGGCCGGGGCCGAAGCCGGAGCCGGGATCGAGGCTGGAGGCTCGGGCGACGCCGGGGCCGGAGCCGCCGGAGCAACCCCATCAGGGCCCGCGGGGCCCGAAGGCGCACCGGAGGGGCCTGAAGGCCCGAAGAGGCGGGCCATGGCCGACAGGAACTCCTGTACCTTGGCCGGATCCGCCCCCGAACCCGGGAAGGGCGGGTATGACGGGGCGACTCCACAGGCAAGTCCGGGGCCGCGGGGGCGGGGACGGTGCCGGGAGGGGCCTCAGCCGAGTCGCGAGACCGGCGAGGCGAAGTCCGAGAGCGACGATGCTTCTTGGACTTCTTGTGCTTAGACTTACCGGACGAAGAAGTCGACGACCGGTGTGCACTCCGCGAGCGACCCCTGGACCTCTCACGCGACCGGGGCTTCCGCGGAGCCGAATGCCGGGCCTCGAGGAGCTTTCGAGACCGCTCTCGCAAAGCTTTCGGGTTGAGGGCCTGGCATTCGGGACAAGACTCGGTGTCGTGGCCTCGGCCGAGGCAGAAGAGACACTCCCAATGCGGGTCGGTGACGGACATCATCCGCGCACAGGCGCCGCATCGCTTGAAGCCGGGCATCCCTACGACACCTTAAAGTTGGAAAAAACCAGTGAAAAAATCACCAAAAAGTATGGTCAAAAATTGACCAGGGCACTGCTCTTCCCGGATCTGCGCTTGCTGGCGCGGAAAAAGAAGAACTGACGTCAGCGCGCAGGGGCGGCGCCTAAGTACTGCCCGCGACGTCATCCCGGCGATCACGACGCCGACGACGGACGCGGAGCCGCACGACGCCGCCTACCGACGCGCAAGGGTACTGCTACGCAAAACTTTCCGGATCCAGCCTGACGCCTGGGGATGTTCTAAGGTAAGGAATCTATCACTAACGTGTCTCTTTCAGATATATCTAACCCTACCACAAAATAGAGGAGGGCTTACAATACCCAATATTACGTTTTACTATTGGGCGGCCCTTCTTCATCAGTTGACCTCCTTGTTCATAGTAAAAGGAGCTAGAAATAATGAACTGGAGGAAGATCCGGGGGGTGCCTACAGTATATGAACTTGCTTTAGGGAAGGAGGTATGGGGTTTGCTATTGAGACAAACGGAGCCGAGCTATTACAAAAAAGTTCGCTTTAAAGTAATACATAGCGCATGGCGAATCTGGAAGCAAGTTTCAAAATTTATGACGATTCCTAAAATCTGCAGATATACTCCCCTTTGGCGTTCTTCGCTATTTCCTCATCGGGTATATGACGATATGGGGAAAAGATGGGAAGAGCTGGGGGTAGGCACAATCGGTGATCTTTATGGGGGGGTACAAGGTTTGCAATTTTCACAGCTTCAGCGTGACTTTGGAATCCCAGCAAATCATTATTTTAAATGTGTACAGATTAGGAGTATTTTAACTATATATAGGTCAACGATGAATTTAGAAAGGATACCACTGCTAGAAGCTATCACTAGGAGATCAAACAAAATCAGGAATACTTACAGTTTACTACTTGGAAAACAACCAGATGATTTGGAAAAACATGAGACATCCTGGGCATCCAAATTGGACAATCCTGAGGTGGATATATACATGAGTTTATCCCTATCAGCTAAGCTATTTATATCCACAAATTTAAAGGCACAACTATATAAAACTATTTTTAACTTATATTTTACACCCTCCAAGTTATTTTTATGGGGAAAAAGGCAGGATGATAAATGTCCTAGATGCGGGGTAGGTCCAGCAACCCTGATACATATGTTTTGTGACTGCGTCAAATTAGGTGTACTAAAAAAGGGGTTGCTTGATTTCTGGGAGAAACTGTTTGGTTTCAGATTCAAACTGACTCCTACACTGCTGATGTTAGGATGTGATAGCTCTCTGGCCCTCAATTCTGCACCGGGATATTGTTTATTTCTGGGGACAGCAGTATTCAGAATAATGCTAGCTGCCAGGTGGAAAGATGTAGAACCTCCAACTTTTCAGATGTGGCTTGCCAGACTGCTCGGAATTTATAACCAGGAGAAGGCTCTGTATGCTTGTTGGGGCAGACAGGCTAGAACTCGGGGGAGGAAATCTGGGCACTCATTTCTGAATGGAACAAAGAAATGAGGGAGCCGCAGTAAGAAGAGGGGTCCCCAAGGGGTGTAATAATGTGAGGCTGATAGGGTAAGCATGAATAGTACTGCACATGATTTTACACCCTGGTCTTAACTGTTAGACGTTTATATAATATGTTCTTGTAACTTTTATCCGATATGTATTATATGCCATGCACTTTATGAACCGTTTAGACCTTGGTTTTAATCATTAGACTGTATAGTAAGATTAATATCGATAAGGCACTAAAGGTTGACTCCGCTTTGGGCTTTTTTTTTTACCTGCTAAGTACAATTTTTTTATGAACTGTTTAAATGAATTTTATCCCCGGTTAATGTATATATACCTACTAAACGACCTGTGTAATATGTACTATGATTAACTAATAGCTATTATTTGTGTAATATGATGTTTCTGGATATGAAATAATAATACAAAATTAAAAAATTTAAAAAAAAGTAAATCCCATATCCCTGGAACCTTTTGGTGGATCTTTCTCACTGTGGTGCCTAAAAATACCTAAAAATACAGTCTATTTCTATAAATTGGTGTTGGATTTCTTTGGTGCCTTGTCAATGCCACAGCTACCCAGAGCTGAGCTGTAGGTTTGACAAATGAAACCTACTGGTCCTAAAGGGCTTGGTAAGTGTATTACAGTGTTAGGTCGCACAACCACACCCTATAATACACCCCATTTACTCACACATTGGAATTGGTGGAAAGGCATTCTTCTGTGTTGCGAATAGGTCTACTTGTGCTGTCCCCCATACTTGGAAGATCTACATTAGCACTTCTTGTTTTAGCTCCCACTCGTGTGTGGTGCTTGTTTTCCTGCTTAGCTTGTCTGCTTTTGTGTTTTGTTTTCCCAGTAGGTTTACTTCTACTAGCGTTATCCTGTTTTCTATTGCCCATGTCCTGGGCCAGGTAGTACATTGTCATTGTGTTGTCTGTTTAGAGTAGAACTTCCCGTTAGATGTTTCTGGAAGGCCTTCAGTGCTTGGAAGAAAGTCTTCAGATCCAGCACATTTATATGTTGCACTGCTTCCTCAGAGTTCCTGAGACCTCTGATGTTTAGCTGGTTCATATTTGCTCCCCATCCTATGTGGAATGTGTCCGTTGTTATGATTGCAGAGGGAGTCTGTGGTTTGAATGGTTTCACCACTGTGAGATTTGGTAGATTCCACCACTGCCTTTCTCACTGAACCTTATCTGTAACTACTATATTGTCACCATTGTTGCTGGACCCATTGCCGTATAGGTTTCATATGTAGTACTGCTTGTGGTACCTGGGTGAATGCAGGAGGCCATCATGCCCATCATTTTCCCCCACTGTTATCACCGTTAGACGTTGCCCCATGTGTGTGTGGTGTGTGTGTGTGGTGTGTGTGTGTGGTGTGTGTGTGGTGTGTGTGTGGTGTGTGTGGTGTGTGTGTGGTGTGTGTGTGTGTGTGTGGTGTGTGTGTGTGTGGTGTGTGTGTGTGTGTGGTGTGTGTGTGTGTGTGGTGTGTGTGTGTGTGTGGTGTGTGTGTGTGTGTGGTGTGTGTGTGTGGTGTGTGTGTGTTGTGTTTTGTGTGTGTGTGGGGAGGGGTGGTGTTGTTGTGGGGGAGGGGTGTGGGGGGGTGTGTGTGGGGTGTGTGGGAGGGGGGTGTGGGGGGGTGTATGTGGGGGGGTGTTCATCCTGTACTTGGGCCATGTTCATCCTGTACTTTTTTAATTACAGAGGGTAGAACCGTCATGGAAGGAGTTCCAAAACATTTTGAATAAACTGCTGCGAATACCTTACCCCAATTTTCACATGATGTCAAATCGGGGATTATGTCTTTTGGCAAACTTATCGTGAGGATGCGATGTTTATCTACTGGGGATGTATGGGGAAACACTGCTTCTATCTGATCAAACTTTTCTGCAAGCCAGTAAGAATAGTCGTCCTTATTTTGTGGACGTTTGCCCATCACAGAATTTACCATGACAGGACTTATGGTCACTCCAGCGGCTATAGCTGGTTGGCCTGCGACTACAGGAGCAGCTCCATGTAGGCTACCTGTAACGTATGTCACTAGGGCTCGATGCACTCGTACCAATTCGGTATGCATAGTGCGCAGTTCCGCAAGCGGTAATGCCAGATAATTTGGATGCGGGGTATACCCGGCCAATACAGGCCAAGTGGCCCCCTGAATTGATAAGGGGCCTAAACGAACTGCGGTAGTTGGTTGTGGTAGGGCGCCATTAAACCAATCACGGTGCTGCCAAGCCGTGAGAGGTACTTCAAGAGTGGTATAGGGTCGATAGGCAGCAGGAATAACGGTGGGTTTATATTCATGAAACAGATTATCATCTGCCTCCACCGCTTCAAAAGTGATCCAAGTGTAAAACACCTCAAAGTGGTAAGCCGGATCGGCTTGAACCACAAAGACCAAATCGATCCCTGTATCAGGCACTCCATACACCCGTAAGTGGTCTCGGAGTGCTCCTCGACTATGTGCAGCAATCGCCACACCAGCCATGACTAAACAGTTATATTCGACAACCTAACAGGGAGCACTAAAATGGGTCTATTAACTAACCTTTTTAATAACATCAAGCTTGAAAGAACCTATAAAACATTCAATATAGGAGGTATCACCGTCACATACGCCTCCGGAAGCGTACGCGAGGGATTGTGGACAAGCACAAGTACTACTCAAGCGTCTCGCAGTTAAGCTGCCCCACGGTGGTCGCGCCATGTCATAAGGTTTCTGCACATACACAGAGCTATGCACAGGAAAATGGGACCCCGGAATACAGTGGTTTGCCACCATATACCGTAGCACCCAAAAACCCCAACCCAACTAGCTTAGCATCCCATTAGCACCCAAGTACCAATGATTGGACAACCCAGAACACGGTATCTTTATCTCAGGACTCGCAGAAGCAAGAACACTCTTTCGTCACTCACTCGTACTTGTCCACAAGGTGCGTAGGAAGAGACACTGGATAGGTTAAAATGTTTATTCCAACTTACGTGCTCTAATGTACAGTACACGTGTCAGTACTAATAGCATAATGCATATGACTAATATAAGCAGCATGGTTACAATTCCATAGAATACAAACGGGGAAAGCATCTCAGAGCTCAGTGGATAAACGTATAAATAACATTACCACCCTCCCTTGCAGTAAGATAGTTTATTATAATAATAGAAGACCTCTGGGCTTTGACTAGCGAACCCCCATACCTCAGTCTCTAGATGCAGAATTACATCAGCAGGACATCATAGCTCTTCTCACTGAAAGGGATTTCTCCAAGTGTGTGTTAAGCGCTAGTAAACCACAGTATTAAAAGCATACCAAATTCTTCATGGCAATTGCACCTAATGTTATGTCTGGGTGCGCGAGACTGGCCATATCAGGAAGAACCAAAATACATTGTTATGCGACCTTGTACATGTTTGTGCAGACTGAGCCCAAAAAGGTGAACAACAGAAAATGCAGACAGTGCAAAAGAACTTGGCACGAGCAAAGGGCGAGGGAGACCCGGCTCAGTGTAACGTGCGCAAAGAAAAGCAGCATGGCAGCCAGGCCTAGGCCAACATAACAAGGCAGGTAACAATCCACAAGACAGGGGGGTGGGGTGTGTGTGTGTGGGGTGTGTGTGGGGTGTGGTGTGTGTGGGGTGTGTGTGGGGTGGGGTGTGTGTGGGGTGGGGTGGGGTGTGTGTGGGGTGGGGTGTGTGTGGGGTGGGGTGTGTGTGTGGGTGTGGGTGGGGTGTGTGTGTGGGTGGGGTGTGTGTGTGGGTGGGTGGGGTGTGTGTGGGGTGTGTGTGGGGTGTGTGTGGGTGGGGTGTGTGTGGGGTGGGGTGTGTGTGGGGTGGGGTGTGTGTGGGGTGGGGTGTGTGTGGGGTGGGGTGTGTGTGGGGTGGGGTGTGTGTGGGGTGGGGTGTGTGTGGGGTGGGGTGTGTGTGGGGTGGGGTGTGTGTGGGGTGGTGTGTGTGTGGGGTGGTGTGTGTGGCGTGGGGTGTGTGTGTGGTGTGGGGTGTGTGTGTGGTGTGGGGTGTGTGTGTGGTGTGTGTGTGGTGTGGGGTGTGTGTGTGGTGTGGGGTGTGTGTGTGGTGTGGGGTGTGTGTGGGGTGTGTATGGGGTGTGTGTGTGGTGTGGGGTGTGTATGTGGTGTGTGGTGTGGGGTGTGTATGTGGTGTGGGGTGTGTGGTGTGGGGTGTGTGTGTGTGTGTGTGGGGTGTGTGGTGTGTGTGTAGTGTGTGTGTTCCACTCTGAAATGTGCTGCTAGGCATTTTGTGAACACCTGTGGAGTTGATTTTGTACCGAATGGTTGTACCTTGCATTGGCAGTGTGTCTTGTTCACCAGAAACCTGAGGAATTGTTTCTGCTGTCTGCTCACTGGTATGTGTAGGTATGTGTTTTTGAGATCTATGGTTGCCATGTAGTCTCCTTTTCCTATCAGAGGGGTGACTTCTTGCAGCACTGTCATCATGAATTTTTATGAACTTGTTTTGTGTCCAAGTACAGCATTGGTCTTAATCCTCTCTCAAGGTTGAAGCCATTTGAGGTTTTGCTTCCAGCAGTGTCCCTTCTCTTGGACACGTGTAGCTCTTTGGGCATGATTTTGCCCTCTGGAGTCGAAGACTGTTGTGACTGCCGGTTTTCTTAAGTACAAAACCTTCGGCTCGGTTGTGTCATGACCCTGAGGGTTTACCTTAAGTCTGGTCTCGTCTCTAGGCGTCTTCTTGTGGTCCGAAGCCGCAAGCAACTATCACCTCCACGAGGCCTGGTTCTTCTCCCTGGGCCTCCTCAAGGATGTCTTCCTCCTCGCTAGATAGACAGACCATTTAAGGATTCCGGTTTTCTATGTGGTGATGCCATGGTGTAGTGTGCCCACCTCTGTTTATGTCTTGCCTGAATGGTCTTTGTCAAGAATTCTGCAGACCCCGCACAGTCCTCCAAACTGTGTTCCTTTGGGAGTCAGAGTTTACACACCTCGTGAGTATCCTTTTGGACATATTTTAGGAGGCACTTGAGGTAAAACCTAAAGAGGGTATGCTCTATTCTCCGTCTCATTGTGTCGGTCTTCTCACCTTTGGTGTTTCTCAGTGTACTTTTCCTTTCTTGACCGATCGTCGCAGATCCCCTTCTCTCAACGGTGGTTTTGATGGAAAAACTATTCTTCTCGGCGCAGTTTCTTCTTCCTCGACTCCGGAGCTCTCCCTTAAGCTTTCAGACCCAATGGCGGAAATAAGAATCTAAAGATGGCAACTTCATCGAAGGATTTCCGGGGCACACGTTTGACGTCACTCAAAGAGGGGCTTACGCCCAAAAGGTCGACAACACCCACCAAAAAAAAAAGGGCCCAACAACTAGATGGCAAAATAATGCACTGCATGTGAAACCAGAAAAGATTCCCACTGCAAAACAGTCCAAGTACTCAATGGACAGTCTGTGGGCTTGTTCTTAACTTGGCACATTTGACATGCAAGCCTTACTACTGTCTAACGTAGACTACCATTTTGAAAGTGTCACAGACCCTTTTTTTGGAGCAAAAGGTAGAAGCCTTGAAGATCCTACCACTGAGAGAACAACACTCTACTCCTTCAGAGGCATGCTGCAAAAAGTCATGCATTTGAAGAATCCTTTGAGCGATAGAAATACACATCTTGTAAATCAGTGGTGCACATCAAGTCTCCTCCATGGAGCAGAGGCTAAATTGGTGAGGAAGCAACATTCTGAATTTATCCTTCTTCATCAATCTCTGAGCTAACCAAGTTAAAATTAAGTCTAAAATCTTGTTTGGGACATTTCCCTTGGAACGGAATAACACAAAAATATTCCTATTTCATTTTTGGGGAAGCTGGTACCTCTCTATGGCATTTCATTCCAGGAGGAAGTAGATTTCTAATTGCTGGTGGGACTTTGCAAGGATAAGCGTTCGTGACCTAAAGCTAAAGTCATAGCAGTTTTGCAAAATATTCACCTCCCATTTGTCTTTTGTTATTTCTGGGAACTTTTGTAGAAGACTGATGAAGCATCTCCCCAATGGGTGACAGACGGGAAGGCGAAAGTCATTACTTGCCTCCAGCTGGAGGCTTTCCTGTGCCCACCAATGGCTGCTGATGTCTCTTCCACCTCCAGACCTGTGCTGCTTTAACAGCTGCCAGAGATGCGGTTATTGCTGCAGCGGCCAAATAATCGATTGAACCGTCTAAAGGAAAGTGTCACTTTTTGATGTGGTCTCCCCCACTTTTTGCTCACTGGTACGGATGTTGATTGGCAGTGCACTGGGTCCCTGCTAACCAGGCACCGGTGCCATTGTTCTTTCCCCAAATGGCAAGAACTTTAGCATCCTTGTTAAGTCCCAGGTAAATAGTACCCCTCGTATGCAGGGCATGGGTACTAAAGAGGGTCCCTATGGAATGCAGCATATATTATGCCACGCTAAGGGACCCACGCACAAACTGCATGCGTATTCCCATTGCAGGATGCGTGAAATGGTGCAAGCCATTCTGAAAGCACGACATTGCCTACTCCCTGTGTGCAATGCCCAAGTACACTGCATGTACTATATGCAAGTCACCCCTAAACACAGCGCAGAAGGCGTTGTCTTGGTCGGGGATAAGGTAAAGATTACACAACTTGTGTTGGTCAGGTCACTGATATTTTGTGCGGCATCGAGAGACAGTATTGGAATGGTGTGCATTCCAGCACTCCTGTCACATTCTCAGGCAACAAAGATTCTGGAAGTCTGCAAGTCTGGAAAGTTGGGCCCCCAAAAGGATTTCGACAAGGACTATGGCCTTCGAGGTCCGAGGAGTTTCCCGTGAATACCTGGGTGATAACGGAGGTCAAAGATGGAAGAGATTGACCAGGACCTGATGGGTACGTGCAGGACACAGAGAACTGGACTCGACTGCAGAAAAAAAAACAACCAATCTAACATGGATTCGGTGCCTATACACGATGTACAGCAAGAGGAGTCCTACCACTTCTTGCGACTCAAGCGACTTCTTAAAAAAAAAAAAAATTGCAAATATCCGTGTCCAACACTAGATGACAGGAGTATGCCAAGAATATGCATCTATAGCCACAGATGCTACGAACATTTATCTCAATAAATGAATATATATTCTCTCTGAAAATTCAACCTACTTCTTAATTTGCGCATCTACTGCTACAAGATACCAGTTGCCTTAAAGTTTTATATATGTAATGCTGATGCCAATAATTGCTTTTATTTGTATTTTCCCACTAAAGTAGTTGCGTAAACAGGGAAGCCATTTTAGAACACGTGCTGGACAGTGGTAAAAACAAGTTCCCCAGCTACATGATGGCTCCACTGAAAATAGGGATGTTTGGTATCAAACATCTCATATTAATAAACCCACTCTGATTCCAGTGACGGATTTATTAATATCTACACCCAGAGGGCACCTTAGAGGTGCCCCCTGAAAACCTACCAGCATCTAGTGTGTTGGCTGACTGGTCTCTGCCAGCCTGCTACCGAGACAGGTTTCTGACCTCCCTGGGTGAGGGTCTTCGCTCTCAGGAGGTCAGAAACAAAGCCTGCATGAGAAGAGGGTGTTCACACCCCCTCCCTCAGGATGACCTACTGATTACCACTCATAGGCCGGCGAGCTTCAAAGAAGCTCCCGCCTTTGAAATGCAAATCTGGCTCCCCTCACAGGAGAGGAGGCCGACCCCTTAGTCCAGAGCCCTTTGGCACCTGGACAGGCAGGAAAAGTAGGCAGTCAGGTAGGCGTGCCCACCCCCAAGCCAGTACCACCCCTAAGGTGGCCTAACCTGATGTGGGTACAACTTTTCAGAAGTGGCCATCTTTATGTTGGCACACTTAGAAACTCTGGGACAGCGTTATTCCCACTTCCGACAGGAAGTGGTCATATAAGGGGCGTAGTGACCCCAGGGGTCAGCAGTTCATTGGCTACTACCCTACATTCCTCTAACAACTCTAAATTTAGTATTTAGGGGAGCCCCTGGCACCAGAGAAATAGATTCTTCCGACCTGAAAGAAGAAGACGGATTAAAAGAGTCGCAAAGAGCAAGAACTGAAGCCCCAGCAACTCACTTGGCACCAACCCTGCAGGCCTGCCAGCTGACAGACAATTGCGCCAAAAGTCTAATTGCGTGTAGCTACTGAGTCCCCAAAGCCCAGGAGACCTGCCAGAACTTCACCCAGGAACCAAGAACTCGCGAGAAGTAGCAGACCTGTTTGCCTGCGTCCTGCAGGCATCCAAAGACTCCTGAGAGGACTTTGTGACAGCATAAACCCGACACCTGAAGACACCACTGCACCCGTCGCTCCAAGCCCAAGATTAAGTGGACCAACTATATCATCGTGGTCCCAAAGCCCTCCAGAGACCGAGTCCATTGTGGTTTCTCCCCCAGTGAACTCTCTGACATTGTCTGCAGCATCTGCATGCAGGCCCCTTCTACCGTGACTGCTCCTGTAAGAAAAAGCCGACGCCTAAGAACACCTCTACACCCGTCGCCCCCAGGCCACGGAGAATAGGAACAAAGGTGTCCCTACGTCCCCGAGCATCATAAGGCCTGACCCTCTCCCCCCCCCCCCTCCCGTTGGTTCAGCCCGACTGGCCTCCCAGTCTGAGCCTGCAGCCTCTTTACGCGAAGACCGATCCCCATAGAGTAACATTGGGCGCCCAACACTGTTTTGCACGCCTGCACCCAGCCACCCTAGTGCCGCTGGTGGTGTTCTGCTAGTGCTGCCTTGGACCTTGCCCACCACTCACCCTAACTCCTGGAAATTGGTCCTGTAAGTCGCTGTACTATCCATGAATGCCGCATTTGCTTTTCCTCCCATAGGATAGCATTGCAGCTTCTAAAAATTGTCGACTTTAACTCAAAAGTATTTCTACTGAAAAACTTACTTACCTGAACTAATTGCTTCTGGTGCCTAAACATATATAAAAATATGTGTTATTTTTATAAATTGGTGTGGATCTCCTTATTGATCGTGTGTCTCATTTATTGACTATTGCGTGTATTTGCAGATATCTAATACTCTTTCCTGACAGGCCTAAGGCTGCTAAACCACACGACCCCCTAGAAGAGCACCTTGGGATTGCTAGGGCAAGCCCTTGTCCACTTATAAGGGAACCCCTGGACTCTTTACACGTTATATCTCATTTTGATATATCAGCCAGCTTTATTTATATATATACATATATATATATATACAAACATATATATATATATATATATATATATATATATATACATACACACACATACACACATTTATACATTTACCACAAATGAATAGAAAAGGTAGCACGTTCAACATGCCTAGATGTTGTGGTGGAGCACCCTCCAAAAGCCTATCAGAGGCACGATTATCCGAATTTTAGATTGTATGTGGTACCAAAACCATCTTCTAAAACCACATTGCAGCACCAATAACACAAACTGCTTCCAACATATAAAAGTAATGAAGAAAAGGGTAGCCTGATATGCCTACATTAAACAAGTGAAAAAATCACCCTGTCCCTTTAAAGCTACAGGTGTTCCCTTTACCCATTATGCATTGTACTGACTGTTGCCTCACAGAGTCAGTTCTAGCAGAGACTAAGGTTAAATTTCTGATGTTTGTACATTGAATGCCCAAGAAATGAAGCTGGGCGAGAAGGGAGGGTCGCTTATGACTTCAATGAAGATTTCTAGGACGTGTACTAGACTGACTATAAGTCACAAACCATTTCTTTTGCATCGAAGGATCTTCATTGACAGTCAAAACATTGAGACAGAGTAGAAAGTTTAAACAATTTTTAACACTCCTGGCTCTTAGGAATGAAAACTGGAAATGGCACAAGGGAGACTAGAGGAACTGTGAATATAGAGTTAACCAAACATATTCCTCACAGTAGCATGACCAACGCTAGAATAAGCTAATTTGTTGGAACAGACAGTGTCTTTTAAAAGCTTAAAAGGAGGTAGAAGTGACGCCGCCGGAAATTGTACAGTTATGACATTTTGGTGACAACATAAGCAAAACCTCTTCCATATGAAGGAATAGCAAGCACTAGTTGAAGGGCGTTTAGCCTACTGTAGAATGTTCATGCAGACTGGGGCAGATTCCTATTTCCATACTGTCTGACTTCAGGAGCCATACTACCAAGTTCAAAGATGTCAAATTTTAAGAAATTGGGGTCCTGTGGAAGTCGCTTGTACTACATGAACTAGGAGTGACAGATGATATTGTTTAAATACATGTAGGAGGTGTACTCCGGGTACTTACTGGAGTAGCAAATGAAGTTCTCCATACGAGGATCACTGTTTTGTCATCTGATTTATCAACAGTATCAAGATAAATCCTTAATTTCTACAACAGCCAACACGAATTTGAACCCTTAGGCTACATTAGTGCCTGGGGCTTTTTCAAAGCATAAATCAGTCAAGTAAAAAGTCATTATCACGCCATGCTTGTGATAACGAGGTGTAGACAGCAGGGGCTACCTTGGACAAAGAAAGCTCTCCTCTTGCCTCCCTGAGAAGGCACATTACGGCAACAACTTTAAGGTGCTACGTGCTCTTTATGTGGGAATACAATACAGAACCACAAGTGCGTAACCATTTTTTCTGCACAGTAGGATCTTCATTGATAGTCATACACATTAGAATAGCAAACTAGAAGGAAAGCCTTCTTTGCAGCAACGGGGAAGGAGAAACAGGCTGCTCTGTTTTAATAATGGCTCACTTGTCAAAAATATTCTGCATAGTGATCTGATTACCCAAACCGATGGCTCACTTGGCTTGAACAACCTTAGTTGTCAGCCTTTGTATCACAATCACAGCAGTAAAGTCTTCTGAAGGTACAGATGGATTTCCAAGTGACTCCTTTACATATGTGCGACATTTCTAAGCCAAGCTGCAGTGCCTGATTTCCCTCTAATGGAATGGGCCATTGCTTCTCCTAGTAGAGGCCTACCAGATAGTTGTGAACACATGGATATGCATGCCATAATCCAGTTGCAATAGACTGTTTGGATGTGGCTAATGCTTGCCAAATACGCTGATAGTTAATAAATAACTGGCTAGATTTACAAATTATCTTACTGTTCTTTTGATAAAATGCAGTAGGCTTCCAACACCCACAAAGTGAAACAAATTGTTGTAGATGGATTGAAGTAAAGAGACCAGCAGCAAGGTAATGGCATGGATCATTTGGAATTATGACTTTAGGTAGAAAGAATGGGTGTGGTCTGGTAAACACCATATTTGAAAGGAATACTGTATAAGGATCTCCAGCAGGAAGGTCTTATTTTTCACTAACTCTGTGGGCAGACGTTATTAAGAATGCTGTCTTCCAGGAAAGATGCAGCAATGTAGCCTTGTGAGTAGACTCAAATAAAAGGAGAATGTGCATGAGGCAGAGTTGAATCCAAATGGCAGAGCTGAATTTTGGAAAGGCAAATTTCCACTTAAGAACCTCAGATACATCCTGTGGTGATTCACTGTCGGGATCTGGAAGCCTTTTGCAAGTCTAGGCCACATAACCAGTCTCCTAGGTGTATATCAAGATAGATCAGGGTTGTCAGGCGCTGAATGGACTAAGAGGCACAGCGGTAACCCCAACATTGACGTTCAGGACTTATCACGGTCCACATCAAGAGCAGGGTTGAAGAGTTTCTGTGCTCATACATCACTGAACTTACTGCCGCGACCAGGATACATACATTCTTATCTTTCGCAATTGGAGGAAACTTTAATGATTTTGTTGGCGATTTTCAAATGCCCACTGTGCATAACTGAGAGTAACCAATACTTGTGAGTTGGAAAAACGGTAGCATAGCCTTGAAAAAGTCCCTTATAGAACGAAACACATGTCGGCAGAGATCATCCATGAGGAAACAAGAGTAACACTTCCTTAAAAGGTCACTACAGCAACTGTGAAACAAGAATAACGCACAGCAATGCACACAATCTGTTATCAAACCAGTATATATATATGAAGTGACAATCCAAAGTATAGAATATGAAGTGATGATATAATGTATTATGCTTTTGTGACACTAATTGAAAGTAAAAATGAAATACAACATACCTAAATGGCTGAAGTTGTTTTATGGGATAACATTTCTTTACTACCCAAGTAATGCAAATATAATGTATACCATGATGCATTAATGGACATGGACAACTGTTTTGGAACATGATGACATTAGCTCCTCATATGTGAGGAGTGCTCCACTAGTTGTATTTTCTGTTAGATCTGATTGAGAGAGAGCACCCAAAACTTCTTTTCCTGAGATACTGCTGTTGACGTGCAGATCGAGAATCATCCTGAGCTCTAACTTTCTTAACATTTCTTTGGAATAAATTAATTTCCCCTTTTGAAAAGATGGAATACGTTTAATAGCATGTTTCTCCAATAGCAGGATGGATAAATGGTGCTTTCATGTTTTTTGAAGAACAGACGATGGTTTGGGTTTGAAAAGTAGTGAATATCCACATTAATGAGCACCCACTTGTTTGTTGATATTCTGTACCACCCTTCTGGATTATGAGATCCCATTCCCATCCG
Organism: Calotriton arnoldi; assembly: GCA_963921515.1. Taxonomy (NCBI): domain Eukaryota; kingdom Metazoa; phylum Chordata; class Amphibia; order Caudata; family Salamandridae; genus Calotriton; species Calotriton arnoldi. Next base: position 1,113,795 of record CAWUFW010000151.1, on the reverse strand, counting down.
TTAAAGTGGAGAATGGGGGGGTGTTTACGAGGCTGGCACTGTGTTGCCAGAGCAATGCCTTCTTGGTATATTAAAAGGCTGTGAAAGTGTAAACATGTCCTCTGTTCTTGCTGCTGGGATTACTGCTGCCGATAAATTCAGCGAGAGAAATGACACCTCCATGCGTAATATGGTAGCTGTATTGAACCTCTGTGTCCTCAAACCCAAAGGCCTTTCGGGGTTCAATTTCACTTTTACTTTGTCTTCAGTATGATGACAAAATAAGGCAGATCCTGCGAGAGGGAGATTCATGACCTCTAATTTAGTGTCCAATTTGAGGGTCGTCAGTCAAAACCATGACAACCTTCTAAGGGAGACTGTATGGCAATAACCTGTTGCCGCCAACTCAGCAAGTTCACAGCGGCATACCTGACTTAATTAGACACCAAGGAGCCTTCTTTTATCATGTCTTCGAAGTCCTGTGAGAAGGTCATCTGCAAAAGGATTTTATCAATTCCCATATTTCCCTATTGTAACTTCCAAGGGGAACTGTCACCCTGAAAATTTTTAATGCAGTAACCACTGTACAATGCATATCTTCCTGCCTGTAGCATCTACGTACTTGCTCTCCATGTCCGGTGCTGCAGTCATCTTCGTGACAAAGGCATGTTGTCACCTAACCGACATGACTATAGTTTAATCTAGCTGTGAGTCAGATTTTAAGAACTCTGGTTCCTGTTGCCGTGGCCTAGATTTTTTAAGAAGTTTGGGAGTTACCGCCTTTATCGGAGCCAGGAACTTCTCTTTCGTGATTTCATGAAGGCATGAAACTTCGGCAAGAGAGGTGTTGATGAAGCGCTAGTTAGTAGCATTTCCATTATGATGGATACTGAAATTCGCGGTGCTTCTACAGAGATATTCAATTTGGCAGCACTGCTTACTAAGGGGAAAGGTGAGGATGTCATCCAGAGGTGAATATATAGATGGTGAAGCTGCAAGAGATGCGAGTGTGCAAGATGAAGGAGTGTCATCATCATCATCAGATTTCAACAACGATGGAGAAACAGAAGATTATCTGCATCTTCTGCGCTGCTCTGGAGTGCACAGAGAGATTGGTTCATGACAGAGTGAACCTGCAGTCATTGGTTCTCTAGGTGCCATTAGCATTTACCTGGCGAAAGCCACAGATGTTCAATGCTGGCCAGGAGAGTCAGCGAGAATGCTGAAGACTGTCTCGATTCCCCTTTGCTCGACCTCTTCTATTTGGATCTCCCTTTGAGTCTTTCAGCTGAAGCTGCAGGTATAAAAGGCTTTTTGGGGTTTTCTTTGTTCTTCCTTTGCCCTCATGGCTACCAACTTGTCTCTTAGACAGATGCCTTCCTGACCTTTCAAGGTCCTTTTCAAAATGTTTTTCATTTTCTTTCTTTCTTTTTCAAAATTCACATTCTTTGACCAAATGTGAAGACGGCAGGCTCATTACATGCACCTTGTTTGGGTCAGAAGCAGCCTTCTTACTGCCGCAAATAGAGCTTTTCACGAATAGGAAAGACATTCTTAAAGAAAAAAATAAATATGCAATATGCAAAAAAACAAGTTTCACTCGAAAGTCTGTAAAGAAGTCAAGTGAAATAAGGCACATCAGGAAGGAAATGTCACAGAAAAACAGAGACGAGAAACTTCTAATGTGGGCTGGGATCACACGAGCTAGAAAAAGTGGCTGATTCTTAAAGTAACTGCCAGTATAAAGCGTTATGGAAAATGGAAGCTCTGGGAATGTTTTCTCTCAGGTTTCTTCAATACAAGCCCAGCAGACTGAGCTTTCCCCCCAATGTTAGACAGGTGCTGCAGTTTTTGCTGTAGATGCTGCAATACTGTGTTGAGACAGAGCTTTTGGGAGTGAGCAAGAGTTTATTTTGGATAAATCTGCCCTTTGATGGATTCCTAAAGAGTGCTGCACACGACAAGTAAATTTATAGACAAATATACAGATATGAAGTGTTCCAGGTCCACACACGCAGCAGGGAATTATTTTAAAGTTTATGACTATCAACAAAGATCCTACAATGCAGAAATACTGTAAAGGGCTTCTTAGGTGTTAAGGACGTAGAGTAAAAACCAAAAGGAGATTACTTGTGAAAAAACATTCTCAGAAAAGAAAAACTGGGGTGAAAAATCACTAGAGTGTTCAGGGATCCCAGTCACAAGACAGAACATGCATTTGCAATGTAAGAGGTCTCGCATTACTGATAGTTTGAGTTATTGGCGTTGCAAATAATAATGCAACACCAATAGCTCATACTTTCAGTGATGTGAGACCAAGTTCATTACAAATGGTTGCATAGTGAGCCAGGAGCCAGCATTGTATGTCTCAGTGCAGTACCGCAAGCTGCTCCTAGAGCTCCCTAGTGAGCAAGGCACCAGCACTACATGTCTAGGTGCAGTACCGCAAGCTGCTCCTAGAGGTCCCTAGTGAGCAAGGCACCAGCACTGCTCGTCTAGGTGCAATACCGCAAGATGCTCCTAGAGGTCCCTAGTGAGCATCAAACTTTGAAGATATGGTAAATCCACCCTACCCATAATGCATTGCATGCAGGACAGTACCGCGAGTACATTCAAATAGCTATCTCCTTATATACAATTAGGAGCTTTGAAATGTGACAAAACAATTATTATATGAATTCTGGATTAGGTTGTACTCTATGTGGAGCTGATGAAGGGAAGTTTATAGAAGGTCTAATATAAATGTGAGATGTGATAGGTGCAGTACCGCAAGCTGCTCCTAGAGGTCCCTAGTGAGCATCATAAACTTTTGGTCACATATGCAAAATCTACCCTACCCATAATGCATTGCATGCAAGACAGTACCCAGAGTATATACAATTAGCTTTGAAATGTGACAAAACAATTATTATATTAATTCCCGATTTGGAGCTGATGAAGGGAAATTTATAGAAGTTCTAATATAAATGTGAGATGTGCTAGGGAGTAAAGTAACTACTGCCAACCTAGTTTAGGACCAAGTGAGTGTCCTGTCTGAAGGCCTTTAAGAAAATAGTGCCTTGAGGCTGTAATTAAAACCTAGGGCGTAACAACACATGTAACAGGGAGTGTCCTCATGGGCGGTTACAAGTAGAGACAAGGCGGTACTAAGGAGGGACTACAAAGCCAATGAAAAGCCACCATTTACAAAGGACAGGGACAGGAGCCAATTAAAAAGATGGGCGGGAAGTAGGCGGAGCTTTATACACATATCCTGAATACAGCATGTCTCGAAGAGACAGCGCAAGCGCTGCCTAGGCGGGACCTAAAAAAGAACAGACTCTGGCCAGTACAAAGGATGGTGAGTAATTAAAGTACATGGAGACTTAAGGGGAGAGGGTACTTTTTTAACTTTTAGAAGTCAATTATGCCGCACTTTTCATCATTACTTAGACATGTATAATAGCAGTTTGTGTTATAGGTGCAGCACTTTTAAATTTAAGTAAGCTTTGGACACTACATAGTTTAAGATTTCGAAAATCATGCCTATGATAGGCTTGAGGAGGGATGATCTGCAACATCTGAACATGCTGTACTCTTAAAAGATTCTATTCATGTTCGGTCATATATTGATATTAAGTGTTCCGGGCTCATTGCACACATGAGGCAACAAATGTCCTATGGTGCAAAACAGGCTATAAAAATCACTCATTACCAGCTAACATTGTTAGATGCCAAAAGTCTACTTTTTAAACATCACACACCGGACTGACAATAGTGGTCTAAAGGAAAAAACTGTCTCCGTTACAACCCTGATTTGTACACAGCAGACCTAGGCTTACACCAGAGGGGGGAAAAAGAACACAAAATGTTATTTGCTGTTACTGTACAGAGTGGATGTCTTTAGTCTTACCTGTCTCATTATATCAGGATTATTTAGCATGTGACTGATCTCCGGATTACGCTGGATCAGTTGCTGCATTTGAGGATTGGCCATTATTAGCTGTCTCATGAGGTCAGGGTTGGAAAGCATGCTCTGTACAAAGGGATTCTCCATGATCTGCAGCATCATCTCAGGGTTGGACATAAGCTGCCTCTGCATCTGGCTCTGAAGTTCTGAAAAGTTGGTAGAGTTCATACCCAAGCTGCTTAGGCCTGCTAGCCCACCAAGTCCTCCAAGTCCTCCCAGTCCACCTTAAAAACAAATACAAATCAATGAACTTTTGGATTTACATCTCTTAAAGCCCGCCAGCTCATATAGAAAACTACATATTAAAGAAAAGTGCATACAGAATCAATTTCAAACAAGTAGGTGGTTACGTGTAAAAGGCAGTGACCGAAATGCAGTTCCAGTAACAAAATTGGCACTCACAATAGCCTGCTTTATATTCTTATTTGACGTGGATTAGTGCATCGGCGGGAGCAGAGACTTAAAAATCAACTCAAACAAGCGCGGCCACCATTAGTGGGTAGCCGCTGAGTGTGTGACTCGGCGGCCTGCGGAGGCCCGACTAAGATCGGGTGCGGTCTGCAGGCATGCTGTGCAGTCCCCGCTTGTCTGCCCGCTACCCCCCACCAGGAGTGCCACCTGAGGCTCGACTTCACAGTTTCTGCACCCTACCAACGGACACAGAGGCACAGAGGGGTGCTGAGAGCACCAAAGAAGCAGGGATAAGAGAGACGCGGTGGAGACATGGTGAATCAGCGGGTGAGCCAGCGGGTGCAACACACCACATATTGCCCCCACCTCCCCAGACCGCCATTGCGCCCCTCCCCCCCCCCCGCCTGTCCCACCCTCCCCGAGGAGTACGCAAGCACTGCGGCTGCCTTTAGGCGACGGATGCTGAGAGTGGCCTTAGGTATGTTGCGGAGGTGGCCCGGCCTGTTTCAGGCACAGCCCTCAGCCCCTCCCTAAAGAGGCACCACAGAGGCCCCACTTGCACTGTCCCCCTCCACCTCACTTACAGCGGCGCTCAGCAACAGCCCAACAGTGGGTAATTCTTGGCCACCAAAGGCGAATCCGAGCCGACAGCGCCAACCATCTTTGCGATCCTCAACAGGAACAAAGCAGGAATAAAGCTGGCCAATCAGTCTCAAACCACCTTACCAATATCTGGAAGGCAAACATCTGGGTAGTGTGCCGGGACCATCAATTCAGTGAGTTAGAGCACAAGAGCAGAGCTATAGACAGCCCACTGGAACAAGAACCAAAGCAATTTTTCACCCTTTCTGAGCCACTATGAGATCAGGCAGGTCTCGAGAACACGTTAAATCTGCAAAAACACGCCCCCAAGCTCAAGCACTCAGTTCAACCAGCCCACACAGCTGAAGGAGACATCCTTTCCACAGCCAAATCCCACACACCATCCTCGGTGGACTACCGTTGCAGGTCTTTAAAAATCACAGCCTTTTTGAAATCCCCAACGATCCAAGCCATGCCAATGCTGAATCTTTCACATCCAATCCTGGCCCGAATATACTCAGGAAATCCACTGGAGACATCACCATAGCGGCAGGCCCTGCTACTCAGTCCATCTAATGAGAAACAGGATGAAGCAGCGGCTCACTGCAACACATCTGTAATCTCTGGCCTTATTCACGATTACAATGCCCTGCTCTCCCCAATCAGAGCCCGGTGGGAAAAGGGCCCCGCCAGCCACGTCCACACTCATGAAGAAACCTTAGAAGATACCATCATTAACAACAAATCTCACACGAGCAACGCATCTCCATCCTTTTTACAAAGCAAGCCACAAAGTCAGCCATTTCGGCACTCCGTATCGTCCCCATTATCCACAGCACCCTCATGGACACCATTCATAACCACAATGGAGGTGATCTCATTGGCCCTAAAATTTCATTCAGAAAAACTTGAAATTGAAGTGGACTTATTGAACATCTTGGCCACGCACGTCATCGGCATAGAACAAAATTCACAGTCTAATAAAGGGAGTACAAAAAGACCCCGAGACAGAGTATCACTCTAGTTAATGTGCATCCACCTTGGATCACTTAACAGCAATTCCAAACATTTTGTCTGAAATCCTTATGGAAGTTAGGTCCACCTAGCCAACAGCTGCGGCATCAACACCCACCACATTAAACCTGGAAAGTCACGCCCCACTATCCCCCAGCAAAACTCTGATATCAAAGAACGATACAAAGGTTATATGGGGCGCTGAGGCAATCCTCACACCATCAAAGGCGCGTTGCCAATCGGGACCAACAAACAAATATCAAGACGGGACACCTCCGGTTCGATCCGAGGACCACGTCCAGCATCAGCAACCTCCCCTAACCAAAAGGGAACGCAAACGCCTCAGGAAAGCCAGGAACAACCGTCACAAAAGATCATCATCCTTTCAAATATTACAACACTGTACTGGCCAGCTAACGTCCAGTGATTCTCAACATGGGCCGGATGTGTACCCAATATTTCAAATGCGCAAAGCGCAGCCCAGCAAAACGACAACACAAAACAGAACAGGTGTCAGTAATACTGAACCTGTGAATCAAATAGAATTCCCTCAGCAGCAACCGAACCTTTGTTCATATCATCATGACACACCAACTGGCCATGGCAGCCCAACAACTGGAAATCCAAGGCCACAGTACTCGCCCTTAAAAGTTCACGACACCACCCAGCGGGCGAGAAAGCTAGCTTACGCGAATCCGCACAAGCAATCAATCCCCATAGCACACATGCCTCACCCGAGCGAGCAACTGCCTCTACAGCACATGAGGCAAGCACAAGATCAGACAGAGGCACTACCCAAACCACAGATTACAACAGACTCCCGCACATTCGACACAAAGGCAATGCCACTCATCCTAGCCTGCCCTACCACCCAAACACTAATAGCCCCTGCTATTACCCAGTGCGACTACCACCCCCCGCAGATGACGGAGCAGATAACATGCAGGTTTCCTGGGGAAAGCCAACAGGCCCTCTTATCTCTTGAGCCACTTCACATTGATCGCATCCAGAGATCGCCTCGCTCAGAAACTCATGGAGGCACCTCACGGAGTCTAGAAAGGATTCCTCTCTATAGGTCTAGAGGACGCCACGACACACTGAACAGAAGTGCAATCTTAAAACTCTTATTTGAACTCTGAACACACCGATGAATGGAAAGCCAGTGCACAAGCTATCTAAGCAAGAGTGGAGATGAGCCGTAATAAACAGCCATTATGCGTTGCTCAGGCATCTTCCTTCCGCAAACCACCTCACTTCTACTACAGATCTGAATTAGAGGTCAGATCAATAGGGAAGAAAAACAATAAAACAGTAGCTAAGTCAAAGATGATATGTCAACATTGTAAGAGAAAATGTTCCAATAAGGATTTTCCAAGCTGCAACTGATATTTTTCGCCTATTAGGGTGTTCTATTCAAGCATTGTTACCCTCTTCAAAAACAAAAAGCTAATTACCATTCTCCAGCATTGGAACATTTCCTAAATATACATTTTTTTAAGCTAGTTCTCTTTTAGTCGATAATACTGGATACATTTAATAAGGAATTAAATCAGTCTATATAGCTCATATTTTGTGTTCATCAGACAGACAACGAGGTTTAAAGGCTTAAGCAATGCAGGTCATTCACATTTTAGAATCACAAGAGTGAACAGTCACTGAGGAAACATGAGGGTGACATGTGGATCTATAAAAGATACCAACAGTGTCACAGGTAAGTAACTGTTTTTCTTTCAAGTATAGGATATTTCATATATTTTCAAGTTTTTGAATTACACCAGCAAAAAGTATGAAGTAATGCAAAGGTAGGAGGGGGGCTCACTCAACTAAAATGACTGTGGAGAACACCCTCATCCCCTTCCGAATTCAAGAGTTTTTATATACCAATTGCTATGGAGGCTCTTAGCAGATGTAGTCAAGGGATGTAGGTTACTAGCACGCATGCCTTTTTCAAGCATGTTTTACAAAGTGTTGAATTACACTGTGGTAATTTGCCATGCGACAGGGGTGTGTGTGGTGTGTGGGGTGCGGTTAGATCAGAGTTTCCATAGCAATAGTGTTTGTTATGCTAATAACTTTGGTGCTGTTGGGGGGGGGGGCGGAGCTTGCTCACGACCAAGATGGCCGCTTGAGCGCCGAGCTCCACCGCATCGTCACACCATTCAGCATATATCCGCCAGTTTCCCGGAGCCCTCCATCCCCAGAGTAGAGCTTGCGGTGTCGGAACGTGCGGTGCATCTAAGGCTGAAACTCCGATCCGGATCCGTGCATTGCTGCGGCCGCGACGCCGCCTTACAGCCTGCGGCCTCTGTGGGCCTGGATCCCCGGGCTGTGGTACGAGTCAACCGCGCCGACCTGCCTGTTTCAAGCGGTGACCTGGGGGGCCGCCACAGCTAATCCGGCGGCTACCGTTCTTCTGATACACGGCTCCCTCCCCCTTCTCCTGCGGAGGATCTGAGGGACGACGCCGGGAGGCAATTGCGGCCGACAGGGGGTACGGAGAGCGGCGGGGGGGGGGGAAACAGCCTCCTCGGCAGTACACAGCCCTACTGCACGGACAGCGGGGGATAACGCACGCACTGCTCCTGAATTGCCTCCTCCCCCCCCCCCGGTGGACAGCCCCCACGGGGACGGTGCCGTTGTTGTTGGCTGGGGGCGGGAGGTGCATCCACTGCAGCACGCAGGTTGCATAAAACGGAGTGGAGTCCCCCCCCCGGCAGAATCTGGTGCGTGTCCTGCTCTAGGGCCAGCGGAGGCGATCTGGTGAGCGTGGTGCTGGGGCACCGGGGAACCTGACAGGCGGCGTGACTAGGTTATGGCCCCTGCCCGTCAATAGAAGAAAGGCGAGTGGAGATCTCCGCACAGGGAGCTGGCACTTGGTGAACCCCGGTGGCCCAGGCTGGGCTGGAGTCGCGTGGGGGTGCTGAGGACGGCGGTGCAGCCCGTGCCTTTTGCGGGTCGCCATTGAAGAGCGACAGACCAACTACCGGGGGCTGGGATACCCCCCAAGATCGGCACTGTAATCTCACGTCGCGGTGCGTTTTGCTTGGTGCCCTGCTATCCTGCTCCATCGCCTTGCGCGGACAGCGAGTCTACAGACCACAGCAGCTCCTGACGGTGGGCCATAGGTACGGCCTGCAGGTGTGGGATCCCTAGCGGTCTCGACAGAGCCAGCCGCCTTACTGCCGTGGGTGCCCGGTTGGGGCGGCCAAGAAGAAGCAGGCCAGTGACCCCAGCGGCGGGGGGGGGGGAAACTTACTGTTCGGCGACATGGGGAAGGCGGACAGGGCTCAGCCCAAAATATCATTTGAGCAGAAGCGGTCGAAATCGCATGACGCCGCGGCGGAGGGGGCAGAGCGGGCGCAGAACAGATCCATGTTGGAAGAACACAGCCCAGATCTCCGTGAACTACTGATGACCATGGAAAAGAATCTGCAAAGCAGGATTAATTCACTGGGAACCAAGATGGATGCCCTCTCCTACCGCATGGACAGAATGGCGGAGCGCATAGACAAACAAGCGGAGCGCTTGGATATGTCGGAACGGCGTCTTACTGAGGTGGAGGAGGCCCACACCACCCTGGACACAGAGCATAAACAACTGGGGAGGGTACTGAGAGTCCTCCAGGACAAAACGGAGGATTTGGAGGCACGTTCCCGCCGCTGCAACCTCAGGATCACTGGTTTACCGGAGTCCACTCCCACTGGAAATATGGAACAATTTGTTGAAAGACTGTTGGTCACTCTATTAGGGGAAGGTGTCTTCTCAGCGATGTATGTAGTGGAGAGGGCACATCGCTCGCTGGGCCCCCGCCCCCCTCCTGGCGCGCCGCCTCGCCCTATCATTGCGAAAATGCTCAACTACAGGGACAGGGACGCAGCGTTGAGAGTGGCAAGGGAGAAGCGCACGTTGCTATACGAGGGCTCTGAAATATCTTTGTTCCCAGATTTTACCCTCCGGGTGCAGGAGGCCCGGCGCCTGTTTGCCCCTATGAAAAAGCAGCTTCGTGACCTGGGCATTGATTACGCGATGCTGTATCCTGCGAAACTTCGAGTCAATTGGCAGGGTCGCTCCCATATATTCACGGACCCGCAGGCCTTGAAAAAAGCCCTAAAAGGCTAGACTACGGACCGGCCCCAGGGCCCGGAGCAACAAGTGGAACTTGGGGCGACATGGGGCACTCTTGAAGATCAGGACTGAGGCGGCTGCTCGCAGCTGGAAGACCAATGGGATATACCGGCAGGCGAGGCGGGGTCAAGTAGGCAATACCTAGTATAAACGTGTGCCAGGTGGTTCAGGGCGTGGGGTGTGATGCCGCATCAAGTAAGGAAGAGAGACTATTTGGGGCGATGAACTCGCAGCCTCATGGAGGGACAGACGGCCCCCCCACTAGGGGGGTTGGAGACGATTTAACGCTGGGGCTTGCGCGGTGGGGGGCGGGAGGGCGTGGATACACTGGTGTGGGTGGGGGTCCCCCCTACAGGTGGCAAATTAGATGGGCAATATTCAGAGCACAGGGGTATGAAGTACAAAGGACAGACTAACACGGTTCGTATATTATGGTTGACGGGGGATGGGTATGGTAAACTGTTCACTCCTTTTAGGACGATGCGGGGGGAGAGCTGATTACCGTATTACTGCGGTTCTCCATTGCTCTCTGAGCAACATCTGCCCCCGAGTGTAACACACTAGGGTATTTCGTGTTGGGGGGTTCTTTGGGTAGGTGAACGGGGTGGGCAAAGGCTGGGAGGGTTACACCACGACCAAGTTGGGGGAGGTATGATGTGGGCGGGGGTGGTTTGTTTGTGAAATTGTTGTTTTTTAAAGTACTGCTTAGCCCTGCGCCAGGGAGTTTTAAAGGCAGAAATCAGCGCTCTGAGTTGGTAGATGGGTCACACAATGAGCGACACTATACTAGATGGCTACGCACGGTGATACACATAATTTAGTGGTTCTAGACACACTACGAGCCCTTACCTGGAATGTACGAGGGCTAAATGATCATTGAAAATTGCGCAAAGTACTGCAATATCTGCATAGGCACCATATAGACGTAGCCCTCCTGCAGGAAACACATCTACCCAAGTCCAGCCCCATGCTCCACAATAGAGGCCTATCAGGTAATATTAATGTATCGGGCTTTACGACGCACGCTAGGGGGGTGATGACATGGGTGAGCCCCAGGTCAAATATTAAAATGGTTCAATTGGATTCAGACAGCGAGGGCAGATATGTACTCTCCAAGTGTCAGGTCAAAGGAGTCGACTTCATAGTAGTAAAAGTTTATGGCCCCAATTATGATCGCCCAGAGTTCTTTGCGACCCTAGCCAGTACTCTCTATAGGTACCCGGAAGCGCGCTTCATATGGGGAGGGGACTTCAATTTGATACGGCATCCGGAGTTAGATAGATCAGGGGGCCCGCCGAGGCGCACTTCGGCAGCTGCCAAATCCCTGGAGAGCACGCTGTTGGGTTTGGAATTATGCGATGTTTGGAGAACGAAACACCCGGAGAGAGGGGGCTATACGCATTATTCAGCATTCCACAATCTACACACTCGTATAGATTATTGGTTCATCTCTTCCCAGATGTTGGGAGGTGTCCGGGAATGTCAGATACTTCCGCGGACACTATCTGACCACTCTCCCATATTGTTAGTGCTAAGTCTTCCGGGGAAGGCAATCCCTCCTTTCACCTGGCGATTCCCACCCTATTCCTTATTAGACCCTGTTTTTAAGGCAGATATGGACGAAGCCATTGACATTTTTTTCACGAAGAATATAGACTCGGTGGATAACTACCAAGTGATCTGGGAGGCTTTTAAGGTCTACATTCGGGGGGTGGCTATAGCAAAACACTTGGGTATTTTGCGTTCTATCTGACAGAGACTGACGAACCTTGAGCGCCAACTGAAGGAGCTTGAAGAGCGACAATTGGGGAGTAACAATGAAGAGATTATGCATGAAATTAAAGAACTTCTGGGGGAGTATCAGGAAGTAGCGGACAGTGTAGTTAAACATCTAGGAAAGTATGCCGCGGCCCGAGTTTATGGCGAAGGGGATAGGCCGGGCTCAGTTCTAGCACGAATATTAAAGGCTAAGAGAGCCAGAACGCGGGTCTTGGAACTTAAGGCGGTAGATGGTTCGCTCATAACGGAAGAAGTCGAAATAGCGGAAAGGTTCCGACAATACTACTCGGACTTATATTCAGCACGCCCGTCTGGCTCTGAGGCAGAAATACTCCAGTATCTAGAGCACATTCAACTGCCTTTCCTAGATATCTCCCATCGCGAATTCCTAATGCGACCGATAGAGAAAGAGGAGATTACTACGGCCCTTAATAGTATGAAGGCTGCAAGCGCCCCAGGGTCAGATGGCCTCACTGTTGGCTTTTACAAAAGCTTTATTGATTTATTGCTCCCACACCTCGCTACTCTCTTCGAGGACATGTGTACCTCGGGTACGATGCCGCCAACACAGAGAGGCGATAATTGTGGCAATCCCCAAGCCGGATAAGCCGTTAGACGAGTGCGGCTCTTACCGCCCTTTGTCTTTATTAAACGTGGATGCAAAGTTGTTTGCTAAGATTCTCGCCAACAGGCTCACACCTCTCACGCCCCTACTGGTAGCTCCGGAACAGTCAGGGTTTGTCCCCAATAGGAACCTCACCTACAACTTACGCACAGTGTTTGGTGCCATACAGCATACCAAACCAGACTCTAGGGCAGTCGCTGTCTTCCTGGACATGGAGAAGGCCTTCGACTCTGTGGAATGGCCCTTCATGCGACTAGTGCTGACCAGGATGGGACTAGGTCCCGTGTTTCTTCAATTGATTGGGGTGCTATACAACTCCCCCATGGCGATACAAAAGGGGATGATGGACGGAACGTTTGAGCCAATCAAACACTCACCCCCAGTCAACTGATCTGGGTTTAATCCATCATCATTCTTTAGCTCACTCCACCACCCCAGTTCAGACATGGCCATATGCAAATCAGTCTGACCCTGTGCCTCATGGGAACAGTCCAGCCCGAACTGCCAAGCCATGTCTTCCCTGGACTGGAAACAAGCATCCTAGGACCGGTTTCTGGCATTTCAGCCGTCATCAGCCAGGCTTGCTTGAATCCAGTGGCAAAGTGAGCAAGGGACCCACGTCTGGGCATACCCCCGCCAACTTAGGGCGACCAAAGCGATACAAAAGGGGATGATGGACGGAACGTTTGAGCCAATCAAACACTCACCCCCAGTCAACTGATCTGGGTTTAATCCATCATCATTCTTTAGCTCACTCCACCACCCCAGTTCAGACATGGCCATATGCAAATCAGTCTGACCCTGTGCCTCATGGGAACAGTCCAGCCCGAACTGCCAAGCCATGTCTTCCCTGGACTGGAAACAAGCATCCTAGGACCGGTTTCTGGCATTTCAGCCGTCATCAGCCAGGCTTGCTTGAATCCAGTGGCAAAGTGAGCAAGGGACCCACGTCTGGGCATACCCCCGCCAACTTAGGGCGACCAAAGCGATACAAAGGGGATGATGGACGGAACGTTTGAGCCAATCAAACACTCACCCCCAGTCAACTGATCTGGGTTTAATCCATCATCATTTTTAGCTCACTCCACCACCCCAGTTCAGACATGGCCATATGCAAATCAGTCTGACCCTGTGCCTCATGGGAACAGTCCAGCCCGAACTGCCAAGCCATGTCTTCCCTGGACTGGAAACAAGCATCCTAGGACCGGTTTCTGGCATTTCAGCCGTCATCAGCCAGGCTTGCTTGAATCCAGTGGCAAAGTGAGCAAGGGACCCACGTCTGGGCATACCCCCGCCAACTTAGGGCGACCAAAGCGATACAAAAGGGGATGATGGACGGAACGTTTGAGCCAATCAAACACTCACCCCAGTCAACTGATCTGGGTTTAATCCATCATCATTCTTTAGCTCACTCCGTCCATCATCCCCTTTTGTATCGCTTTGGTCGCCCTAAGTTGGCGGGGTATGCCCAGACGTGGGTCCCTTGCTCACTTTGCCACTGGATTCAAGCAAGCCTGGCTGATGACGGCTGAAATGCCAGAAACCGGTCCTAGGATGCTTGTTTCCGGTCCAGGGAAGACATGTCTTGGCAGTTCGGGCTGGACTGTTCCCATGAGGCACAGGGTCAGACTGATTTGCATATGGCCATGTCTGAACTGGGGTGGTGGAGTGAGCTAAAGAAGGATGATGGATTAAACCCAGATCAGTTGACTGGGGGTGAGTGTTTGATTGGCTCAAACGTTCCGTCCATCATCCCCTTTGTATCGCTTTGGTCGCCCTAAGTTGGCGGGGTATGCCCAGACGTGGGTCCCTTGCTCACTTTGCCACTGGATTCAAGCAAGCCTGGCTGATGACGGCTGAAATGCCAGAAACCGGTCCTAGGATGCTTGTTTCCGGTCCAGGGAAGACATGTCTTGGCAGTTCGGGCTGGACTGTTCCCATGAGGCACAGGGTCAGACTGATTTGCATATGGCCATGTCTGAACTGGGGTGGTGGAGTGAGCTAAAGAATGATGATGGATTAAACCCAGATCAGTTGACTGGGGGTGAGTGTTTGATTGGCTCAAACGTTCCGTCCATCATCCCCTTTTATACAACTCCCCCATGGCACGTGTTAAAATAGGCGACTTGGTGACTAAAGCCATTACGATAGGCAGAGGAACGAGGCAGGGTTGCCCGTTGTCACCGATTTTATACGCCCTGGTGGCGGAACCCCTTGCGTGCGCACTTAGGGAATACCATGGCCATCGAGGTATCCGTTAGCCAAATTATAGGATGATTTTGTCTGCATATGCAGACGATACTCTACTGTATGTTCATAATCCGGAGGACAACTTATCCTCTGTACTACGAGAAGTGGTCCACTTTGGTGCGCTGTCTGGCCTCCGTGTCAATTGGTCCAAATCCGTGATGTTCCCCCTTACGCCTTGCACACAACCATTTGAACCAGACTACCCTTTACAATGGTCCGCTGAAGCGATTAGATACCTTGGAGTTCGTATTCATACGGACTCTGAGGTTGTATTCCGGGAAAACTATGGCTCTGCAGTTAATAGGTTAGAGGATGAGGTGGAAATCTGGATCAGATTACCACTGTCCCTACTCGGGAGAATATCCATTATGAAAATGGTTGTATTACCGCGCTTCTTGTTCCTTTTTACTAATATACCTTTAGTTCTTCCCCGCCCCTTTTTTCAGAGGGTCAACTCCCTATTACTTAAATTGGCCTGGGCCGGCAAACAAGCTAGAGTAGGCTGGCGGACACGGACACTTCCATATCACATGGGGGGTCTGGGGGCCCCCGATTTAAACTTATACTACAGAGCAGCGCAAGGTGCCTTAGCGTATTACTGGATACATGGATCGCCTGACTTCCCGTTTCTTCGTCTGGAAAAGTTAATAATGGAGCCCCTTCCTCTCCCCGCTGCGATATTCCAACCAGCGGATCGTAGGACCGGAATTTTAGACTCGGTTAACGCTATCCGCCACGCGTGGCACAACTTACTGCAATTGCAGGCGGGGTCCTTGTTATATGCTCCGTCCATGCCTATTGAATGGGCACATTGGCTGGTCCCGTGCAGAGACAAGGGGGTTGTTCGGGCGCTGCACTCCTTAAAGATAAAGACGGTGGGGGATTTATTTATCGACGGCGCGGCAATAACCTGGGAGGCGGTGAATGACCCGGTAGCCCCTGGTAACTTACTACAACAGTTCCAATTTCATAATGTGCGAAGGGCGCTGGGCGACCTGTTGGGAGCAGACCTATCGGAGCCCCCTGAAGTTCCGGAACTGACACATGTAATTAATGCTAAGTCGCCGCAGAAAATGGTTACGAATATATATAAAATAGCAATGTCACATAGGACACATCAGTACACCAAGGCTCGATTGGCTTGGCAATGCGACTTGCAGAAACCTATAGATGATCCTACATGGACCTATTGTTGTACAGGAACTAGGTGGGTGTCGTTACATGGCAGACATAGACTAATTCACTTTAAGTTTGTAAATAGAGTGTATTACACCCCGGAGCGATTACAAAGATATGGGTTAAGAGACACCTCAGCTTGCGATCGATGCGGTGTGCAACCAGCGGATTTTATGCACCTAGCGTGGCACTGCCTGGGGGTACGCAACTTTTGGGAGACGGTTTTTAAAGAGTTAGGGAACATTGTAGACACTGCCTTGACTCCGGACCCACTCTTGGCACTATTGGGGTACTCCAGGTTGTTGCCTAGACCAATACGTAGACTGGTGGACATGGGGCTACTTATAGCTAAGCGACGAGTTGCAATGTGTTGGTTGAGAGGTCCCTTACCCACGGTAGCACAATGGTCACGAGACATGCTATACTGCAGTACACAGAGACTTTTAGTGAGCTCCTCCCGCCCAGGAGTAGACCTAAGAACTTCTGGGGACTTTACAAGACCTACCTGCACACTAGAGAGGAGCACATAAGTACTGAACAGCCTGCAGATTCGGAGGACATGGCACACATGATAACTAACTAGCTCAAGCTGGGCGACGGCCCGCGCTGACCAGGTGGGGCTTCTGTGGGTGACACACGATAGAGCTGTGGGTTTTGACAACACATACTGGATATAGGGTGTCCCTCACCGTGCACTGATATGTCAATGGCCTACCACAGTATATTGAACTCGGATGGAAATCCCGATGGCGCAGGCGGGACAGGGCTGGTTTGTTATTTCAGGGTAATAATTATGGATTTACGCAGGCATGCTGCCAAATAGAGACGCTGACCAAGATCGCTGCCTGCCCCCTGTTGGGGTTGTTGGCTGAATAGCTGTGTAATTCATTTTTTGTTCATATCGACGCCCAGCCGGCCCCAGGGTTGTAGGCTGAAAGTTATAATTGAATGGAAAGTGTGCACCAAAAATAAAACAATTAAAAAAATTAAAAAAACTTTGGTGCTGTTTGAAGAATCTTCACAAAACTTACTAACCCCCCCCCCCCCCCCCCAAAAAAAAGTTCATCCACTGAAAGTCGCTCCTGGAATGCTTTGTGGTGATCTGTCAAGCAGGGGGCGAGAAAAAGAGGGGGTCCCCAAAATGCATTTTCCCCATGCAATTTCTCATAGGAATTTTAAGAAACATTTTAGGAAAAAACAGCTGAACAGAACTGCACACAATTTGTCAGAAAGCAAGTTCTATCTGATTTGGAGTAAATCTGTTCAGCAGTTTTTGATAAATTAAGGTTCCAAAGTGAGTGATTGCAGAGTGGTTGGTTCCACTGTACTTGCACAGTGCTCGCGCATTGCCTCAAATTCAAACAACAGAGCAATCAGACTGGTCGAAAGCACCCTTCCAATCAGCCACTTCAGTACCAGGGAACCACTGAGGTATTTGATTGGCTGACCGCAACATCAACAGAAATATCGCAGCTGCCATTACAGGACCCAGAGACTTTGGAGGAGAAGGGGGAAGCTCCCAGAGGAGCTATGTTTGAAAATAAAAAAATGAATGCCAAAGGTTATGTAGTACTACCGAGGGACCCATCTAGGTCCCCGGGAGGTACTGCAGGACTCTAGTAGGCCCACCCATGCAGACCCACGAGAGTACTGTGGTACAGCGGGGAAACAAAGGAGGAGTATGTGAAGTTGTGATGTCATTTAACATGTCATGAGAGATGTAATCTGCAAGGTCATAAGCACTGCATGGCTGGATTACAAGTTACCGTTAGCCGAGTAAATCATAACTGGTGAGTTTTTTTTAAGCCATAGTTTCTTTATTATAACAATGCTTAACTATAACGTAATTTTGGGTTTTCAGTCAATAGATATATAGGTATATATATATATAGTAAATGTTACTTACCCTGTAAGCATCTGTTTGTGGCCTGCAGTGCTGTAGATTCACATGCTTAGCATACGTCCGCCATCTAGTGTTGGGCTTGGAAGTGTGCAAGTTGTTTTTCTTCAAAGAAGTCTTTCGAGTGACGAGGTGTAGTCACTCCTCCTCTAGCTTGCAATGTGCATGGTCCTTGACTCCACTGTTAGATTGTTTTCCGCTTGGCGGGTGAGGATTTAGTGAAAGGATAATGTATCCTATGGAGATGGTCATGTGATAATGTAATGTATGATGTGGATAAATGCAACCAACACAAGTGACAGGTAAGGAGGGTGGGTGCATGTGAATCTACAGCACTACATGCCACAAACAGATTCTTACAGGGTAACATTTACCGTTTGATGGCATGTGTGGCTGTAGATACACATGCTTACTATAGGCTGAAAAGCAGATCTCCTAAGCTGTGGCTAACTTGTGCTGGGTGTATTTTTTTTTATATAATGTACGTAGTACCACTTGACTGACATTTGCTTGTTGCTGTGCCATGACAAATACATAGTAATGTTTTGAAAATGTGTGCGGTGTAGTCCATGTATTGTATTGTAATTGCATTTATATAGTGCTTACTATCCCTGACGAGGCGTTGAAGTGCTTTTTTGGCGAGTAGCACGCTACTTCGGAACCCATAAAGGATTAGTGGTGAATTAGTATAGTGAAATATGAAAGTAATTTGAGTGGTGGATAGGTTAGTCAGTTATTTGGATTCAGAAGGATAGCGGAGGGATAGAAGAGGGAAAAAAGGTTTGCATTTATATGGCGCTTGTTACCCCTAATGGGGTGTTGAAGCACTTTCTTGGTGAGTAGCACGCTACTACGGAACCCATAAAGATTAGTGGTGAATTAGTATAGTGGAATATGAAAGTAATTGGAGTGGTGGATATTAATCAGTTATTTGGATTGAGAAGGATAGCGGAGGGAAAAAGGTTTGCATTTATATGGCGCTTGTTACCCCTGTTGGGGTGTTGAAGTGCTTTTTTGGCGAGTAGCATGCTACTCCGGAACACGTTAAAGGATTAGTGTTGAATTAGTATAGTGAAATATGAAAGTAATTTGAGTGGTGGATGATATGTTAGTCGGTTATTTGGATTGAGAAGGGTAGCAGAGGGAGATATATATATATATCGTGAACAAGGTATTGGAGAATACCGAAACACGTTGATCTTTGTGCCTGTGTTCCTACCAATGAAAGGGAGAAAATAAAACTAAAAATTGCAGAACTCGACGAGAGTGCGACCCATTCTTCCTTTCCATCTGGGAAGGACAGCGTGATATATATATATATATATATATTCACTGAAAAAACCATAGGTTTCAGGCACGTTATAGTTAGAAATTAGCATTTAAAAAACCTTACAAATTCACTGAAAAAACTATAGGTTTTAGGGACAGTTCTAGTTAGTTGGACATTGCACTCGTACAAAACCCGTGAAATTCCCCCGTTATAGTTAGTTCAGGTAACTATAACTCGCGCCCCCGCAATGCACTGCTGATGACGTCACATATTACATCACTCATGACATGGTCAGTGACATCACTGATGACATCACTGATGACATCTCAAATGACATCACTGATGACATCATCCAGTGACTGTTTCTGTAGAGTTTAAATATGTTTAATATATATAGGGAAAGGCGTATTGAAGAATGAGTGGGTGTATAAGTGTCTGAATGGATGATTTAGTAGGTGCGTGACTAACTCTATAAGCGAGTGATTAAACGTATCTTACTGAATGCATGGGTTAGTGACTAAACTGGGTGAATGTCTGTATCCGTCTGTCTGTTGCTGTGTAAGTGGCTGCATGGGTTTGTGAATAGCTACATGAGTGTCTATATGAGTTATTGATTGGTTGTCTGAGTATCTGTATGGGTGCCTGAGTGTTTGTGTGGGTGGGGTGTGTGCGACTGTGCATAGATGTGTGAGTGGGTGATTCACTGGGTGGATGGTTTCAAGAGTGCATCTGTGATGGACTGCTTGGGTGGGTAAGTGTGTGTAAGAGTGTGTTAGTGAGTGAATGTATGTCCCAGTGGTACATGTGTGAGTAACTACATATGTGAAAGGCAGTATATATGTGTGTTGGAGTATATAAATAGCTATACGCGAGAGTGTGTGATTGTGAGAGTGACTGTATGGATGAGAGTGTGCTTGTATCAGAGATTGTATAAGAGCATAAGAATGTGCTAGTATTTGTATGAGTAAGTGAGCTGGTGTGTGTATAACTGTATAGGTGAGTAAATGGGTGTGTGCTTAATTTTTTGCATGACTGACTAGGTGTGTGAGTACCTCTATGGATGAGTGGCGGTGTGTGAGTGTTTATATAGGTGTATGAGTGCATATAATAGTCCTGTACTGAGTGACTATAAGTATGAGTGACTGTACGGGTGAGTGAGTAGATGTGTGTGTGTGTAGACCTAAGAATCAGTGAGTGTGTATATAGTAATTGGTGTTGGAGTGTCTATGGTTTTGACAATGGCAGCCTGTAATTTACAGTGGGTGTATCAAAAGTTATATTAGGGTGTGAGAAGATGCATCAAATTATCACATGGATGATGTCATCAGTGATGTCATCAGTGATGTCATTTGAGATGTCATCAGTGATGTCACTGACCATGTCATGAGTGATGTAATATGTGACGTCATCAGCAGTGCATTGCGGGGGTGCGAGTTATAGTTACCTGAACTAACTATAACGGGGGAATTTCACGGGTTTTGTACGAGTGCAATGTCCAACTAACTATAACTGTCCCTAAAACCTATGGTTTTTTCAGTGAATTTCAAAGGTTTTTTAAATGCTAATTCCTAACTATAACATGTCTGAAACCTATGGTTTTTTTCAGTGAATTTCAAAGGTTTTGTAAATGACAATTTTTAAATGTATTAATTGTTATATTTATTTTTTGATACTGATTTACTACATTTTTTTAAACTATTTATTTTTAGATATTTTATTTTTTTAATTACATTATAATTACATTATACATTACATTACAAAATATACTTTCTCAGAATGAATTACTTTAGTTTAAATACTTTGCAAATAGGCAATAGACTTTTAAGTACAGTAGTTACAGTTGTTGCAATGGGCAACACAATTTCAAACACAATGCAACATTGAGCTCAATGTGAATTTCAAGTTAAATGCAATTAGTTACTTTATGGATTACTTTTCTAACCACAGGACTGGATCCTAGATTCAGTCCTGGGACATCTCCTGTAAACAGTTGAGTAAAAGCGTTTTGGTTACAGTAGTGATTTTTAAGGATTATTATTGTATTTTAAAAGTTGACAGAAACTTTTTCACATAGAATGACCAATGTTATCCTATGGGAGGAAATTCACTTAGCAGGTAAGTAGTGTTATCGTTACTTTTTCTTACTCAGTGGTGGATCCTGGATCCAGCACTGGTGCATCTCCTGTAAACAGTTGAAATAATGCGTTTAAGTCATACAGGCGATTTTTAAGGAATATTTGTAGTTTGTGAAAATCGACACTTTGAAACTTTTCTGCTGAAAACCAGACAATGGATTCCTATGGAAGGAAATACAAGTTACTGGTAAATACGGTTAGAATTACTTTTCAGGGTCAGTGCTGGGCTAAAAGATGCAGCACTGGGTTCTCTCCTGATAACAGGTGAGTAAATCGGAATTCGTAGTTCGGCTGATTTTAGAGGAATATTATAAAGTTCCAAAACTCCACACTTAGAAGAATTTCCAAGTGAAACCAGTCAATGTTAGCCTATGGAAGGAAATTCAAGTTACTGGTAAGTACGGTTAAAATTACTTTTCAGAATCAGTACTGGGCTCAAAGGTGCAGCACTGAGGTCTCTCCTGATAACAGGTGAGTAAATCGGAATTCGTAGTTCTGCTGATTTTAGAGGAATATTTGTATGTTTCAAAAATCGACAAACTTTTTCAGCAAAAAGCAGGCAATGATATCCTATGGAAGGAAATTCAAGTTACTGGTAAGTACGGTTAAAATTACTTTTCAGGATCAGTACTGGGCTCAAAGATGCAGCACTGAGGTCTCTCCTGATAACAGGTGAGTAAATCGGAATTCGTAGCTCTGCTGATTTTAGAGGAATATTTGCACAGTGGTGATGGGAGGGGGCGGGGCTTCAGGTG
Organism: Calotriton arnoldi; assembly: GCA_963921515.1. NCBI lineage: Eukaryota > Metazoa > Chordata > Amphibia > Caudata > Salamandridae > Calotriton > Calotriton arnoldi. The sequence continues at coordinate 1,091,845 of CAWUFW010000151.1, read as the reverse complement.
ACATGTCTGCAAACAGGCCCCGTGGCGCGTTTTAAGATGGGGAATTAAATCCTCCTCAATCCCGAGGGTCCCTAGGGGCCAAGTAGCCCACCAGATACCTCCAGTATGCGCCAGAGAGCTGCGTTGCAGAGAGGTGTTCAGAGGCCACGCCCTTTTTGCACCTCTCTGCAACGCAGCTCTGTGGCGCTTTCTGGACGTACCTGGTGGGCTAGTTGGCCCCCAGGGACCCTCAGGATTGAAGGGGATTTAATTCCCCATCTTAAAACGCACAACGGGGCCTGTTTGCACACATGTCACCTGAAGCCCCGCCCCCTCCCTTCACCACTGTGCAAACGCGCCCCGTGGCGCGTTTTAAGTTGGGGAATTAAGTCCCCTTGAATCCTGAGGGTCCCTGAGGTCCAACTAGCCCACCATGTACCTCCAAAAAGCACCACAGAGCTGCGTTGCAGAGAGGTGTAAAAGGGGCGTGGCCTCTGTACACCTCTCTGCAACGCAGCCCCTGGTGCATACTGGAGGTTCCTGGTGGGCTAGTTGGCCCCCAGGGACCCCCAGTATTCAAGGGGAATTTGTTCCCTCTCTGCAAACGCGCCAGGGGGCGCGTTTGCAGAGTGGTAAAGGAAGGGGGCGGGGCCTGCGGCACGATCGTTTTTTTTTTTTAATTATTATTATTTTTTTTAATGCTTTTTTCTGCCCAGGGGGTCCTTGTGGGACGTATGTATGACTTTTTGAGTTCTTCTGGAAATATTCCGGTAGTTAAGGAATCGTTGATGATTCTTCTTACTGGATTGGCAGCAGAGGTTGTTAGAAGAATTGTCTTGAAAGTTTGCTGTGGACATGGGTCAGAAGGGCTGCCGGCAGGCCTACTTGCTTTGACCAGGTCCTTAAATTCATCATGTGAAATGTGTTGGAAGGAACGGAGAGGCTGAGTTAGAGTATTCTTGGATTGTTGTTTTGTAAAAGGGTTAGTGCTGGTGCTTTGTCTCAGTTTTAAGTACGAGCCCAATGTGTCTGCTTTGTCCGAGTAATGATTTGCCAGTTTGTCTGTGAAATCTTGAGTAACGGGATGAGTTCCTTCTAGGCAATTTGGTTTACGAAATTCATTGAGTATTTTATAGAATTCTTTATTTGCACATTTAGCATTTTGAATTCTGTCTGAATAGTACCTTTTCTTTGTAGCAGCTTTGCATGTCAGCTATTGGTATATTTCCTAGAAATGCCATAGCAGCTCCTTTATTGCGTGTAGAGATTTTCTTTTGAAGGGATAGGGAGGGGTCACTTGGCTTTTAGTATAGCAGGTTTGGATACATTTTACTATCCAACGTGCAATACCGGATTTAGACATTGCTTTAACCTGATGTGGTTTGGAGAATGCCACAAATAGTTGTTGAGCTTTGCGAAAGAATTGTGTTCTATCAATTTAGTACATACTGTATGTAATGCTCTTTCTGCCACTGAGTCTGGGTGAGGAAATAACACAGACAACTCAATGGATTGACTCATGTGGAAGTGTAAGACTACCTTTGGTAGAAATTTAGGATTAGTCTGTAGTACTACTTTGTCAATATGAAAGAACAGTTCCTCTAAAGTTAATGCTTGAATCTCACCAGCCTTTCTGAGTGAAGCGATTGCGATGAGAAATTAAAGTTTCCATGATAGAAATTGAAGAGGGCAGTTGCACAGAGGTTCAAATGGTGGACCCATTTACCTTGTTAGCAAAATATTGAGATTCCACACTGGGTGGAATAACTCTTTTGAGACCTTATAGAAATGCATTGATTGCAGGAATTCTGAATATAGAAGTTTGTTCTCCATTTTGGAGATATGCAGCTAACGCTGTAAGATGTATTTTTATAGAAGTGAAAGCCATCCCTGTACTTTGTAAGTGAAGAAAAAGGCACAGAATGTTTGCGGTGATGCATTTTATGGGTTAATAACCTTTTGTGTGACAATAGTGAACAAAGCTGTTCCACTTTGCGGCACAGCATGCACGTGTTGTGGGCTTTCTTGCTTCTTTTAGGATATTCATACATTCTTGCAGAAAATTTCGATATCCAAATTCTAGGACTTCAGGAGCTAAACTGCAAGATTGAGAGATCTAGGGTTTAGGTGCCTTACTGCTCCTTGGTTCTGAGTGAGAAGGTCCGGTTTGTTGGGTAGCACTTGATGTGGGACTATTGACGGTTCTAGTAGTTTTGTAAACCATGGTTGCTTGGCCCATGTGGGAGCAACTAGGATGAGTGTCACAGACGTCTGTCTCAGTTTGTGAATTACAAATGGAAGCAGGGGGAGAGTTGTAAATGTGTAAGCAAATATCCCTGACCAATTGATTCGCAGTGCTTTGCCCTTCGACTGTGTGTGTTGGAACCTGGAGGCAAAGTTTATCCTAATATAATTTGATTGGCTGCCAACACTTCAACCAAGAAGTGTTGGCAGCCATCTTGGGGCACGGCTTGAAGCAGAGTCCCAGAAAAAAAGTTACAAATAAAGAAAAGGAGGCAGGGTAGGAATACCTTGACCCCCCCCAGATATGGTGGGGGGTCACTCAGGGACCACGCCGGGGGTAAAAAGCATTAAAAAAAACTCGCGGGTGGATCCGTGAATCCACGGCAAAACTGAAGAAGAAAAAAAAAGCACGTGCGAGCGCCTGCGTTTCCTTTAGAATAACCCCCAGGTGGGCCAGGTCCCAATGGCATGTGATAAATATAGGAGGGGGGCACACGGGGCCACCCTCATCAGGCTATTCAAAGCCCCGGGGACGCCACCTCACAGGGGCATTTTTAAGGATGTATGATGATACCACGCATGCATTACATCGCATGCCATTAGATCGCGGTTTTAACAACGCAAGTCGTTACAACGACTTGCGTTGGAGGGCGCTGGACTTAGGAGTAGTTTAATTTACTATTCCAACTCCAGCCTACGTACCAAAAACTGCAATCTAGTGGCATGCGATGTAATGCATGCGTTCTAAAGGTTGTTTCCCCATTTTTAATTATGAATGCGGGCAGGCCCATTGGGCCTGCCTGCAGCCCCGGGGAAGACCGTTACGAATGCGGGCAGGACCAGTGGGCCCACTTGTAGCCGCGGGGACCGCCACCTCCTCGGGGCTAATTGCAATTATGTGGGACGGGGGGGCACCTCCCCGGGGCCCAAGTTTTTTCATTTTAAGTAATGTGTGGGAGGCCGTAGGGCCTCCCCCCGCTTCCCTGCGGCCTGCCACCTCCCCGTGGCACATACTTTATTTTAAAATTAAGTCAACAGTGGAGGCCCTACGGCCTCCCCCTCTGCCCCAAGTACTGCCACCTCCCCGGGGCACAAATACAATAATTGAGAGGGACCGTTGCGGGCCCCAGCCCCGGGGACCACCACCTTCCTGGGCAAAGTTGAACAAAGGAGTGGGGCCACGCGGCCCCCTCCAGGAGCCCTACATGGGCCCTGGGGACCGCCACTCCCAAGGCCGGCTCCAACAATGTCCCGGGGTGCCCACCCCCAGGACATTGCAGTTTGCTATGGCTTGGAGGGAGCACTGCTCCCGCCATGCCATAGCAAACAGTGATCAGCTTTAAGCAAGCGAGAGCATTTTGCTCTAGCTTGCTCAAAGCAGAGGACTTTGCTTTTACACACAGGGAGCAGCATGTCAGCAGCTCCTTGTGTGTAAAAGCAATGCCGGCTCCCGCATAAGGCGGGACGCCGGCAGTGACTGCAGGGGGCCTTCAGGCTCCCCCCGCGGTCCCCAACAAAGTGGCCAGGCCCCGGGGGATGGGGTCCCGCGGGCCAAAAATGGCCCGGAAGGGTGTCCACTCGGCCCCCCTCCCTTTCAAGATAATATTTTTTTTTTAAAGAAAAGGCCAAGCTCCGGGGGATGGGGTCCCCGGGGACGAAAATGGTCCATGGAAGGGGGCCCACGCAGCCCCCCCTTCCTACAATATAAAAAAAGAAGGGAAAAACAACATCAACTCACACGAGGACCGGCCCCCTTTCTCCACTACTCTGCAAACGCACATCCTGACGCGCTCCTGGTTGGGAGATGAAGTTCCCTTGGCTGCTGAGGGTCCTTAGGGGCCAACAAGACCACCTGTTACCTTCAGTAAGCCTCACACAATGGGATCGCTAAGAGGTGGTCGGAGGCCACACACCCTTTATCTACTACTCTGCAAACTCACCTCTTAGCGCACTGCTGGTGGGGGGCCTCAGGTCTAAAGTGGACTTCTTCCCCCAATGAGTAGTGCGCCAGGAGATGCGTTTGCAGAGTGGTGGATAAAGGGCGCGAGGTCTCGGACGACCTCTCAGCTATCTACCTGTGTGGTTCTTACTGAAGGTAACAGGAGGGCTAGTTGGCCCCCAAGGACCCTCAAGAGCCAAGAGGACTTTACCCCCCCCCCCCTCCAACTAGTAGTGCGCCAGGAGGCGCATTTTCTGAGTGGTGGAGAAAGGGGGCGTGGCCACTGAAAACCTCTTAGCAAACCCACTGTGTGGGACTTGCTTAAGGTGACAGGAGGGGTAGTTGACCCCCAAAGACACTCAATAGTCAAGGGGACATCATCCTCCTACTAGTAGTGCGCCAGGAGGCGCATTTGCAGAGTGGTTGAGAAAGGGGGCATGGCCTCCTTTCAGGTCTCAGCAATACTGCTGTGTGGGACTTACTGGAGGTAATAGGAGGGGTAGTCGGCCCCCAGGGATGTCCTTGGGGGGCAACTACCCCTCCTGCTATCTCCAATAAGTCCCAGACAGCGGGATTGCTAAGAGGTCTTCAGAGGCCACACTCCCTTTCTCCACCACTCTGCAAACACAGCTTGTGGTGCACTACTGGTTGGGGGGATATAGTCCACTTTAATCCGGAGTGCCCTTGGGGGCCAAGAAGCCCTCCTGGTACCTCCTGCAAGTCCTACACAGAAGGATTCCTGCGAGCTGGTCGGAGAGCCGGCCCCCATTCTCCACCACTCTGCAAACGCGACTACTAGTTAAAAAAAACATAGAAATTGACTGAAAAAACAAGGGTTAAAGGGACGTTATGGTTAGGAATAAGCATTTAAAAAACCTAAGAAAAACCTTAGAAATTCACTGAAAAAACATGGGTTACAGTGACGTTAGTTAGGAAATGGAATTAATAAAAACCTTAGAAATTCACTGAAAAACCCAAAGGTTACAGAGACGTTATAAGAAATTCAGCAGTTCTAGTTAGCTGAGCTAACTATAACTCGCGCCCCCACGATACACTGCTTATGACCTCACATATTAAATCACTCATGACATGATCAGTGACATCATTGATGACATCTCAAATGACATCACTGATTACATCATCCACAGAATCTGACGCACCCACTCACTCCCCAATATAACCTTTGGCACACCTATACCAGTACTTACACACCCACTCACTGACTCATAGGTCCACACACACAATCATACAGCTACTCATACACCAACTCACTCACTAATACAGCTACTGATATATCTACTCATACACCCATACATCCACTCACACACTGTCACCCATAGAGCTACTCACCCACCCATAGAGTCAATTGCACAGCTACTCACCCACCCATAGAGTCAATTGCACAGCCACTTACTCACCTATACAGTTATATACACACCCACTCACTTATTCATACAGATACTAACACATACTCACTCACATATACAGTCACTGACACAAGCACACACTTCACCCATACAGTCACTCAAAATCACTCACTCACACATTCAGTCACTCATATTCCCCAACACTCACCTATACTGCCTTTCACATCACGGCTCAAAAAAATCAAAAAATTGTTACTAGAGCTTCATGTCTAGTAACTTAAAAAATCTACTCAACCTAACTGTAATGCGCTTGACCTCCGTCTCTGAAAGCCGAGCAAATGTGACAAGTTAACAAGATATTTTTATTGCTCATTCACTTTGTGAGCAATAAAGATGCCTTTAAATCTTGCTATCTTGTCACATTTGCTCTGCTTTCAGAGACAGAGGTCAAAAGTCAGTTTGTCTTCCTACTCTCCAGAAAGGGCGAGTAGGGCCTAAAAATAGTTCTTCCTAACTAAAGCTGGCCCGCAAATGTGAGCGGGCAAGTGGATTTTCGAGCCCTGCTTTTATGCAGCTACTCATCCATATACCACCGACACATCCATTCACTCACCGACACAGCCATACATATACTCAGTCACCCATACAGCCCCTCACAGACGCACTCACTAACCCATACAGCCACTGACTCACCCATCCACACATTCATTCACCCACACCCTCACCCATCCACACATTCATTCACCCATACAGGTACTCAGACAACCAATCAATCACCCATACAGCCTCTCACATACCCAAGCAGCAACCCATACAGCCACTTAGACACCAACTGACAGACTGATAGACATTCACACAACCTAGTCACTCACCCATACACTCACTGAGACACCTAATCACTCACTTATACAGTCAGTCACGCACCCACTGAATCATCCTTACAGACACTCATACACCCATTGATTCATCAATACACCTTGGTGTGTGTGTGTGTGTGTGTGTGTATATATATATATATATATATATATATATATATATATTTTTTTTTTTTTTTTTTTTTTTTAATTCTCCTTTAATTCTCCAGCGCTCGTTTTTAATGTCCCCCCTGGGTGGGCATGCATAGTTTATAAAATAATGGAGGGGGTGGACGGGCCCCCACTTCAAGGGCTTATTTATACCACGGGGACCACGACCTCCCCAGGGCTCATTTTGATATTAAGCGGGGGCGGGGACCACCACCTCCCCTGATAAAATATATAGGGGTGCTTTTTTTTTGAAGGAGGAGGAGGAGAGGGGGGGTCACGTGGTCCCCCTCACAGGCGCACGTTCTCAGCCGCAGGGACCACCACCTCCCCGGGGCAGGCCTTTGAGAATCAAAAGAGGGGGGTCGCGTGGCCCCTCTCTTGGACCCATATATTGCCCTGGGGACCAACACCTCCCCAGGGCAGGCTCCTGCTATGTCCCAGGGTGCACATCCCCGGGACATAGCTGTTTGATTTTGCTTGCAAGATCTACGACAGCTCACGCCAAGCAAAAGCAAACACTCTATTTCCAGCAAGTGGGAGCTGTCAAACCACTCTCGCTTGCTCGAAGCAGAGTTTTCAACTCTTTCCCTGCCGGAAAAAGATGAAATTATTGCTCTTGCACACAAGGAGATGCATTTGGAGCAGCTCCCTGCGTGCAAGAGCAATGGCGACTCCCGCAGGAGGCGGGGAGCCTGCTGGGACCACGGGGGCCTTGAGGCACCCCCGCAGTCCAATAGCACACGGGGTGCTGTGGGTGGGCTCCAGGGAGTGGTCGTGTGAGTAGCTGTATGGTTGCATAAGTGGGTGTGTGACTAACCGTATGGGTGAATAAGTGCTGTGAGTAGCTGTATGGGTGACTGAGTGCCTGTGTGAGTGGTTGTATGAGTGAGTGGATGGGTGGGAGGGGGTGTGAAGCTGTGTGAGTGGTGTGTAAGTGGCTGTATGGGTCTGTGAATGGGTGGGTGAGTGGCTATATGCCCTAGTGACTGTGAGTGGCTCAATGAATGAGTGACGGGGTGTGTAAGTAGGTGTATTAGTGAGGGAGTGGGTGTGTGAGTAGCTGTATTGCACAGTCAGTGTCTGTATTAGTGGTTGTATAGGTGAGTGAGTAGGCGTGTGAGTACTTGTATGGATGTGTGAACGGGTATATAAGTGGTTGTGTGGGTGTGTGAGTGGCTCTGTTGAGAGGCTGTATGGATGAGTGACTAGGTGTGCGAGTGGCTGCATGGGTGAATAAGTGGGAGTAGCTGTATAGGTGAGTGAGTGGCTGAGTGAGTGTATGGGTGAGTGAGTGGCTGTGTGAGTAGGTGTATGGGTGAGTGGCTGTGTGAGAGTGGCTCTGTGGATGACATCAGTGATGTCATCACTAATGTCACTGGCCATGTCATGAGTAATGTAATAGGTGAAGTCATAAGCAGTGAAGGCAAGGAATACAACTTTAATTCCCTGCTCGCACTCTCCCGGGCAGGGTAGACAACTTTGATCCCACCTGTCAAGAGCACAGAAAAAAGCTGGTCCCGTCTGGGCAGAAGCAAAGAAATGGAACTGGCTTCTGCCAGCACCTATGATGGGTGCAGGCAAGTGAACCGGCAGTGGCTGCGGGGTCATCTGCCCTGCCCCCGCAGCCTTTAACAGTGGTGTAAATTGTGGGTGCCCCAGGTGGGCACCGGGACACCCAGTCAAAAACTGAAATGGCCGGCTCGCGCTAGCATTCACAATGACTGCTGGCAGGGTCTTTTGACTCCCCCGTGGCCCCCAATGATACAATATGTTGTGGGTGCCCATGTTAAAACTAAAATCTAAAATGGCCAGCACCCACAGTAGGTGCTGGAAGGGGAGTTGGCAGGACCGTAGGGGCCATGGGGCTACCCCAAACAATGGTTCCAGTGACTTTATAGTTAGGAATTGTAATAATATCTTACATTCAATTTTTTTTTAAACTTAAAATTTCACTGAAAAAACAATGGTTTAAGGACGTTCTAGTTAGGTGAAAAGGTCAGTTAAAAACACCTTTTAAACTAACAAAACCACAGAAACTCATCAGATATATATGGAGCACAAGTAACTATAACCTGAGCCCTAAAGTAACTATAACTCTGGCACTCACCATGGACTGCTAATTACCTCCCATATTACCTCACTCATGACAAGTTCTATGACCTCATTGATACCATCACTGTAACATCTGAGGTGACATCATTGATGACAACCCTATGCATTGAGGGGGGGTGAGATAGTTACTTTAAGGCACAAGTTATAGGTACTTGAGATAACTAACCAGTGAATTTCAGTGGTTGCTAGTTTAAAACAGTATGTTTTAACTGACATATTCACCTAACTATAGTGTTCCTTTAAACTTTGTTTTTTTCAGTGAATATGTATATGTGTTAAGTATGTTTTGTTGGGGAAAGCTCCTCCCTCCAAACCACTCCGTGTTAAAAAAAAGAAATTGGTAATCCACCTAAACTCACCCTTTTTTCAAACCCCTTACCTGCATTTATCACTAACACTCCTGAACCCTAAAAACGAACTACCTTTTACCCCTACCTATCCTCAACCAGCCATCGGCTCTGCCGTCCAAGACACGCCCCAGTCCCTCACTTTTTTAAAAATTAATTCATACACACTTAACGCTACGACACTTCCACTGATGGCTGCAAACGGGAGCAGAACAGCGGTTTGCAGGAGAGAGACTAGATAAGAGGCTAGAATGACACAGCGTGTCTTGTACTGGCAGTCTCAAAGATACTAACCAGCCCCTCTACATCTTATTTCTGGTTTATCCACCTTGAAAGCTGTGCTAACCCCACCCAACATATGCTAAGATAGGAAAGAGGTGGACTCGGAGGTTGTGCGGCTTGTGCAGGGCCAGCTCCATTGGCCTTTACCTAACACATAAAACTCCTGCGACTGAACTAGAATTGTCATTATTCGACTCTAGCGTTTCAAAGGCAACGAATGGCTTCACAAATGTGCTTGCATGTGATCCACTCGCAGCAATTCTCTTGTGCCCGGTTCAGTCGGATATCAACGAACCGGAGCGAGGCAGCGGCTGTTTAGGGTCATTGTGCCTTTTGTTTCCTTCGTTCAGGGGCACTCCTGGCGTTGGAGGGCCTGGACGGCCTCTGGTGATACTCTTTCGCTGTTTTCTGCCGGCGCCGCAGCAGTTCAGTGGGCAGTGCGCTCCAAGTCCGATAGAGCACGGGGCACTCGCGCGCCTGTTCTCGAAGAGAGGGGAATCCCTACTCGCATTCCTAACATTCTTTGACGTCGCGCTGGGCTGCTTCCGCCTCAAAAGCATTTTGCGAGTGATCGCACACGTTGGAAATAGCACCGGTGCTTTATCCTCAGTTTTTTCTCAGTGTCATTAGGGGCTCTAGGCTGCTCATCTGCTCCAGAGGGTGGTTCTTCCACGGAGCGCGTTTCCTTTCATTCCAGCCTCATAAGTAGCGAGTATGCATTACCCCAAACAAGCCTTGGTTAATCCAGGGGGGGTAACTTCATTTCTCTTGTCTGGTGCTTACTTTCTCCCTAAATTTCAGTTCCTGACCATGGAAGACGAATTCCTTTGATTGGGAGCCCGCGGATGAGGAGCACTCATTGCTCCCTATCCATGTGGAGCTTGTGGATGCGAATGATACATCCCTGGAGACAGGGCTCAAGTCGGGGTACCACGCGGGTGGACGGCGTCCCCCCACTTATTTTACCGGGTTTTTACCGGGTGGACGCCGTCCCCCCTGCCCAAAAGATGGAGCCGGTACCCAAGTCTGCACCTGCGCGCGAATGATAGCCTTTCAAATGCACCCGAGGCTCAGACTAATCTCCCCTTCCACCTCGCGCCCTCCCCTTGCCAGCCTTTCTCGGAGCACAGCCAAGGCGCCAAGGCTTCAAGGAGCTGCGCTGTCAACACGCCGAGCATGTCACTTCCAGGGACCCCGACAGATGCCCGTAGTGCCTACGGCCCGAGTCTGTAATAACCGTGTAATCCGAGGAATGGGTCCTGTGTATAGTGTGTTCTTGTGTTTTGAGTGACTGCCACTTATTGCAGTATTGTACCTCTACTTGTATCTTGTATGTATTCACGCATTTCAGACGGAGACCGGCAAATTTCGTGACGTCACTTCCTGTCGTGACGTCACTTCCGGTGACACCACTTAACTTGGAGTGTCCCCCCACTTCTTTTTTTAGGACTTGTGCCCTGCCTGGAGAGAGCGGTCTCCTCAGCGCTTGAACCCCTGAGCCGCAGGATCATTGAACTTGCGGTCAGAGGAAGACAGAAGGGAACCCTCTTCTGGCGCAAGAGTAAAGGCAAGGGCAAAGCGCGCGCAGACCCCCCCCTAAGATCGCCTCTTCTCTAGATGCTTTTGAGAGGCTGCGCCAGGCCTTCCTAAAGAGGCGTCATGATGGCGACGCCCAAGAGGATTCCTGGCCGGGCGTTACCCCATACAAAGATTCCTGCCCCCAAGATGAGGCAGAAGACAATACCGCGGTAGATACCGACATAGATGGTGACTCGGACAATGAGCCAGGTCCGAGCAGACCCTGGCGCCCGGAAGGGGGCGCCAAGAAACCCCGGCTGGAAGCACCTCAAATGAACGACACCCCAGATACATCAGGGATGCTGAATCCTGAGGACATCTATCACCCCCGCTCTGTGGATTGGATACTGGCGCCCTCGGTGACGTCTTGTGGCCAGCCGCATCAGAAAGCCTATGGACCAAGAGGTCCGCGGCAGACTGAAGGCAGAGTGTCCCCAGCCCGCCCTAGCAGATTAAGTGGCTCACACCCCAGAAATTGACGCCAGAATGGTGACTTTTATTATTACGTTTATCAAAGACCCAAAAAATTGTCTAGACTGCTCTTGCCAAGATAAGGTGCTAGATGTCCTGGGGCCACTCACTAAAATTCTAGACATGGCGGAGGACGCCAGAGAGACTGGCCACTTGATCGATCCCGTGATACTCTCGGGCTGAGCCCAATGTTTCCTCAGAAACGCAAATTGTGCGCTATCAACAGAACATAGATGTCCTTTGTTGCTAAAGATTGAGCCCAGACTTGGTGAACTAGCCACCACGGAGGCTGGCCTGGTGGCGAACGGAGGCCTCTTCGGAGAACCCTTCATAAAAGAACTGTCCCGGTTCGTGAACACTTTCTGCTCTCTAGATAAGGCACAGCAGTCTATCAAGAATGTTTTCAGCCAACAAAATTTTGGAGGGGCCGGAAGAAGTAGGGGGCGCTCCTCCGGCCGGGCATTCAATTCCAACCCCCACAGACTCTAGACTAAACGTTCCAAGCAGTGGCAGGACCAGAAGAAGTTCGGGGCTTCTACTCCTCGAGAGGTCGCAGCAAGGGACGTGGCGAAAAGGGCTGCTTTCGCGGAGCTAACGATGCACCAGGAGGTGTCACCGGTAAGGCATACCCCTTCTTCCCTACTAGATGGGAGGGGGGGGGGGAAAGACTGCAGTGGTTCCTACACAAGTGGGCAGAGGTCACAGGATGCTTGGATTCTACAGACGGTCATTGGGTTTCACATAGAATTCCACAGTACACCGCACCAACAGTCTCGACCACGACCTCTGGTCTTCTCACAGGTGGTAGACAGGGAGGTAGCAGCCATCGAGCCTGTGTCCCCCCCCCCCCCATCCCAGAGGCTTTATCAGCAACCTTTTTCTGGTCGAAAAAAAAGACAAAGGGTTCAGGCCAGTGATCAGCCTTCGGGATTTCAATCGATGGGTTGTTTACTGCCACTTCAAAATGGAAGGGGTACCCCTTCTCAGGGATGTCCCATTACCAGGCAACTGGATGGTATGGCTCAACCTGAAATACGCCTACTTGACAGTACTAATCTTTCCCCCCCCACCCCCCCCCCCACCCCCACACCGGTGCTTACTTCAATTTCAGTGGAACGGCCTTTTTTACGAGTTCATCTGTCTACCGTTCGGTCTGTCCTCAGCCCCATGGTGCTTTGCCAAGCTGTTGAGACCAGTCATGGAATGGCTCTGAGCATGGGGTGTACACGCCTCGTAGTCTAGCTGGACGACATCCTTCTGATGCACCAAGGCAAGGAGGTATTACTTACCCAACTTCAAATGACAAGTCCTTTTGCAGGAGCTAGGATTTACCTTGGATGACCTGAAATCGGTGTACACTCCAGTGCAATGCATGACATTCCTAGGGTTTGAAGTTGACACTGTGCAGCAATGCCTGCTATTGCCCCAGGACGAAAATATGCTTGATTCCCAGGGAACTGCGCCGTACGCTGGCGAAAGAAATGTTCTCCCTGCGGCACTTGGCTTGGATTGTCAGCCTCTTGTCGTTCTCGATCCAGGTGATTTTTCCCAGCCCTCTTCCTTATCGGGCTCTACAGCGCCTGAAAACACAACACTTACATAGGGGTCAGACGTATACCCAGCGGATTGCCCTATCTCTGGAGGCCCGATCAGAGTTGCTTTGGTGGTTAGAGCACATGCAAGCCTGGAACGGGAGAGCCATCTTTGGCTCGGCTCCGGAACTAGTGATCGAGTCGGTTGCCAGTCGCCTCGGCTGAGGCGCCCGTTGCAGGGACATTACCACGGGCGGACTCTGGTCAGAACACGAGGAGTCTCTCCATAAATTGTTTGGAGCTCCTGGCAGGTTCTTTCGCGATTCGGAGTCTAGCGGCCAACAAAGCATCCTGCGTCATCCTCCTGAAGATGGACAATATCTCTGCAATGAGATATATCAATCGTCTGGGGGCACGAGATCCAAGGTTCTGGCGAACCTAGCCAAGGACTTTTGGGACTATTGTCTCAGGCACAACCTGTCCGTCACAGCGGAATATCTTCTGTGGAGTCTCAATCAGACGGCGGACTGGCACTCCAGACACCTGCAGGACTTCAGTGCCTGGAAGTTGGATCCCTATCTTTCAGAGCCTCATGGTACATTAGGGTCCCTGTCAGGTGGATCTCTTTGCCTCGTGTCTCAATCACCAACTACCCTGTTTCTTCAACTGGAGATCAGATCCGCTCGTGGAAGCGACGGATGCATTCCTGCAGGACTGGACTCTGTTTCGGGGGTATGCGTTTCCCCCTTCTCCATGATCCCCAGGCTCAGGGCACTAATCAGGCGACAGAAAGTAAAAGTGATCCTGGTGACGCCGCTCTGGAAGTTGAAAGTCTGGTTTTCAGTTCTACTGGAACTTTCCACGGATTATCCAATCCGACTACCCCAGACTCCTCTTCTGTTGACAAACTCGAACGGCAAGATGCACCCTCTGGTTCAAGAGGGGACACTCACACTCATGGCCTGGAAGTTCGGCGGGGGCTTCCTCTCATCAGAAAGGCATGGGCAGAGTCTACAGTCAAACGTTACAAATCGGCATGGCGAAAGTGGTCACGTTGGTGTCTGCAACGTGGTTTTGATCTCATGGGGGCAGATATAGTTCACATAGTGAATTATTTATTGGAATTGGCCGATAAGGGCCTAGCCTATCGGTCAATTAATGGCAGTCGTTCTGAAAACTCAGCAGGGCATGTTCCCCTTCATGAGGTCCCGGTGGGAGAACATCCCCTGGTTTGTAGATTGATGAGGGGTATTCGATTGTCTTTTCCTCCGCGTGCAAAATATTCTTCTTTATGGGATGTAAACATTGTCCTCAGACTACGTGAATCCTGGCAGGATAACCGTTACCTTTCACGGAAAGAGCAAACGGGAAAGCTAGTCATGCTTTTGTACCTGATCTCTTGTAAACGAGTAACAGATGTACGAGCGCTAGAAATATCTTCTCGTATCTTTACACCGGAAGAGGTGTCTTTTACGATTGCCCAATGGACGAAATCCAACACTAGGGTGGTTCATTATCCAGCGTTCCCGGAGCACCCAAAGTTGTGCGTGGTGCATTGTCTCAGGACGTATGAGGCAATGACAGAAGAGTATCATCCCCCTGGTACCTCGCAACTTTTTCTGTCATTAAAGAAACCTTTCAAACCAGTTTCGTCCACTACGATCGCCCGTTCGGTGAGATGGATTCTGCAGGAAGCAGGGGTGGACACCTCAACCTTTGGAGCACACGCCACAAGGGGTGCCATGGCGTCAAAAGCTTTTTCACTAAGGAGTTGTCTGGAGGGCATCCTCAGAGCAGTGTATTGGTCCTCGGGCTCCACTTTTATGGCTTTCTATGTCAAGCCTATCTCGTGCATGACCTTTCTAGTGGTCGATCAGCTTTGAACTAGCATAATCTGAGCCTCTGGTCCTGACATAGAATATAACATTTCCTAGCTGTCGTGAAGGAAAGTTTCAATTCTATTAAGGATGCAGAGGCGAGGATTATCCCCCCCCCAGTTGGTCATACATGTTTGTACCCTTCCCAGATGTCCACGCCATTGACTATTGGATAAGTATAAGTGCCTTTCACAAGTTAATATTGTTGATGTCTGTTATTGACCAAGGTACATTGATCTTTTCCTGTGAGTTATGGGATGTTTTTTGTAACACATTTTCACTGATGTATATTCTTGTCTTATATGAACTGTGGTTTGACGTTCTATTGGATGTTCAATTTTAGCTGATACAGCTCCCTTTGTTCTCTGCAGGGTCGGATCAGAAACAAGACTAATAAACGGAAAGCGGGATAACATCTGTTTCGCCCGAAGAAAGAGGAAGTACTGTTCCTTGCTATTGTTTATATGGGACTGCCTCTATGGTTGTTACTGTTGTTCTAATACAAAGGCTCATGGGATGGGATGTTATGTTGATAAGGCTGCTGAGTGGAAAATAAAGGAAGAGATAAGCATGATTCTCGCCTCCACGTCCTTAATAAAATTGAAACTTTCCTTCACGACAGCTAGGAAATTTTATATTCTCCTAAGCGGGGAGCAATAATAAAAGACCAGACCCATGTCTATTGGAAGAAGGACTTGTTCTAATCAAACATATTGCAATGAGATTCTTGCCCTACATTCATATCTAGCACTGTGTTAGATCCTAGACAGTAATGCCTGCTAAATGTGAGAACTGTTCTCCAAATGACTACTTTGCATATTTCTGGGACTGGAATATTTCTCAAAAAAGCTGCCTCTCCTATAATGTGTCTTGTGTTTGCCTTGAAGGATTTTGTTAGCTTTTTGAAGCATAATCAGTTTCAGGAAACTATCCATTTTCAGATAGACTACTTAGAAGCTTTTTGTTCTGATTTTAAGGGACGACGGTTAATGAGGAGACTAGAAAACATCCGATACCTGGTTCTTTTAGATAATATCTTAGCCTTCCCCGAGAGGAAGGACTAGAAAAAATCATATTGATATTATGTAAAGCCAAGTAAAGCTCTTTACTGCATAAGGCTTTTTCGTTTAATTTTATAGCTGATATAATGACAACTAGGAATGCTTTCCCACAAGCTAAATCTTGTGAAGACGACTATTGCATGGGTCCGAAGTGAGAGCCCCTTAACCTAGATAGCACTAGTTTTTTTTAAGACCCTATAGAAAACCCTCTAGCACTGGAATTCTAAAACAAGCATTGGCAAAGCCAATAGGTCTCACCCACGTGAGCGCTATTGGCTTTGGAAATATGTTTTAGCCATGTTGTACACCAGTGTGGCTGCTGTTCAGCATGGCTAAAAGTTAGAGGTGTGGGGTAGATTGGGGTATATTGGAGTGGGGCAGATTGGGGTGGAGTAGAGTGGGGTGGAGTAGAGTGGGGTAGATTTGAGTGGGGTGGGACAGAGTGGGGTAGATTAAAGTGGGGTAGACTGTGATAGACGAGTGGTGCAGCTTGGGGTAGACTGGAGTGGGGTGGATTGGAGTGGAGTGGGCTAGATTGGAGTGGGTTAGACTGGAGTGCAGTGGGGTAGATTGGATTGGGGTAGACTGGAGTGTGGTAGATTGAAGTGAAGTCGGGGAGGTGGGGTAGATTAGGGGAGAGTGGAGGCTAAGTGGGGTGGAGTAGCAGGGCGTAGAGTGGCATAAAAAAAGAGTGGCTTGGAGAGGCACGGCATGTCGTGGAGGGGGTAGAGTGGAGTAGCGTGTTGTAGAGTGGAATGGCATGTTGGGGAGTGGCGTAGAGGGTTGTAGAGTGGCTTAGTGTGGAGTATGAACGGTGTAGTAGCGTACTGCAATTACAGACAACGCATTTTCAACTGAAATGACCATTACATTTGCACAGCGATACAGTTTTACTGCACAGAAACAATGTTTGGGAATGTCATCACCTAGTGTACTCATGTGTTTTGATTGTATTCAAATGTTTGTTTCCAGCACACTTCAGAATTAAAAATAAAATGTATTTAATTTGCACTTTCCTAATTCGGATATATTCTGAAATACCAGCACAATTCATTTTTGTTGTGTGCTACAAAAAATAATACCCTTTAGCCTCTACTCTCACATGGGTACACAGCAGAATTGTAACATAAATTCTCTCACTTTGAAGTCAGAGAAAGAAAAGTAAACACCACGCTCCCTCGCAAGACAGAGCCTGACATTTGACCTCGGATTTTGAATGCACAGCAAATGTGAGACAGAGCCCGACATTTGACCTTTGTCTTTGAATGGACAGCAAATGTGATAAGCTAAGAACAAGATCCAAAGGCCTGTTTACAGAGAGTAATTGGAAGAATACATTAAACAGGTAGTGCTCCACAGAGGGACGAACTCCAGCTGGACAGCCTTAAACAAATGAAGCCATTTTTGCATAGCTGCTGAATTTCATTGGTTTTGTATGAGTGAAATCTGAGCCAAACTAGAACGTCCCTGTAAGCTTTGGCTTTTTCAGTGAATTTCAATGTTTTTGTTTAACATTAAGTAAGTTGCCCATCGCAATGCACAGTGGGGTGGGGGGGTTGAACGTAGAGCCTGGCCAGGCATTGTGCTGCCCCACCCAAGCTTGCTGTTTCTGCCCCCCTCCTCCTTGCCATCCATTGTCCAAGTCCATGACCCTGCTCCCTCTTTATAGCCGAGTGTGGCCGTTGTTCTGCGCCTGCCCTAAACAGTTAACTTGCTGCCCCATCCGGCTCCTCCCTACCCTCTGTTGACCGAGTCCATGGACCAGCCCCCTCCTACCTGCCCTGCATTGTTTGATGTGCTGCCACTGCCCTCCATTTATGTTGATGTCCCTCCCCATTCTTCCTACCCTCTGCTGCCCAATTCTATACCCCATCATTTCCTCCCGCTTAGCCTCTATGCTTAGCTTGCTGCCCCTACTCTCCTTCCCCCTGCCCTCCGATATCTGTGTGCATGCCCCTGCTCCCTCCTTTTTGCCCAGCATATTCCATGGACCTGCCACCCTCCTCTCTACTCAGAGTTCTGTTGACCTGCCACTGCCCCTCCCACCTGCCAAGCATGGTCAGATGAAAGTCGCCTGTCCCTGCCATCTCCACCCTGCCAGCCCAAGTTCTGCAGGGAGTCAGTGAGGCTTATGGGCCTATAACTAGCCGGCTTAGCTCTATCCCCCTTCTTGTAGATGGGAATTATTTCTGCTATTTTCCACGAAGGGGGGATTGTAGCACCAGATGTAATGGAGTTGAAAGCAAATTTATGTAGGAGTCCCAGAGGATAATATCCTCTCTATACAAGTCATTTGGAATTCTACTGGGGCAAGGGGCACGGGCTGGAACAAACGAGCAAATCGCTGCTCGAGTTTCTTCAATAGAAAAAACTAGAGCTTCACCCACTCCAGTCGGGACCTCCCCCCCTCCTATCGCTGGCTGCTTCCATTACTGTAATGCCTAATTCGTAAAGGGAGCCATAATAAAATACCTACTCCTCAGGCTGGACAGTAAACTCTAGAGCCGGCTTTCTACTGTTAACCCAATGCGCTGCCTTGCTCCAGAAAGTCTTAGGATCTTTGGCTGTCAGTGCCTTCTGTAGGGAGGACCACAAGGAACCTTCCCAATTCTTCTTTGTTGTCTCCATCACCTGTCTGTACTTAGCCCTACATACCGCTACAGCTGGACGTGCTTTCGATTTTACTGCACGTACAAGCGCCCCCTTTGCTTTCCTACAGTCCTGGTTGAACCAAGCAACCTGGGAGTCACATCTCTTATGTGTGGTGTTTATCTCCTTTTTTAGCACCTTGCACGGTTTACTCAGTATGTCCCTAATCTCGTTATAGAGTGACTCATGGCGGGTGCCCAGAATCTCCACTACATCGTTTATGGGGTATTTAGCCAGTTCTTCCAGCTCCTGGCGGACTTTGCCTTTAGCTGCGTCAAGAACCCCCGGATGCTCCTCCACCCAGTCCCATCTAGTTTGTCTCGGTTTTTCGTGATGGCTAGGGCACCCAAATCAGGTCTACCAGTGATGTCAGGTTCATGAGTACCCAGCTTGATAAGGGAAAGGACAAGGGTATTATGGTCACTATCTATTCTTTTGGCCACTGTCATATCATGGACTAGGGGCCAAAGTTAAAGGGCAACCAAACGGTAATCGATTCTGCTAGCATGGCAAGGTCTATTAAAGGTAAAATCTCCCTTAGGGTCAGAGTTAGTTCTCCAGTTTGTGGCTCTCAGATCATGCTGCAGCGTAAGGGCCAATACCTGGGCTCATCTCTTCGTCCACCTAACCGTAGGAAGATCTAACTGTGTGATTTGCCACTCACTGTCCCACTCCTCAGTAAAATCTGACGGAGTGAGGGCAAGGGGTTCAAAAGTGCAGTTAAAATCACCCATTACTAACACAGGAACATTATCAGAGACTTTGGACAAGGCATGGTCTAAGATGCGGAAGGTGTTTGTTTCCTCAGTACCCCGCACCACTCTGTTATATACATTAAAAATCCTAGTTTTCCAGGCACTGTAAAGTGTCAGCTCTAACAGTCCTGCCAAGTATCACGCATCAGGCGTGACTCTAACGCATTTCAGTGTGGTGATCCGCATCACCGCACTGAAATGCATTGTCACGCATTTGCATAGTGTCTGAGCGTCAGCGAAGCGCTGCCTAAAACAGTATATTATGGAGTGTGGCAGGAGCGCGGGCTGCTCCTGCCGGCATGGTGCTGTAGCTGAGCTAGGCTGAGTGCTGCTAGGCAGCTCACTGGCTGCTATAATGTATCGTAATTATGTCCGCTGCGCGGCTCTCAGCTCTCGCACGGTAGTGCGCAGCGCAATTGGCAACTAACATCACAGCCAGGGGGGGGGGCCCAGTGAGATAAAGCCATACGTAGCGCCGCTGGGTGACGTCACGTCCTTCTGCCGAAGGCGGGGAGTTTGTTTTGGAAGGAACAGTAAGCAGTGAGGGGCTGGTTACTTGGTCAACGGGCTCCGCAATCATGGCGCTCGCAGAACTGCCTTCCGCTCGTCCCGGGCCGTCAAAAATCGCCCGCATGGCTGGCTGCATTCATTTCAATCCTTGCCGGACACCACGTCACGGAGCCAGTTACCACGTTTGCAGCGGTCGCTCAGGACAGACTTCTGTCACTGGACAGCAGACTCACCGAGGACAGGCTATGGATCCTGGCAGCCGGAGCCTTCTTGACATGTTTTCAGTTCCAGCGATCATGAAGAAAAATAAAATCCGGACGATTCATTTCGGCAGAGGCAACACGTGGATGCGGTGGCGGTTCCGTGCCTGTTCTTTCAGAGTAAGGCACCTGCCCGACTAACTGCTGTTGGATCATTGGCTGGCCACAAACAGTCACTGTACTGAGTAGAAAGTGCACACGGAGTGAGCGTCATCAGGAGGAAGTTTTTCACGCCCGCCTCAACAGCTCCCACGCAGGTGAGCATTTCACAGCCACCGGGGCACGGGGCCTAAAGATATAAGTTACACCTCACTTTTCCCTATATTGGTCTCAAAGTCCAACATTTTAAGAGAGGTCTGTATTGGACATGCCTGAATTTTATGGTTAAAAAGACACACCTGTTTAAGAATGAGCATGCTACTCTTAGGCTAGTGATCTGGATATTGTGCGCCAATAATGTACGTCTCGTTCAGCAGCAGAATATCACCTGCATGCAAACGTGATTTTGGAAAGTCTGAAGAGGGACATCTGGAAGCAGGAAGAGAGAGAATCATATCTGCCTTCCGACCTGCTTTGCAGTAAAGAACCCTCTTTTCAACGTGGTTTTGCCTGTCACTCGCTCTTTCCTGTTTGACCAAATTGTGTAATCCTGGGGCAAATACTTTATTTCACCGGGCCTTCTTCTATTTATTATCACATATGAGAGCATATTCAAGCTTATGAGATCTGGATTGTGCGCTGTGCAAACATTTCGAATAAACTGTACTACGGTGAATCGCATTTGGCAGAGCAGATGTGTTGCAGTGTAAGACCAATGCTGGCAGCTGTTAAATTTTCCCAGTTGCTAAATTAAAGAGGCCAGTTCAGGAGCTTAGCAAGCATGTTATATTATTGTGAAGGAGAGTTGTGCTGGCAGGATGTTGTTTTCCCTGCAGTCTGCCTGTGTATCGAGTCCTGTCAGACCCCACCTTCTCAGGTACCTGGCTAGTTATCAAACCCAGGGGCCCTGGCTGCCCGTCCTAGATGAGGTGTGCAGTCACCTACAACCTGCTACTTATCTCTCAGCACTGTGTGCAGCTCACTTGCCAACCCTGATCAACAACCTTGGCGAAGACACTCGCTGGGCTTCTGGTGGCACAAGAGGTGAGAGTCCAGCAGAGCACAGAAGAATGAGTGCTGTATTATCCTGGAAGGAATAATCATGTCTTTCAGAGTGTGTTTGAGGGGGACAATGACATCACGTGGCTTAGAGAGAAAAATGTTCTACAACTATTTTGGTCTTTCTTCTTCAGGTAACCATATGTAAAACTAACCATGATACACTTTAAATGAAGGATGTTCATACATCATGCAAGTTAAATACGTTTACCTTATGAAACCTCAACTGATTAATACAATCACTGTAGGTTGTGTGTGTAACTAGAGAGAAACCTATTTGAGGCCTGTTTGGTGCTGTGGGCATTACTGACTTCTGTATTCATAGTGCTATGTGGTCCTAACTAGCAATTTAGGCACTGTGTGAATATGCAATAGTCGTCTTAAAAAGCAGCTGTAGCTTAGTGACTTATTTCAAGGATTTTTCAACAGTTTCCACATTTTTTTTTTTTTTAGAGCTTCTCATTGCTCAAAAGTGTGTAATTCTGATGTTAATGTCTTTCTGTGCACTAAATTGCTTGGTTTTACACATGCAACAGGAGTTTCTCGTTTCTCAATTGGGTGCAATTTCTAATATTTATGTTTCCTTCGTATTCAGTGCTTGATTTTGCTCGAGAGAAAGCGTCACTCATAGTTGTTGAATGTCACTCATTATTACACTGAAATTATGAAAATGTCACACATGAGCAATCTGAAACCTTGGCAGCTATGGCTCTAACGCTAACATATCTAGGGAATCAACGTGGACCAGCTTGACTTTTGACCCTAGTGCAGTTTTGGCCCAGACTCCTAGACCTCCTGAGGGTCTACCCATCTTTTTTCTAGTAGCATTTATACCATACGCAGAAAACACGCTTCTATGAGTAGTACACAGGCTCCAGGTTTCTTGAAATAAAATCACATCATAGGAATCCACAAAAGCACACCATTCTCGATCAGCTAATAGATTGGAAATCCCTGCCATATTCCAGACAAGGTACCTTAGATAATGATCACAAACTCTGGGGTGGCTGGGTTTGCTAGAGCGATCCGTGGGTCCCCCCCCTTCCTATTGTATCAGGATAAATGGGAGCCCTACCACTCCTTGTGCCCACAACAGTTGGCTCGCAATGAGCCTCAGAATTAGTGGCCAACACTGGATGGACAGAGACTACTAACTGCTGCGCGTTTGGGGATGGCTCATGGGACCCTAGGTTGTTGTGTGGGGACTTCAAACCCTCGACCCGGAGTCATCTTTGCCCTCTCAAATCACCCATGCTGCGTATGGGGTACCCTGCCGGGACACGCCTGAGTAACACTGAATCTTGCCTGACTGGGGACCTATATCTGATGGTAATGGAAGACTTCACCAAGGGAATAGTGGGGGAGTCAATCGACAATAGTCCAACAACCATGTCCTTATCAAAAAAACTAACTAGGATCATATCCCACGGTGACCCTAGAAGGGGCAATCTTTCTACATGCTTGTTGTCGCCTCTAATAATTGAGTAGCAGTGTCGAGTAGACCTAAACCAGTGGGTGACCGTGTTTTTGAGTGAGTCCTGGTCTTCGTACCCATCCTTGGAGAGTTTGGGAACCTCTGTAAGGTATACCTCTGCTTGGTTACCCTGAACATTGGGTCTGGTGTAAACACCATCCTTCACTACCCCATATCCCAATGGCCCCCCATGATCTAAGTAGGAAGAGCACCCTTCATCTAATGTAACCTCGCCTCTGTCACCATACCCCCTCCCCTACCTTGGCCAACACCTCGAGGGTATGCTGTCGATTTAATATACGAGTCACTGAAACAGTGACCTCTAGGGCGTAAAGGAGGGGGTGATGAGGGCTTAATTCCGACAACACAGTACACTGGTCTATCGTCACCCACCATGGAATGTCCCAGCCACCAATCTTCACTTCCCTTTTTGGTGGTAGACAGGGATGCTGTGGGGGTCTCTATTGAGGCAAACTTTCTCACAATTTACCCTCTCTGTTAGACTAACAACCTCCATTCTCAGTGCTGCAACCTCATCTCTTAAAGACTCAATTAAAATTTTCAGGGCCTTTATCTCACTTGCCGGGATTTCACAATTTACCTCATGATCATCCAACCCACCCCCTACCACCCGACCTCCTCGTTAGCAAAACCTCAAATCTGTTGTGACCATCCCGGTTCCGGCGGCAGGGTAGGTCGCAGGCTTGGCGTGGTCACATGCGGGACCCACATCGGTGTCCATTTTATGACCGCCGGTACTGTTGCTAGCAACTCTAGACAACAGGATAGGTCACTGACCTGAGCACGTGGTACGTAGATGTCACTTGACCACGTAGTGTAGATAGTTTTTCACTCTGATCCTGAGGAAGTGCCCAGATCCCCCTGACATTAGAGGCACGAAACATGTCGATCAACTGAGAGTAGGGCTACATGACTAGACACATTGCATCTAGTGCACTGCCACTCTCTATACATTTTTAATCAGGCGGTTTACCTTATGAATTAAATAATGGTTAGGACTAACTGACCTGTTTTAATCCACTTTCCTTTACATCTACACACGCTAGGCCCCTCACCCCCACTGCACCCACCGGCAGGAACAGAAGATCCCCGCTAAAGAGCCCCGGTTCGGGAGCCCGTCCGGTATTGCAGCGCCGACCTGACGAGAGGCAGGCTCATATGATGAAGCATGACACCTAGCTTGCTGGGTGTGTGAGAGCCCTAGTTACGCAAAGGGGCTTCCCCCCCTTTTTTGCTTATATCTTTGATGAGGTATGTAGTTACCTTTGACCACCCACACCTCATAGTATCTCCTCTCCTTGTCGCTTGCTTCTGAGGAACTTCATACCTTCTTTGCATACAATCTCCTTGTGTAGCATATGCCACATCTGTAGGATCCCTGGTCTCATTACGGGGTAAGGGGGAGGCTAGACCAGGCTCTAGGATGGTGGACCTACTTCCAAGAACCTTTCTCCGTCCTTTAATGTGTTTTTTTAAACATTTGAGGGATTCACCTAACAGTTTTTTTTGCTGGTAGCGATACGGCGGAAGTGGCCAACAAAACACTGCAGTTATTTTCGGAACATGAGGGACTACTAGGCAAGGAGGGTGGGAGCGGTATCCCAAAATGGAATACTTCATGACAATCAGACAGTATCGAATCTATCCTATCCACTGTCTCATGACAGACAGCACCTGAGGCCTTCTTTTTGGGATTGTCCATACCCTGGGCCCTATCCTGGCCTTTTCTTTTACCCATCACTCAGTGTGCCCTCTAAAAGAAACCCAAGAGCCCTAGAAAAAGTCAACCTAAAGGAACACACTACCACCCACTCGGGGCCCACACACAAGATATACAGGAGACAATGTCCCGGAGTTGGTTTGTTATGGTTGGTTTGATTTGTAGCTGGGAAGTGCAGTGGAAAGCAGAAAACAGAAGCAGTTCCAGGGAAACCAACACCAACAGCTATTTCAGAACCTTTCTTAAGCAGAGAACAGTCCAGAGCACTCTGTGGCGGTTTTCATGGACAGAGTTCGGCCAACAACGACCAAGGGGGGTGGCCCCGCTTCTTCCTGGCGCTGACGGGCCTGCCCTTGGCCCAGGAGCACCCACGTGTGTCCCGCACTGCGGGAGCCCTGTGGAGGTTTAAAGCGCCTCATGGCGCGTCGCGTTGGCGGCGTGATGCCGCAAAGGTGCTTGGGGACTGTGGTCCTGCTCCCCGGTTCGGCAAGAACAAACACTGGCTCCAGCGCTGCGGGAGCCCTGTGGAGGTTAAAAGCGCCTCCTGGTGCGTCGCGTTGGCTGCGCGATGCCGCAAAGGTGCTTGGGGGCTGTGGTCCTGCTCCCCGGTGCAGCAAGAACAAACACAGGCTCCCGCTGCGGCAGCCCTGTGGAGGTTAAAAGCGCCTCCTGGTGCGTCCCGTTGGCGGCGTGATGCCGCGAAGGTGCTTGGGGGCTGTGGTCCTGCTCCCAGGTGCGGCAAGAACAAACATGGGCTCCTTTTTCATCTTTTCTAGCGATTGGTCTATCTGAGGTCCGAAAAGGTGTTCTTTGTTGAATGGTGCATTAAGAATAGTCTGTTGAACCTCTGGTTTAAAACCAGAAATTCGGAGCCATGCATGCCTCCTTAGTAAAATGCTGGTATTGATTCCTCTAGCTGCATTATCTGCAGCATCTAAAGCACATCTAATGGACGAATTTGAAATAAGCTTGCCTTCTTACACTATTTCTTGGCTTTTCTTCTTGTGTTCTTCTGGAAGATATTGTAATAATTCTGCCATTTCATCCCAATGTGCCCTATCATACCTAGCTAACAGCCCTTGAGTGTTTGCTATTCTCCAATGATTGGTTAATTGAGCAGCTACTCTCTTTCCAGAGGCATCTATTAACTTGGATTCCTTATCAGGAGGTGGTGCTTCTCCTGAGGTGTGTGAATTTGCTCTTTTACCTGTGTTTGAAACTACCAAGGAATCCAAAGGCAAAGGACCCTTAATAAATACAGGGTCAGATGAAGGAGCTTTGTATTTTGTATCTACATTAGGTGTGAGGATACTTGACCTAACAGGATCTTTAAAGATTTTGTCTGCATGCCTCATCATGCCCTTTAACATGGGCAAAGATTGAGATGTTCTATGTGTATTTCCTAGAGTTTCAAAAAGGAAATCTTCTTCTAGGCCTTCTTTATGCAAAGTGACCCCATGATAAGTGGCTGCTCTGGCAATTAACTCTCGATGTGTGTTATGATCATCAGGAGCGGAAGGTTTGGCTGGATACAGATCAGGATCTGTGTCTCCGGGTGGATCAATGTTATAGTCATCCCATGGGTCAGCTAGGTGATCATCATCGTCTTGATTATCAGCTATATCTGGATCAATGTCGGGAGACCCTTGAGGTGTAATGTGCAATGGGTCTAATGGTGGTATGACAGGTAGTGGTGGAGAGGGTGGAGTGGTTGGAGGAATATTATTAGGACTAGTGGCTATGTCCTTTTTCTTCGTCGGAGGTATTCTATACTCAGTGTCTATCTTCCTTTTTGGAGGTGGTATCACTGGTGTAGTGGTAATGTGTCCAATTTTAGGGTTAATGTGGATTATTTTCTGTTTAGGATTCAGCTTGTGCTGCATTTTCTCCAGAATGGGCTCCGGTGGCTTCAAAGGAGCATCTTTGTCTTTCGGTGACGGAATTTTCGGTGCAGAGCTGGATTTGTCTTTATCTTTCGATGCCGAATGTTTCAGCATCGAGGGGGTATCATCTCTGTTCGATCCAGAACAGGAAGTCTGGACTTTCTGTTTTGGAGCCGAGCCGGAAGGCGGGACACTGGAACCAGAGTCTCGTGCGGACCATGGCCTGATGGCAGTGGTGGCCCAGAAGCCTTAGGCTTGATTGGAGTGGGTTTCGTGGGCAAACGGGCTTGGATACTCACGGCACCCTGTCCAGATGGAATGTCGTGGGACTCGAGTTTGATCTCCAACTCTGAATCAGAGTCCTGAACGGAAAAGGCCTCTTCCTCTTCCGCCGCCGCTGCCTCCATCTCTTCTTGTTCGGCCTCTTCGCCGAAAATATCAGGAGTTTCTTCAACAGACTGTCGCTGCATGTCTCTGCGTCGAACGTGATGGTCTCAGAGTCTTTTTCGAACGGAACGACCTACACACGTCGCAGTCTTCCTCTTTATGCTCCGGGGAGAGACAACGGTTACAGACCTTATAAAAATTGTGCGCGGGTATTTAGAATGGCACCTAGGGCAGAATTGGAATGGCGTCCGTTATATCGGCGGAAGACTGGATGCAGGATCTTCGAGTGGAAATTGGAGAAGACCTAGGCTCGAAGACCACTGTTAAGAGTTTTTATGGATAATGAAAGTTTTCCGAAGTTCTTCGACACGCAGAAGATGATAACGCGATCTAAAACAATACCAACGAGGGTAGAGGTAATTGCAAACCGAAGGGATCCCAATTGAAGGCTTCGAATCGGAGCGCAGCAATAAACGTCCGAACCCGATTGGCGGAAAAAAACAATCTAACAATAGAGTCGATGCCTATGCACACTATCACCGAAAGGAGGAGTCACCTTACCTCGTGAGTGCAAAGACTTCTTCGAAGAAAAAACAACTTGCAAGCATCGGGACCCAAAACTACATGGCAGGAGTATGCATAGCATGTGTATCTACAGTACACATGCCTCAAACATTAAGATTTCGCTCCAATCCGACTATCCCAGAAACGGCGTAAAGCGGAGGGCGCTTGAGAGCCAAACAGATGATTACCATCAAAAGGCATGTCCATCAAGGCAGGCTAAACAGCCTCAGAAAAGTCAGAGGTGTGTAGCCAGGCACGCCGGCAAGGAGCCACCGAAAGGGCCATGGCCTGTCCGATAGAATCTGTGGCATACATGCCACAATGAAACAGTAATGTAGCCACCCGACGGCCATCCTGGATCAGCTGAGAAAGTGTCTCCCGATAGTCATCAGGGATAGAAGGGAGAAGGCGCGAGACCAAATCCCACAGCATATGAGAAAAACGGCCCAAAACGCAATCTGTGTTAAGGGACTGTAAGGGGGAGCTGGTAGCAGAGAAGATATATCAACCTAAAGCATCAAGACCTTTAGACTCCCTGTCCAGAGGGATGTCAGGCACTGTGACAATGTTGGAGGAGGCTGTAGCAGCCTGAACCACAAAACTGTGTGGAGTAGGTTGACTGGCAAGGCAGAGCGGGTCTCCAAGAGCAGGATGGTGCCTATGGACCAGTCCACTGAGGCCCTTCAAAAGGGTTTAGCCCAAGTGCCCAACAGAATATCAAAACGGGTTCACTGAAGGGAAGCGCACGCTCAGTACTCAGCTGACCCTGTTGGAGCACAACAAACAGGGGATTAATGGACACTTCCACAGAAGGAAGCGGCAGTCCCAGAACTACGTCAACTCTTTGCAAAAACTGAGCAAAATCCGAGCTAGCCTCTGAGGCGAGGAGGCGAAAACATGCCCAAGGATGGGGAAGAATCAAGGCTACTAGTGTCACCAAGGGCAGAAATCCAATAAAACTCCGGAGAAGGCTCAGTCATGTGATCACCCACATCACTAAAATACAGGTGTGTCAAGGAGCAAATAGCAGGGGGCTTCTCTGAAAGTGGAGGAAGGTAGCCCAAAGAGGACTGATCCACCAACGCCATTCCAGGCGTTGATCAGCGCGGAGAAAGCGAGACAAAGAAGGGGCGATCAGTGTCAGCGACGGAGATGTCGTCACCGGCAGATCCAACACAGGCGTCACAGGTAGGAACCCCAAAGGGCTGTGCACCAGAGCCGAGAGAGTCGATCACGGATTCGGAGGGCCCCGCTAACACCAAGGGAGGACCTGCCAGTTTGGAGTCAGTCGAGGCCACACCGATCTCCCCGGGGCCAAGGAGCACACCAGAGGGAGGCTGAGAGCCAAAAATGGCATGGAGTGAGAGATAGTATTCCCTCATATGAGCCAGAGTCGTGGCGGAGCTGGGAAACACCAGAAGGTGCGGCCAAGATTCTCGCTCCGACGCCGAAATTAGAGGAATAGGAGGAGAGTCAGGGACACCGCGTACAAGTGGTAAAGTTGGGGTAGGCCGCGGCATTGAACACCAACGGCGTGACCTACCGGGCGACCGTGAGGACTAAAGACTTTGGGAGCTGGCTTTTAAATGGTCCTCAGAGGAAGAAGGGGACCGTCACAGACGAGGGGCCGCCACCCACTGCATGGCCATCAGCCTCATGTGGCGCTCCTGCAACGTCGGTGACTGAAGCTGAAGACACGAGTCGCACCGTTCAGAGTTGGGGTGCGCGCCTAGACACCACATGCAAACAGGATGGGGGTGCGGGGTTGACATCATAGACTAAGAAGATCTCTAGAAAAAGCACACTGTTCCGTGGTGGTAGGCCAAAATGGCTAGAGGTACCGCTCTCCGGATCCACGTGGAAGCGCGGAAAGGAAGAAACTGACGTCAGGGGAGGGCATATATGGACTCTGAGGATGTCACATCTGGTGGACGACGTCGTTACAGAGTCACTCAACGCCCTCTACTGATGCACAGAGGTACTGCTGTACAAAAATTTCTAGACCCAATCTGGCGCCTGGGGATAATTCTGAGGTAAGGAACTTGCGGCTAGACACCTCTATCAGATTAATCCTCTCTAACCATTCCCAAAAATCTTACTGTCTATGCATTGGAAGATCACAGGCAAAAGATTTCATGCCATTCCATCTCTCTCTCTGTGATACCTTCCCAGAAGAGATGCTGCATTTGCATTCTTTAAATGGGAGGAAGCCGTACCACAGATCTTTTTCCCCACAGTGTCCATTATTTTACTTTCGCTTTCAGGTGAAGCTGTGGTTTCTGGGGCAGAAGCATGTTTTCAGCTAACCACTGCAACTATAATTGAATCTGGTTTGGGATCCATTTTGGGAAAATCAGGATTCTGTTGGGGTGGCTTATATTTCTCAAGTCGTCTTGGCCTAGCAACTATAACCGTATCCAGGTTTAGGATTTTTTCTTTTCTTCTACAATGTCTAACAGACGAGGTAGGAGAGGTTTTGGAGCTGCCCTTAGTTGTAGTTTCAAGAATGACCAAAACTGTTGGTTGAGGAGTGCCTAGGTTGATGTTCAATTTAGTTCCACCTCTAATCAGAGCATCCTGAAAAATAAGAATATCGTCTACTGGAGATATTCTAGATGGTGACTGTGGCAGAGACATTGGAGTATAAGCAAAGTGTGTAGACTCAGAATAGGGGGATCTGTATCTTGATCTGGAACATGAAGAGGACACACTCCTCCCTTTAGAGGGTGTTCTGGATGGGTTTGTTCTAATAGGTGAAGGTTTCCATTTTCTAATAGGAGACATGCTGGTTGCCTTTGATGCCCTTCTGACTGGTTAAAGAACTAAGGGATCTAATGGAGTCTGCAACGGATCGTCTGGAGTTATAATAGCTCTCAGTGGATAAAGTGGTTCATCTGTTTGAGCCCCTGGATCTTCAGATAAATGAGAGGCTGTGGAGTGGGCGGAAGGAGAGCCAGACCACTCTGGAGAAGAAGAAGAAAGTCTAACTTGGGAGATCCTTGGTGTCCAGATCTTTTCAGCGATAACGGCAGTTGAGGCGGAGATAGATGTCTTTTCAACATCGCATGATGTGGTGACCATGATGTGACCATGATCTGACCTCCTGAGGAACTTTGAGCAAATAAATAATCGGTAAAACTGAATTATAATGACTGACTAGACAGAATTTCTCCATCAGTGTGTACATACAGTCAGAGCCAAATGTCGAACACCAAAAGGGGAAGAAAAGCCGTATGAAAGCTATTTTTACGTGTGCAACAGTACATTTAAATTGCTGTAAATTACTACACATAAAAAGGTATTCATATGTCAGTATTTGGCTCTGTTAGCTGTATATGTAAATTAACCTTAACCCAGAGTGCTGGATAATTGCCAGTAATATAGAGCTGTATGCAGAAAACCGAATAGTATTTTGTTTATGTTGATCATGAAATAAGTATTTATAGTGTGTTCAAAATGCCGCTCTTTAGATGACAAAGGTTGTTGAACAACTGAAACGCATCCTGTCCGGAGTGTCTTAATGGATTAAAACTGTGGCAACACTCTTCCATCTCAGAGTGCCGTTTCTTTCTTTGAAGGGGAAAGTCAGTGGTGTCATTTCACAAGCTCTAGCGGTGGCGCTTTCACGTCCACCACCAGTGTTTTGGATGCAAGTCCATTCAACAGGAACTTGTTTGGAATAGCAATATAAAAATGGGCTTGCCCCCGGAAGCATTTAACAACTGGAAATGTGGAGACAGGTGTGATGGGGCAGGGGCTCGGCGTGGAGAGTCCTCGCATGCGCCCAGCACAGCCTTTTACTCCCACAAGTCAGCACCCTTTGTAGGAAATAATTAGCATTTCGTAGCTGGGCACCAAGGCAGCAGCCGTGCGGCGGGGGGATGGAAGGATATGTAGATGTTTTACGATTGATATGCACCATTATTGGGCGATGAGATTAGCATGCAGCATCAGTAACAAGACAAAGCGAAAGGGGAGTTCGTTGGCAGCCAGTTATTTGTGATCGTCAGCAGGATACAGAGAGGTAAAAAACAATGGCTTTACTATGACTTTGGCTGCAAAAAACGAAGGAACAGAGCTATAATTTTGGCAAATCAAAGGCTGCATGAATGGTTTTACATTTGCCGCTTTGTTTTTAAACAAGAGATGACTTTTACTCAGGCTACTGTAGCAGCTATGGATTACGGTGAAAGATATTTCTCCTCGGGGCTGGAGCACGCATAATGGAAGAAAAAAATACATATATATATATATACACACACACACACACACACTAATATTGTTGATATCTCTGCGGAGGACGATCTGCTGGTATGTAAGTATCATTAAAATATGTTTAAAAAAAAAAAAAAGGCTACAAAAAATTTGGGGAGTAGGTTTGGTTGTCTGTCTGCTAGACACTTAAGGTTTAAGATTTCCATCTGTAGTTAGCATGTAAAATGAAACAGCTACTAACCTGTGTTTCCAGTTCTACATTGTAGTGCTCTTAATTGAAGTCATAAACGTTAAAATAATTCAGTGCTGCATGCGTGGGCCCCAGAACACTCAAAACCATATACTTAAAACACAATTCAGGTGAAGATTCACCATAATTAATGCTATGTGGCGCCTTCAACAGCCTATCACTGACCAGATTTATTCCTGCAGGTAACAGAATTAAAATGTCAACAGTCTTACAAACACTACACTGCAGCATCCGACATAAGAACTGCTGCCTAAGCTGTGAACAATTAAGGAAAAGTGAGGCTTAATACATTTCACATTAGCCCGAAAGCAAAAAGCACCTGAATTGTAACTTAAGTATATCGTTTCAAGTGTTCTGGGTTACCCACATGCAGCAGTTGATTATTCAAATATTTAGGACTATCAATTTAGATCCTACAATGCAGAACCTCACTTACCTCTTTCAGAAACTTAAAACTGTATGGACATTAATGGTATTTGCTATTACTTGCAGTGTTATACTGTTTCTAACTGGAGTAAGCACTTACTGGTCGTCCCGGCTACTATGAAAGAATCAAGTGCTAAAACGGAAAAGTTGGTTATTCAGTTTGAATGCAATAGTATTGTGGCGGCAGGACAGTAACCATATCGGTTATTGGGCAGTAATCTCCATCAGTCATGGGAAGCCCTCAACATTACTTCTGAGAAAATCTGATGATTATCAAAAAGCAAGGAAAACTGTAAGATTAGAAACTGCACATACAATAACAGGCATTAACAATTATTAGGCTAAATTTATCCTAATTTTCTCGAACTCTCCTTTCATTCACATTCCAATAGGGATTTTTTTTATTAAACTCTCAAACACAAAGAAACCTTACCCATACTAAAAGGGCTGCTGTTTGAGGATGTTGTTGTGGTGGTGGTTGTGTTGCTTGGCGGTGCTGTGGTGGTGGCAGTGGCAGTACTGCCATTTGTTGTTGACTGTTGAACCGGGGGATCCTGTGATCTGGGATAACAAAAATAAATTAAATTACTAAACAGTTTTCAGAGGAATTCTGCATGTTAATCATGCTCTTTTATGAAAAGAGCAATTTCTACACAACTAGAAAGAGTGGGTATGGAGTTGGTGCTTATACCCAGAGCTCACCAACAGCACACTGACATGCAATAGAATAGCTACTCTCCTAACT
The DNA here is from genome assembly GCA_963921515.1 of Calotriton arnoldi. NCBI lineage: Eukaryota > Metazoa > Chordata > Amphibia > Caudata > Salamandridae > Calotriton > Calotriton arnoldi. Next base: position 1,059,014 of record CAWUFW010000151.1, on the reverse strand, counting down.
TCAATCCTGCAGACCTATTTTGCTGCACCTTAAATAATTTTTGCAAGGTCGAAAACTTAAAGAGCCCTTCCCATACTAGTGGGGTTCTCTGATAGATTTCATGGGCTCCCCAATCTTGTGTTAAAGGGAGAGACCACCCCAGATGCCCCAAGTCCGACCCCAAACCCTGAGCAACAAACAACTGCGGTGCTGTTGTGTGTTGGCCATCTGGGGACTGCCCTGGCCTGTCTTCCTGGTCTAGCAACTGGACCAAGCTGACAGTGCCTATCTACCACGCCAGTCCGCATGTACACATTGCCTGCAATCCTCTACCAAAACCTGTTACAACCTCGGAGGTAGAGATCTATCCAGCACATTACGTTTATACCAGGCTAAGTTTCACTCTGTTCACATTTACTGTGCTCTGGTCTTCTCCCTTGGCAATAGTAGCAGATTCAATATCGATCACAATTTGATAAGGTCAAACTGGTCTGAATGGGAACTGAAAAGCTTGTGAAATCTGCTCAGCAAGATAGAAGATGTTTCTCCAGGATTGGTAAGCAGATACATTTTCAAAAGTTGCAGATACTGGTGGGGAGTGGCAGCTGCCAGAGCTAATCACAGAGGGTATTAGGAGAGGAACTCGCAGACAGTAGATATATTCTTCATCCGGACACCGAGGAAGTCTATTTCACACCAATGCAAGAACATAATACCAGATCAGGATTGAAACATCTGCTAGTATGCAATCTGCCTCCTACACAGGCCCAATTCTAGCACAACCGGAGGAGCAGACTTGCTATTGTGACCTAGGATACAACGAAGAACTTTATCTGTCTGTCAAGGATCGGGATTATTCCTGCCAGGATGAGGGAGTCCATCCACTGGTAGACCAGACAAGGCAGAGGTGACTTTAAGGACCTGCGTTAGAATAGCTCAACAGACTGACTCTGCCCAGGATCTACGAGATTGCCACAGCCCAGCTGTCCAGGCAGACAGCAAGAAGAGCACCTGGGTCAAAGAACTGCTCCATCGCCGTCATCATCATGGAGAAGGATAAGTCTGTCTTGCCCCAAACCATCATTTACCAGTACTGTGAAACATAACCCCTTTCTTCACCACAAGGGGCCAGGAATCATGTGTATGAACACCCATGTGTGGAGACCAGTTTTTCTCCCTGGAGTAAGTTGTCACGATTCTGGAACAACTGAACCATCTTTCTAGCCCATATAGTTCCTGAGATACTGTGGGTTGAACTCTCAATCAAACCTAACCCTAAACTGACCAGTGCCTACTACTGTCACCTGCAGTGGATGCTCTCGCCACCGGGGGAAAACAAGCACTGGCAAAGCTAAAAGGTCTGGCTGTGGCAAACCAAGCAATGTTTATTTATACTTTTCTTAGTTGCCCAAATGTGCAATAGGCAACAAATGTGTAAAAGTAATAATAAAATAAAAAGCTGCAATGCGAACTTGCAGTATAGGTGTTTGCAAACAAAAGGCAAAAAATGACTCATAACAAAGATAAATAAAACCACAGGGAATAAAAGGAGAAATCAAACTGATTCCTGGCACGTAAGTGAACTACTTTTTCGTAAGAGGTGTACAAGCAATATACCATCAATACCACTGAGAAGAACCAATGGCTCACTTTTGCCCCTTGCTGTAAGAAGTGGTGGAACCAAAAGGGGAATGACACTTGAAAAGATCGATGGATAAAGAGGGATGACCGAAAACGTATATTATGATTTTTTGAGTAAACATGAGGTTATTGTGTCTAGGCTAGACCAAAACAAAAACAATATGCTCCTTAAAATGCGGCAGCACCATCCAAGTCATAACAAGCATTGGCATAGCCAATAGGTCTCGCCTTTGGGACCTTATAAGTGTTTAGTCATGCAGCACATTATCCTGGGTGCTGTGCCGCCAGGGATTGAACAGCTATACTATTACTACACACTGGGTCATGCAGTATGATTCAGAAATGCATGCTTGCCTCTGCCGCATGCTTTTTCTTTCTGGGCGGCATTATGGTAAACACTTGGAAGGCTCTTGTGACGTCAGATGCAATGGACACCAGAAGCCAATCTATACAGCATGTCTATCTCTTTTCCTGCGTGATCTTTCAATATGTAATGGCTCATGCAAAAGAGTTGCTGGAGATGAGGGGTGGTACTGTGAATCAGCACATGCCTAGAGGAAGGTGGGTCACTAGTTATGCAATGTTATCCTTTGGCATATCCCAGCTGTCACTGTAAGTGTCCATTGTGTCAAAGTTGTATTTAGTATGAGCTATACAGTTACCAAGATTATAACAGCTGCTGCAAGCAATGTAATTATGGTGTGAGGTGTGTTTTAAAGTAAGGACAAGGAGAGGAAAATAAAGACAGGAGCAGGAAGATCTCATACAGGGAAATGCATGCAGCAACAGTGAAATAATGTACGGCCGAGGAGTGAAGTTAAACTTAGAAAGGATAGGAGCTTTGAGTTACAGAAAGGGAGCAACAATAGAGGAAGGTTAAAGAAAGCAAAATAAGGATAAGAGAAAAAGGTAAGTTTGAGTAAGCTCACGGCCAGAGCTGCTCAAACCAGGTTCGAGCCTCGGTGTCAGCACAGCAGCCTGTGATTCTGGGCAAATAATGTAACTGTATAACGTAACTGGTGCTCATGTAAAGCGCTCTAATACCTTTGGGTCGAGTTTGCGCTATAAAAATCGACAAAAAAAACTAAGATGGGGCAATGCTTAGCAGCTGCCAGCAATAATATTACGGTGTGAGGTGTGCAGTCAGTTTGAAAGTAAGAACAGGAATAGCTCAAAATAAAGACATGAGTGGAAGATAAACTAGCAGGGATGTGCATGTAGCGATGTATTTATATATTCATTCTATGACTTAACCTTTCCTGACCCTCCATTCACTGTTCAGAGAACCGAGTGGAGTCGGAGCGCGCATTCCCTGTATTGAAGTGCATTCTCCCAATGGATTTAGTGCGGATTCTGGCAAAGAAAGCCAGCATCCTGGGAGGGGTGTAACCCCACACTTGGCAGTCCTGGGTAGCTGTTTATGTATAGAGAACATGTTAAAGGCAGCGTTACTCGCATTACAGTGGTACGGTGCAGAGATGAACATTAATCAACAATATTATATATATATGCATTGCAGTGTGCATATTTCTTAAATTATACTGTATTACTTTTCACAAAGTGAAGCAAATGGCGCCTACAAAGGTCGACACGGGCGTATGCCATTAATGCGTAGCTGCCACAGATATGGTAAATATAGCATATGTTTCAGACATGAAAGTGAAAACAACGTTTTTTCAAGTAGTGTTTCAGTGTGGCTGACTCTACCATGTGAAAAGATCGTATCTTGCTCTCTCCAGGTAGCTAAAATCTCGACAATGTAAATTGGCCAAGATCACCATATGATGTGGTGACGCCAAGACTGAAATGCCTTTTTAGGTCTTGCCTACGCAGCGCGCATGCGCTGCATAGGAGGGCCTTTAGCCGTCGCTCTGCTCATTTTCAAGCACACACTCGTGCTTGTGGCGGCATCCACCTTGCGGGAGCGAGCAGGGGCGCGCCACAAGCACGAGTGCAATGCTTGAAAATGAGCAGACTGCGCACGCACGCACCACTCCCGGGCTTGTTTCTCTTTGCCCCTCTGCCTGTCCATCCTCTCTCACACCCGTCTCTGCCGTTTCTGCTCCCTCCCCTCTTTATAAAATAAATGCGTTCCATGGAGCAGTGCAGCTAAGATAGAATATGTCTGTTCTTTCCGGACTTTACTTTGCGTGTGCAGAAACTGCGCCGTAGCTTCTTGGAGGTGAAGCGGGCTCTCCGAGACCAAGAGATTAAATATGCAATGATGTTCCCCGCCAAACTGAGGGTGGAAGCCAACGGGAAATCATGGTTTTTCACTCGTCCAGAGGATGCCTGGGACTGGTTGGAAGATTGGCGCACAGTCGATAAGAAGGCGAAGAAAGGGTTCTCGGCTTCAGATGAAGCTGCGGACTGGCGCCAACAAAGACGATCTCCTGAACATTCGGACACTGACTCCCAGGGACACACAGGGGGGCACTGATATGGAGTCCGGTAAGGTTCTGCACTACTGCGCCAGATCTCTGGAGGCCCACTGGGATGTCTCCAAGTCTGGACACGGTGTCCCGACCTGCTCTGGGTGGAAATCCAGACAATAGACTTGGTTGAGGGGCGGGGATGGATGTCCATACAGCTATGTGCCACATCCTGCTTTTGGGGAACGGGATTGACCCAGTGCTTGAATGGCTTGCTTCAGAGCTTGAATGGTGGACTTTTTCCACGTAATGAGTGTTTGGCGTGTGTTCTCTCTCTCACTGGGTCTACTGTCGTATGGATCCGTAACCGGGTCTGTTGCTGGACTACTGGGGGGATGCATGCTGGGCCTTTTCGATATACACATTTGTTTGGGGGTGGGGATCGGGCCAGGGGACGGAGGGTTCTCTGATTGAATGGGGATGGGTGGGAGTGGGGTAGCTCACGTTCCCAGGAGTTGTTTATGGGTGGGCGACAGGCACTCCGCATGTTGGGGGTGGCGGGCGGTTTTAGTCCCGTTAAGCAGGGAGGGGGGTTTGTTAGGGGCACATTTGATTTTAATTTGTTGGGGGGATTGTAATGTTGAGTGTTTTGCAGCAGAACAAGTTGGCAGCTTGAATGTACACATCTTAGCTGACATCCATAACAAAAATGTGGTAGGAGAGACCCAGCGCACTGTGTTTGGAGACGTGGTCCTAGGGGACGCCCGGATTGTAATTGATGAGGGCTCACGGGGCTGTGTGCCCCACGAGGTCACCATTGTATTGTTAATCATCGCACATGGCACGAGGTCAGGGACTTAAAACCATAACGTGGAATGTCAATGGGTTGGGTGATAAGATTAAGAGAGGGATCGTGCTGCAATATATCCACCGCCAGGGGCTTGACCTAGTGTTGTTACAAGAGACCCACTTGATTGGCAATTCCTGCAGGGCCCTTGATCGGAAGGGATATCGAATGGTGGCACATTCGGGTTTCACTACTGGGTCCAGAGGGGTAGGAATCCTCCTTCGTAAGGGGTGCCCTTATGTGCTGCAAACTGTCTGGACGGATCCGCAAGGTAGATACGCAGCTTGCACTGGTATGTGGGAGGGCAAGGTCCTAAATGCTATATCTGTGTATGCCCCACCAGGTTTGCAACGTTTGACCCTGACAGACATAGGGCCACTGTTATTAAATTTAGCTGTTGGCATCTTGCTCATGGAAGGTGATTTTAACTTGACGATGGACGGCCTATTGGACAGATTCCCGCCCAGACGCGTTGCTACACAATGCTCCCAGTTACGGGACTTTATAGACGCCTTAGGGATGGTAGATGTCTGGAGATGGTTACACCCCCACGACGCACGATTTACGTTTCACTCTGGGGTACATGGCAGTCACTCACGAATTGACTATTTGTTCACGCACGCACAGCATATCCACGAATTCTCTGACTCGACATGTTTGGCGCGGGGTATTTCGGATCACTCCCCTGTTTTTGCGCTCCTTGGTACACAGCACGCACCACAGCCGGGTCCAATTAGGATCCAACCCTGGGCGTTAAAAATCCCACACATTCGAGAAACCTTACGGAAGGACACTGACTACTATTTTACAGAGAATACAGGCTCGGTTAGCTCCGCAATTACACTGTGGGGGGCATATGGGGCTGTGATCAAGGGTAGGGCGCTATCGGCGATGGTGGGTCACAGGGCTGAGCGTCGTCGGAGGGTGGTGGAGCTGGAATCTGAGATTTTGCGCCTGGAGGGCGCCGGGGACCGGAGCCCGGATCCAGATACCAAACATCTGCTGAGTATTAAGAGACAGGACTATAGACAGCTGTCCTAGAGGACGCTAATAGACGCGCTCTAGCCACTCGACATCGGATATACGAACAAGGGGAGCGCACTTGCAAAATGCTGGCATGGCTGGAGCACAAAGAACAAGCCGCGCGATGGGTGCGGGCCATTAAGGGACCGAGCAACGAGCTCATGACTGACCCCCAAGACATTGCTGAGGCCTTTGCGAAATATTATGAAAAAGTGCAGTGTCCCGCCTGATTCTCAGGCGTCCATGGCGACAGAACTCCTCGCTACCATTAGGGTGGTGGGTCTCTCTGAACAGGATAGAGTGACGTTAGATAAGGACCTATCGACGGAGGAAATTCAGAAGGCAATTCAAGATATTCGGGTGGGTAAAGCTATGGGCCCTAATGGGCTCCCTATCGAGTTATTTAAGCCTATGGCCTCCAAACTCGCACCCCATCTGCTCAACTTATACACGGAAAGTTATGAAAATGCTGTTCTCCCGGCTGATATTCGTGTGGCTACTATCGTGGTCATCCATAAACCAGGTAAACCAATGGATGAGTGCGCCTCATACAGGCCTATCTCGCTTATAACAGTAGAAGCTAAAATCTTGGCCAAACTGCTGGCAAACCGCCTGCTCCCCTATCTATCGGACTTGATCCATCCGGATCAGTCGGGATTTATGCCGGGGCGGAACACCGCGCGCAATCTACGTCGGGTGCATGGTGCATTGGGCCGAGTAGCCACCCTGGAAGAAGCTGGGGTCTTACTAGCGTTGGATGCAAAAATGGCGTTCGACACTGTAGCCTGGGATTATTTGTTTGCTGTTCTCACCCACATCGGGGTCGGACCCAAACTCATGGGTTGGATCAAACTCCTATATACCCGGCCCATGTATCGGTTAACAACCACCGATCTACTTCCTTTCCCCTTTGCCGGGGCACGCGACAGGGGTGCCCGTTATCGCCGCTGCTATTTGCCCTGGTCCTTGAGCCACTGGCGACCTGGATCAGGGGGGACCCTGGTATCAGAGGTCTTAAATGGTCGGCTGACCACGAAGACCGCATATCACTATACGCGGACATTTTGCTTTACCTTGCCTCACCAGAGCGCTCGCTCAACCGCGTATTACATATTTTTCACATCTTTGGGGCGCACTCAGGGTATCAGATAAACTGGTCTAAATCCCAACTATATTCTCTTTGGGGGGCTTCCCCACGCAATCCACGAGGGTATGACATACCAGTGGCGTCCACAGGCTTCCGATATTTGGGAATTTTTGTCACTACCGACGCCGCACTATTTTTTGAGCAGAATCTGCTGGGACCGTTACAGAGATTTCGTGCAGATGTCGCACATTGGAAGACGCTCCCCCTTACACTGCTGGGGCGTGCGTCGTTGTTCAAAATGCTTGCTCTACCGCGCTTTCTTTATGCCCTCCCTCCCACTTATTTCTCGCAAATCGAGGCCGCGGTGAGGGACCTGTTGTGGGACGGCAAACAACCTTGCATAGCCATGACCAAGCTCACCATGGGATGGTATGATGGGGGGGATAGGCCTACCAGACTTGCGTCTTTATTATCAGGCTTCGCAACTTACGGCCATTAACCAATGGGTGTTCGGGCGACAGGATGACCCCAGTTTTCGGACTGACCACTGGCTGATGGGGAAGGGAGGCCACAACAGAGCTTTGTATACTAATCATAAGGAATTGCGTCTCACGGGCCCGACGGCACGCACGGTGGAGGTGTGGCATGGTGTCCAGCGGCGGATGGGTTGGCAGGCGCGCCTAACGAAGGCTACCCCTCTGTGGGAACCCAACATTTTGGGGCGACTTAGCGCATGTGCGGGATTTGACAAGTGGGACCTGATTGGGATTTCAACAGTGGGGGATATGTGGATTAAGGGCGCTAGGGCCTCGTTCTCGGAGCTTCAAACTAAGTATCAACTAGCACCAGGGGAAAAATTCCGGTATCTCCAAATCAGTCACGCCATTGAATCCGCCCTCCCTAAAGACGCCCCCTTGCCGGACTCCTCTCCACTGGAGGATAGGCTCTTGTTGGATCCCATGAATCGCAAGGCTATCTCCCTTACATACAAAAAATTGATTTATAACCGGACTGATCCAATGGTGAAACTACGTGCGACATGGGAGACTGACCTGGGGGACCTGGCCGATGAGGACTGGATGGAGGCACTGGCCTCGCCCAGAGAGGTAGCCATCCCAATGCGCTTACGTTTGGTCCAACTCAAGGTCCTCCACAGAGTATACTTTGATGCCCCACTGCTGTACCGGCTGGGTAGGAGACCAGATTCCCTTTGCCTCCGACACTGCAATCAGACAGGTACCTTCATGTATATCTTATGGGACTGCCCCCGCATACAGCAGTACTGGGCGGACGTTACCAGACAATTAGCTAGGATTTGTGACAAATCCATACAGCCAACGTCTACACTGTGCCTTCTTAATATCTGGGAAGCAACTGACCTCACACAGGCCGAACAAACATGGGCCATGACGGGGTGTGGCATAGCGAAACGGAACATTGCTCAAAAGTGGGGTGTGGACACAATACCACTGCTGAAAGATTGGGCTAGAGATATGGACCACGCCATGATCGCCGAAAAAACTGTTTACAAAGGGAGGGGATTCCCACGTAAATGGGACCACAAATGGGGGCGATGGAATAAATACAGGGGTGAGATATGCGTTTCCCCGACGGTGGAACTGAGAAGAGAGATTGGTGGAGTTGGAAGGAGCGGATGATGAGTTGAGAGCATGCATTGAGAGTATTAATGACTAGACTAGCCCGCTATCACTTCCCCACCCATTGGCGGGTACATGACCCCACCCCCCCCCGATAGATTATAAAGTACTGTTTAAGAGGTATTGCGCTGGGCTTCTACTGGGTCGAGGACTGGAAGTAATATGATGTAATTTGAATCAAATTCTATTCAATGATGTCAATGTAATGTCACTGTTGCTGCATAATGTTTTAATAAAAAACTGTTTAAAAAAAAAAAAAAAGATAGAATATGTCGCAAAAACCCTGATCCATTCACGATGATGGTTTTGTCACTCCTTGTCTCTCTCTCAGAAGTGATGTCAGATGTGTATTCTGCCGTTGAAGATGAACGCACTAGCACATACACATGGGAACTGTTTCATACACAGAGTCTATACTTCTCAGATCAGTTCTTTGCCGGTTAGGTTCATGAAGTCATTATACATTTTCTTTTTATGGTAAAAAAGGTCTCCTCTGAGGAGCGTTCTTACAGCTGTTTCTGTCGCTGAGCTCGTCCGCCTTGAGCAGTCTGTTTTGCTCATAGTGCCCCCTGGCGGCCTGTCCATGATGCCTTATGTTGGAACATATTACTCTGAACACATTCAGCGCATTCTTTGAGGGTGTTCTGTGGCTTCAGTCCAAAGATCGGGCCACGGAATAAGATCAAAGCGTGATGCGGACAAAGCCCAGCGGGACGACGTGAAAGTGCCACGCTGTGGCCAGTAGCACAGTAGTCTCCTGGAGTCCAACTCCCTGCAGAGGGTCTCTGACAGGCATGTGTTCACCATGGTTTGGGGTCCAAGTTTGCCCAACAGATTGAGGGACAATGTCTCAATTATCCTCAAACGACCCTTTTCATCACTCCACCACCCTCCACCCCACTACAATTCCTGACTCCAAAAACTTGGTAAAAAGAATCCTTCTGGACATCAACATGGAGGATCGTTTGGAAATTGATGATCACCTCTTAGATAGACTCCAGCCATGCATTAATGCCGCCCTGGGGACCTTTGGTAGTAATGAGCAGACTGCGCGCGCACCACTCCTGGGCTTGTTTCTCTTAGCCCCTCTGCCTGTCCATCCTCTCCCACACCCTCTTTCACTATCTCCTCACTCGCTCTCCTCCATCTTTCTTCCTCTCGCCCGCCCCCTCTCACTGCTCAGGTTAGACTGCGCGTGCACGCACCACTCCCGGGCTTATTTGTGTCATGTCACCCAGCTCGCCCATGGAGCAGAGTGAATGAACGGTGGGGTAATTCATGCTTGGGACTCAATCGCCGCCTGTGTGGCTATCGTTTTTGGGATGCAGCGACTCCAAAGGAAACGATCACAGGTCAAACGTATGTACACACATCGTAAAACATAACACTTCCTGTTTTTGAACCCGTGTGCCTCCAACACTTGCATGCGACCTGCCTATCCTTCAGTGTTCAAGAATCCACTACTGGGAATAATACAACTGCACAGTCTGGGCAATGCCTGTTCACTGTTCCGGCTTATTTCATTTGTGTTAGTACTTTGTTGTTTAAAAATATTACACTTTTGCAGCGGAACACCCAGTGCTTTAAGTGGGATTAAAAAGTTGGGGAAGGCGGTCTCTAAACGTGGGGTGGCAACAGAAGCGTAACTAGAAATCCTTTCCAAGAAGCTTGGTCTATGTGATCTTAAAACGCGTGAAATAGTCTGTGCGTGACACTGTTTGGGCGCCTCTTTGAGTTTTGTGTTATTGCATGAAGACATGACACAACAATAACCCCACCTAAAACAAGGCAGTCCTATTGGCTTTGCCAGTTTTTTTAGTTAGCAGTATCAGTTAAGTGATTGTCGGAGTAATTAAAATTTGAAAATGTTTCAAGTAAGAACATGTCACAGAATTTAACATTACCAAGGTATGTGACGAGAGGCAGTTATGATTGTCGACCCTGCTCTTCCCTTCACACTACTTACCTTTGCTGTGTCTCACTGTTATACACTTGTGCCATTTATTCCCCCCCTATGTTTTTATGAAATTATGCATCCCACATGTCATCTCCCTCTTCTTTATCAGTCTGTTTTTTCTGTCCTGCATGTGCTTCCTTGCATCTCCTGACCTTTGCCATGCCCCCTCACACTCTGATCTCACCTCAAACCACTTTTTCTTTTCTTTGGCTTTTCAGCAGCTGAGTATACCCTTTCACTTAAAATGGTAATTACAATGGGCACATGTGATTGTTGTCTGTAACACATTTATGACCCGTTTGAAAGATTTGCATTACCATTACCCTCTAATATATATCCTGGAAAAAGTAGAAACTCTTTGGGACCTCGTGAAAAAGTAGCCCGTGAATGTAAATGGGTCCTCCATCACTGGTGTGAATTACCATAAGGGTTTTTACAGTAATTGTAGAGAAATCACAAGTGTTTATGCCAGTACATTTAAGGGCACAAATATAGGGATCCAGTTTCAAAGTCCGTTTTTAATTACTAAAGGCCATGAACACTGGCAGCCATGAAAACCCATGTTCTTTGTGTGCATAGTAGTCAACAAATTTTCAAAGTACTTTACAAATTCAACCGTTTGTATTAGCTATTCTGCCTTCTTCTATCTTACGTTTGACTAACGCTAAATTAACTTTGAGCAGTGGATTTGTCCAAGCGGTAAATGCCCTTTAAATAGTGATGTATCTTATAAAAAGGTTGCTAGATCCTTCACTTTCTGTTTCTTTGGGCTTATGTTCACAGGGGTTAAGTGGTTGTAGATGGTATAGACTGCAGAAGTTTCATAGCAGTTTGACATTCTTGGGTGGGGTGGCGGGGCATAGGAACCTTTTCAGTAGTGTGCAGGTCATATTATTGAGTTGGTAGTTTTTGAAAATGTTTATCCTGCTTGTTTTATAAGCCAGCATACCCCACGCCCCAAGTTTGTGAAGGACCACTCTGATCTAACAAATTTACCTGCCTCTGGATAAAAGTTACGCAAAGTCAGACATCCTTCACACACAAGGCTTGATTTTGTTATTGTCTAGGTGCATGCTCAAACTCCACCCATCTGTAGGTGCAGGCCTCTTTTGCAGCTGTCAGATTTATTCAAGCATTTTCACACATCACCTTTTTAGGTCGAGCATTCGAGACCTCTTGTATATACTTTGCCAAGAAAAAACCCTGTTAGGCTAAATATGCCACCAATACCTGCCACAAACCAGACCTGCGCAGTGGCATTTAAGTGCTCTTGGAAGACAGACAGACTCTTGTTTACTCCACAACTTTCCCTCACTAAGGTGCAGTCTGTCTATAAAGTACGTAGTAGATGGTCTCTCATTGGCTCTTTCCCCTTTATCTCTCACACACACTTATTCCTCTGTTTCTGTCTCTCTCTAACGCACACACATACACACTTGGTCTCTCTTTCTAATCTTCATTAGGTACATACCGCACTTCCAGTTTCTTTCTCTCACATATACACACACTTTCTCTCTCTCGCTATATATATATATATATATATATATATATATATATATATATATATATATATTCACTGAAAAAACCATAGGTTTCAGATATGTTATAGTTACAAATTAGCATTTAAAAAACCTTTGAAATTCACTGAAAAAACCATAGGTTTTAGGGACAGTTATAGTTAGTTGGACATTTCACTCGTACAAAACCCGTGAAATTCCCCCGTTATAGTTAGTTCAGCTAACTATAACTCGCGCCCCGCAATGCACTGCTGATGACGTCACATATTACATCACTCATGACATGGTCAGTGACATCACTAATGACATCACTGATGACATCTCAAATGACATCACTGATGACATCATCCAGTGACTGTGTGTTTCTGTAAAGTTTAAATATTTTTAATATATATAGGAAAAGACGTATTGAAGAATGAGTGGGTGTGTAAGTGTCTGTATGGATGATTTAGTAGGTGCGTGACTGACTCTATAAGTGAGTGATTTAACGTATCTTACTGAATGCATGGGTTAGTGACTAAACTGGGTGAATGTCTGTATCCGTCTGTCTGTTGCTGTGTAAGTGGCTGCATGGGTTTGTGAATAGCTACATGAGTGTCTATATGAGTTATTGATTGGTTGTCTGAGTATCTGTATGGGTGCATGAGTGTTTGTGTGGGTGGGGTGTGTGCGACTCTGTGCATAGATGTGTGAGTGGGTGATTCACTGGGTGGATGGTTTCAAGAGTGCATCTGTGATAGACTGTATGGGTGGGTAAGTGTGTGTAAGAGTGTGTTAGTGAGTGAATGTATGTCCCAGTGGTACATGTGTGAGTAACTACATATGTGAAAGCCAGTATATATGTGTGTTGGAGTATATAAATAGCTATAAGCGAGAGTGAGTGATTGTGATAGTGGCTGTATGGATGAGTGTGTGCTTGTATCAGTGATTGTATAAGAGCGTAACAATGTGCTAGTATTTGTATGATTAAGTGAGCTGGTGTGTGTATAACTGTATAGGTGAGTAAATGGCAGTGTGTTTAATTATTTGCATGACTGACTAGGTGTGTGAGTACCTCTTTGGATGAGTGGCGGTGTTTGAGTGTCTATATAGGAGTAAGAGTGCATATGATAGTCCTGTACTGAGTGACCATAAGTATGAGTGACTGTACGGGTGAGTGAGTGGATGTGTGTGTGTAGACCTAAGAATCAGTGAGTGGGTATGTAGTTATTGGTGTTGGAGTGTCTATAGTTTTGCGAATGGCAGTCTGTAATTTAGATTGGGTGTATCAAAGGTTATATTAGGGTGTGAGGAGCTGCATCAGATTATCACGTGGATGATGTCATCAGTGATGTCATTTGAGATGTCATCAGTGATGTCATCAGTGATGTCACTGACCATGTCATGAGTGATGTAATATGTGATGTCATCAGCAGTGCATTGCGGGGCGCGAGTTATAGTTAGCTGAACTAACTATAACGGGGAATTTCACGGGTTTTGTACGAGTGAAATGTCCAACTAACTATAACTGTCCCTAAAACCTATGGTTTTTCAGTGAATTTCAAAGGTTTTTTAAATGCTAATTTGTAACTATAACATATCTGAAACCTATGGTTTTTTCAGTGAATTTCAAAGGTTTTTAAATGCTAATTTGTAACTATAACTGTCCCTAAAACCTATGGTTTTTCAGTGAATTTCCAAGGTTTTTAAATGCTAATTTCTAACTATAACGTGTCTGAAACCTATGGTTTTGTCAGTGAATTTCCAAGGTTTTTTAAATGCTAATTTGTAACTATAACGTGCCTGAAACCTACGGTTTTTTCAGTGAATTTCAAAGGTTTTTTAAATGTATTAATTTTTATATTTTTTTTCATACTGATTTACTACATTTTTAGAAACAATTTCTTTTACATATTTTATTTTTTAAATTACATTGTAATTACATTATACATTACATTACAAAAAATACTTTCTCAGAATGAATTACTTTAGTTTAAATACTTAGCACATAGGCAATAGACTTTTAAGTACAGTAGTTACAGTTGTTGCAATAGGCAACACATTTTCAAACACAATGCAACATTCAGCTCAATGTGAATTTCTAGTTAAATGCAATTAGTTACTTTATGGATTACTTTTCTAACCACAGGACTGGATCCTAGATTCAGTCCTGGGACATCTCCTGTAAACAGTTGAGTAAAAGCGTTTTGGTTACAGTCGTGATTTTTAAGGAATATTATTGTATTTTAAAAGTTGACACTTAGAAACTTTTCCTCATAGAATCACCAATGTTATCCTATGGAAGGAAATTCACTTAGCAGGTAAAAACTGTTATCGTTACTTTTTCTTACTCAGTGTTGGATCCTGGATCCAGCACTGGTGCATCTCCTGTAAACAGTTGAAAAAATGCGTTTAAGTCATACAGGCGATTTTTAAGGAATATTTGTAGTTTGTGAAAATCGACACTTTGAAACTTTTCTGCTGAAAACCAGACAATGGATTCCTATGGAAGAAAAGATAAGTTACTGGTAAGTACGGTTAAAATTACTTTTGAGGATCAGTACTGTGCTGAAAGATACAGCACTGAGGTCTCTCCTGATAACAGGTGAGTAAATCGGAATTCGTATTTCGGCTGATTTTACAGGAATATTTTAAAGTTCCAAAACTCCACACTTAGAAGAATTTCCAAGTGAAACCAGTCAATGTTAGCCTATGGAAGGAAATTCAAGTTACTGGTAAGTACGGTTAAAATTACTTTTCAGGATTAGTACTGGGCTGAAAGATGCAGCACTGAGGTCTCTCCTGATAACAGGTGAGTAAATCAGAATTCGTATTTCGGCTGATTTTAGAGGAATATTTGCACAATGGTGAAGGGAGGGGCGGGGCCTGAGGTGACATCTGTGCAAACGCGCCCCGTGGCGCGTTTTAAGTAGGGGGATTAAGTCCCCTTGAATCATGAGGGTCCCTACGGGCCAACTAGCCCACCAGGAACCTCCAGTATGCGCCAGGGGCTGCGTTGCAGAGACATGTACAGAGACCACACCCCTTTTACACCTCTCTGCAACGCAGCTCTGTGGCGCTTTCTGGACGTACCTGTTGGGCTAGTTGGCCCCCAGGGACCCTCAGGATTGAAGGGGATTTAATTCCCCATCTTAAAACGCGCCACAGGGCCTGTTTGCACACATGTCACCTGAAGCCCCGCCCCTCCCTTCACCACTGTGCAAACGCGCCCCGTGGCGCGTTTTAAGTCGGGGGATTAACTCCCTTGAATCCTGAGGGTCCCTGGGGTGCAACTAGCCCACCATATACCTCCAAAAGCGCCACAGAGCTGCGTTGCAGAGAGGTGTAAAAGGGGCGTGGCCTCTGTACACCTCTCTGCAAGGCAGCCCCTGGCGCATACTGGAGGTTCCTGGTGGGCTAGTTGGCCCCAGGGACCCCAGTATTCAAGGGAATTGTTCCTCTCTGCAAACGCGCCAGGGGCGCGTTTGCAGAGTGGTGAAGGAAAGGGGCGGGGCCTGCGGGCCCGATCGTTTTTTTGTTGTTTTTTTCCCCTGAAGGGGGCTGTGTGGCCCCCTTCCTTTTTCCTATTTTTAGGCCCTGGGGACCCCAGGGCCATACCCCTTTTTTTAATTAAAATTAAAAAAAAACGGGAAGAGGGCCGCGTGGCCCCCTTCCCTGGGCCTGTATTGGCCCCGGGGACCCCATCCCCCGGGGCATGGCCTCTTTTTTTTATTTGGAGGGGGCTGCGTGGCCCCCCTCAGGCCATTTAAGGCCCCGGGACCCCATCCCCGGGCCGGCCTAGCACTTTTTTTTTTTTTTTACTGTTTTTTTCCTTTGGGGAGGGGGCTGCGTGGCCCCCTCCGTGGCCACTTATGGCCCCGGGGACCCCATCCCCGGGGCCTGGCCTCTCGTTGGGGACTGTGGGGGTCCCCAAACCCCCCACAGTCCCGCCGGCTCCCGTGTCCTACGGGAGCCGGCATTGCTTTACACATGGGGAGCAGCTAACATGCTGCTCCCCATGTGGAAAAGCAATCAGCTTTGGATATTGGAAGAGAGAGCAGGTTTCCTGCTCTCTCTTCCAATATCCAAAGCAGTTTGCAATGACAGGACGGGAGCCGCGAGGCTCCGTCCTGTCATTGCAAACAGCAGTGTCCCGGGGGTAGGCACCCGGGACACTGCAGGAGCCGGCCCTGGGGGTGGCGGTCCCCAGGGCCACCACAGGCTCCAGGAGGGGGCCGCGCGGCCCCCTCCTTACATTTTGAAAGCCCCGGGAGGTGGTGGTCCCCGGGGCTTGGGGTCCAAAACGGACCCCCATTGTAATTTTTCTTAGTGCCCCGGGAGGTGGTGGTCCACGGGCGTGTGGGGGCTGGAGCCCCCACACAGGTTTTTTAAAAATAAAAAAGAAGCCCCGGGGAGGTGGCGGTCCCGGGGCTGCGGGAGGGCTCAGAGCCCTCCCGCACCATTATACATAAAGCCCCGGGGGTGGTGGTCCCTGGGCTTGGGAGCCCTTAGAGGCCCCCACACATAAAATTAACCCCCCCCAGCATGCCCTCGGGACTTGGCCCACCCGGGGGCACTACTATCGAAGCGCGGGAGACCGCGCTTCGATTTTTTCGGCAGGATCCGCGCACCCTGAGCGCATCCTGCCGATTTTTTTTTTTTTTTTTTTTTTTTTTGCCCAGGGGGTCCTTGTGGGACCCCCTGAGCAGACCTAGGGGGTCAGGGTGTTTCTACCCTGCCCCCTTTGTGCGCTTTGCGCACTTGTTTCTGTCCCTCGGTTCTACCGAGGGACAAAATGGCTGCCAACACTTCCTGATTTGGAGTGTTGACAGCCAATTAGCATGCAGCTCGTGATCGGGAGGGTGCGCGAATCCGACGCGGCCATAGATATCACTATCTTTTTACTTTTGATTTTCTCAGCAACTACTGAACGGATTTACACCATTTAACAAAAGGGTTCTTTCTGAACCAAGAACTACCTCTTTGCCAAATTTGGTGTAATTCCGTTCAGCAGTTCGGGCTGTAGCCGTGTCTAAAGTTTCCTATGGAAAATTGCATGGGGAAAACGCGTTTTGGGACCCCCCTTTTTCTCGGCCCCGCTGACGAATCCCCCGAGACTTTCAGGGTAGGAGCGGACCACAAAGTTTGAAAATTTTGCGAAGGTACGTCAACCGGCAAGAGAGTTATTTCAAATAGAATGTCGCAGATTTCCTATGGATAATAGGTTGTAACTATAACTATCTACTGGCGACCGCCAGTAGATAATATATATATATATATATATATATATATATATATATATATATATATAAATATATATATATATATATATATATATATATATATATATATATATATATAGCGCAAGTTGTCTCGCTCTCTCTCAAAAGACTATTCTTTCTCTCCAAGGCCCATCACACCTCTTTCAGCCACCTAAATTTCTCTTGAGGCAGAGCGCATGCTCTCTTCCTCTCCAAGGAACAAGCCATGTTCCTTGGCTCCCTCTTTTATCTTTCTCAAATACTAGCTCTCTCTAAGGTGCTAAACACATGCTCCCTGGTCCAGCTACTTTCTTTGGAGCAGAGTCCTCCTGCCTCTCAGGCATACAGTTAATTTCTTAATCACAGGGTTCATTCTCCCACGTACCACAGCACGGTCTCCAATGTACAATCCCCGAGCTCATAATGCATAAATGTCAGTGCTCCACATTTCAACATTCTCTAATAATCGATTTCCTTTCCATTGTTAATGCCCCGCTTCTACATGCTACCATGATGCACACAGGTAACTTTTCAACATGCTGCACAGCAGCCTCACTCCTCTACACCATTCCTTAAAGACATTGGTAAAGCCAATAGCCCTGGCTAAACACTTATAAGGTCCCAAAGGCGAGACCTATTGGCTATGCCAATGCTTGTTTTTCGTTGAAATGTAATCGCCATGTACTTTACTTAGTTAAACAAGCAAAACAAGTGACAGATTAAGAGTGGTGCGCGCGTGAGACAGAGGGGGAGCAGGAGGTGAGCCCGGGAGTGGTGCGCGCGCAGTCTGCTCATTTTCACGCACTGCACTCATGCTTGTGGCGCGCCCCTGCTCGCTCCCGCAAGGTGGATGCCGCCACAAGCACAAGTGTGTGCTTGAAAATGACCAGAGCGACGGCTAAAGGTCCTCCTATGCAGCGCGCAGCGCATGCGCGCTGCGTAGGCGAGACCTAAAAACTGTGTTAATTACAAACCAGTAATCATCACCTTAGCACAGAAGTGCCCCTATTTAGTTGAAGGTGTAGATATAATCAGCCAAAACACAATCACTCAGTAGAAAAAAAAGTCAGTTGTTGGACTCACTGATCCATGCTGCTTGTCCTGGTGAGAAGAAGCAAACGTTCACTGACAAATGACTATAGCAATGGAAAAAAAAGTCCTGATGCAAAGTCACTTTCTACATGCATATATGCATTTTTTAATTTATGATTTTTATTTCTTTTATTACAGGAGACTAGCAAACAGCTAAAGCAGGCTCTATGCCAGACCTTAAAGGAAAACCATGGAAAGGAAGAGCAGCGGTGACAGATTGAGGACAGACAGAGGAAAGGTATGCAAGAGAATAGTGCAATAGACTAAAATGGGATAGAGGACATGGTGGCCCAGCCAGAAAGAACACAGAGGTAATAGGACTTAGCAAAGCAAGAAACAAGGAGTTACTAAGAAAGTGGACAAAACAAGTGTGATACCATGAAGGGGAGAAGATAAAATACTCAAAACACAGAGGTCCGGAGGTTTGGGGGAACCCCATGGCACCAGAAGGGTAGAGAGATCCGCTTAACCAAGGATAAAGGATACATCCTCCCTGCGTAACTACTCTGACCTATAAGTACCCCCTCTGATGTTTTAGCATCTGTGCAAGGAAACCGAGGGGACAGTTGTCAAGCCTGTGCACCACTCCTAGGGGGGAGGGAGGGGCAGGGGGGAGAAAAACTTTTTTTCACTGAAAAAAACAAAAGTTACAGAGATGTTATAGTTAGACTCTGGTGTCACTCGTACAAAACCAGAGAAATTCAGCCGTTATAGTTAGGCTAGAGCGGTCGACCTCGAAGCTGGGGAACCAGGTTTGAGTCTCGGCAACGACGCTCAACATCCTGTGAATCTGGGCAAATCACTTAATCTCCCCGTGCCTAACAAAAATGAATGTGTCCATCTGTAATGAAACTGGTGCTCATGTAAAGCGCTCAGATACCCGTTTCTCTGGTCTAGTACGCGCTATATAAAACTCAAAAAAAAAAAAAAAAGTACTATAACTTGCGCCCCCGCAATGTACTGCTTATGACCTCACATATTACATCACTCATGACATGGTCAGTGACATCACTCATGACATCTACTGAACGGATTTACACCATTTAACAAAAAGGTCGCTTTCTGGACCAACAGCTACCTTTCTGAATTTGGTGTAATTCGGTTCAGAAGTTCAGGCTGTAGCCATGTATAAAGTTTCCTATGTAAATTAACATGGGGAAAATGTGTTTTGGTGCCCCCCCCCCTTTTTCTCAGCCTCCCCGCTTGAAGGAGCACCACAAAATTCTCAAGACAGCAGCTGAAGTGAATGGCGAATTTGTTTGGAAAATTGTGCTATGATTCGTCAAACGACGCCAAACTACACCCTAAATATAACTACCTCCATCCATCCATCACCCACAAGCAGAAGAGCGGTGCCAAGTATGTTACACAGTGGGCTGAGACCCTTGACAGAGGTTTGACTACAGGGCCACCCACCAGTGCCCCTGTGGGGACAATAATCTCAATTTTGCTGGGAAAAACCCAGAGTGGCAAGTATAAGCACTGCCTGTGAATGCTTTGAGGACAATTGCATGCCGCACAAAAAACACAGAACAAATACACTTTGACAAAAGCCCAAGTCCTCCCAGGCCAATAGTATAGGGCTGAAACATGTTGGTGATATAAGGTCGTAGACCATTGCATCCTTCTAAATCCCCAACGTATTATAATTTTAATCTTTCCCATCCATCCTACTAATAAAGGGATACCTGGGGAGTGGAGGAGGCATTTTTTTCTTTAAAGTTACGCCCCCTATGTAATCATCTTCATTAGAGCTCCCTGAAATATGGTCGAACCCACCCTAACCTTTAAAAGTCAGGGTGAACCCGCTGATGAAGCACGACACTATTAGAGTGGGTGAGGGGGAGATATATATATATATATGTGGTTTCCTCTTCCCCACTCCCATAGGAGTGGTGCACAGGTTTGACACCTGACCCCTCCTTTTCCTTGTACAGACGCTAAAACTCCAGAAGGGATACTTATAGGTCAGGAGAAGATAAAATAGGCACAGAGGGGAAAAGCAGCGCAAGAAGGTACTGAGTTGAGTGAAAAGGTAAGGCTGGTACAAGCATTCCCTTGATTTCAAAAGAAGAATAGTACCTAAGTGCAGAGGGACGAGGCAATGGCAATTGAGAGTGAACTAAAACCCTTACTGGGTCTTTACACTAAATATGACAACTCAGACGACAAAATCGTAGTGGAGAGAATAGTGTTCAGCACACAGTCAGATCCTGCTGAAGTGTGTCCTCCATGATTAGCACAATGATCGCCCTATGGAATATAATGTAAAATGCAATACCAATATGCCGCTGCATACTGTGAATGAGAGGTCTATTTGCCGGCATTGCTTTGTTGATCTCATTGTCCTTTTTGTATGCTGTATACATTGTAACCGTTATAGCCAATGGGGTAACCCAAAATAGTCCACGGACCTGGGTGTAAATTGTTACAAAAAACAATGGTCCTAGACCAATCAATTAGAAATTTGTAAATTCAAGGTGATGATCATTAAACCTATTAAGAGCTCGCAACTTGTCAGCTCACAAACGTATATCAATCGTATATCAATCCCATCACGACCAGATTGAATTAGCTGTGTCGGTTTGCCGTAATTAACCGTCGGATTGCCGAAGTTAACCGCGTGTCCCGAATTGCGGGCCGTACGATACCACAATGGTTGGATTGTACTAGCGCCACCATCTTCAATCCCTAGAAGAGTTTGGGTCATCTTTCCGGGTACTGTTGTCACAATTACTGGACCCATTCAGTGTGGAATTAATTTACAAGGGTCACTTCACCCCTTCCCCTGTCCTGAGGAAGATTCGCATGGCCGAGGCATTAATATCCCTCTCCGGCCAAAAGTCGGATCGAAACGTAGACGCTATCCCCTTCACGCACCTGGACCATCTTTCCCACTACCCTCGTCCCTGTCAAAGAACAATTTATTTGAAAAAGTGCGAGGAGCTGACTTGAGGCCGAAGGGTGAAGTTTGAAAAGGTAGTGATGATTTTCTACTATCAATCTTAAGAATTTCCTGTGTTTCTTTACGATTGGAATGTGGGAAAAGCACCCTAAAGTTTGTTGCGCACATCCAATGTCCTTGATGTAATTACGGATAGAATTGGTGTTAAGACACCAACCTCTCTTCATCCTCTTGTTTGTTAACCTGAGATAAATAATGGGTCTGAATTCTTGTTATGGACCTTTCTTTTGCACCAGAAAGTAATAGGGAGTAAATTACCATTCCTCTCTGGCATCCTTTTCATAACAGGGTGTTCACTTCCTCACAAAGCAAGTCTTGATGTAATGAAAGGATTTCTTCAGTCATATAGTAGGTAGTGGAGATTTGGACTTGAGAGAATATCCATTCTGAACGATATTCAAGAACCATTTGTCTTTTTGTATGATGTTCCACTCTAGGATATGGTTTGAAATACTTCCCCCTACTGGAGTGACTAGCAGAGAGGTGGGAAGAAAAGAAAAACTTCATTGTTTTTGTTGAGGCTTTCCTGCAGCAGCCAATATTTATTGGCCTCTGCCTCAAGAGGACATTCTGGGCTGATATGGCTGCCCTTGATGCGGCTGTTGCGGTGGTTGAGGTTGCCAATAAGGTTCTTGAACACTCAGTCGAAAGTATCTTCTGTCATAGGGCACGTAGTGTCTTCTGTATTCTTCTCTTTCTCTCTATGCATAGAAACTTTAGTGTTTCTAGCTCTGATTTCGTTCGGGCCATTCCATCCTCTGCATGAGGTTCGAATAGAGAATTTCTCGAAAAAAGGAACATTTAAGATCCTTCGTCGTGCTTCAAGTTTCAATTTGGTCAACCTTAAATAGGCATTGTACCAGAAGCAGACTTCATGGCAATATTCATGGACAGACAGGTCAAAAGCATCAGCTGCTGCACGTATACCCTGTTTTGAAACCATCATGCGTTCCTGCACAATTTCTTGAAAAACCTTGTCTCTCTTCCCTTGGCACCTTTTCAACGAATCTCTAAAGAGTATCAATCAATCAATCAATCACGGCATTTATAGAGCGCGCTACTCACCCGGGAGGGTCTCAAGGCGCTGGGGGAGGGGGTAAGGTACTGCTCGAACAGCCAGGTCTTGAGCTGCTTCCTGAAGGAGAGATGGTCCTGGGTTCGCCGAAGGTGAGTGGGGAGGGAGTTCCAGGTCTTGGCTGCCAGGTAGGAGAAGGATCTTCCTCCGGCGGTGGTTCTGCGGATGCGTGGTACGGTGGCGAGGGCGTGGCTGGTTGATCGTAGCTGGCGTGTGGGCGTGTAGAAGGTCACGCGGTCGTTGAGGTACTTTGGGCCCAGGTCGTGGAGGGCCTTGTGTGCGTGGGTGAGGAGTCTGAACGTGATTCTCTTGCTGACGGGGAGCCAGTGCAGGTCTTTCAGGTGTCCGGTGATGTGGCTGTGTCGGGGGATGTCCAGGATGAGTCGTGCGGAGGCGTTCTGGATGCGCTGGAGTCTTTTTTGAAGTTTGGCTGTGGTTCCGGCGTAGAGGGTGTTCCCATAGTCCAGTCGGCTGGTGACGAGTGCCTGGGTGACGGTCTTCCTGGTTTCAGTGGGGATCCATCTGAAGATCTTGCGGAGCATGCGCAGGGTGTTGAAGCACGAAGATGAGACGGCGTTGACTTGTCTGGTCATCGACAGGGAGGAGTCCAGGATGAAGCCCAGGTTGCGTGCGTGGTCCGTTGGCTTGGGCTCGGTGCCCAGGGCCGGGGGCCACCAGGAGTCGTCCCAGGCGGAGGGTGATGAGCCCAGGATGAGGACTTCCGTCTTGTCTGAGTTCAGTTTAAGGCGGCTGTTCCTCATCCAGTCGGCGACATCTCTCATCCCGTCGTGTAGGTTGGCTCTGGCGGTGGTGGGGTCGTTGGTGAGGGAGAGGATCAGCTGGGTGTCGTCGGCGTAGGAGATGATGTTGAGGTTGTGTTGGCGTGCGATGGCTGCGAGGGGGCTCATGTAGACGTTGAAGAGGGTTGGGCTGAGTGAAGATCCTTGTGGAACGCCGCAGATGACTTCGGTGGCTTCGGATCTGAACGGGGGAGGCGGACTCTCTGGGTTCTACCGGCGAGGAACGAGATGATCCATTCCAGTGCTTTCTCTCGGATTCCGATGTTGCTGAGGCGCTTCACTAGGGTGCGGTGGCAGACGGTGTCGAACGCCGCGGAGAGGTCCAAGAGGATGAGGGCAGCTGTTTCCCGTTGTCGGTTAGGGTTCTGATGTCGTCGGTGGCTGCGATAAGGGCGGTCTCGGTGCTGTGGTTGGCCCGAAACCCGGACTGCGAGGGGTCGAGGATCCATTCGTCTCGAGGAAGACGGCAAGCTGTCTGTTGGCGGTCTTCTCGATGACTTTGGCCGGAAACGGAAGGAGCGAGATGGGACGGTAGTTCTTGAGGTCGGTGGGGTCCGCCGTTGGTTTCTTCAGGAGGGCGGTAAGCTCGGCGTGCTTCCAGCTCTCCGGGAAGGTGGCGGTGTGGAAGGAGGAGTTGATGATGTCCCGGAGATGGGGTGCGATGGTGGCGTCGGCTTTGTTGAAGACGTGGTGTGGGCAGGGGTCGGTTGGTGATCCGGAGTGGATGGAGTTCATCGTGCGGGTGGTGTCTTCGGTGCTGATCGGGGTCCAGTTGCAGAGGGTGGTGGTGGCGGGCGTTGGTTCGGCGGTAGGGTGCGTGGTTTGTGCGTCGAAGCTGTTATGTATGTCGGTGATCTTGCGGTGGAAGAACGCGGAGAGTGAGTTGCAGAGGTCTTGCGAGGGGTGATGTCGTTGTTTCCGGCGCTGGGGTTGGAGAACTCTTTGACGATGCTGAAAAGTTCCTTGCTGTCATGGGCGTTGTTGTCCAGTCGTTCTTTGAGTGCCGACTTCTTGGTGGCACGGATCAGCTGGTGGTGTTTGCGGGTGGCGTGTTTGAGGGCGGTCCTGTTGTCTGTGGTCTGGTCGAGTCGCCAGGTTTTCTCGAGAGTGCGGCAGTTCTTCTTGGATTCCTTGAGTTCGTTGGTGAACCAAGGGGTTTTCTTGCTTCCGGGTCTGCTGGGAGGGTTTTTTAGTGGTGCGAGGTCGTCGGCGCAGGCGGTCAGCCACTTGGCGAGGTTGCTGGCTGCTTCGTTTGGGTCCGTTGTGTTGGTGGGTGTGTTCTGGCTGAGGGAGGCGGTGAGCTGCTCGGCGGTGATCTTGCTCCAGCTCCGGCGGGGAACCTGTTGCGGGTGGTGGTGGGTCGCAGTCTTTCTGAAGCTGAAGTGGACGCAGCTGTGGTCGGTCCAGTGGAGTCCGGTGGCGTGGCTGAAGGAGATGTGCTTGCTGGACGAGAAGACGGGGTCAAGCGTGTGGCCGGCGTAGTGGGTGGGCGTGTTCACCAGTTGCTTGAGTCCGAGGTTGGCGAGGTTGTCCAGCAGGGCGGTGGTGTTTCTGTCGTTGTTGTTCTCCAGGTGGAAGTTGAGGTCCCCTAGGAGGATGTAGTCGGCGGAGGGCATGGCGTGCGGGCTGATGAAGTCTGCGATGTCTTCGCTGAATAGTGTGCGTGGTCCCGGGGGTCTGTAGAGGAGGGTGCCTCGGAGGGTGGTCTTGGGGTCAGTGTGTATCTGGAAGTGTAGGTGTTCGGCGGCGGTGAAGGTCTCGTCGGAGTTAGTCGAGATGCGGATGGTGCTCTTGTGTACGATGGCGATGCCTCCTCCCGTCTGGTTGACGCGGTCCCTCCGGGTGATCTTGTATCCGTCCGGGATGGCATGGTATCGTAGAGATCTGTTGCAACAGAGCAGGAAAGCAGTTATATTTGCTGTTTTCATGCTGGTAGCCACTGTCTCACATATCTTCCTTCCCGCTGAATCTAAGAATTTACTCTCCTTTTCAGAAGGAACAGTGGATGAAGGTGCTATTGCATGTGATTTATTTGCAGCAGAGATAATCATCGCAGCTGGAGGATCCGATTTTTAAAAGGAAGGATCTTGACCCAGGGTCTTCTATTTCTTTAGCAATCTGGAAGGTGCCAACTTCACAGAAGCTAGTGCCAAGAAAAGTTGAAAGGCAGGTTCCAAGAGACCTGGAACCAAGGGTAATAAAGGACTTGAACGCCTGAAGGAGTGTCTCGAATACCACCAAAGTAGAGGTGGTGTGCGTCGGGATAGGAATGTTTAGTTTGGCACCTCCCCTGACTAAAACATCATTAGAAGTGTTAATGTTATCTACTGGGGATTCTGGCTGGAGGAGAATCTGATATTTTCAGAAAATAATCTGTAACTGAAGAACTTGTGGAGTGCGTCAATAGTGAGTAATCCAATCATCTGGAGGTCCTGTGCGAAGATTATCTTCAACTATGACACCTCTGGAATCTTGAAGGGGATCTCCATCTTCTTGGTGTTCTCTTGGAGATTTAGATTTGCCAAATCCCCTTTGTGGAGCCTCCTTGCCTGCAGGTATATGTGGGACCTGAGGCACCACTGGAGATCTTGGTTCCCATGGCGCAATGGGTGTAGTTGGTGGTACTAGAGAAAAAAGCAAAGGCTCATTCATGGCGAAGAAGTAGCAGATAAACGGACTACTGGTGTAACATCCCTCATGGGTGAATATGCCCTGGAGTACTCAGGATCTGAAGAATGGGATATTGGTCGTCTCTTAAAATGAAGGACCCAGTCTGCTGTATGTCTCTGTGATGGAGAAACAGAGGGTGGAGGTCTTGATGCCTCAGAGTCTATGGTGATTGTAGGAAACTGGCTCTTTATGTGATATATCAATGATTTTATATAAGGGGGAAAGAGTCCAGGGGTTTCCTTATAAGTGGACAGGGGCTTGCTCTGGCAATCCCAAGGTGCTCTATTAGGGGTAGTGTGGTCAAGCAGGCTTAGGCTTAACCGAGAGGAGTGCAAGACATCTGCAAATACACACAATGATCAATAAATGATGCACACGACTCAAGGAGATCCACACCAATTTATAAAAATAGCAAGAATTTTTATATATGTTTAGGCATCAGAGAAAATTTGTTCAGGTAAGTTTTTAAATATAAACTCTTTTCAGTTCAAAAAGAGGACAGTGCAATTTTTGAGCTCTGCAATGTTTTCCTATGGAAGAAAGAACAAGTTCTGCAAACAGGTATAGTACAGTGACTTACGGGACCAGGCGTTAAGGCGAGTGGTGTGCAAGGTCCAAGGCAGCACCAACAGTACACTACCAGAGGCACGAGGGCAGCTGGGTGAAGGTGCAAAACAGCGTCAGGAGCCCAATGTTATTCTATGGAGATCTGTCTCTACAAAAAGAGGCTGCTGGCTCTGGCTAAGAGGCCAATTGGGCTGAACCAACAGGGGGGCTCAGGCCTCACAATGCTCAGGGACATAGGGACACCTTTTTTCCTCTACTCCACGGCCCTGGGGCAATTGGTGCAGAGGTGTCCTTAGGCGTCGGGTTTCTCCTTACCAGAGCAGTAGAGGGAGCCTGCATGCAGAGGCTGCAGGCGACACCGGAGGGTCCACAAGGGGTGAGAACACTATCAACTCGGGCTCTGAAGGGCTGGGGGACCTTAATGACACCGCTGGCCTACTTCAACTCGGGCTTGGAGCAACAGGTGCAGTGGTGGCTTCATGTGGCAGGTTATGGCGGTTCCAGAGGCCTCGGAGTACCTTCTTTTGGTGTTGCTGCGAGATGCAGAGAACAGTTCCGCTCTACCACTGGAGGTCTTGGTTCTTCATCAAAGGCAGGCAGTCCTCCCAAGTTTAGAGTCAACAGCTGCAGGACAAGTCGACTCTGGCGCAGTTTTCAACAAGGATGCAAACAAGCCAGCAGGGCTGGCACCAGGGCAGCTGATTCTTCTCTTCTCACTGCTTATGCGGCTCTTTGGTGGCCGCTCTCAACTAAGGTCATCAGGATCGGTTTCTCTTCTGCCAGGGACTCCCTAAATACTGAATTTAGGGGTGATAGGAGAGTGTAGAGTAGTACTCAATGGGCTAACCCTTTCTGTCACTTCGCCCCCTATATGACCACTTCCTGTAGGAAGTGGGCATAACCCTGTCCCAGAATTCCTAAGTATGCCACCACACAGATGGCTACATCTGAAAAAATCGTCTCCACCTTAGTGTAGCCCAACTTAGGGGTGGTACTAGCCTGGAGGTGGCATGCTTACCTGACTAGCTAATTGTTCCACCTGTCCAGGTGCCAAGGGGGTCCTGGACAAAGGGGGGCAAGTTTCCTCTCCTGTGAGGGGAGCCAGACTCATTCCACAGGCGGCAGTTCTTTGAAGCTTGCCGGCCTGGGTTGGATAATCAGAAGGTCATTCTGTGGGAGAGGGTGTTACACCCTCTTACAGGACAGGTTTTTCATCTGGGTCTCCTGAGAGCAGAGGTTCTCACCCTAGGAGGTCAGAACAGTGTCTCGGGTAGCAGGCTGGCAGAATCCAGTCAGGGAGCACACCATAGGCCCCTCCCGAGGGACACCCAAGACGTCAGAGCCGTGCGGCCACCCACACTTGCCAACTGAACCTCTATGGCACCCCTGAGGAGGGAACGGTGAGTCGCGGTTGCCAGTAACGGACGTTCCGACTAGCCTGCCTCAGTGAGGTCCCGGAGCTGTATCGGTCTGGAGGCACGGGCAGTTGGACTAGTCTCTTCTGGTGTATGAGGAGCTCCTACTGCTTTGCATATTTCGTCACCCTGAGTGGCCTGGAGAGCTGCCAGACTGCTGTGCTTGCCCGAATACTGACCGCGGTTCTGAGCCGCTGAATCAACACGGCCTTTTCTCTACTCCCAGTGCAGAGCCCTCAGGCCCGCGATCCACCCCTGTGCCTATTTGTGCACTTTGGAGACCCGAGCGGCTCTCTGACGTGAGGTGCGCCTGACTTCCTGGAAGAGTGGGCCCTACTGGTGGACTGCAGAGACTCACTGGATCCCCTACTCGGCCACTGCTCCGGGTTCCAGCAGACAGTGGAGCCTACTCGTCGGAGTCGCCGCGGGGCCATTCAGAGACCTCCTGTCTGCCTGGCTGGCTGAGGCGAAAGCCTCTGGGTCTGTTGGAGTTCTGCAACCCCTCCTGCCTACCTACCGCCTGTCTGAGCTGGGGCACCGGTGTCGTTGAGAAGTGTTACTGAGGCCCCCTAGAGCTTCTGAGACTTGCTGGGCCTGAAAGGCCTCCCGGACCAGGTTCTTTCGTTGGGACTGGCTGTGCAGAAGAGGTGAGGAGTGTGGACAGGGGAGGTGGGACGAACTTTGGGTCTTAAACGGCCCCCCGCAGCGCATGTAGCCACAAGGACAGACCCTCTGCCTGTATGTTTAGTGCCTGGCACCCTGCAAGGGGGCACCTGAGACTATTAAGGAGGGCACTCGCCATTTTCTTCTTCCTTATTCCCTCTTAGGTGGCATTGATGTGCACGCTGAGCTCTGTTTCTCTCCACCAGACACCCTGTGAACTCAGACCCGGTTGTGTACAGGCTTGGAGGGGCTCCCTGGCTGTGGACTACTACACCTCTTGGGCTTTTGCGTTGGGGCAGGGGCAGAGTCGTGTCACCGGCCGGGAACTGTCAATGTACTTCTGCTATCCACCCCTCCTGGCCACTACAGCTACATAGAACTGAGCAACGGCGGCTGGTTGTTTGTGAGGTGGTTGGGGGACCAGTGAGAGACCAATGCATCGGGGGATCTGTGCTGTCTCCTCCCTCGCTATTGAATCTGGGACCTTGCCGGAGGTGGAGCGCATTTCCTGGCGGTGTGGCGGCACTCCCCTTGGCCACACGCAGGGCTTTGCTTCTCTGCCTCCTGACACCAACCGCATTCCCCAGGGAGGCCTGCCCAGGGTCTGGCTGCTCGTTCTGTCGCGGACTGTGGTAAGCGGGCTGGGACCCCATCTTAGTTGCTTCACCAACAACACATTGGATATGGGGAAAGACAAGACTGCGAAGACCCATCCATCCCAGCCCCGCATCAACCAGTTTACCACTCCGGCTAGGGCGACAGACAGGGACGTATTGGACAAAAACATCCCAGCGGAAGGTGATCACGATAAAATATTGCAGGCCGTCCACACCTCGCAGGCAGATGCCAAAACGAAATAGGGGAGGTGAGCTTGGATGTGGCGCTTCTCTGCTAAGATCTCGGGAACGCAACCAGCCACATCACCGAGGCAGAAGGACGTCTCTCAACGGTGGAAGAGGAGGTTGCTGATCTCAATACCAAGGTCGTTTGCCTTCTCACTCGTACGAATGAACTTCACCACCGGGCTGAGGACGCAGAAAATAATTCAAGAATAACTTGCATTTTATGGGCTTTCTGGAAGATGCAAAGCATACACGGCCATCCAAATTTCTGGAGGAGTGGCTTAAATCTTGGATTTCGCCGCAGGAGGTGCAATGTGCGGACTGCATCCCTCTAACCTGGCTCTACCGCCTCAGCACCACCTCCACTGCAACAGTCAAACCTTCCCCCGGAGGCTGAGGGACACCTTCACGCTTTGCCCTGCGCGGAGGAAAGACTGAGCTGTACACCTTCTCCCATCTAATGAGAGGCAGGATGGTGTCTTGGGTCCCTGGATACGAAGTTGACACACAACGCAGCCGCGGAACGGCTCATGCCCTTGAGCATGAGAGAGAGTATGTGTGCAGCAGGTACAGGCTCGCAACTCATTCTTGGTCAGGGAATTATTTCCTTATGTAACTCACACTTGCTCGAACGGCAGTGGACATCGAACAGTTTTTATCTGACTCTCTGGAGGGGTCCACCACTCCACACCTATCAATGTTGAACTGGTTCTAAGCTGGGGACGACATTTTGGTGCCACAGAGGCTTCTGGGGAGGAGGAAGTATAGGGTTGGGGAGGTGGGGGGGAGGCAGTTGTCTTATCACAGTGTCTCTGTGGTTTTGTTATGTTTACTGTTCCCTGATTTCTTTTAGGTTACCACAAACTCCTAGCACCACCCACTTCCATGTGGTCTCACTGCATCCAGCTGCACACGCCCCACACCTGCGGTTAGGTGCCCTTCGTGCAACCGGCATACCCTTTGGCCCTGTACTCCAACCATTTCCAACTTTCCTATGGGTCCATCTGTGTTTCTGTCATGGAATGTAAACGGTCTGCTGGACCAGATCGAGCGCTCAGCAGTTCTGCGATATCTTCCTTCTGTTTTAATTTTGCAAGAAACATACTTACTGGGGACAAACTGTCCGTTTCTGGCCCGATACGGGTTCAACAGTGTCTATCATGCAGGCTATACACGAGGGAGGGGATCGTACTGCGCCGTACATTTCCCCTGGTTATCCAGACTTGGGCAGATCCTCAGGGTCGATATATTGCCATCGTGGGTATGACAGAAGGACGCCCTATCAACATTCTCTGCCTTTATGCCCCCCCCTACATCATTGGACTCCTTTCTTGCTCCCTCCAGCACCCCCTCAGGTTCAAATCCCACTTGCTCAATACCTAGCATCTTCAAGACACACAGTATACTCAGGATTTGCGATGTGAAATTGCCGTCTACTTCACTACTAATACAGGGTCGGTTCAGTCCGTTGGTACTCTTTGGGCAGCCTGAGCCTTTTTCTGTTCTTTAATGTTTGTTTTTTCTGATTAAGTAGGATGCAGGCTTGTGTCCCACTTTAATTGTTTTCTGTATTTGTCTGACTAAAATACTAAATTTTAAAATATTGAACCTCCATCCGGCTGGACAGGTTTTACAAATATAGCACTGATTGGGTCTATATTTATCGCCCCCACCTCATTGCTTTTTGTCTAGGGACCACTGTTCTTGATAATAGCTAATCTCCCAAGGTCCCTGGTCGACTTTGCTTAGGTTCCCTTGTTTTTTTTACAGAAGACTCTTTTATGAGCCAAGGAACTCGCACGGCACCATCATATCTCACAACCTGAGGCGCAGGCCCTTCGCCTGGAGATGCAGCTCATCGATTGCCAGCACGAGAATGTTGGCAGGGAACGGGCTCTGGTTCGGGAAGAGGTTAAAACTCACTCACTTGAGATGGCGAGGCAAATTTAGCGCACTTCCACCGCTCACATGTACGGATGGATGGGGACAAAAATAACAAATTACTTTACTGGTTGGTATTTCGGCCCCTGGCCGGTCAAATTATTCCTGAGGTGGTGGAAAATTACATTGCTCCTCCCTCGGCTAATGCCAAAGTGTTCTCTACATTATACAAGGCGGTCCCACGTCCTGATGCGAGCAGGCCTCCCCTCTACTGGATGAGCTACCACTGCCCAGTCTTTCTGCGGTGGAGCAACACAAGTTAGATCCTCCCTTCACACTTGAGGAGGCCGGTGATGCGATTTCGGTGATGGCATACGGTAAGACACCAGGCTCAGTTGGCTATCCTTCTTAATTTTATGCCAAGTATAAAGATATCTTAGCCCCTCAGCTACTGAATCTCTATAATGAGGCGGCCTGAAGGGGCTCCTTCCCGAGTGACCTTGACTAAGCCACCATTGTGGTCATCCCAAAGATGCCCTAATCGTCCATCTCCTGTGCCGACTACCTACCTATCTCCCTTATCAACGGAGAAACAAAATATTTTGCAACCATACTGGCTGCCCGGTTGCAACGCGCAATTTGGTCTTTAGTTCACTCGGACCAATGCGGCTTTATGCCCGGACGGAACACTAGACACTGTTTAAGATGCCTTCATGTGGCTCTAGCCCATCATCATTCTTTTGTGGCTCCATTGGTTTTTCTCCTCATAGACTTTGAGAAGGCGTTTGACACTGTGGACTGGAGCTACTTGGCGCGAGTGTTGGAGGTGGCCGGGTTCAGACCTCGCTTTCATGGCCTTGTGTCTTTACTCCAATTCAACGGCCCGTGTACAGATCAATGGGGTGGTTTCCGATGAATTTTCTATCCGTCACAGGACCAGACAAAGGTGCCCCCTATCTCCCCTGCTTTTTGAGTTGGCTATAGATACCCTAGCTAGGCTCATTCGCTGCAATGCTCAGATCTGGGGCTGGGAATGGGACTCGGGCCACGAAGATCACACCGTCCTCTACACCAATGACATTCTGCTGTACCTATCGAACCTGGTAGACACTGGAGCTCGAGGTCTCCGGCTTCTGCAACTTTTTGTGCAAAGCCTCAATCTTGGTCATTAATCTGGCCAAATCGGTCCTACTGCCATTGGTACCCAATATGCACTGTATTGTTTGGCAAACAACCATTCCAATCCGTCGCCTCAGCTTTCAGTACTTGGGAATCCAGGTGGATCTCATCCCTGAATTGACATGGTCCCTTAACATTACCCCCCCCCCCTTCCCCACAAGATGAAAGCTGACCTTAAGAAATGGCAGACTCTGCCGTTGACTGTCATGGGGAGAATCGCCATTTATAAAATTATGGTGTTGCCCCAGTTCCTGTACCTTCTCCAAAACTTTCCTCAACATTTCCCTCGTCACTGGTTTATGGAGATGGACTCCGTTGCCATTTCTCTTCTCTGGCATGGTATTAGGGCCCATCTGGCCTTCCCTTTTGGTCAGCAAGTTCCCTACAGAGGGGGTCTAGGTATGGTTAATCTATACTTGTACTATCTGGCCTGGCACCTCTTGGTGGCTAACGACTGGCTCGCTAGGAGTCGTTCGGACCCGGCCTACAGACGAGAGCTCGCCATACTGGGCTTCTCACGTATTATGGAGCTCCTCTATGGTGCGGTCATACCTAGCAAAATGCCAGAAGTGACCCACCTACTGTTTACCAGGTGAAGAGCGGCTCAGAAACCTACAGGGTGGTGGAAGAAACTCCCTCAGCACACCCCGCTGTGGCATGGCACGTGATTGGGGGAGGTGGCGGCATTGGGAGGGATTTGCTCGCTGGGACACCATCGGTATAACACTCCTGGGTGTTGTCTGGACGGGTACACATACGGCCTCCTTTCACAAACTCCAACAGTCTATGCACTATCCAAGACACAGTTTAACAAGTTTTTGCAGCTGCGCCATGCCTTACGTACACACATCCCTCCTGGAATGCAGCCCCATGGAAACTAAAGTCATGATGGGAGCCTGATAAAGGGAGTGTATCCCAGATTTATTGTACCCTGGTCCTTAATACTCCTGGGACATTGGACACCCTTAGATCCCGATGGGAGGAATTGATAGGGCCTCTGGTGGATGAGGATTGGTGCGATCCGCTGATGGCTCCTAGAGTTCTCACAATTTCTTCCAGGCTTCAGTTTGTGCAAATGTATTATCTACACTGTGCCTACCTTACCCCTGCCAGGTTGTTTTGTGCAGGCCTCATGGCCAATCCTGCAGGTTATCGCTGTTCCCACACACCAGCAGATTTCTTTCATGTGGTATGGTCTTGCCCTATTATAAAACGTAACTGGGAGGCAGTAGTGGCTGAGCTTTCGGACGTGTTGCGCCTGAAATTAGAACTCTCCCCTTATTGATCCTCTTGGGAGTGGACGAAGACATAGAGGGCTCCCGGGCTGACAGGGCACTGCCCTTGTGGTGGCTAAAAGGGACATTGCTGCGCATTGGAAAGTCACTGGTGTTGTGGCGTCAGGGGGGGTGGACTGGTGAGCGCAACAACAACAAGCATTGGCATAGCCAATAGGTCTCGCTTTTGGGACCTTATAAGTATTTAGTTATGCAGCACAATATCCTTGGTGCAACAACATCAACTGTTGCATGGCTAAACACTTATAGGAGCTAAATGTGCAAGATTTTTTGTTATGAGACTATGGCACTTCAAAACTATTTTTTTAAAAACATGCTCCTTAACCTGCTAAGGTTTAGGTCCTGTGGTTGTGGCACCAAGAGCCTGTGTGCAGTGTTTTTGACCAGATTAGTCAGTACTAAAAACATTCAACAGTGCAGGAAAGGATTCGAGTACAACACCTTCCCTTACTATGCCTCATCCCTTTGCTGGTTATTTATAAGCAACCTTGGAGCTGGTAGTGCTGCATTACTAAATACTTATAAGGTCCCAAAGCGAGACCTATTGGCTATGCCAATGCTTGTTAACACTGGCGTCCACCAAGCCGGTTGATTCCGTCCGACTCGGGAGCATCGGTATCCTCTTGGCAACTATCTGCGAGGTGAGCTTTGTTCAATCTTGATCATTTTTTTGCATGTTTCACCACGGAGCGCAACTCGCGCAACACAGCATGTCACGCTCACTATCAGAAGTTGGAATGCCCGCAGCCAGCATGTATGACTCATGTAATACAGCATGTTTACGTTCACTGCAAAAAACTTCAACACCTGCCGCCAATCTCGGTTATTTAGTCACTGCCCAGTATGTCTTTCACTAGTTTAACGATTAGTGTTTTGTAACACAGCACAGTCATATTTACCGTATAGAGGTATTAACCGCTTGGCTTAATAGATAGTACGGTGATTCACATTCAGTGGACCTGCCCGCCGTCATCACGGTGACTTAGCCTTTGAAGGGCATGCTGCATGCGTTACTAACGCGTTTCATATGAGTATCAGCCTTCTAGAGACATCACTCGCCGTCTACTCTACGGCAGCACCTTATACCTCAACCTCCCTTTGCATGCATGGGAGGCTTTTTCCGTTTTTCATTCTTACTTCACTTTCTTGGTTGAGTTACTTGTTTATAATTTCAACGTGCACATGTCAGCATGAATGTCAATTCACGCTTGAAATAGAGCTATCTGCACCATTATCCCCATACTCTTTGAACTTCGACCTTGTTCATACAGGACTGGTAACTTAGCCACTTTACGTGCTTCATTCACACAGATATTGAACATCCCCCTGATGAAGGGTCCCTAGAGCCCGAAATGCATTGGGACTGACAAATTGGGACCCAAACATTTTTTGCCATCCTATGACAATGTTCCCTCGGTGAAATTAACATGAAGTTTGTTCACAACGAACCAAACAAGCAGTACCTGGCGAGCATGAACTCAGATGCCCTGGATTGTGAACCTGCCACGTGCCGGGACTGCACAAGCTTAGCTGATGCAGCTTCACTCTCCCAAGCAGTAGCCTGTGCCGAGACTAGGCCATATAGCAGCTGAAAGCCGGAAACACAACAGAAGCGCCCCGCCCCCAAACCCCCTACTCGATTCTTTGGGCGGCAGGAGCGGAACAGCGTGCGAGGGGATGGGGGCGGGGGGGGTTGCGCAGGTTAGGCGCGGTCGGGTGACTTTAAAGTGTGTAGGGTGGGCGTTGTCAATGCAGGTGAGGTATGCGCAAATGCTGGGAAATGGCAGGGCGGCAATTGGGCGCCATTCAGAGAGGAGGGGGTTTTGCCGGGCTCGGCCCATTAACACATGGCTATGTGTGAAGAGTTAGAAGGGCTACAGAGGGTTGAATGAGCGGGGTCAGCAGGTGGGGTGTGGGAAGTTGGGGCGCGAATTTGAATAGGTGGGTAATGTGTGGAAGAGCTGGCACAAGAGGAAAATATAACAAGGGATTAAACAAGCATCGCGACAATTTTAGGCTGCTCCTTTTCTCTCTTCGTGTTAACTGTAGTTTCGTTTACAATAGGAGGCGACACTCCAGATGCCAGATGGTGCAAAGCTAGAAAAACAAGCACGGAGGAGCGCGGGGCGAGCGGCGCGGCAGCCTGCAAAGCAGTCCCAAAAACGCTCGTGCGTCGTGGCTGGCCTTTGGATGAGTACGCGCGGCAGACATGTGTTTCCACTTATCGCGCCCGCGTCTGGGCACGATAATTGGAAACACATGTTTGCCGTGCGTACCCATCTCAAAAAGGCCAGCCACGACGCACGAGCGTTTCTTGGACTGCTTTGAAAACTCACTTACATTAAGTCTTCGCCTCTAAGCAGCGCTTGCGCGCTACTCGAGGCTCGACCTAAAAACA
The DNA here is from genome assembly GCA_963921515.1 of Calotriton arnoldi. Taxonomy (NCBI): domain Eukaryota; kingdom Metazoa; phylum Chordata; class Amphibia; order Caudata; family Salamandridae; genus Calotriton; species Calotriton arnoldi. Next base: position 1,022,851 of record CAWUFW010000151.1, on the reverse strand, counting down.
GTGTATGAGGCCAGCGGATGCCCTGCTTTGCATGCATAGATTTGGAGTATATGGCTCGGGGACTCGGGTAGGAGTGCCGATCTGGTCTGAAATGTACCATTGTAGTGCGTTTTCCTCTTTTGTATGCTAAACTGGATGACGAGATGAGTTTACTTCTATTTGTACATGTCATGGGGTGGGGCACCTTGCGGACTGGCCATGTGACTTGTTGTTACTTTCATAAAACAATAAAAATTTGTTTCTCAAAAATAAAAGCCTTAGAAATACACAGAAAAAACAAAGGTTACAGGGATGTTATAGTTAGGAAATGGAATTAAAAAACCTTACAAATTCCCTGAAGAAAACTAATGTTACAGGGGCATTAAAGTTAGGAAATCGAATTAAAAACATATAGAAATTCACTGAAAAATACAAAGGTTACAGGGACCTTATAGTTAGGCTCAGATTTCACACGTACAAGACCAGAGAAATTCAGCAGTTATAGTTACCTGAGCTAACTATAGCTTACGCCTTCACAATGCACTAATTATGACCTCACATATTCCATTATTCATGACACTGTCAGTGACATCAGTGATGACATAATCCACAGAACCACTCACTCACCCACACAACTACTCACATACCCATTCACAGACCCATATAACTACTCACACACCCACTTTTACACCCATACAGCCACTCACACAGCCACCCATATAGCTACTCATACCCTCATTTTTAGGTCTCGCCTACGCAGCGCGCATGTGCTGCATAGGAGGGCCTTTAGCCGTCGCTCTGCTCATTTTCAAGCACACACTCGTGCTTGTGGCGGCATCCACCTTGCGGGAGCGAGCAGCGGCGCGCATGCTAATTGGCTGTTGCTCGCTCCCGCAAGGCGGATGATGCCACAAGCACGAGTGTGCTTGAAAACAGCTGCTGTCACACGAGCGCGCGCGCACCACGCAGCTCGCATGTTGGTGACTTGTTTATTCTTCCTTTTTCTCTCTCGTTCTTATTTTATTGTTTGCATTGTCTTATCTCCTTGCTTGATTTTAACTATTACCTTATCTCTATTTCTACTTATTTATTTTCCATTATTTGGTCTTTGCCGTTTTTTTGTACTTCTTCCTTGTGAATACCGTTCCTACATATTAGCCCAGTACAAGCATTTAACAGTCACTTTATACATATTCGCCTGTCTCTCTTCATCCTCTGAAAACGGAAGCATTATAAATGACAAATAAGAATCTACTTTGTTTAAAAAAAAAAAGTACAGCAAAGCTTGGTGATTAGAATCATGTTCACGTCTGACTTACCTGCAGCAGGATGTACTCAGGCGCCTTAGCATGCAGACAGCGCTGGCAGGGCACCCTGGAGATAAATCGAGAATGCAACTGTAATTAAGGCTTCAACATCACTCTCTGCCGGGGATCTTTCGCTCTCTCTGTTAGACTCTTCTTTCTCCGCAATACTTCGTCATCCTCCTTTTTACTCTCTTACTTGATCTCAAGCTCTCAGTTCTGAGCCGCTCCTCGCTGCCCACCTTTCTTTTCACTCTGTTTTCTCCTCTTCTGTCTTTCTTTCTTTGATACTTTCCAGCTTTCACTTTTCTTCTCCTATGTCCTAGTCTATCTTGTATCAGCCCTTCTTCTCTGTCTCTCCCCTCCTGCTTCTCTCTGCTGCTCACTTTTTGCTGCCCTCTCTTCTCTCGTTCCCTTTATTCCTTTGCCATTACTTTACTAAGTTCCATGTGTCTCGTTCCCCTCCCTTACTTTTCTTTTTTCTTCGTTTTTAATTTTCTTTTCTCACTTTAATTACGATTATGTTCACCTTTCTCACATCACCATTTCCCTCTCTGTGTTTCCGATGTCAGTCTTCAGTTCTCTCTGTCTCTCTCTTCTTCCTGTCTCTCTTTTCTCAGCTTCTCAATTCTCATTTCTTTCTTGCCCTTCTAGCTTCTCTCCGGTCCCTTTTTTCCAACTCTTCTTTTTCCTTCGTCTTTAGGATCCCGTTCCGTTTTTTAGGCACTTTACTTTCCGTCACGCTCTTCTTTTCATCTATTCCTTATCACTTTCTTTTCTATCTTTCTTCTATTTCTCCTCTCCTTTCCCTTGATTCTTTCTGTCTCTCCATTTCAGAATTGTTAACTTCTCCGCCTCTCTAGCCCTTCTCTCCCGTAGTGTTTCACCTATTTTAATTCCACTCTTGCCTGTTCTCTGTGTGGAACATATGCGGTCTACTTTCCCTCAGCTTTTTATCGGGTGTCTCTGCTTTCAGCGATCGCCCTCCCTTCATCCTGTTCTACCTGTTCACTGACCCCTCCTCCTTCCTTAGCAGCTCGTGCCTGGAGAGAATGACTCACACCTGTTTTTCCAAGTCTAAAAGTAAAGAACCTCAAGTTACTTAGCGCAATATCGCGACATGTAGTTATCTTGGAACAAGTTGAAAGACGTAGAGGACACCAACTTTAGTGTCATCGTGGGGCCACCAACATCCAACAAGCATTGGCATAGCCAATAGGTCTCGCCTTTGGGACATTATAAGTGTTTAGCCATGCAACAGTTGATGTTGCACCAAGGATCTTGTGCTGCATAATTAAATACTTATAAGGTCCCAAAGGCGAGACCTATTGGCTATGCCAATGCTTGTTTCTCCTATACCGCCATTGACAGAGCCGCTCACTCGCCCATACACCCACTCACTCACCAAAACAGCCACTCACACACCCAGTCATACACACATAGAAACTCACACACCCACCCACTGACACACCCAAACCACTCAGACACTGAGTCACTCACCCATACAGCTACTCACACACCCACTCACCCATACAGCGACTCACCCATACAGATACTCACACCCATTCACATACTTACTCATAGATACCAACACATGTACTCACTCACCCACAGTCACTGAGACAAGCACATACTCACCCATACAGCCTCTCTTACAAGCATTTACCCCCCCATTCAGCCACTCACTCACCCTTATACCACTCATGAATCCACTCTCACTCACGCAGCCACTCAGTCACTAACTCAACTATACAGCCACTCACACAGCCACTGACACAGCCACCCATACAGCAACTGACACACCCACTCACTCAGCCATACAGCCGCTCACACACAGTCACCTATAGTCTCTCACATACCCACTCACTCATATACCACTTAAACACCCATTCACTCACCTACACAGCCACTTATTCACCCATGCAGCTAGGCACACACTCACGCACACATACATACAGCACCACACACACCCACTCACACATAGATACCTACAGTTACACAGACACTCACATAATCTATGTTTAAAAATGGAATCACTCAGTAGGAGTACAAAAATTATTCAAATTTAAATTATGTGGTACCTTAGTATTTATGTTCAACACTCAAACTTATAGAAAACACTCAGAATCACTAGATGATGTCATCAGTGATGTAATATGTGAGGTCATAAGCAGTGCACTGCGGGGGAGTGAGATATGGTAAGCTCAGTTGCTGAATTTCACTGGCTATATATTTTTTTTATAAAGCCATTGGGTAGTTATACTTCGGATCGTGTTTTCATAGGACTTGCCTTTTTTGTATTGCTAATAACTTTGGTGCCGTTTAAGTAATCTCCACAAATCTTTCCTTTAAAGTGCTACTTTTTTAACTAGTTTGTGCTTGGAAAGTTTTGGGTGATTAGTCAGGCGAGGTCTGGGAAAACAAGCATTGGCATAGCCAATAGGTCTCGCCTTTCGGACCTTATAAGTGTTTAGCCATGCAACAGTTAATGTTGTTGCACCAAGGATATTGTGTTCATTAACTAAATACTTATAAGGTCCCAAAGCGAGACCTATTGGCTATGCCAATGCTTGACATATAAATGACAAATATCAGATGATGGCGTTTAAGACATTGCCTTGGTTCAGAATCCTAAGAGAAGGGAAGTGAAAAAGGTTTACGCTGACAAAACAAAAAACACTGATTATTTTCACACAACATTTAGTACTATTTTTGAGTAGCTGGAAGATTTAAGAAAGTATGCTAGGGTTGAAGGTTCCAGTGGCCTAACCTTATACACATGTTTAGTATTTTCTGGTTGTTATGTAGAGCAGACCGGCAAATAATCCAACGAGACGACATGAGGCTAAAATAAGTAACATGTAGATCACCAGGGGACAAACAGCCACTGAAGGCCAGCTGCACGCAGGACATCATCCAAGAAGCAATGATTGTGGTGCACTCCACCCAGAGGCAAGAGCGCCCACATCTCACATTCTAAGAACGTCTACAAAACAGTCCTATACAGGAAGTAGCAGGCAATGTTAAGAATACAAACAGCATGCACAGCAACAGTCTTTGAGATTATAAAAATCTATACAAACTTTTTTTAGTATTATAGTATTAGTATGTGACATAACACAATATGTCAATTGTCTTCTACCTCAAAATACTGCATGCTGGGGAATTATTTTATTTATTAAGTTCCTTTTGGTATTAAAGCTACTACTATGCTAACCCAGAGATGGCATTTTAGGGGTTGGTATTGCATAATTAGACATCAAAGTATACTTGCAGCTAATTAAACAGGCATGTATGCCTAAATAGTTGAGATGGTGTCTTTCTCCAAACATACGCGCTACGATACTTCAAAGCTGGGCAATGTGCATGCCAATCCATTTGATGATGGAACTGATAAAAGCCTTCAGCTACACACATCACATCACACTGCACAGTGTATGCATTAATACATTTTTGGTTTATCAATGTTTCCGGCGTCTGTATTGTAAAGTCATTCCCAAGCCTGGTCCAATCTGGGCCATTGATCGTGTATGGTGCACTCAGCATCTGACCTCAACGGTGCTGCGCATAAGACCTTTGATCCAGATAACCCTCACTAATAATTTGATTAACCTGCCCCCATGCAGAGGGTTGATTAAGTCATTACAAACTCTCTTCTAGACCGCGTTATTGAATTAAAAGAGGTCAGTCTGTTAGGTAGTATTACACAGACATTATGGCTAGGCGCAGCGAACAATAAAATGCCACTGAAATTATAACACGTTTAGGAATCATTTGGGGCTGTCACTGGTAAGCATTTGTAAACACAAATCAAAATAAACAAACTGCCAATTCATAGTCAAAACTCCAGAAACGGACAGAAGGGGCCTTACCTCGACCTGTCTGGCAGGGAATACTAAAAAATCCCATCACTTCTTGTTTGTTCTCGACTCCCCTCAACTCCAATAAGTGAAGACAGAACAGAAGTGGGCGTAGTAAGAAGGTTTTAACTGATGGGTAGCTAAAAAGAAGTCACTGGGAGGAGCTTGGTAGCTAGATTTCTCCTCACATCCTGGGATTGGTTAGAAAGAAACGATCCGCCCAGAACAGTACAATTCATTCTCCCATTACAATAGTAAAAAAAAAAAAAAACACCACCTACACCGGAAGTGATCATCGCCTGCTCCGGAATCGATTGCCAACCAAGTGGGTGGTTCTCTAGGTTAAAATGTCTCGCCTGTGGTGTGAGAATATTTGAATTTGGCGGCCCCACTTAGAGCTAGCTTAAGCCTGTGACCAGCTAGGTGTCAGCGTCTGTCCCACGCAGCGATTCCTTAATAGAGATTACTTGGATTTCTGCGGTTGGTGCAATGGGAAGGGGGCATATAGATCACAGTCAGCGGCGCGTGGATTTACACGTCTGTGAAACCACTGTTTTACCAGCAGCTAAAAGACTCCTTCTCCCTCGATGGTTCGCCGTCACCAGTGCCGTAGGATTGTTTTACTGCCTCTCAAATTTCCCAATTTGCAATGCAATAGGTCTCGCATTTACGCGAGTTTGAGCTATTGCCATTGTAAATGACATTGCCTTTTATTTATGTGTTGATTTTAAAAACATAAATAAAAGTCATTGTTATTTACAATGCCAATAACTTAAACTCTCGCAAATGCGAGACCTATTGCATTGCAAATGCTTGTTTGCTTCTGTGCTCAGCATAGCGCCTATGTGGTGTGAAGCGCTGACTGCATTTTGTTCACTTCCCCGATCATTGTTACCGGTAGCAATAGAAAGTGCAAAAGTAAAAAGAAATGTGGAACGAATACAAGGAAAGATGACTTAAAAGCCACTTTAACGTGTTTCCTTCATTTTGGGGGTTATTGATAAATTGGCGGCAAAAGCATCTTTCAAATTATATTCACGACAAGAGACAGCAGGGGGATTCTTATCAACGCGGTCATTTAAGGGACTCTTCCATTTGCCTTTCAAAATGATTTAACTGCACAAAAATGTGGGTTTTTATCTGATTAGCATAAAAGAAAGCAAAGTACGTACATGTCGTGAATTACAATGGCGATAAAACATGAATGAACGGAAAATATAAAAACTACAAGTCCCATAATGCCTCGGGTGAAATGAATCCCTCAACGGGGGGCGAGCACTTGTAAATGTTGAACGAGCTGATTTGTCGGGGTGAGCTCTCACGCTTTCAAGCATATTAACGTGGTCCGCCAAAGCCTTGCTTCCTGCGCGGGGGTGCATGCGCCCCCGGTGAGGCAATTCTGTCCCTTGCCCTTTGAACTGGGTCATTGTTTACACTGTGAGTAGATGCTTTTTCTTTTGTTGATGAAGATTAAAGAAAAATCAACATATGTTTGTGAAGAATTACAGTGCTGAGAATGAATGAATGACAATTGAGAGACTACGAATACCATGATGCAAAGCGTGAAATGAATCTAAAGGGGCTGGACCTGCCCAACCTCAAAAGCGTGTGATCTGCCATTGCTTTGCGTCAATTTCATTTCCTGTGTTCTCATTGGGACATCCTTCGCAGCATTATATTTACATATAGCACCCAGAAGCGATCCAGTTTATACAGTGCTCTGTGAAAAGAGAATTTCGCATTTAACGCTAACAATGCGCAGCGAGTCGCACAGGGAAATAAATGGATTTTTATGCAAACTCACCCCCAGGCCCCAGCCTCATTTACCTCTTGCGCTATTACCGGACTGGTGTTCTGAGCTCCGCTTAATATTTTTGGGCGCTATGTGTGTGTTTGGGGGTTAGGGGTCTGGTTTCGAACACATGAGGGCAGCATTGTAAACAGGAGTAACAAAGTGCCTTAACTATTTTGCTTGTTTAAAAATTGTGATGTAGCGCTCGTATGCTGCCTGGCTGCCGTTTCAAAGCGCTTTGAGACACTGCAAGCATGTAGGCACGACACTACGGGGCTTAGAGAACACAGTGATTAGAGTGCTATGTATGCAGGGGCACGGGCTGTGAGGTAATGTCGCCGCACTGCGCAGCACTAGTGTTTGGAAATTATTTATTCCTGTGTGAAATGACATTGTTTGTTGGCTTTTTAAGAGGGAGGAAATATTAGCAACACTTTACCTGACCACTTTAAAAAGGATAAATTCCCTAGTCAAGAACTATTCCAATAGGATTTTTCGAATTGTATTTTTTTTATTCTGAGTAAATGAGATGTGTCATTATTCCTTTCTGCATAATAATGTACATTTTTCATCACGTGACTGACCCTGTAAGTAGACCGTTAATGTACCAGTTACACGGGCAGCATGCATGTATAGGATTGCATTATCGCATTTACATAGCGCTTTATACCCAATTGTGGGGTCCCGAGCGCATTATCGGCTGGTAGTACGCTGGGAGGAGTGCATAACTGGATGAATGTTGTATTTATTTTTGTGAATCAATAAATGGTAGGGTTTTGGTGTCGTGTGCGAGTGACTAGTGAGTTGCTTTTATCTTGTCCTGGGGCGTGGTGCCAGGAAGTGTGTTGAAGACGCAAGAGAAAGATAGGCGCGTAAAAGTGTAATTGTGATAAGCTGACCGGTACGGGTTGTTTCACGGTCCCGAATTCTATTTGCGATTACAGTCACCTTCCAGTTTATTTCCATGCTGATTACAGCATGTTGATTAATGACTCTGAAGCGCCTTGAAAGTGTGGGAGGGAAAGAAGAACCAGGCACCTTCCGAGAACATGGGAAACGAGGGCAGATGAAATTAAAAACAAGTGCGGCCGAAAGTGAAAGCGCCGCGTTTGGAGAAAAAGTGCACCAGGGCCAGCACGAGCTCCATCTGTTTCCAATTAACGCGAACGCGACAGCGGGCACGATAATTGGAAACAGATGGCGCCGATGCTCGCTCCCGAGCACCCTAGGCCAGGGGAGAAAGAAGGTGGGACATGCACCCGCCTTGGGTCAATTGCGTGCTGTCTTTCTTAGAAAGACATATGCAAAGGCCAATCGCGGGTTAATAAAAAAAAAAAAAAAGCGCCACGAGCGTGTGTTCAGAGTTGAAAAGCCCTTACTAAATGCCTCGCAGAGCAGCGCATGCGCGCTGGCTCAGGCGAGACCTAAAAATCACAAGAGGGAAGTGTCTGAAATCTACCAGCATCCGTGCTTTGGAGTATCTCACAGCAGGCCATAATTAGCATGTGTAACCATGCAGTGCTCTAAATCTCAACCAAAAGTGGCAAAAGCCTGAAAACTGCAAGAGCCACCGCTTCCAGGAATTACAGAAGCAGGAAAAAAAATGGACACAGGCTGTTTTTCCTTATTCTTTGGTAGGGTGCCAAGTAAGTGAAAAGAAGCAACCAGAGGCTGCCTTAAGGCTTGTCACCACCTCTCAATGACAATACTGTCGACCCACACAACTGCAAGACATGCATTTGAACCATGCCCGAATATTTACTTAAACATGTAAATATATAATTATTTTTTTCCACAGTAATTCCTTGGTATCCCAACACCAACCAACCAACCAACCGGGTGAAATTCTGAATATATAGCATCAGAGATTTCTACACTTCTTTAGCAATACCAACGTAAACCACAAACATGTGGAACATGGAGACTCAAAAGAGTATCAATCAATTGCCTTTACTTCCACTCAATCACATAATCTTACATGGATATCACTAACTGTGCAGTTCTTCTATCAACTTAGCCCCAATGCTTTCTCGCACCCATGCCAACAGCCATCCACTACCTCCAAAGGAGGCTGTACCTTGAACCTAATCAGAGAATAATTCCTCCTGTGTGCAGGTCATGAATATTTGGTCCTACTGCCCGTGGTGGAGGTTGTCCCATGGACCCACCAAGTAGAACTATGATCAGCAGCTTCCTGTTGTGTTCATATGCCCCCTCACTGATCCCATCATCAGCCACCGTACTCTAGTCTGTGTTCACATAAAATGCTTCAAATACGCATCTTCTCCCAAAAAAGGACGCCACAGACTCGGTTTACATTCAAACCAGGATGGATCTTGACACACAAGGCGAAGAGAGAACACAAAGCAACATGTCAGCAAGGAAACCGATGGACGTGTTGTGAGCCGGTGTGCAGCAGGCGCAGAGCTATTTCTTTCAGTACTGTGTTTTGTCTTAGCTTGCTTCTTTTAAGTACTGAGCCACAATGTGGAAGCTCCCCTAAGGCAAATCGGGCTCCCTGTCCCTGGAGGGCGCCTGCTTGTTTGGCTGGGATTCATTGCTCTACGAGACTTCATTCACATGGCATCTTAGGCTTCTCTGACAGGTTCAAGTCTGCTTGTTGGCCCCAGCGATGCACAGCAGCCCTGCTCCTAAAGTCTCCCCATAGCCACATCTACCGAGGCAAGAAGATAAATTATGCACGAAGAAGTGCCAGTGTGGAAGCCAGACTGCTTCCCACATACACTTTAATGATGCGTGTACCCTCGAACCTGCTGAAAGGCGCATTCCTACCCCCAAAGTGGCTTATCCACTAAAACTCTTAGATTACTCACATGAAGGGAGTGTCTTCAGTAGCGCCAACCTTAGAACATACCCAGTGCTTGCAGCAGCCTTGTTTGGAAAGTTTCCACCTTAGGCTCCTCTGTTGTCCCTGCAGTAAGCAGGCTCAGAAATTGATGTTTGACTGGTAAGCTGATCCCAAGTGACCTGGAAGTCATAGCGCAGCTGCGCCCACGTCCTACCTACTCAAAGGTCTGTGTTACACGGAGCCCTGGGGGTTCAAGCGCCTCCCAGGTTAATATAATATTTTTTTTAAAACACGCAACAGCATTAAAAGTCTTGTGTCTTTTCAGACAGTAACAAAAGACGAGGGGTTTGGAGGCGCAAGAGGTTAAGCGATAGGCTGGTGTGTTTGTGGTCACCTGGTGCAGATAGAGTTTTCCAGCACTGCCTGAAGTCAAGGGAAAGGCATATGTAGTCATCAAAGTCCAAACTGCCTGCTTTTCTCCCCTTGCCTCTACCACTGCATTTCTACCAATTGAGCCAAGCAGGGCCGGCTTCAGAGATGGTGGCACTCTTTGCGACAAATACTGTTGGCCCCCCTCCACACACAAACAACACATTTTTTTCTTTGGTGCTGTCTGTACTTTCACAGCTGTGTACCTGCATAATTTCTATAGAATCATAATTTCATTTGGCCCATATGTGACCATTATTCTGTCTCCAGAGCGGTCAGCCGTGCAGAAGGCACGTGCTCCATCTGATCTCCCTAACAGGGAGGGCAGTGGACATGGGATGGATGGCGGGATGAGGAGGGAACACACAGGAAAGGGAGGGACCCACTGGCCCATATGTAACCAATTCTGTCTCCCTTTCTACTTGCAAAGCGGCCATGGAATAGATGATCATGTAATTTGGATACTTTTCTGACCCAGTGACAAGCACGGACACTGACATACACTGGTTTCTGTCTCAGCTCCACAGCTCTATATCATGTCCCATCCTCAACACCCATTCACACTTCAAAATTGCACTTTACAAGACTCATATTACATGAAAACCAAAACTACAGAAACTCTGAGAAGAAAAGGAAATACTACTACATGTTAGGGGAGCATACCATGCAACATGACCTAAAATGAGTGAAATGTAAAAGAGGACTGCGTGGCTGCTTTGAATTACATCAAGGGTTCTTACAGTCTTTGCCAAGAACCAGATCAGGGTTTTTTTTATTTGCAAAGTTAAAGCCTTTAATATAAGATCGCATAGAATCACATTTCAATGGCAGGCTGTATTTATTGTCAGCGCTTACCACTAGCGGGGCCCTTCCCTGCACACAGCAAAGTCAGAGTAGATGCTGCTTTTAAAGATGCATGTCGATTACTCCAGCGTGCCCCTTTTCCCTTCCACGTTCAGTGTTTGAGTGGGATGGAATTGGGTTGTAGGGGGGGGGGGGGTGTCCAAAAGGACCATGGCCAAAGAAACTTAACAAGGAATCCGTTCCAAAAGGTGAGGGCTGTTTAATTGTGTGACTTAATATTTAAGTAGAATTCTGCTCTTTTGACAGAGTGCCACCTGTAAATTATTGTGTGCTTCACTGAGTCTTCTTTAATTGCATTCTGATAGACCACAGAGCAACGAACATGTGCCTAAAACAAACCAGGCCTATTGGCTTTGCCAGTGCTTATTAACAGTATCAAATAAATAAATAACCCCATGTGAAAAATTAGAATGGAAAATGCATTAATTCTCAAAATATGAGACAGTGAATTAAACCTTTCCAAGTTCTGTGGTAGGAGTAGCTTTGAAGTGAATCATTTACTCCAGTTCTTCCTTCTGTACCAAATTCTCCTCTGCATTCTCTCATTCTGCTATATAGATGCTTAGACCCTCCTATTCCCTGCATCTCTCTGAAATCCTCTCAAATCTCCATCACGCTTTTCACTCAGACCATTTGCATTTACTTCCTTTGCATCACCTTCTCTTCACCATACCCTCGCCCGTGCGTGCAGACACACACACTTCAAAAAAAGCACAGTCTCCCTCAGAAACAGAGAACGAATAGTTTCTTACCTGTCGGTGTAGTTTTGCAGCTTGAAGACTTTCTGGATTCACTATGCTGTGCATTATTCCGCCATCTCGTGGTTGGGTCCGGATTCGTAGTCTTTTTTTGTGTTTTTTTTTTTTGTTTGTTGGCCCAGGTGGGCGGCGACGCCCCACCATTTGGTGTCTTCGGTGACGTCGTCGCGCTTCCTGCGGAAGCTCCCACCCTTGGTAGCCATCTTCGGATTCTTTTTTCTTTTCCTCTTACAGTTTTTGTCGTCTATGTCTTTCTCTTTTATCCTTCAATTTTCCTTTTGATCCCTCTAAACTCTGTATGTAGTCTAGTTGTACCCTTGACCTCCTATGTTATCTTCCTGGCGGAGGCGGGTGGGATCGCTAGTGAATCCAGAAAGTCTTCAAGCTGCAAAACTACACCGACAGGTAAGAAACTATTCGTTTTGCAGCGTGAATCTTTCTGGATTCACTATGCTGTGCATAGACTTTGTAGCGGTTTTGTTATTGCGGTGGTTGGGTGAAGATGAGCATTGGTTGCTGAAAATGTGCTGTAAGACCTTCTGTCCTACTTGTGCCTCTTTGTTCATCTGGATATCCACACAGTAGTGTTTGGTGAACGTGTGCACGGAAGACCATGTTGCCGCTTGGCAAATGTCTTGTATAGGTGTGTTCGCTAGGAACGCAACCGTTGCTCCCTTCTTCCTTGTTGAGTGAGCCTGGGCGGCTCCCTCTAATTCCTGTCCTGCCTGCTTGTGGCAGAGTTGTATTGCCTGTGCAATCCATTGTGCTATGGTATTTTTTGTTACTGGCCGTCCCAGGAAACTGCTTGCGAAGGAAACAAAGTTGTTTTGTTTTCCTGCATTCCTTCGTCCTTTCTATGTAGTGCATCACTGCCCTTCTGGCGTCCAGCGTGTGTAGCGCCTTTTCTGTGGGCGTTGATGGTTTCTGGAAGAAACTTGGTATCTGTATTGTCTGGTTAATATGGAACCGCGACACCACCTTTGGCAGGAAGTGTGGGTCTGTTCTCAAGACAATTCTGTCCTTGTGTATTTGCAAGTAGGGCTCTTGTAGTGTAAGAGCCTGCAGTTAACTGACCCTTCGCAGTGACGTGATAGCCACTAAGAATGCCGTTTTTAGTGTGAGCATGTGCAGTGTGATCTTGTGTATGGGCTCAAATGGTGGTTTCATCAACTGTGTTAGCACAGTGTTGAGGTTCCAGCTTGGGGCTGGCATTCTTTTAGGGGGGGCTATTCTTTTAGCCCCTTCCAGGAATCTTTTGACCACCTGGGAGGTGAAGAAGCTTTTCCCCGCTTCTCCCTGGTGTAGGCCACTATGGCTGCTAAGTGAACCCTTAGTGACGAGTAACTCAGCCCGCTGTGTAGTAGGTGCGTTAAGTATTGTAGTACCGTTGATTCTTTTGTGACCTTTCGTTGCAGTCCCTCTTTAATGCACCATTGCGAGAACCTTTTCCACTTTGCAATGTAACATTTTCTTGTAGTGGGTCTCCTTGCTTCTCTGAGAACTGCCATGGTGCTTGGTGGTAGCTTGAGGTGTGCGAATTCTAGGTCCTCAGGAGCTATGCTGCTAGGCTGAGGCTCTCTGGTTCTGGGTGGAGCACTTTTCCGTCTTGCATTGTCAGGAGGTCTTTCCTTCTGCTGAACCTGTGTGCTGGTTCCTGCGCCATTTCCATTATTTGTGAGAACCATGATTGTCTGGCCCACTGAGGTGCCACCAGTATGAGTGTCATGCTGCTGCTCCTGCATTTGCTGAGCACCTTGTGTAACAGTGGTATCGGGGGAAAAGCGTATGCAAATTCGTTCGACCAACTTATCCATAGCGCATTCCCTAGGGACCTTTGGTCCGGTTGTCTGGATGCGTAATGTTGGCATTTTGCATTCTGGAGTGTTGCAAACAGGTCTATCCGTGGTGTACCCCACTTTTGGAACAGCCGCTGCACCTCCTGTTGGTTGAGCTCCCATTCGTGGGATGCCGACGTCTGTCTGCTGAGTCGGTCTGCCTCTACATTGTCTATTCCTGGGAGGTGTATTGCCAGTAGGTCTATCCTTAGAGGGATGGCCCATCTCCAAATTTCCTGTGCTAGGTTTGATAGCGGTGCCGACTGTGTACCACCTTGTTTGTTGATGTAGAACATGGTGGTTGTGTTGTCTGTTTGTATCAGCACTTTCTGTCCGTAAAGCTGCTTTTGAAAGGCTTTTAAGGCTAGGAACACAGTTTTTAGTTCTAGGTAGTTGATGTGTTTCACTGCATCTTGTTGTGACCACAGCCCCCTGACGCGGAGTCTGTGCATGTGCGCGCCCCAGCCCTGCTGTGAGGCGTCTGTTGTGATGGTCACTGTTGGAGTTGGCTGTGTGAATGGCTTCCCCTGTAATATGTTCTCTTCCTTCCACCACGCTATTTCTTGCTGCACTGCGTGTGTGACAACCACTAGATCTTCCCAACTCCCTGTCGCTTGTGACCACTGCTGCTGTATCCATTCTTGGAACGGTCTCATGTGCAGCCTGATATGTGGGACTAGGTGGATGCACGATGCCATCATCCCCATTATTCTGCTCACCGTCCTCACTGTCAGAACTTGCCCCTTGCAATAATGACATGTTTCCCTCAGGAGCGCTATAGTTCTCTTGTCGCTGGGGAACACCTTGGACTGTGTGCTGTCTATTTGTGCCCCTAAGAATATTTTGATCTGCTGCGGTTTTGTTGACGATTTCTCCCAATGTATTGAGAAACCTAGTCTGGACAGTGTTTGTATGACTTGATTGATGTGATCCTTGCAGTGTCTGTATGATCCTGCTTTCACAAGCCAGTCGTCGAGGTAGGGGTATACATGTATGCCCTTCCTCCGAAGGTGCGCTGCAGCTGCTGCTAGGCATTTTGTGAACACCCTTGGTGCGGACTTTAGTCCGAAGGCTAGCACTGTGAACTGGTAGTGATTGTGGCCTATCACGAATCTTAGTAGACGTTTGTGTTTGTGGTTGACGGGTATGTGCAGATATGCATCTTTCAAGTCTATGGTCGCCATGTAATCCCCTTGTTGGATTTGGGGTATTACTTCCTGAAGTGAAGTCATTTTGAATTTTTACGAACTTGTTCAGGAATCTGAGGTCCAGTATTGGTCTTAGTGTCTCGTCTACCTTTGGCACTAGGAAGTACGTGGAGTATACTCCCTTGTTCCTTTCGTTTATTGGAACTGGTTCTATTGCTCTTTTTTGTAGCAGCTCCTCTGCTTCTAGACGTAGGAGGGCGAGCTCCCTTGCGGGAATTGCCCGGTGTCTTGGTTTTTGCCTGGGGGTGTTTTTGGAGTTCTATGCAGTACCCGTGCTGTATGATGTTCAGTATCCACTTGTCCGTGGTAATCTTCCTCCATTGTGTGAGGAACTTTCCTATTCTGCCCCCAACTGGGGTTGTATGCTCGGTGGTTATTTTTTGGCTGTGTGTGTTTTTTATTTTGTCCTTTTGTTGACTTCTCCTCTCTCTTGGTGTTAATAGGGGAGGATTTGGTTTGTTTGTGGAGTCACTTTGAGGTGGGCTGCTGTCCCCCTCTTCGGGCCTGTCCCCGTCCGTAACCGCGCCCTCGAAAGGACCGTCCTCTGGGTTGGTACTGCCAATTTTGCTGCTGTTGTCCCTGTTGGCTTTGGCCCTGGTTGTTCCCCTGGTATCCTTGCTGGGGGGACTGTTGTGAAGTGGTGGGTGCATTGCCCCCTCTACCACTGGGCCGCCTTGAGGGGTTTCCTCTTCTCATCCCCCTGAACTGCAGTGCTCCCATGGACCTCGCAGTTTCGTTGTCCTTTTTTAGTTGCGTCAACTTGTAGTCGACCGGTGCTCCAAACAGTTTCTCCCAGTCGAAAGGTGTGTTGAGGATGTTACTCTGTACCTCCGGCTTGAAGCCCGAGATCCTGAGCCATGCGTGTCTCCTTTCAGTCACCCCTATCATCATTTGCCTGCTGGAGTTCTCTGCTGCGTCCAAGGCTGACTTTAGGCAAGTGTTCGCGATAGCCTTGCCCTCCTCCGCTAGGTAATTAGCCCTTTGTTGGTATTCTTCTGGCAGGTGTGTAATGAGCTGGCTCATTTCATCCCAATGCTGGTATGCATGCCTGCTGATGAGGGCGTTGGAGTTGGCGATGCGCCAGTGTATGGCTGCGTTCCTCTCCACCTTTCGTCCTGTGAGGTCTATTCGCTTGCTCTCCTTGTCTGGAGGTGGGCCTGTGTTGGTGGGCACACCGGCCCTTTTCCTGGCCGTTGCTGCGATAATGGAGTCTGCTGGCACTGACCCTTGAATGTACGCAGGGTCTTTTGTGGAATGCTTATATTTCTTTTCGCTTCTAGGTGTAACCGCCTTGCAGACTGCAGGTTCTCTGAAGGCCTCCCTTCCCTGGTCCAGGACGCCGGGCAACATGGGTAGGAATTGGCTCTTTGTTTGTTGAGGGAGCAGGGTTTCGAAGAGGAAACCTGCTTTTGTCTTTTCCTCCTGCATTTCGACCCCATATGTCTTTGCAGCCTTCTGGACGACTCCATTGTAGACTCCGATGTCGTCTGGCGGCGAAGGCCTCGAGGGGTAAGAGTCTACCCCCTTGTGAGAAAGTGCCATCTTTCTTACATGGTATGCCCCCACTTTTTGCTGAATGGCTGATGTACTTTGACTGAGTGTGCCCTGGGCTCCTGCCAACCAGGTACCCAGGGGCTGTGTTCCTTCCCTAAAATTGCATTGATACCTACACCCAATTGACATCCCTGGCCACAGGTCAGCCCCTGGTAAATGGTACCATGGGTACCCAGGGCACTGTGACCAGGGAAGGCCCCTAAGGGCTGCAGCACTTGTTGTGCCACCCTTAGGGACCCTGCACCTTACACACACACACTGCCTTTGCAGGCTGCGTGTCTTGGTGCAGAACAAAAGTGAAGAGTCGACATGGCTCACATCCCTGTGTGCCATGCCTACAAGCCACTGCCCTGGCCTAGGTCAGCCACCCCTCTAGCTGGGTGCACTATGCCAGTGGTGAGGGCATAGAGGCATGAGCCCTGTGCCCCTACAGTGCCCAAGTCCATTCTTGGGCATTGTAAGTACAGTGCTGCCATTAAGAGTATATGGTGCTGGGAGTCTGTCATTACGAACTCCACAGCACCATAATGGCCCCACTGAAGACTAAGAAGTTTGGTATCAAACTTCTCAGCACGATTAAACCCCCACTGATGCCAGTGTGGGATTTAATGTAAACGCACTCCAGAGGGCATCTTAGAGATGCCCCCTGAAACCAACCCGACCTCCAGTGTCCGGACTGAGTGGCTGCCCAGGCTGCCACCACCAGACATGTTTCTGGACCCCTGGGTCGAGAGCCTCTGCTCTCAGGGGCCTGAAACAATGCACATCCCGGGACGAGGTGCCAAAGCCTCCTCCCCCAGGATGGGCAGGGGGAGCTTCAAAGGCCTGCCGCCTTTGGAGTTTCCCCAGACCATTTGCTGCTTCCAGCAAACTGGTCCCCACTGGTTCTACCCCACTCCTGGCGGGAGAACCGGCGGGAAAACCAGAAGCAGGAAATGGGTTGTGCCCACCTCTGCCAACTCCACCCCTAAGGTGGGGGAGGCGAGGTGAAGCACAAACTCGAGTCCCCGCCATCTTGAGGATGGGGGACCTGGCCAACCAGGGACAGGCTCCTGCCCCCTCCTACTGGAGAGGAACAGAATAGGGGGTGTACCCACCCCAGGGAAGGGACCCATTGGTCCCTGCCCTTACCTACCTGTAACCACCCCTAAATTTAGTATTATGGGGCTCCCTGAACCTTCCTTCCGGAGTTCCCAAATCCGAAAACAAGAAGAGAAGACGAAGCAAGAAGACCAGCCGTGCAGCTGCTAAAAAGGAGGCGACAACAACTGACTTGGCCCCAGCCCTACCGGCCTGTCGACCTCTGAACCTGCTCCTGCGGAATCCCGGCCTCAGCAACCTCACAAACCCCGGAGGACCTGACTTCTGTGCTACAGCCTTCGACCCAGGGACTCCCACGAGCAGTGGTACTGCTCAAAAGAAAACCTACCAAAGACCCGGCCCTGGCACGGAGCCGCGAAACCTGCACACTCTGCACCCGCCGAGTCCAGCCTGTGCCTGAGTGACCAAAGACCTCGAGGACGTCCCCCGGCGATTCTGACCTGGAATCCAGTGGCCAAGGACCCTCCTCGGCGACCCAGACGACGCCTGCAGCCTCAGGACAAGGGACCCCTCCAACCGCGACCAGCAGGGGTAAGATTTCCCGACCTCAAAGACACCCCTGCACCCGGCGCCCCACGGCCCCCTGTGCCCAACTCCTGGGTGTCTACCTATCCTCCAAGACCCCAACTTACCTCCTGAAGTGTTGGTCGTCCCTGAAGAATCACCGTCCCCGAGCCTGCAGCCTTTCTTCACCTTTCACGACCTCTATTGTTTAACATTGAGCGCCCGACGGCTCAAAGCACCCTGCACCCAGCCGCCCGAGTGCCCCTGGAAGTGCAACCTCTATCCTAACCTACTTCCCTACTTGCCCTGAGCAAGTGACCAGGAGCCCAGCTCCCACAGTCGCGTGGCCTGCTTGCCAGCAGCCACCAACCCGGGGCCCCCCGCCTGCCATAGGATAACATTGGGCCTTCTCACTCTGCACCCGGCCGCCCCTGTGCCGCTGAGGGTGTAAAACTGTACTTACCTGATCCTGGGGACCCCTGAGTCTTACCCAGAACCTTAACCCTGCCAGTCAAGTACTTACCCGAAATCCGATAACTCACTTTTCTTCCATAGGGTTCCATTGACTGGTTTTCTGCGAAATTTCTTCTAAGTGTGGAGTTCTGAAACTTTAGAATATTCACCAAAAATCAACCGAGTCACGAAAACGAAAATACTCACCTAGTATTAGGAGGGGCCTCAGTGCTGGACCCGAGTGCCCAACACTGGCCCTAAAAAGTAATCGCAACGTTACTTACCGTTAACTCACTTTTCTTTCATAGGGATCCATTGACTGGTTTTCTGTGAAATTTCTTCTAAGTGTCGATTTCTATATTTTACAAATATTCTTTAAAAATCGAACAAACTACAAAAACGTAATTACTTACCTGTTTTAAGTAAATGTCCCAGTGCTGAACCTAGGAGTCCAGCACTGGATTACAAAAGTAACGTAAACATACTTTGCTTGCACACTGTATTTCCTTTCATAGGATAACATTGGTAATTTTACCCAGAAAAGTTTCTAAGTGTCAGCTTTTGAAATATAGTAATATTCTTCAAAAATCACTACAATAACCAAAACGCTTTTTCTTACCTGTTTACAGGAAGTGTCCCAGGACTGAATCCAGGATCCAGTCCTGTGGTTAGAAAAAGTGCTCTGCAAAGTAATCAATTGTAATTAAGTATAATTTTCCATTGAGCTCAATGTTGCATTGAATTTGACCCTGTGTTGCCTCTTGCACCAACTGTGATAACCACTATCAAAAAAGTCTACTGCCTATCTGTAAGGTGAATAACCAAAGCATCTCATACTGAGAAAGTATATTTTGATCCTATTGTTGGTTCTAAAATAAAACAAGCATATATTTTTTTATATACAAACCATTGGCCTAGAGTTCAGTTCTTGAGTGTGTGGCTTCATTTGCTGACTGAGTGTGTACAACAAATGCTTTACACTGTCCTCTGATACTGCCTTACTGCTCGACCAAGCTACCACT
Organism: Calotriton arnoldi; assembly: GCA_963921515.1. Taxonomy (NCBI): domain Eukaryota; kingdom Metazoa; phylum Chordata; class Amphibia; order Caudata; family Salamandridae; genus Calotriton; species Calotriton arnoldi. The sequence goes on along the minus strand of CAWUFW010000151.1, from coordinate 1,003,379 downwards.
TTGGAGAGTAAGGTTATATCTAACTTTAGCCTCTGTCAACCCTCTGGGGACTGTGGACTCTGTACACCCTGAACCTTACTTGGGTACAGTATATACAGAGCCACTTTCCTACATTGGTGGATCAGCGGTGGGATACAAACTTGCATTTGTTGGACTACTTGGTTACCATCTGATCACACGACAGAACTCTTAAATTGCCTTTAGAATTCTGATTTTTTAATTGGCATTTTTTTACCAAATTACTAAAAGTCTTGTTAGGGCCTTGCTTAAGTCCCTGTAGCATCTTAGAAAATAAAAAGTCACTATAGCCAAGGTTAGAGGGGTTAGAATTTTTTTTAAAAATGTCTCAAGACAAGAACCCAGCTACTAGTGAAGATAATAATGACATACAGGAACTGGTTGAGGAGCTCGACCTCACCCCTTATCTTCATTTGTCTTTCAAAGAGATAAGGTCCTTATGCAAACTTAAAGATATACCAATGGGCCAGCATCCAGCCAAACAAGGGCTCCAGGAGCTCCTGGCTGAGTATGCTAAAGCCCACCCCTCTGAGCATGGTGATGACCCAACAGAGGAGGAAAGGAATGAGGAGGATGGGGATGGTAACCCACCTCCATCACTTCCTAGGGAAGATAGGGTCCCTGCACCCTTAACTCCAAGAATAGACCTCTGGGGACCTAGGGGCCACCTAGGTGGTCCTGGTCCCAGAGAGGACACTGAGGATACCCTCAGTGAGGAGGACAACTTGTTAGCCAGGTTGGCCAAGCGACTGGACCCAGAGACCAGACTCCTGGCTCTAGAGAAGGAAAGACAGGAGATGGGTTTAGCACCCATCAATGGTGGCAGCAATACTAAAAATAAGGATAGGGAGGAAACTTCTGAACCTAAAATCCCCAAAGGGATTGTCCCTAAGTTTGAGGAAGGTGATGACATCACCAAATGGTTCACAGCCTTTGAGAGGGCTTGTGAAATAAGAAGAGTAAAGAAACCTCTGTGGGGGCACTCCTGTGGGAACTGTTCTCTGGTAACTGCAGAGACAGGCTTCTGACCCTCTCTGGGCCAGATGCAGGGTCCTATGACCTCATGAAGAGTACTCTGATTGAGGGATTTGGGCTCACTACTGAGGAGTATAGAATTAGATTCAGGGGGCTCACAAAACCCAGACCCAGTCCTGGATTGACTTCGTGGACTACTCAGTAAAGACACTGGATGGCTGGTTAGCTGGACATAATGTGCATGATTTTTCTGGACTTTACAATTTGTTTATGAAGGAACACATACTAAGTAATTGCACAAATGAAAAGTTGCATCAGCATTTGGTAGACCTAGGTCTAATTTCTCCCCAAGAATTGGGAAAGAAGGCAGACCACTGGGTCAAGACTAGGGTGACAAGGACAACCACTGGGGGTGACCAAAAGAAGGTGGTCACCAAACCCCCAGGGGAAAGGTGGTGAGAATCCCCAAGATAAAAAGTCTGAGTCTTCCAAAGGGCCCCAAAAACCTGTTCAGGGGGTGGGTCCCAAACTACTCCCTATGTGCCTCAACCCTATAGGGGGAAGAACTTTGATCCCTTGAAGGCCTGGTGTAATAACTGTAAGAAGTCAGGACACCTCACTGTAGACAAAACTTGCCCCCACAACAAAGCCCCTAAGGCACCCAGTACAGCTACTCCTGGGGCAGCAAGTTTACAGATGGGATCAGAAGTGTACCCTGAGCAAATCTGGGAACCCACTGAGGCAAGTCTGGTCTCCCTAGGGGAAGTGGAATTTGCCACTGTAGCTGTGTGGCCACCCAACTTAAAGAAGTATTTGCAATACCCCTGGGTGAATGGAACTAGAGTAGAGGCTCTGAGGGATACAGGTGCCAGTGTCACTATGGTGAGGGACACACTGGTTTCCCCTGAGCAATACTTGATTGGGAAAACTTACCCAGTCACCAATGCTGACAGTGTCACCACTAGTCATCCCATGGCCCTGGTGACATTAGGCTGGGGGGGTTACTGGCCTGAAGCAGGTAGTGGTCTCTCCGAAGTTACCAGCTGCATGTCTGCTAGGAAATGATCTGGAAACCTCAGCCTGGGCAGAGGTGGAGCTAAAGGCCCATGCAGCCATGCTGGGCATCCCTGAATTGGTGTGTGTAAAAACAAGAGCACAGAGCAAAAGGCAGGGTGAAGAAATAGTGTTGGAGCCTGGAATGATGGCCCAGCCTACCAAGAGAAAAGGAAAGAAGACTGGCGGACCAGCTTCTACACAGTCACAAGAGCAGGACCCCTCTCCTCAGGGAGAGAACCTGGAAGCCCCAGAGGGAACTGAGCCCCTAGAGCTTGACCCTTACCAGGTTGAACTCTTGGGCCCAGGGGACCCTCTAGGGAAGAGCTGTGCCAGGGACAGCAAGACTGTCCCACTCTTGAAAGCCTGAGGCAGCAAGCTGTTTCAGAAGCCAAGGGAGATGTCAGTGGTACCCACAGAGTCTATTGGGAAGAGGGATTACTGTACACTGAGGCAAAAGACCCCAACCCTGGAACCACCAGGAGAGTGGTAGTGCCCCAGAAGTACAGGGAGTTCCTCCTAACTTTGGCTCATGACATCCCCTAGCTGGACATCTGGGCCAAACCAAAACTTGGGAAAGGCTAGTTAGCCACTTTTACTGGCCCCAGATGCACCAAAAGGTGAAGGAGTTTGTCAGCTCCTGTGTTACCTGTCAAGCCAGTGGCAAGACAGGTGGCCATCCAAAGGCCCCCTGATACCACTACCTGTGGTGGGGGTTCCCTTTGAAAGGGTAGGTGTGGACATAGTGGGTCCACTGGAACCTCCCACAGCCTCAGGGAACAAATTCATACTGGTGGTAGTGGATCATGCCACTAGGTATCCTGAGGCTATTCCCCTTAGGACTACTACAGCTCCTGCAGTAGCCAAAGCCCTCATTGGTGTCTTCACCAGGGTAGGGTTTCCTAAGGAGGTGGTTTCAGACAGAGGTTCCAACTTCATGTCTGCTTACCTGACCCACATGTGGAAGGAGTGTGGGGTGCAGTACAAGTTTACTACACCCTACCATCCACAAACCAATGGCCTTGTTGAGAGGTTCAACAAGACATTGAAAGGCATGATCATGGGGCTCCCTGAAAAACTCAAAAGGAGATGGGATGTCCTACTACCATGCCTGCTTTTCGCTTACAGAGAAGTGCCACAGAAGGGGGTAGGTTTCTCACCCTTTGAACTTCTGTTTGGCCATCCTGTGAGGGGACCACTCTGTCTTGTAAAGGAGGGCTGGGAGAGACCTCTCCAAGAACCCAAACAAGATATAGTGGACTATGTGCTTGGCCTAAGGTCCAGAATGGCTGAGTACATGGAAAAGGCATCCAAGAACCTTGAGGCCAGCCAGGAGCTTCAGAAGCACTGGTATGACCAAAAAGCTGCACTGGTTGAATTCCAACCTGGGCAACAGGTATGGGTTTTGGAGCCAGTGGCACCAAGGGCCCTCCAGGACAGATGGAGTGGCCCTTACCCTATCCTAGAGAAAAGAGTGAGGTCACCTACCTGGTTGACCTGGGCACCAGCAGGACACCCAAAAGGGTTATCCATGTGAACCGCCTAAAACTCTACAATGACAGGGCTGACATCACCATGCTGATGGTGACAGATGAGGAACAGGAAGCTGAGAGTGAACCTCTCCCTGATCTCCTCTCCCACAGCCCAAAAGATGGGTCAGTAGATGGAGTTGTCTTTTCAGACACCCTCACTGCCCAACAGCAGACTGACTGCAAGCAAGTCTTGCAGCAGTATGCTGGGCTCTTTTCCTTGACCCCTGGTCTGACAAACTGGTGTACCCATGATGTGGACACTGGTGACAGTGCACCTGTCAAAAACAAGATCTATCGTCAGTCAGACCAAGTTAAGGAAAGCATCAGAGCTGAAGTCAGCAAGATGCTGGAGCTAGGGGTTATTGAGCCCTCTGAGAGCCCCTGGGCTAGCCCAGTGGTTCTGGTCCCCAAACCCCATCAACAGGGTGAAAAGAGAGAGATGAGGTTTTGTGTGGACTATAGAGGTCTCAACTCTGTCACCAAGACAGATGCACACCCTATCCCAAGAGCTGATGAACTGATAGACAGATTGGGTGCAGCCAAATACCTGAGTACCTTTGACTTAACTGCAGGGTACTGGCAGATTGGCATGGCCCCAGGAGCCAAACAGAAAACAGCATTCTCCACACCTGATGGGCATTTTCAGTTCACTGTTATGCCCTTTGGTTTAAAGAATGCCCCTGCCACCTTCCAGAGGTTGGTGAATCAAGTCCTTGCTGGGTTGGAGTCCTTTAGTGCAGCTTATCTTGATGATATTGCTGTCTTCAGTTCCACCTGGCAGGATCACCTGGTCCACCTTGGGAAGGTTTTAAAGGCCCTGCAAACTGCAGGCCTAACTATCAAGGCATCCAAATGCCAGATAGGGCAGGGCACTGTGGTGTACTTGGGCCACCTGGTTGGTGGAGGCCAGGTACAACCCTTACAGCCCAAGATCCAGGCTATCCTGGACTGGATGGCTCCCACAACTCAGACCCAAGTCAGGGCATTCCTTGGCTTGACTGGGTACTACAGGAGGTTTGTGAAGGGATATGGGTCCATTGTGACTCCCCTCACAGAACTCACCTCCAAGAAGATGCCAAAGAAAGTAAACTGGACAGTCTGTTGCCAAAAGGCTTTTGACACTCTGAAAGAAGCAATGTGCTCAGCACCAATTCTAAAAGCACCAGATTATGCCAAGCAGTTCATTGTGCAGACTGATGCCTCTGAGCTAGGGATAGGAGCGGTCCTATCCCAGACCAATGATGAAGGCCAAGACCAACCTGTTGCTTTTATAAGCAGAAGGCTTCTCCCCAGGGAGCAGCGTTGGAGTGCCATTGAGAGGGAGGCCTTTGCTGTGGTCTGGTCCCTGAAGAAGCTGAGGCCCTACCTGTTTGGAACTCACTTCCTAGTTCAAACTGACCACAGACCTCTCAGGTGGCTAATGCAAATGAAAGGAGAAAACCCAAAACTGTTGAGGTGGTCCATCTCCCTACAGGGAATGGACTTTGAAGTGGAACACAGACCTGGCACTGCCCATGCCAATGCAGATGGCCTTTCCAGGTTCTTCCACTTAGACAATGAAGACTCCATAGGGCAAGGTTAGTCTCATCATCTTTCGTTTGGGGGAGTTGTGTGAGAAAGTGCCATCTTTCTTACATGGTATGCCCCACTTTTGCTGAATGGCTGATGTACTTTGACTGAGTGTGCCCTGGGCTCCTGCCAACCAGGTACCCAGGGCCTGTGTTCCTTCCCTAAAATTGCATTGATACCTACACCCAATTGACATCCCTGGCCACAGGTCAGCCCCTGGTAAATGGTACCATGGGTACCCAGGGCACTGTGACCAGGGAAGGCCCCTAAGGGCTGCAGCACTTGTTGTGCCACCCTTAGGGACCCTGCACCTTACACACACACACTGCCTTTGCAGGCTGCGTGTCTTGGTGCAGAACAAAAGTGAAGAGTCGACATGGCTCACATCCCTGTGTGCCATGCCTACAAGCCACTGCCCTGGCCTAGGTCAGCCACCCCTCTAGCTGGGTGCACTATGCCAGTGGTGAGGGCATAGAGGCATGAGCCCTGTGCCCCTACAGTGCCCAAGTCCATTCTTGGGCATTGTAAGTACAGTGCTGCCATTAAGAGTATATGGTGCTGGGAGTCTGTCATTACGAACTCCACAGCACCATAATGGCCCCACTGAAGACTAAGAAGTTTGGTATCAAACTTCTCAGCACATTAAACCCCCACTGATGCCAGTGTGGGATTTAATGTAAACGCACTCCAGAGGGCATCTTAGAGATGCCCCCTGAAACCAACCCGACCTCCAGTGTCCGGACTGAGTGGCTGCCCAGGCTGCCACCACCAGACATGTTTCTGGACCCCTGGGTCGAGAGCCTCTGCTCTCAGGGGCCTGAAACAATGCACATCCCGGGACGAGGTGCCAAAGCCTCCTCCCCAGGATGGGCAGGGGAGCTTCAAAGGCCTGCCGCCTTTGGAGTTTCCCCAGACCATTTGCTGCTTCCAGCAAACTGGTCCCCACTGGTTCTACCCCACTCCTGGCGGGAGAACCGGCGGGAAAACCAGAAGCAGGAAATGGGTTGTGCCCACCTCTGCCAACTCCACCCCTAAGGTGGGGGAGGCGAGGTGAAGCACAAACTTCGAGTCCCCGCCATCTTGAGGATGGGGGACCTGGCCAACCAGGGACAGGCTCCTGCCCCCTCCTACTGGAGAGGAACAGAATAGGGGTGTACCCACCCCAGGGAAGGGACCCATTGGTCCCTGCCCTTACCTACCTGTAACCACCCCTAAATTTAGTATTTAGGGGCTCCCTGAACCTTCCTTCCGGAGTTCCCAAATCCGAAAACAAGAAGAGAAGACGAAGCAAGAAGACCAGCCGTGCAGCTGCTAAAAGGAGGCGACAACAACTGACTTGGCCCCAGCCCTACCGGCCTGTCGACCTCTGAACCTGCTCCTGCGGAATCCCGGCCTCAGCAACCTCACAAACCCCGGAGGACCTGACTTCTGTGCTACAGCCTTCGACCCAGGGACTCCCACGAGCAGTGGTACTGCTCAAAAGAAAACCTACCAAAGACCCGGCCCTGGCACGGAGCCGCGAAACCTGCACACTCTGCACCCGCCGAGTCCAGCCTGTGCCTGAGTGACCAAAGACCTCGAGGACGTCCCCCGGCGATTCTGACCTGGAATCCAGTGGCCAAGGACCCTCCTCGACGACCCAGACGACGCCTGCAGCCTCAGGACAAGGGACCCCTCCAACCGCGACCAGCAGGGGTAAGATTTCCCGACCTCAAAAGACACCCCTGCACCCGGCGCCCCACGGCCCCTGTGCCCAACTCCTGGGTGTCTACCTATCCTCCAAGACCCCAACTTACCTCCTGAAGTGTTGGTCGTCCCTGAAGAATCACCGTCCCGAGCCTGCAGCCTTTCTTCACCTTTCACGACCTCTATTGTTTAACATTGAGCGCCCGACGGCTCAAAGCACCCTGCACCCAGCCGCCCGAGTGCCCCTGGAAGTGCAACCTCTATCCTAACCTACTTCCCTACTTGCCCTGAGCAAGTGACCAGGAGCCCAGCTCCCACAGTCGCGTGGCCTGCTTGCCAGCAGCCACCAACCCGGGGCCCCCCGCCTGCCATAGGATAACATTGGGCCTTCTCACTCTGCACCCGGCCGCCCCTGTGCCGCTGAGGGTGTAAAAACTGTACTTACCTGATCCTGGGGGACCCCTGAGTCTTACCCAGAACCTTAACCCTGCCAGTCAAGTACTTACCCGAAATCCGATAACTCACTTTTCTTCCATAGGGTTCCATTGACTGGTTTTCTGCGAAATTTCTTCTAAGTGTGGAGTTCTGAAACTTTAGAATATTCACCAAAAATCAACCGAGTCACGAAAACGAAAATACTCACCTAGTATTAGGAGGGGCCTCAGTGCTGGACCGAGTGCCCAACACTGGCCCTAAAAGTAATCGCAACGTTACTTACCGTTAACTCACTTTTCTTTCATAGGGATCCATTGACTGGTTTTCTGTGAAATTTCTTCTAAGTGTCGATTTCTATATTTTACAAATATTCTTTAAAAATCGAACAAACTACAAAAACGTAATTACTTACCTGTTTTAAGTAAATGTCCCAGTGCTGAACCTAGGAGTCCAGCACTGGATTACAAAAGTAACGTAAACATACTTTGCTTGCACACTGTATTTCCTTTCATAGGATAACATTGGTAATTTTACCCAGAAAAGTTTCTAAGTGTCAGCTTTTGAAATATAGTAATATTCTTCAAAAATCACTACAATAACCAAAACGCTTTTTCTTACCTGTTTACAGGAAGTGTCCCAGGACTGAATCCAGGATCCAGTCCTGTGGTTAGAAAAGTGCTCTGCAAAGTAATCAATTGTAATTAAGTATAATTTTCCATTGAGCTCAATGTTGCATTGAATTTGACCCTGTGTTGCCTCTTGCACCAACTGTGATAACCACTATCAAAAAAGTCTACTGCCTATCTGTAAGGTGAATAACCAAAGCATCTCATACTGAGAAAGTATATTTTGATCCTATTGTTGGTTCTAAAATAAAACAAGCATATATTTTTTATATACAAACCATTGGCCTAGAGTTCAGTTCTTGAGTGTGTGGCTTCATTTGCTGACTGAGTGTGTACAACAAATGCTTTACACTGTCCTCTGATACTGCCTTACTGCTCGACCAAGCTACCACTTTGGAGAGTAAGGTTATATCTAACTTTAGCCTCTGTCAACCCTCTGGGGACTGTGGACTCTGTACACCCTGAACCTTACTTGGGTACAGTATATACAGAGCCACTTTCCTACACCCTCTTCTGGTGACTCTGCGTCGAGGTCTTGCCAGTCCAAGTCTTGTGCCTCCGAGGGCTCTGAGTCCCGGTAAGACTGCATCTCTTCTTCGCCTTCGGCTTCGAGTCGTAGTCTTCTTCGTCCTGGTCTTCGAGCGGTTCGGGTGTTTTCGGGGGCTCGATGTATTCGGCGTCGAACTCCTCGAGTGCCTCGTGCGCTGGCTTCGATGGAATAGCGTATTGCTTCATCTTCTCGTCGAAGTCTTTTTACGTTGCAGGATGCTCGCCATCTCTGCCTCGAGCCTTCTCTTCTTTTCGCCATCTCGTGGGCCTTTTCGGCGTCGAGTGGTGCAGCGCCTCTCTTTGTGGTCGCGGTCGTCGAAGATGACGCCGGGCCTTCCTTTCTCGGTGTCGAGGCTTCCTTTTCGGAGGTGACCTTCGACGCCTTTGTTGTTTCGGAGGCTTTCGCCGATTGGGAGTCCTTTTCGAAGGATCCGCTCGGTTGCTTGTCCTTGGATGCTGTTGCTTTCGTCGAGGGTTTCGGCGGCAACGCTCCCTTTGAGGACTTTTCCACACTTCTAAGAGTGTCGCTCTGGGTTCTGGCTTCACTCTTTCGAGCGTCGCTTGGGTGCCTTGGGGTCGACGACTCCCTTACCTCCTTCGACGTTTTCTTATGGACCTCGACGACAGAGCAGTCCTCCGGTCCCTCTGCGATGTTGTCTTCCTCTCCGCTCGAGAGGCCCAGGTCTCGGAGCGATGGTGCTGGTCCCTGGCCCTGCATGTTGTAGTTCGCCCTTCTCTGTCTCTCTCTTACCCGGAGGGTCTTCGGGGTGAACGCCGAACACGCGTTGCAGTCTTCACTGATGTGTTCGAGCGGCAAGCAGAGGTTACAGACTGGGTGCTGGTCCTTCTGGGCGTACTTGTGGTGACAGTTCTGGCAAAACTTAAACGGTGTCTTGTCCATAACCGCTCTCAGGGAGCCCCCTGTGAGCGCATTCTCTGTAGGCGTCGAGATTTCGGTCGTGGACCTTCTACCTCGTCGTCCTTCTTGTTGTCTCCGGTTTACTTGTGTCGTCGTCCGGTGTCTCGGAAACGATCCTCTGTGGTGATATTCGACTTTGAGATTCTTCGTCCAAAGTTTCTGGAACTTCTCGGCAACGATCCAGACCCCACGGCGGAAAAAAGAATCTGAAGATGGCTACCAAGGGTGGGAGCTTCCGCAGGAAGCGCGACGACGTCACCGAAGACACCAAATGGTGGGGCGTCGCCGCCCACCTGGGCCAACAAAAAAACAAAAAAAAAAACACAAAAACAAAAACAAAGAAAAGACTACGAATCCGGACCCAACCACGAGATGGCGGAATAATGCACAGCATAGTGAATCCAGAAAGATTCACGCTGCAAAATTTTATTTTCCTTTTTGCTCAGTCCTAATTTCCACAACTGTGTAACTCCATCACCCACTTTCATAAAAATTCATCATTACTATTGGCACACAAGTAAACATTGCTCTGAAGAGATGCCAATGATTGGAAGAGCATGTAGTCTGCACACTTATGATCTAGTGACTCGCACTGTGAGGAACACCTACCTCCTTCAAGTCGTAACCTGAAATCACCCAGACACCTAGAAGTGACTCAATTCAGCTTATGCGCGATATAAGTCAATGGTACATGAAAAAAATACAAAAACACACTTCTATAAAATGCAAACATTTTAAAGATGAAAAATAACTACATCTTAAACAGGGACTGCACCGCTGCCATGGATTACCTTAAGAGTTATTACAATATTGAGAAAAACATCGGAGTTTTAGAGACCAAAATGAATGACTTGAAAATATTGCCGAGAATAGACTATTTTCAAAATTATTTTCCTAACCGCTGTGGCGCTCCTGATCGTTTCTCTCAAGGCAAAAAAGCCTCCATGGTAATTGTGCAGCCACAAGGGCCTCCAGCCCCCATGACAGGCCCATGACATCTCTAGCACTCTTCCGCACAGAATTTTGCCTGCCCTGCTGCGCACCAAGTAAAAGACAAGCAAGCCGCTCGTCATTTTAAACAAGAAACTGCTGCTGCTTTCATAATCTTTCTTCTGGTGTGAGGAGTGGCGTGAGCGCTCCCACACAGCCTCTAAGCTAAAGGACAGAAAGATGCGCGAGCAGGCACGCACCTTGCTAGCTCCAAACCATGTGTGCTTTAAGCGCCCATCCCGAGCCTCGCACCCGGTGTCGTAGCACCGGCCGCACCACCATAAAGCCCAGCCAAGCCAAATTCTCTTTAACGTACTCAGCAGGCCAGCCAGCTAGATACCAGAGGAGACTTTCTCTTTCACTCTCTCACTGAGTTGCAACCACGCAGGAATCTCCGTTCTCGACACACACTGAGCGTGGACGTGTATCACAATCTTCAATCAACTCTGACAAGCTGTGGGTGGGACCATACCTTGATCCAACTCCGTACACCTGACTATTGGAGGCTACCAATGTATAATCTATTTACAAGCATTCACACTGTCATTGGTGGCTACTTGATTGAGGGACCAACGCCCATTGGTCTAACAGGGCAATGCCGCCCCCCCTCCCACTGCGTTGCAGCCTGGGCTACAGCAGCCTCAGGCCACCGGATTCTTTCAGCAGACTGTATTCCGGGGCTATTGTACTTTGCAGGCCGTCCAAATGCCTTTGAAAAGTAGAGGCGGCTTTGTTTTTAGAAAACAGTCTTCGTGTGTTCCCTGCGATGTACCTTTCTTCAGCCCATTTGCAAGCTGTCAAAAAGTTTGTTGGGACAGAGAGGGTGTGGCTTAACGACTAGGGCGTCGGACTTTGAAGCTGGGGAACTAGGTTCGAGTCTAGCAGGAGGCTCAAACAGCCTGTGATGCTGAGCAAATCATTTAATCTCCCCCTGCCTAAAAATGAATATGGTTGTCTGTATGCAACTGGTGCACACGTAAAGCGCTCTGACACCTTCGGTCGAGTTCCCACTATATAAAACAACAAGCGCGTGCGCCTCGCACTGCAGCAGGGGGGGGGGGGGAGAGGAGAGGACCTGCGCGATTCCCTTGCGGGAGCGAGCGGCGCCAGGAGCGATAATTGCTACCATATGGCGCCAGCTGCTCGCTCCCGCAAGTGAATCGCCAAACGTGCACGCGTTGCCATTGAAGGCAATGGAACGCGTGCACGTTTTTGGCTGAAAAGCCGAATCGATTACAAAAGGTCTTTTAGGCGAGACCTAAAAAGGGGGACCCAAAACGTGTTATCCCCATTCCTTTTTGCATAGGAACTTTAGACACAGCTACAGCTCAAACAGCTGAACAGATTTACACCAAATTTGGCAAAAAGCTAGATCTTGGTCCAGAAAGAGTGCTTTTTGTGTTTTGGTGTAAATCCATTCAGCAGTTTGAGAAATTAAGGCTAAACAACTTTGCATATATCAGGCGCAAAGGATCCGCGGACCCGACAGATAAGCCGAGATCTGATCATCGATCAGGAGGTGGTGGCAGCGATCTTGGGACTCGGGACTAAGTCCTGGGGCCAAAAACATGTTTTTGTTATTTTGCTGTGAATTTGCAAAACATGCCTGGCACCCCTCCCTTTTTTTGTTGAATTTATCCTAGTGGATGGGGTCCCCGGGGTCTAATAAGGCTCGTGGAGGAGGACCCTACGGGCCCCTCTCCAATTTTAATTGAATTTGGCCCCAAGGAATGGGTCCCCAGGGCCCAATTAGAATGAGGGGGGGGGGGGGGGAGCACACTGCCCCCTCCATTTTTAAATGGAACTCTCCCGTGGATGGGGTCACCGGGACCCATTATAACCTGGGGAGGGGCAGCACGCTTCACTCCACTTGATATATATGTTTTGGCACTGGGGGTGGTGTTCTCGGGGCCCGAACACTACCTTTACGCCACGCATTCCAAAGGCTGTGCGCAGCGTGGGGTTGGTACCCTCTGGCAGAGGGATGTTCGGGGGTTTGGCTGCTTTCGGGTGGGTTGGAAACAGGGCCTGGCCAACCCTCTGCTGCGCACGTCCAAAGGCTGTGCGCAGTGTGGGGTTGGCTACCTGTGGGGGAAGGGTTGGCCACAGAGCCTAGCCACAGGCTAGGCCATGTGGCTAAAGCTCCCTCAATGCACCGCCAAATGCGTGCACGGCTTGGGGTTGGTTGAAGTCGGGTGGGTTGGCCACAGGCTGTGGCCAACCCCCCACTGCGCACAGACAAGGCACTGAGCAGCATGGGGTTGGCTGCCTCCACTGGGGTTGGCCAAGGGCCAGGCCCTGTGGCTTACCCACTTCTACCGCGCACAGACAAAGGCAGTGGGCAGCGTGGGGTTGGCTGCCTGCGGTGGGTTTGGCCAACCTCTTGTCATGCATGGCCAAAGGTCGTGCACAGCCTGCGGCTGGCTGGCTGCGGAGGGTGGCTTTATATATGGTAACAATATATTAATTTACTTTTTTTTTTTAACTAGAAATTTAATGGAAAAAACAACGCTTAAAGTAACGTTACAGTTAGGGGAAATGTTCAGTAACAATGTTACATTTTAAACTCTAAAAACCACAGAAATTCACCAGTAATAGCTATAGTTATCTCAAGTAACCATACCTTGTGCCCTCAGGTAACTATAACTCACTCGCCATGCACTCCTAACTACTCCACATATTACATCACTCATGACATCTTCTATGACACGTTTGATAAGATCACTGCAAAATTTGGAATGACATTATTAAGGAGAAAACTGTGCATGGTGGGGGCTCACGTTATAGTTACTTTAGGGCACGAGTTTTAATTTTATTCAGTTTGGATACACCAGACGATAGATCGTACAAAACAGCAGGAGTTACAAGGTCTAACCAAATCATGTTCCAAAGTATAACAAACTTCCAATACCTAGCGCTTAAGAGTTATAAAAACGTTTTGGGTTTGTATTTGACCACAGAAGGTGCTAGCACCATCAGTTTTTGTCAATCTTCATTTTAAGTGAACTATTTACTAATGTGCTAAGTAAAACCCTTGCCTTTTAACAAAATAAAGCAATGACTGACTGATCAGATTAAGCCTGGACTGATTTGCCTTATTATCCTGCAATAGCCAAGTGTCTAAAGGGAGTAAGTTGGCTGCACAAATGGAGTGCAACAGTGGTAATCAACATTACCCACACAGGATACAGACCAGTGTCAACTGCCCCATGACTCGAAGAACAAGGTCTAGCATGGTAGGAAGGGAGATGGACAAGCCTATTACCAAGAGCCAAGCATCTCTTCTACCTTTCTAGAAATCACACTATAACATTGAAGGTAGGAATAGAAATGTCATAATGAAATCATATCAGTGGTTATAAAACAAATACAGATTGTGACATATACCAAAATCTGTCACCCAAGCAAACTGCATGGGAGTACATTTTAAGTCATGCTGCAACAGCATTATCCATTATATTCTCAAAGTCACACACGTTTCTCAAAAAAATTTTTTTATCCTGGGCATGGGTTGGGGTATTTAATTTGACACTTGGATGAACAGGTAGGTCAGGCTGTGCTGCAATGGGCATAATGTGTAAACTAATATGCATTATAGAAATGACAAAAACAAACAAAATAAAAATAACAAAAGCAAATGTATCCACTTGTCACAAAAGATGTATAAAAAATGTTTTAGGAACACAGTCCCCAATACTGTATCTTTCACTCTGCACCACAGTCCTTGAAACTGCAAACTAACGACTAAAGCCGGACTACGTGAGCGCAGAATAAAGTGAATTGTGAAACAATATTATAGGTACAAACTTGACTTAAGATTTAAAAAATGCACGGTGGCATGAAAATATGGTTTAGTTATAATCTATGCTTTGTAGTAAATCTAAAAAGCAGGAAGAGAGCAGATATTTTCAACCTCTGCAAAACTGGAAGTTAGAGATGAAGCAATAGCTTGTTCAGTAGTTACTGATAATTTAATAATTGAATACTGTAAAAGCCAGAAACATATGGAGAAGGCCCGTTATTCATAGAAGCCAAAGATATGCTATATGCACAAGTTACTAACTTGTGTAACGATATATCTGTAAGAGACAGTAGTTAGGGACAGATTCCTTACCTTAGAATATCCCCAGGCGTCAGGCTGGTTCCGGAAAGTTTTTGCGTAGCAGTACCCTTGCGCGTCGGTAGGCGGCGTCGTGCGGCTCCGCGTCCGTCGTCGTGATCGCCGGGATGACGTCGCGGGCAGTACTTAGACGCCGCCCCTGCGCGCTGACGTCAGTTCTGTACACGACTTTCCGCGCCAGGAACGCAGAGCCATGCAAGAAGCTGACATAGGTGTCTGAAAAATACTAGGGCCCTGAAAAAGATGTCCTTAACCCTAGAAATCAGTTCGCAGAACGGAGAGGATGGGTGGGGCGGTAAGGAATCTGTCACTAACTACTGTCTCTTACAGATATATCGTTACACAAGTTAGTAACTTGTGCATCTGAAAGACACGTTAGTGACAGATTCCTTACCTTAGAATAGATACCCCAGCAATACCAACCCCGGTGGTGGGTCTGCGAACAAAGATCAGACAAGGAAGTCCTGGAGGACAGAACGGCCAAAGAAGCCGTCCCTCCGGACCTGGCTGTCAAGGCAGTAGTGCTTGGTAAACGTGTGCAGTGAGGCCCACGTAGCTGCCTGACATATATCCTGCAGCGGAACACCGCGGCCTAAAGCCGTGGTAGCAGCAGTTGCCCTGGTGGAATGGGCACGCAGCCCAACAGGAGGCTCCTTCTTAGCCAAAGAATAGCAGGCTTTGATACACAAGGTGACCCAGCGGGAGATGGTTCTCTTGTGCACCGCCTGACCTTTTTTGGCGCCCTCGTAGCCAACAAAGAGCTGGTCATCCACCCGGAAGTGTTGTGTGCGGTTGATATAAAAGGAAAGCGCACGTTTTGGGTCCAGACGGTGGAGCCTCTCTTCCTCTCTGGAAGGATGCGGAGGCGGAAAGAAGGTGGGCAAAGTGATGGTCTGCCCAATGTGGAAGGCAGTAACCACCTTTGGCAAGAAGGACGGACGCGTCCTGAGAACAACCTTTTCTGGATGGACAGACAGAAAGGGAGGTTTGCATGATAGAGCCTGGAGCTCACTCACCCGCCGAGCGGAGGTGATAGCCACCAGAAAGGCTGTCTTCAAAGTAAGAAGACGAAGAGGACAGTTATGTAGAGGCTCAAAGGGAGCGCACATTAAAAGGTAAGAACCAAGTTTAAGTCCCACTGAGGCATGACAAACGGAACAGGAGGGAAGAGGTGTGTAATGCCTTTTAGAAACCTGTTAACAACAGGGGACTTAAAAGAGAGGGCTGATCAGGGAGCCTGAGGAAGGCCGAGATCGCACAAAGATAGCCCTTGATGGTACCCAGGGCAGAACCCTGTTGGGCCAGAGAAAGAAGGAACAGAAGAACATCAGAAAGAGGGGCAGAGAGGGGATTCACAGCCTTTGCTGTGCACCATGCCACAAACTTGTTCCACCTGCAGGCGTATACCACCTTAGTGGAGGGACGCCTGGCTGCCAGAATCACATCCCAAACTTCGGGAGGCAAGTCGAAAGGAATCAACTGCCGCCGCTCAATCTCCACGCAAGCAGGTGGAGACTGGACAGGTTCGGGTGGAGGACCGTCCCCTGCTGCTGCGACACAAGATCCTCCCGAAGAGGCAGTCGGATCGGGGATCGACGCTCATACTGAGTAGCTCGGGATACCAAACTCTTCGAGCCCAGTCCGGAGCCACAAGGATGACTTGGGCCCGGTCGCGCCGAATCTTCTTCAACACTCTGGGTAGAAGTGGTATAGGCGGAAAAGCATACAACAGACCGCAACTCCACTCGCGACGAAAGCGTCGCCGAGCGAGTGCCGCCTTGGAAATTCCAACGCGCAGAACTGATGACATTGCGCGTTCTCTTCGGTGGCGAATAGATCTAACCAAGGCTCTCCCCACTGTAGAAAGAGTCCTTGCGCCACTTCCGAGTGAAGACGCCATTCGTGATCCATCATGCACCTGCGGCTGAGGTTCGTCCGCCCTGGCGTTCAGGGAACCTGCCAGGTGTTGAACCATCAAGAATATGCCCTGATGTTCCAGCCATGTCCAGAGGCGCAGAGCCTCCTGACATAGGGTCCACGACCCCACCCCGCCTTGTTTGTTGCAGTACCACATGGCGGTGGTGTTGTCGGTGAACACCTGCACTACCTTCCCTTTAACAGAGGAAGGAATGCCTTGAGTGCAAGTCGGGTCGCCCGGAGCTCCAGAAGGTTGATATGGAGGCGGGACTCCGCCGGAGACCAGAGGCCTCTGATCTCCGCCTCTCCCATGTGACCGCCCATCCCAGAAGGGACGCGTCCGTCACGACTGTGTGCTCTGGCTGGGGGAAGGGAGAGGGATCTGCCCATGACCCATTGCCGGTTCAAGAGCCACCACTGCAACTGTTTTGCAGTCCCCTCCGAGATCTGGACGTGATCGGACAGGTTGCCCTGGTGCTGCGCCCACTGGAACTTCAGGTCCCACTGCAGAGCCCGCATATGCCATCTGGCATGATCGACCAGCAGGATGCAGGAGGCCATGAGGCCCAGCAGCCTCAGGGTCATCCGTACCGAAACCCAGGATAGAGGCTGAAAGATCGGAATCATAGCCTGAATATCCCGGACTCGCCGTTCGGGAGGATAGGCCCGAAACTGCGTCGTGTCCAGAACTGCTCCGATGAAAAGGAGCAGTGGAGAAGGAATCAGGTGCGACTTCGGCACATTGATGGAGAACCCCAGCGAGTGCAGGAGTTCGGCCGTAGTCTGGAGGTGGGAGATGACTGCCTGGGACGAACCCGCCTTCAGCAGCCAGTCGACGAGGTAGGGGAAGACTGGAACCCCTGCCCGGCGCAGATGAGCTGCGACCACCGCCATCACTTTCGTGAACACCCGAGGGGCACTTGTGAGGCCAAAGGGGAGCACGGTGAATTGAAAATGCTCGAGGCCCACCATGAACCGCAGGTAACGCCGGTGGGCCGGCAGGACGGGGATGTGGAAATAAGCGTCCTGCAAGTCCAACGCTACCATCCAGTCTCCAGGGTCGAGGGCAGTCAAGACCTGAGCTAAGGTGAGCATCTTGAACTTCTCCTTCCGGAGGAAGCGATTGGCGTTCCGGAGGTCCAAGATAGGACGCTTGTCCTCCTTGTCCTTTTGGGCACTAGAAAGTAGTGGGAGTAGCAACCACGTCCTACTTCTGGGGTCGGAACGCGCTCGATGGCCCTCTTGGCCAAGAGGGCCGCAACTTCCTTCCGAAGAAGCACCAAGTGATCCCCTGACATGCGGTGGAATGGAGGTGGCATGGCTGGGGAGTGGTCTCGAAGGGAGGGAGTACCCCCTTCGGACAATGTCCAAGACCCACCTGTCCGAGGTGATGGCACGCCAGTGGTGAAGGTGATGGCGGACCCTGCCCCCTACTGGCGTGCTGTGCACCTGAAAGGAGGGACTAGGAGGGCTTGGAGGCCGCCGACGGGGCGGGGTTGGTGGCCTGACCCGCACGCTGGTTGCCCGAGCCGCCACGGCGGAAGCCACGTCCTCGGCCACGCGAAGACGCTTGCTGCGCGGGCCGGTGGCTGGGCAGCGGACGTGACTGGGCGCCCCTTCCGTAGCCACGAAAGGGGCGAAAAGCAGATGGCTGCGGAGGGCGTACAGCAGAAAGGCCCAGGGACTTGGCCGTAGCCCGTGAGTCCTTAAAACGCTCCAGCGCATGGTCTGCCTTGTTCCCAAAAAGACCGACCCCATCAAAGGGCATGTCCATAAGAGTGTTCTGGACATCACCCGAGAAACCAGTGGTTCTCAGCCAGGCGTGACGGCGCAGCGCCACTGTCGTTGAATAGATCTACCCAGCGAGTCGGCGGTATCAAGGCCACATCGAATGGTGAATTTAGCCGCATCTCTTCCTTCCGCAATGGCGCGGGAAAGCAGTGTCTGGACCTCCTCAGGACACTGGGGCAAAGCTTGCGCCACCGAGTCCCACAGAGAGTGGGAATATCGGCCCAAAAGGCAAGCGGACTTGACAGACCGCAAGCCAGCACTGGAGGAAGAAAAGACCTTCTTCCGAAATTGATCCAGGCGTTTGGATTCCCTATCCGGAGGAGCGGTAGGGAAGGCGGTTTGGGAAGCAGAGGCTTGGACAACCAAGCTCTCAGGAGTGGGGTGTTGGAAGAGGAACAGGGGGTCGCCCGGAGCGGGGTGATGGCGTCGGGCCACGTTCCTATCCACAGGAGCCCCTGTGGCGGGCTTGGACCAGGTGCCCAAAAGAACGTCAGAAAGTGCATCATTAAACGGCAGCAGTGGCTCCGAGGAGGTAGCCGCCGGCTGAAGCACTTCCGTCAGGAGGTTAGTCCTGACGGCCACTGTAGGCAATTGGAGGTGTAAGGCCCCAGCTGCTCTACGCAACACCGTTGCAAAATTTGCTCCCTCCTCCGTTGCCACGGAAGGAGGAGACAGCATGCCAGGGTCAGGGGAGGTGTCCAGCCCACTGGCATCCCCAAGTTCCTCAGCCCAGTCCTGTTCGTACTCACACTGCTGTGTGAGAGGGTCCTCCGACCCCTCCCAGTCCTCTTCGTCCTCCTCAGGTTCAAAATATGGAGAAGGAGGGACACGCGGGACCCAAGGTCTCAGCGGCGTCGGAGCCGGCGTCGAGCGACGGTGGTCTGGCGCCGTGTCCGGATCCGGAGAGAACCGGGGAACGACGCCGCCCAGAGCCCCGGGCGGCGTCGGGAACGGCACCGGAGACATCGGCGGAGGTGTAGTTAGGTCAACCGGCGTCGATGGGGGTTGCGGCAGCACCGGAGCCGGGATCGAGGCAGGTGTTACAGGCGGGACCGGAGTCGTCGGCGGCGCCGGGGAAACCCCATCAGGGCCCGCGGGGCCCAAAGGCGCACCGGGGGACCTTGAGGCCCGAAGAGGCGGGCCATGGCCGACAGGAATTCCTGTATCTCGGCCGGAGTCGCCCCGAACCCGGGAAGGACGGGTAATGCGGGGCGGCTCCACAGGCACTCCCGGGCCGCGGGGACGGTGCCGACAGGAGCCTTAGCCGAGTCGCGAGACCGGCGAGGCGAAGTCGTGGAGCGATGGCGCTTCTTAGACTTTTGTGCTTCGACTTACCGGAGGAGTGCGAAGACTTGGACCCCGACGACCGATGAGGACTCCGCGACTGGCCCCTCGACCTCTCACGTGACCGGGGCCTGGTGTGGTGCGGAGCCGACTGCCGGACCTCGAGGAGCTTTCGAGACCGCTCTCGCAAAGCCTTCGGGTTCAAGGCCCGGCAGTCGGGGCACAACTTCGTGTCGTGGTCACGGCCGAGACAGTAGAGACACTCTAAATGCGGGTCTGTGATCGACATCATACGACCACAGACGTCGCAGGGCTTGAAGCCGGGCATCCCTACCGACACCTTCGGAGTCGAGAGACTCGTGGAGAAAAACAGTGAAAAATCACCAAAAAGAGAGTCAAAAAATGACTAGGGCACTGCTCTTCCCGGATCTGCGCTTACTGGCGCGGAAAAAGAAGAACTGACGTCAGCGCGCAGGGGCGGCGCCTAAGTACTGCCCGCGACGTCATCCCGGCGATCACGACGCCGACGACGGACGCGGAGCCGCACGACGCCGCCTACCGACGCGCAAGGGTACTGCTACGCAAAAACTTTCCGGATCCAGCCTGACGCCTGGGGATATTCTAAGGTAAGGAATCTGTCACTAACGTGTCTCTTTCAGATAACTGTTTTACCCAAACAAAGGATTTGCACGTGCTTTTTGGACTTTAGTATGCGTTCAGAGCCTTTTTTTTTTATATAGTTTGGTAAAGTCTCAAAATTTTTATTGGAAAAGGCAGAGGAAAGAGGTGCTACGAAGATTGCAAATCAAATGCAACTTGCCCAAGAACATTTAATGAGAAGGTATGAGCTCCAAGTATGTGAAGCCCCTTAACAGATGAAAGCAAATTAGATGAAAGATATTTATTTAAAGAGGTGATGAACAGTCCAACTTTACAATGAAGGTCATAAAAAAGATCGGAACAAAATGAGCAAGGCGTTATAATTGGAAAATATGGAAAGAAAGGAAGGGTATTGTAGAGACTGGCAAATAAAGTCTCTTAAATTTTCCAGCATATTGTGAACTAATTTACACATAGCAGCTGGATTCCCAGTGTTTTGATAAACAGAAAATGTCTTGAATGCAAACAGTTATCTGAAAACTGTAAGACAGAATAGTTAGATAATATTGCAGGAGGCGGTGGAGGCTGCTGTACTGTTATTGAATGGCAAAGCTCCTGGAGAAGACACAGGGAACGATCTAAAATATTTGACTATAACTGGCTCTGAATGCCGACAACAAATTAAGAAAAGAGTTGAACCCGAGACACTTATGAAGGGGAAGAACTAAATTGCATAAGCTTTCTAGGATCCTGCACTATGTGGTTCTCATCCTATACAAATATTAAACACCGATTAAGAGTCTAACGAAGGTCCTAGCTTCAGATCTAGCATATAAGATTCAAGAATTGGCAGCTCCAGATCAAAGGGGAATCACCTATGGGAGATTATTATTGAAGTTGGAAATAATTTCAGACAACAAACTTTCAATTGTCATTATTTTGTGAATTGCTGAAATGCTTTTTGAGCTGAATACTTTTTTTTAACTGGTGCTTGAGAAAATAGAACTTCAATTCCATTTCACCAAGATAACTACAGCAATGAATCAATGACAAGAGTGTCACACACATGCTTTTGTTTTCACTTTTCATTGAATCTCTTCATATTGTGGTCTAAAGCAGCAGAGGAAATGATAGAGCCTAGTGGACTTTAATAGTAGCCGCCTAAATGCCGATGAGGCGAGGCCCTTGTTTTCATGCCAAGGAAGAAAATGGGCAGAGGTCAGAAGAACACCTAAAATAATACTTTTTAGTTACAGGATGAAAACAGTAGTTATTTTATTAAATGCCAATCTGGAATATGTGCATCTTGAACTACAAATACCTAATAAAGGAGCGGCAAAGGAATATCTTGCTTCGTATGCAATTAGCAATAGGAGGGAGTTCATATGAGTTACCATTTTATACTGCTTACTAAAAAAGGCAGGAGTTTAGTGGGATATATTTTTTTTATAACCAATTTTATTGGCATTTTGTAAAAACAAGGTAATTGTAGTAACATCTGTATCACTGTGACATGTATAACATTTCATTACATATACAAATATTATCTCCCCAACAGTTGGCTTAAAAAGATAAATAGAAAAAGGGCCCGCCCCTATCGCTAGGAGTAAGTAGTCCAAAAGTCCTGTCCATTTGCCCCTTATTCGGTCGTATTTGTTCAGGCACCCTCTTGCCTCATAAACCGCTTTTTCTTGGACGGCACAACCAATCAACTCCCCTCCGCCATTTCGTGACAGAAGGGGACTTCGATTCCTTCCAGGCCATTGCAATGTCTCTTTTAGCAATCAACATGGCTGTTCCTAGAAACAACTTGTCTGCTCGGGAGCCGTCCATTCCCTCCATCACCCCCAGGAGAAGAGCAAGCGGACTAAGGGGAACCTCCCATCCCAATATGCCACTTAATTTAGCTGTGATTGATGCCCAATATTTAGATATGACTGCGCAGGACTAGACCATATGAAAGAAGTCTGCTGGTTCATCTTCACAGTGTGGACATTGCGGGGCTGAGAGAAGTCCAGCTCTGTGCAGTCGTGCCGGTGTAAGATATGCGCAGTGGAGATCATATATCTGTAGAAGGCGAAGCCTGGCAGATATGGTGAGAGTTCTGGGGGCCATGAGAGCGTCCCCCCAATCTTCGTCCTCTAGAGGACCCATCCATCTTTCCCATCTGGTTCTAAGAGGGTCTAGCATGGATGGAGTATTGTTTATCAGGGATCGGTATATTTGGGATATCCCTCCCTTCCCCAGGTCTCCCATGAGAATTTTGGCCTCCAACGGGCTGAACTCGGGGAATGACTCCTGGTTAGGGATGTGAGTAACAAGGGCGTGACGTAGTTGGAGATATTTAAAGAATAGTGTGGAACGTAAAGAGTATGTGCGTTGTAAGTCCTGAAAGGAGGACAAGTGTGCTCCCTTCCAGACATCTCCTAGGTAGGTGATGCCTATTAGGTCCCACGCCTGAAAGCCCGTCAGAGTCCCCACCTCCTGCAACCTAGTGCCGTGCCATAATGGAGTTTGCAGTGTGAGTCTGTTGTCCCAGTGGATGTGCCTCAATGCAGACCGCCATGCTAAGAAAGCCGTACGAGTGACTACTGGTAGGGCCTGAGGGGTTGGGGCTCCGTACAGCATTGCCTGGGCCTGAGAGAATCCAAGACGTCCCAATTCAAGCCGATATGCTGGATCCGACCATCCCCAGTTAAACCAATCATGGATTATCAGGTGACGAGTGGCGAAATAGTATAAAAAGGGATTCGTCATGCCCATTCCTCCCTTGTACGTGGTACGTTGGCAAGTCGTGAGAGCCAGACGCGCTCTTGAGCCCCTCCAAAGGAAGTTAATAACCACCCCATCTAGATCGCAAAACCAGCTGCGAGGGAGATGGATCGAGAGATTTTGGAGAACATAGAAGAGGCAGGGGAGGACCATCATTTTGAAGAGGGCAACTCTCCCGAGAGGGTTAAGAGGGAGTTTTTGCCATCTATGCAAGTCCTCTTTAGTGCGTCCGAAAAGTGGACCAACGTTAAGGGACCAGGTCAACTCTGGGAGAAGCGCCACCCAGATACCAAGGTATTTAAAGGATAGTCGTCGTATGGGCATGGTTGTCTGCCAGTCGAAGCATTCCCTGGAGGCATGAAGGGGGACCACCGTGGATTTGTAGTGGCATATATTATCGGAAACATAATGGTGGTGCTATCTCAATTTTTACTTCTTTGTTTTAAATTTAGACAGCAATTTTTGCTCAACTTCTCCACATGATATCAAACTTTATTCAGAATACCAATGTGGGATAGACAAGTTGGAAAAACATTATCAACCTTTAGCTAATGGGGAATTCCTGCACTCCACTATCTCTGAAGAAATTCTTAAGGAGGAAAATAAACAATGCCAATTGAAAAGCGTAAATTTTGTAGTGCATATAGCAGTAAAAGGTGATAAAAATGAATTCTCAATAACAGCAGGTGAATTTGGAGTGGCATTAAGACCAACCTTTTTTTTTTTATCCCTACCGTTTTCTGGAAAAAGGATTTTCTCAAAGTGTTTTAATTGTTTGTGCAAACTTCCAATACATCAGGTTATTTTAAGCTTTTAAAAGGGATGTCATTACCAGAAGCTATAGACCAACTTTGGAAAGGGAAGAAAGAACACCGAAAGTACGAGCAATAGATAAAGAGCCGAAGCATCACTCCTTTCTCACACTGCATTTCTCTTAGACCCAACTTTGAGAATGCAATAGTACAGACTTCACAGTCTACTTAATTAACGTAGTAATAATCCCTTTAGCTAAGGTAAAATGTAAAGAGACACTTGAGAGCATGCATTCTTGAATGGCCTGCTCTTACAACTTTCTGGAAGGTAGGCTTTTAAACAACGGGTAGAGCAATAGAGTATGATCAGTCTGTATTCTGAAGTTGGAACGGCGTTGGTAAGCTTATACTGAGAAGATCAACAGAGGGATGATTACTTTTGGAATTCGCTTATTACAATAACTCGTGTTGTGCGATCTTTGATTACACAGAACAGGCAAATGTGTATGGCCCCCACCTATGACAGCTAGTATAATAAGATCTGGAGGCTTTAGACTTGGAAAAAAACCTTTATGCACAAAAATAGGCTAAATTATAAATTTTTAAGGAATCGGTTATCTTTTGCTAATGCATTACAGATTTATGAACATTTTAAATTAACTGATTTTGATAAATAACATTTTCAATTTAACCTAAAGTGGCACATTTACTAAAAAGGCAAATTATTGCACGAAACTCTGGCTTGAAGTAGTGCTCTTTGATGATTTCTTAACTATCTTTGGTGTCCAAAAGTGGAATAACTTTATAAACTATTACTGTTTCTTTCCCTTTTTTCTCTCAGAAAATTACATACTTTATAATGTGGATTAAATGTAACAGTTTTTGAACGAGACATAAAACAATATGAGCTTGATCATCACTATATAATGTTTTATTAACCCGCACCTTGCATCAAAAAATAAAATGATTGACAGTGATACCAACAGTACCTCATACAGAGTTGGCTATGCTGTGCATTCCTATTCAGGGGAAAGAGGCAAATGAACCACCAAATCGGTATCTAACTACAATACATGCCAATCTGCAACAATATTCTTTTTAATGGAAGCATCCTGCATGGACAGTTTGTTTTGTAAGTTTCCATTAACGCACCTGTTTTGTGTTTTGATGACGAGGTGCACTGTTAGTCCATCATGGATGCCATGCTGGCTTAAAGTGTCTTGATCTTTTAAAATTTTTCCAGCAAAAATAAGAACCAGCTGGTCTATGTGGGATTTGAAACGCTTGGAAATGTCTTCCTTGAACTGTAAAAGAAAACAAAAGCCATATGATTATAATTTTAAAAAGCAGCCAGAAATGTTCTCAATTGGTAAAGAAATAGTTTTCATGTAAACAATTAGATTTTCATATATATATATTTTAAATCATTTTTGAATAATGCAACTAACGTTAACTTCCACACAAACAGATTCTTCTTTTTCAAGTCTGTAACATGCCAACCAGGCTTGCATTCAAGCCTCTTTACTAATTTTGTATGGCTAATACATTGCCATGAAAAGAGTGAGAGTAATTTTTGGTGTGTTATAACTAGCAGAAAGGACAGTAAAATGGTAGTGTCACTGTATGTGCTATTAGTGATCTCCCTTCTGTAGTATTCGGTCTGGTTCTCCGTGTTGCATCTCCATAAATGGCAAGACAAATCAAAGCCCTCTGATCAGATGATATGCAAATTCCAAAACGTTAAAAAGAGTTGCCAAAGTTCCTGAAATGGGGAACTCATGCGACAATACGGGGAGGGGGTTTAAGGGTGTGTATTGGGAGAAGAGACCGCAAGCTGGAGATGTAAACTTAGAAGAATTTGGTAATTAAGACCACGCAGCTGACAAATTTACTGGTGAGATTGGGAATATCAGAATCAGTGCAAACTAGAGATTAAAGAGTAATGTGTCATGTTACACACGTTTTCATGTAAAGCTCCACTGTATTCTAGTGGTCAGAAATGATGCTCTAATGCATTAAATTTCTTACAAAATATGTACTTCTCCTAACAAAGATGCTACCTCTACTCACAATTTATGAAGAATTCATTGAAAAAGTTGACTTTGAAAGCTATAATTGTCAGGAGAAATACTTTGATAACAGATTTACTAAGACTATTTGTGTCAGTGACGAACATGAACAAAATCTGCAGATTAAGGTCTGCTAAGAAAGTAAATAAGCATTTATGAATGCTCAGACAGCTGATCTCTATGGTCACCAAAATGAAACTGGCATAACACTCATTACCTTCCTTAATCCCCCCCCCTTCCAGTTCTTACAAACGTCAATCTCATTTATTAAAGACTTACGTTTTAGTTATAGCTAATCTTTAAGAGTGTTTCACTTTTTGAAGATAATAGATGTGTATGAATAATCAAACAAGGAAATTTAGTTAAGTGCTTATATTGTCAGTTTTGTAGCTTAGAGAGACTGCTGGAGAATTGTCAATCAAAATACATTGGATGTAAGGTTGCCCGTCTTGATTAGCTTGCCCCTGAGAGGGCTCCACAAACAGCAGGTTTCGAGTTGCTCTTGCCATCTCGGCTAAATTCCTTTTTGAACCACTAACTTCAATGCTACCACAATACCTCTCACAAATTGAAGGCAAAGGGAGAGTGGTTCATGTGTACATATATAGACCGGCCAGTCTTCAAGTGTAATAGGTGAGGAACACTAAGTTCTTATGGACTCTTAATTAAACACTAAAAGCTCAATCTTAAACTTTCATGAAACAAAGGTCTGACAGCCTATTATTACATTTTATGTGCAATATACCCGGTGTAAGAAATTGGGTTATTAGTTGCGAAGAATGAGAGTCCTTCACAAATAATAGGTCTACAATTGTCTCCTTGGGGAGTAAAAAGTACCCCACTGTAGTACTTGACTTTCTCAGGGTAGCAAAGAGGAGCAATTCAAGGCCTGCTCAGGGGAGGTGATGTGGACTAGAAATCCCAATTTGCTAGCATGCGACAAAAACACTCAAATCATTGTTCAGTGTTTTTCTCTTTAAAAAAAAAAAAAAAGGAACATTACATTTATTACACATTACTCATTACTACGCATTAAATTATAAATACATTCAAATAGATGGAAATATCATTGGTGACCCTATTACAGTTCACCCCTGGGGTACTGAACCCCAAAGTCAAAATACCTTACCCATGCTAAAAGCAATATCACAATATAAGAGGGTGTCATCGTAAATAAGGTAGGACTAATGGTTGGCAGGTGGTCACCACATTAATATCAATAACCAAATGTTATACTTGATCAACGTACCACATCACAGTCAGTATGTATAATTTGTTAGGGTGTCCCCAGATATATTTAATCGGCTATATGTCATGTTTCATTATGACATCATTTAAATCAATGGGAACAATATTAGCAGTCATAAGCATACATTATAATAGTAAACATCCATTGTTCAAAATCCATGTTGTCAATAAAGCAATTCAATTCAAAACATGGATGTCTGAGGTTTGCTAAAGGCCATAAAATGCAGCAGAAGGACCCACCACAAGGGGCCCCACACTGCAGAGCCTGCCAAAGAGCTAAAAACTCCATCTCTGGGATTGCTAAACTACGTGAAAACCTCTACTGGGATCATAGGTGCAAGACCCCAGGAGACTTAGGGTTAGTAGTTTGAACAGATTATATGATGGCTGCTGCACTACTGCAACGCTCTCTCCCTCCCAAAAAAAACCACTCCAGAGCAAACACTGGTGGTGCGCTGCCCATTTTTGGCCAACCACAAGTAACAAAACATGCAAATAACGCCTTTGCGGGGCTCCAGGCCTGTGGAAGTTAATATTTTATGACCAGCATTGCAGCCGTTTCCTTTGCTGCCACGTGTTGGTTGCTGCAGCACGTGGGGACAGCACGGGAGCCCACTCTTGCTCTACCCCACCAGCTCCCCATTCAGCCCATCCAGACGACAAGATCCCATACTGGTGCAGGGGTCTGCATGTCCATTCTCCCTCCCACCCCCTCGCAGGTGGGTTATGGCCATGCTGGACCTCCCGCTCTCATGGACATGGGCACAGGGAGCGGAAGGCAGCACAGCGGGGTTGTGAGGAACAGCCGTACACTACCTTTCTTCTACTGTCTTTGTGAATTGGGGTCCTCCAGGGCAGTTTGCCTTATGTTCACCCCGGGGCATAAGAGTCCTCAGGGAGAGGGCTCCACATACGCCTCCTGTCCATTTACTCAATTGAAATGGGCTTTCTTCAATTGGGGGGGGAGGGGGGTCTTTCAAGTGCTGTCTTCAAAGTCAAAACTTCCAAACCGCATATCTCTGCGCAGTTCAGTTGATTTTCTTCCATCTACAACCAGCCTTTCCACACTCCGCAGGGCCCAGAGCCCCTTCGCCTCTTGAAGAGCAGTACAGGTCCTTTCTCAAAATTGTCCTCAGGGGGCACAAGGGGGGCAGCGCCACTGGCCCTAGAGAGATCCATCCTAGTCCTGGGGGGTCTGCTGGAATACAAGTCTTCAGTCCATGCTTGCAGTGGTCAGATGGCTTCTTCCAGCTACCCATTCTTCCGCTGTCATCACCTTCCAGGTCCATGATCTTCTCAATTGTTTTGGTCAGGTGTTTTTATGTGGGGGTGTAATGTTCTAGGGGACAGGCACCTCTGGTCAATCCTAGGATGCCACATCTTCCCTCCACCTGAAAATGTTCTTTAGGGCAAGTTTTTCCTATAATGTATAAAACAGTAAAGCACCAGAGATGGTCTAGTAAATACTACAGACTCAACATGAATGTCCACTCATATTATAAGGCCTACCCCACGTCAGTGTTAATCCTTGCAGTATTCCATCTGTAAAAGGCTTCCTGTGCGCAGATATAGGGCTGTGCATTACGGTAGTCTCACACAAGCAGTCCATACAGGTGAGCACATGTAACCAGCCCAGATCCCCTTACCCTAGCTGTGCAGCAGCATCTTTATCCAAAAAGGTGAATTGTGTTGGTTAACACGTTCAGTCCAATTACAGTGAGACTTATTCACAGATAAAAAAGTACGAACACCAGGTAGTGAAAAGCAAAAAATCATGGTGGCCTAAATGGGCCAGTCAACTGAAACTAGTGAAAGGACTAGCCATTTCTCGTGGGAATGGTGTCTGACCAGACTCGCCATTCGCTAGTTGTACGCCACCACAGACATTGCATTGGCATTCCGACACGAACACCACCCAAACTCAACCATTAGGACATCTCACCCCACAGGGAACCTAGACTGCATTAGGAGTAGTCGGATGCATCCAGTTCACTAACCGCCTATATGGCCTGAGAAGGTCTTGGCTCACCCGTGCCCTGGGTCACACAACTCTGTGCCCCTCACACTATTCCTGGCAAGGGTTCAGTGCCTCAGCACTGATGCCATCCCAACCGACATGTCTGAAACTTGCCCCTTGGTTCACTGGTTGCCATCCCTCTGAAGAATACACAACCCTGTACCCTAATTCATTTGGGTCACTACACCCAAAAGATGCACACAAAGTCCCCTCACATGTCCTCTGACACTCAACCATGGCACTTACGCTGGAATCTGCAGCTTGCAGGATGACTGACTTTCTTAAGGAAAGAACATCCCACTCAAAACAGAGTACTCCCATGACAGAGCCCCACCCACAGAAAACGGCCTTGGGAACCCTGATCCACCTGTCCTCCAAAAGAACTGGTTCATGTCCCCCCACCCCACCTATGGACTCTCAAACCCCAGAGTCAACTTGAAGTGTCACTTGGTACAGTATATGCCACAGCTCACCCAGCCACAACTTCCCATCCTCCAAGTAGTCAAGCTGGAGACCAACTAGGGACCCTAAAGTTCCCTCTGTGAAATGTGATAGGTCACCTTGTAGACACAGTCAGTCAAAATACTTAATTCGGTTAATTAAAACCATAAAAGTAAATACAATGGAATCTAGTAAAAACATTGTAAGTAAAAATATAAATAAGTCTTCCCTAAACTCTCAGTCTTACAAATATCATAGTACATCAAATAAAATAATTTCCAAGAATTACTACATAAAGCCCATATATACAAATATTCAAAGGACCCGTTTTTAGGTCTCGCCTGGCATTGCAGCGCGCATGCGCTGTCCGCCGGCGAGAGATATTGTAAATGAGGACTTTCAGAAGGGGGCTTGAAGCCCCGCCCCTCATTTCCATTGGCTGGCGTCACCGTTTATGCTAAACGGTGGCCTGCCATTGGAAATGAGCTTTTTTGGTTGCCGCCCTTTCGCCTTTTGGGACGGCCCCTCCGGACTGGATGGCTTGGTTTACGGCTGTCGTGGAGCACTTTCTTATCTTCACGAGGCGTCTTATATAAACAAGCTGTGATCCAGTCCGGATGGGCCGTCCCAAAAGGAGGCAGGGCTGCAGGCAGGCACAACGCGCATGGCGCGCTTTCACTTTATAGCAAAACAAGGGAATAATAAAGACACAGAGGCAGAATAGCCTTATTGAAAACGAATTGAGAGAGCATATCAAAGAATTCAAGTAGCAGTTCGTAGCCCTTTCAACATGAGCAAAGCTGCCTATGTTTTTAGTCTGAGAATGACGGGCATCATACTTTTTTTTCTTAAAAAGTTGGGGCTACAGTGTTCGCTTGTTTGGAAAGGAATGCACAGGAGTGTTTGGTAAGAACGCCCCTCTCTCCGTTTAGTTTCCCCGACCCTGTGCACGCAGCACAGCTCCGGCTGTCACTGCGACGGCTGGGCGAGGCAAGTGACGTGGCACTGTAACGCGCACTCTGACGCAAGATGCCGGAAGTTTGGTTATGTGTAATCCTCGAACTCGCAAGCGGCGGTTGTTGATGCTGCTGCGACCTATAGTCCTCTCCGAGCGCGTGTCCTGGCGGCCGCAGGTGAGTACCTGACTAGAGAGGAGGGTGGGAGGAGACAACCCGGGCATCGGAGATGGTGTCTGGGTGGGTGTGAGCAGCGAGAGGTCTCTACCTGCCTGGAACTTGGAGTGCGACTTCTCGATAGGTTCTTACGTGTGGCGGAGCAGTTTCTCCACTTTTACAGACCTCGTTTGTATTGGGCACAGGAGGGGACGCGACTTGCTCTAAATCATCGGAGCGCTGCGCGCGGCCACCTCCCAGGCGCGCGGTCATTCCTGGAGTCACAGGAGACAGCTGCGTAGATGATGCAGGCCTTCGGATATGCCTACGGTGCGGGGGAGGTGGGTGGGGGAAGGCGCAGGCCAACCTGAAGGCTTCCAGGAACTCTAAGTCACGCGCCATCATTCCTCTCACACCCTTCCACCACCCTACTGACGGTCTCGGTCTTACGGTCCTACCGTCCATCTCCCCAGCACCCCCTCTTCCCCTCTCTCTCTCTCGCTCTACCTCCTCTCTCTCTTTTCTTCGCCTCTCTTCCCTTTCTTGTTGCAGTTCTCCCTTTCTCCTCTCCTTTCTCTCTTCCCCTCGCCTCTCTCTCGCTCGCTCTACCTCCTCTCTCTCTCTCTACCTCCCCTCTCTTTCTCTTCCCTTCGCCTCTTCCCTCTCTTGTTGCAGTTCTCCCTTTCTCCTCCCTCTCTTCCCCTCGCCTCTCTCTACCTCCTCTCTTTCTCTCTCTACCCCTCTTTCTCTCCCCCTCGCCTCTCTTTTCCCTCTCTTGTTGCAGCTCTGTCTTTCTCCTCTCCTCCTCTCGTTCTTTCAAACTCTCTCTTGCCCTCGTCTTCTCTTTCATATTCCCAGCACATTTCTGGGCCCTCGCTCTCTTCCAACCTCTGCCCTCCCCACTCTCCTGTTTTACACTCCTCTCTTACCCCACACCATCTGTCGCCCTTTCTCTGGGTCCCCAGAGCTTGAGGTGCTTCTCTCTCATCCGATTTCCTTGCCATGCCTTCTCCTCTTTCTCTCCACCCACTGGTCTGTTCATCCCTCCATCATTTTCTCTACCCATCGCCTCTTTTCTCTCTCCTCTGTTCAACCCTTCGCCGTCCCTCCTTCCAGTGTCCCCATCTCTCCTCAGCTCTCCCCTCTTTTTTCCTCTCCCTCTCTCTTCTACATCCTCCTCTTCCCACCTCATTGCCTCTTTTCATCTCATCCTCCCCTCTCTCCACCCAGACTAGCCACCTCGCCATGCTTGCACGTGCTTCCCTCATTCTCCCACCCCTTTACCTGCACGCGCCCCCTTCATTGTCTCCCTCCAGCCTCCCCACCCAGGGCTCTCCTCATCTCCCCATCCTCCACCCTCTCTTCTCACCTCGCACCCTCTCACCATTTCCCACTCTTTCCAGCTCCTCACTCTCCTTTGATTCCCTCTTCCTTTTCTCCATGATCTCCACACCCCACCCCACCCCTTCTCTCCCTCATGTTTTAACATATCCCTGCTCCTCTTCTCGTCTCCCCTTCACATCCCGTCAAACCCAAACCTCCTCTCCCCTTTCCAATCTCTCTCCTGACGTTCCAACCCTGATCCTCTTCTCTCTCCACTGCCTTTTTCCACCCATCTTTCTCATCCTCTTCTCTACCTCTACACACCCACTCCTTTTTCCCTCTCCCCATCACTTCTCATCTACCCTCCCCTCATCTCCAAATCCCTCTTCTCTTCTCATCTTTTCTCTTCTCTTCACACATCCACCTCTCTTATGGCCCGCAACCTCTTCTCCCCGCCTCATGTCATTTCCGCAAGCTGCTCTCCCCTCTCTCTTCTCAACTTTTCTTTTCTTGTCCCCTCCACATCTTCTTTCCACCCTCTCTCTTCTCCTCTTTCCACCCCCTCCATTCATATCTCCCAACCCTCCTCTCCCCACCCCACCCCACCTTCCCTTCTCTCCATTCCTCTCTGTCCCTCTCCCCTCACTTTTCACAAACCCTCTACCCTCCCAGTGGTTCTGGAACAATATTCACACTTGGGTGTGCTGCCTTCAATGTTACATCACTGATATCTCAGGGATTGTGAAAAATCCAAGCCTTGCACAAGGAACAAGTGCCACAAATGAGCCATGCCCAGAAATTGGGTTTTAATGAATATTTGTAATTTGCACGTCACCAAGTAAAGTGCTTCGATTTTTTTGATCCGCTTACAAACGTTGTTTCCGTCACACTTCAAAATTTGAAAACGCTTCATTTGTGCTTTCCTGTTAATTTATTTTGAACAATTTGACAGTTCCTTTATAGATATTTACATGTTGTTGTTTGTTAGAAGATAAGGATAGTCTTCCCAACCAGCAAGATTGCCACATAATTCACTTGACAAAATCTTCACACTTTGTCAGGGTTTTAGATGGAAATATAGAAGTTCAGGTGCTCACTGTTTAAAATATCTGTTTGCTATTAAAAATTGCTGGTACTCTCCTATTAAATGCATTGCAGCAGTGCTGAGAAGTGCAGGTACTCTCCCTTTTAAATTAAAGAAGTGCAAGCACTTAGTCCCGGACAGTAAATGCCCATTTAAAGCACTGCAGTTTGCAGTAACAGAAAAAGCAAACATCAGTCTCCATGTCAAAAGAATAGTTTGTCAGAAGCCTAGACTGACATTTGATCTATTTCACCTCCCAAGAAAAGAGATGCACCGGGGTTATGGCAGACAAAGCACTGTGAGTACACTAGTGTAAATGCAATAGGTTTCGCATTTAAACTTTTTTTTAGCAATTGCCATATTAAATTACAATGCATTTTATTTATGTTTTACAAAAGAAAAAAAACAACAACAAAAACAATGTCAATAGCTCAAAATAATGTCAGTGCGAGACCTATTGCATTGTAAATGCTTGTTTAATTTTTCTGACAGCCGCAACTAAAAGACTTGCAATACTAAAACATTCCAGAGGACTATTTAACATCTGGAGATAATTAATGCAGGTCTTACTTGCAGGAAGCTTTTGTCTTTTAATAATGGTAATATAAATTGTTTACATATACAACAATGATAATCACAAAACATCTTAAATGCAATGTGCCCCGAGCGGAAAAATTATCACATGAACAGGGGCCAAAATCTTTCATCTTACACCACCCCGAGGTTTCGCCAGCACAGATTGTAAATGATTTAATCTGAACCTTGTTAAAAGAAAACAATCAAAGGGAATTGTTATTTCAATTAAGTAAGGTTCTATTAACGGGGTCGTTTTTATAAATATATAAGCCTGTACAATAGGTTTCAGGAGCTCCCTCACTTCTCTCTCCGCGTGCACCATAAACAAAAATTGTGTTTTAACCCAGGACAAATCTCCTACAACGAGCTCATTGGGCGAGTCAAATAAATCATGGTGCCCCAATTTCTCAGCTAAAATCTTTATATAGCATTTCCAGGGAATATTGTTTGCTCTGTCTAAAGAGAAAAAGACAGCTATTTTGCGATTCAGCTCTACTTCTGGGTCAATCCAAATCTAATCAAAGCAAAAGTGGGGCCATTGCTACCAGGTCAGAAACATAACCAACCCCCAATTCCTTAAGGACAATATAAGAGGGTACAGATTGCGGGACTGAAAGCAGATTTCTAAAAAAACTTGTTCTCCACTAGTTGGAGTTCTCCTGCCTCCTGATATCCCCAAATGGCAGACCCATAGCAAGCGATTGAAATGCATTTGGCTCTATATATATTTAACATAGCTTGAGTTGGTTTAGCCCTCAAACGTTTTGCGAAATCAAGGACCGCTACAGTGGTTTTTGCCATGGCATTTCTTTTTGCTTTTCTTTGTGAGGCCCATCTGCCCCTATCCTCAAATAAGACCCCTAAATAAGAGAAGGTAGTCACCCTTGTTATTTCATTTCATTCACCGAATTGAGTTCTCCGTGTTCCAGCTCTTGGTCCTGGTATCATTGTGTATGATTTGACAAAATTAGTACTTCAGTCCAGTGAAGCCATGAAATCTACAAAAGAGCTAAGTAAGTTGTTGTAGCCCCATAGCCGTCCCTGCTATTAGAACTGCGTCATCCGCATAAAGGAGCGCAGGAATTAACCAATCTCCCGCACGGGTGATATCTTTACAAGCTATACAGAGAGCAGAGTCTAGATTAATATATAGCGTAAACAATAGATGGGCTAATATACACCCCTGTCTGACTCCCCCTGATATCTTTATAGATGGCGAGAGATTACCCCACACATCGTATCTCACCACAGCAGTAACGTCCCTGTGCAAGTCAAACAGAAATTTAACAATGTTCTGATCCACTCCTGTATTGATCAGTAATGTCCATAATTTTGATCTATTCATGCGGTCGAAAGCAGAGAATAGATCCATAAAAGCTAAATGTAGAGACCCCCTTTTAACTGCAATATATTTCCCCACTATCAGTTGTAAATTAGGGCACTGGTCTATCGTTTCCTTACCTGTCCTAAACCCATTTTGTAAATTAGAGATTACCTTTCGTTCTTCTAGCCAATCAGTCAATTTTTTGAGTACCACTCTGCCTAGGACTTTAATTGCCAAATTGATCAGCGATATAGGCTTAAAACATTGTGGATCATCTCTCTCGCCCTTCTTTAAAACTGGGATGATGATAGACTGTGACCACGACATTGGCATACCAGTCGCAAAAGCAGCATTAAATACATGTGTCAAGATTTTAGCCTATAGTGTCAGATTTAATTTAAAAAGATCGGCCGGCACTTGCTCTTCATTACAAACCAAAACGTCTTTGCCGCCATCAAGTAAAGGGGAAGAAGAAGTAGCTACTTCAGTAGGGTTACCATATATGTTTTCAAAATGTGTAACCCACTGATCCGCTGGTATGGTACAATCAATCGGGCTATTTCTAGCTCCTGAGAAGAATGGTCTGTGAACAATTTCCCAGAACAGAGTGCTGTTTTTAATAACATCCGTGCACAATAAGTCATTCCAGGCTTCGCTTTTGCGGGTTTCCAGGGTTTGCTTATGCACTTTTCTGCACATAACTATCTGTCCTTTATCTTGAGGGGCTCGCTTCAAGGCATTTATTAATTTCTGATGGGCCTATGAACATTTGTGGTCAAACCATCTCTCCCTCCTGTCCCTGGCTTTGCTTACAGGTTGCAAGAGGATTTTTACAACCTGTTGGAATATCCTGCCATAA
Organism: Calotriton arnoldi; assembly: GCA_963921515.1. Lineage (NCBI taxonomy): Eukaryota > Metazoa > Chordata > Amphibia > Caudata > Salamandridae > Calotriton > Calotriton arnoldi. Next base: position 967,738 of record CAWUFW010000151.1, on the reverse strand, counting down.
GCATTTAACAATGTTTCCCCTTGAGTAACGCCATCTAAACAGAGTTTAATGTCGTCCCTGGAAATATTTAATAAATCGTTAATAAACTGGTCGGGTAGTACTTTATTCCATTTTAGCCTACGTGCCTGATCCTGGGGGTAATATCACCACTATTATCCCCCTCAGGGTTTGTATTCTTCTCATCCCCCCCAATACATTTCAAGCTTAGACCTATAGTATTATGGTAAATCAATTGGGACCATTTAGCCGTATAAGATACAACCTGGTGGGTCAAATGAGTGGTAGTAAAAATTTAATCAATTGTAGTGTTCGATTCCCCTTCCAGTAAAAGAGGAAATACTGTCCGCAACCTTGTCTTCCCTCAGGTATTGTAGGTCAAAATCAGCCATAATATCCTCCAGCAGTCTTCCTTGCTGTATATGCTCAAAATGCACATTTGAGCAGTTCCCGGGGCCAAGCTCATCAAATACATGGCAATCACTCGGGCATGAATGCACACTAAACTCCCAAGAACTATAACTGAATAAAAAGTATTTTGCTTATCCCTTGACAACTCTAACAAAGATTTTAAACTTAACAGGTGCTCGTTCAAAAAATTGCTCTCAAAAGAGCTATAAAAATTAACAATAAGCATTTTTTGTGCGTTTATGGTGGTTAGTTGAACCACCGAGAGATTATTACAACCAGATTCAAGATTGCAATGGGTGCCCAGAGTGTTGAGGGAGATCAGGGTAAGGAGAGAATCTTTTGCTCTACCGGCCTGTGAAGATCGCGCGGGTTCAAAGTAGGTCATAAACCCATCGACAAAGAACGTATTTTCTGTTTCCCAAGTTTCTTGTAGACCCATCACGTGCTGTTCCCTTAAACTATAAACCCCTTTTAGGTCTTCACTTTTATTGTTTAACCAGGCAATATTTCAACTAAGAACATTTATTTGGCTAACTGGATTGGCTACCACTTCATTCACGCTACTTATAAGGGGTATGTCAGTTACTGAACTATCCTTGCTCTGGGGTAAAGAAGGGGGAACCAGTGTAAATCATTTTTGTCCAAGTGGCTCAATGGTAAAAATGTATTTGATGTTTCTATGCTGGACTCCGGTGGCCCCCTCACTCTAGATGGTACATCTCTCAAAGGATATATAGAAAACCCTGACTGCGCTACTCCTTTTGAAGGATAAAAAAAAAAACAGGTGGCCATGCTTTGATTCTTCCAGGGCCCAGGTTAGATCCTGCATAAAACAACCTCCCTGCAATATCAGGATGGTCAAAATTAATTACAATACAGTCCCCCTTATCCACTTTAGTTCTCAAACCTACACATCCCACCTGTCTAGCCATGATGATATGAGAGGAAGCCTGTGCTCCGTGTCCCGACAAAGTTTTACACCAATATTTAGTTTTTCGTATGTGGTCTGGGGTAGATTTTGCTATTTCTGCGTTTAGCGGGGTTACTCCAACCAATACCGCTACCAGGGGCGTTGCCTCAGGGGGTAGCTGCAATCTACACGTGCTGCCCTCCCTAGATAATGATTTGGCGGGCCACAAATATCTGAAGGAAATAAACTCCCAATAGCTAATGAGGGGTGGGCTATAGAGTGGGTTAAACTGTTAGCATTGGGTCTGTTCCAAGGGTGTCTGATATGCTTAGTTCTTTCAAACTCAGCCACAGAGTGGCAAGAGTTAATACCTTGCAGTCGCCCCCGCTAAAAAGACCATCTTTCTGTTCGCTTTGGGGAACATTCGATCATTTAGCCACAATACAAGTGCTATTTTCAGAAAGTCATGTATTCAATTCAACCATTAAAGACTCTACTTTGCCCAATGTCCCCACCAATCCCTCTAATGTGGAACTTTTACTAAGTTCTCATATAAAGTCTGAAACAAGGGTTCTACTAGTGACTGAATAAGGCTACCGACACCGGTTGTCATAGATGGGTGCAGCAGGTTATCTTTTTCCAAAGACATTGCCACACCCAAGGGGGAGGTAGAGGCATTCTTCGCTGTTATTGCTGATCCTTCCCAGGAGTACCAACCTTTGGACTCCTTTTTAGCGGGTGCTGCTCTCTCTGGGGATGGCGAGTCCATTATATGATTATCTCCCTCTGGTGTTATTGTTCTTGGTGGTAGCTCATTTAGCACAGGTTCTCTCAGTCCTTCAACTTGCTTAACTTTCACGGCCTGTTCTCCCTTCATATGCTGCTCAGCTGTATTAGATACAGTTTTGGTGACCCCCAAGTCTAACTTCTCCTCTGCACTCTGAATTTCTTCTGATAGGGCTCCCACAGCCGTTGTGAGATACAAAATTATTGATACAAGATTGCGAGGGACCTTCACTCTCTGAGTCTGGGTTACAAATTAATTTACGCTTACCCATGGTTTTTCACAGATGGTCGAAGAAAGAGGGGTGGCCCAGTCTGTGTCGGGCCCGCCCGGGCATATTCGGCGCAGCGGAACTCCCTCGTGCTTTAATAGCGCTGCAAATCACGGACAGGTGGAAGCCTAGCAGGGGCTTTTGGGACTTGGAGTCCCCAGCGGTAGCGCTCCACTCTGCGATGACTCCAATCTTAGATTCAGGCAAGCAGGGCACGAGTGCAACTCTTAAGGAAGGTCCAGAAAATAACAAGGGACTGACCTCAGCAGGGTGGACACACAGAAGCAGAATGGGCACCCCCCTTGTAGACAAACACCTTTCACCTCACTCAGCTGAAGGGCTGCCCAAAACATGCTGAATCCATGCTTGTCAAACCAGGACTCCTGAGGGGCCTCAGGGCCTCGCACTCCAAAACTAGCACACCTAAAGTGCGTCAGGATTAAGTCTGCTAAGGCAAAGCCCTAGGCAACCTGTCCTTCCGACAGCCCAGAGCGGCAATTCCTAACAGAAGTACAACACTACCCATCTGACTGATACTTAGGCTCCCCTCTGTGTGGAGTGGGCACCATAGGTCTACCGGCTTGGGCTACTGTGGGCTCACTTTCCGCCTCCTGCACCACCTCCTCATGGGCATCTGCCCAAAAACTGGTACACCTAAAATGTACTCCGAAGAAGTCTTCCAGAAAAAGTCCTCTGCAGCCTGGGCTTCTAATAGCTCAAAGTGACAATCTCGGAAAGAAGTGTCAAGCAGCAACCCAGACTGATGCACAGGGTACCCCCCTCAGGAGTGGGCAGAACATGGTCACCTGTTTGTGCCACTGCAGGTGCAGTAGCCTTCTATATCACAAAGTGGAGGGCTTCACCCACTAGCCCAACCAATGCCTTGCAAGTCAGGAGTTCAAGGTGCCCGAGGGCCACACCCCAAGACTGGCATATCTACACTGCACAACAAGGCCTTCTCAGACACCGTCTCTGCTGCCAGTCCTCCCGACAACTCAGAATGAAAATCACTTACCAGAGTTTTCTCTCCCCAGACTGATGCTCAGGGTCCTCTCCCTCCGGAGCAGGCACCACCCAGCCACCTGGTTGTGTCACAGTGGGCTCACCCACTTCATGCATACACTCAGTCTACAGGGCCGCTGCACTATGTTTTGAGGTCTGACCTCACAGGACCTACATGATTAGACACCAGGCGAGCATGGACACAGCCACCACCTCAGGTTCTGGGTAAACCTGTCTCCCGGAAGACATCTTTCACTGTTTACAGGCAGTTGCCTACCCTACCCCAACATCTCAGGGTCTAGGGAGTCAACTACTGACGTCAGGGTTAAACACTAGCAAACCTGGGGAAGACAAGGGCTACCACTACTCCATCTACTATGGGAACTACCCTGTAAGGGGCCATCCTTGGACAGCTTCCCGGCCTCAACAGACAACATATGGGGACTGGGGGAACGAATACTTTTTCTCGCTATCTCCCTCTGCCCCACGGGAACATTTTTAAGGTACCATTGCACTCTCCTGGCAGGAACCCAGAGGCCTGCCGCTACTTCTGGGTACTCTCCCGCCCCACCCTTCCAGTGGAATTTGGCCTGCGCCAATGGTGGGAATATCTTTGCAAAGGAATGACACAATTTGGACTCCCTCAAGTGAAATCTGCCTTGTCCATGACAAGCCTGAGAATTCACGGAGCCCCGCAATCATCTCCTACAACCCAAAAAGCACAGCCCACCCCTTTATCCCAACCTATGGTGTGGGTACCTGTTGCTGTCCCTTAACCTTCAGAGAAGCACCCTCCTCATACAAGCCTAGTGTGTGAAGTGCTGGGGGTTCAAACAACACTATGCCCTGTGAACACTATAAAAGAAACGCTCTGTGAAAACCCACCCCGATCACAATTTAAACAAGCATTTGCAATGCAATAGGTCTCGCATTCACACGATTTTGAGCTATTGGCACTGTAAATGACAATGCCTTCTATTTATGTTTTGGGAAACATGATCCCTCACTACACGCCTCCTTTAGATAAGAAATACCCTCACGACAGCCGTTAAACAAACAATCCAGTCCGGATGGGCCGTCCCAAAAGGAGACAGGGCGGTAACAAAGAAGCCTCATTTACAATCGGAGGCCACCGTTTAGCATAAAGGATGACGCCAGCCAATGAAAATAATGGGCGGGGCTTCAAATCCCCTTCTGAAATCTCCTCTACCACAATATGTCTCGCAGAGCGAGCAGCGCATGCGCGCTGCAACGCTAGGCGAGACCTAAAAATGCAATCAGGCCACATTAAATACAGTTAATATATTAACCTTCAAGATGTTTTCACATGGAATATATGTGTGGGGGATTTCCCCAACAACATCTTGAGTTCACACAACCAAACCTTTGAACCTCTCTCAGAGCCTTGCACCCTCATATTTGCACATAGATAATGAGTGGCAAAACTAAACTAATCAAATGTTATCTGTCTGGAACTTTATACTATTAATTCTACTGCTGAACACCACCAGGAAATTGGATTATAATTTGGGATGGTTGATTACCCATCCCAAGGAAAAAACACAATTCATTTCAGGGTGAATTGTCAAAGTCACTAAAGAAACCTGAGCTCATTCCCTGATAGGTATGGCACAAAGCAAACAGATTTAACTTACGGCAATGTGTAAAGTATTTATGTAGTACCAAAACAGTAATAAAGTCACAATGCAAAACAATAAAAATCCTAAACTGGATTAGAGAGAGAGAGAGTAAAATGCAATAAACAAAACGATACCAAATGACAAAAATTAAATAGGGGAACCGGACATATTAATTTTTAAAGTTTTAAGTAGAAATAGCGCCAAAGAGTACGAAGAGCCAAAAATAGTCAATGGTCGCGAAAGAACGGGACTTGGGTGCAATTTGAGATGGACTGCGATGGAAAATGAGTTGGACACATCAACCAGGGTTGTCCTAGTCAAAGATTTTACCTTCTGGCTTAGGGGTAGATTTAGATATTAGCGGATGGGTTACTCCGTCACAATGGTGATGGATATCCCGTACGCTGTAATATAAATCCCATAGGATATAACCGGATTTATATTTTGGTGGACAGGATAACCGTCACCATTGCAACGGAGTAACCCATCCGCCAAGATCTAAATCAGGCCCCTTTAAGTCCCAATCCACCACTGGAGTACACATTTAAAGTGTCACAGTATCTCAGGTGAGACACTTACAGACTTACAGGATGTCAGGCAAAGGCTAACATAAAGGTCTAGCCAAGGTCCAGTTGCCACTGCTTACTTCTAAGAAAAGTCCTGTTGCAGCTTGCAGTCCCTCTGTAGCCACACATGAACCCAGCCTACTGAGCCCCAGAGTCCACTTCTTTGTCCTAGATGCAAGAGGGAGTTGTAGGTCCAGGTATTCAGGGCTCCTCTCATATCACAGATATTACATACAAAAGGGAGCAGTTCCACTCGTTTAGGGATCTTTAGACACACAAAAGGGAGCAGGGTCCAGCCCTTCAAGGCTACTCACAGCTCAGAGACATGCGAGGAGCCCTGAAAGACTAGCCCTGGTTACACCTGGCTATTGACAAAATAAGGCAACTTATAACAAATGTGTTGTAAATTAATATTGACCAAAAGCTTTTGAGGTATATAAAGTTAAGTGAGAGTTGGAGGAATCAACTGTTACTACTTTTAACTAATGACTAACACACTGGTTGTACAACCACAAACTAAAACCATCTAGTTTACAGGGATATGGAATTCCTATAGCCCGACGCCCAGGATGTATTGTTTGGGGTCAAGGGCAACAAGTTTTCATGTGTATTTTGTCCTTGGGGCAAGTAGGCCCAACCCCCTACATCACAAACCCTTTGACTGCCAGTTTACAGTACCACATTATGGATCAGGGAAAGGCATTGCCTGCAGTTAAGGTAATATTTCTTGTCCATATGTTAGCTGTTCAAACTTGTATTTATGGTTCAGTAATTGAAAGCCTTTATTATTAGGGTGAGCGCTCCAAGTAAATGTTGTAAGCTCTGACTGCACTACTGACAGTGGCTCCAGTATAACAAGCATTGGCATAGCCAATAGGTCTCGCCTTTGGGACCTTATGTGTTTAGCCAGAACTTTTGGCTATTTCGTAGAGCATTGTGGCTGCTGTGCATCATGTTGAAAAATTATAATAAAAAGTGTTAAGCATTTTTGCTACCTTTATACAAACCAAGACGACATTATATACAACTGAACAACCCGATTAAAAAAAGATTTTAACATAAAAAATGTCTTCTAGTTTTTTTGTACTTTCACTGCTGGCAACTTCTTCCTGCCTGTTCTCATGCTTGTTTGTTATAATTTTGTTTGTTATGGGGGAGCGGGACATAAATAACGGGGGAGTGGAGGTTGGAAAACAGTAATTTAATTAGAACACGAGCAGCGGACGGACACTAGGGGAAAATGAACAGATGGCAGATTCCGAGGGCAGACTGATGTGATGCTTAGGTGATGTTTAGGTGATGCTTAGTTGGTGCGCTGATGCAAAATGGTAGTGGTGAGTGATGTTTGGTGCTCAGGTGGTGCCACTATATGGTGTGGATTGGAGGTACGTTGTGGATTGTGGAGTTGAAATATGTTGTTTGGTGTGTAATTATGTGGTGTGTATTGGAAATGTGTGGAGGTGAATTGTGTGGCCTGGAACTGTGGTGTTGAGTGAAATTATGCTTATTGAAATTGTGTCATGGTGTGGAGTGCATTTATGTTGATTGGTGGTATGTGGCATAGAGTGTATCTATGTGGAGTGTATTTATGTTGCATTGAGTAGAGTGCAATTATGTGGTGTGTTATTATGTGGTACTGAGTGGTATGTGGAGTGTATTTATGTTGCATTGAGTAGAGTGTAATTATGTGGCGTGTAATTATGTGGTACCGAGTGGTATGTGGAGTGTATTTATGTTGCATTGAGTAGAGTGTAATTATGTGGCGTGTAACTATGTCGCACTGAGCGGTATTTTGTGCAGTGTATTTATGTTGCATTGAGCAGAGTGTAATTATGTGGCGTGTAATTATGTGGCACAGTGGTATGCGGAGTGTATTTATGTTGCATTGAATAGAGTGTAATTATGTGGCGTGTAATTATGTGGTACTGAGTGGTATTATGTTGAGTGTATTTATGTTGCATTGAGTAGAGTGTAAATATGTGGCGTGTAATTATGTGGCACTGAGTGGTATATGGAGTGTATTTATGTTGCATTGAGTAGAGTAATTATGTGGCATGTAATTATGTGGCACTGAGTGGTATTATGTGGAGTGTATTTATGTTGCATTGAGTAGAGTAATTATGTGGCGTGCTATGTCACACAGAGTGGTATTATGTGGAGTGTATTTATGTTGCATTGAGTAAAGTGTAATTATGTGGCGTGTTATTACGTGGCACCGAGTGGTATTATGTGGAGTGTACTTTTGTTGCATTGAGTATAGTGTAATTATGTGGCATGTAATTATGTGGCACCGAGTGGTATTATGTGGAGTGTATGTTGCATTCAGTAGAGTAATTATGTGGCGTGTAATTATGTGGCACTGAGTGGTATTATTTGGAGTGTATGTTGCATTGAGTGCAGTGTAATTATGTAGCATATAATTATGTGGCACTGAGTGGTATTATGTGGAGTGTATTTATGTTGCATTGAGTAGAGTGTAATCATGTGGCGTGTAATTATGTGGCACCGAGTGGTATTATGTGGAGTGTATTTATGTTGGATAGAGTAGAGCAGAGGTCTTCAAACTGTGGGGCGCGACCCCCAGGGGGGTCGTGGAGTCCTAGGAAGGGGGTCGCAGATTCCCCAGCTTCACTTGTCCCTGAAAAAATACAGCCGTCCTGGGACGGCTAATTGAGATCGTTGTCAGCTGCTTGCCTGAATGAAAGGCAAATGTGCCTTATCTGGTAATCTGCAAGTGTAAAGGATTCTTGGGGGCAGTTCTGGCTCTTTGTGAAGGCAAAGATGCGTGTTTTTTTAGTGGAAGTGCAAAGAGTTAACTATTGGGCTGGGAAGTTCTTGCTTTTAATTTTAATTGCATTTACACAGCCCTTAGTGCCCCTAAAGAGGTGTTGAAGGGACAGTTATGTAAAAAATGAAAACTGCATTACATACGCTCTGGTATTATAAAACCTACATTTTGAAAGCACGTTTTGCAGCATTCTATCTTACCCTGTGTGTGATGCAAGTATAAAAAATTGACTTACATATTCACAGTGCTTTCCGTCACAGGCTGTGACTTCGTAGCACTAAAAATACACATCACTATTCTCCACTGCACCAATCAAGTTTTAATTCTGTGGTTCTCTGGTTACACACAGACCTCTGCAGTGCATTAACTAATAGAGGTTTCATAATGTACTACAGTGCATTTCCCACTGAGCAATAACTTTTTTTTATTTATTTTTCATTTACCCTGCCCATTATTTTATATATAGATACCTGAAGGTGAAAGACTTAAAAAACGTACAGAATATTTTGGGCTTATTTATGAGAGGCGTGCATCGCCAAAGCATTACTTTTTTGATGCTCCGGTGGCGCAAGCATCTCAACCATACTTATGAGTCACCCTGCATCGCTTTGCATTGCCTCATAGATATGGAGTAAGACATAGCAGCGCAAGTCACTGCGTTGCCTTACTCTGCGTCAAGGAGGTGTTCCATGGGCTTTGCGTGGGGTTCCCACGCAAAGCCCATGGATTTTGATGCTGCCCCATATTTACAAAATCATGTAAACCTGGGGCAGCTCCAAAAACTGACGCCTCTCCAGTGGAGGCGTAACGAGGAGAAATGTTTTAATTTCTCTCGTTGTTTCCTCTTTCCATGTGTGCTGCATTCTGCAGCTCTCATAGAAATAGGAAAACGCCCCTCAGGATTGTTTTGGTGAAGGAAGGTGCCTCTTCCCGTACAAAAACAATTCTGCCTACGTTGGTGCTAGGCAGCAATTTGTGAAGGGAAAAGGACTGGAATGCACCGTATTTCATAATTACAGTGCATTCCTGCCCTTTCACATCGGCATAGGGCAGCGCCGCAAGAAGACTTGCAGCGCTGCCCTACACCAATTCCTCATAAATGAGGCCCTTTGTTTTTAGCTACACCTTTGGCTACACCCCTACGCTCAATGACCTTTGGTTTGCTAAACACTGTTTAATAACATTTCCCCACTGTAAAAATTATTTGCTGTGGTAATTGGGGGCTGTTAGAAATGGGGGTCTCTAGTTGGCAATGGTTTTCACCTTTGTCCAAGTAGGGACCCTTCCTTCTAGTCAGGGTAAGAGGGATACACTACTGAAATAACCCCTGCTCACCCCTTGGTAGCTTGGCACGAGCAGTCAGGCTTATTTCAGAGGCAGTGTGTAAAGGATTTGCACATAACCAACAGCAATACACTGAAGACACTACAAAAGGACACCACACCAGTTTAGAAAAATATCCAATACTTTATATATTCAAAACAAGACTAAAACGACAAAAAATCCAACATACAGTACTTAAAAATATGTACTTTGCGGGGAGGTGGCGTCGGTCGGTCCGGACTGCGGTGTGGGACGGGGCTGTGTGTCGCAAGACTTACGAGCAGTGCCCCCAACCCACGGTGCGGTCACGGTTGTCGAAGTCAGTGACGGCATCGGTGAGACCAGGGCGGTGAAGTGAAGCGAGGAGGTGCGGAGTGCGGTGCCCACAGGTCACGGTGCAAGCAGCAGCTCGGCGGCTGTCATCAGTGAGACCAGGGTTGCGGTGCGAGATGCAGCGGTGCCCTCTGCGGTGCCTTCTGGGCACGGAGCCAGCGGCAGAGTCAGTGACGGAGTCGGTTGCTTTCCCCCTCTGTGGCAACTGAAACCACGGTTCCAGAGGCGGTACCCAGAGGTCAGTGAAGTCTTTGCGGTCCCTGAGACTTCAGAACAGGAGGCAACAAGTAAAGAAAATTCAGTCCAGTCCTTTCACTGCCCAAGGCAGAAGCAGCAACTGCAGGCCAAACCAACAAAGCAACAACACAGCAAAGATGCAGTACTCCTCTTGGCAGTTCTTCCAGCTCTTCTTCTTGGCAGGTTCCTTGATTCCAGCGAGTTCTAAAGTTCTAGGGTCTGGACCCCAATATTTATACTCAGTTTCTCTTTGTGCTTTTGGTCAGAGAGTGCCTGTGCCCAGCCCAAACCAGTTCCATCTTTTCTGGCCCAGCTTCCTGGCAGGAGGTGGAGACAGCATTGTCCAAGGCAGACCAGGCCGATTCAGGTGCAAGGAAATTTCCTCCCACTACTATAAATACAGCCCAGGTCTATTCAGCCCAGCCCTGACTCATCCAGGAAAGGCAGGACACACCTTGACCCCCCAGTGGCTGTTTGATGAGTATGCACATCCCCAGCCCCTGTCACTCCAAAGCCAGACAGTCAATCCTGCCGCCGAGGAGTAGGAGCCTCCCGAGGAGCTCCTGGTTTTGGGATCACCTTTTAGGTTGATATCCCTGCATAAACCACCTCACCGGCCATCACCCACCTGCCTCTTAAACCGGACTACACACCCTCCGTCGACATACACTTTAATAATAATAAAAAAAAAAAAATCGTGGAAGGCTACTCACCCGGAATGTCCACGACTACAAGACTGCTCAACTCCAACGCCGCCTGGACTAGAACGGGGTTCCGAGGCACCTCACCAACGGAACTGACCTACTGCTGGAGGCTTCCGACCCCTTCCAGGATGAGCCCTGGCTGACGGTGCAAGTCCTCCTGTCCTCCCGACTGCGCTGCCTGCTCCCTGATGAGCACACTCTCCAGGCTCCAGGGGTCTCAAGATCGGTAACCACCACGGCTGCGAGACTGCTCGACACCAACGCCGCCTGGACTTCAACGGGGTTCCGAGGCACCTCACCAACGGAACTGACCTGCTGCTGGAGACTTCCGATCCCTTCCACGGTGAGCCTTGGCTGACGGTGCCGATCCTCCTGTCCCCCGACTGCGCTGCCTGCTCCCTGATGAGCACGCTCTCCAGGCACCAGGGGTCTCAAAATCAGTAATCCACCACCCGATGAGGCTCTCCCGAATGAGCTGACGAGATCGGTGACTGGCCGGCGCCTGCTGCTTTCGTTCACCGTCGTTCCCCTGCCATGGACCCGACTCATGCCTGCTTTTTAGTCCTTCGCGACTGGTCTCGATAGAGGTTGACAGACGCGACCTCTCCCTCTGCAGGGCATAGGTGGAGACCTCCCGATAGGCTACACCGGGATACTCGCTGCACAGACGGCGCGACAGGTCCGCAAAGTTCACCTCGTCTCGGGCTTTTGGGGTTGGTGGAATCATGGTGCTCAGGCAACACGTGAGCCACCTTGCGAATATTTTTGTGGCTGATTGATAACCCGATCTTCAGGTTTCTAGGGACGCCGATCTGGACAATGTTCCTAATGACACTGACGCCATTTGGATCGATGGTTGAAATTTGATCGCCATTTTGTACTCCTTACTCTATCCTGGAACTGACCCTCCCTGATCCTATTGCTTCAATAAGTGGGGAAAGAGAAAAAGGACTAACTTCTCCCTGCTCCAACAGTAGCCATCTTGAAAGGAGTCTATCATGAGGTTTATCTATTCTATCATGCTCCTCATTACGGTTACTTTAATCTAAACCTTTATCTCCTTGTTCTTCATTAGCCACTTACCCCGCACTCCTCCATACTAATTATCAGTCCCCCTTTTATGAATCTATATTGTTTAAATTAAATCCAAAACCTTACTTAGGAGATCTGCAATAACCAGCCCATTTCCTCTATATTGCATAATATTTCTTTATATCATTCTTTAGATAATCTCTTTATACTACACTGATTTCTCTATTATTATTGTCTCACGGATCTATTTATTTATTATTATTGCTCCCCTCTGTTACATTCCTCCCCCTTCCTCTTCCCTATTTTCACTTTATTATATTCCCCAAACTGGTTCTATCTTTCCATACTCCCCTTTCTCAAGATATTGACCCCATCTATGGTTGCTACCCCGGACTCTCCTCCCTCTCCCATCTTCTGCTCTCCTCTAGCTCTCCCCCTTCTCCCATCTTTCTGACTTACCTCATTTTATTATTTTTATTCTTGAATGTTCGTAACTTTTTCCTGAATAATTGATAGTTATTACTTACCTTTGCCTTATGTACACTCATAAGTGATCTACCTCATTTTATCTTTTGTGATTCTAATTTTTATTTTTCTAAATGTTATACAGACTACCATTGAAGAAGACGTACAACTGCACTTAGTACCTTTGTCTCTTTGTACCTCACTGACTTATTTATTATTACTATTATTGCCTAACGAATCTGTGTATTATTTCCGTTCCCCCTGTTACATCCTCCCCCTTCCTCTTCCCTATTTTCACTTTATTATTTTTTCCCAAACTGGTTCTACTTTTACATACTCTCCTTTCTCAATATACTGACCCAACTGTTTCTACCTTTACATACTCTCCTCTCTCTAGATACTAACCCTATCTACTGTCTCCACTCCTGAACTCTACCCCTTCTCCCATCCTCCTCCCCCTTAATGCCTCCCTCATGAGCCACCTCATCACACGGCCCCCAGGTTACATTACCTCTCACTGACTCCCCCCGCCCCCTCTCTTTTATTCCCCATGCCCCACCCAATTATCACTCTCGCACACCTTCCCCTCGCCCCTGACCACACCCATTAAACCATCATGCCTCCCCTCAACCATACTCTCACGACACTTGACTCACCCATCACTAGGCATGGCCCTAACTCTTGGTCCATCCTTTACCCCCCAAACCTCTCCAAAAGTGGCAAGAAAAACTTTAAACACAAACTTCTAATGTGCCACCAAGAAACCTTATTCGTTGACAACTACCTTAGCCTAACCTCCATCATAAAAACAAACTACATCTTCTACACTAAACGCCCCTCTAAATGGAAAAGTATCTTTCTCCACCACCTTCCTATCTCGAAGTCCTGCAAAATCCCCTATGGTTTGAAACTATCCACTACTCCTTCACCCACCTTTCCTGGCGAAATCGACATCTCGATTTTCAAATCAGGTAATATCCTTATACAAGCCTCCGAAAACCACCTCACTATTTTTGAACACCACTTCAGATCCCTATCCCATTACCTTCTACCTACACTTACCTCTAACCTCTCATCCTCCCAATCGCAGGATACCTTTTCTTCCCCCCTCCTCTACCCCAACCTATCCTTTCCCTGACTCATTAATCATCAATGAAATCCCTGATTCCCTGATGTATTCTCCCCCTTCCTCATTAGCATCGCCCCCTCCTCCTGACTTTCCTACTACTCCCTTAGCAAACCAAAACCCCCTTCCTCCACATGTACCCCCTCCCCTGACCCCCCGACGACTTCACCAATAACTCCAATCTCCTTCCCTCCTAGTAACGCTCCTACAACTCCCCCAATCACCCAAACCCCTCCTCTTCCTCATGTACCCCTCCCCCAGATCCCCCGATGGCCCCACTAATAACTCCAAACTCCCTCTCTCCCAGTAACCCTCCCCCCATTATCTAATTAACAGCCCTCATCACCCCCTCCCATGCCCCCTTTTTTCTCATGACACCCAGTTGACCTCTGGGAATGCCCTCCTGCACCCTTTAATTCCATTACATCCCTGCAACCTAAACACCCCTCACATCCCCCCACCTGGCTTCCCACACTGTCCACTCCCTAGACCTCCATCCCCGACCAGCATGGAACATACCCCTCTCCCCCCGACCTCCTAGCCCCCCTCACTATCTCACTTCTTACCCAGTCACTCCTCAATATTGAACTCCACCTCACAACCCTCGTACAAGAACTCTCTTCTCTCAGAAATGATGTCAACTCCCTCTCCTCAAGGAACCCCTCCAATCATACCTATCCCTTTGATTCCGTACAAACTAACACCGCACCCCATCACCAAAGGAATAAGTCCCCTCACGACAATTCTCCACCTAGACCACTTTGCAGTAATTGTTTACTCAGCCCACCCTCCTCCCTGAGCCATCTTCCCTCCCCCGACCTCCCTGACCTCAATAAATCCCACTCCCCTATCACCTTGACTATGAACACCCTTTCACCCCATTCATCTATCCCTGTGATCCTGGGGACAAGTAGGATCCCTTCCTCCCCAATCTCGCCTAGACCCCCACAACAACTCACCACTATCCATTCCTGTTCCCCCACAAAAAGCGACCCTAAACCCCTCAACTGCATGCTGGTTAACTGCCGATCAGCAGCCTGTCATGCAACAGAAATTGCGGAAACTATCCTTAGTGATGCCATCGACATCGCCTTTCTCACGGAAACCTGGCTTAATGCCCACTCGTCATCTATCCTTGACCTGCTCTCTCCCCCTGGTTACTCCATCCTCAGAAAAGACAGAATTGATAAAATTGGAGGAGGCCTCGCCATAATCTATAAAGAAGAACTTCAACTCTCGCCTGTCCTGCACTCTGACCATACTACTTTTGAATACCTTGGTGCTGATCTTACAGTTCAGGGTTCCCCCTATTCGGATACATAACATCTATCATCCCCCTGGTGACACTCTTTCCTTCGTGGAAGAACTGTCTGATCTCCTTACCCATTCATCGATTTCCAATTCTAGAAACCTCTTCCTTGGAGACTTTAACCTCCACTGGAACAAAAATGATGATCCCTCGGTTAATCTCATCAATGACTTACTTGAAATCAGTGAATTGAAACAACTCTGCCACTCTCCAACCCACTCCAAAGGTGCCACTCTTGACGCTATCATCACTAGCAAGGAACTGGCTTCTCTTTCACACATCATTCCCATTGACTGGTCCGACCACCACCTCATCCTCTTCACGATCAACAGCTTTGTACCCCCCAGCCACAAAT
The DNA here is from genome assembly GCA_963921515.1 of Calotriton arnoldi. Taxonomy (NCBI): domain Eukaryota; kingdom Metazoa; phylum Chordata; class Amphibia; order Caudata; family Salamandridae; genus Calotriton; species Calotriton arnoldi. Next base: position 952,485 of record CAWUFW010000151.1, on the reverse strand, counting down.
ACCATCAAACAAATGAAATTGACTAGAAATCTTCACCTCATTCCTCCGGGCGAACTGGAGACTAGGATTAAAACTCAACTACAGCTCACTCCCCTCTCCCAAAGTGCTAACGACCTTACGGAGCACTACAACAAATCCATCGTTGAAGTCCTTGACCAAATCGCACCAGCTAAATTAAAACTGCAAAAACATAACCCCCAAATCCTGGTTCAACACTGACCTCAACATTGAGAGACGCGCTCTTAGGCAGACTGAACGCACATGGAGGCAACACCCTTCCCCCCAAATCTTGTCCTCCTCAGAACCGCAAGGGCCAACTACAAAAAACACATCTTTAACGAAAAGGCCTCCTTCTTCCGCTCACAACTTGACCGTACAAGAAACCGACCTAGGGAATTATTTAGCATTGTCAAAAACCAAACTGCTTCAGCTCCCCCAAACTAATGGCTACAGTCAAAAGATGTGAAGAAATTGCCAACTTCTTCTCGGATAAAATCACTAAGATTGAGCAATCCTTCGTCTTAACTCCCATCCCGTATAGCCTACCACCCCTACTTAACATCCCCCTAAATCTCCATCCACAATCAACCTTCACACTGACCCTTCCCAACCCCCCACCGTTGTCACCCCTTCTGAACCCTATTACACCATCCCCCAGCTAAAAAACAATGCATCCTGGAATATCTTCTGTCCAGTTTCAGAACGGGAAGTCTTCAACATCATCACCAAGCTTAAACCATCCTCGCACACCAAAGATCCCCTCCCTGCATATCTTGTCCAAGACCTTAAACACATCATCGCCCCATATTGGACCACTATCATCAACTCCTCCCTAACCACTGGTAGTGTCCCTGCTTCCCTCCAACTAGGACAAGTTACCCCCACCATCAAAAACGCTACAGTTGACCCCAATGACCTAAATAACCTGCGCCCTATTTCTAACCTTCCATTCCTTTCTAAGGCCCTGGAAAAATGCGCCCTACTCCAGTTGGACAAACACATCGACTCATTCAACCTCCTGGACACATTACAATCAGGCTTCCGAAAGGGCTGCAGCACTGAAACTGCCATGCTCAACATTATTGATGACATCCACCACTCCCTAGACAAGGGCGAATCCTCCCTACTCATTCTCCTTGACCTCTCTGCTGCTTTTGATACTGTTAACCACGCTGCCTTAATCAATATTCTCAAAGACCGTTTTGGCATAAATGGTACTGTTCTCAAATGGTTCACCTCCTTTTTCCAAAACAGAACCCAACAAATTAAAGTCAGCGATTGCCTCTCTAAACCTTTGCCGGTCTCCTCGGGAGTCCCCCAGGGATCTATTCTCTCACCCACTCTATTCAACCTCTTCATGGAACCCCTCACCCTCATTCTTAAGCAAGCGAAAATCAATTACCACCTCTATGCTGATGACACCCAACTTTACTGTAAGATCAAATCCCATGCTGACGTCTTACACCTCAACGAGGCCTTGACTAAAATTCAATTCTGGTTCCATCACAACCACCTCAAACTCAACCCTAAAAAACGGAAATCATTCTATTCTCCCCTAAAAACAACACGCTCCCTATTCAACACTGGATCTCTGACATCAAAGCTCTCAACTGCACTCTTACCATCTCTAACACAATCAAATCCCTCGGCATCAGCGTCGATCAGAGCCTCAGTACTACTCCCCACATAAAAAACTCGGCCAAAGGTGCTCTCTTCACTCTCCACCATCTCAAGAAAATAAAACCCTTTATTCCTGCTGACGACTTTAAAACAGTGGTGCAATCATTGGTCCTGTCGAGACTCGACTATGGTAATGCCATTCTCCCGGGAACCCCTAAAGTCCACCTAGCCCCTATTAAATCCGTACTTAACCTTGCGGCCAGACTTATTACTGACTGTAAACGGTTTGATCACATCTCCCCAGTCCTCAAAGACCTCAAATGGCTTCCTATTGAAGGCAGATCCACTTACAAGATTGCTTGCATCACGCACAAAGCCCTCCATCAAAGCACCCCTTCTTACCTCTCTGATAAACTCCACAAAGCAGGCTGTACTAGAACAATGAGGAGCACTAACGCTCTCGTCCTAGTCCCTCCCTTACTAAAAAAGAAATCAACACAGTCACGCTCTTTCTCTGGAAATGCGCCCCGTCTGGAATGCCCTCCCTAAAGATCTACGTTGCAACCCCTCCTACCTCAGCTTCAAAAAAGACCTCAAGCTGCACCTCCTTAACAAATACTGGGGTCCTTAATACCTTGTCCCTGGACACTAATGCCTACCCCTCACCCGACATTATTGGTCCCCACCACTTATTGTTTTACACCCCCTCCCCCCCTCCCTCCCTTCAAATCTTTCATTTACGGCCACCCCACACCCCTTTTTTATTAACTTTCTGGACAGTACCCACCTACTTACACCTGCTTTCCCCTTACCCCTCGCCCTCCACAGTCGCCACTCACTTTCACGCACCCCCCTCTTCTTTTCACAAACTAACTTTGCTTTCTATTAGTCCTTCTACCTTCGACCTGGTGTTTGACTTAAGCTTCCCTAGCTAATTACCTAATTTAAAATGAATATTACTGCAAATTTTCAAACTGCCTTGTTTATTACCTCTATGTACAAAGTTATATTGCAACTCTGCATAACCAAACCTTGTAAAGCGCTCTGATACTCTTGGGTCCAGCCAGCGCTATATAAAACCTTTAAATAAATAAATCCACAAACCCAGCAGAGGCACACAGGATGGCTAAGCAAGAAAATACCTACTTTCTAAAAGTGATATTTTCAAACACAGAACATAAAAATCATCTTTACTAAAAGATGCATTTTTATTCAGGCATGCTAAACCCCATTTCTCTATCTTGTCCCAATGGGAAGATATGCTTATAAGATGTTATACGTAAACTCCCATTCTATCCTATGGGACAGATAGCCTTTCCATAGGGAAAAATGAAACACACTGTAATTCACTACCAGGACATGTCTCACACACACCAGTACATGTCCTACCTTTAATATACACGGCACCCTGCCCACAGGGGTACGTTGGGCCTACCTTAGGAGTGACTTACATGTAAGAAAAGTGAAGATTAGGGCTTGGCAAGTGTGTGCACTTGCCAGGTCGACATGGCTGTTACAAACCGCGCAGACACTGCAGTGGCAGGTCTGATAACCCTTTTCAGGGCTGCATGGGTGAGTGGCATAATCAGTACTGCAATCCCACCAGCAGCATTTGATTTACAGGCCCTGGCACACTCAGTGCACTTTACTAGGGACTTACTAGTAAGTCAAACATGCCAATCATGGAAACACCAATCCATAATACAATTTACAATAGGAGCACTTGCACTTTAACACTGAAAAGCAGTGAGAAAGTGTGCAGAGACACTGAACCAGCAAAAACAGAGCCAAAACTAGGAGGTCAGAAAGGAAAAAAACAGGGGAAACATGCAAAAAGATGCCAGGTCTAACAGGGGCATTTATGGTTGCCGATAGATGTTGATGATGAGGAGAACCAGTTTCTAGAAAAGTTTGTCAGAAGGGGTCCTTATGCCTAAAAAAGTTTGACAAGGGGGTCTCGACATCAAAAAGTTTGAAGACCACTGGAGTAGAGTGTAATTATGTGGCGTGTAACTATGTCGCACTGAGTGGTATTTTGTGGAGTGTATTTATGTTGCATTGAGTAGAGTGTAATTATGTGGCATGTAATTATGTGGCACTGAGTGGTATTATGTGGAGAGTATGTTGCATTCAGTAGAGTGTAATTATGTGGTGTGTAATTATGTGGTACTGAGTGGTATTTGGAGTGTATGTTGCATTGAGTGCAGTGTAATTATGTAGCATATAATTATGTGGCACTGAGTGGTATTATGTAGAGTGTATTTATGTTGCATTGAGTAGAGTGTAATTATGTGACGTATAATTATGTGGTACTGAGTGGTATGTGGAGTATATTTATGTTGCATTGAGTAGAGTGTCATTATGTGGTGTGTAACTATGTCGCACTGAGTGGTATTTTGTGGAGTGTATTTATGTTGCATTGAGTAGAGTGTAATTATGTGGCATGTAATTATGTGGTACAGTGGTATTATGTGGAGTGTATTTATGTTGCATTGAGTAGAGTGTAATTATGTGACGTATAATTATGTGGTACTGAGTGGGATGTGGAGTGTATTTATGTTGCATTGAGTAGAGTCATTATGTGGTGTGTAACTATGTCGCACTGAGTGGTATTTTGTGGAGTGTATTTATGTTGCATTGAGTAGAGTGTAATTATGTGGCATGTAATAATGTGGTACAGTGGTATCATGTGGAGTGTATTTATGTTGCATTGAATAGAGTGTAATTATGTGACGTGTAATATTTGTTTATAAAATAATGGAATAAAGTACACATATTTTATGTCACATGGTAAGCAAAATAATATGTGTCTCATGGTTTAACAGTTGAAAATTGTAATGTAAAGAAATGGTCTGTTTGTGAATTCTGGAAGCAAAATCATAGATGAACCTTCCCAATAATTTGTCATCTTTAAAACCACAGCTGCGGTACAGTTATAAAAAGCATTAAACATAGGTTGATGCATCTATGCTTAGATAGATCAATAAACCCTTAATGTATCCATACCCAGTGACAAACGGTTTCTACTTGATCTAGTTGGTGATAATTGGTGTCTTGGAAGTGGACGTAACTAACCCAGAGAAAATACAAATTTATTCCAGTTGCATGTCCCTGATATCTAATAAAACTGTGGGTTCTGTGGGAGAGAACACACCTCAAATGGTGTCCTATATATACGGACTAGAATTATGGGTCCGTGAATGTCTCTGCATAAATAAATAGGAGGGTAATAGTTAGTAAAAGGAGCATACATAAAATGTATTTATTGTGGTAGGTGCGATTCTTTGTACCCCTTGAACTATATATCAATGCAAGAGTCAAGATTATTTAAAATACACATGTTGCTATTTTTTTCTTCATAACATTAGAAGAACTAGTATGTTGTCTGGAAGGAATAACATTAAATGGCGCATCAATCATAATTTGCAAAATGAAAAGTGATCACGTTCAAGATAAAACGATCGTTTGTCTAATTAGTATTTTAAAAGGAGCACACAATTCCGTGGATAGGTTCAAATTTAACACACAAGAAATGTGCGTGTGCATGTTTGTTTACGGATTTTACACAGCCTTTGTTTAAGTTGATATACAGAAGGGTTCACACCTTGATAGTAGTTTATAACATATATAGCTTCTTTTTTTAACTGATTAAGCACTTTGGATTTGGGTGTTTGGAGACATGTAGCTCCTCTTACATCTGTCTGAGAGAGGAGTCTGGACAGCGCCCGCTTTGCCAGGCAGCATAGAAGCAAAGGTGTCATCAAAGGTCGGCTCCCTGTCAAGTGTCCATCCGCACCATCCTATGCTGAACCTCCGAGGCGTTTTGCTTCTGAAAATAGTTCCTGCGGTGCAAACAGAGGCCTGAAACCGCGCTTAAGTCCTGCAGTGAAATACAGTCCTCTGAACCGGCCTGTGCTTGCTGCATCTTAGCGCTTTGTTTTTATTGCTAGAGGGAGGGCGGGAGGCAACATGGAGGGAGGGCAGAAATGTAGGGCGGATGGCAGGAGCAACACGGACAACGGAGGGAGGGGGGTGGCAGAGGAACACAGACAACAGGGGATGGGGCGGGAGCCGCAAAATGGGTGCAAGGGTTAACATGGACAACAGAGGGAGGGCACGAGAGGCAACACGGACAACAGGAGAGGGAGAGTGGAAACATTGGGGCAAAGCATGTGCAAAAGGCAACACTAATAGCTGAAGGAGAGAGTGTACGAGAGACCACTTGGGCGAGGGAGAGCATGTTGTGGGGCAATATGGAAGGACGATGGATGTGGGCAACACAACAGATGGCAGGGGCTTGGCCGGAGGGAGGAACACAAGGGGGGGGGGGGGGGGAGACATCCACAAGGGAGACATATAAAAAAGATGCACTCTGGTAGACTCCTGAAAAACAAAGAAAAAAGTAGCATCTGAAACAAGCGCGCGCTAAAAGTTAAAAAAAAAAGTGTCGGCAAAAGTGAAAGCGTTTCACTTGCGATAGCGAGCAGCGCCAGGAGCGATAATTGCTACCATATGGCGCCGCTCGCTCCCGCAAGTGAATCGCGAAACGTGCACGCGTTGCCATTGAAGGCAATGGAACGTGTGCACGTTTTTGGCTGAAAAGCCGAAGCGATTGCTAAAGGTCTTTTGCCTATGCAGCGCATGCGCGCTGCGTAGGCGAGACCTAAAAATGTGTACACACGTTTTCAAAGTTTAGCAAAATGAGGCTATGTATAATGCTCCCAGAATGCTCTCCGATTTGATGCAAATATTTGCAGAAGCTTGAAAGCAAGATTGATGATTATTTGCTTTCAAAATAAAATGTTCATAAAAAAATGAAAGCAGGGAAAAAACATTGAGCTAAACTACTGTAAAATTTCAGGTACCATTTCTTTGCAGCATCATTTAGATACATGTGTTGATGCATGCTAGTATTTCCCAAAATATTGATAATGGAAAATCAGTGTACCCAGTTTCAATAAGATTGTATGAAACAAAAGTAAACAAGCATTGGCAAAGCTAGTAGGTCTGAAATTGGTGGTCAGTTTTTTTAGTTTTGTCAATGTGTGAATTGTTTTGGCATGGTTTTTGTAAAACCTTATTGATGTGGGAGCTACCAGGCCCTCGCCATTATAACAAACATTGTTGGCAAAAGCAAAAATAGTTTTTGTTCTCAAAAAGCACACACTGCCACAGTAGTTACTGGCACTGAACAAAACTACCTTGTGTGCCGATATGCTCCTTGTGAAACAGCAGAATGCTGTTACTCACAGTGAAGCCGGCCGATACACAGAGAAAGAGACAGAATTTTAATAAACGTAAAAGGTCATGGTCAACGCCAGACCAAATTAGGGGCTCAATTATTAAAGAAAGTCTCAAAAGTGCACCCATGGTATATGTCCTTGCATTAGGTGCAGCTATATGGCTTTCGGGAATTCCCAAGAATTTACAGAAGTAGGACAAGACATAGTACACCTAGAAAATATTTGTGAACTGCATTTTAGGATGAGCAAATGTGCATGTGTAGATTTGCTCATGCGAAAATCTGAGTTTTTGCAAGTTCACTTTCCCTCCAACCACCTTTTTTCCCAACTCTGGAAGAAGGTTTACGTCTGCCATTGTCAGGAGTATATTTCTAACATTTCTCAGTATGGGAAAAGATTAGAGAAGAGTTGTTGAAAGCCCTTAAAACATGCAGGTTAGTAGGTTTGCACTGACTCTAAAGGGCATTCTAACCCTGGAACTATTGCTTACCACTACCTTCAGCCCCAGTATGTAGATCAGGGGAAACGTGGCAACATAAGGGGAGTGCTAGTATTCAAACACTACTATGGTATGAGCCCGGGCATAATCAGAGAGGCTATATAAGAGCTATTATATAATGAGATTGCTGCCATAATTTGTCGCCGCACTACATGGCACTAAAGGGACAAGTGGATTTTGTTACAGGACAAGTAGATTTATGAAGCAACCTGCCCCATGGACAAGTAGATATTTTAATAAATTCCACACCCCTGAGTTTATCAGAAAGATAAAAGAAAAAGCATTCCATCCAAGAAAATTATCTCATATTCCCAGCACAGAAAGTTCCATACTCAACAGACTCCTTCATTCAACTTTAGTCAGTAAATGCTGTTAGTTTCATAGCCATCAAGTACAAAATGTGTGCATGGTTTATGCAGGATTACTTTTGGGAGTCAAAGACAAGAGAGGGCCAAGAACAAAGTTGCTTGCATTATATTCAGCACAACATTCTTTGGATTTCTCTTTTTCTTGAAAGAAAGTTATTCTATCTGGTCTTTATTCTTGCAGTAAGAGCAGATGTGTCCCTAGAATTAAAGATGAAGACTTTTTACAAAGCCCTGCTTCTTTGCACCAAGCGTAAAACATAGTTTTGAAGTATCATTATCGCCGATAATAGTCCATGGGCAACAACTTCCTCTTTGGATCTTTGGGAGTAGATGAGACAGTACGCAGTCATTTTTAAGTGTATAACCGTGAATGCACTGAATCAAACCATATAATATTTGCTTGTTTTATATAGTGCATCATACCAGACTTATCCTATTTCTATGCAAAGGAATTAACAAGCAGTTTCACTAAACTTATTGATATTCAATTTACTGAACCCAAAAGGGCAGAGCCAGTTAGTTTTTTTTTTATTAAGTCTTTATTTATACCGATGCAGCATGGTCTTCAAACACAAAGATAAGCATTTACAGTTACAAGAATGCAAATCAAATATACAAAGGATACAAAACCATCAAATCCTTCCAAAAATCCATCTTAAATTTTATTGCTTTCCTAAAAATCCACACAGTATTTAATCAATAGAAAATTCATGTCGACTCCTCCCAATTTTTCAAAATTTTAGCTATTTTATTTATAGACCCTATATGTCTTCCATAAAGTATTTCATATGCATGCACTCTATGCATCTTATTCATCCACTAGGATTTTGAGGGAACTGTGTTTACAGATTTCCAGTTTGCTAAAATTAATGATCTGGCCACCAACATAGAAATAAATATTAGATAAAGCTGTCTAATGGACATGTCCCCTGAATGAACCAGTATTCCAAACAATGCTCTGTATACGTCTGGCAGAATATTAAGCTTGAGTTTCTGCAAATATGTCTCACCAGAACCCCATTACATGACTGCAGTTGAATATAATATGGAGGCAGTCCCCATTCATATTGTTACATCTAAAACATTTGGGCTCAAGCCCTAGGTATAATTTATGCATTTTAGCTGGACTGTGATATAGCATTCACACACTAAAAAAAAAATCCATCTTAAATTGGCTGCTCGCACTGCCTTAGCACTAATACGATAGTAAAAATTCCACTGCGAAATGCGGGTCGGTGACGGACATCATCCGCGCACAGGCGCCGCAACGTTTGAAACCGGGCATCCCTACGACACCTTGAGAGATGAAAAAACAGTGAAAAAATTCACCAAAAAGTATGGTCAAAAAAATGACCAGGGCACTGCTCTTCCCGGATCTGCGCTTGCTGGCGCGGAAAAAGAAGAACTGACGTCAGCGCGCAGGGGCGGCGTCTAAGTACTGCCCGCGACGTCATCCCGGCGATCACGACGCCGACGACGGACGCGGAGCCGCACGACGCCGCCTACCGACGCGCAAGGGTACTGCTACGCAAAAAACTTTCCGGATCCAGCCTGACGCCTGGGGATATTCTAAGGTAAGGAATCTGTCACTAACGTGTCTCTTTCAGATATCCAGCTTACATCGTGTTGAGAATTCAATTCACTGTAATATTTCCGATATCAACATCCCTTTGCATTTAGAGTGCAGCAATCTATGCCAGTTTCCTGTGCCCACTAATTTAGACACAAAGTAGGCTGTACTGAGGGGTTCTATAGAAGTCCCCCCTTATTACAAAGCCAGCACAAAATTTCTCGATTTGAAGAAAACTAAAAAAAAAAGCGATGGACTAAGGTCAGAAATCATGTTAACCAGTTGCTGCCATTGCAAGAACTCATTGTTGTAAAAAAAATCTTGAATCCTCCGAAACACAGGCCTGCCACACCTACTACACGTGTGAGTAGATAAACGCAAGCCCAATAACCTACAATCTACTATTTTCAGCTGGGGGTGAAGCCTAGGAATTTCCCATTTTTTCCCATATCCTATTGAACCTTTCTACAACAATATGAGGTAACTTATATCTTGACTTCTTTGGAAGCCCTGGGATTTGTAAATAAAAAAGGAAATAAACCAATTTCTGATGGTTTCACCATTTGTTCTAAATAAAAATTAGCGTCATTGGAGGTACTGGAAGAAGTCTTCACAAGCCAATTGAGAAATGGCGCCTGATAATAACAATTCACACTGGGCAATGCCAACCCTCCTTCCTCAAGATCCATCTAAATAGCATCCATTTTTAATCTGGGTTTTTTGCCCTGCCAAATAAAATATCAAATAGCTGTATCGACAGACGTAAAAATGACGGTGAAACTTTAATCAGAATGTTTGCAAACACAAATAATTACAACGGGAGCTACTCGACCCATAATTGTCATGGAAGCATCCTGCCATTGACTTAATATCCTATGAATCTTATCTACAGTGGATTTAAAAATTTAGCATAAACATAGCCCCTATATTATCGGTTACAAATATCCCTAGGGATCTTATAGGCATAGCGGGGGGAGTAGTGAGGTTGCATATTAAGGGGTAATATATCTACAGTGCAGTTAAAAAGAAGAGCTTCTGATTTAGCATGCTTTATCTTATACCCTCCCAATTTAGAAAACTGTCCTATTTTTTTAAATGCGTATAATACATTAGGTTTATCTGCAGCTAGATACAGCATCATGTTGTCTGCAAACAACTTCAATTTCGATGCCTCAGGAATCGGAGTTTTAATATTGGGGCCCTAACAAATAGCGCAGGCAAGTGACTCAAACGATGAAAACATAATTGTCGAAAGAGCGCAGCCCTGGCAAGTCCTACAGCTTATGGTGATATTTCCTACTGCTCTTCCATTTATAATTATACTCGCCTGTGCTCCCACATATACATTTCTTACAACTGAAATGAATGCAGCTTGGAAAGCTAATCTAAAATTGTAAACAAAACATTCCACTTCACGCAATCAAATGCTTTCTCTGCTTCCAGCATTAGAAAAACTGCCTTAATGTTCTGTACGAAAAGTAATCTATCACCTGAATAAGATAGTGTGTATTGTATGCCATCTGTCTACCTAAAATAAAGCCATTTTGATACCGATGAATGATTGTGGGGACTACAAGGGTTAGACGATTTGCTAAAATCTTTGTAAATAGTTTATAATCGTGATTTAAGAAGGATGATCGAGCGATAAAAGTTTGTATCCTGCTCAGGCTTGCCCTTTTTTGGGAAACTAATGATAACTGCTTCAGTGCAAGAAGATGGAATTAGCGCTCCTACCAAAATAGTATTAAATAATCTAACTGGGAAATGACTAAACTGATGAGCGAATAATTTATGTATTCCGGCAGGGATCCTATTGTTACCACAGGCGTTTGCGTTCTGGGCTAGGTTGACTACCTGTGTTACCTCTTCTAGAGTAATTGGATTAAGGAATGCTTCCCCCTGCTCCCATACTAAAGTTGGTATGTTGAACTCTTCTAACCAGTTACTTACTGCTTGAGGCGGTGTATCATATGAATCAGAATAAATATTTTTATAGTGGCGAAGAAATACCTCTGCTATCCCTTGTGACTATGGTTATAATCCTATCCGAATTGTGATCTTGAATCTTTTTAATGCAATTAGCACTTGACCTACGCTTAACCAACCAGGATGAGTATTTCCTGATATGTTAATTTTCTTTGCACATTTGTGGTAAAATTGTGTTATGGTTTAGAATCTCTTTAGACATGAAATGATCCTTTAGCTTATTTCCAGCCCGAGCCGCAGCATACTTAGCTTGACTTGTAGGGGCAGCTATAAAATCAGCTCTAGCCCGATTAAAACTGGTTTGTAATTCCTGAATCCTATCCCTCTCCGCCCGTTTTTGCCTGATCAGAAAAGTTGTCACTTTGCACATAAAAAATGCTTTTAGAGTCCCCCAAACTCAGAACTCTCTGGAAGCGTCCACATTTTGCTCTAAGAACATTCTCAACACCTGCAGCATTTAATTAACCCACTGCTCATTAGGTAGGAGGGGTTTTTATCGGGATCGATCTTCGTTTTTCTGGCCCCTGATCCGACACACTAAAATTTAGTGTTACTACCGAATGATCCGAAAAAGGGTTGGATATTATCTCTGATTGAGTCATACTAAGCGAGTGTGAATTTTATTTTTTTTAATTTATGCGTGATGAGGAATTAAACCTTTTTGGATGACATGTATAAAGCCTTTCTTTAGGGTGTTCGCTACGCCATGGATCTGTCAAGGCAAAGTCATTCATCAGGCGGCACAAGACTTGACTGATCTTGGTTTATTCAGTGCTCCAATGAGACGAGACGCGACTAGTGCAATATCAGGAACAACATTAAAATCGCCCCCTATTAGAAACAAACCAGATGATTCCCCTTTTGCCATATCAGACAAGGTATCCAAAACTCCAGTGAGTCTTCTATTGGACCATAATAACTCACCAGATTTATCAGTTGATTCGCAACCTTAACCTGTACTCATACCCATTGCGCACCTCATATCTCTATAAACCTTAACTACTTCGCATAGAAGATCTCTAGTAATTAGAATCGTAACCCCCTTAATGGCAGCATTTAAAGATGCATAGACCGCATGTTGAATAAACCCTGAGCTATTAGGTAGAACATCTTTGTTTTTTAAATGTCTCTTGAAAAAAGAGATTTGCCTGAAGTGACTTAAACCAGGCCAGCATAGCTTTTGCCTTATATTTGTTATTAAGTTCATTGACGTTGCAAGATATAATTCTCACTCGTCTATCTGCCATGTTCTGCTAGTGACCCAATCTAAACATCTCTTTATCACTCCTTTGCGCCCACATTTCCTAGAATCTCTGCAGCATCATTTTTGAGAAACACAATGTCTCTTTAAATCTGTTCTGCCTGTGATTTTCAAATTTTTCACCCCCACCCCCCTCCCCCAAACCCTGTGGATCCCATCCCTCCCTACAATTCCTGAAGCCCAACCAGACACGGGCTCCCTCCCTTACCCGCTCTCCACCCTTCGCTCTTTCCCTTCCCCGTACAAGTACCTTGGAATGGTACTCTATGAGCCCTTCCGCCGAAAGAAGCACCAAGATGGCAAAAATATACTTCACATTGCACCCATCGTTCAGCACTATAGCATACAAGCTCCTTTAGTCCTGCTTGGAGTAATCATAAAATATTACTTTGCCAGTTGTCTCCTAGCACCAATAAATCAGGCCCCTTATCTTTCAGCATTGCTACCTCTAAGTTCTCCCTTTCCTCATTCAATACAGAAATTTCTTTGCCTGATCAACTGACTGATATATGCGAGTCCGGCCCTTTAAAAATACGTTGAGCATAGATTGTTGAATGATATCCGCTGGAGCTCTTAGGTGCTTGAAGTCATCAATCAACCCCACAAACTCCCTAAGCCGTTGTGCCGCCAAGATTGACATGCTGACTCTATTCAATTACATGACCAGCTGATCGCCCTATTCACAGTGGCAAGTGTTTAACTCACTTAGCCATCTTGCTGGATCAAAAGAATTAGCCCATTTAAGCACATGTGCCAACTTCATAGATCCATAGTTTTAAAAGATTTTAGACACAAATATTTTGTTTAATATTATTTACGTAGTTCACAATTTGCCAGAAAACAACCATCTACTATAATGTTCAGTGACAGAGTAAAGAATGCCATAGTATTTGAAACATGAACACATCCTAGATTCACAAGCAGTGCATCATCCCATCCTGCAATTTAGCAACTCAGATCAGAAAACCATAATGTTTACAAGTGTGAAGTCCAAGTACCAACCTACTAAAAATCAGAAGCCAAGCAAGAGGACTTCATTTCCCATCACCCATCAGCACAGGAAATGACATCACAACACCTTGCACTCCTCCCTTCCAGGACCTACTTAATAGCAGATGCAACATGGGCGCGCAGCAGAGATAAGACCGTCTGCGCCCAGCATCAGGAACCCTGGTCCGATTACCACCCAGCACTCCTTAGGCAGCTAGACCCCGGACGCCGTTCCCTCAACTGTGGTTGTGTTGCACCTCACAACACAGTAGGAGCCTTCACCTGCACCCACTGCCGGTTTTCCAGCAGCCACCCACCCACACCCCCCACGCAATACTGGTAATGCCCTCAACACCCCCTCCCAATACAAACACACCAACAAAGCCTACACACCCACCCTACAACACGCCACAGCAAACCCGCACGTCAACACCCACTTGCATGCATGCTTGTCAACAAAAGAACACTTATTAGACACAACCGAAATATGGGACCGGCTGAGTAGTGATGCACACAACATCCTCTTCATGATAGAGACCTGGCTCAACCCCTCACCTGCTCCAGACACCACCACGGCAATCCCAGTGGACTACAAGATCACTCGACAGGACCGCCTTCACAAGTCAGGAGCAGGACTCGCGATCATCTACAAGGAATCCATTAAAAGCACAACATCCACAGAGAACGCCACACCATTCATGAAAAACCTGCACTTCAAAATGCAAATTTCTGAAAACTTCACCCTGAACGGAACCCTTGCCTACTGACCAAAAGACACTTTTACTAACCTCATCACCAACTGTGTCGCTCCGCTCACCATCGACTCCAGAGCCTACATTCTCCTCAGTGACCTCAACTTTCACCTGAAGGCAGAAACGACCCCTGCTCCACAGCACTGCGTGAAAACTTGAGCAACATCAGACTCACCCAGCTTGTTCTAGAACCAACACACACAGCAGGGCACACATTTCACCCATCTTCCCCACAAGCGACAGCATCAAATACAACTCCGCCACACTACTCACATGGACCGACCACTCCATCATCCACTTTCAAATCAACCCACCTCAAGTAAACATCCCGCCCAGGTTCAGCATTTAAAGCTGCAACTGGGGCAAAATCAAAGAAGCAGACTGGCTCTGCACAGATCTACCTAGCCCCACAGACAATCTCAAAAAGGATATCAACAACTTCAACTGGATCAAGAACTGCGCAGACCCCTTTGCACCAATCAAACCCAACAAGCATAGTAGATCAAATAAGCAGGCCAGCTGGTACTTAGAAGACCTCTGAGACACCAAACAACACTGTAAACAGCTAGAAAGGAAACGTAGAAACAGTCACGACACCACAGACAGAACTACCTACAAGGCTGCACTCAGACGCTATCAGCAGCAAATAAGAGACACCAAGAGAAAAAACACTTGAGGGATGGGCAGAAGGAAGCTCCAACAGCTGCAAGGAGGTGCTCAATCGTTAAGGATTTCACCTCACCCTTAACCACTGTCAACAATGTTGCTGCCTACCAACAACTCGGTGACAACCTATCCAACTTCTTCCACAGCAAAATCGCAAACATCTACAGCAACTTCGCCCACCAACTAAACCCCAGAGAATTCGCTGCTAACTTACCCACCACCAACTAAGACGACCACCTGACCGTATGGATAACCCTTACCAGAAACGACACAGCAGCAATCATGCGGATCATACACTCTGGGGCCCCAACGGACCCATGCCCGCACTACATCTACAACCTGGCAACAACACCAATCAGCACCACCCTAACCCACATCATCAACACCTCCATCACGTCCACCACTTTTCCAGATAAATGGAAACTTGTAGAAAATCAACGCCATCCTCACGAAGACCCCAGCCGACCCAATTCAATTGAGCAACTTATGACCCATCTCCCTGCTCTCCTATCCAGCCAAAGAGATTGAGAAGGCCATCAACAAGCAACTCACAGCCTACTTCGAACTTCACCATCTTCTAAACAACACTCAATCAGGATTCAGAAAGAACCACAGCACCAGAACAGCACTCATCACGGCCACTGACGCCATCTGAATCATCCTGGACTGAGGAGAACCAACGGCCCTCATCCTGTTCTACCTCTGCGCAGCCTTCGACACAGTCCCCCATAACACTCATCAGAAGACTCCACGAGATTGGCATACAAGAATCTGCTCAAATGGATCTGGTCCTTCCACTCTGGAAGAACCCAAAGGGTCAGGCTGTCACCCTTCACATTAGAGACCAAGAGATAGATATGCAGAGTCCCACAGGGATCATCCCTCAGCCCCACCCTTTTAAACATATACATGACAACGCTCGCCAACATCATCAGACATAACCGTCATCTCCTACGCCGATGACACCCAACTCTTCCTCTCCCTTACGGACAAGACAACCACCACAAAATGCACCAACTACATGACCATGGTAGCAGACTGGATGCAAACCAACTGCCTGCAGGTCAACTCAGACAAGACAGAAGTACTGGTCTTTGGCAACAAGACCTTCCCCCATGGGACACCACTTGGGGGCCGTCGGAGCTAGGACCAACACCCACACTGACAGACCACGCAAGAAATCTAGGGATCAACCCAAACGACAATCTCAACATGCCAGCTCAAGTAAATGCTTCCCCATCCTACGCATGCTACGAAAGATCTTCAAATGGTTTTCTCCGAACACCAGAAAGACCATCACAAAAGTACTCATTACCAGCAGGATGGACAACAGCAACACTCGCTATGCCGGAATCTCCAAACAACGCCTACACAGACTCAAGACTATCCAGAACACCTACACAACACAGAATACCTGAACAGCCGCATACACTTTCACCAACCCACCAGACACCCAAGCTCTGCCTCACTCACTAGCACAGATTCCCCGCATCCGCAAAACCAAAACTTGAGGTTGCTCATTCTCCTACATCGCACCCAAGACATGGAACGACCTCCCTTAACGCATCAGAGCCTCTTCCTCACTTCTTGTGTTCCGCAGGAGGCTCAGGGCCTGGCTCTTTATATGAGCACCATGGGCACCTCACTCGCACCTTCCGAAACTCCTGGATACCCTCTTGGGTGATTAGTGCGATATAACATAACAAACATAACAAACGTAACCACAGGTGATGTTGGTATGATTTATGATGAAGATGACCCAAAGCCTACACAGTGAGCACGGTCTTTGGATGCTTGTGTTAGGATTCAGGGACGACCTGGATTGGCAGCTCGGGCAGGACTGTTTCTATAAGAACAGGGTAGAGACTGACTTGCATATGGCTGGGTCCAAACTAAGGTGGCATGGTGGGAAAAAACAATGATTTGGAATGCTACCCCGGGTGATAGCCAGTGGCATACTTACTGCATTCATTCCTTTCATCCCCTTTTCGAAGTTTGAACTAAAACAGATGCACAAGAAAGTAAGGCAGTTTCACTTGGTGCTATTTTCTAACAACCGACAAAAAATCAAACCTGATCATACACGGGCACTCAATTCAATCAACTTCCTGAGTGGGAATGGGAATTTATTTTATATACCCCACCAACAACCCTTCATATTTCACAGGTATTGCCCCTACTCAGTCTGGCCCTATTTTTTTTTTTTTTTTTAAAAGAGACAACCTTCAAATTGTACGTCACTGTGTTAGAAACAGATACCCTCCACTTAGGCTGGTGTATATAAAGCAAACATTTGTGAAAAAACGAGATAGCACCTCACGTGCGCAACACCATAGGAGCTTACTGGTTGGTTCTCACCAGTTGTGCCCACGTTTCTCATCATCGGTAGCTATTTCGCTCAAAAAAATATATATAGGTGTATTGGTGTCCAGAAAACCAGTGAGAAATATATGTGTTGCACTAACAACAAAAAGACCCAGTGAATTTAAAATTGAGATAGGCCACACATCCACCAAGTGTCAATTTTATTCACAACTCGTGGGCCTATTCAAATTAAAAACAAACTGCATGCTTGCAGACCATTTAATGATGGGCCGACATGTTTCATTGTCTATATCGCTTAGTGGCAATTTCGTCAGGGCATGAGGTCTCAATCCACCTTTCTGGACCCTTGTTTTCTTAAATAACACAGTGACGGGAAGCAGCCAAGGCCCCTCGTACCAGCTATCCACCTCGTCACATAGGTACTCAATTGTACTGTGAGACCTATTTTATAAGACACTTGTGTTGTCCCAATTCGCATTCACAGCCGGACGAGCGTTTTCTCCGTATTCAAGAAAACAAGGGTCCAGAAAGTTCAATTCAAACAAAGGGTAACTGTTCCAAATCTGGGCGCAATAGTCACCCATAAAAAAGAGAAAGGGAAAAGACGTGGAAAGTAAGAGCCTAGGTCTAAACCCCACAGACTAGAGGCAAGCGCGAGTCTTGTCTCTTGATGCCCTCACACATCCCGAGGGATGTCATGCTTCATCATCGGGCGTTGCTCCTCGTCGGGCCGGCGCTGCAATGCCCTACGGGTCCCCCGAAGGGTCGCTTAGGCGGAGATCTGTTGCATCTGAATAAATGTAGTGCAAGCAGTAGGAGGGGTTGAAGAGTAGGTTTATTCTTCAATGTAGGAAGACAGCACCAAGGACCCTCACAAAACAGCTCCCATGATCAGCCCACAGCAGTAACTGAATCCACTGGAGCTGGCATTCTAAACACCTAGGTAACAAATGAGGCTAAGATGCAACATGCACCAAGAGCAGGAAACATAACATGGAGAACATAAGAATATATGGATATAACACACCTTCCCCCTTCAAACAAACAAAATACAAGAATACAAAAAAATAAAAAAATAAAATAACAAAGTCTTCAAGATATTTAGGCAGACGTCTAACTCTCCCTCGCATGGAGACCAAAGGATCAGAAGATGCACTTTGGTATGAGCTATTAACAAAAGATGAAACTTCAGGCAAACAAGAATTGCCCACAAGCAAGGAGAGATCCCCACCAGAATCCAATACATCAGAAGGAATTTCAGGAACAGAAGGAGAATCAGACAGAAACAGGTACTGCAACACATTTTTGCACATCTACTTCTTCAGTGAAGGACAAATGCCCACCAGCTTGATCAGAAGTACAAGTTTCATTAGATGAACCCAAGTCTTAAAAATCATGTCCAGTGACAACCCCAAAATCAGTAGAAAAGAAATCATGACAAGTATCAGAAATATTGACAGCAGGA
The DNA here is from genome assembly GCA_963921515.1 of Calotriton arnoldi. Classification (NCBI taxonomy): domain Eukaryota; kingdom Metazoa; phylum Chordata; class Amphibia; order Caudata; family Salamandridae; genus Calotriton; species Calotriton arnoldi. The sequence goes on along the minus strand of CAWUFW010000151.1, from coordinate 933,740 downwards.
CAAGCATCAAAAATATTGACGCAGATTTATGTGTTTTGGCCACTCTCTTTTTGCTCCACCACTTTCCACCAACAACTTGCACTGCATGTTTATTCACTTGAACAATTATGGTTTCAGGATAAAACTTAGAACCACCCTTCTTGAAAGGTCTCCTGATGCGAACAGACTCACCCACCAGAAAATCCTCTGACTTGACTTTTTTGTCATCATATCTAACTTTAGATTTAGCTTGACTCAATTCCACACGACACCTAATTTGATCACTGTTGGGAATTTTTCCATCCACGCCAGAATTAGAAATAACCCACTCTGGAGAAAGTTCATTAAAAGAATGTCTACCCCTCAATAAGACAAATGGAGAAACTCCAGTAGTTGAATGAGGGGTATTGTTGTAAGACCAAATTCTTTCATCAACAGCATCTTGGACTTGTAAACCAGATGAAATCGCTAATTGAATGGTGTCTTTCAAGACACGGTTAACCCTCTCAACTAAACCGTTACCTTGAGGACTATAAAGAGCAGTAGTGAGATGTTTAATCCCAAACTTGAGGAAAAAATTGCTCATGTTATTTGAAACAAATTGAACTCCATTATCAGAGATCACAAAAGCAGGAATGCCCTCAGAATGAAATAAGTTTTTGAAAAATGCTATAATATTATCAGTGTTAGGTTCTCTCATGAACTTGACAGAGACCCATTTGGAAAAGTAATCCACAACTGATAAATATACCTGAAACCACCATTCAAACCACCAATAGGACCAACAAAATCCACACCTAATTTCTCCCAAGGTTTTTGAAGAAAAGCAACAGGACACAAAGGCGAATTAAAAGTGCGAAGAGACTTCTCAGCGTGGCCACACTCTTTGCAATTGTTCAAAATGGTCTCTACAAGGCTGTCCAAGCCAGGCCGCCAATAGTATAAACGTAGTCTCTTTTTAGTACCAGTGATGCCCACATGCCCCTTGTGAGCCAAAGCAACCAGCTTGCTCCTCAACTGAGCAGGGGGAATTAACACAGAGCCTCATGAGAAAAATACCTTCTACACTTAATTCCTCTTTAATTTTGAAAAAAGGTTTAAATTCTCCTCCTACTTGAGCTTCCCTAGGCCAACCAACAGAAATGAACTTCTTAAGAGTGGTTTGAGAAATATCAGAAACAGAGATACGTTCCCAATCTTGGTACGAGATAACGTCTTTAGTCAATGCAAAACCATCCACAAATCCAATCACACATTCCATTTGCCTCAAGAATAGACACATCCTCACTCGAGTTAGAGGGGCACCTGGAAAGAAAATCGGCTCTAAAATTCTTCCCTCCAGGAATATATGTCTCATGGTAAAATTGAACTCATACAGTTTTGAAAACAAACGAATCAATCTGGGACTGGCATTGCTTAAATTTTTGTCATTCCACATGAAAACCAGAGGTTTGTGGTCAGAGACCAACAGAAATTCTCTCCCCCACAAAAAGGTGGCAAAATGATGGACACCCCAGACGCAGGCTAGTGCCTCTTTTTCAATTTTGCTATAGTTCTTTTCAGCAATTGAAAGTCTACGGGAAGCAAAGGCTACTGTATGTTCAATTCCATCTATCATTTGACTTAAAATGGCACCAAGACCTAAATTGCTAGCATCAACAGTAACAATAGACATAGCAGTATCATTAAACGGTTGAAGAGCAGGTGCATTAACAATCAAACTTTTTAAATTCTTGAAAGCCTCCATCTGCTCTTCCTGCCAGACAAATTTGACATTGCTCCTAATGAGTCTTCTTAAAGGTTCACTTACTAAAGCAAAATTGTGCACAAAACGAGAGTAGTATTCACTGAGGCCTAAAAAAGACCTCTAACTGATCTTTATCTGTCGGTTGGGCACAGTCATTGATAGCTTTCATAAGGTCTTGCTTGGGTCTGATACCTGTGGAAGAAATAACATGCCCCAAATACTCAACTTCATCCATTAAAAACGTACATTTTTGTTTTTTAACTGTCATACCATGGTCTTCAAGAATGCTCAGGACCCGATTAAGTTTGAGTAAGTGATCCTTGACCGAGTTTGAAGAAATTAAAATGACATCTTGATGGGTAAGAACATCTTTCTCATCCCCAAGTAGCTGAAACATGAGTTTCTGAAATATAGATGCCGCCGAGGCAAGGCAGAATGGCATTCTAAGGAAAAGAAAAGCTCCGAAAGGAGTGTTGAAAGTAGTAAGGTCACGAGAGTCCTTCTTAAGTTCAATCTGATGATAGGCAGCTCTCAAGTCAATGGTGGAAAATATCTTAGTGCCAGAAAGTTGAGCCAACATGTCCTGAATCCTTGGCAAAGGGAAACAATCAACTTGAATGTTTTTATTTAGAGACCTCATGTCGATGCATAATCTGAGCTCATCCGAATTCTTTTTTAAAGCTACCACAATGGGAGAAACCCATAAAGAGGAGTCTACAGGCTCAATGACAGCATCAGAGCATAATTTTTTAATATGTTCCTTCAACTTTCCTCTAATACTCAAAGGAACATGTCTTACCTTGTGAACAACAGGGATGGCGTCAGGCTTGAAAATGATTTTATGCTCATAACCTTTTACCATTCCCAATTTATCATTAAATACTTGCTGATGTTTTTTAAGGACTGAGTCTAAAGAAGAAACATTATCTTGTTTGCTCTGGATTACAGTGGAGTCTTTTTTGTGGCAGGCTCCGGAGGTGCAATGCACAGAAAGCTGATTGTATATTGAATAGAGATTGTAGTGCATAACATATGGTCAGCCACTTTTTGCCTTTTGTTTTCCAAGAAACATTATCTTGCACTGAATTAACAAGGGAGATAGGTTGTTCCGTGCCAGGTCTCAAAATCATGCCAAGTTTACCCTGGTCCCTCCAACCTAAAATGTTGTAACCTCTCTTTGCTACGTAGATCTTAGTGTGAATAGATCTATCTTTGAATTGCACAGTTTCAGGAAAATAACCCATCATGTCTATCTCTTGACCCCCAAAAGCAACAGTGCGAATGTCAGGTGGAGCTAATTCTAAGGCATTCTATTCTTTTAAGAAAAATATATCAGAAATGATGGTTATAGGGGAACCAGAATCGACCGTGACTCTAGTGTCAACATTTCCAATTTTAACATCACAAATAGGATCCCCTATGTTATCAACAGAATTAGAATTAATCTTTACCATATCAACAGACAAAACAATTTTCTTACTTTGACTATCCTCAATGTGTGCAGCAGAAGCAAACTGAAAATCTTGTGCGTTTAAACCCATGACTTTTGGGGTTTCTACACGCCTTGGCAAAATGACCAATTTTCTTACAATTGGTACAGGGTTCACCAAGCGCAGGACACGTTGGAGAATTAGCCAAACGTGACTTTGAGCCACATCTGAAACAATAAGTGTTTCTATCTGTTTTTTTAAAATCAGGTTTGTAAGTAATGGATTTACTAGCATTAGCATTGGGTCCAGAATTAAAAGTATGCTTTTGACTAACTTTGTTCACTACTTCAGTGTTAACACCCTTAGCCTTACTTAATTCTTTAGCAGCAGTAATGGAACGTTCAATGCCTCTGGCTATTTCCAATGTTTCTGCTAAAGAAGGATTCCTGCAACATAAAATTCTTTCCTGGACTTTAGAATCATAACAGTTTACAACAATCTGATCTCTAAGATAATGTTCAATTGGACCAACAAATTCACATGTAGAAGCAAGTGCTCTTAACTCAGCTAAAAAGGTATCAATATTCTCATATTCATATTGTTTACGAGTAAGAAATCTGTCTCTCTCAACAATGACACTAGGCTCATCTTTAAAATGTTTTTCTAACCTGGCTACCGCCTCTGCAAAGTCATCCCAGTCATCAGAAGGAGGACGAACTATAGGTGGTTGATGATCAAAAATTCTCTGACCTTCAGAACCTAAACAATTGTAAAGCATGGCATTCTTCCTAACAGCAGAAAATTTGACACCATCTATAGCTAATAAATAACTATTAAAGGATTTATACCATTGGGTCCATTTAACTTTGGAAGTACCAGGTTCTGACAAAAATGGAGCTGGGAGAATAGCTGTTTGAAGCGCCATATTAAACTAGCAAACATAAAAATGAGCAGTGTGAATGTAGTGCTAACAAATAGGTATAAGCATGAAATAGGAGTAATTATGCTGTACAAATAGCGTGAAGAGTTGTGCGCGTCACCGCGCTTGAAGAATGTCAATATGTTGAAATAAATGAGCAACAAGGAATAAATTATATAAAATAAAGGTGTGCGCATCACCGCGCTTAGAGTCCTCACCAATGAATGCTGAAAATAACCAATTTGCAAAGCAAGAGTGCAGATATGAATAAAAATGAAGGAAATGAACAAAGCAAACTTCAGAGAAGGTGTGCGCGTCACCGCGCAAATTTCACAGGCCAACAGGATCCTGAAGTGAAGAAAAACGAGCTTTAGAGATGGTAGACTTTGTGAGCTTAAGGGAAGGTGTGCGCGTCACCGCGCAAGTTTCACAAAGGCACAAACGAGCATGGAGTGGAAAGGCAGGCTCTTAAGGGTGCTATACTTTCCCTTTAAAAGAAGCTCGTTAAGGCTGAAGCGTGCTTGACGTGAGGTCAGCTGATCAACGTGGGACGAGAGAGAGACAGTCTGAAAGCAGCCGCACTCGCGCTAGGATGAGCGAGCTCCAAGGCAAACATGGAACATCCTCTAAGAGCCCCAACAACCTGTGAAGAAATCCGGAGGTCAAAACACACAGAGCGGACTGCCGACACACAAAAGAAGACGAAAATCGGTCAGTCACCACAGCAATACGAAGGCAGGAATTCCAAGGAACCCCACTTACAATGAAGAATTTGTTGGTGAGGAGGGTTCGAAAACCAACCGTTGGTGCTTGCGAAGAACTAACGGCAATAAACAAGCACTTAAGGTAGAAATTGAAATATATTTATGACAAATTCAAATTTTCCATGAACCAAAGTGCATAGAGATGTAAATAGTAGAGCTGAAATGAATGAATGCTCCAAGTTTAAAGTAACTAGCCACCGCTGAAACATAGTAGGATGCTGCTAAAGGTATATCAAATGCAGAAAAAGGCACAGCAATAGTAGTGGAGACTGCATAAAATCTTGGAGGGCTCCTTAAAAAATTTTCCGAAGTGTAGAGTAGACCAAATGCAGGCATGCGTAAAAATAGGTTCTCAGTTCACAGGGTGCTGGCTTCTTCATCCCCGTCGTCGCCAATTCATGTTGCATCTGAATAAATGTAGTCCAAGCAGTAGGAGGGGTTGAAGAGTAGGTTTATTCTTCAGTGTAGGAAGACAGCACCAAGGACCCTCACAAAGCAGCTCCCATGATCAGCCCACAGCAGTAACTGAATCCACTGGAGCTTTCAAGGAGCTGGCATTCTAAACACCTCTGTAACAAATGAGGCTATGATGCAACATGCACCAAGAGCAGGAAACATAACATGGAGAACATAAGAATATATGGACATAAGATCTTTTATTGGTACTGCTGTATGATGAGTGAGGGTGTGAGATAAAGGGTTCTGAGAGAGGAGTGAGTGAGTGAGTGAATGAATGATAAAACTAGCTAAGGGATACCAGGGTGAATTAAGTTTAATATATAGGTTCCCTTGCCAGGTTAAAAAGCCTGTAGGTCGTGTGTTACTGATGGGGCATAATGTGCCTAAGTAACTTTCGGTCCGCCGCAAAGTTTCCTGTACCTCTACATTTCCTTTGAAGTGCGGCCTACGATTCAGAAACCACATTGACCCACACATGCTCCAGTAGGCCCCTTCTTTAGGAGGCAGTGCTGGGGGTGGACTCCTGATCGCGGAGGTGGCCGAGCCAGGTGTTGCTGCGACTTGTGGTCAAGTGCTACCCAGCTTTTGTGAATCCACACACTCTGGAGGTCCATAGCATGACTGCTGACGTTACCATTTGCTTCCACATTATTGGAATGCCCTTCTTTTATCCAAACTGCTTGTGCCGCCCCCTTGGAGCTGTGCTTAGGGGAGGTCTGGCGGGTTGGAGGTTCCTGCGGCGCTGTGTATGGATTGTGCACCTGAAGTAGCTTCATAATAACAAAGGATAAACTTCCAAGCTCCACAACCAAAAGAAGCAACATGGCCAAATGTACAGGTGTTGGGGCCTCTGCGGGAAACTCTGGGGGGGCCTTGGGGATGGGGCTGACAATGCAGCGATCCTAGCTGACATTACCCAATCAAGGGACAAGTTGGACGTCAAAAATCGGTGCAGTTGCCTCGTATGTGAATTTGCGGCGCCAGGACTTGCGGAAAGTGGTAGAGAGGATCACTGAGGCAGAGACTAGAGCATCTAATGTGGAGGACGCCATGATATCTCTCCAGCAAAAAGTTGCTACACTCACAACCGTGAGCAGGGAGCTGGCAGTATGGGTCGAGGATGCGGAGCGTCTTGCTCACCACAACAACTTACAGTTTGTGAGTTTTCCTGAGGGCTGTGAAGGAGAGTCTATGGGCAAATTCCTCATCTAATGGTTAGTGCACTTGTACCCCCAGACTCCCTCTTCTTTTGTTTTGTGAACGAACTGGCCCATCGGGGGCTGGTGAAGAAACCCCCCGGATGCCCAGCCGCGATCAGTTATTGCCAAACTTCTTAACATTCATGATAGAGACGCTATCCTGAAATTTGCAAGCAGTCAAGACACGCTTCTTTTCGAATCCCACCGCATCATATTATTGCCAGACTATGCTAAAATAGTTCAACAGAAGCGCCAATCCTTTGTTGCTGCAAAGAAACGCATACGCGACCTCAAAATACCATATATGATACTCTTCCCTGACCGTATGCATGTGGTGTTCAATTCTCAAACCATATTCTTCGACATCCCCGAGGAGAACTTTAGGTAGACGGATGAGACTGTGTCCATGAATCCCCACACTCCCCCGCGCCTAAACTCCGATTAGTCTTTGAGTGACAGACGCTCGCAGCACGCTAGGCCCACAGAGAAGCGCCGGGACAGGTTGCACTCTTCCTGGCAGTCCAAGCAACGTGATGATGAACGCTGAGGCTTCTCTGCAACACGAGGGCACGGCTCTCGCTCCGCTGCAGTTTATGGAACTGTCCCTATCTTATATGTTGGACTGAACATTATCGCCTGTGTGCCCGCGATGAAGGCACACTTCCATCAGCTGCACCTCTAGCATGCCTCGGACTAAGACTCTCTAGAGGAGATTCCGGGTAGTTAGCGGGATATGGGAATCCATTGGACGGGCCCAGAGTTGGCCCACGTTGGCGTCTTGTCATCGGCCCTCTCCGCTACAGATACTTCAATGTTTGTGAGGTATTGGGGCGTGGGGAGGGGTGAGGCAAGGGGGGGTTGTTTAAATGTTTTGTTAAAGGTTGAATTCCACAGGCCTGGCGCCCACTGGACCGTAACTCCCTCTGCAGCTGTTCCGATTATTTCTGCCCCAGTTCCAGGTGGCTGATACAGACCCCACTTGCATCGCCGGGCAACTCAGTGTTTTAACATGGAATGTCCGAGGCTTTTTAGACAAGGTCAAGCATGGGGCAGTGCTTAGACAGACCAAAAGGTTAGAAGCTGACATTCTCCTTGGGTCCAAGGTCCTGTGCCGGACTAGATTCGGGTACACGCAATCCATTCCGAGTTTGTGAGGGGATGGCGGACTGCGGCTGTTCTTATCCACCGCAGGGTCCCCTTTCAGTCCATCAAAACATGGATGGATACTCAGGGCAGGTGTGTAATTTTGTAGCCGGTACAGTTTATGGGGAATCCCTGGTCATCAACAGTGTGTATGCCGTACCCACCCACCACCAGGGGCAATCCTTTGCGGACTGCATCATTAGCCTATGGGGAGAGTTGCCAGACGGTCTGGCTGTCGTTGGAGGTGATTGGAACAATGTAATTTCCCCGGAGGTGGATAGATGGCGTACAGATGGAGGTGGTGTGGGAGCCCGGGGTTCCAGACTGAGGTCTTTAGTGACCGCGCTAGGGTGGGCAAACGCTTGACGAACCTATCAGCCCGCTGATGCGGGTTATACATATTATTCCACAGTCCATGGCTCCTTCTCCAGGCTGGACCACCTGCTGGTGCCGGCTGGCCTCATGCATCGGGCATCTGGGGTGGACATTCTGCCTAGAGGGCTGTCAGAGCACTCCCCGGTGGCATTGTGGTTTCCTGTGGGTCCGCTGCGCCCTTCCTTCAGATGGCGGCTCTCGCCTTGGCTTCTGAGAAACCAGTCTTTCAGGCGCGTCTGAATCGCGCCATTGTGGAGTACTACTTCTTTAACCTCAAGAACACCTCCTCCAAGATAGTACTGTGGGAGGCCATGAAGCCCACTCTTAGAGGTGGCGATATCAGTTTTTGTGCCAGCAAGCGCCGGTCTCAGGAGTCGTTTCAACTGGAGACGTAGATGCTTGACCGTGAAGAGCGTGGCCGCGGCGAAGGTGGCAGAGCGGCGCGGCGACAGTTGGGACTCACCCAACAAAATTATCAAAAGGTGCTTCTAGAGGGGGCCAAGTACACATGGCAGGCTTCGCAGAGCTGTATATACCATTGCGGGGACAAGTCAAGTAAAATGCTCCACAGGCTTTGTCAGTTGTCCCATGCGATCGCCTCAGTGACAACTACTCACGACGGGTGAGGAGGACTGTTGTCGGGTCCTGGGGAAGATGCTTGGAGTTTTGAGGCCCTATATGCCGGAAGAGAGGTTGTGACCGCAGACCAAGTGAATGACTTCATTGACACCCCGCCCCCTAAATCCCTGTCCGCGTCCACCAGAGTGCAGCTGGACGAGTCGCTTACAGAGGAGGAATGGACTGCGGCCCTTGCGGAGTTGGGTCCCGGGAAGGCTTCTAGGCCTAACAGTTTTTCCAGTGAATTCCTCAAAGCCTACATGCTGCAAGTGGGGACGCATCTGGTGGGGGTGATTCAGGTAGTGCTCAAAGAGCTACGACAACTCTTAGATTGGAGACACGCTGAAACTGTTGTGTTCCCCAAGCCAGGGCACCCGCCGGAGGCTCACTCCTCATATCGTTCGCTATCTCTCCTCAACATCAAGGTCAAGCTACTCGCTAAGACCCTAGCCAACATATTGATGACGCACATGCCTGACCTGGTTCAACCGGACCAGGCTGATTTTATGCCCCACCGAGCCACTCGTCCTAACATACGACGTGCCCACAAAACCATGGCCTTGGCAGACCGATTGGGTCGACCCGCAGCACTGCTATTGGCAGACATCGATAAAGCATAAGACTCCGTGAGTTGGGAGTACTTATTCACACTCCTTCAGCAGCTTAATCTTAGGCCCGAGTCCTATCATATGTACGTTTGCTATACACCGATTGGACTGCCTCAGTTTGCGTGGCGGGTGCAGTTTCTGCCCCATTTGACGCGGCAACAGCCAAGGCTGCCCATTGTCCTCTCTACTGTTTGCCATGGCAATGGAGCCTTTGGCTGCCTGGGTTAGGGTAGATGCCCAGGTGAGGGGCTTTGAATGGTCTGTGGGACTGTCAGACAGAATTGCGCTATATGCAGATGACTTCTTGTTTTTCATGACTGACCCCGCGGCTTTGGCACCTCGTATTCTGCGAATTATGCAGGTCTTTGGTGAGACTTTTTGACTATATATGAATGTTGGCAAGTCTGTGCTGTTGCCACTGGGCGGGTCGCTGGGCAACATGGCCTGGGCATCAGAGCTGTCTCTTGCGGTCGAAGGGTTCAAATATCTTGGAGTGTTCCTATTGCTTTTCCTGCCGTTTCATGGGACCACACTATGGCTCGGGCACGTCAAGGCGGAGGTCAAGGCTTGGTCCCCGTTGCCTCTATCCTTATTTGCCAGATCAGCCATTTTAAAGATGATCCCGCTGCCCCGCCACCTATACCAACTTCAGAATTACCCTTGTACTGCCCCTCCCGCATGGCTACGACAGATCAATACATTACTGGGTCAGTTCCTGTGGGGCAGACGCGCCTCCCACATAGCCCTCCGAACCAGCTTTCAGTCTATCTACTGTGGTGGCATCGCTGCTGCGGATGTCCAATCATACTATGCCGCCTCTCACCTGCATATCCTTAATAACTGGTGATACAGCCTGCGGGATGGCACAACCTATGCCACCGAGAGGTGGGTGATGGGCGAGGCCTCTGTACTTGACCTGCTGTATAGTGTATCGGATGTGTGTGCCCTCCCCCACCGCGACTAGAGTAGTGGTGCAGGTGTGGATACAATACCTTCGCCTGGTGGGAGCGCTTAATACGGGAGATGCCGCTGTGGCGAGGCACCCGCCTCCCACAAGTGGCTGGGCTGAAGGGCTTTCAGGGATGGGATCATATTGGCATTTCCACACTTGGTGACGTCATCTGAATTCTTAATGCATCGCAGTCAATTTTATAAATATTTGCAGTTGTGCCACACTATCTGCCTGTGCACCATTTCGAACCTTCCAGATTTTAATCTGCGGTAAGCTCCTAATAGGCGATCTGGATAGCCATAAAATCATACATGCCAACCCTCCTGATTCAGACGGGAGACTACCGATTTCAAGGCCAGTCTCTCGCCTTCAGATTCCTGCATGCAAAAACCTGATTCGAAGTTTTGTAAAACTGGTAAAATGCTGATGCCTGTCGCGCATGCTGCAATCTCCCCCCTCCAAGAACTAACTCGGACGTCAAAGGTTAAGGCTTGGTCCATAATTCTTGGAGGGGAAGATTAGAGCTTGTGACAGGCCTCGACATTTTATTTTTAGCAGTTTTATATAGCGCAAACAAAAAACGAGTTTAGAACTCTGTTTTTGTTTGCGCTAGGTTATTAAACTGCTAAAAATGAAATGCTGATTTTCTCTCACCAAACATTACAACAGACCAGATTCTGGCAGATTGCCTCTGCTTCTACATAAGCCAGCTGGGAAAATACATTCTACCGACTATTTTCTTTAAATCTCCCACTTGCATGCTCTAAAATGTTGGCATGTATGATAAAATTTCCCAAATGTATCAATCCCTAGTTACTAACAGCGCCACTTTGCTGCCTGCCCTCCAGGTGGCATGGTAAACTGATCTGGACAATGTGGATGATTATGATTGGGCAGAGGGCCGGGAGGCCCCCGTGGTGCGGCGATAGCTCCCCGTCTGAGATTGGTTCAATTAAAATATCTACACAGAGCATATTATACGAGAAGCCGTCTGTGGCGCATGGGCCTCATAGGCTCTCCTACGTGTCTGCGTTGTGAGACTGAGGAAGGCACGTTCATACACACTGTGTGGAGTTGCAATGTATTGACACGTTTCAGGAGGAGATTGGTGTCCTGCTTGGCAGAGGTTCTTGCATGGTACATTCTATTTGTCCCAAAGCTGCTCCAGGTTTGCGGGAACCGCTATAAATGCCATTTAATATTTCTTGGGCTCACACTTGCGAAAAGGGACATCGCACGACAGTGGAAGGCCAGTGAACCGGGGCGGGGAAGCATGGGATGGATTTTTGCATGAGGTTGGTGGTAGCAGTGTTTCAGGCGAGGGGACGCCCTCAGAAACTTCCGAAGATGCGTCAGAGGTGGGCAGATCATCGGGGCTTGTTCATGGAGCCAGAACGCACTGCCGAACTACAGTTAAACACTGAAATAAGACACTATGGCCAAGATATACAAGACACTGAGACGAGATTCCAAACTGCAACTGCGTAAGAACTTGGACACTGCTTGGGGTGGAAGGGAGGGTGCAGAGGGCTTAATGTGCATGTGTTTGTGTTCTATATGTTTCTGGGGATAACAGAAACAAAACTCATCCTGTGGAATCATGTGTATGCATATGGCCCAGTTGGGTCCTTTTTTTTGCAAAAACCCAATAAAATTTGTTGAGAAAAGAAAAAAAAGGAGTATAAATTGACTCAAGCTAAATCAGGGACTGGGAATAGAAGATATAGGAACAGGCATCTATGAGGCAGCCGTATTAAAAGACACCAAAACTATTTGGAAGCTGGTTGCAAATGGTAAGAAGGGCCCATCAAGGCTCTTGCCAGACACAATCTCTCCTGAGGTTTGGCATGCCCACTTTACAGATCTGCAAAGGCCACAACAAAGTCCGTTGGCTGACGATGTTATGCAGCAATATGATGTAACTTATTCTTCCACAAGTCCTTTAGTGATTGAAATGAGGGACTCACTGGAGGCAATTAAGGCCATCGCCCCTAGAAAAGCAGCTGGACCTGGTGGGGTCCCGGGTGACCTTTTTATGGCCGATATCAAGGCATGGGCCCTTTATTTTAACAAATTGACAAACTATATTCTGGAAGGGGCAAGTGTCCCTCCCAGTTGAAAGGATGTCCAAATTGTGCCTATCTATTAAAAAGGCCTGCGGTATTCCTATTGGCCTTATAGATGTAGCCCAAAAGGTTTTGCGAGACAACTACTCAGAAAATTGGACTCTCGGATAGAGGACCATCAGGCTCTTTCTCCACTGCAGGCTGGATTTAGAAGAGAGATTAGCACGATTGACCAGATTTTTTGTAATTTACTGGAAAATCGTTGTCATGCAGAAGGCTCATCTTTACCTGGTTTTAGTCAACCTAAAGTCGGCATTCGACTTAGTCCCTAGAGCAAACCTGTGGGCTGTCCTGAGGAATATCTTATGTCCAAAGGTTGCTGATACAAATCGGTCTAGGGGAGCACTGGTCCTCCTCGGCTTCTACAACCTACCTATTCAGCACCACACTTAAAGATGCATAGAAGGCCCATGTCCATCACAGGAAATTTCAGAATGTGGCCGAGGGGTCACTCACTTCCATCTTTTTTAAACCTAACTTTCAATGTGAGCCTTTCTTGGATTTTATTAATCCACTAGCTGCAAAGACACTTTTTCTTAAATTCCGCTATAGTACTTTGCCACTATTGACCCTACTAGCAAACTGGAACCACTGGAACCTAAGTTCTGTATGCCCAGTTTGCCATTAGATAGAGGAATCACTGGTGCGCTTACTTCCTTTCACCCCGCCCTAGAAAAACATGGATCATCCCCCTGTGAAGGCAACTTGGTTGCTGCCAACTTGAGATTGCCATACGGCTCCTCCGTATAGAATCCTCACAGATAGTTGTCTGTGATGTATCCAAGTACCTACACTGGAGCTGGTCTATTAGAAGTAAGGCACTGAAATTAATAACGAGGCTGGTCCACCTATCTTGCCCCCTCCCTACCCCAGCTTGAAATATGAGGTCTACTGTTGGTATTTTAACTGATGTATTACTTTTTTTAATTTATTTAATTTTTATCTACAAGTTTTAAAAAGGGGTATCCTGATAATACGATTACTTATATCTCAACGGTATTTTCTTATCGATTATGGAAAACTTCTAATGGTAGGATATTGTACAGTGTTTTTACTTTTTTGTGTTTTAATATTATATATGTACTGTATTGTCTATGTACGTTTATAGGCGAATAGTCCGAATAAAGTATTTGATTATGACATTTGTTTTTGTGACATTATTTTAGAAATATGTAGCACATTTTGTTATTCAGTGAATCTTCTTGGGATTCAGGCTGCACATTTTGTTCAAGGCTCCTTAGAATACATAACAACATGGTGTACTGTTTTCTCAGTTCGGTCAGCAACAACTCCTAATGTTTTAGACACAACACAGTAGCACAGCTGCAGTCTTCCTACACAATAGTTTTTATCATATAAGCTGTGACTTGTCCCCCTTGGGAACAGAGAGGAGAATTCTAGCAGAGAGACCAGTCCTAGAACGAATGCTAGCAGGGCCTGACATGCAGCCTTGCATAAACTGAGTTTACACTCATGATGCAGACCACCAAACCATATACACCAGGTATGGGGTCTGGGGACAATCCCAGAGAGCACAAATATCCCTGTGCTCACACAGTAAGGCTAGGCCTAGAAAGATAAATAATTTGCCATGGTGGAGTTGTTTATTGTATACAGCCTGCTAGTAATGTTGATTACGTTGCTTAGTTGTATTTGTCTACGTATCGCAGCACATCTGCTTCATAACAGTCTACAATAGTTTCAATAAATGTATTGTTAACTTTCTTCATGCCTTTTTTATATTTATTATAGACATGCATGAGTGAGTGACGAAAGGTGATGAACTTTTTCCACGGTTCCCTTGGGGATTAAAGGGTCATGTTCTAGGTTGACAAAATCACCTTAGGAGTTCAGCTGAGGCACTGTGAGCTAGCAAGGATTTGGGCCAACAGGTACTGACCCACTCAGTCCCTATATTCTGACGTCCTATTATCCCACGGCACAGTTCTGCTTAACCAGCATAATCCCTGTGACAGTGTCATGCTATGCCAGGCTGAGAGGTTGGAGCAGCGTTGAATGAAAAGTCTTAGGCAACTTTGCAAAGATCAAAGACACTCCAAAACAACTGGACATAAGAACTGAGGACACTTGAGGCGTGGCAGGAAATTACAGTAAGCAATTTGGAGGCTGTGAGCAAGTGATAGACTTTAATGAAGGTGGGCATATCTGAGCAGATTTTTATGGCAGAAACAAGAGACAAGAAAATGAGAAATACTGCGACACTAGACAAAAACATTGAGTTCAATGAAGAGTTTCTTTTGGCAGAGCGTTAGCACTCACAGGTTGGGGACAAAATTCATCAAAGTTGTTGTTACACTGAACCCCAGATTGGTTCAGATTTTTGTGGGATCCCAACTTGGCATGAAGACGCAAGACTGCTTCACCCCAAGCCTAAAGGAGCTCCCCTGCTGGGTGGCTCTTACTGCCCCTCTGTCGATCAACACTAATGTCAAAATTATAGCAGAGAATATAAACTCCATTTCACTTGTGAAGCCCATATCTGTTCACACAGGCAAGGCAGGTTTTATTAGGCAAGATCAACTGGGCGCAATATTCACAGGCTGTTTAAAGTGGGCAGAATTGGGCTAGCGAGACAGCAGTGCCAACCTTCGATGCAGAAAATGAGTTCAAGTCAGTAGTGTGGGCTTACCTCCTGAGGTCGCTCATCATTTGAGGGTTGGTTCTTGTCTGAATAGATAGGCAGCACTGCTATAGAGAGAGCCCACATCTAGAGAATGTCATTTGCACACAGTTGCTGCTGACTTGCAGTTCAGCATGGGGCAGGATTGTCCTCATATCATTTAATGCTTGTTCTCGCTGGGAACCCACTGCCTTTCATTATGAACATGCAATGATGGAACTGGAGTTTCTGTATATGTAGCTTCTCATATGTGGATTGTGTCCTCCCATTTGCTAGAGACCCCAGATCACTCAGCCCATCGCCATAGACACAGATTACTAGTATGATGAGGTGTCAGGTTTGGAAATTAATTTCAGCAAGTGACCGGCCTGCCCCTCTTAATGATTCAGACCCTACAATTGTCAATGGTTTCCCATTCAGATGAGCCTCAAACTTTTTTATATCTCGGTACTAGCGTTTTTAAGGCTAGAAATGTCTGTCGTCATGACTCATGTTACGTAAGGTAACCCTTTTGTGAATTTTCACTACCTCTAAACATCTATGTGTCTACTGTACTGTAGCATCTGTGCAGTGCTTACAACCCCTTTGTGGAATTCTAAAGTACTTAAGCACATGGATAGAAAGCTACACCATGTAGGGTGTGAGGTGGATTTCTTCATGTTGAGCCTATGTAGGAAGTGTATTCAGATGATGACCACAGAGGTGTGCTTATTGTGGTATGGCATGCAGCGCCTGGCGGTATGATGGGTGGGGAGTAAGTAAGAGATTAACACATCAATTTTAATTGTAATAAGGACTAAAACACATAGGTAGCTACAGAGCACCAGCCTGGCAGCAAGGGCAGCAGGATGCTCAGTTTGTGTACCCCAAAAAAAGATGTGGTGATCAGAAAAGCCCCAATAATTCATATGCCAACATGCACCAGGCAGAAAAGGTGTTGAATGAGTAAACAGATGCCAATGGGCAAGAACTGAAATTGGTAACACAAGTACCAGCCATTACTTTTTATGTCTCCCCCAAGCACATGCACTCTCTGTTGTGAGACATGTTAGCTTGCATACAAATTAGAGCCCGCCCGTTGCTTACCATTGGTTGGCTTCATTGTCACTCATTTGCTTCCAATGCTCATGTTTCAGGCACTACTTTTTTCTTATTTTTTAAGCACTCTACAAGAGTGTGTGTTTACCAACTCTCACTCGTCTACCTCTTACCCCTCCGTATTCCCCTTTCTTGCTCTCCCTGAGTTGCCACTCTTGCTTCTTCTGCACCCACCTTCCCTTGCCATTCTTTTTTCCCACCAGCCATGTCCGGTTGCACTCCCGCCCCTCCCGCTCTCCCTCCCTTGACAGCTTGCTGCTGTACACCATAGCTAAAATCATTACCAAAGCCAATAGTTCTCAGATGAAAACTACTGGCTTTGCCAACGCTTGCAAGGATATTGCCTATTGCTAAACAAATAACCTCATGGCCAAGAAAGGTAGCGGAAGAGGAATCAAAGCTGAGAAACTGCACATCTTTAAAAGGCTCAGATTCCACCTACTCCTGCTGAGGCTAAGGATGCCAAGATTTTGAGATGGTATTCACGCCCCAAATCTCTCTCAAGTTACCAAAAGCAGACAATCACCAGTTATGTGAGCTCTATTCAGGCTGTGGCTCAGCCCCTCCTCAGTCTTGCACCTTGCACATGCGAGGGTGACAACCATGCACTTGGGTCAGTTGATGCCCTGACAGCGCAATAGAGGATTAGCCCACTTCATAGTATCTTTTTGTCATCACCCCTCAATGTGATCCCAATACTTTTCTTAAATCCCAGAGACCCTTGCTCTTTCCAGTGTACACAAGGAGCCATCCTCCTGCCCTACTAAAAATTCCTCCCAGAAGAACTTTTAATTTCAATATTCTAAATTACATTTCAGGGTTAAAAAAAAAAGACAATGGGTTGAAAGGGAATTTAGCCTGCTTGCATTGTTTTGGTTAAGAAAACAGCATGGCACAGATTTGGTAAATCTCATTTTGTTCAGCCTAAACACAGCTGTTCTCAGACGTTCTCATTCATATCAAGAACTGTTATTCCACAAGCCATACTATTGAAAGTAAGATGGATAGGACCACCAGCTAAGACTAAACTAGATACATTCAATTGGGGAAATTAAAGTGCCAGGTTTTCTAGACTATTTCTAATCAGCACAGTTCAAGCATGCAGTTCGTTGTAACATCTGGATAACTGAAATCCAGTGGTACATATGGAACAAAATCAAACTGGGCGACCACAGTTGGTGGCCCAGCCGACTGTCCCCTTGTGATATCAGGGTGGTAGAGCCAAACCTAGCAGGATGTATGATGTGAGCTAGGAATGCAACCCTAAAAATCACAAAGCAAAATGCCTTATATTCCGCCAGTGCAGTTGCGGTACAACTGTGTGAGAAATAATTTAGACTGAAGGGAAAAGGACATTAATATACTTGAGGACTAACGAGCAGATTTATCAATATGGTTTAAAAATGTCTGATTGATCTTTTGCTGAACCTGGCTGCCATGATTATAAGCCCAAGAGTTCGACGTAATTAACTATTTGTTTGTATTGGTGTACTAATTTCACCACGCTGGGAAATCGGGTTAATAGGCACCATCTTCATACTACCATGTTTTAGTGAAACTGTGCTATACATAGATTAATGCAACTGTCAATACAATGGAGGTAGAGACACCACTAACAGCTGCACTGCTTGTGTTAATACTAAATGTGACTACCGTGACAAATAAAGATACAGTTAAACAATTTACTACAAAACAAAGGTGTGTGTGTGGCTTAGAAATTTAAAGAAGAAAACAGCTGCAGACAACACATTCAGCCTGGAACAAACAACTTTATGACAGGACAGAAAGGGCACTTCAGCATTCCAAGAGAGATCCAAAAACGAAGATGCAACTAGTGCAGCTAGAAACGATGGTAGTGTCTTGTAATTTGAAGATATGGAGTAAGTAGAAGTTCAAACAGATAACTTTACTGCGCACATAGATAACTGCTGTTGGTGCTCCCTCTCCAGTCAGCAGACAACCGACTACAAAGGGACCCGTCTCCGTCACAGTCCACCCACCCCCTAGAACATGGGTGATGCAGCATTCTGTGCTAAGGATACAAGTACACTAAGCACATAACCGTAACTGTATGGCACAAGATATACAAACATAATATACAAAGATACACCGGAGTGATATGGACAAATTTCAATGGCTTCGAGAAGAGGCAGGCCACAGAGTGAAGGAACCCTTACATTAAGAGGAAAAAAAGAAGATACCCAAGACAGTAAAGCACAGTAACCATGCAACCTAGTAATGATCAAAGATTACATCTTGGGAGATACCCTTTGAACGTTAACCAAGCTGATCTTAATTTTATAATTACTGAGAAGGAAGCCAAAGCATCCAAGCAAATGCAATGATCATTACCCAGATGAAAAAGGACAACAGGTAATCAACTGCTTTGTGAAATCAAGTTGATCAATTTAAGCACTA
This sequence comes from Calotriton arnoldi, assembly GCA_963921515.1. NCBI lineage: Eukaryota > Metazoa > Chordata > Amphibia > Caudata > Salamandridae > Calotriton > Calotriton arnoldi. The sequence continues at coordinate 915,264 of CAWUFW010000151.1, read as the reverse complement.
GAGCCAAGTAAGCTACATTCGAAACCTTTGTTGATATTCACTGAATATTAGAAGAGAAAGACTTCAACTTACTTGTTTTCTCAACTTGAGCACTTTTCAACTGAAAGACTTTCAATGTCTAGTCTTGAGTTGGTACACAGCCTTATCATTATATTTATTTCAGTTGTTAAACATGGACGTTTACACTTCTAAAGGGAGATGATGTCGTGTGGAGTCCCTGAAGTTTCTAGACTTGTGCCAACTGTTCAATTTATACTTCAAACAAGTAATTATTCAAAAGTCTGGGACTGTCAGTCATCAACATGCAAATGATACACAAATAAACCTGAAAACACCCAAATTGACACACTCCTCCCTCAATCCTGCCTCTTGAAAGTAAAATAATGGCTGATGTACAACTTCATTCTTCCATATCAGCCCCCCAACACATATTACGTTTGATCCCACATGTCTAAATTAAGTCAAATTCGACAGGTTTCCTTTCTTAAATACACCATTAACTAAATTCCTGGGCATCACACTTGACACTACCCACTGGCTCATCCCCCAAATCAACCTAGTAGCTCAAAAAGCTAACATTCACCTTCACTCTCTAGAGAAAACAAGCATTGGCATAGCCAATAGGTCTCGCCTTTGGGACCTTATAAGTTTTTAGTTATGCTTTACATTATCGTGGGTGGAAGCTTTAACATATGTATTAGGCCTATTATAGAACTGCATTGAGAAGTACTTATTTAAATTGTTTTTTTGTACAACTAAACTGCAGGGTACTTCAGAAATACACTTCGCACTTTTTGTTTATAGAATATTGCATAACCGCGTATGGAAAGAGAAAAACGTATGGACAAGCAAACACAGATAAGCATCATAGAAAGTTGTGTATAGAGACAAAGAAGAGAGACACTGACAGTGAGACAGAGACAGGCATAGATAGATACAGAAGTATAGACAGGAATAGATAAAGACAGAGCGAGACAAAGGCAGTAAGAAAGGCTATACAGATAAGTGAACAGAGACAGTAAAAGGCGTACATATACACAGAGAAAAAGAAACAGACACGTCGCATTATCGTCACGGTATTACCAGTGTGTTTGTAACGTAAGCGAAAATTTTTGTATTATACGTAAATAAACTTGTTGAGCAATTAATGTGATGGCGCAGATGCTGGAGGACAGCAGATTGTGAGCAGACACTTGGGGGCACCCGCTGCACAAGACAACAGTTCCATACACAAGGGTTTAATGCTATATATGACGAGCCATTCAAAGGTATATACAATAAATTCACTGTGAGCAAATGCAGTGCGACATGTTTAGGATGGGATTTTTTAGCCAAGACCTACGCAATTGTAAGTCAGTGAAAACGGAGTACGTCTAAACTTGTAATAAAATAACGTTACAGCTTGTTACATGTAGTCTGTGCCTCTGCTCTGTTACCAGGTGACAAATGCAACAAGCGCAGCCTTATTTATGCTCTCCACGTGGTGCATTTAGCATGCCCTGAAAAGTGCACAAATACCTGGGAATAACTGAATACATGATTTGAGCATAAACTGTTTCAGAAATACACTTTGCTCTTTCTGTTTACAGAATTTTGCATAACAGCTAGCAAATAAACAGAAAAACATGGAAAAGGAAAAACGTACGGACAAGCAAACACAGAGAAGCTTAATAGAAAGGTATGTATAGAGATAAAGCAAAACAAGGGCAATCAGAAAGGCTATACAAATAACTGAACAGAGACAGTAAAAGACGGACATATACACAGAAACAAAGAAACAGAGGCACGTCGCATTATCGTCACGGGATTACCACTGTCTTTATAACGTAGCCAAAAAGACACTTGGGGGCACCCGCTGCGCAAGACAACAGTTCCATACACAAGGGTTCAATAGTATATATAACAACGCGTTCAAACATATATACAAAAAAATTCACTGTCCGCCAATGCAGTACGACATGTTTTAATGCAAGGATTTTTAAGCTCACAACACCACAATTTTAAGTCACTCGAAACAGAGTACGTCAAAGTTCCCAAAAAATAACTTTACCGCTCTGTTACATATACTGTATGCCTCTGCTCTGTTAGCGGTAAGAAATGGGGAAAAAAAAACGTGAACGCGTGGCAGCGAAACTGAAAGACACTGCGCTAATTAAAAACAGATGGCACGCTAATTAAAAACAGATGGCGCCCTGCGCGCCGCTGCTCGCTCCCGCAAGGTGGATGCCGTGGGAGGAAACATTTGCTTAAAAAAGTGGGACATGTACCCGCCTTTGGCCAATTGCGTGCTTTCTTTTTGGAAAGACGCACGCAAGGCCAATACAATTAATGCCAAAAAAAAGCCACACGCACGAGTTTCAGAAAAGTCCTGAGTGATTCCAAGAGGTCATCTCCTAGAGCAACGCATGCGCGCTTCGCTAGGCTCGACCTACAAAACATGCACAGCAGAAAGCAGGCACCCATGCTTTGACCATTTCATATTTAGGCTGCCTAAAAGCCATTCTGGCAGGAGTGTTTCAGTCATACCTTGCTCCCATTAAACCCATTATTCACTCAACAGCATGGATCATTTTTTCATGAGGAAATATCATTGCATATTCACATTATTTAAACCTACACTGGTGTAACACAGAGTTCAGAATCAAAGGGAAAACAGGGTGCCCGATACGCAAAGCCATTCACCTAGAAAAACCCATGCTATTTCACCAATTTAAAAAATACAAGCCTGCTATTGCCTCGGAAGTTAAGAAATCACTCAAATTGATTAAAAAAATAAAAAGATTTCCAAAAGCTTATTCAGTCATTTACACCCACAGCAACAATGTTATGGCACTCGCTTCCGGAAAACATGAAAAATCTTCTCAGGCCTCTTTCACAATGTCCTTGAACAGCGATTTCTTTCAACTACACTTAAGCAGTCTCTAATGGCCACCTGAAGTGGAGCTAATATCTTGTTATATATGCTTTGAATTGCTAAATTGTTGCATACGTTCACCACATAGCAGTACTATTTTTGTCCTTTGTAAAGTGCTTTAACGCATCCTTGGCGCAGTTGTGCTATAGAAGAGCTTATATAAAAATAAATAGGCTAAGCTCAGAAGGGAGTTGGGACGGCGACGGAATGTAAAGGTCACATAAAACACTGTCTCCCCTTACAATCATGATAAGTGTGCAAGGCCGGCCAAAAGGTTTTTGGGACACAGAGCAAAACAGTTTAGAAAGGAGCAACAAAGATTTCTTTTTCAATTCCTGCAGATCACATCTTTAACTTTGGCACAAGAACCACAGGTGACGATTCATTAATGATTTATAGAAACGTGTGATTCTTTAAAATGAAAAGAAAGACAAACAGGACATTAGCTATGGATAACCTCATGAGTACTTTTCTTGCATCTGCGAATTAAGATTCATTTAATTTGAAGTCGACGATCATCAAGTGACGTATGAAAATCTGCATGATGGATGGTAGACAATACTGAAATATTTTACGTACAGTGATAGTAACAGAATATGATAAAAAGACAGCAGTTGATCGACAATAACGAGAGGCTGAGAAATGCACGACTACATCCGACCACGGAGTGACAGTATCCCTCAATCTTGGCGATAAGCAGCGTTCACACACGCCTCTACTTACATTCAGGGCTCGAAAAATCATAAAAAATGCACTAGACCTGCAGGTCTAGTAACCTACAACATCTCCTCGACCTAAATGAAATGCACTTGACCTCCGACTCTGAAAGCTGAGGAAATGTGACAAGTTAACAAGATTTAAAAGCATTTTTATTGCTCATTTACTTTCTGAGCAATAAAGATGCCTTTAAATCTTGCTATCTTGTCACATTTCCTCTGCTTTCAGTGGCAGAGGTCAAGTGTCAGTTTGTCTTCCTACTCGCCAGAAAGGGCGAGTAGGACCTAAAAATAGCTCGTCCTGAATTAATCTGACTCGCAAATGCGAGCGGTCGAGTGAATTTTTCGAGCCCTGTACATGTGTTGCTAAAAAAGCATGACGAATGACTCTAGGGCACAAGTGAATGCAACCGCCCTTAAATGAAAACAGATGATCAATCGCATAGACAGTCAGTGTGATAAAAGATTGTCAAATGCATGTTCGCATTGGGCACTGGGACATAGGGAGGGAGAGCTTTAACACCATGGACAAGTGATTGATTGATTGATTATTAACCGTTCGATTAGTTAAAATCATTACAGTAAAAAGCTAAAATTAGAACCCCACCCCCCTTTCCACCCTTCTCCTGGTGCCTCCTGTGAGATTAAAAAAAACCCGTTCCAACAGTCAGTCTTGTGTTGCAGGGACCTTTCAGCTTTCTATCCGGGTACTTAATTTTAATGCGGCAGGGTTCCAGACAGAGCACTTGAGGTAGCGGGCGAGGTCTTCTTTGCCCATTGGTGTTTGCGGAAACCATTTGTTGGCGCGTTTATCAACTCTGATTTTGAGAGCTTCTGGAGAGTCCTTTATACTCTTAGCGTCTAGAGCTTGACCAATCTGGTAAATAAATGTTGCCGCTCTTGCAAGGTGGTGTGTTTTTGTTTCTGAGAAGCACCAATCTGATGCCTCCTTGCAAGTTCTAATGCCAAGGGCTCTTAAAATGGGACGAAGCAGCCTCTGTCGTTCGTTGATGAGTTTTGGACAACAGCACAGTAAATGAAGCCAAGATTCCCGTTGGTAGTTGCATAGGCGACATGAAACGGCTCCATCTGTTCGTGCCCATGCTGGATTGAAGTCCCAAATTCTTAGGGCCGTTAGCCTCATAAAAAGGATTTTCTTACGTGCCTGGGCCCCTAATGCTTCCATTAGGTATGGTTGGACTTTCCCCAGGGTGTAAGATTCGTCCAGTGCCTTCGTATAGGTGTTGTGTCGGAGTGCAGTTAGATCCTTTTCATAAGAAATGGAGCGGACCTGCCGTCTCATGGTGTTCAGCCAGGCCTTATGCGGGATTTCTGTTAGGGGCAGACTGTTTCGATCTATGTTTAGGGTCTCTATTGCTTTACCCAGCTTGGTGTGCCAGGGGGAGACCTCTTCTTTGAAGATTGTTGCCAAATGATGTTTTAGAGAGTTATGCGGTGCTTTAAGGACTCCAATATAATACTTTATTAGGTCTCCCTGGAGGGCCAGTTCCGGCCTGGCGAGCCCTAGTTCCAGCCGTAGTCTCTTGTTCCTAGCATTCCTGGTTACTTGCAGTACGATCTTGTGGGCTTTGACCTGCGCTGCAGCTATAAGTTTGTCTAAAGCTCCTGGAAATGCCAGGTGCCCGTAGTTGATGGCTGGAATTAATTTTGTCCTGAGGACCTTCAGCATGGGTTCGGCTGTAGGGCTGGTCAGGCGTTGGCTTAGTCGTTTTATTGAAAAAATTACTCTGTTGATTTTAGCAGTTAGATGTTTTGTATGAGCTGCCGATGGTGCCCTCTCGTTTAGCCGAACTCCTAGATAGTTATAGGCTGCAGTGGTCCCAATTTGGTGGTCTCCCATCTTCCAGACCGCTTGATTTTTGTGCGGGTATCTGCCAAATATCATTATCTTTGTTTTACCTTGATTAACTGTCAGGTGATTTTCCTTGTTGTACTTCCCCAGCTCTGTAAGGGCTCTTTAGAGACCTACCCTTGTATGGTCCATCACTACGGTGTCATCTGCGTACTGTAGGATTGTCATTCTCGTCTTGCCCAGTCTCGGGGGAACTAGACTTGCCTCTTTCAGGGCTGCCCCCATATCTCCTGTGTAGAGGTTGAATAGTAGGGGGGCCAGGACGCAACCCTGCTTCAATCCGTTGTTGGTTTCAACTTTTGCTGATAGAGCTGTGGGGCTTATCTTGACTTGTACCCAGGTCTCCTCATGGAGGGATATGATGGCCATCAGTAGCTTAGGAGGTACCCCCAGGATGACAATTTTCTCCAGAGTTTGCCCCTGTCGACTATCAAAAGCCGTGCTGTAGTCAATGAAACAGCAGAACAGCGGCGGGTGCCTGACTTTCACAGCACGTTTTGAGTGGTAGGCCAGGGCCATGATGTTATCTGTTGCGCTATTTTTCCTGAAGCCGGTCTGGTAGAATGGGAGTATGTCGTTGTTGTTAACCCAATCCTCTAGATCTCTCAGTAGTAGTTTGGCAAAAGCTTTGGCTTCTACATCCAGCAGGGCCACTAGCCTATAGTTTGCGGGGTCGGAGTGGTCGCCTTTCTTGTGAATAGGGAAGAGGACAGATCCTTTCCATGAGAGTGGAATTATTGCCGTTGCATATGAGAAGTTGTATAGGGAGGTGAGGACTGTGGAGAAAAGCGTTGGAGCTGTTTTAAAGACCATGGCTGGAATGCCGTTTGGGCCTGGCGCCCCGTCATTCCTCATTTTCCTAATCTCCAACGTTATTTCAGCTTTCGTAAAGCCTGCGCCCTCCAGCTTCATTTGTCCTGCTTCGTCTGGGTACTTGGGAAGAGTGGCTGTCTGGGTGCCTACTCCCCAGATGTTCTTCAGTGGGGCTTGCTCTGTAGCTGGTGTACCTCTGGTATATAGTCCCCTTACGTATTCTTCCCACTCGTTGCTTGCAATGTTGTTCTCCTTGCTCCTGGGTTGGGAGCTCAGACGGTTGATGTACCTCCATAATTTAGCGTTGTTCTTTTCCTTTAGCAGGGCAAATACCGTGATCCATTTTTGTTCCATCTCTTTCCTCTTTTGCTCACCTACTTTCCTCCTAAGGGCGGCTCTCAATGCAGCTATAGAGGCCCCCTCTGCCGATGTTCCTCGTTTCTTCCTACTTCTGAGTGCCTTCATTAGCGCTCCTTTGCATTGTCTCAGGCACTTCGGTGGCTGTGGGTTCTTTAGTGAATTGGCCTTGTGACAGAAAGTTTTCTTGCGATGGTTTTTACCCAGCTTCCGCCATAGGTCTTCTGTCAGTTCTTCCCAGAGGCTGATCACCTCTGATTCGGTCTCCCATGGTCCACGGGCCTGCCACATTGATGCCCACTCCTGCATTTTCCCTTCGAGAGAGGTTGTCCATTTTATTCTTCTAATGGCTCTGAAACGTTCGTCCCCTGTGGTTTCTCCCAACATTTTCAGAAGCTCTGCAGTTTCCGTTCCCAAGTTAAATCTTGCGCATAGAGGCCTGTGGTCACTTTCTCCTCTATCATCAACCTGGAAATCTTCCAACCTGTCCGCTGTTTTTTCGTTGATTAAGATATAATCTATAGTAGATATATTCCGAAACAATGGTTTAGAGCACCACGAGGGTGATCGTAGTTTCATCAGGAAGTGGGTAGAGTGGAGTTTGGCATTTTTAAGAAGACAGAGCAGTGGGCCTGCCTTGTGCCCTTTAATTTGTTTTCCCGGGGCACTTTCCAAACCTCTCAAATTAAAATCTCCTGCGATTATTACGTTGTAGTGCTCGTATTTTATTAATATATCTTCCAGCGTGTTGGTGAGAGATTCCATGCTGGCAGTGGTCAGTGACGGGTTGATGTAACAGTTTATGAGCAGCAGGTTGAACGGCAAGTGGCCCTCCCTTAGCCCAGCAATTGTCATTGCTTGCAGATCAGGGGAGTTTACTCTTATTTCTGTGGGCTTGAGTTTTCTCGCGTGGCTTATGAAGATAGAGAGACCCCCGATGGACGACCAAAGAGGTTTCTTTTTGTTGCATTAATCCGATGTTCATGAAATCCCGCTATGGGTGTTGATGTCATTGACCAAGTTTCTTGACAGCAAATAATGTCCCCTTTTGTAAAGTAGTCCTGTACTTCCTGGACCCCTACTTTTTTATTTAACCCTGCGATGTTCCATGATATGAGGGTTAGTTCTTGGGGGAGGTCCGTGTTTTGGCCTTGGTATTGACCTTCCTGCACCACGGTTGCCCTTCCTTCTCTAGCAAGTGCTTGATTTTGGCTAGGAGTGCTGTTGCCAGCTGTCGCCTCTTGTGGCCTGTTTCGGTTGACCCGTTAGTACTCTTCGCAGGTTGTCACTTTGAAATATAGAAACGTTTATTGGAGTTTTAGAGCGATCATTTGTGTGTTCTCCTCGTTTCCTGTTGTGGATGGTGCCTTTCAGGATTGATGTAGGCCCCGACCTCTCTTTTTGAGTTATGAGGACAAAGGGATAATTAGATTTGATGGGTTCTGTTGCTTCTATGCACCAATTTGCGAGTTATTGGGCTTCGCCAAGGACTGCCCGTTGGGGGGGGGGAACGCTCGCAAAAGCCCAGGACGGTTGAATCGCCATGGCTGTCTCCCTGTGTCCTTCTGAACTTTACCCACTCTATATTTTCCGATGTGATCTGAGACCGTGATTTGACATGGCCAAAGAGTCGGAGGATGTTAGTTCTGTTTAAGGTGTCGTGAGGCCCATCCATATGGTACCTGGGGGTAAGCACTACCTCGTGTAGTGTCGGTGGTTCCACAGAATTTGTTGTTTGTATAACCCCCCCGTTGCACTTGCTGTTTGATCTCAGACTGTGGGGGGGTTTGATCCAGGTTCGCTAATGTTGTTCCTCTTCCGCCCTGTTGTTAATTCCCAGCGTACTAGCCATGTGCATTTGCTCAGTCGGTGGGGAAGTAGTGTGCTCCAGAGGGCCTTTGTGGCCCTCCAGTTCCAATAGGTCATAGAGCCCGATTTGTGTGGCGGCGTCCTCCTTACCCTTGCTGTCCCCATTTGTTCTCGCCTGGACGGCCGTTGGTCCTAGCACTGCTGAGTGTGATAGGTCCGCCTGGTCTGCCTGGATTGCTTGAACCCCGCCACGTTGTATTACGTCGTCCCTTTCTCTTTCTTCTGCTTTTCCTGTGTCTGACGGCAGGCGCTGGCACTTGATCTTTTGTTTGATTTAAAAATCGGGTAGAGTGGAAGTGAGGTGCTTTTCTCCTCAGGTCTGTGGCTGTTCAGCATTGCCGGCAGGATGGATCTTTTCATTTTTTATCTTTTCAGCTTTTTCTTCGCCCTCCTTGTTAGGGGTGCTTCTGTTCTGGCTTCTGTTTCCCCCTCCATGATCTTTTTCTGCTCTTCGGCTTCCTTTGTAACCGATCTTGCCAGAGCTTCCTCTGTGGCACTCTTTGTCGGGGATGCCAGAATCTCTTGGCTGTTCATCTCATTCTCTGAGGCTTTTGTTTCCATTTCCCTTGCTCTGCCGTGTTCGCCCTTGGAGGTCACTTTGGGGTTGCCCTTGTCCAATAATTCCGTTATTCCTGGGTTTTTTAACGATACGCCGCTGCTCTTGGTTAGTGCCACTACGTCCCCCAATATTTCTGGCAGTTCAGCCCACTTTTCTATTATGGCGGCACTTGAGCTTGTCCGGGCTCTCATTGTCTGATTGTGTTTTATTGTTAGCTCCATTTCGTCCAGTTTGCACCCCTGCTTCTCTAGGCACTGAGCTATTGATTGTAGGTCTACTTGGATCTCCATTTTAGTTGCTTGCCATATCAGGGCCTTGGCTATTTACTTCTGAGCTTCTCTGATCGTTGTCAGAAGAGAGGAATCTTGCTCGTCTTGATCCTTCTGGTCTGTTGATACGGACGTCCCATGTACAAGTGGAAGCTGGAGCTTCTCTTTGCAGTCATCAAAATACCACTAGACCAACAACCATTTCCTCCTTGTCTGGATTACGATTTATCTAGGCCCTTCACATCCACAAGACAACATCGGCCAGACAGGCTAACTAGATCACCAGAATGATTGGAAAAAGTGACATAGGCATCATCAGCATAATGAAAGTCCTTATGATTATGACTTTGATTGATGCTCATTAGATGCCATAAATACTTACAAAATTAATAAACAGCAGTCAGCATTCCAACCTTTGTCCCCAGAAGCAAGCAACCCCAAGGCAAGAAAGGGACATTCTTTATAAGAAATGTGTAAAATGTAAGTAAAGGCACTGTAATCAAAAGAATAATGAACCACACAGACAGTAGTTAAGGCGTACAACACATGCAGCAAAAGAGTTCAAAAAGTGTGCTAAAACGCAATTTTGATTTAAACATGGCACTGGCAACGTCATCTGCATGAGGAAACATTTTGACCCTTATTTGTGTCTTTCCTTCATAAAAGAAAACGTGGCACATTATGGTTGCGACCTCGGCAATTCATTATCTGTGCTTTGCCTACGTATCACAGGGAAAAAAAGCAAAAAAACAAACCCAGTTTGTGTGCATCGTCCTCCTGTGTAGTAGAGGTGTGAACTTTGAACACTTGAACAGCAGGCACACAAAATTACTTCAATTTCCTCTGCTCTATGTAATAAGCTGATGACCATTTCATTTGTAGCTTGGCATATACTAGCTTTGGCAGGTGGCCACAGTTATAATACAAACTGAATCCTTAGACTCTGGAAGACTGCACTTCAGTGCAAATCACAATTTCTAATGTAAAAGTGATCTCTACGTAATGTGTGCAGTTCTATATAAGAAGACTACCAAACTAGACTCTAGTAGTAAGTTACATATACATTATATGACTAATGGTACAAATATATATGTATGCCATGCCAATAAAAAGAAATGTGGCCAAACAGAAAATATGTTATGTCGCGAAACTATAGTAATCACAATTCAGACATCTGTTACTACAGTGCGAAAGTCAAATTCAAGTTTTGGTCTCAGTAGAGGGAGATCAATCTGGATCTTTATGTTCTTGATCTTAATACTATAGGCCTAAGTAATCAGATTGTGCTTTGAGTCTGCTTCAATACATGTTTTTGTAACTAATGCACATGCAAAAACAGTATGGAATAAACCATATACACTCAAGGGCAGCGAGTAACATGTCATTTACTACCATGATGGAGGTGGGGAGATGCATCACAATCCACTCGAAGCTTTGGCTCTTGCGAATGACGGCCTCACCCACACTTAACAATGGTAACAAAGAGACACTGTGCATCTACATATATTACAAAGTGGTGATCGCCACTGTGTAATCATAGTTTGGCCAGAGTTTCCATTAGAAGGGTGTTTATGTTTTGCTAATAACTTTTGAATAGTTTGACAACTGCACAAAACTGTGCCAAAAACAGTTCATCAACCTCGGCTCCTTCATGGAAAGTTTTGTACTGATCTGTCAAGCATGGGCCATCTGTCAAGTAGGGAGTCCCAAAAAACGGTGCTTTCCAATGTTAATTCTCAAAGGAAACTCTGCCTTTCAATACAGAAAAAAAAGCTTAACAGAATTACACCAAATTTGGCAAAAAGTTAGAACTTCAAACAGAATGCGTCACTTTCTGTGATTTTGTGTAAATCCAATCAGCTGTTGGAGAAATTTACGTTTAAAAAAATAGAAGTTAAAATGTTAGGTATACCTGGACGGTGGGTCCTGGGGTACCAAAAATGTAAAGCATAGGGCCCTCTGATTGGCCGAGGGAGCTTTTTCTCATGTCTTCCATTTCGGTACTGAAGAAAATAGACCAGTCCAGCAGTATCCCACAGTGTGATTGGCTGATGGCAACTATAAAGAAAATGTTGTGGCTACCATTACATGACTCAGGGACTTGGTCCCAGTGTCCTGTATAAGGAGGCATGATAGGGATACTTGGGTACTCATGCGGGACCCAGCCCGGACCCTACCATGAGGTACTGGGGTAATCCAGCGGGAGCCACCATGCAGGCTTCATCCCCACGGTAAAGCTTGCACTGTAACACCAGGGCAAAGCTTGAACAGTGGGTACTGTAGTACCTGAAAAAAATTAATACAAAACAAAATGTGGGTTGAGTGTCCGTGTGGGCATGGGTGCTCACAGGGGGGCAGAAACTGTGCACAACAGGGGGTTGGGTGGCCACTACTCGTTTGGGGCGCAGTTCCTGGTGGCCATGTGCGGGAGAGGTTAATTGACTACAGCAAGATTGGGAGCAGGGCCTGACCTGCATCCACTACTGTACTAACTTAGTACAGTAGTGGCTGCAGGTCAGGCCCTGCTCCCAATCTTGCTGTAGTCAATTAACCTCCCAGGATATAGCGGCATGGATTAGCAAATTTAGCGGCACAAATACGGAAATTTAGCGGCACAAATACGGAAATTTAGCGGCACAAATATGGAAATTTTGCGGCATTTTTGCTGCACTTAATTTTACTCATAATCATTCATTTTCAGCCTGAAATCAGTGGAAATTGTTTTAGCAGAGTATTCCACTTTAAATAGGCATGTTTAAAGTGTCTGCAGCTCTACGGAAGCACAGCTCCAGACCTAACCTTGTGGGAGGGAGCTATATTTCTCCCTGGGATGTTCTAGCCCCGATGTATGCATCCCTCCCGGGGCACCGCTGCCTCTCGGATCTGTGAGGCATGACACCTCTTCCTCAGGTGCCCTAGGGCGCAGGATCGTAGTGGCTGATCCAAATAAGTGAGACAGACTGCATAGGGAGGTCACCTCCAGCTTACCTGCTCCAGTCCTCATAAGTCGACTTGAGCATACACCTAACTCCCTGGTACTATTCCTTGTGCATAATACACGGAGGCATCTTAAAACCTAAGAGGAAGTTGTTAGTGTGAAGCAGAATACCAAGTTGGCTTAAACCTCATAGAACCGTACTGCCCGCATTCTTCGATCATGACAGCATTTAGTGGTGGTGGGGCTTGGAAGTGTCTTCATAAGGCACACCATCATCCACAGAGCACAAGCACTAGAGGAGCGAACTGAAAGATCTGTAGATCAAGATCTGTAGAAAAGTGAGCTGCAAAGCAAGTAATACGGAATTTAACACATAATTGCATGATATATATTTTATAAAGTGAGTGTATCTGCTTGATGAACGTTTACATCTGTATGTTTGCCTGCACTAAGCCCCAAGTCAAAAGTAAAGGTATCATATTTACAATCAAACATACAAAATCACCAACTTTTTGTCTATTTTTCTGTGGAGCTCCGCATTGGCCAATATGTGCCAGATTGGTACTTCATAAACCATGGAAATAAATTGATAACTATATAGGATACAAATAATAAAGTTTTCATAGACTTTGTTCCTGCCTTCACCAGTCATGCAAACAAATAATTTATTGTTTGAGTACGACAGTATGCCTGGCCCAGGTAGTACAGCATTAGACTTCTCGGTCTTACGCTACAAGTACATGGCCAAAATAGCATTATGTCCAAAGTCTGTCTATGTGCTTACTCTTACTAAGCTCCTGAGATAAATAGTCTGGTGGTTACTCCTGCGGTGTTCCTGTTCCTACCACATACATGCTACAATATTTGAGTGTTTACCTGCATGTTTTCCTTTTAAAGGCTCCTAGTGGAGAGAGTGCACTCTTTACAGTCTATGTATCTGGGTGCACAAAAGGACTGAATATTGTAGCCCAGTATGTGTGTCTGGGTATGAGGTAGAGTGAGAGAGAGAGAGACACAAACAGTCTGGGTGCGTGAATCCCAAATTAAAACAAATCATCGATGAAGATATGTCTCACAATACTCCTGAAAGGTGTAAGGAACTGTTCACAAATCTTTTTCTTTAAATGAGTGAGTGAGTGTGTGAGAGTGTATGCATGCGTTTGTGTCTGTTGCACACAACTACTCATTAAAAAAACAACTTTGTGAATCAGATCCAAACATTACTCCGACAGGTTACATTTCTAAATATATTTACCTACCTACTCATCAAGATTCCATTTGGATGCAGGCAGGAGTGTTGTGATGGGAGTAAAAAATGTAAGGAATTCTGCATTGCATGTGGTGTTCTCCAGGAGTCAGACGTTTGCCGCAGAAAAGAGGTCCATCATTTGTGAATTTGTATTCAGCCTACCTTCTGTATTTTATCTGTTTCAGGCATGTAAATTCAACTATAATTCTATGCAAAATGTTGAAATTGACTATTCATAGAACGTGTGTGTTACTATTTCAAACTAGAAAGCTTCTTCCTTGTAGGCTAAATTAAACTAAATGCCCAAGGGAGAACGAACATTTGTTTTGTAAACAATGCATAAAAGTATATTTATTGTTAACATATGGTAACAAAGATTAGTATGGGAGGGTTAACCAAAAATACAGCAGCTCTGAAATCTCATTAAATTAAAAAGTGCCTTCATGGAAAGTGCCTATACTACTCTATTCATCCTACTGGAAGCATAAAATCTATATTTCAGACATTTCAGAGCCGGTGACTATGGACGACGTGTTTAACTTTTTGGAGAGCGATGCTACAACAGCACACAGGGTTCGTGATGAAACATTATCCGCAACAAAAACTACTAATATTGTGGACTTCATAAGATGGCCACAAGAGGGCCCCGTTTCCCAAAAGTTGGGAATTGAGAGGTTAAAATATATGTTGTGTTTTCACAGCCTCGTCCAAAAAAGAAAATGATCGCATTTTTTCAGATTTCGCGGGCAGTTTTGTAAAAATCGCGGCCTTTTTACAAAACTGCTGATTCCGCGATTTTTTGGCAAATCGCGAAATCCTGGAGGGTCTGACTAAGGCCGGGGTAGAGAGACCTCCACCTAGGCAGAGAGGTATATCGGGTGTGGATACGTCCTCACAATTCAGACTATAAACTACTAAAGGTATCCCACCCAGTGTATTGGGGCTCAGCGCTTATCTCTTGTGGCGTTACCCGCTCAACGCGGGAAAGGAAGCACTTCCTTTTTGTTTAGTAACCCTCACACACTCTAGTGGTGTCATGCTTCATCATCGGGTTCACCCTGACTCCTAAAGGTCAGGGTGGGCTCAACCATATTCCAGGGAGCGCTTAGGAGAGATAGGCCAGGGGGTCTAAAAATAAAAATCCCTCTCCGTCTCCAGGTATCCCTTTATTGTTGGAGGCGTAGTGGATATTAAAAATATATATACACACACAAGGGGTCTTCAGGAGGTGATGGTCCTATGACCCTAGTGTCTTGCCGACATGTTTCAGCCCTTCGAGAGGCCACTATGGTCCTGGGCTTTCCTCAGGGCAAATAGAGGTTCCCTCCCTGGTTGAACTCAAAGGGATTTCCTTAACTTTTCAAATGGAGAATGCAGAAAGCTAGCTGTATTCTCAACAATGGTATGGAAGGTATACTTATCTTCCATTCGATTTTCTTATGTGTCATATCCGCCCTATTATGGTGGATAGCCTGTATCTCAAGGGGAGCGGTTGTAAGGGTAGCCTTTTAGTCACACTTTCGTCAAAGGTCCTGCCCCATGAATCACCTATTTAGGTCCCGGGACCTAAATAGGTGATTCATGGGGCACTGCCAGAGCCTATGACTATACAGAATGGGAAAAATAAAGTGACACATAAGTCTGATTAAACCTACACATTCTTCCAAATCAAGTGTTCACTTCAGATAAGAAAGCATTAAGTCTCTGTCGAAACCCAACAAAGCACCAATAATAGCACAAAATGGAAAACATTCAGGCAAAAGAGCATATATGTGCAAATAGTCTTGAGTAGCAACCCCATAGGAAGATACTGCAGAATATTTTGCTGCATTATAGCTTGTTGTTGGCTTATTGAATTTTAGGCTTAGCTACAGTCCACGAATCTGCGCCAGGATCTGGAAAATCTTAAAAGCTGTTCTTTTATACTGAAATGGGTCTACGGGGGGGGGGTATCGTTCTTATTTGTAACAGTACATGAGAACTGCACTTTGTCTTGGAATGAAATGTTATTGTGTGTGTGTTTTAATTTAATGACAAACAACGAAATAACACTAATCATTCTTTAGACCTGGCCAGCTGAATACCTACTTGCATGCCATAGGCCTTTTATGAGTAAAGACTGAATCCAGGGTTGGACTTCGAATTCCTGTGCCCTTCGACTCTATTCCACAATATCAATGGCATTGTTGGCTTTCTTAGACTGCCTTGCTATTGGCAGCAGTGACTAAACAAGCATTAAAAATGCAATAGGTCTCGCCTTTGATTAAGTGAAAGCCATTTGCTTTGCTAATGGTATTATATAGCAAAGCAAATGGCTTTAACTTAATGAAAGGCGAGACCTATTGCATTTTTAATGCTTGTTAGTGGAGGAGTGTTCTGAAAACTGAGCGGGCATTCCTTTCCTTCTGGACTGGACCCAGCACTCTGCATCTTCCACCACATTTAGGTTTGAGGAAATCCAACTAACCCATAAGAGGACAAGTAACTCGGCGACCCTGCACTCGGGGCGTCCGTCTGGGCTGCAGCCTCCAGCCAGACTAAATTACCACACAAACAATTACCTGGAGAAGGCATTCTTCCCTGCAAACCCTATGATGCATAGAGGGCTTAAATATTTACGACACGTATTTATTTGTTCAAGACAAGATTGGTTTAACTAAATTAAGAGAACTCCAGGAACGGATGTGGTCATCTTCAGAACATAGGACAACAGTACATTTTGACCTCAGTGAGGAGGGGACCCTGCTGGCACGTCTGTCCTAGAGTGAAGTGAAGCCCTCCCCCCAGACACAAACAAGGTGTTATAATTCAATCCCTCCCACAACCTCACAGATGCAGTGGCATCTACAGCACCATTCTCAGCCATACAAGGAAGGGGAAAGACTGACAACTCTGGCATGCTTCACATCCCGCCACCCTTCGAAGTTATTTTTTGCGATCCCATCGGCTGCACACATACCTTGAAAAATGCCTTTGAAAAGACGTCACCTGCATCCATCACGGCATGGAAGTCTGACAGAGTCCTTCATATTATGTGGAAGTCGGTTAGAGTCGAACGCAAAGCAGAAGCAAACGGATCGCGCTTTCTCCCAAAAAAAAGTGCCTAGTGTCACGCCGCCAGTGAAACCTCCAGTCTACACGTGCACATCTTCTGTCCGTCCGCGTGCACATCGGAATCGGTATCGATTCCAAAACGCCCTCGCATGGCGAGAGCAGCGCATGCGCGCTGCTAACGCCAGGCGAGACCTAAAAACAACAGTGCCTAATATCACTAGTCAAGATGAAAGGAAGGTCTGCCAGCTCAATCGAAAATTCAGAAGGTAAAACCAACAGACCTTGAACTGTACAGTAATGTCCTCTAGGTACTATGTTCAAAAACACAGCATAAGCTGAAAACTACTAGCACATATATTGACATAAGAACAGGCACTGTGCTATAAATCATTTGCTGCCATTGTTCAAAGAAAGCTCCAAGAACAACTGAGCTAACTGGAAAGCATTGAACTGCTCTCGACCCAAACTGTGTGGCACTTTAGCTGAGGACATAAAATCTGCTTTACAACTAGCCATATTCTTCTCGGAGCGGCTCCTTGCTAGCGGATTCAAAAGAGAACTAACTGTTTCTATCAGGTCTGTGACGAGTAGGCATTTAAAAGTGCTATGCTCTAAGGACTAACATTGAGAGAAACGTGAGAGAACCTGCTCCAGTGATGGCAGCAGTGCATATCAAGCATCTGTCTTTGTCAACATTTCTGCCTCCTGCTGACCCTGACAGAAACCATTTCACCTCAACCAAAAGGTATCCGTCGAGCGAACCCAAAGGTGTGGTACGCCATTCTGACATTGCATGCAATCATTGCATGACTGACTGTAATAAGCTCCACAATTTCTGTAAATAGGATGCTAACTTTATTTTCCCACTGTAACAAGCATATACACGAAGAACGACCCGGTCCACTTGCGGTCCAGCCTTCTCTCCATGCTGCTTCCAGTAGACAGTATTTCAATGAATCTAGAAGAATCTCTGAACAGCACTAATCCCCTCATACTTTAATTACATGACCCACATAATAAATGTTCATTAAGCGGCTCTATGTTCTAACCCTGTATTGGGGAATGAGAATATATTGAGTTCCTTTAATAACGAGTACAGCAATGAGATCTATATTATAAAGTCCCAATGTCTGAATATGTGCACGCTTCTTTGCATTAAAGGCACCTGCTCACGGGTTACCAACCGTTCAACCCTGTTAAAATAAGCTTGTGGAAAGCCCCACGAGTACGCTCCTCCATATCACCTCAAGCATCACACTGGGAGCTACGAGAGATAAGAACACTACCACATCACCCTGGATATCATCTCATTCCATTCCTGGTAGATGTCACTGAATGACCAAAACGGTCCTTCGCTGACAGTAGCAAAAACGATAAAAAAGTAAAACATGTATTCTATCAGACACAAGCATATGCACAAATAATATCCACCTACCAAATCCATATATGCCTCAGATTTTTACAGTCTTATTAGCATCGCTACTACAATGACCTCTCAGCTATACAATCAAGTACAACTTTCCAATGACGGATATGTTCATACAATGGTGGATTTCACCACCAAGGTCTATTCCTGTGTTAAACCTAATAAAATGCGTTTAAAAAAAAGCATAACTTTCCATTAGTTTCAGATTACTAAAAACAGTGCTTATAGATTACTCATACCAACGGACAGACCTGTCCTCAAAGAAAGCAGGCCAAAGTTGGATGACAGAGACCCTCAGCTTTGAATCACTTAAGCTTATATTTAAAACAGGTATGAGAATCGGCAGTGCTGCCCTATTCGCAGGGTACTGCTTATATGTACAACTTTCCATTACATGGCAACATGTTGTTTTTTTTTTTTATATAGTCTTCGTCATACTAATACCCCCAACAGAGATGGTAGAGGCCATAGGGAGATTCAAATTGGTGTTGCATATCCTCCCATCATAACAAATAGCAACACATGCAGCGTTGCACAAGTAAGCTTCTGCCTAACAGTAGTTGCCCTATAAGTCTCTGTGTATATCCATTAAGGGCATCACAATACTAGAACCCTCACCCACTTAGGTGGCATGCTTCATCATTGAGTGCAGCTCCTACGCTTGGCGGGCACTCCAATGCCTAGCTGGCCCTACTACCACCAAAAGGAGGAGAGGGCACTTCTGGTGGGAGATCTTCTCACTGGCCTATGTCGTGATCAGTGCAAAGGTAAAAAGTAGCGTAGCATTGTTTTGTACATTTGTCTATTCGGACAGCAATCAAATGGGTTTTTAAGGCATGCTTATTCCACTGTTATTGACGACTAACTGGTGTTTGAAGATAAAGCACAATATTAATTTGGAAAGCTGCAAAACAGATCGTGAAAATGTGTTCTATACATAAAATGTTCTGGCACCAACAACGAAGTACATAATCTTCACATGGAGGCACCTTGTCAAGCACAACAAAAGTAAAATAGAACACCTGATGTTGCAGAGAAGTCTTACGTTTGAAAGGAATCAAAACCCTAATTTAGATTTAGGCCCTAATTATTCTGTTTTACCTGTCACTTGCCCACAAACTGTGAAATATAATGTAAAAAGAGTATAATGTGGTTTAAACGTGTGGTTAAACGTGCATGTTAAGTTGCACATTTGTATCTGGAAATAACCTACAGCCTGCTTTCAAAAAAAGGTCTAAATACGGTCTGGCTTAAGTGTTTTTCCTTACTATTGTATTCTGGCTGAGAAACTTCCTGTCTTGGAATATGTAACAGGAAATTCGGAGCAGCAAGAATGTTCCCATTGTAGTCTGTAAGTGTGGCGTGAGAAGGCAAACAGGAAAGAGCTGTTCTTGAAATAAATGTATGTAATCTGGGTGGGACATAACGGAAATTCAGGAAGCTTTTTCTATTGTTAACACTGTATTAGAGTTATGGAAGGTAGCCAAAATTAGTATAATAAGAGTAGACTCGAAGTGTATGTAAGGAAGACTGACTTGTGCTTTTCTTATAGCACATCACTCTCCCAGATGAACTAGCCTGGCATATGCAATAAACCTGTTTGTACTCCTTTTTGTTGCAGATGTGGTGATTAAATGATTTGCACTGCTTAAAGGATTCCCCCCCCCCCCCCGACACGTTCGATAAGCAAAACTAGCCCGGTGGATCGTCTTATACGTTCCAATATTATAGGGCTGTGGACTGAAAAAGCAAAACTGAAAGTCACCCTAGGGGACCACTGGACAGAGCTGAGTTGAGTGTCATTAATTAATAAACACTGGTCTGACTAACGCATTCCCTCAAAAAATGAGAGGCTGGTGTGACAAAGAGGTAATATTACTTTCCAAGAGTATAAAACTCGTTGATTAAGCGATTGCTACTGACCTCTCCGTGTAAACAGGCTCTACTTCCTAGGTCAAGTAAGTGAATACCAATGAGTTGGCTTAAAGTGATACACGTTACACTAAAGCGAGTGAAAACGACAGCAGGTACTATAGCCCAAAAACGTAGGAGGAAATCCCAAACATCAGCGACAATAGTGAGTAGAGGTGGTGCAAATTTAGCATCACGGTGTTGACAAGGACAGTAGGTTGGGAACCGAAACCTAGGAACTCTGAATACGGAAGTAAACATGGACAACAGCGCAGATTAATAAAGGTGTCGCAAAAGAGCTGTGTAAAAGAATAAAACCCGCTGCTGGCATTTGTTTCCGATCTGCGGATCAAGAGATCGAATCAACTGAGGGCAAAAGATGATGTTCGTTTTTCTATCAATTGAGCACTACAACTGAAACACCTGTTATTCAGATTGCTTAAAAGCGGCAAGACTGCCTTTAAAGTCAGTCTGCATACAAGCTAGATGCTGAGTGCAAAGCTCTAGAGGTCTCGATTAGCCTATGCCAGGAGTAAATAACCAAATATACTCTGTGTCGCCTACATTCACTATGGTTTAAACCAGAACTGCATGTTCATTCAAGATCGCAAAGATTATCAGTACTAAATAAGATAGGGACTAGCAAGAGACCTTTAAGTCTACAGAGGTTGCCGAGTGCTAAACAAACTGCCCTGTTTATATAAGTGTTCAGTGCACAAGCTATCCAGCCTGTTGATGGGTGATAACAACAACCCGCTCCTGCGCGCGGTTTCCCGTTAAAAGTCGCTCTCACAGTACCTCGCGCACTGTGCTCTCCTGTCGCACAGCGAACTCCTCCTTGTCTTTTGGGGTCTTGACTGTGACTTTGATGGTGTCGGGGCTCGGGCCGGGCTCCGGACTGCCTTCGCTTTCGGACATGGCGCCGGCAACAGGGTAAGAGAAGCGCCGCGGAAGTTCGTGTGGGGAAAGTGAATAGGACAGGCTCAGACCCTAATTTGCGTGAAGCTCGGAAGGCAGCCGGAGTTGCTTCTCGCAGATCAGGAGGTAGTTCGGAGACGGCTGTGCGTCTTCAGCCCCAGCAGCCCATCACCATAGAGCGGAGCATTGGTGAGTAATCAACACAAAGAGAGGACCAGCACGCGACCCACAGGCCGCCATCTTGGACAGGAGCTCGAGAGTAACCCTCTGGCTCATAATAACTTATTCCTGGACACAGTTTATTCTGGCTTACAAAAAAACTCAAGCGACGTCCACGCGCTACATTTATATTCGTAGTGTTAATATAGTTCTGTTATTTCCGAAAAATAAGTTATGTTTCTAATAAGTTTAATAACGAGTTAAGTTTTATGTCCGCAATACACAAGCCGACATGTTGACATTTCGTTAGCCTTTAATGAAAGAAACTCCGAGAACTGTCCTTCTTGTTTCTACTTTGAACGATTCACCCTTTATTATGGACTCCAGACTCGGTTTAACGCGTCATCAGTGTCTGTTTCCTAACAACGGATGCGTCATCGTATCGCGCCGATGCACTGCAAATCTGAAACTATATTGCGCATGCTGCACCCCTCACGGCCGTCATTAGATTCTTTGCGAAGTGCGAAATGTAGAGACTGACCCATGGAAGTGGGGTCTTTGAGCCCTGGATTTGGTGGGTGGGTGCGCGTGATGCCATGTTGAATACTTTACAAGGGAGCGCTCGCCAGATGACGTCACGCAGGGAACTTACTAGAAATGGAGCATTGAGGAAAAAAGTTGTTGCTGCATCATTTGATGCTATAACGCGCCTGCGCGCCAGGTCCCAGGCGTTTTCATGAGTTTAACTCCTACATAGCGTCTTCAGCTGACAAGCATTGGCAAAACCAATTGGCCTGTCTTGCCTTTTGTTTCCTTGTGAAAATATTTTAAACAAGCAATGGCAATGACAATAGGTCTGGCTTTAAATGACTGGTGTATGGTAATGTGAAGTATTACAAATAAATAGCTGTGCATTTGTGTTGAAGCAAATACGTGTAGAATAATATTGGTGTAGGTTAAAAGGTTAGGGCTAAGAATCCATGTAGGTTAATGATTGTCCTCCTCCTATCTGTGTTGTTGCCAGAGGAAAACAACATACATTATCTTGTTTTCTATCACACTTCAGTAGCATTCAAATGTTGTGTGTGCCCCTAAAGTTCAAGTTTAGGCAGCTGGATAAATAAACTACATTATCACAACTGTGGATGGCAAGCACTTTTTTTGTGGAAGCACACAACAGCTGCCCAATCAAAACATGTACTCTGTGCTGTGTTACTTGTAGGGCATACCATTGTGTTTAGTCGCCCGAGGGGTGTTTGTGTAACCTCCCCCTCTGGGCGTAAGTCCCGATAGTCACAACTGTGACGTAGGGGCGTGAACAATTGAATAAAGAGGCTCGGTATGCACACGAGCGAGAGAAGAGTATACTGAGAGTCCTGTTTTGCTTACTTACTAAATCCAGCGTACGTTCACCGTCAGGAGTGGTGAACATAACAACTGGCTACGAAGCGGGTGGTTCCCGCATCTGTTGTTGCTCTGTTTTTTTTTTTTTTAAACACACTTTATTGGGTTTTCCAATTTTTGGGTTTTGTACAGAAATAAGTACATTTGATACATTTGTTATAGTAGAATGCATTACATATACATTAAATGTTAGTCAATACTTTTTAGTGGACAAGCTGAGAATATTTCCTGGTGTATTACACGATACATAGACTTCCATAAGCATCTACAAAACGATAGCTAGGTATAGCTGCAAGTGTATTAACGTAACTCTTAACCTTCTAAAAATTCACCCACCCATCCCACCCAACTCTTCTGGCTCTACCCCGGCTTGTAGTGTTATAGTCTGGTTTTGTCTTGGTCCCCTTGGTGCTGCGCGTAAGGGCATTATATATATGTGCGATAATGCTGTACATCTAGACTAATCTTGGGTTTCAATTAATATGCAGTGGCTGGCATACTGGTCTCCACTATGCATCCTGCACTGCAGTGACGGGCATGGGTTCAAGGGTCCTGAACGCCTCTACTATAAGGTCCCAATCCATCGATATGCGATTCTTACTTAGACCTCGGGCTTCCTCCCGCCTTAAGGCAGCGCTCTCCGCACTCCCCCACCTCATCACTTCCCCATGCCACATGTATACTGTTGGGGGCCTTGCTGACTTCCACCGCATTGTTATGGAGCGCTTAGCTAGAAGTAATGCTAGGTCAGTGAAACGTAATTGCACTTTTTGTGATTTTGAGCGCCGATGTATACCCAGCACGCAGTCACTGGCCGTTTCCCTTATAGGTAGTCCTGTCGCCGTATTGATGCTCAAGATTACACCCGCCAAAACTCAGTGAGCGCAGGGCAGGACCATAGCATATGTATGATATCAGCTTCTGTCTCCCTGCATCTAGGGCAATGATGTTGCGTATCTGGAAACATGCGCTGCAGGCGATGCGGGGTGAGGTAGGCCCTATGTAAAATCATGTACTGAATGAACTTGAATTAGGCATTGCGGGACACCATTTTGGGGTATTCTAACATATCGAGCCATTCTTTATCGGTTAGATCCTTCTCAAGACTCCCAGACCATTTGTTGCGTAGCTCGGTGAGGGGAATCCTTGTGTGTGCCCTAATGCCTTTATATAGCCATTTCGTGAGATGGCGTCCTTCCCCCATTAAGTAGATCGTCCGCACTAACTCGTGTGGTGGGGGTTCTTCTCTGGCCGGGGCCCAGTGTTTTTTGACATAGTAAAGTATTGCAGCATGTGCCAAATATAGGCTGCCTGGTACCCCATTTGCCCTGACAAAGTTCCCATGGTCCATTAAGGCTCCGTTGTGGAACAGCGCCCCTACTGTAGTGACTCCACCCTCAGACCAGCTGAGGATGTTACGTTTTGTAATTAGGCCAGTAGGTGTGGGAATGCCCAGTAGCGGTATGTTATCTGCATACGGGGAGCACTGTCGCGTGTGGTGTAACGTCTTTTTCCAGTATACGTGCGCAGTAGCGTCAGGGCGCCCGGGGGGATCATGGCTCGAGGTAGTAATAGGGTGTGCAAAGTTCCACGGTGGACATCCTGAGTCGTCTATCCTATTTCGTGCAAGTTGCGCCCAGCCAGCCAATATGATAGCCATTGGAGCTGGCTCGCATAACAATATGCACGGAGATCAGGCGCCCCCAGACCCCCTTTATCTGTTTCTAGTTGTAATTTGGGTAGGCTCACCCTACGACGGCCAGATCCCCAGATCAAGTCCGATAGTAGTGTGTCTAATGATTTGAATAGGGCGGTAGGGATGAGCACTGGTAGGTTGGTAAAGAAGTATAAAAGGCGCAGAAGGACCACCATCTTTGTTATGGCCACGCGTCCCATCACAGACAGCGATAGCGAGATCCAGAAAGCGGTTTGGGAGCGGAGTGCCCTTATTGCTTTGCTTAGGTTGCCCTCTATTAAATCTTATGGGGTTCTATATATTTGGATACCTAGGTATTTGAAGGTGTGCTGCGCCACAGAGAGGGAGAGTTGTCCAAACTGGATCTCCTCTGGATGTTCTCCGGGGCTGAAGAAAAAGGCTTGAGACTTTGCCTCGTTTATGGCTAGACCCGAGACC
The DNA here is from genome assembly GCA_963921515.1 of Calotriton arnoldi. NCBI lineage: Eukaryota > Metazoa > Chordata > Amphibia > Caudata > Salamandridae > Calotriton > Calotriton arnoldi. Next base: position 890,701 of record CAWUFW010000151.1, on the reverse strand, counting down.
TGCTCGAATTGTAGAAAACCCCCCCGGCACTGGCTCCAGATCATTAGTCAGGTCTTTAGTGTAGATAATTATATCATCGGCATATGCTGATAACACATGTGTGGAGTTTCCCAGCCTGCTTCCCACTTGTTCTGCGATTGCCCGCAGTCTGATAGCCAGGGGTTCCAGTGCAAGCACAAATAATAGGGGCGATAGAGGACACCCTTGCCGTGTACCCCTGCCGACCGGGTATGCACGGGAAATGTGGCCTCCAGTGCAGGCCCGTGCTGTGGGGGCAGTGTATAAGAGTTGAACCCACTTCAGATATATCAGTGGTATACCAAATTTTTCAAGCGCCTTTACCATGTAGTCCCACCTAAGGGTATCAAATGCCTGCCTTAGATCTAGCGTGATGCAACATGCACTATGGTTTTCTACGGGGGTTGTCTCCATGATATGATAAAGTCTCCTAATATTCAGTGAGGTGCTGCGCGCTGGTACAAAGCCGCATTGGTCTGGGTGAATTAACTTGTGTAGGTATGGTAATAGGCGGCGTGATAACATTTTGCTCAATATTTTATATTCAGTTGCAAGGAGTGATAAAGGGCGATACCCTGAAACGTCTGTGGCTGATCGGCCAGGTTTGGGGAGAGACACTACTAAGGCCTGCATTGTGGTGGAGGGGAGGGCCCCTGCGTCCAGCGCGGTTTGGTACAGTTGTTCTAGTTGAGGGATCAGGGCATCCGAAAAGGTGGCAAAAAATTCTATCGGTAGGCCATCAAGACCTAGAGCCTTATTCCGTGGTAATTCTCGTATGGCTTCTTTTATTTCTGCTCTAGTGATGGGGCCCAACAGGTCGTCCTGAGCTGCCTTATCTAGCTGGGAAAATGTTAGGTCATCAAAAAAAGCGTTTAATGATTCGTCCGCGATCTGTGGAGGGGTCTGTTATAATGATTCGTAATATGTGCAAAATGCCTCATTAATTTCTTGTTGGGTGTTCACAGTGTCCCCCTTCAGTGTGGTTATTTCATAAACTGTTGTAGTAGGGGGTGCGTCTCGTAATATACGCGCCAGAAGCGTGCCTGATTTTTGCGAGGAGGTTCCGGATGTCGTCGGGGGGAACATGACCTCCAGTCACTCGTCCGCCTCTTCTAGGGTGTCAAAGAATTAAGTTTTTTTGGTCATGGATGACCTTCAAACAGGCTGGGAACAACAGTGCATATTTAAGGTCTAGGGATCTGAGCTTCTTGTTAATCTCTTGGTACAGAGATCGTCTGCGTTGTACCAGCATAGTGTAGTCGGGGTATAACGACACCCGCTGGTTTTCGTAGTGAATTTGAGACCGTTCCCTGGCTTTCTGCAGCAGCATGTCCCGATCCCTAAAATTTAAGATCATGGGGCGAGGCGGGGCTCCAGCCGTCGGCTTGCCGGTGGGTATACTGTGTGCCCTCTCTACACAGAAAAAGTCAGAGAGGCCTTCAGGGGCCACTTGTTCGCGAAACCACTGCTCCATGAACTTAGTGGCGTTTGGGCCTTCACAGCGTTCTGGCAGACCTATGACTCGGACATTGTTTCTTCGGGTCCTCCCTTTAGCATCATCAACTCTGTCCTGCAGCCCTGATACTTGCCGTTGCAGTTGTGTTATTTGCGCTGCATGTTCCTTATGCTGCAGCATCATTTCTGCCAGAGTGAGTTTGTTTTCCTTTACAGTGGTAGCCAGTTTGGGTGATCCGCTTTCAGAAGGGTGAGGTCAGTGGTTAGGGAGCCAATTTGCTGTTCAATGGATTTCCTCGATTCTCTCACCTCCTGTAGGATTAAGTCTAATTTATCCGGGGGTGACTGCATATTGGTGGGTGGGACACAGTTCAGGAAGGATGACTGGGTGGGAGCGTCTGTTTCCTCCAATTGCTGTGTGTTGGTGGTGGTGGCATCAGGTACTTTGCCTTTGGGGCGCCCCATTGTGCGGTATTTGCCCGTGTAGTGCTGGAGCATAGTCCGCTATACCCGCAGAGTGAGTATGCTGGTTGGCACTTGTTTTTCCTCCCTATTATCAAGCAGGCCACCTCCGCGTGGGCTAATGCTCACGTGTACTCTGTGGTGGATGAGGACCTCTGTCGCTACTGATGTAGCGCTATGTTCAATACTGGCACCACTCCTGGCGTGAGGCCTCAGGCCGCCTGTGTTAATGTGATGCACCTGTTTCGTTAAGGGGGGCAGTGGGGTCCCCGGTATTACTTATCTGGCTTATTGTGTGGGGAGTAGTATACAATGCGCCCCGTGCCGCCCGCAGCCCGCAGTCAGGTCCCCAGTTGCGCTGGGCGGTTCCGCCCAATTTGAAGTCAGGGCCCGCTTCGATTGCGACGCGGTGAATGAGCTGGTGTGCACGGTGTCCCAGCGTCTCACCCGATCAGCTCCCAGTGGGTTTTGTTCGCATCCGAATACAGCCCAGGCCGCGTCAGAGTGCCTATGCAGCTGCTCTCCGCTCATTAACTGTCTTTCAGCTGCCTGCCGGATAGAGGCCCAACAGTTGGCTCGAGCGTCTGGGGTGGGGGGGGGGCCTCAAGTATCACAGTGTTGCCGCCAGAGTTGTTAGTTAACACCAGACGTCCCCGTTAGGGCATTGTGCTCTGTTCGGCCCGGCCGGTGCTTGCTGGCCGCCCGCTCCCAAGGCCGACCGGCCTCATACACCAGCGTGCCGCCGTTGTGCGCCCCGCACTCACCGCCTGTGATCCGGGGGGCACCTGTCAGATGGGGAGGGGGTCCTCTGTTGACTCGCTGCGTATGGATTTGAGATATTCAGAGCGAGCAGCCTGTCTGCTCGCGGCGCCGATGGCCCGGATCAAACCGCCATTCCGGCCTCCGCTCAGTCACGGAGTCTCAACAGCCAGCCAGTCTCAGCCGTGGAATGATAGTTACGGGGCGATGCACTGTGGACACACTCTGCCGTTCCGACAGCGCGGCACCCCCGCCTTCCAGCACCAGTCCACAGCCACCTGAGTCCGGCAGCACACGCGGTTTTCTTCCGGCGCCTGGCCGTCGACGCTGTCAGGGGGTCACCATTCGGCACAGAAGCGGTCAATCTGCACCTCAGCCACACCGTTGGCTCATGGCCGGCGTTTCAGTTGTGGATGGGAACCAGGTGTATGCTGCTGATCGTCCGATTGAGGAAGGGGACATGGACAACGATGATGTGGAGGGAGCTGTTCATGTCATCCATGCCTTGCAATCGGGGGGGTTACCTGCGGAAATGTATCCCAAAGTGCAGTGTGACGTTGGGGGGCCACTCGGTGCAGGCTCTGATTGACACGGGAGCCTCTATCAATATAATGGCCCTGTCAATGATGCTCAGATTACCTGTTTCACCTGTCCTGAGCCATACTACCACCAGGGTCTATGCTTATGGGTCCACGGATCCTCTTCCGCTGGCAGGAGTGTTCACCGCTGAAGTGGCACATGGATCTCGATCGACGAAGACCAGAATATATGTCACAAAAGGGGGTCAGGGTATGCCACTGAGTTGCCGGACGGCGGAACTACTTCAGTTGGTCGCCTTCGCACTCAGTGTGCATCAAGAGAACATGAATGACCTGATGACACAGTATGCACCGTTGTTTGAGGGCATAGGCTATTTAAAAGGTCGTATGATAAAGCTTCATATCGATGAGTCGATTCAGCCTGTGGCTTTACGACACAGAAGGGTTGCATTCCATCTTCGGCCGAAGGTGGAGGATGAACTGGCCAAACTTGAACATGCAGGCATTATTGAGAAGGTGGATAGCCCGACTCCCTGGGTGTCTCCGATTGTAGTGGCCTGAAAACCCAAGCAGCCAGGAGAGGTCCGAATCTGTGTGGATATGCGCCTACCTAACCTCGCCATCAAGCGTGAAAGGCACCTCACCCCTACAGCAGATGATATCGTGGTTGAGGTTAGTGGGTCACAATGGTTTTCGAAGACGGATCTACGTGCCGGCTATCATCAGCTGATGCTCGATCCTGCCTCTCGGCGAGCACCACGTTTTACACCCATGTGGGACTGAGGAGGTATAAACGTTTACGTTTTGGGATCTCCAGTGCTGCGGAGGTCTTTCAGGACACAATCAAGGGGGTCCTTTCCGGCCTCGACGGTGTGTTCAATGTCAGTGATGACATTTTGGTGCATGTCCCCACCCTGGATGAGCATTTTTCCCGTCTAAAAGCTGTCTTCTAAAGTTTGATGGAGAATGGGCTTACACTCCATAAGGATAAGTGTGACTTTCTTAAGAAGGACATATCGTTTTTTGGCTATCGTTTTTCACAAGACGGTGTGTCACCGGATCCCCTGAAAGTCCAGGATATACGGACAGCCCCTGCCCCATCAATGTGACTGGCGTAAGAAGCTTTATGGGAATGGTGAATTACTGTGGCCGTTTCATTCGCAACCTAACTGATATTACTGCTCCATTGAGGGAACTCACTAAATTCAATGTTACCTGGAATTGGGGTCCGGAGCAGGAAAGCGCCTTTCAGGCCACTAAGCAAGCCCTGTCGGCAGATACGACATTGGTGTATTTCAATCCGGCGAAGGAATCCGAGTTGTCCGTGGATGCCAGTCCTATCGAATTGGGGGCAGTGCTTTCTCAACAGCAAGGCAGTGAGGAATGGGCCCCGGTGGCATATGCCAGTCGAGCGTTAACAGAGACGGAACAGAGGTACTCGCATATGAAAAGGAGGCCCTAGCTATCCACTGGGGGAGCCGCCATTTTCATTTATACCTGTATGGCCAGCCGTTTATTGTGTATACGGATCACAAACCCCTCATTCCTTTGTTCATGGGATCATCATCTAAGCACCCACCCCGAATCGAGAAATGGATTCTTCAGTTGCAGGACTATTGTTTCACTGTGGTCTTCCATCCGGGAACATAAAACCCGCCTGACTATCTCTCGAGGCACTTCCGCCCAGCCACTCAGAGCGAGGAGTCGGATGCAGAGGAAACCGAGGAATATGTGCGCCTAATGGTGGAGCGATCTAGGCCCCTTCCTTTATCTTTGGATGAGATTTTGGAGTCCACAAACTTGGATGAGTGCTTCCAACTAGGGGTGGGCGGAATTTGCGTAGTCGCGCTACGCAAAGCTCCGCGAAACGGTAAAAAATCTCCGCGAGCACGCAAAAGTTCCGCGAACACACGGAATTGCTTGTTCCGCCCGTTCACGATGCTTTTTTCCTGTTCGCGAACGCTGTTTGCGTGCTCGGGGAGAAATATCTCGCGAACACGCATTTTGAAAGCGCGAACAAGCAAAAAACTCAGCGAAGCCGCGGATCGCGGGATTTTTGGCAATTTTGCGTTCTCCGCGGAACGCGAAATTACCCAAATACCGCAAATTCCACGAGCGGAACGGAATTTACCGCCCAGGCCTACTTCCAACTTTGTCTTTCTGCCGTGAGAACCGGGAAATGGGGCGTCTTACTGGACAAAACAATGTATCGCACTGAAGACGCAAGGTCTACACTGGTGTCCCTTCACAATGTGAGGGGTGAGTTGATAATATTCCCAGGAGGGTGTTTGATGAGAGGTCCACGGTTGGTGATTCCTGGATGTTTGCAGCAAAGGGTGGTGATTTGGCCCACTTAATTCATCAGGGGGTTGTCAAAACAAAATCCAGATTAAGGTGCAAGGTGTGGTTTCCCGGTCTCGATGCCCTGGTGGAACACACCGTGAGGAGGTGTGCGCTTTGTCAAGCAGCCGGGCCTGCTGATCCACCAGCACCCATCCTTACGGAAGCGATTCCATCGTTTCGATGGCAGCAAGCAAGCAGGAGTCTCCCAGATGGGCGTCATATGTTGGTGGTCATCGATGACTTCTCCAAGTGTCCCGAGATTGAAATTATGGAGTCCACCACGGCCAGCCAGACTATTCCTCGATTTGAGAAGATTATGGCTACCCATGGATTGTTTAATGAACTTCGTACCGATAATGGCCCTCCTTTCTCAAGCCAGGAATTTGCAGAGTACCTCAAATCAAGTGGAATCCGTCACCGGAAAGTCACTCCCCTTTGGCCTCAGGCCAATGGAGAGGCGGAGCGCTTTATGCGCACTCTTGATAAGGCCATCAGCATTGCAGTGGCAGAACGGCAGGAGTTGGACTGTGCTTTATATGGCTTCCTAAGAGAGTATTGAATGACCCCTCACTCTACCACCAAAGTAAGCCCAATGTCTCTGTGCATGAATCGACCAATGGGTGATGTGATTCCTCACCTCGACGCTGCATCTGCCAAACATGAGCTGGTAGCGGACGAACTGCGGCAACGCAAGCTGAAAAATGACAAGGTATCACTGAGGCGTGGAGCGAGATCCAGCTCATTCAAAGTAGGGAATGCCGTTATGGCGCGTAATCGGCACCCTAAAGGGAAGTTTAGCCTGCCTTTTTTTGAGATTGAGCCATGGATAGTTCAGACAGTGCATGGGACCAAAGCCACGATGACGAGAAACGGTGCGACCATCACGAGGAATGTGTCTTTCTTTAAGGCCCACCGGAATCCTGGCAGCAGTCGAGCGGGGGACTGTGTGCTTCTGAGTGAGTTAGACCTGGGCTCCGATGATGATTCTGGAGCTGGTGGGGAACTTGAAAGTGTCAGATCTCCTTGTCGAGGTTTGTCCCTGTCGGGACAGGGTGATGCCTATCCGCCGGGGGAGTCGCCATGAGGGGCGCCTGAGCATGAACTGTTGCCCTGCCCTGAAGAACCCCAGGGGCCTGAGGCTGCCGTGCGGCGAGGGGGTGCTGAGAGGTACCAGCTTCGGCCTTGCCCCGCCAGGTCTTCGCGTTTGAAGAACTATGTAACGTATTGAACTACCTTTATGAAATGGACGTTTTTTTTCTAAATTGTGTGTTTTGTTTTGGCACGGTATTGGTGGTATTTTTGTCTTGTTGTTGTTTTGTTTTGCAGGTTGTGGAAGAGTGTGCTGTGTTACTTGTGGGGCATACCATTGTGTTTAGTCGCCCAAGGGGTGTTTGTGTAACCTCCCCCTCTGGGCGTAAGTCCCGATAGTCACGACTGTGACGTAGGGGCGTGAACAATTGAAAAAAGAGGCTCGTATGCACACGAGCGAAAGAAGAGTATACTGAGAGTCCTGTTTTGCTTACTTACTAAATCCAGCGTACGTTCACCGTCAGGAGTGGTGAACATAACATACTCCTGACTGTGGGCGGAGTCGAAGACCCTCTATTGTGATGCTCACATAATTATGTGATGACATGTAGAGAGGTCGAAGGAGGAAATCCAGAGACTCCAGTAAGTGTCAAACGTAAGTTTATTAGGATAAATATAGGAGCCCCCGTCCCGCACGTCCTGCCTCCAAGGAATCCAAGATGTAAGTAGTTTAACTGCAGCTGGATACCATGGAGAAGGAATGCAGAGCGTGAGCCAACATGAAAGACACAAATACAAACATAAGCAGTGAGCGTGACAACGCGTTTAACAGATGTGTGTATAACTGGTAAGTGCTATAGAAATGAAAGGAGGGCACAGCATTACACTACATCTTCTTCCCCCTTACAAATAACAACAAAAATGAAATAAAATAACTTTATTAATGAACATAAAAATCTCTGTATTTTATTGGAATAGACACGTTGTGTGCAGTTCTACCACTGCCAACTGAGTTAGTAGTCAGAGGTAGCTCACACACAGCCTCCTTCCATGCTACTTGTCAACACATATTCTGTGTGATCTACATCAGTAGAGGAATCAAATATTGGAGAGGTAGGAGCTGGGGGATGGTAGAATTTGACATTGCAAATGGAAAAATCTGAGAGTGATTTACATTGCTTTCCTCCAAAGTGAACCAAACATCATTTTGTCTTTTGTCATTCTCAATGCCCTTGTGTGTGAGAATTTTGCACGCTTGCTCAGGTGTCAATCTCAGAAGTGCCCTTTTGCTCCACCAACCTCTTCCATCTACCAAAACTGACCCACTTGCAACTCTGATTATTTGTACTGGATCAGGGAACATTGAAAGCTCCTTTTTTACTCAGATAGGTCGTTTGATCAATAGCCAATCAGAAATTTTTAAAATCTACACATTTAACAGCATGAGTTTTGTCATAGTGCCCTTTAAGGGTTGACTGTTTTGCTGCCACTTGCTGCCACTCTTTCTTTAACTATATCAGAAATTTTACATTGGCAATCTTTGTTTTTAGGAATAAGGTCTGAAGTCCAATCAGGAAAAACCTGAGATCTGGGTTTTCTCTTTCTCAATAAAGGAGAGACCCCAGTAGTAGAGAGTGGAGTAAGATGATAAGCTCATATCTTTTTCATGAGAAATTCCTATACAGGAACTCTGCTGCCAAGGCAGATTGAATACATTCTTTAAGAAATCTGTTCATCCTCTCAACCAGACCATTTTAGGTGGGGGAGTATGAGGCCACCCTCAAATGTCTGATATGATTGTTATGTCGTAATGTGATGTACCTTTTGTTCTGTGAGCGAGGCATGGAATGCTTGTTGCATTCTCTCACGTCGTTCCAGTCCGGAGTCAGTTACTGTTTGCTCCGCGGACTGGAAGCCGTGCTACCTGGCCCTCACCTGTTATTTCTCCATTAAAGTACAACCTTACAATAACTTGTGTTGTACCATCATTACAATTGGCGACGATTGTTACATACGCGTGGAAGCCATCTTTCAACTTTAAAGGGAGCGGAAGAAGGTTTGAGTTTTCTTCGATTCTTCAAAGGGAAGGAAAAAGGAATAAACTTCCTTTGTAACTTACCAACCTTCCGGATCGGAATCTTCACCTTCGTCCATCTTCAAATTTCTGGGAGCCTGTAAGTGAGTAGTAGCGATTTGGCACTCCGCATTTACCGTTGGTGCTTGCCTGCTGCGTCTTTCAAGCAGCGGCAACGTTCCAACATCAAGCTCCGTGACGCGCATCCTCAGACTCATCATCCTGATGTCATTGCGCTAGGTCACACAACGTGACCTTTACGTGGTGGCCATTTTAGCTACACAACTCCATGGCAACAAAGACATTTCATCGTTTTTTGCCGGTAAGCTCATTTTGATGGGAGCAAGGCAGAAAACTGACTGATTTTCATCGGAGATATTTCGGAACAGGTGAGGAAGTCGGGGAGGCGGATACTTAGGGTATTTAATTTTTTTTTTTATTGTGTACTTTTGCTGCATTTGCGAACGCTGGACCAGCATATTAACACACTTACAATATAACTTTCCACTACATACCAATTGGTACCTATATTTGGAGGAGTATAATCTAGACTTATATAGCTGTCACTTTTATATTTAACTACTTTATGGAAAAAGGTGATCATCAAGTTCAAGAAGAAATGGCTCAACAAAATTTTACTATAAGCCCTCCTCATTCCTTTTGGTCATCAGGATCGCGTCCAACTATGGAGTGGTTAGAATGGAAAAATTATTTTGTAAATTACATTAATGATGTAGATGAAGCAGGTAAAATGAAAGCAGATCAAAAGAAAAGAATTCTTTTACATTCTTTGGGTCCTGTAGGGATAAAAACGTATAATCGTATGCCCAAGATGTTAGCAAATGCAGAAATAGATGATTTTGAGGCAGCTTTGAAAGACTTGGATAAATATTTTGCACCTAAAGTCTGCATGGGAGTGGTGACTTACAAATTTTTTCAGAGGAAACAGAACAAAGGTGAACCTGTAGATGATTATATTGATGAGTTGAAGAGACTTGCCATTGACTGCAGGTTTGGCAACCTACACGGTGAATTACTAAGAGATCAATTAGTCATGCATTGCGAGAATTCTACAATACAGGAACGCTTATGGGTAAAATGGTGACTCGCCTTTGGAGGATATACTTTCTATTGTAAGGAAGGCTGAAATGTCTGGAAGGTGTGCCACACAACTCAAAGATTCGGAAAAAGACACAGGAGCGGTCCTTAAAGTTCAGAGTACTAACCGAGGACAACAGCAACACAGCATGGGCAAAACTTCCAATCAAACACAAAGAAATCTATGGAGAGACAAAGAACCGGAAGACAGGCGATGTTATCGTTGTGGAAGTAAAGAACATTTAGCGTTCAGCAGGAACTGCCCAGCTGCAAAGAAAAGATGTAGTATTTGTGGATTGATAGGCCATTTTAGTAAAATGTGTAGGAGAAGGAGAAGCAATGTTAAATATGTATATGAGGATGAAGATGTTAATGAGCCTGACGCTGACAAAGAAAGTAATGATTGGGAGTGTGTTAAAAGTGTCCAGGGTAACTTTGTGATTAACATCACGGATAATACAGTGAAGGATAAGCCCATATGTGATATATCCATTGGGGGAGTAATAATTAAGGTGTTCGCTGATTCAGGATCACCTTATACTATAATTGATAAGGAAATCTGGAAGGAAAAATTTATCAAAAAAATAGGCGAACAATTAATTAGTACAGATGTTAATCCAATGAGTTTCACGGGGGAGAGAATCAATATGTTGGGGTTCAGATGGATGACATTTCTATTTAAGGGGAGATCTGCTAGAGGAAAATTATATGTAGCTGAATTTGGTACTTCCGTTTTAGGTTGGATGGACCAAAAGAATTTGCACATTATCTTGGACCCCAACAGTGAAGAGAAGGTACTCATCGTGGATGATTCTAGTAGACTACAAGATGATATAAGTAGGTTATTTCCAAAAGTGTTTAGTAAGGATTTAGGATCACTTAAGGGTTTCGAACACTCCATTGTGCTAAAAAAAAATGCTGTACCTAAGATACATAAGGTGAGGCCCATTCCTATACTCATAAGGGATGAAGTTGCAAAAGAGCTGGAAGGGTTGTTGGAAAGGAATGTAATTGAAGAGGTGGAAAGTTCAGAATGGATTTCTCCGGTGGTGGTGGCGCGCAAGGGGAATGGTAAAATCCGTCTATGCATTGATTTGCGCCACCTTAATAATAACATCGTTATCGATAGGTTTCCGCTGCCCAAGATCAATGAAATGGTGTCTTCCCTCAAAGGTACTAGTTGGTTTTCCACCATTGACTTGTCAGCAGCTTACCATCAGGTGGCGTTGTCGCCTGAGTCAAGGAAGCTCACTGCGTTTATAATACCTTACGGTTGTTATCAATTTAAACGCATGCCTTTCGGCCTCGCATCTGCGGCTGCTGTTTTTCAGCGTTTAATGCACAAATTGCTGGGGAAGATGAATGGTGTTAAATTTTTCCAAGATGACATTTTAGTAGCTGCCAAGTGCAAGGAGGAACACGATTGTAAACTCAAAGAGGTTTTGAGTGTGTTACAAAATGTTGGTTTAACTGTCGAAATCAGCAAATGGAAATTTGCTCAGAGGTGCGTAACCTATCTAGGACTTGTTATTTGTCAGGATGGTGTAAGACCTAAACCATCTTTAGTTAATACTATTGTTGACTCACCTGCTCCTACTAGTAAGGAGGAGGTGAAATCGTTCTTAGGAATGGCTGAGTATTGCGCAAAGTTCATCCAAAATTTTGCAAGTAAAGTATTCAACATTCGTGCATTATTGAAGAAAAATACGAAATTTGAATGGACTTGCGAGTGTGATGCTGAGTTTAAATGTGTGAAGAATGACTTACAGAATGTAAATGCTCTGAGTAGTTTTGATCCCAATTTGGAGTGCATTTTAACAACAGACGCAAGTGACAAAGGTTTAGGGGCTGTATTGTCACAGAAGGGTACTGATGATCGAGAGAAGATAATTTTATTTGCTTCTAGGTCTTTATCCCCCACGGAAAGTAAATATCCCATCATTGAAAGAGAAGCCTTAGCTTGCGCTTGGGCTTTAGAGTATTTTCGTGTATTTGTGTGGGGGAAACCTGTTCTGATTCGCACTGATCATCGCCCTTTAATTAAGATTCTCACTACTGAGGGTAGTGTTACAGCTTCTGCTAGATTAGCAAGAATTTCAATGCGAATGAAAGAATTCGTTTACAATTTAGTTTATGTGCCTGGCAGGAAAACGCTGTTGCTGATTGTCTTTCCAGATTGCCTGTTCCTATGGAAGAATGCTTGGATGATCCTTGGGGTGATTTCAACATTGCTTTTGTACAAGATGCTGGTGTACCAGCCATTGATAAAAATGAATGGATGGAGGAACAAAGTAAGGATTTTAGTTTGCAACAAGTTTTGGAGTGTTTATGCAAAGGTTGACCCAAGAAGGAAGGTGTTACTGATATTTTGAGACCTTTCTGGGAAGTTAGAACGGAATTGTCAGTGAATAAGGATGTAATTGTGAGAGGTGACAGAGTCATTCCTCCGGAGAATTTGAGGAACAAAGTTTTACTTTTATGCCATGAAGGGCATTTTGGTATTGTTAGAACAAAAATCATTGTTAAAGGGGCATTTTGGTGGCATGGTATTGACAAGGCTGTGGAGAGATTTGTGTGAGACTTGTTCATCTGCAGACAAATGCTTAAAAACTTTGAAACCTCCAATGAGTCAAGGTCTCATTCCTAACTTACCATGGGAGGTGATTGCTGTGGATATTTTTGGTCCTGTGGGAGAGTCAAAGGAGTATGGTTTGGTTGCCATCGATTTATTTTCTAAGTGGCCAACAGTAAAAATTGTTGAAAGAGTTGATACCGATGTTGTTCTAAAGTTCCTGGACAAATTGTTCATTATGGAAGGGTTACCGGCAAGCATTTTAAGTGACAATGGGGTGCAGTTTACATCTAAGAGAGCAAATGAGTATTTTGATAGAGTAGGCATCAAGCATAGAACTACTGCCCTTTATAATCCTAGTGGTAATGGCACTGTCGAGCGCTTTAATCGGGTAATTAAGGGTGTCATTCAAGCGGCCATGAACAAAAGGCATGATTGGAAACTTGAAGTGCATAAGGCAGTTTGGGCTTATAGGATCACCACCCATGATGCCACTGGATTGTCCCCCTTTGTTATCATGCGAGGTAGGAGACCCAGATGTAAATTTTCTCCTGCTTGGCTTTGTGACGGCACGCTGCAACAATGGTCTGTTACGGATGTCAGAGATAGACTTATTCAGGTACATGATAAGAGTAAGTCCTATTATGATAAAACCCATGGTGTGAAAGAAGTACAAATCAAAATTGGTGATTTGGTTAGAGTGAAGAGACCTGGTAAGATTTCGAAGGGTGAAAATCAGTTTGGTCCGCCACAAAAAGTTGTGGAGCTTTTGTGTAATGCAGTGCGTTTGGATGATGGTAGAGTGTGGAATTTAAAGAGCATTGCTTTATGTTCAGGCAGGAATTTCAGTGTTTTACTTGAGGGTTTGAAGTGTTCTGATGGTGTTAAGGACACTGAATGGATGGAAGATTTTCTTGACCCAGGAGCTATGCGCACTGCCGCTCTTCCGGTCGTCAGCTTGGAAAAGGAGGTGGTGGAGAGTGCGGGCAGAAAGAGCGATCCGGCTGGGGAAGTGTTGTTGGAAACCACGGATGTTTTAGAAGGGATGACATCTGGAACGAGTGACATGATTCCTGACTCCACTGACGCCACTGAGTCGGCTGTGGTAGCAGATGGTGTCAGTGTTAGTGGTACCAGAAAGGAGTGATCCCCGGATGGCTCAAGGAGTTCGTTATGTGGTTATAGAGTAATTTAGTTATTCATTTTTGTATCTTTATGTTTTGCATTTTCTTCTTGTGTAAAAGGGGGGGGGGGGTGTTATGTCGTAATGTGATGTACCTTTTGTTCTGTGAGCGAGGCATGGAATGCTTGTTGCATTCTCTCAAGTCGTTCCAGTCCGGAGTCAGTTACTGTTTGCTCCGCGGACTGGAAGCCGTGCTGCCTGGCCCTCACCTGTTATTTCTCCATTAAAGTACAACCTTACAATAACCTGTGTTGTACCATCATTACAATGATGACTATGAACAAAGTCCCTCATCTGTGAAAAAACAAAATGTGTTCCATTGTCGGTTACCAAATCTTACGGTGGTCCTTCTGCTTCAAAAGTTTACTTAACAATTTTATGACGATGGAGGTACTGGTGTTAGGAACAAAGTTAAAAAAACATTTGGAGAAGTAATCAATTAAAACAATTAAAACTCGTTTGTCAGATGGCAGAATTTCAAATGGACTAGCAAAATCTAAAGCAACTTTGGAACAAATTTAATTCGGAAGGAGAACACTATGTAAGGGTGTCTGGTAAGTAGTCCAGAGTTTAAAAGTAAACAGGTGCTGCATGCAGATACCCAATTAGCTACCTGTGTGTCTAATGAAGGCCACCAAAAGAATTGTTTCAAATTTTTACAGGTGGCTCCAACCCCTAAATGTCCTAGATGGGCATCTTCAATGAGTTTAGTTCTAATGTTAGATGGGGGAATAGATGCTTCATTACTTCATTACATCATTACATCTAAAACAATATGTCTCAGATTTTTTATTTTATTTTTGTGATTCTTATCGCCATATGATAAGGCATTAACAACTTCAGAATTTTGTAAAGAGTTCAATGCATGCACAATAGGTTCAGATACAATATATTTACTGGAAATGACTGAGCGTTCTATGGCTTTAGCCATATCCAAAACTTCAATTTAGGTGGGATCGCGGAAACTGAGTAAACGTTCCTTAATTTTTCCTGAATTGCAAACAAAAACAAACTGATCCCTGATAACTGTGTCTAAGGTAGCTCCAAAATTACACTTGGTTGCGAGAATCCTACGGGCAGAAACAAACTCCTCAGTTGACTCTTCCTGAGATTGTTTTCTATTGTTGAAATTAAATCTTTCAAGTAGAACACTGGGTTGTTCAGTAAATTTGTTCTTTAATCTATTTGTCGCCTCCAAATACTCATTCCAACCAACAACATCTCCAGGTGGTGTTAAAACAGGAAGATTATCAAATACTTGTTGCAAATCAATGCATGTTAATGAAGTGTGCACATGTCTCCATGACAGCACGTCATTATCACAGAGCGGTTTCCTTAGTGTTGTGTAACCACACATCAATGAGAATCCAGAGCGGTTTCCCTGGAAACGTATCTTGAGCGCACGTCACGAGTGGTGCGCGCATGAGAGAAAGCAAACAAAGGCGGATCCAACTCCAAAGCAGGAACTACCTCTATTGCATGAAATGGCAGCAAGCACAGGACCACGGCAATCCAGAAGTAATACACATTAACCAATCCAATGCAGCAGTATAAATCCAATGCAGCGGTGCAACGGAGGAGTCAAATGAAGTGGAAAATGCAGAAAACAGCCAAAATGGGGGTGGGCTCCTGAAATGACCTCCTTGCATTAACAAATATGTAGTGAGGTGGAAGGAGGATATCCAGAGTCCAATAAGTGTCAAACGTACGTTTATTACGATAAATACTGGAGCCCACATCCTGCCTTCAAGGAATCCGAGCTGTAAGTAGTTTAACTGCAGCTGGATACCATTTAGAAGGAATGCAGAGCGTGAGCCAGCATGAAAGACAACAAATACAAACATAAGCAGTAAGCATGACAACGTGGTTAACAGATGTGTTTGTAACTGGTAAGTGCAACAGAAATGAAAGGAGGACAAAGCAGTACCCTACAGGACAGCTCCACTTTCAAGGCAAACTATTAAAGAGATGCCTGATACAGTTCCTATATAAAATGCATTTGAGGTAAAGAATTGTGTGTCAGTTTTCGTTGTGTTTTTGAAATGTAAAACCCCTCCTGCATTACAGTGCACACACTCCATAGGAGGTGGAATGTAAACAGCCAATATTGTGAGAATTAGAAGTGATCCGTTAAATTGTGACTCCTTCCGCAAATAACTGTTTGTGCAGGGATTTCAATTATAAGTGGTGCAAAGTTTATATTGAGTGCGATAAAGTTCCCATCCTTTGTTCGATTTCAGCAGGTTTAACCTGCAGGAGTTTAAAGTGGAAAAAAGTCCCAGTATTTACAAGAACATGTAGATATTTATATTAGTGCAGTAATTACCAAAATTACAAGATGTTCCCCAAAAAGCAGAATATGTGATCATTATCACACCTGCTAACTTTAACACAGTGGCATCTGATTTTATCAGGTGCAATAATCATCATATCCACCACTTGTAATAAGGCCTTTTGTATAGTGTAAACAAATGGTAACAGTAGTCCTGGGTGGCCTAAAAAGCACAAGTGCTTATGAAAATGTTTTAAAATAGACACAGCCAGTGGAAAACTGATATTGAAAGCATTGGGTAACCAAAGTGAAACTCCCCTGAAGTTATAATCTGATCTAATGTTTTTATTTTTCAGGGTTGCCTTTGTTCCTTGGTATTTTTTAAATTTGACATTGGGTTTTGTAGATTTTCTTATAAGATACACAATCAAATTCTAGTCATTTAGAACTGACCATTTATTATTCCATCTTTGTATTTTTTACCAACCTCTATCCTCACCGTCCCGCTAAACACCAGTCTGTCTCTGCAGGCCACTCTTGCAACAATTTGCTTGCCCTTCTTGTCACAAAGTCTGGCTTCCTGGATGTTTGATATTGTGCAGTAGACAACTGCAAATGTACATTATTAAAACAACGTTTTCATTCTGTCACTTGTCTATCTTTATTTCTAACCCCCCCCTCTTCATTCTCACTATCATATGCTTCCATACCACTCAACTCACCCTCATTTGGATGGTGTTATCCTCCTTGGACTCATCTTCACCCTCCAGACAAGCAGCGTGCCTCTTGTGGAACTTGAATGCGATCACCCTTCCTGAAAATCTTCCACAGCCAAAATAAAAAAAATCTTTTTCATTTATTTTAATGGGATCATTCACCAAAATCAGGCAATCTCACGTTCCTTGTTGACACAAAATGCTGATTAGTGCCCTCTTGTAGGGTGCACATAGTATCTTTAGTTGCACACAGCACCACTACAGCCAGAGTATGGTATTGGTTCTACAGGAATAAGAACTTTAAGGCAAGAAACAACAAGCTACATAACATATCCTTCCTGCAACTGTTGCAGTGATATTACAAGATGTGCCCCAAGGAAGGAAATGACAGATTACATTTCATATGTGGCTTCCATGTAGAGAATGGTGGCCACCTCACTCCCTGTCACAGGCCTGTAAACAATGTGGTTGATGACAGTGAATGAGAAAGTCATCTGAGTGTAGAGTGTTCCTTTGCGAATATCGCTTTATGCAAAGTGATGCTTCACAGGAAAGAGAATGGTAGTCCTGTTAAAACTATAGCAACTTAGCAGAAAAGGAAACTCATTATTTCCTCCATTGTCAACCTTTTTTATATCATTGACAAAAAGGGTTCCTGCCAGTAGAAATAGTGGATTATGCTAGGGCAATAGCGGTCCCCAATCTACAGACATACTACATGGCTGCACAGATGATGTAGATGGCTAGCTGAGGAGACAGATCCCGAGTGTACAGACTTTGTTTACATTACAGAAGACACTAATCTATTATACGCACTATTCAATACAGGGTGGGCGAGATTTATCAATCCGCGTTCCTCATGTTAGTGTAAATGCAAACATAGACTGGGATCTGTTGTTCCGTATTCTCCAGGCCTTCCCCTATGGATAGTACCCAAACTAGCATAGTGGCCAAACAGCACTTTATTCAGGACTGGACACAGAATAACATCACTGTGTTTGGAGATATATAGGAAGATGACAGACTTGTTCCCTTTCAAAAGCTAGCAGACAATTATGGTTTCAGTGTCGGTCAGTTCCTAACATATATTGCCATTATCACAGCAATTAAAACAATGTGGCATGCATGCCAGCAGCGGCTTCCCTGCTAGGGCGGAGGAGCAGTGCCTCACTGCACTAAGAGCAGTGCAAAGAAAACATAAAATGATAATAACAGAATGTTATTATCATTTTATTTTTAGTCTGGCTGCCACCTCCACGTTAGGGCAGGGCGGGGCTGGGATTGCATGACACTAGAGGGAGAAGGAGTGGTTGATGCACAATAAGTGCACATGATGGTTTGGCCGGCCGCCTTGTGCCAGACAAATCGTCATGCGCACTTAGCATGTTCTCCACCAGCTGTATTGCAAAGCCTGGGGGGAGAACATTCACAGCCTCCCACTCCTTGTCTGAGCGTCGAACCACGGTGATCAGGCCAATCACGATGCTGCTGTCATGCTGGTAAGTCTTTTTTAAAAAAAAATTATAACCCCTCCCCCCTCTGCCACCGTCTCCTACCAGCCACCACTGCTGTCCGTGCAACTGAACCTTCAGAATCCGAAGTATTGGGTACAATGCTCACACATGGGGTGCAACGAAAAGCGGTGACATGCATGCATAGAGCACTAGCTCCTACCTTGTACTTCTCTACGACCACACTCAGAGTGACTTGGGAGCAACATCTAGGGGAGGAAATACGAGAGAAAGAGTGGGTCCGTGTTTTAGAATACACAAACTAAATAGAAATCCCCACTTTTAAATGCATTCAGCTAATTACCTCCTCCATGCAGATATCTTTCCAGCACGTATAGCTAGAATGTACCCAGGAGGGGCGTAAACATGTTCTAAATACGCAGCTGCAGATGCGGACTATTTCTTTTTTTTTTTTTTTTTAAGTTCAAAGTGTTTTAGTAGATTTTACAACCAGAGATAGACAGTGGTCAACGAAATAAATATACAGTGAGAAAGGGAGGATACAACCAGGGGAGGGGAAGAGGCTGTGCATAAAATTATACAAAAAACAATCGACAGTGGAAGTTGACCAGTACTTGCATATGAGTTGATACATAGTCAGGTAGGCATGAAGTTCCACAATGGAGTCGTAGAAGGTCATTACAATTCGGATATTTGGGGTTGCAATAAAGAACATACATGTTATACAAAAATCTTTAGATGACCTTGAGTGTTAGATACAACTTGAATGATATACATAGATGTCTATAACACATTGGTATGCACAAGTGTGAATAAAATGATTTTCTCTCACATGTTTGAGGGAAGAAGGTGACACGAGTACCTATAGGGCCTGGTGTAGATGAGGTAGCATGGATGGATTAAATCCGGCGTGAAAGGCGAGATTTGAAGAGGAGGTGAGTTTACTTGTGGGAGAGATCATGGGGGATTATAAATAAAGGCACTAGTGTCTATCGCATTCCAAATTGAGAGCAATGTTATCGGCGCCTCTGAGGAAAGGTAACCATTCTTGCCACTTAGAAAAAGAGACCACTTTGAAATTTTTACAGTTGTTTAGAATTAGTTTGCAAGCTAGAGTGAGCATTAAGTCCAATAAGAAACGATCGTTGTCTTTCTTGATTTGGGGATCCAAATGACCCAGAATAATGTATGAGAAATCTCTTGTGGGAAAAATATTTAGAGTAAGTGTAATGCAATCAAAAACTTTATTCCAAAAGTCTTGGAGGAGGGGGCATTCGAATAGCATGTGAGCGAGGGAGCCCTCTTGTTTGCCACAGCACCAACAGTTAGGGTCTTTTGTAAGGCCGACTTTGAAGAGTCTTGCAGGAGTCCAGTACGTCCTATTTATTAACATATATTTAGTTTGTGATAGGATAGGTGAGATTTTATGTGAGAAGGGGGATTTGTTGATGGCGACCCAATTAAAAGCAATATCTATCTTGGTAGAGTCAGCTTCCCATTTCCGTTGATTACGAGGTAGAGTTTTGTTTTGGTTCGGCAGGAGAATTTTGTATATACTAGAGACCAGATGTCCTACCTTGGAAAAGTGGATCAGGAGAGTAGTGATAGAGGGACAAACACCAGAGATATTTTTTTTGGCAAGCCCTACTTTAAGCTGCAGGAATTTGTAAAAATCCAGGTTAGCAAGATTGAACCGATTTTGCAAGGTTGACAATGGAAGAGGAGCAGCATCTTCAAAGATGTCTTGTACTAGGCTAATGCCCTTACGAGACCAGTCTGTCCAGAAAAATGAGGAACCGTCAATTTTGAGTGTGTGATTATACCATAGGGAGGATAGGTGAGAGTGTTCTATCTTGACCTCTAGATGTGAGTCAAGTTGCAGGATGGCCCTTTTGGTGTTCTGTATAATGTTTCTAGAGTGTGGAAGATGGGTTATGTCCATCGTGGGTAGAGCGGCGAGAGGGATGTTCTGTAAGAGGGACTTTTCTATCGCCACCCAGGGTAGTTCATATGTTGGGTTATCAATAAACCAATTTGCACCCTGTTTGCAGAAAAAGGCAGTTTGATAGTTTCTGAAGATGGGTAGGTAGAGGCCCCCTTTGTCCTTGGACAGCTTAAGTTTTTTCATAGAGATTCTGGGCATTTTGCCCTGCCATAGGAATTTGTTAAAGGTTTTGTCAATGTTTTTAAAAAAATCTTCTGATAGGAACATGGGCAGCATGCTAATAAGATAATTGACGAGAGGGGTTATCATCATCTTCAGGGACTCTGCTCTTCCCCACCATGATAGAAATTTAGGAGACCAGTTATCTAAAAGTGAGTCTATTATTTTGGACACAATATTTTCGTTAGTTTGAAGCGTAGTGAATAAACCATTTGTGAACTTGCGACCTAGATATTTGATAGAGTCCTGTTGCCAGGTTAGTCCAGACGAACCTAGAATGCTTTTATCACTGCAGCGACTGAGGAGTTTTACCTCTGATTTGTCCTTGTTAAGGGAATATCCAGATATTTCTGAGAATTGGTGTATGGTATTCATCAGTGCTGGAATTGCAGTGGAGGCTTCTTCAGTGACAATTAATACATCGTCTGCATATGCAGCAAGTTTAACGTTTAAATCACCACAGGAGATACCAGTAATGTCTTTGTTTTCCCTGATATGTTGTAGAAAAGGCTCCAAAGCCAGGAGAAAAAGGGGGGGCGAGAGAGGACAGCCCTGCCGCGTCCCTTGGTTCAGGTTAAATGCGGGGGAAACTATACCTCCAGCTCTGACTTTAGCAGTGGGTTTGTGGTAGAGAGCCATTATCATTTTGATCAGGTTATCGCCTAAATTGAACCTCTCCAGAACCGCCTTTAGGTATCTCCAGTCAACCTTATCAAAGGCTTTTTCTGTGTCTAATGTGATGGCGACAGTAGGAGATTCATGAAGTCTAGCCTTTTCTATGGTGTGACAAAACAGACGTGTGTTGTCACTGGAGAGCCTGTATTTTAAGAATCCTACCTGAGATGGGTGTATTAATTTAGAGATGTATTGTTGAATTCCATTCGAGAGGATTGTTGCGTAAATTTTACAATCAAGATTTATTAATGATATCGGCCTGTAGCTTCTAGGTAAGAGGGGATCTTTACCTTCCATGGGCAGAACGGTTATGATTGCTTCCGCAGGTGGGCCAGTGACTTGGCCAGTTTCCGAAAAGTGAACAAATAGCTTCAAGAGTGGTGGCAATAGGGACAGAGAGAAGGATTTAAAGAATTTGGCATTGAACCCATCAGGGCCTGGGGCTTTTCCCGTTTTCAATTTATTGATCGCCCTCAATACCTCATTTTTTGTGATCGGACCATTAATTGCTGATTTTTCTTGATCTGTAAGGCTAGGGAGAGTAATACTGCTTAGGTATTTATGACACTTTGAGTGAATAACGTTAGTGTTTTCCTCGTATAAGTCTTTATAGAAGTCCTTGAAAGTGTCGGCTATTTTTTTGGGTTAGTAATAATATTCCCTTCCTTATCCTTGATGGCGTTAATGGCGTATCTCTGTATTTTAAATTTTAAATAGGAAGCAAGGGATTTGCCTGCCCTATTTGATTCACATAATTTGATGCTTTTTTGTTTATTGATCCATATCCCCGCTCTGTTGCTGATGATTTTATTATATTCGTATTTCTTGTTGAGGATTTTATTAAGAGTGACGTCTTCTTTATTAATGACATGTATTTTTTCTAGGTCCGTAATTTCCTTCTCTAATTTAAGTAAATTAGAGTTAGCTGTTTTGTTCATTTTTGATCTAAGCCTGATTATTTCCCCTCTTACTGTAGCTTTAAGGGCCTCCCATCTTGTCAGATCAGATGTCTCACCAGCCTTGTTTTCAGCTAGAAAATTATGTATTGTGTCTTTGATTGCCTGGAGATTGCCTTGTTCTTCTAGTATCTCATCGTTGAATCGCCAGCTTGTTTGTTTTTTGTGTGGCGCGAGGTCAGAGATAGATAGTGTGATACAGGAATGGTCTGAGATCACTCTGGGTTCGATTGTTGTTTGGTCCACTTTACCAAGTGTGTTGTTGGAAACCAAGATATAGTCTATTCGTGAATACGACTTATGGGGAAAGGAGTAAAATGTGTAATACCTTTCTGCAGGGCTTTGGATTCTCCAGGCATCAACTAAATTGAATTTCGAACAGATTTTCTTCAGGGCTTTATGTGATTTATTTGGATGGAATGGGAATCTTGAGTTTTTGTCTAAGTGTGGATCAAGAGGAAGGTTGAAGTCACCCGCTAGGATAATGGTAGCTGTATCAGGGATTTTTTCTAATTGTGAGTATAGGTCATCCCAAAAGAACCGTTCGTCCTTAGTAGGTGCATAAATGTTAGCTACATAAAACTCAACCTTATCTTTGATAAGCTTTGAGATGACCCATCTGCCTTGCGAGTCAGAAGATTTTGAGAGTACGCTGATTTTGGCTTTTTTTTAAATCAGTGTAAGTACACCGTTTTTCTTCCCTACAGCTGCTGAGTAGGCCCAATCTGAAGATTGACAATTTGCAAAACTCTCGGATAGCGTGTTATCTAATTTTGTTTCTTGAAGTAGAATTATATCCCCTTTAAGCCTATTCAGGTATTCTACTATCTTCCTCCTCTTTACTGGATGATTCAGGCCTTTCACATTCAGGGAAACTACCTTAATGCATTGGTTCATACCTGCCATATGATGTTTGAGAGGAGAGTTCTGTAGTCTAATGACACCCTTATGTAAGTAAGGTGGCGATGACCGGGGCCATATCTGGGAAAGAGACTTCCCCTTGTGTGTGACGTTTTGACATAAGACATGTGGGACATAAATCAAAAAGCAAATAAGTAGGCAAAGAAGCCAATGGAACAAACAATAATACAAACATAGAACCCAACCCCTATATACCCATCCCCCACCCTGCCACCCCCCATATTCGCCAATGGGCGTAGCAATAAGAGGAAAGTAGCTCCTCCGGAGGAACAATTAATAAGAACATCAATGAATTGGGGTTAACCCCGCGAATACAAATGGGATCTGACATATTGTAATAGAACCTTATTAACAATGCACCTAATAATAATGCATGTTACAGTGTGTGAGAGTAGATACTTATGAAGGCCTAAATAGTGTGTGAGTTATAATGTGAGAGAATGTGCAGCGGAGCTGTGTTTGAGTGCTCCCTGGGGGAGAATAACTCGTGAATGAATGTTCGTAAACCCACAGTGTGGGTTTTAGTGTGAACAGATGTGTTCTGAGTAGCCAGTAATGGTCAGTGATGGTCAGGCCTGAGTCATTAGTGGTCGGGCCTGAGTCATGTCTTACCACATGATGAAACCAAGGGTAAGTGTAAGTCAGAGTGGCAAGTAGCAAGATGAAAGTGTCCCATACCGCTATGTTGTAGACAAACATCAATTGTTAGAAGGTTAGGAGCCTCACGTGAGAAGAGACACGTGTGTGTATTGCATGAGATAACTATGTGTAGATACCTGAGAGAGAGGATGTGTCTCTAAGAAAGGTTGAAGTGTGACTAATGAGTGCTTGAGTGCATGAGAGGCATACAGAAACATAAGTGTGAGCGTACATCATAGAGAGAGCACCAGCCACATATAGCATACTTGTAGTTATAAGACATTTCTAGTAGTAGTTGGCTCTTTTAGTAAAAGGAGTTATTAATAATCAACTGAATAGTAGGCCTAGTCACCTTACCCAGATGAGATACCCTCATGATGAGATATGCTCATGAAGGGATTGAGATAAGAGAGAAATTTTAGTCATACATATTGCCTGGTAACATACTGTTTTAGACCATATTTGTTAGGCACAGGATCTGTAGGAGACCGGAACCAAAAGTAACTTTCAGAGTCCAGCACTAGAGTGATCTTGGGTGGAAGTAGTGATCGAATCTTTGGGGACTGACGTGTCCATTTGTGTTTCACTTTTCTCGTCCAAGAATTTGTTGAGCAAGCCTGGGTCATTGAAAATGTGCGGGATGCCTTGTGAGATGATCCTGAATCTTGCCGGGGCAACAAATGAGCCTTGTAGGCCAGCTGATTTCATTTTAGGTCGAAGACTATTTCTATATTGTGTAGCACTTTCTACTGATACGACACATTTGGTTGGAATTGACGGACATTAAAAGGGATATTACAGGACGGAGTTTAGATCTAGACATGGCATCTTGTCTCTTGGGTAGGTTTACAAGACCAAAAAAAGCCAAAAATATGTGTCTATATTTGTTGACTTAGCCTTATTGGTTGATAAGCGTATTGTGCAATGCAGTGGAAAGCCTCTGCTGCTCCTGCAATATGTAAATGGTTGTCGGCCCTGCAGAGGTGGACGACTGCAGAGCTACAGGTGTTGACCCTTCTAAAGAGTAAGAGGTTCCGGGAATGACATACTCCTGGCAATACAAGCCAAAACAGATGAGATGCCTCCCTGATAAACCACAATTATTTGATTTCTGTTACAATATTACATAAGCTGATTGCTTCTAATACTTCTGGGATGGGATGGTGAGTAGGAATATGCAAACAGATATTTTTATTACACTAAGTACAGGGGAACACAGATGATCACAAAAGAATAGATGCTGCTTTGATCAGTGTATATCACTTATACACCTAACAGATTATTGGCACTAAGATGTCTGTGGTAGAGTGTTTACCGGATGAATAGAAATATATGGTCTAGTTAATGGTTATAAGTTTATTAATATGGTTTGCAGCTCAATATTTTACAAAGATTTACTGCAGATGATTTAAATAGTGCATATTGCTCAATGCTATTTAATACATGTTGCCATTACTATTGTTTTCCTTTAACTACAGTAAAATATATTTCTGAAAAAGCATCATAGTTTCTTGCTTTTACTCACTGAGTATAAATGATTCACTTTTCACAATGTATCTTAAATATTGGACCTTATATCTATTGAGAATATTCCAACTACCCCTCTTTCAGCAATAATATGTTTGAAACTGTTAATCTTGTAACGAGGTTCAGTACAATTGCTGAATGGGTTGAGAACGCCCTACAAGGACTTGAGTGTAACCCTCAGGTAACAGGGCAGACTACCGACCTCGATGACAGCCTTTCATGTTTCAAAGTGCTAGCCCAGGCATGGTCTGTACTGGCCAAGCAGCAACTCCATAAGCAGTGGGATAAACCGAGCAGCACACTCTGCCAGTGCATAAGGAAAAGAGAGCCAGCAGGATAGAGTTACAAGGGAGGTGAAAGGGGGCACGTCACACTTCACCAGAGTAACATTGCAAAAACGTGTTTTTGAAGTATGATAGTGACATTACCCATCACTCCACCAGGCGATGCATCTCATAACACAATAACCATACCTCAGTAGCTATCAGGGACACAATGAAAACTTCCCCAGTAGGCTCAAAACTCAGCGTGAAAGACCATTTGATCATCAAGCTGGCAGACAAGCGGGGTGCCATTGTTATACGAGAACAAACAGATTACAGGGAGGAATGCCTGAACCTCCTATGAGATGAGAGTCATTATGTACCACTACAGACAGACCCTACGTGCCGCTTACTACACACCATAAAAAACCTGGTGGATGAAGCTATAGAAAATAAATGGATCTCGAAAAAAGAACAGGAGTTCCTGACCACCATGGATCCTAGGACTCCCCAATTTTGCACGATCCCAAAGATATACAAGGGGAGATTCCCACCTCCAGGGAGACCGACTGTATCCGGTATCGTGTCAATACTTGAACCACTGTCACAATATATGGGCTGGTTCCTCCGACCTCTGGTCACAGGTATCAAGTCATACATCAAAGACATCAAACACCTACTGAACCTTTTGAAGGAGATGGAATACGATCCTTCCACAGAGACCCTCATATGCCTCAATGTAGAAGCATTATACACCAGCATTACACAGGAAGCAGGCCTACGGGTAATCACTAACGCACTGTGGAACCAAGACTGGCAATGGGCCGCACTGATCAGGTGGATAACATAACTAGCTAGATTGGCCCTCACAGAATTTTTTTTCCTTTTCGAGGACAAAATCTACTTGCAAAGCCATGGTACTTCGATGGGGAGAACTTTTGTTCTAAGCATAGCCTGCCTGTACATGAGCTGGTTTGAGGAAGAGATCATCTGGACAAACAACCTATTCCAAAACCAAATACGTTTAGGGCGTCGCTACATCAACGATATTCTGGTAATTTGGCACGGGGACAAGAACACTGCAGAACCCTTTAGGATATGGCTGAATGAAACAAACCCATTTCTGTACTTTACCATGCCCACAAATAGGAACAGTGTGTCTTTCCTCAACATTAACACACAGTAAAATGTGGTAAGCTAGTAAGCACCCTAATCACCAAACCTACAGACTGCAACAGGCTGTTCCACTTTAATAGTGCCCACCCACGAGCCTTCATTGAGAACCCACTGTTTGTGCAATTTCCCAGGATTAATCGGAAAACAGATGAAACAGAATAGGAGTATAAGGGACAGATTAGTACAGAGTAATACTTGGAAACACCCATCAGAAAGACAGACTTCCCTTTGGGATCTACCTCCGGTTTCAGGACACTTCCCTTGTGGTAACTGCTCAGTCTGCCCTCTTACGACACTTACCAAACAGATTAATTTGGACCTCCCTACACCATTGGAACAGAGAAATCATACAAACTGCAATAGCAGTAATGTAATATATGTCATTACCTGCCCCTGTGGTCTCCGCTACATAGGGAGGACCACGAGAATGGTCGAGATCCAGATAGCGGCGAACACAGGAGCACAATCAGATGCAAAAAAACATCAACTAGGCTAACAGCACACTACTTGAAGAAGGCACATACTGACTGTGATATGAGATGGTCCATCATAGAAAACCTAAAACTTGATTTTGGGGTATCAAACAGACTACTAGAGAAAGAACAAAGGTGGATGTACAAATTAAAAACTGACAAAAAAGGACTTAACGACAACATACCATGGAACCAGCTGAGTTTGCGTTAGCCCTCCATGTGGATGTCACAGACTTAATCATCCTCAGCCTTCAGCATAATCCTCCCTTGCAACATCAAGCTGAGTAGGGCAAAAAACCAATAGCTATCACAAGCATGACAGCACAATACAAGGGCCAGTTACCATGCCCGCACGTACAAATCAGATAT
This sequence comes from Calotriton arnoldi, assembly GCA_963921515.1. Classification (NCBI taxonomy): domain Eukaryota; kingdom Metazoa; phylum Chordata; class Amphibia; order Caudata; family Salamandridae; genus Calotriton; species Calotriton arnoldi. The sequence goes on along the minus strand of CAWUFW010000151.1, from coordinate 863,546 downwards.
GACGATAGAAAAACAACAACTAAGATTGACACCTCTCACTTAGTGTCGTCCATCTCTATGACTAGGAACCACTACATAAGTACTATTCCGTATAGTACCACTAAAAATGATACCCCTCTATTAATATAGGGAAAGCAGACCAGGCTGTAGAATAAGATTTTAATCACACTTTGGATACAATTCAATTTTCTTTGGCTTTAACAATACATGGTCTTTCTCTAAGCAGAAATACCGAATCATTAAAAAAAACCCTGAGGAAACTACATTTCCCATCATCCCACCGGCGTTGTGCAGTCCATCATCCTATTGGACTACGCCCATCCCCAGCGTTCATCGGAGCAGCGCAGCACAGCACTTGAGACGCACGCCTAGGGACACCCTTCACACACAGAAGTTAGCGCGTTGTTCTAACACGCCTCTTCCAGCTGGCTCCGTACTAATCACAACGCAATTAGCGGTAATGAGAGACTGCTGGCCCTGGGAGAAATTAACATGCTCTCCACCCGACTACAATGCCACAAGCTAGGTAGAGCGGGAGCCAAGTAGGTGCATGTGCGAGTAGGGACCTTTGACGAAGTAAGTGGTTTCTTATTTTCTTGGGGATTTGACTTACAGAAATACTGGCAGTAAGAAGCAGATACTGATTAGATGTCTTCCTTTTTACTTTTATTCTTTACTACTTAACTACTTTAGGGTTGGACTTCAGGGCCACCCCTTTAATATCCTGCCCCCGTGGGGTCATATGTTCCCAAACTTTGGGTGAATCAATAGGAGAAACAAATCAGTTTTTTTTTTAAATGCCATTTCCATGTATGCCTGTATGTTTGTATGCAAGTGAGAGCCCTGTCTTCTGTGAATGTCTGATGTTTAAAGCAACATACACCTTGGGCACAAAACGATGAAAGATAAATGCAACATAGTAGGCTATCACGTATGAATTCACCTCCTGAATGTTGTATGAAGTAAGTGTGCATCCACCAGTAAGGCATATGTTGCGGTGATCTGCAAGTGAATGCCTACGTTGAGTTGCATGGAATAAACTTGGCATGGTCACTACACACAATAGTATCGTGCATGAGGAGTGCATGCCACATTTTAAACAGCAACACAATGGCACATGATAAAGGCACAGCACCAAATGCGCAGCCAAGAAATGTATACAAGATCTGAAATGAGATTCTCTTTTACAGGTCGTACCAAGAGTGGCAAGTATAAACCTGCCAGGGCATGCGGTTGTTAATTGCATGCTACACATGATCAATCAATTGCGCAAATAGCTGCATCAGTGGGGGAGTGTTCCACAGTTGATTCCACCCTGACAAAAGCCCCGGACCTTTTTAGGCCTCTCAGAGTAGGGCTGAAACATGTTGGTCGAGCAAGGATCATAAGACCATTAAATCCTACAGTCCCCTTCCATAATTTCGTTTTTACTGTCCCCATCCGCTCTGCGAATAAAGGGATACTTTGGAGTGGATAAGGGATTTCTATCTTTTAGTTACGCCTCCTAGTCTTTTTTCTTTTAAGAGCACCCTGAAAACGGTTGAGCCCACCCTGACGTTTAGGAGTCGGGGTGAACCCGATGTGTGTGACAGTTACATATAAAAAAGGATTTTTTTTTCCTTTTCCACTCTACTGGGGTTGAGTCTAAGTGTGGCAAGCACTTCCTCTCATTGCGCCCAGTGCCCTGAGGTTAGGAGGGATACTCTATTGGTATTGTTAGTCAAACAAAAACATCTAACCACACCCTACATGGTGTAACTCGCGTCACCCCGCACATATTCCTAATAGGCTTTATACAAATGCTACAATACAAACTTGCTTACTTGTAGGCACAGCTCACGTGACGGATATTCATGGCAGCCCACCAGCCCCTCCTTTGCTACATACAGGTTGCGCTGTACAATGGAAGATAGAAAGCGAGGTCATAGGATTTTTTTACATTTTTGACTATGCTTTCTATTCCTGCCTTCCATCATACAACTTACCCTTGTGGGCACCAAATGGATCTGGTTAGCCATCCAAAGCTTGGTTCATTTTTTTTAGAAGTCTTCAGGCTGAGCCAGAGCCAGGCTTCTGGCTTGAGCCTATATGGCTTGAACACCTGTAATAAATATATTTATATATATATTCATATATTAGCTACTGGCGGTGCCAGTTGGTGGTAACAGTTAGGTCCTAGTTTCCATAGGAAAAGCGTTTTTTGACTTGCCTATATTCTTGGCGCTGTTTGACGAATCTTCACAAAATGTTTCCACAAAAGTGCGCCGGTGATTCTTGTTGTACTTGGAAAGTTTCAGGGTGATCCTTCAAGCAGAGGCCAAGAAAAAGGGGGGGTTCAAAAAAAGTGTTTTTCCAATGTTAAGTCCCATAGGGATTTTGAAGAGGACTACAACTCAAGCTGCTGGACCGAAATACACCAAACTTGCAGAAAGCTAGCTCTTGGTCCGGAAAGAATGCTTCTGGTTATTTTGTGTTAATCCGTTCAGTAGGTTTGTAGGAATGGGAAAAAAAAAAATTGTATATGTAGGAACGCAGATCCTCCAAGGATCTGACAGCCCGTGCTGAAATGTGATTGGCTGCCATCTTGGGACTCAACTTCAGCAGAGTCCCAAAAAGACGTTAAAAAAAGAGAGACGGGGACAGGGTAGGAATACCCTCACCCCCTAGGCAGTCGGGGGGTGGGGGGAGTCCCGCAGGGACCTCACCTGAGGCAAAAAAGCATATTGTATTTATTTTTTTGTTGGGAGTAGCGATGGATCGCAGCTCCTGATGACGAAAAAAGAAAAAGAAGCGCAGGCTCCCCTGCTTCTCTACAATATAGCCCCTGGGTGGGCCAGGTCCCAGAGGCATACAGACTCACAGAAAATTTAAAGGAGGGGGTGTACGGGCCCCCCCCTGAAGCTCATGGAGCCCAGAGACCACCACCTCGCCGGGGCTAAATAACACCCACAAACAAGTCCCCCACAGCGGGATTGCTGAGATCTCATCGGTGGCCTGCCCCTTTTCTTAACCACCCTGCAAAGGGGCATCCTGGCATACTACAGGTTGGGGGATGAAGTCCCCTTGGCTGCTGAGGGTCGTTGGGGGCCAAGAACCCCTATTGTTGCCACAAGTAAGTCCCCCACAGCTGGATTATTCAGACCTCGTTGGAGGCCCGCCCCCTTTCTCAACCACTCTGCAAAGGGGCCTCCTGACACACTACTGGTGGAGGGATGAAGTTCCCTTGGCTGCTCAGCATCACTGGGGGCTAAGAACCCCTATTGTTGCCACATTTAAGTTCCCCACAGTGGGATTGCTGAGACCTCATCGGAGGCCCCGCCCCCTTGCTCAACCACTCTGCAAAGGGGCCTCCTGGCACACTACTGGTTGGAGAATGAAGTCCCTTTGGCTGCTGAGGGTCGTTGGGGGCCAAGAACCCCTATTGTTGCCACAAGTAAGTACCCCACAGTGGGATTGCTGAGACCTTGTCCAGGCCCCGTCCCCTTTTTCACCCACTCTGTAAAGGGGATTCCTGGCGCACTACTGGTTGTGGGATGAAGTCTCCTTCGCTGCTGAGGGTCATTGGGAGCCAAGAACCCCTATTGTTGCCACAAGTTAGTCCCCCACATTTCCCTTTAAATTGCTTTCATTATTCAAATGTACAAATCACTTGGAAGCTTTGTCGTTTGGCCCTGCCCACCTTAGTAGTATGCAAACGTCTTCACGCCTTTTGCCAGGATGTTGGATAGCTTATATCATAAGCCACCTACCTGGATCCCAGGTGATTCCAATGGGGTGGCGACGCTTGTTCTCGAATCCCCTCCAGACTTGCCCTTGGTATACAGAAGAAGACACAGCTCCAGTGGCAAATCCCAGGGGGTAGAGGGTTGGAATGGAGAGAGCGTGTGGAGTCAAAAGATGCTGTGGCTCGTATACTCAACCGCAACACTGCAACAAGCGTTCACACCAGTCTGATGAATGGTACCGGCAGATATGTTATCTATAAACAAACAAATATTAAGGCTTTAGTCTAGTATTAGTTACATCTTTTAAGGTATCACCTCACGAAAGCCTTTTATATCTCAACCAACCTTTAGTTTTGTTGTCAGTTGTTTTTAGATAGTCCATATAGGTTCCTTCATCAAAGTTTCGAAACTGTAGTGAGTATGATTCCAGCATCAAATCCACAAGCTAATTTGGACAGGGTTAGCTAGCTTCACCCAAGTCCTTTCTGGCAGAGCCCTGCCAACAGAAAGTACAAGTTGAAGAAAAACACTGGTTACCTTGTCTGCAAGCACGATGTTGCAACTGAGCTCAGCGAGTAGCGAAATCAAGTCTGTTAATGTGCCTCTCCTTTTCTTCTTGTGTTTCTATCCATGTGCGAGACTGATGCAGGATGTCCTTTGCGGTGAGGTCAAAGTGGAAGGAACAAGGAAGCTGGCAAGGCAGAGTCCTGGAAGCCGGGAAACAGGTAAATGGCAGGCGAAGAGGCTAAACGAAGGGGAGGAGTGTGGACGGTCTTTAAATAAGACTGCTTTAGAACGTTCATAAAGATCACATTCTAATTGTTTGTAACAAGGAACAGGTGCAGATAATTAACTTGATGAGGCTGTCTTCTAGAAGGTGTTTTAGAATGTTCACAAAGGTCGCATTCTAATTGCTTATAGCAAGGAACAGGTGCAGGGGATTAATTTGAAAAGGGCTGTCTTCCGGAAGGTTCACGTTGAGGTCATCTATGTCGGTTGCTTGATGCTTATTCTGGTGGATTTTCTGGATGTTTCCGTGGCACCTGAAACCTGACCTTGCATATGCATGGTAAGACATTTGTAAAAGCTATTAAGCCTTTTCAAACAAACCAGGGAACACCATCTGAAGCTAGCTATCACCAGTAGCATGTAATATGGTCAAAGGTCAGGGTACACAACATTTGTTCATTCATAAGTGTTGGGAGGAATGATAGTAGCCGGGTTTGGTGGATCAGTGGACTAATGCGTCCAATGCAGGGGCCTGTGTTCGACCTCATGGTCTCAGGTTCAAATCCCGGCGGGTCCACTCAGCCTTTCATTCATCGAGGTCAATAAAATGAGTACCATTGTGTTGGGTAACAATAAATATCTGTTATTCAGTGCCAAAATACCTACGGGTAAATGTGTGCTTTATAAATACGCATGTTATGTAATGTTATGTTATATGAGTCATGCCAGTATATTATGATAGTCAAAAGAGAGGTGAGCTGTGGCAGGAATCCTGACAGCTTAACAAGTGCCCCGTGTGTTTCCAGCCAATTTTGGTGAGGTGTTGTTGATGCTGAGGAAAATGAGGACATCTCCACGAAAAAAAAAGCACTTACTTCATATACTTAAGAAGAAAGACCCATGTTTGGTGGAGATTTACCTCTTTGTAGTCTCGTCTTCTCTATAGGAGGATTTATGTTATCACATATTTCTGGAAAAAAGACGCATCAAGAACAATCACATTGCCAAAATGCACACAAGGTCACAGGTGACATTTCCTCGTGCTCCATTACGCAGCTGTAGTGTGGAATTCATACTGGATATTTACTCAAGGAGGTAGCACTTAGTAATTAATCATTTGAAAGTAATCCACTTGAGTAGATATTTTGTGCAAAACTGTGGACTCTTGTTGGATAAAGGGGCAGGTGTGGTTCCTTTGTGGCCCAGTCACTCACATATCCACTGACAGCCCCACTAAGACACTGATACACCCACTCACAGACACACTCAGACACTCATAGACCCACTTACACCCCCACTCACAGACACTCACAGACCCACTTATACACCCACTCATAGACCCACTCAGACACTCATACACCCACTCACAGATGCACTCAAAAACTCTCACATCCACTCACAAACCCACTCAGGCACTCATGCACTCACTCATAGAACCAATCAGACACTCTCACAGCCACACACAGACACATTCAGACACTCATGCACCCATTCACAGACCCACTGAGACTCACAGAACCACTCAGACACTCATGCACTCACTCATAGACTGACTCACACTGATGGAGGCACTCACAAACCCCCTCAGACACTCTGACACCCACTCAGATACCCACTCAGACACTCACGCACCGACTCACAGAAGTACTCAGACACTCATGCACCCACTCACACACCCAGTGAGACTCTTATGCAGCCGCTCCCAAACCCACTCACATACCCACTGACAGACCTACTCAGACACTCTCACACCTACTCAAAGAACCACTGAGACATTCCTGCACTCACTCACACACTCACTCTCAAAGGTTACAGTTAGGAACTGAAATTAAAATAAACTTAGAAATTCAATTAAAAAAACAAATGTTACAGGGACGTTATAGTTAGGAAATAACATTAAAAAAAGCATAGAAATTCACTGAAAAAAACAAAGGTTACAGGGGCGTTATAATTAGGCTCAGATTTCACTCGTACAAAACCACTGAAATTCAGCAGTTATAGTTACCTGAGCTAACTATAACTTACGCCCCTGCAATGCACTGCTTATGACTTCACATATTACATCACTCATGACATCTTAAATGACATCATTAACATCATCCAAGCTACGGCTTCTCAAAATATTCTATAAACTCTTACATCATTTTAGAAAACAAAGTAGGTAGTAGAGAGCCAACAAAAACATTGGGCATAAATTGACTGTATGTACATGTGTGCATGTCCGAAATAGAAATAGTGTAGTACTTGAGACAAGTCTTATTCACTATTGTAAAAGTTATATGGTGCACAGTTTAACTGCCAGTAAAAGTTAAGTGCAAACAGTAATTCGTTTAAACAAGGTACAGACTGAGCACAACTAGTGTGAGTTGCAGATATACGTTACAAATAGGTTGCAGCCTAAATCAAAGTACTGTTGCCAAAATATGTGAGAAAAACTAAATCTTATCCTGACAATACATTATTCATCTGTGGTTTTCTGTGCACATGCTGGCGTTAAAGAGTTATGTAGTGCTATTAACAATTTCTATATAAACTGGTGATTTATAAGGTGCAGATATTTATTTCCAGAAGTGAAGCTAAATGTTTACTAAATATTAAGGAAAAGTAACTTTTAAAATGTTACCTTTTTCTTGCCTGAAGCTCTTGGAGGCAACATTATATTACCCGTCCAGCAAGTCTCAGCCTGTGCTCAGCCTGGAAAAAGGTGTGACATTTCTACCAGGAGCACCCAAGGGTCTCACTTAAATGGTCGGAGATGACTCTTGTGAACTCAGTAGAACATGAAAGGTGGGACTGTGGGCATTCTGTTGACACCACAGCCTCAAAGCCTACCTGACAGGCCTGTTGAGCCACATGTAACACTATGGCGTGGTTGAAACCGAGAGAACAGGATGTCAGGACAATTCTTGTGTATTCGCTGTCTGTTTGCTGAAGGACCCTGCTTTTGTCCTATCAGATATTTGTCTTAGGTTTGGTCTGTGATCGGGAAATGGGCTTGAAAGACCTCCAGCTCCACTAAACTCCTACTCCCACATGACCTCCCCGACATCATCAAAGTGGTCTTCAGATGTTGGCGGGAGACCTCATTGGAAACGGGCTGGGAGAAAATCCTGACACCGCAGACTCCACTGTGGCATGGCTGGTTTGGAGATACACTCTGCTCATTCCAAGACCTACAAATAAAATTCTCCCTGTCCAAGACCCAGTTCCAAAATTACCTCCACCTACGCCATGTACTACATACATATAAACCTCTACTAGTGGGACTTCCTGGCCATAACCCCCTGGAAACAAAGCTACCGACAGGTAAATTAGGAAAAAGGGGCATAGCATGTTTGAGTTGTGCACACCAGCCACACAGAATGTGATGTAGCCAATAATATGAGGCCCACTGGAGGAGGGACATGATGGAGGATAGTCCAACACAAGTATCAGAGATTGGGAGGGACAGAGACAGAAATGACATTGAAAGGGAAGTGAGGGGGTAAGGAAAAATGATCATTCAAGCACTCTTAACAAGGAAGGGTGGCAAAACGAAAGGGCACAGAGAGTCACAAGAAGCGTGGCAGTGGCCTAAACCTAAAAGACTACTTAAGGACGTAGAGTGGGGTGGCACATGGAAACAAGGAACAGAGATGGGCGAAAGAGGACACACTTGACAGGAAAGGGGAACAATGACAGAAATGTGACAGGGAGTAGTGCTTGTGTCTTTCTTTGCGAATTCTGTACTCAGTCAGTGGCACAGCAAGGGTCCCATGGACACTAATGCAAGCAAGAAAAATAGAGCCCTAGCCACTGGCTGGCTATTAAAAATCTGCAATAATCATGATCCAGTGTGCCCCTCCCTCTATTGGGTAGCTTCAATAATCATCAGCAGTGGCCCGTCCGTATGGGCTGAGGTGCCACGCCCCCACGTTTTGCCTGGCAAGAAGAGTGTCTTTCAGGCTGAACAAAGGTCAGCCTGACAGACACTCTTCTTGTTCAGGTCAGGCAGGCAGGAGCTAGACATGTGCAAAATGCACAGGCTCCCAGCTGCATGAAGTGACCTTTGCCAGGCTGAGGATTTCACAGCCCTATGGGCGTGACTTCCTCAGCCTGTCCAATGTGCCTCAAGGCCCTCCCCTCATGATGAAGGGGGGCGTCACTGATTGCCTCGGACCTGGGCACTTCAGTTTTAAGCGCTGAAGTGGCCAGGGCAGAGTGTCAATCAGTGACACCTCATCACAGAGTGGGGTGGGGTCAGCAGTCTCACTGACCCTATCCCACTGTGTGAGGATGTTGGGACTGCTGCCTTTTCTCATTGGCTGACCTTGAAGGCAGCAATCCTAACCCACCTGAGATCTCTGTGGCTTGGGATTGCTGCCTTCCCTCATTGGCTGACCTGAGGTCAGCCAATGAGGGAAGCCAATGGTCCCAATCCTCCTGGAACCTCCGAGGCTTTCCTCTCAGAGAGCTGCAGTTAAGGTAAGTTTTATGTTTTTTTAAATGTTTGGTGCATGCATGAATGTATGTGTCTTTGTTAGTGAGTGTTGTGAATGGGTGTTTGTGCGTGTGTGTGTGAATGCATGGGTGTATGTGTGCATGTGCGTGTGTGCCCCCCTGCCTGGTAAAATTACCGCCCGCCACTACTGGTAGCTGCGCCTCTCCTTCCAAGCCAAAACTAAGTGGCAGAGTTGACAATGAGGAGGCTGACTAAAGTGCTAATGTCTTCAACATCACCACTTTCTCGCTGGCTTCTTCTGTACACATTAGCTCTGAAGCTGCTCTCAAGCCTACATTTGTGCTTCCTGCTATGCGTCTAAATACGAAGTACTGGGTTAAAAGTGTTAAGTGGATTAATTGGATCCTCAGTATTTCTGGGGACAGGACAACCAGATATATATCAACAACGCGCTGCAAAATGCTTCAAAAAACACAATTGTATGCTGCTAAATTTCTACTTTGGTACATGCAAAGTTTGCTAATCCATGCTGCAATATCCTGGGGGGAGGAGGGGGTGTTATTCAATGGGAGGGCTATGAGTTTGAGCAGAAAAGGGCATGAATAACGCAGCCAGATTAGGGTCCACTAGTGCTTTGTTAAAAGAGACTCTAAATATATGAGCCAAGCTGGAGAAGTTCCATAAGCAAACTGACTTTTGCTTCCTCTGACTGAACGGGAAGCTCCAATATAAGTTCCAAAATCACTGCATGCTCATTGGTGGGAGGCCACGTGTAAGCTCTAGATCCCATTCAGGTGAGGTGTCTGGACCACTGTTATCCGTATTATGGTGGGTCCTGCCTCCTCATTGTCCTTATCATAATGTGAACTAATCTGAGGCGTCAGGACAGCATTAGATTCAGAACCATCCTTAGTTACCATCCCAGTTAAGCTCTAGTATCTCGGAAGTGGCTCATCTGCAAAATGGCTGTTTCTTATTTTGTTTCAATACTTTTATTCCATTTTCTCTAAACGAAACAGAAGAAAAATAAACTGCATTAACTGTTATTGAATGCAGCCACCAACTGACATTTCCCACAAACACACCCCTGCCCCCCAACTTCCCACCCCCCGCAGTGGACCGAAGACAGTATTAAATCTTCAATTCTCAAAGGACACAGAGGAGCCAAATCATGAGATAAATGAAGAGTTAAGCAGACCTAGGGCTCACAGTGTTTGGAGGCAGGACTGGCCCCTAACGCCTGAGTTCGAATAAAAGATAACTGGGTGCCACACTTTGAGGAAGAGTGGGATTTATCAGCGAGGGCATAGACCAGCTTCTTATGCCTCAAGAGATGCCAAACTGTATGGAGCCAGCGATAGGACAGTTCTATCTTTTTATATGCGGAGACTCTGCAGTTGTAAATATATTACAAGTAAAATACCTTTGTGAATAGCAAACAATTGTTTACCTTTGTGAATCAGGCCCATTAATCTGAAGGCCTGCCACTCCTCGAAATTCCTCCAGGAAGGAAATAAGGGCCTGAAGTGACTGTCTTGGTTCAGTGAGGGTGAGGAGGTCGTCTGCAAAGACAGACACCTTGAAGTTGTCACTGCAGAATGAGATACCATGTATTTGGGGGCGGTCTCTCATTTCCTGTAGGAAGTGTTCTAGGAAAAATTAAAAAGGAGTGGAGATAAGGGGGCAACCCTGATGAGTGCCTCTATGAATAGATATGGGATCTGAAGTCTGGCCATTAACTTTGGTTCTAGCTGTGGGAGTGGTGAGAAGAGTGTAGATCCAGCCTAAGATTGGGCATCCAGGCCATACTTCTGCAACACCTGTAAAAGCATTTCCCAATCCACATTATCAAAAGTTTTTTCAGCATCGAGGACTGCTGCTCTACCCTTTATCCTGGGTTGATGAATCAAGTGCAGGACATGTTTGGTTCCGTCACTGGTAGCTCAGTTGATAACAAAGCTGTCCTGATTAGAATGGATCAAGTCAGGAAGGAGCCTGTCCAACCTATTAGGCAGTACCTTAGCAAGGAGCTTGAGGTCCAAATTAAGCAAGGTAATTGTTCGATAGGAAGGGCAGAGCACTGGATTCTTGCCCGTTTTAGGAATCAATGCAATAGAAACTTCTGTCATGCTATGGGTAGCACCCTTATTGGTATTTAAGTCATTAAAAATGGCGATGAGGATGGGGAGGAGCTGGGAAGTGAATCTCTTGTTGAATAGTATGGCAAACCAATCCGGGCTTGGGGCTTTAGAAGGCTTAAGTTGGCAATGGCCCACATTACTTCAGCAGTGGTAATAGGTTCATCGAGTTCCATTGCGGAGGTGGCAGAGAAGTGACAGAATGATAGATTATAAGTAAGCATGTTGCGTGGCTCAGGGAGAGTGATGTGCTGTGTACAGTGACTGGTAAAAGGAATGGGAGGCCTGAGGTTTACGCTCAGTGGTGTTGTATGTGGTGCTGGTGCTATCTCTGATCTCACTGCTAAGTCTCCGAGTCTGGTATCCCCGCAGTTTATGTGCTAACATGGTGCCAGGTTTGTTGCCCCCTCATGAAAGCAAGTCCCCAGTCTGGTGAGGATGTAATTATCTAGATCATGTTCAAGCATGCAGAGTTGATCCCTCACTGCAAGCACTTTACGCCAGAGTTTATTGGAGGGGAGTGCGGTTGTGCTGCAGCTTAAAGTCCACCAACTAAGCAGCCCGGTGAGTCCTGGTAAGTTCGCACATTTGTTTGAGGAACCGGGCTTATTGAACAATGGTTCCCCAAATGACCACTTTAAGAGCATCCCAGATCACCAGCTTGTCCATGTCTCCATTTCATCTGGACCTCAGTCAGGATCACTTGATCCCGGAGGAGGGAATCATTCAACCGGCAGGAGTTCCCGGAGGGCCTGGGTGGTTGGGGGTCATTCCATCGAAGAGCAGTAGCAAGGGGGGCCATGATTTTAAAGAGTCTGGGTGAGTTGGTCAGTCTTATAGAGAGAGTGTTTGAGTTTTGTGTCTAAATAGATGAGTTAAATTCAAGCGTATGTGTGCGCACCGCTGAGTAGTGAAAGCAATCGACTGTGAAGGGGTGTTGCATGTGCCATGCATCTATTAGGCCTAGGTCTGCCAGTCATGCTCATCCCTCAGGAGATAACATGGAGGGCCCAAGTGACACTGCTGTGATTCATCTTGAGTTGCCCTAAGGACAATATTAAAGTCTCCCCCAATTATCAAGGAGCCCTCTGCTGATCTGTAATATGTCCCTCAGGAATTATTCTTGGCCAGAATTGTTATCACAGATAGAGGCAATGCAGATCGGTTGAGCATCCCAAAGGCCATTGACCACCAACCAAATGCCATTTTTAGGTCTCGCCTAGGCAGCGCGCATGCGCTGCTCTAGGAGGGCCTTTAGCCATCGGTCTTCACTTTTCAAGCACTGCACTCGTGCTTCTGGCGGATCCACCTTGCGGGAGCGAGCAGCGGCGCGCCACAAGCACGAGTGCAGTGCTTGAAAAGTGAAGACTGATTGTTAGGTCTCGCCTACGCAGCGCGCATGCGCTGAATAGGAGGGGACCTTTTGCAATCGATCAGCCCTCTGTGTTTCGCCCCTTCTCTGCCCCTCCTCACCACCTTCTCGGCCGCTGTTTCTTGTGCCGCATCTTGTTACAAACTCTACTTTTGTGACTGCTGGGAAACGTTTTACAGGATTATTTTTGTTTCGAATCCTCTTAACAGGAGACGCATTAGCGTAGTTGCACGCGTTACTAATTGTTTTCCCGTACCAGTGAGCATTGTGTTTGTTTAACATTGAATACATTTTCATAGCTTTCAAAAATGTACAGTGCAGCTTTGACACTCTCCTTTTGATAGTCTTGTAAACGCCGCCGCGCCCAAACACACCCAATTTCCATTCACTCACATATACGTTAGCTTGTTTTCCCTTCACCAACTTGGGACCTGCGCGTATCCCTTTCTTCCCAGCACCATTTTTATCTCGATAATGTTTCCCTGTTTCTCGGAAAGAGACTTCTTTTCTTTCTCGTGAGTGACTGAAATCTGTGTTTGCTCTCTGATTTGTTTTCCGGCAATGTTACTCATTTTGTTAAGACTTCAGTGCCTGTTGGAGATCTTGCTCTATTTTTTGTTGCCGATATTTGAATGATGGATGATCACCAGATGCACTCCAAATGATCATCCGATCATCATGATGCGTGTGTTATTACATAGGTCTGTCTTTTCACCTTTTTCTTAATTCTGTAATAAATATTCAACATAATTTCATTATCGACACCCAACGGTCATTAATTTAAAATCTGATATTTTCCAGCTTTCTGCACTACCTTCCTATAACCTCCATTTAGAGTTGGATGTGATTTTTTAATGCCCCAATAACTAGGATAGCATTCTGTAAGTCTATATATTTACGCACTTGATCAGAGGCAGGAAGGGTTTTTTTGTGAACCGCATCCGATTTCAGTTAATCAATATATAACTTATAGAACAAAAAATGTTGCAAAATATCTGTTTTATTCTTTCTTTACATTATTTCAGCCACAAAAAACATCCAGCCAACGCGTTTCGTTCAAAAACACCTTTTTTTAACTTCATCGGGCTGTAAACAAAATACAAAAGGACACGAATAAGACACTCATAGCTGACACACATTCGCACAAAATACAAAAATACACCAAATGTAAAAAGGTAAATATACAAGTAACATAAACCTATCCCCAAAAAATCACATAATCTCCATCAGGGCATTTAATCAGACAACGGAAAAACACTTGAAGCTGGACTTAATGCAAAACTACATGGATTTGTTATGACCAAGCAGCAACAGAACAATTGACTTGCATATATATAGTCATTCTCTGCCTACACATTTTTGTTGACAGAAAAGAGCACAATGGTCCAGTGTAGACACCTCTATCTAGTAGTTAAATACTATCAGTGTCAAGTATTTACCAGGTTATTGTATGTGTTCAAGTTATTCAATGAGTATTTCAGGTTTAATATTGATTGAAGGCATAGCAGTGTTGTCCCCGTTATCTGCGTGGGGACAGATGTCTGCATGTTCCCTCTTATCCAGAGTGGTGGTGGGGGGCTTTAAAAGCTTCGAAGTGTCATTTTGTCGGTATAAGCGCAATTCCTCCCATGAGGGGAGAGGATGTGGCGTAACGGCCAGAGCTGCCGACTTTTTAGCTGGAGAAGCAGGTTGAGTCTCGGCGCCCGCTCAAGATACTGTGATTCTGGGTAAATCACTTCATGTCCCCGCGCCTACCAACAATGAATATGCCCTTGTGTAATATAATTGGTGCTAATGTAAAGCGCTTCAATACATCCCTCATGCCTTCTGTCCTCCCTCCTTGGCTCTAACATTCCCTCCTTTCCTCTCTCCTGTGCCTCCCAGTCCCTTTATGCATGTCCTGGTCTCTCTTTTCGTCTCACATTCTCCCGTTTTCACTCTCACATACCCCTTTCCCCATCAACAGTTCCTTCCTTCTCTTTCTTCTCCCTCTTCTTTCTCCTGTTCCCTTTCCCGTTTTTTCTTCCCTCCGCTTCTAACCTCTACAGTCCATTCCTTGCTCCTCCGTCTCCTCGTTCCCTGTCATGTTCCCTCCTTCAACACCTGCTGCCTCTCGGTGCTTCGAAGTGTCATTTTGTCGGTATAAGCGCTATTCCTCCCATGAGGGGAGAGGATGTGGCATAACGGCCACAGCTGCCGACTTTTTAGCTGGAGAAGCAGGTTCGAGTCTCGGCGCCCTCTCAACATACTGTGATTCTAGGCAAATCACTTCATGTCCCCGCGCCTACCAACAATGAATATGCCCTTGTGTAATATAATTGGTGCTAATGTAAAGCGCTTCAATACATTAGGGTCGAGTTCGCGCTATCTAAAACTACAGAAAACAAGCATTGGCATAGCCAATAGGTCTCGCCTTTAGGACCTTATAAGTGTTTAGCCATGCAACAGTTAATGTTGTTGCACCAAGGATATTGTGCTGCATAACTAAATACTTATAAGGTCCCAAAGGCGAGACCTATTGGCTATTCCAATGCTTGTTATCTGAGCAATAAGGATTGCTACTCCTGCTTTTTTAGAGCATGAAGAAGCATGCTCTTGGAGTGGATACATATGTGAATGGAGTCAATGCATAGAGAGATGCATCTCCTTACGTAAGCAGACAGTAGCACCCATCGAGTGAAGTTCTTCCAAAATACCTAATTATTTTGAGGGGTTTTAGAGATCTTGGATGTTATAAGTCACAACCTTTATCGTTGCAGGATTAGTGGTCATTGAGGGGTGATGGTGTGGGAAGATGCACTACTCTCTCCCCAGTCCCGGACCAGACATGTAGCCGCAATGGATGGGAGTGGGAGGATCCCCGTTGCATACTCTCCTATTCCCCAACCACTCCCACACATGTAATACAAGAAAGTGTAAGAAACACCAAAGAGAAAAATGAAACAAAACATCAAACAGTGAAGTCCGCCTACATTACGGGCCGATATCATCCTCCACACTAGTGATGGTCGGAGAGTGGTGAACAGCTGTGTAGACAACACTCTAATTCTGGGTCCCCCCACAAGCCTGAAGAGAAGGAGTGCACAAAGTCAAAATAAGGGAGGGGTTGGACATCGGCAGATCGCGAAGGCGTAATAGAGGGAGGTGCCGTGTAGTTTCCACTTGAGCTCCAAAGATATCAACCCCTGGCACAAGGGGTCAGTGCAAGTAACAAGAGCACTACGCTCGAGGCCCAAAGTGGAGGTGAGGGGGGAATCCACCTGTAAAAATTATGTTGGTATGGTGAAATCTCATAGGGGAGACCACACAGGAGCGAGCCCTGTAGGGAGGGGGCATAAGTGAAGCAGGGCCCCCACCAACTGAAGTTCCACAGGAGGTCCGAAGCACACCATGTATCAATTCGCGGATATCTCAGACACTGCCCGGGGTTTTGGCAAGGTTGATGTTGTATACTTATGAATCACCTGTGCGTTTCCTGTTGCGCCATGAGATGCACAGGGATTGTTAGGAGTGTTGTTATTTAATGTTTGCTAGCATTCTAGCTTCGTGCTCCTAGAAGTGGCTGTTGGAATGCTCTCATTCTGACAGCGGCTTTGACGATGTGAGGATTCAGTCATGGGCTTCTCTACTATGACTTTTTTTTTAAAAAGAGAGAGGGACCCTTTGGAACCCAAAGGACTAGGGTTAAAGCAGAAACTCTAAAAGGAACGTCCTTTGGGAGTAATTTAAACCTCACTTCACAATATTCCACCACAATCAAAGTCCTCTTCCGACCAGCAGGTATAAATCATTCAACCAGAGGGAACACTGTTCAAACCAATAGTCCATGCATTGGCACAGAAACGTACAAATTATACATTGAAGTAATCAATTTATTAAAAATATAATACAAAATTTAAAAACATTTCATTCAGGGAGAAAGGTAAAAAAAAATTCCTATCCCCTCAAAAACCAGCAATATAAATGACTATCACAAAACAGAAATTGTTTAAAAACACAAAACACGAGAGTTAATGAAGACATTAAACTTTGTCATTGGGTACCATAACCAATACCAAAGGCTATACAGAATCACCCTAATATGTTGTAATTCATCAATATTTAGGGTCAATTAAGAGCGAGGAGTTTATGGTGAACAGGCGTCGACGCGTTTTGAAGGTATAGTATGGTTGAACCTTCTTTTTCAAGACTACAGTGAACTGTACTCCCGCTGATTAAAACATCTATAATACAAACACATATATTAAATCAATAAGTACTAAAACACTATTATTATAATAATTAAAAACAAAATTATAAACAAAGCCATTATTACTCTAACTCATGCTTTATAAATAAGAAAAAGAAAAGGCAGAAAAAACGTCTGCAGTTTGTGATACCAAAACAATAATTCTCTTGATCCCAACAGTGCCCCAAATGCATCTATCACAATTATTCCACCAAATATTCACAAATACATACGAGCATTCATCACCATCCTGTGTACACAAGATATCATTGCCACTGTATAGTACAGTGCTTACCTATGGTTCTTTGTTCTTTAAAATCAGAACGCTATTTGGCCACTGATACGTAGGTCCAAGTTTCTATATGGAGGAGCCCAGAGCTGATTTAACCTTCTTCGGGACCACATACAAGAACAAAACAAATATATCTTTTAATTCAGTGGTCAACAGGACCATCTTATATTCCTGCCTCTAATTAATAACCAGATATAGTCACATTAACAACTTTGACCTACGTGCTTATTTGCACTTTCGTTAGATGAAAAGTCTGCTACAGATTAGGCTGTTAGGAGTCTTGGACCAGTTGCATATTACGCTAGACTGGTCACCACCTGTATAGATCAAATATAACACGTATTTAGTTAAAGGTCCAGCAGTGGTTCATTAGTTCTAATTGTTTTGACTGCTAATTATTCCATATTTTATTACACCCACCTAAGGTCAAATGATTAAGTTTGCCTTATAGCCGGTTTCCCTTCTTGCACGGGGGCGGAATATTCGTAATTAAAATCTAAACAATTTGGATAAAAGAACACAAAAATATATAATCTAGCAGACTATAATTCTCAATATCACAATCACATTGTATTAAAAGTAAATCGATAACTTACTTTAGTATTTGCCCGTCTTTCCTGAGGGTCTTTATTATACTATGGCCCTTTTTCTTGACTACAAATAAAAAGACCAAATATTATCTTTTTAGTTTTTACCTTGATCCTAGCTAACTGCTATATCTCTACCATAAATTCCAAAGGCTTATGAACAACCTTAAATTATTCCAGCCGCGTAATAAACTGGCTGTGTTATATATCGCTATTAGTCCTGCGTTCTCCATTGTAAATCAATTAGTCATACACAGGAACGCTAGCAGTACTTCGCACATAGTGATGCTGTAATCTGTAGTGCCCACACCAATTCGCTATCATTATCTAAATCGCTGCTTAATTTATTTTCCTCCATGTTATCCCCGTCCACGTTCCTGTCTCAGTACTCACCGCGTGCAGGGAACCGGCTTAGTTTAAATTCTTCAGTCTCTGTACTACGGCCGATAAAACGCTATACCGACATAGTCGGCGTCTTAAAAATCCTCCCACTCCTCTGACGTCACAAACGTGAGCGTGAGAGACATGTGACCTACGTCTCAGCACTACACGAACCGGTGGTTGTTACAGCTTTTAATCCGACAGGAAAACTTTATTAAAAACTGCACAAGGCGCCATCATCATGCCTGACAGTATCCACATCATGGCAACATTCAGCAATCTTATAATAAAACGTCCTGTCTCGAGGGAAACCTGAATAACGTAATTTTGTAAGACAATCATTGTTAAAAAATTAATTTATTTATTTATTTATTCGTTTTTAGCACAAGGGTGCCCTTTCTAAATATTTGATTAATAAAAAAACTAACAAACTGAAAAAAGATATAGAGAAATGTAATGTTGAATTGGTATACCCATATCTCAATAAAGAATATTACAATCAGAAGAACCCTCGATGGGAAAAACCTCATCTGCAAAGACCAGTTTATTTCAGAGGAAGAAACCAATGGGTTACTTTCTCTAAAACTTCTGGATCGAGCAGTGAAGAGGATGATTATAACAAGGACCATCAGAGTAGGGAAGGGGTTAATCCGGAACATGAGTCTTTTTTAGGACAAAGACAAAGGAGGGGGCAGAGAAATTTTCGGAATGTACACAGAGGAGATCAGGGGAGGACGTATCCCCAACAGGATCAAGGCAGGAATTATCCTCAGCAGGATTACTTGAAGACACGCAATCAAAGATATTGGAGGTAGATAAATTCCCAATCATTAATTTATCTCTGAGAACATTATCTAGTACAGAAAAACAAGTTCTCGAGAAAGGATTTAGCTTTGCTCCAAGTGCGGTATTGAATAGATTTGAATTTGAAAAAGATTTGAAAGCGCTGTTTAGGAAAGTGAGGTTGAAAAAGTTTTTTGAAAATAGAGAATGTCCTGCCTCGACTAATGTATCAGGCCTTAAGCCAAAATCTACATTCACACCCTCTTTGAACTCAGTCGATAAGAATATTGAGATATTTGAGAGAGTAACTGAAATAGAACTTAGAAATATCCTTGACCGTCCTAATAACATGAGAAGTATGAATAACAATCTCTCGAAGTCACACAGGGAATCACTGAGATCTCTGCAGAATGATATCAATATCACTATCAAACCCGCCGATAAATGCGGGGGGGTTGTGGTATTTGATACAGAGGACTATAGAAAAAGAATGTTGGAACTATTGGAAGTCCCAGAACATTATACTAAAGTTCCTCATAACAGGATAGAAAAGCTCAAAAAGGAGATTGAGGTACTATTAAACACAGCTAAAAATCAAGGTTGGATATGTGATGAGGAGTACAGGTTTCTGTACAACAGCTCCCCAATTACCCCAGCTATATACGGACTCCCCAAAGTCCATAAGGACCTGGTAAATCCACCCATGAGGCCGATTGTAAGTAGCATTGGGTCCCTCCTTGAACCATTGAGCAAATTTGCGAATTGCTTTATTAAGCCTTTGGTACAGCAACAAATATCCTATCTCAAAGATTCTGCACATGCAATTTCAATCTTCGAGGGAAAGAGCTTCAACAGGGTGACCCAGTTTTTGGTCACCCTTGATATTGAAGCCCTATACACTAACATACCCCAGGATGATACCATCAGAGTAGTGGGGTCACTGTTAGAAAGAACAGATCTCCATAGTGGCAGCATGGAATTTATCTTGTGTTGCATTACAATGGTACTAAAGAACAATTTGTTCTTATTTGAAGAAGACCTGTACCAACAGGTAAAGAGGACCAGCATGGGAGCCACCTGTGCTCCCAGTCTGGCCTGCCTTTATGTTGGGGAGTTTGAAGCCAAGCATGTCTTCAATGAGGCGGCACCCTTCTTTGAGAACGTGAGTCAGTGGTGCCGCTTCATTGACGACATAGGGGTCGATTCCGATTCGGGCCGGAAATTTCTCCGACCGAGCCGGACCCGGAGAGATTTCCGACCGAATCGGACCCGTGCAGTCCGACCAAACGAGTACGATGCGGCCGTATGTTATCGGACTCGAGTCGGTCGGACTCCCATTGAAGTCAATGGGAGCCGGTCGTACAACGCGTACGCGGGCTCCCATTGACTGAATGGGTGCGAGTCGGACAAGGGCGCCCCTACAGCGGGTACGCGGCGAAGCGATTCGCGCCAGTAACGCACAGGTAGGGGGACCAATGGGTCCCCCTGTGTGCGACTCGCGCGGCTACGCGTACAGGGGGTCCGACACGGACCCCCAAAGTACGGCTCCGACAGCTCTTTCGAGCCGGAGTGCGCGGCTCGGTCGGACTGCTCGCGGCGCGCATCGTACTTACCCGGCCGGGAAACGTCTCCATTGCGCGGTGCGAGTCGAGTCCGAGCGAGTCGGTCGGAGTGGTTCGAGCCGGGAGCGAGTCGGTCGGAGCGGTCGGGACGCCCGGACGAGTCGGTCGGCGATTTCGCATCGTACTCGCTCGGCCGGACCCGCGTACGGTTCGGTCGGGAAACAGGGCTCCGAATCGGATCCGGTAAAGCCGAATCCGATTCGGAGCACTACCAGCCGAGATCGGAATCGGCCCCATAGTCTTCATCTGGGAGGGCAATAAGGAGGAACTAGAGGATTTTATTATGTGGCTAAATTTGGGTGACCCCAATTTGAAGTTTACTGCTCAATTCAGTAAAGATAGAATCAACTTTTTGGACATCTGTATTAAGGACAATGATGGAAGTTTATCGGTGGAGCTTTATACTAAGCCGACCGATAAAAACACTCTTTTACATTACGAGAGCTTCCACCCTAAAGCCCAAAGGGATAATATTCCCTTTGGACAGTTTCTGCGATTACGCAGAAATTGTTCCTCTATGTCAGATTTTAACAGACACTCAGATGTCCTCAAACTGAAACTAAAAGATCGAGGTTACCCCAGAAAACGGATCAATCAATCATACAAGCGAGCAAAATACTATGATCGAGACTTAGGGGCCGATTCCGATCTCGGTCGGAGGCGCACCTAACACCATTCGGTCGGGAAAAAAGCCATGCGAATTCCTGTTTCCCGACCGATCCGCACATTATTCCGAACGAGCAAGTACGATGCGCACAACAGCATAGACTCCGACCCAGTCGTACTCACCCAATCCAGGTCCTGTTCCCCGACCGAGCAGGATCCATAAACGCAGAATCGAGTCGCACGGAAGCCAAAATGCAGCTCCGTCCGGCCGGACAAGTACGATGCGCTTCCCGTACGTGCCGAACCCGTCGCTAAGCACGGCACGTCAAAGCATCCGGGAGAGGCGCACATAAGCTCCGATTCGCGCCACAACTCGATCCACGGCTACGAGACGAGGCGAAGCAACGAGAAAGACGAATGAGACGAACCAACCATGAATCCCATCGTGCCGATCCTACCAATATTCTACATCTACTACCGGAACAGGCACGGACGCGTACGGCGCAGAAGGTAAGTCAGACACCAACCACAAAAACAAACTACACGTACCCGACATATCACACACACACACACAGAGGGATGCAGAAATTACTTACACCAGCAACAGCAGCACCATAGGGGCGGGATGGCCATCACCAATGCCACATATACACATAGGGGCCCGGATGCCCACCACCACTACCACCCCTACCCAGGGGGTGCCAGATGCCTACCACTACTTCCACCTCTACCCATGGGGTCTGGATGCCTACCACTACTACCACCTCTACCCAGGGGGTGCCAGATGCCTACCACTACTACCACCACTACCCAGGGGTGCCAGATGCCTACCACTACTACCACCTCTACCCATGGGGGTGCCAGATGCCTACCACTACTACCACCCTTACCCAGGGGTGCCAGATGCCTACCACTACTACCACCCTTACCCAGGGGTGCCAGATGCCTACCACTACTACCACCTCTACCCAGGGGGTGCCAGATGCCTACCACTACTACCACCTCTACCCAGGGGGTGCCTACCACTACTACCACCTCTACCCAGGGGGTGCCAGATGCCTACCACTACTACCACCTCTACCCAGGGGGTGCCAGATGCCTACCACTACTACCACCTCTACCCATGGGGGGCTGGATGCCTACCACTACTACCACCCTTACCCAGGGGGTGCCAGATGCCTACCACTACTACCACCTCTACCCAGGGGGTGCCAGATGCCTACCACTACTACCACCTCTACCCATGGGGGGCTGGATGCCTGTCACTACTACCACCCTTACCCAGGGGGTGCCAGATGCCTACCACTACTACCACCTCTACCCAGGGGGTGCCAGATGCCTACCACTACTACCACCTCTACCCAGGGGGTGCCAGATGCCTACCACTACTACCACCTCTACCCAGGGGGTGCCAGATGCCTACCACTACTACCACCTCTACCCATGGGGGCTGGATGCCTACCACTACTACCACCCTTACCCAGGGGGTGCCAGATGCCTACCACTACTACCACCTCTACCCAGGGGGTGCCAGATGCCTACCATTACTACCACCCTTACCCAGGGGGTGCCAGATGCCTACCACCGCTACCACCACTACCCAGGGGGTGCCAGATGCCTACCACTACTACCACCTCTACCCATGGGGGTGCCAGATGCCTACCACTACTACCATCCTTACCCAGGGGGTGCCAGATGCCTACCACTACTACCACCCTTACCCAGGGGGTGCCAGAAGCCTACCACTACTACCACCTCTACCCAGGGGGTGCCAGATGCCTACCACTACTACCACCTCTACCCAGGGGGTGCCAGATGCCTACCACTACTACCACCTCTACCCATGGGGGGCTGGATGCCTGTCACTACTACCACCTCTACCCAGGGGGTGCCAGATGCCTACCACTACTACCACCTCTACCCATGGGGGCTGGATGCCTACCACTACTACCACCCTTACCCAGGGGGTGCCAGATGCCTACCACTACTACCACCTCTACCCAGGGGTGCCAGATGCCTACCACTACTACCACCTCTACCCATGGGGGCTGGATGCCTGTCACTACTACCACCCTTACCCAGGGGTGCCAGATGCCTACCACTACTACCACCTCTACCCAGGGGGTGCCAGATGCCTACCACTACTACCACCTCTACCCATGGGGGCTGGATGCCTACCACTACTACCACCCTTACCCAGGGGGTGCCAGATGCCTACCACTACTACCACCTCTACCCAGGGGGTGCCAGATGCCTACCACTACTACCACCTCTACCCATGGAGGGCTGGATGCCTGTCACTACTACCACCCTTACCCAGGGGGTGCCAGATGCCTACCACTACTACGACCTCTACCCAGGGGGTGCCAGATGCCTACCACTACTACCACCCTTACCCAGGGGGTGCCAGATGCCTACCACCACTACCCAGGGGGTGCCAGATGCCTACCACTACTACCACCTCTACCCATGGTGGTGCCAGATGCCTACCACTACTACCACCCTTACCCAGGGGTGCCAGATGCCTACCACTACTACCACCCTTACCCAGGGGTGCCAGATGCCTACCACTACTACCACCTCTACCCAGGGGTGCCAGATGCCTACCACTACTACCACCTCTACCCATGGGGGGCTGGATGCCTACCACTACTACCACCTCTACCCATGGGGGCTGGATGCCTGTCACTACTACCACCTCTACCCAGGGGTGCCAGATGCCTACCACTACTACCACCTCTACCCATGGGGGCTGGATGCCTACCACTACTACCACCCTTACCCAGGGGGTGCCAGATGCCTACCACTACTACCACCTCTACCCAGGGGGTGCCAGATGCCTACCACTACTACCACCTCTACCCACGGGGTGCCAGATGCCTACCACTACTACCACCTTTACCCAGGGGTGCCAGATGCCTACCACTACTACCACCTCTACCCATGGGGGGCTGGATGCCTACCACTACTACCACCCTTACCCAGGGGGTGCCAGATGCCTACCACTACTACCACCTCTACCCAGGGGTGCCAGATGCCTACCACTACTACCACCTCTACCCATAGGGGGCTGGATGCCTGTCACTACTACCACCCTTACCCAGGGGGTGCCAGATGCCTACCACTACTACCACCTCTACCCAGGGGGTGCCAGATGCCTATCACTACTACCACCCTTACCCAGGGGGTGCCAGATGCCTACCACTACCCAGGGGGTGCCAGATGCCTACCACTACTACCACCTCTATCCATGGGGGGCTGGATGCCTACCACTACTACCACCTCTACCCATGGGGGGCTGGATGCCTGTCACTGCTACCACCTCTACCCAGGGGGTGCCAGATGCCTACCACTACTACCACCTCTACCCATGGGGGGCTGGATGCCTACCACTACTACCACCCTTACCCAGGGGTGCCAGATGCCTACCACTACTACCACCCCTACCCAGGGGTGCC
Organism: Calotriton arnoldi; assembly: GCA_963921515.1. Taxonomy (NCBI): domain Eukaryota; kingdom Metazoa; phylum Chordata; class Amphibia; order Caudata; family Salamandridae; genus Calotriton; species Calotriton arnoldi. Next base: position 839,184 of record CAWUFW010000151.1, on the reverse strand, counting down.
AGATGCCTATCACTACTACCACCTCTACCCATGGGGGCTGGATGCCTGTCACTACTACCACCTCTACCCAGGGGGTGCCAGATGCCTACCACTACTACCACCTCTACCCAGGGGGTGCCAGATGCCTACCACTACTACCACCTCTATCCAGGGGGTGCCAGATGCCTACCACTACTACCACCCTTACCCAGGGGGTGCCAGATGCCTACCACTACTACCACCACTACCCAGGGGTGCCAGATGCCTACCACTACTACCACCTCTACCCATGGGGGCTGGATGCCTACCACTACTACCACCTCTACCCATGGGGGGCTGGATGCCTGTCACTACTACCACGTCTACCCAGGGGGTGCCAGATGCCTACCACTACTACCACCTCTACCCAGGGGGTACCAGATGCCTACCACTACTACCACCACTACCCAGGGGGTGCCAGATGCCTACCACTACTACCACCCCTACCCAGGGGGTGCCAGATGCCTACCACTACTACCACCCCTACCCATGGGGGGCTGGATGGCTACCACCAACAACACCCCCACTCACAGGATGGCTAATACATGACACAACAAGCACACACCAACATAAAGAATGCAACATAAAGACATCCCCCCAACACCATGACAAGCGTGTGTAGACTGTGTCAAATGCCTACAACACTGAACATGACTTTGAACATACAATGTGACCCCCTATCACATGTGCCACACATAAATGTGTGTGGCCCCCACAATGCAAGCAGGCCATGACCATTGTGGCAATGGGGTCCAAAACCCCATCATCACAGTGACCAAAATGTAAGTGTGGGGTCCATAGCTGAAGCACATCTTGAACATTGTGGCAATGGGGTCCAAACCCCCATCATCACAGTGACCAAAATGTAAGTGTGGGGTCCATAGCTGAAGCACATTTTGAACATTGTGGCAATGGGGTCCAAACCCCCATCATCACAGTGACCAAAATGTAAGTGTTGACAAAGAAAAAGCTGCAACTGCCAAACTGCATGGATGATTCCTGGTCACAGAACAACAAACACATCAGTGGCAAAGTAGTGCTTGTGTCCCATAGCAACATAGATTGGGGGAGGCAAACAGTGCAGTGCAAATAAGACATACCTTTGGCCATGTGCAGACAAACATCACCCATGGGGGCTGACACTGTCAACAGTCATCAATGACACTATGACAGAAGTGACCATCAGAATGCAGACCCACATATTTGCACCAATGGGCACACAAATGCAGATACCCTGTGGAGACTGTAGATGTGAGGTGAACAGATACCATACCATGGCAGCAATGGGACACACAAACAATGATCATTGTGCTGACTAATGACCTAGGAGTCCCAGGGACAGCAGGGGAAACACACCAAACAACATACAGCCAATGGCACACTAAAGATATGCCAATGCAGTGGTGCAGATGCACAAACACAAACAGGCAGACCCACACTGCACATCAAACACAACAGGTGAGGGGGGTTGCCAGTGTCCCCAGGAAACCACACAACACATGAGGAGGCCTGAATACCAATTACACAGATGTGCATACAGTGCCACACAAAGGTAACTCATGGATCCAAATCCCCTATGTGGGCAATCAGGCATTGTCAGATGAGAGGGAGCACAAATCACACATGTCACACAAGCATGTAGGAACAGCAACTGACACAGCAAGACACAGAGACACCACAGCACTACCCCCAGGGCCCCCACAATGTGGTGACCCTGGTCTGCATTACAATAACACTGTGATGACAAAGCTAGATGTCGTTCACACTGTGAACCACAGTCATGTGTCCTGAGCAACAAACTACCATCACACCTACACAAGCACAAATCAATCAGCACGGCCAGTAAGCCAAGGCCAACATGGAGGCAGGGGTCCAGCCGGGCAACAACTCTCATCTGCACACACTCAACACCACACACCTCGACCTCCAACAATGTGCAGCAGTGAAGCTCACATGCACTGGTGACATTGCACATGCACCCATGACAATCCCAGGGGGTGGTGGGAAGCAAGGTGCAGACACACATCACACATGGCCACTCAACAAGACTCCTGAATGTCTGACACACTGCACACTACGCTGTACATGGACCTGACGGCAATACCACACCAACCAATGGGATCCCAGCCACAGTCACACACCAATGAAGAAGCCAAGGTCACCCACAAAGAACACACATAGACAACTACCAACATTGCAGCCCTGACCCTGAGGAGTGCCAGCAGTCACACACACAACGTGTCACAACCAATGAAAGCTAACACAAACCGGAAATCACATGACAGGTGTAAACAACAAGTGCCAAGGAGAATCCTGACTGTGACCCATCAGCGTCTGCCCACAAACTCAGCCCTGACAGCAAACACACCTATGGGTGACACCCTGATGACCAGTAATGTGCCATGCACCCACATCACAGAGAACCCAGGGAGAAGACTTTGGGGGAACATAGGTCAACTCAGCAAGCATCACAAACAGGAACATCACTAGGGATCCCAGCATGCACAGCAAAATGGAAGTGAACACACAGACATGCTCATACAACACACACCTTGGGCGCAGGCGATGTCACAGGAGTACACACTGCCATGAGGGGACTCCACTCCTGTGTGAGGAAAGCTGTGCCATATGTTGCCTCAGTAGGGCTCCATCATGTCAGCAGAACACTTGGTCACACAGTCAACAATTAGCACCAAATGAAGGCTCCCGTCACATCAGCCTGGTCATGGGAGTGTCAACGAAATCATCAGCACAGATCCAACACACATGTATAGCAAGTTGCACTGACAACACAGATGAGTCCTTCCCCATTGATGCCCAAACCTGCTTGTCCAGTGGAGATGGCCACACGGTCAGGGAAGTAGACTAATTGAACAATGGCAAGCACAACAGATGTGCAGGGGTGGAAGCCACAGATGTGACATTGCTAATGTAAGTAGGAAATCCCATTGCCAAATATTGAAAACATTACACCCTCAGATGCTGCTAAGGATGACATGGATACACCACAGGATAGGACACAGTCCCCCTGGACCACATGGGTTCCTGCACAGTAACACTTCATTTTCATGAGACCAAATATCACCATCACTGCAGCAAGGGCATGCTTAGCATCATCAACATCATGTACATCAGAAGCAAAAGCACTAGAGAACAGAAAGTTGCTTTATTCAGCATATGTGGGTTCAAAAGTTGAAGTCATGTAAAAAGAAACAAAGGCCAATGGCCAGTCCATCATGAAAGTCAAAACAGGGTGACAGTGGCAGATGTCACCCTACGCATGCCTGCACTGATAAAAACCAGGGACAATCCCCTCGGAGGGGCATACGGGGGGCAGGCCAGGCACCGCAGGGACAGGATCAGGGCTCACCAGAAGGAGGCAGGGAAGGGGTGGTGGGTGCTGGAGAGCCACTGACAACTGCAGTGGAGGTGTCTGACATGGTGAGTGCCGGCACAACTGGGGGGCATGACTCAGATGGTGTGGGTGCCGGCACGACTGCAGTGGACCGTGCAGATGGAGTGGACAGGTTCGCCACTGCAGTGCCCAAGTCAGACAGGGTGGTAGTGGACTCCACTGCAGTGCCTACCTCCAGGGGAGGAGAATGGGGATCAGGTAAGGTGGGCAGGACAGAGGGGAGGACACCCTCACCACACCAGTGGCACAGACAAGCGCAGCGGGGGTGTGGGGCCGGAAGAGCAAGTGGCAGGGGGAGAAGGCCTGATCCTTTTGGGGATGGTGTATCTGTGGGTGGGGGAACCTGGGGCAGGGTGTGGTGGGGGCACCTGTGGAGTGGGGGCCTGAAGGATGGAGGAAGGAGACTTGGTGCCTGAGCTGCAGGGTGGCGGCGGGGTCTTGCTCTTCCGGGTCCGGGGGACTTGCGGGTGGGGGCGTCAGTCGGTCTGCGCCTGGGGGAGGGTGTCCGGGGCGAGGGGCACTCCGCTCCGTATGGGTGGGCTTCCTCTTCCCCTGAATGCTGTATCAGCGGGATCGGAGGGGAAGAGGCCGAGGTCACTGAGGAAGAGCCGCTGTGTCTTTGGGGTTGCAGGTGAGGCAAGGGAGGGGGCTTTGGAGGGAGAGGCAACTGAGGACTGCGCAGTGCTCGTGGATGCGTGTGTGTGTGCCTGGGCCCCATCCCCTGTGAGTGTGGTTTCAGTCCCCTGACTGTGCGTGCGTGTGCGTCTTGTTTGTGGCGTGTGTGTCTGTGTGCTGCTCGTGTCTGTGCTGGTGTGTGCCTGTGCCGGTGTGTGTGTGCTTGGGACAGGTAAGGTGCTGGGGAGTGTGGATGGGGCAGAGGCAGGAGGGGTGAGGGACTGTCGGAGGAGGGACACTGCTGCCGTCAGGGAGGAGTCCATGGACCTATTGCCCCTCTGTAGGGCAGACATGCCCGATGAGATGCCCTCCATGAACGACACCAGCTGAGTCAACAGAGTGGTGTGTGCATGGAGGACACTCAGCATCGCTGCCTGCCCTACATGGAGCTGGCGAAGGAGGTACACAGACTCCTCACTCAGGGCAGTAGGGGACACAGGGGCAGGGGGTGCGGTGCCTGGCCCGAAGGAGACACGCTCCCGAACATGGGAGCCTCCACGGACCTCGGGAATGGGAGGGCGGTGGTGGTGGTGGCGGGGACAGCAACACTAGCTGGGGTGTGGTGGCTGCTGACACCCGCCTCCATAAGGGAGTCATCCTCCGAGCTGCTGTGGTCCTCAGCTGAGGTGGATGGTGCTGAGGACTCCTCGGTGTGGCTCCCCTCGCCCTCCGTGCCACTGGGTCCCTCCGACCACTCCTCGGCTGCTGACCCAGTCTGGCTCTGCGGCTCCTCCTGGTCCGTGGATCTGTCCCCTCCTGTGGCCGTGGATGTATCTGTAATCAATAGGGAAACAGACAGACATCAGTCACCTGCACCGAACGCACACACCACAGTAAGTACAGCACATTACAGAGCAAGCCCTGGCATCCTTAGTTGAACATTGCTAAAAGTGCCCAAACAGAACAGGAGAAGCCAATTGTCAGTCTGATGGTCAACCATGGCACTCACATCCCACTTGGCCTTGCACCCATCTGTCTGGTGTCTGTTGGATGGCAATACCCCAGTGTGGACACATGCACCACCTACACAGTAGTTGGACAGTGCAGAGAACACGGTGAAGCATGTGAACATGCACACATCACGACTCTTGCCACTGAGTCAGTACAGGTGTCCAGGTGAAAGGGATGCCCAGAGTCAAATAGGAAATGCATGTGATGCATACCAGCGACAGACACCATGATGCACCCATGTCCTGATAGCCATTGCCACAATGGTGTGCATGTAGCACATGTCAATCCCCTGCAGGATCACTCATAGGAAGTCACATGCCATGGCACAGGCATGCCTGCTAAGTCATACATCACTCTCTCCAGTCACATGGGCAGGGCAGCCAGACAACAACACTCTGCACTGTGTCACAATAGTAGGTCATGGGGAATGCAAGTCCTGGAGCTGAACAAGTGCACATGTACATCCCCCACACACCACATCATCTGAACCCTTATCTGTCCAGGTCATACCGATTGGACATATGGGAGACCTGTAACACAACCCTCTGAACCTGAGCACCTCACAATCTGCTGTGAATGGGAAACAGCTGCCTGAACTTCACATTTGCATACCCCAGTCTGCACGGTCAGGTGATCAAACACCTATGTGTCACACAAGTATCGTCTCCTATGGTCACATCTCCGGCGGCATGCTGAGCCCCAACCGAGAAACACCCCAGCAGTCCTGACAACGAAGCCACAGCACACTGACACAGAGGCAGACACCTGAGGGGACATATCACTGAGCACAACGTGTCAGCTGATACACGGGAGTGGGAGTACAGAGTGTATTGTATGGCCTGGAGTAGGCATGACTGTCCTGCCCCACATGAATGAGGGATGAGCCCTGGACAGTAGGCAGGTGGCTAAGTATGTGTGACACACGTAATATACACACTCCTGTGGCCCAAACATTGTTCCCACCCGCAGCATGGGTGTGTGCCAGATACCCCAGGCACATGTGGTGGATCAGCTCAGCAATTGGACCACATATCAAAGTAACACGCCGATTACATGTCAGAACACAGGCATTGTGTAAGCAATGGACCCACCCATGATGCCCACCACAGAGTTAGGGAAACAGATGCTGTCCCCCACCTTGAGTCAAGCAAACTGCAAGGACACAGTACCCAAGTGACACAATTCCCTGACTGTAAGGGCCACACCTGGGTATCAGATGAGGAGTGGGCAGTGCACAATAGAGGGACATGGGTCCTGGACCACATGACTGATGTACTGTGGAAGTTTAACCAGGCCAGAGGAGGGCACATAGCATGGCAGACAAAGTTCACAATGCAGTCATGGACTCACCCCTCCTTGCTGCTCTCTGGCCTTCAGCTGCCCATCCAGATCAGGGAAGACCACCGCCAGGATCCTGAGCATGTGGGGGTCAGGGTCCGGTGTCCGCCCCTCCTGCGAGGAGGCGACAGCTTCAGCTGGACCCGTGCGATCCTCCGGGTCCAGCCCCGAAGGTCCTGCCACCTCTTCTGGCAGTTGCGGATCCGGCGCTTGTAGACCCCCACGGATCTCACTGCCCGGAAGATGGTAAGCCATATCTGCTGCTTCTGGTGGGCATCAACCTGTGAGGATGACAAAGTGAGAATGCCATTACTACACATGCAACATATCCGTGCATTACACAGTTGGATATACATGTCTCAATCACAGGGGCACATGATGTACACAGGCAGTGCAACGATGGCCATGGACAGTATGCCAGCAGTTACTACATGGTATCATTGCCTGGGAAGTAAAACCTTGTTTAAATGCACTGTCACTGCACAATACCTGTTCAGTGCATGTAACTACACACTATGGGGGTGACAACTACTCAGTGAGCCTGCTAGCCAGTGGCGTGCAGACTGTTAGCCTTGCTAGTCAGACAACATGCACATTTAGAAAGGCAGTGGACAGAACACTCACCTGCTCCCCTGCTTTCCCATACAGCTTGCTGTACTGTGGAAGGAGGCTGTCCAGCAGGGCCTGGTTCTCCTCAGTGCTGAAGGCTGGGGCTCTCTCCACAGTACGTGCCATTTCAGGGTCCAGAGGGTGCAGTTACAGCAGCAGTGGTGGTGGCAGATGTCGTCCTGGAGCAAGTAGTGCAGGCAAGTGAGCTCTCAGGGGAACAGCCAGCATTATATGTGTGCTGCAGAGGCAGATACTGTCCCATGTGTCCAAAGTGATAGGTCCAAGTCGTTTGCATCTTCTGAATCTGGCCAATCCATGGAATTGCACCACTTACACACGCCCACAGCATCCTTCAAAAGTTCAACTTCATGACACCCATGAATTTGCAACATTGTTGTGGGTGACCAACTGAATTTACAGCATCAGACTCGTTCAAAATTTGAAAACGCGTCCATTGCCAGGCCAGGCCATAGCCAATGGGTGCGCACCGATCGGTCCATTGCTGTTCAACCCGTACCCAGGATACACCGCGTACCCGCACACATTGAATGCAATGGGCCGGCCGGGCACACCGATCGGTCCATTGCTGTTCAACGCGTACCCAGGATACAACGCCTACCAGCACCCATTGCCAGGCCAGGCCATAGCCAATGGGTGCGCACCGATCGGTCCATTGCTGTTCAACGCGTACCCAGGATACACCGCGCACCCGCACACATTGAATGCAATGGGCCGGCCGGGCACACCGATCGGTCCATTGCTGTTCAACGCGTACCCAGGATACAACGCCTACCAGCACCCATTGCCAGGCCAGGCCATAGCCAATGGGTGCGCACCGATCGGTCCATTGCTGTTCAACGCGTACCCAGGATACAACGCCTACCAGCACACATTGAATGCAATGGCCAATGTGTGCGCACCGATCGGTCCATTGCTGTCCAACGCGTATTGCGAATACAAAGCGTACCAGCACACATTGAATGCAATGGCCAATGTGTGCGCACCGATCGGTCCATTGCTGTCCAACGCGTATTGCGAATACAACGCGTACCAGCACACATTGAATGCAATGACCAATGTGTGCGCACCGATCGGTCCATTGCTGTCCAACGCGTATTGCGAATACAACGCGTACCAGCACACATTGAATGCAATGGCCAATGTGTGCGCACCGATCTCCTCAGTGCTGAAGGCTGGGGCTCTCTCCACAGTACGTGCCATTTCAGGGTTCAGAGGGTGCAGTTACAGCAGCAGTGGTGGTGGCAGATGTCGTCCTGGAGCAAGTAGTGCAGGCAAGTGAGCTCTCAGGGGAACAGCCAGCATTATATGTGTGCTGCAGAGGCAGATACTGTCCCATGTGTCCAAAGTGATAGGTCCAAGTCGTTTGCATCTTCTGAATCTGGCCAATCCATGGAATTGCACCACTTACACACGCCCACAGCATCCTTCAAAAGTTCAACTTCATGACACCCATGAATTTGCAACATTGTTATGGGTGACCAACTGAATTTACAGCATCAGACTCGTTCAAAATTTGAAAACGCGTCCATTGCCAGGCCAGGCCATAGCCAATGGGTGCGCACCGATCGGTCCATTGCTGTTCAACGCGTACCCAGGATACAACGCGTACCCGCACACATTGAATGCAATGGGCCGGCCGGGCACACCGATCGGTCCATTGCTGTTCAACGCGTACCCAGGATACAACGCGTACCCGCACACATTGAATGCAATGGGCCGGCCGGCCACACCGATCGGTCCATTGCTGTTCAACGCGTACCCAGGATACAACGCGTACCCGCACACATTGAATGCAATGGGCCGGCCGGGCACACCGATCGGTCCATTGCTGATCAACGCGTACCCAGGATACAACGCGTACCCGCACACATTGAATGCAATGGGCCAGCCGGGCACACCGATCGGTCCATTGCTGTTCAACGCGTACCCAGGATACAACGCGTACCCGCACACATTGAATGCAATGGGCCGGCCGGGCACACCGATCGGTCCATTGCTGATCAACGCGTACCCAGGATACAACGCGTACCAGCACACATTGAATGCAATGGCCAATGTGTGCGCACCGATCGGTCCATTGCTGTCCAACGCGTATTGCGAATACAACGCGTACCAGCACACATTGAATGCAATGGCCAATGTGTGCGCACCGATCGGTCCATTGCTGTCCAACGCGTATTGCGAATACAACGCGTACCAGCACACATTGAATGCAATGGCCAATGTGTGCGCACCGATCGGTCCATTGCTGTCCAACGCGTATTGCGAATACAACGCGTACCAGCACACATTGAATGCAATGGCCAATGTGTGCGCACCGATCGGTCCAATCCATGGAATTCCACCACTTACACACGCCCACAGCATCCTTCAAAAGTTCAACTTCATGACACCCATGAATTTGCAACATTGTTGTGGGTGACCAACTGAATTTACAGCATCAGACTCGCTCAAAATTTGAAAACGCGTCCGTTGCCAGGCCAGGCCATAGCCAATGGGTGCGCACCGATCGGTCCATTGCTGTTCAACGCGTACCCAGGATACAACGCGTACCCGCACACATTGAATGCAATGGGCCGGCCGGGCACACCGATCGGTCCATTGCTGTTCAACGCGTACCCAGGATACAACGCGTACCCGCACACATTGAATGCAATGGGCCGGCCGGGCACACCGATCTGTCCATTGCTGATCAACGCGTACCCAGGATACAACGCGTACCCGCACACATTGAATGCAATGGGCCGGCCGGGCACACCGATCGGTCCATTGCTGATCAACGCGTACCCAGGATACAACGCGTACCCGCACACATTGAATGCAATGGGCCGGCCGGGCACACCGATCGGTCCATTGCTGATCAACGCGTACCCAGGATACAACGCCTACCCGCACACATTGAATGCAATGGGCCGGCCGGGCACACCGATCGGTCCATTGCTGTTCAACGCGTACCCAGGATACAATGCGTACCCGCACACATTGAATGCAATGGGCCGGCCGGGCACACCGATCGGTCCATTGCTGTTCAACGCGTACCCAGGATACACCGCGTACCCGCACACATTGAATGCAATGGGCCGGCCGGGCACACCGATCGGTCCATTGCTGATCAACGCGTACCCAGGATACAACGCCTACCAGCACACATTGAATGCAATGGCCAATGTGTGCGCACCGATCGGTCCATTCCTGTCCAAAGCGTATTGCGAATACAAAGCGTACCAGCACACATTGAATGCAATGGCCAATGTTTGCGCACCGATCGGTCCATTGCTGTCCAACGCGTATTGCAAATACAACGCGTACCAGCACACATTGAATGCAATGGCCAATGTGTGCGCACCGATCGGTCCATTGCTGTCCAACGCGTATTGCGAATACAACGCGTACCAGCACACATTGAATGCAATGGCCAATGTGTGCGCACCGATCGGTCCATTGCTGTCCAACGCGTCCCTGTACAAGTCACTGGCATATGTCACCATGCCTGTCACAGGTGAACATATGCCAGCCACATATACTTCCCAGGGAGTGAGGGGCACACCTACAACACCACAGCCTGTCCAAACTGTATCCTAAGGCATGTAAGGCTGCATTACCTATTCCGTGTATGGGGGTGAACATGTTGTTCTGTGGGTGTCACTTGGGGGCAGCCACCCCCAGGCTGTGCACGTGTTCATGGGGGCAGAATCCTTGGTGTTTCGTGTACATGACCACTGTGATGTGCAACTGTTCATATCTGAGCATGTGGCATGGTCACATTTCACGGTGGTGTATGTGTATGTCATGTCACATACCCCCTGAGTCCCATGTGGGACGGTATGTTTAACCCAGGGTGACCCATTGGCACAATAGTGATGGTCCTCCACAGTCTGTGTGCATGTTGTGTTTACAATGTCTCTGATTTCATGTGCACAATGGGAGACAGTCTCCACATCCACGTTGTTTGTGCATGGACTTTGATGTTGTGCGTGTGTGTGTCACAGACGTCCATGTCTGTCCTGCCGAGGCAACAGGGACCACTACCTGTGGGGGTCATGGTTGTTTTGCTGTGGTGTATACATGATACACCATGTCATGCCAGTGTCCATGTGGCAATACAGGGTCCCTGGGAATCTACCTGTCGTTGAGCTGTGATGGCTGGGGCACATCTGTCCTCACATGTCACTGTGGGGTGTGTTTGTAATGTGGCAGCAGGAGATGGGAACTGTGACACGGCCTCATGATATCCAATGGCACAACCTGGGACTTATTGATGCCACTTGTTGAACTGTGATGTTAGATGTTGGCCATGTATGTGCCATACATGTCCTTACGGAACTGCACACATCATGTACTTGTGCCTCATAATGATGTATCATGTGATATTGAGTGTGTTCAATGCCACATATGTGGGGTGACGGACAATCTTTCTTTCTTCACCTATACACTGCAGGGCACCAGCTGTCCATAGACCATTCCCTGACCTGGCAACGATGGTGGAACGTGACAGCATCCGACGGTACCGCTTCACCAGGCAGCTGATTGAGGATTTGGCAGTGCGCTTGGCACCACATTTGCAACCTGGCCGGCCGTACCCTACAGCGCTGACCCCCAAGGTGAAGGTGATGGCAACCCTACACTTCTTTGCCACCGGTACCTTTCAACACACTCTGGCGACTGCTGGTGGGATGTCACAGACCATGTTCAGCCGTGTGCTCCGCGATGTTTTGGAGGCTATGTTGATATACCTGAACCAGTACATCTATTTCCCTAGACTCCAACAACTCACTGACGTGAAGAGTGACTTCTATGCCCTGGGGAGGATGCCGCATGTCATTGGCTCCATTGATGGGACACATGTGGCTTTGGTACCACCACAGGCCCAAGAGCAGGCATACAGGAACCGCAAACACTACCACTCGGTCAATGCACTGGTGGTCTGTCTTGCAGATATGAGCATCTCACACGTGTGTGCCCGTTTCCCCGGTTCTGCACACGATGCCTACGTGATGAGGAGTAGTCGCATCCCGAGGATGATGTCACAGATGCCGAACCAGCGTGCCTGGCTTGTTGGTGTGTACTGACTTTGTACCATTGTGTGTGTTCTGCAATGTAGTGTTCCACCCTCTTTTCCAACTCAGCTAATGTGCAATTGTCTGTATGTAGGTGACTCCGGATACCCCAACATGCCGTGGTTGCTGACGCCCCTCAGAAACCCTGTGACACCAGCCCAGATGCGCTACAATGAGGCACATGGTCGGACAAGGAGAGTGATTGAGCGGACATTTGGTCTCCTGAAGAGCCGCTTCCGCTGCCTGGACAAGACAGGAGGGGCCCTCCCATATGCCCCAGCAAAGGTGTGCAAGATTGTCATTGTCTGCTGCATGCTACACAACCTGGCAGTGCGGAAGGAGTTGCCTCTCATCCTGGATGACGATGACCAACATCCGCCACCTGTGGAGGATCCTGGCCTGGACCACGATGCCAGTGATGATGATGATGATGGTGGTGATGGTGATGGTGATGTCCGCACACAGCTCATCACCAACTTCTTCAGCTGAATGTGAGTATCCAGAGATGTCATGTCAATGATGTGAGTTTGCATGATATGTGTTGGTGGTGCTCTGGTGCTGTTTCAGTGTGTCCATGGGCTACATGACTGTATGCGTGTAGCGATGTGTCCTTACAGGTAGTCTGTACTCCCCAACAGTGTTGACATGCTAACTTGGTTCTGGGTGGGTATCTTGTGACATGTATTGGGCATGAGTATTGCAGTTCTGTCCTGTTCTTCAGTGCTTTTGACTGTGTGTCATTTCTGTCCTTCACAGGGTACTTTCAGAGTCGTTTGGTCAACAGTGATCCCCGACACCGTGATTCGACTTCCAGGGTGGTAGCTGTCGTGTCCCTACAGGTGATGTGCGCCACACCCATGGACTTCCTTCCTTCTACACTTGTTGACTGTGTGCCCGCTGACAGGTGGGATTACCTTGCATCTGTAGTGGTTACAACATGTAGCAAATGTGTAATAAACCTGTGCTTCACTTTGTGATGTGCGTTTTCTGTGGTCACACATTTGACTGACATTTGCTTACTGCACCAGTGGGCTAGTTGATAAAGACTGTGAATAGGTGTTGTGTCTGTGCATTGCACCGTATTTCCTGGCAACATCAGTGTAGGCAATGAGTCAGATGGCCTAGGTGTGTATTTGTTGTGTAGCCCTGGTGGTGTGTCTCCCTCATATGTGTCACGTTGCCATGACTCACATGCCTGTGTTGTACTAGCTGTAGCAGTTAGCATGCACAGTGTAATTTCGCTGGTCATCATCTCCATGACAGAAACCACGTTGGAATCACGACAGAGGCAGGTATGGTGTATTAGTGTGTTTATTGTCATACATGTGTGTGAATAGTGCACAGGATGGTGAGTGCTGTACATTTTGATTGCAATCCAAAGTTCCTAGATGAATTGGAAGTCCTGGTAGCAGAAATGTCCTGTATCAAGTCCACAGTCATCTGAGACATTGGTCCAACTTGTACTCCCCATGTCATGTGGGGGAGTTGTGTTGCAGTCAACAGGGTGAACAGTTTGCGCACAAAGGTGATTATCCAGAACAGGTTTTGGCTTCCTGGGGGTTGCACATGGCCATCGGCCTCTCAGTTGCCCCGCCTCGGACGACCCCTCTTCTTTGGGGGGGGGACCCTCAAGTGCAGGCTGCTGCGGTGCAGGGGACTCTCCGCCAGAGTCATCCTCCCTCCCTGTGGCAGTTGCAGTTGTTTCAGCACCAGATGTTGTGGGCACACAGGGAGGTGTTGACTGGTTGCTGCTCATCTGGCGGAGGCATTGTAATATGTCCCTATGCACCGCCGTCATCTCTTGCAGTGTGTCCCACTTGGACTCCACGCGGGACATGTGTGAGTCCAAGCGGGCATGGTGGGCAGCCTGCTGCTGTTTAATGTCCCTGAGGAGCCCCACTACCTGGCTGAGCTCTCCAGTGCTGGACTGGTACGCATCGGCTATGCGTGCCAGTTGTGGGTCATCATGCAGTCCAGACCCCTCTGCGATCAGCGACCTATGTCTCCCACCCCTCCCACCACCCCTGGCGACACGTGCAGTACCTGAGGTGGCACGCACAGGTGACCCTGGGCCCCCTTGGGGGTTGATGGTGGTGTTGGTGTCCATGGCCCCACGTTGATCCAGGGTCCCTGTGCTGGTGGTGGTGGTGCTCCTTGGTCTGTCCATGTCGGCAGGGGTGGTATGTGTGTTGACAGTCGTTGGAGGGGTGGGTGCAGGGGGTGCAGCTGGTGGTCCTGCTGGTGCTGCATGATGACTTGCTCCGGAGGTGCCAGGTAGGTCTTCTTCATCCGAGGAGGGCAGAGGCTGTTCCACACCAGTGAGCTCCGTATCCTCTTGAGCCTGGGACGGGGAATCCTCAGCGTCTGCTGCTGTGTCCCCATCATCACCTGTTTTTGGGAGACACACACATTGTATGTTATGTTTCTGCAGGCATCAATGGTTAACACACCTGACAGTTGTGACTGTGCCTCTGGATGCGGGCCTGTACATTGCATTGTCCTAAGTTGTCACAGTCAGAGGTTGATATTGGTGTAGCACATTGTCCTGCATTATTTGGGCATTTCTATGTGAATGTTGGGGTGTGTACATGGTCTGCATTGGTTGTATTTGGTTGACATCCGGCCCTCCTTCCCACCCAGCCAGATATTCCACCATGGAACGTGCTTCTATTGCAGGGAGTGAAAGTTGTCTTTCAGGATGTCAGTCAGTGGTGTCCTGCTGTTGGTTGGTGCACAGTTGCCAGCAGGGCCTTGTGCTCCCCACAGCAGTAGCCAGTGTCAGCCATCTTGTCAGTTGTTTTCCACTCCCTGTGATGTGCGCATGGTTCAGGGTGGTGTCGATGGGACAGTTGTGGGGGTGACCAATAACTGTGACTACCACTCCCATCATGCTATTGCCTCCACCCCACTTCCCAGCATGCCCATACTTACTTGCTTTTGGGTGGACTTCACTGTGTGTGAGTGTGAGAGCAATGGCAAGATGGCTGACAGTGGTGTCCTGCTGTTAGTTGATGGCCAGTTCCCAGCCTGGCCTTGTGCTCCCCACAACAGAGCACCAGTGTCAGACAGCTTTGATGGGGCTTTCCACTCCCTGTGATGTGAGCATGGTTCAGGGTGGTGTTGATGGGCCAATTGTGAGGGTGACCAATATCTGTGACTCCAACTCCCATCATGCTATTGCCTACACCCCCCTTCCCAGCATGCCCATACTTCCTTCCTTTTGAGTGGACTTCACTGTGTGTGAGTGTGACAGCAATGGCAAGATGGCTGACGATGTGGTCCTGTTGTTTGTTGGTGCCCAGTTCCCAGCAGGGCCTTGTGCTCCCCACAGCTGAGGCCAGTGTCAGACATCTTTGAAGTGGCTTTTCACTCCCTGTGAGGTGTGCATGCTTCAGTGCTAGCTTGCTGGGCCATGTGGGTGGGGGATGCTGAGCTGTGACTACCACTCCCATCATGCTATTGCCTACACCCCCCTTCCCAGCATGCCCATACTTCCTTCCTTTTGACTCTGCTTCCCTGTGGGGTAGTGTGCCTGTGCTGACAGGATGGCTGACAGTGTTGTCCTGGCAGTTGTTTGGCTACAAGTCCCAAGAGTGTCCCTGTGCTTCACACAGCATAACCCAGGGTGGTGGTTCTTTGTGGGATATTCAATTAGGGTGTGAGGCATTGCATTCTCCCAGGTGGGTTATGTGGAGTTAGTGTTGACGGGGTGTGTGAGGAGAACTGCTTGTAACTATGGTCAGTGCTGTGAGTCCTCCTTCCCACCCAGCCAGATATCCCACCATGGAATGTGCTTCCATTGCAGGGAGTGCAAGTTGGCTTTCAGGATGTCAGTCAGTGGTGTCCTGCTGTTGGTTGGTGCACAGTTCCCAGCAGGGCCTTGTGCTCCCCACAACAGAGCACCATTGTCAGACATCTTTGAAGTGGCTTTTCACTCCCTGTGAGGTGTGCATGCTTGAGTGTGATCTTGCTGGGCCATGTGGGTGGGGGATGTTGAGCTGTGACTACCACTCCCATCATGCTATTGCCTCCACCCCACTTCCCAGCATGCCCATACTTACTTGCTTTTGGGTGGACTTCACTGTGTGTGAGTGTGAGAGCAATGGCAAGATGGCTGACAGTGGTGTCCTGCTGTTGGTTGGTGGCCAGTTCCCAGCATGGCCTTGTGCTCCCCACAACAGAGCACCAGTGTCAGACATCTTTGATGGGGCTTTCCACTCTCTGTGGGGTGTGCATGCTTGAGTGTGAGCTTGCTGGGCCATGTGGGTGGGGGATGTTGAGCTGTGACTACCACTCCCATCATGTTATTGCCTCCACCCCACTTCCCAGCATGCCCATACTTACTTGCTTTTGGGTGGACTTCACTGTGTGTGAGTGTGAGAGCAATGGCAAGATGGCTGACAGTGGTGTCCTGCTGTTGGTTGGTGGCCAGTTCCCAGCATGGCCTTGTGCTCCCCACAACAGAGCACCAGTGTCAGACATCTTTGATGGGGCTTTCCACTCTCTGTGAGGTGTGCATGCTTGAGTGTGAGCTTGCTGGGCCATGTGGGTGGGGGATGTTGAGCTGTGACTACCACTCCCATCATGCTATTGCCTCCAACCCCCTTCCCAGCATGCCCATGCTTCCTTCCTTTTGACTCTGCTTCCCTGTGGGGTTGTGTGCCTGTGCTGACAAGATGGCTGACAGTGTTATCCTGGGGTTAGTTTTGCTACAAGTCCCATGTGTGTCCCTGTGCTTCACTCAGCATGACCCAGGGTTGTGGTTCTTTGTGGGATATTTGATTGGAGTGTGAGGCAATGCATTCTCCCAGGTGAGTTGTGTGGAGTTTGTGTTAGGGGTGTGTGTGAGTGGAGCTGCTGGTAACTATGGTCAGGGCTGTGAGTCCTCCTTCCCACCCAGCCAGATATCCCACCATGGAACGTGCTTCCATTGCAGGGAGTGCAAGTTGTCTTTCAGGATGTCAGTCAGTGGTGTCCTGCTGTTGGTTGGTGCACAGTTGCCAGCAGGGCCTTGTGCTCCCCACAGCAGTAGCCAGTGTCAGCCATCTTGTCAGTTCTTTTCCACTCCCTGTGATGTGCACATGGTTCAGGGTGGTGTCATTGGGACAGTTGTGAGGGTGAGCAATATCTGTGACTACCCCTCCCATCATGCTATTGCCTCCACCCCCCTTCCCAGCATGCCCACACTTCCTTCCTTTTGAGTGTACTTCACTGTGTGTGAGTGTGACAGCAATGGCAAGATGGCTGACCGTGGTGTCCTGCTGTTGGTTGGTGCCCAGTTCCCAGCAGGGCCTTGTGCTCCCCACAACATTGCACCAGTGTCAGACATCTTTGATGTGGCTTTTGACTCCCTGTGAGGTGTGCATGCTTGGGTGTGATCTTGCTGGGCCATGTGGGTGGGGGATGTTGGGCTGTGACTACCACTCCCATCATGCTTTTGCCTCCACCCCCCTTCCCAATATGCCCATGCTTCCTTCCTTTTGACTCTGCTTCCCTGTGGGGTTGTGTGCCTGTGCTGACAAGATGGCTGACAGTGTTATCCTGGGGTTAGTTTTGCTACAAGTCCCATGTGTGTCCCTGTGCTTCACACAGCATGACCCAGGGTTGTGGTTCTTTGTGGGATATTTGATTTGTGTGTTTGAGGCAATGCATTCTCCCAGGTGAGTTGTGTGTAGTTTGTGTTAAGGGGGTGTGTGTGAAAAGCTGCTTGTTCATATGGTCTGAGGTGTCAGTCCTCCTTCCCACCCAGCCAGATATCCCACCATGGAACGTGCTTCTATTGCAGGGAGTGCAAGTTGTCTTTCAGGATGTCAGTCAGTGGTGTCCTGCTGTTGGTTGGTGCACAGTTCCCGGCAGGGCCTTGTGCTCCCCACAGCAGTAGCCAGTGTCAGCCATCTTGTCAGTTGTTTTCCACTCCCTGTGATGTGGGCATGGTTCATGGTGGTGTTGATGTGCGCATTGTGAGGGTGGGCAATATCTGTGACTACGACTCCCATGATGCTATTGGCTACACTGACTTGCCCAGCATACACAGAATTCCTTCCTTTCAGTGGGCTTCACTGTGAGGTGGTGTTGTAGTGGTGGCTACATGTCTGGATGTGTTTGTTAGTTATATTTGTGCCACCGCCTAGCTGTAGTTGTAGATGTGTTTGTACATGTGATGACACAGTTACATATCACTATGAGATGGCATGTGTTGTGTTTATCTGACTGACATACACATTTTGGGATGATTCTGTTCTGGTTGGTGTGTATTTGCTAAGGGTGCATGGTTTGACTCTCCCCTTGACAGTGATGTGTGTGTATTGTCGCACAATATTGTGTACATTTGTTGTGTACTCACCAGGCTCTGGGATGTTTTCTAGTCCATATACGCTCACTGGTGGTAGGATGGCCCGCACCTTCTCCTCCCAGGGCCTGAGGTATACTGGTTTGGCAGGAGGGCCACTGCCGGTGTGTTGGCTCAAGAGGTAGTCCTTCTTCAACAGCTCCCTGACCCTCCTGTGCACGTCATACCACCTGTTCTGGATGTCTACCTTTGTGCGCAAACATGGTGATTGTGCGTTCACCCTGTCGACGATCCTCTCCCACATCTTGGTTTTCTGCGACATGGGTGTCTGTTGGACCAGTGTACCAAACAGCTGTGGCTCTACCCTGAGGATCTCATCTACCAGGACTTCCAATTCACTATCTAGGAACTTATGATTCTTCTTTGGGGGCATGGTGATGGGTGGTGATGGTGAGTGATGTGTGTGTTGGTGTGCAGGTGAAGGTGTGTGAGTGTGTGTTTTGCTGGGTGTATGTGAGGGTGCTATTTGTTGAGGTGCTGATGGTGTGTGGCTTGTGTGATGGATGAGCTGTGGGTGTGTGGTTGCTGTCTGTTGAGTGCTGGCAGGTAATTTGAATTTGCAAAGGATCATGGTAGGGATTTGTGTCCTTTATATGGGTGGAGTTGTGGGTGTGTCTTTGTTCCCTGCCCCCCCCCAGTATTTATTGGCTTTGTAATTGCTTGTTTGGCCTTTTTTTGTGTATTTTCCTTTTGTACTTTTTGTGCATGTAGGAGACGTTCTTGTGACCGAGTCGGACCCTGCAGTTGTCTCGTACGAGCTTCTCCGAGTCGTTCACGCTGTGTTTGTGCTGCTTTCTATGCTGCGGACGCGTCGGTCGCGGTGTTTTGGGTTGCTTCGGCTCGCAGTTTTGTATGCGTGTTGGTCGTACGGCTTGTCCTCCGTGCGACTCGGTCGTGTTTTCCACGCGTTGCATCGTACTTGGCGGGTAGGAGTTCGCGGGTACGTTTCGTTCGGGATTGTTCCGGGTGCGTGTCGGTCGGTTCGATTCGCGTGTTTTTCCGGCCGGATTGCTGTTTTCCGCACGGCTCGGTCGTTCGGCTTGTGTTCCGTACGAGTCGGTCGGGTTTTGCACGCTTCTCATCGTACTTTGCGGGTCGGGCTGCACCGGTACGTGTCGGTCGGATAGAATTCCGCCTCCGAGTCGGTCGGTACGTTTTCCGGCCCGAATCGGAATCGACCCCTATATGTTGGATCAGAACAGAATTAGAAGTCAGGAGGCAAAGAGAGAAAGAATAGTGTTTGTAAGCCAATTTTCTGAAAGCAGTAATAGGATTTAGAACATTGTAAATAAAAATTGGAAGATCTTAAATGATGGGCAGGAAGGGAAATTAGATAAACCACTTTTTGCGTTCAGGAAAAATAAAAATATCAGAAATTCTTTGGTGAATACTTACAGAGACTGCAAAAGGGATTCCCAGAATACACTGCAGGGTACTAAAGCCATTGGTAATTACAAATGTGGAACGTGCTCAATTTGCGAACACTGTATGGTGGCAAAGAGCCTTAATTTTAATGGCCAAGTGATCAGTTGTAATAGCCTGAATAATTGCTGCAGCAAGAATCTGATTTATCTCCTGAAATGCCTGTGTGGGCTAGGTTATGTAGGTGAAACTAGCCGCAAACTGCGAGTGAGGGTACTGGAACATAAATAAGCCTTAAGAACAAAAAAAGAAAATGCACCATTGACAGAACACTTTTCCAAGCTAAACCACAGTTGTGATGATGTACGGTGGTTCATATTGGAAAAAATTTCAGGGAACATGAGAGGAGGGGATCTAGATAAGAAAAGGAAACTGAGAGAACAGTGGTATATATGTAAACTGAACACTGTCCAGAATGGCTTGAACTCCAGAGAGGACTGGATGTCCATTATCTCTTAAAACTGCCTCTCCCAGTTAACTGCATGGGGATTAATATTTCTGTTTAAAATTAGGTATAGCTACTGGATCTATAAAGGTCACCTTAGTGGTGAAACTGAAGATACTATCTATAATCTGTTTAGAAAGGGCACCCTTGTGCTAAAAAACAAATAAATAAATTAATTTTTTAATAATGATTGTCTTACAAAATTACGTTATTCAGGTTTCCCTCGAGGCAAGACGTTTTATTATAAGATTGCTGAATGTTGCCATGATGTGGATACTGTCAGGCATGATGATGGCGCCTTGTGCAGTTTTTAATAAAGTTTTCCTGTCGGATTAAAAGCTGTAACAACCACCGGTTCGTGTAGTGCTGAGACGTAGGTCACATGTCTCTCACGCTCACGTTTGTGACATCAGAGGAGTGGGAGGCTTTTTAAGACGCCGACTATGTCGGTATAGCGTTTTATCGGCCGTAGTACAGAGACTGAAGAATTTAAACTAAGCCGGTTCCCTGCACGCGGTGAGTACTGAGACAGGAACGTGGACGGGGATAACATGGAGGAAAATAAATTAAGCAGCGATTTAGATAATGATAGCGAATTGGTGTGGGCACTACAGATTACAGCATCACTATGTGCGAAGTACTGCTAGCGTTCCTGTGTATGACTAATTGATTTACAATGGAGAACGCAGGACTAATAGCGATATATAACACAGCCAGTTTATTACACGGCTGGAATAATTTAAGGTTGTTCATAAGCCTTTTGATTTTATGGTAGAGATATAGCAGTTAGCTAGGATCAAGGTAAAAACTAAAAAGATAATATTTGGTCTTTTTTATTTGTAGTCAAGAAAAAGGGCCATAGTATAATAAAGACCCTCAGGAAAGACGGGCAAATACTAAAGTAAGTTATCGATTTACTTTTAATACAATGTGATTGTGATATTGAGAATTATGGTCTGCTAGATTATATATTTTTGTGTTCTTTTATCCAAATTGTTTAGATTTTAATTACGAATATTCCGCCCCCGTGCAAGAAGGGAAACCGGCTATAAGGCAAACTTAATCATTTGACTGTAGGTGGGTGTAATAAAATATGGAATAATTAGAAGTCAAAACAATTAGAACTAATGAACCACTGCTGGACCTTTAACTAAATACGTGTTATATTTGATCTATACAGGTGCTGACCAGTCTAGCGTAATATGCAACTGGTCCAAGACTCCTAACAGCCTAATCTGTAGCAGACTTTTCATCTAACGAAAGTGCAAATAAGCAAGTAGGTCAAAGTTGTTAATGTGACTATATCAGGTTATTAATTAGAGGCAGGAATATAAGATGGTCCTGTTGACCACTGAATTAAAAGATATATTTGTTTTGTTCTTGTATGTGGTCCCGAAGAAGGTTAAATCAGCTCTGGGCTCCTCCATATAGAAACTTGGACCTACGTATCAGTGGCCAAATAGCGTTCTGATTTTAAAGAACAAAGAACCATAGGTAAGCACTGTACTATACAGTGGCAATGATATCTTGTGTACACAGGATGGTGATGAATGCTCGTATGTATTTGTGAATATTTGGTGGAATAATTGTGATAGATGCATTTGGGGCACTGTTGGGATCAAGAGAATTATTGTTTTGGTATCACAAACTGCAGACGTTTTTTTCTGCCTTTTCTTTTTCTTATTTATAAAGCATGAGTTAGAGTAATAATGGCTTTGTTTATAATTTTGTTTTTAATTATTATAATAATAGTGTTTTAGCACTTATTGATTTAATATATGTGTTTGTATTATAGATGTTTTAATCAGCGGGAGTACAGTTCACTGTAGTCTTGAAAAAGAAGGTTCAACCATACTATACCTTTGAAACGCGTCGACGCCTGTTCACCATAAACTCCTCGCTCTTAATTTACCCTAAATATTGATTAATTACAACATATTAGGGTGATTCTGTATAGCCTTTGGTATTGGTTATGGTACCCAATGACAAAGTTTAATGTCTTCATTAACTCTCGTGTTTTGTGTTTTTAAACAATTTCTGTTTTGTGATAGTCATTTATATTGCTGGTTTTTGAGGGGATAGGAATTTTTTTTTACCTTTCTCCCTGAATGAAATGTTTTTAAATTTTGTATTATATTTTTAATAAATTGATTACTTCAATGTATAATTTGTACGTTTCTGTGCCAATGCATGGACTATTGGTTTGAACAGTGTTCCCTCTGGCTGAATGATTTATACCTGTTGGTCGGAAGAGGACTTTGATTGTGGTGGAATATTGTGAAGTGAGGTTTAAATTACTCCCAAAGGACGTTCCTTTTAGAGTTTCTCTACTATGAGACACAATACAGTCTCCAACTTGCATTTCTTGGTGTACTGTTGTGTATTCCTAATACTACATATTTTGGCGACGAGGATGGCTGTATCAAGTATCTTCCAGGTGGGAAAAAAAAATCAAAGGCGTACTATTTGTCTAGGATGCCCTTGGAGGTTAATGTAACAGAAGAATGGTGGATGATGTTGAATGCGTGGTAGCTCTCATTGGTGATGGGAGCACTGAACAAAATTGCATGATTTCCAAGATGGAGTGGTTAGAAGCTTTAGATTGCAAAGTGTGATCAAGTGTGAGACAACTGGGTGTCCCAAAGAAAGAAATCTAGAATCAAGTTTAAAGCCTTTTGCACATGTATCGGATGAGCTGCCTTTTGTTGATGGTTTCCTGTTAAGACATGTTCTGCTCATTCCACCTTTGACCTTAAGAAAGCCTTTGTTTACATGTCACATGAAGGTCACCTAGGGATAACTGCAATCATACTTAGTCTTAAACAATTTTATTGGTGGCTGGGCATGGATGCTCAGGTGAATAAATGGGTTACTCAGTGCGACACAAATTTAGCTTCAGATAAACACTGGAGAACATCTGAAACCAAATTGCATGCGGTTTCCCTGCCTGATGGTCCATGGGTCAAGGTTTCCATGGACTTTGCTGGACCTTTTGTTTTTGTTGGTTTTGTACAAGAGGTTGATGTTTTATACTTATGAATTGCCTGTGCGTCTCATGTTGCACCACAAGATGCACAGGGATAGTTAGGAATGTTGTTGTTCTTTAATGTTTGCTGGCAGTCTGGCTCCTGGCTCGTTGGAGTGGCTGTTATAATGCTCTCATTCGGACAGCGACTTTGGCGATGCGAGGTGTCAGTCGTTGGCTTCTCTACTATGAGATACAATAAAATCTCCAACTTGCATTTCTTGGGGTGCTGTATATTCCTAATACTACAGTTGATGGCAAGGTTCATTGAAGCGGCAAAGAAAAGAATGGTGCCTCACTCCCAGCAAGGGCCAAAATAAAGCGCTGCATGCAAACGTCCAGTACCC
This sequence comes from Calotriton arnoldi, assembly GCA_963921515.1. NCBI lineage: Eukaryota > Metazoa > Chordata > Amphibia > Caudata > Salamandridae > Calotriton > Calotriton arnoldi. The sequence goes on along the minus strand of CAWUFW010000151.1, from coordinate 815,512 downwards.
AAGCTCCATTAACCTCGTCCAAGTAGGCACCAGAGGAGGAGGGCTCTGGCCTCCCTGTGCTGGGATATCCAGGCATCACAGCCCGGCAGTAAGCCAACAGGCATAGGTGTCCAATACCAGGATTAGTGTGCACACCCTGCATAACCTGAGTTCCGCCCATGACACACCAGGGGCCCAGCACAGTCTCCCAATATGGCGCAGATGAGACACAGGGTGGCATCCATCAGCAATCTAGGCCACGCAGTCCAGTATCACGCTTCACCTGCAGAACTGGCCGAGGCGTTATTGATCCGCCGCTGCAAGGGCCAAGGGTGGGCCTCGAGAAAACTGGACCAGGTGGGGAGTATAAGGATCATGTGTTTGCCATTTAATTTTTTTAAGATATGCAGGTTGGGCTCTTGAACAAGAGGGATAAAAAAATACAATACTAAACAATAGGTCTACATGCAGATACCGGGCGCTTCAAAAGGAGGAGTTAAACTGGGGTCTCTCTTCATGCGTGTCTGGTTAGGGGGAGCCACGCTGCACTGTTAACCCCTTCGCTGCTTCTGTCGGCCAACGGCCGTCGCGAGCACTACCTCCGTAGTGCTGCGCACGTCCGTTGGCCGACGCGGCCCCGCCCACTCAATAAAACCGCCGCACCGCGGCGGAATTGCCGCCGCGGTTAAGTGGTTAACATCTGCTTCCCCAAGCTGGGCTCCAACCGTGAGGAGTCACTCACTGTCTTAATCGGGCACAAAAAAGAAGGTAAAGAGAAACACAGGAATGTTGACTTTGAATTTACAAACTTCCTTCATGTGTGACGCCGAACAGGCACTTATTTTTGACCGGCCTTGACAAAAAAGTAATGTTAAGAATGGTGAAAGGTGCCAAATACACTATAAAATAAATAACAACATGCATCAAACTCCTCCACAGATAAAGTTAACACCATGTAGAGCATGGCTTGAAGCAACAGTGAACGTTTTAGGCGAAGAGAAGCACAGTAGGGAGACAGCTTGAAAACCAGATTTACAGGCCTCTTTACAGAAACGGCACTCGGAGCAAGTGAAGCGCTCGTGTGAAGTGCTCTTAAACAAAGAAAAAAGTAGTTCCTAAAACAGTTCCTAAAATGGGAGCAGTGGATGGATAATAGTAAAATAGGATTTTATTGGTTTTTATTACAGCTGCTATCAATTCATGGCTTTTTACTGTATTATAAGTGATACCCGTCATAATTTGTATGTTCGTTTGTAGCGGAACTTTTATGACAAGAATGTCAAAATACAGTAATAAACGGAACGGATAATAGTAACTAGTCCATGCTCTCGGGGAGGGCTAAACACAGGAAGAGGCATGATGCATGCATGCCATGGACAAATGGAGAGGAAGAATATGAGAGCTACAATGGAGCCAGCATTTGCTGTCTAGCCGAGACCTAAAAAGGCTCAGAGTCAAAGGTGATCAGGCTCGAAGCTCTGTTAGTTAACACTGAGGATGGAGCCACCAGAGGAAATACGAATGGAGGCCCCAACAACTCAGTGAGGCCAGAAGGTGCACCAGGGCAGAGGTGTCATATTAAAAAATTGCAGCTAACCTCTTTGAAGGCTGCACTCTGCTGCAGATCAAAAGACTGCCCAGAAAACTCAGGCACATCTTTTCTAGGGCTGGAATGGGCTCAGTGAAAGAAAATTAAGCTAGAATGGAATCCTGTGGATGTCAAGAACGTGACCTAGATCAAGAACAAGAAAGTCAAGAAGCTGAGGGGTCCCATTTATGATGTATTGAGTGCTTTTAATTCCAAGTCTTCTTCATCTGCTTTGCCCTCGGCTTACCTAGAGAGGGTGACCTGGAATGGGAATGGTTTTGCTTATGTGCTCCACCATGTACCGCTTGGCCTCCTGCTCTCTGTTTCTAATGAATAAGGGAGCATTTATTGCATTACTTGGAGTCTTGTTTAGGCCCCAGAAACCACAGACAAAATTGCAGGTCTGTGACTGCATGACACAGAATCAATCTATAATTCTTTATTAAATTATTAAAATAATCATTGCAGTACGAAATGATACTGAAATAAAATATTACAATAGATCAGAAGAATCCATAAAACAGTTCATATAAAAAAAAGAATGGAATTATGCATATTAACAGTGCCTTTAAAGAAATATCCCACAGATTTACAGACTTCCGTGTTATTTAGCATTTTCAGAAATCAGACAGCTGGTCTACGTTTTTCAATTCTGGGTTTTTCCAGGACAGTAATTAAAAGGCGTTGAATAAACAACTGATAACATTTACAAAAAAAACAATAAATTCAACAAAGATTGTGTGGAAGATTTATCCCTGGGGTAGATGTTAATTGAAACAGACTCGTACTGCCCCAACGGAAAACATAGAAGACAAAGGGGCAGATTAAGATGTCGGTCGGAAAGCCTCTGATTGCAGTTTGGAGGCTTTCCGACTGACATCCTTGGTTTAAACTCCAACCGCCTTAATACAAAGAAGGCGGTCAGTGTTTAAACTGGCTGGTCATCCGGGTGGCTTCCGACTGGCTCAAGGAGCCCGTCGGCCAGTCGGAGGCTGCTCATAATCCCCGTCGTTGGGATTCTGATGTCGATTTCAGACGGGCTTTCCATGTCGGGCTTTCCAACATGGAAAGCCTGTCGGAAAGCGACATAGGGGAACTCTAGCAGGGCCCCCATCCCTCAGCGGCCTCTGGTACGATATCCCATTCTGACAGCCTTTTTTCATGTCGGGAAGACCACCATGAAAAGGTTGTTGGAAACAGAATTTGGGGGCCCCAAACTGGGCCCCAATCCATCGTGGGCCACTGTAAAGTGGCCCTGGGGGCACATGTAGTGCCCCCACTCACCTTCATACACTGTGTGCCATGCACAACATGGTGCATGGACGTGCAGGAGGTGCTTCATACCACTGCAGCTTGTGCTGCGGCCCTCTTTCTTAGCCGCAGCACAAGCCACCGTAGTATGGAGCAGTTTCTGACCGCCAGCACGGCGGTCAAATCATAATGCAGCGGGTCTCCTGATTCGGGGGTCTGACCGACCACCATCGTAATAAGGCCCTATGTCACGTAGAGAACTTCCCTCAGAAAAATGGTACTCGCTGGAACTTAGAATCATGAAGAGAAAATGCAAATCCCTTGAACATAAGTGGCGACAATTTCAAAGTACCCAGGACAAACAAACTTACAAAGAAGAGTTAAATAAATATCATAACGCGCATAAACAAAAGAAAAAGTAATATTTTGTGAAAAGAATTGAGGAAAACAGTAGTTCATCTAGAGAACTTTTCAGAATAGCGAAGGAACTTGCTAATCCTACCTGTCTTTCTCAATCACTCATCCCCTCGGAAGCCCACTGCAACAAAATTAGCAATTTTTTTAACGACAAAATTACCAAAATCTATTCCACTTTCAAAATGCAACCAGCATTAGAGGAGACTAATTAGGAATGTTCATAGCCCCATCCCGACGCAACCTCTTTTTCTGAATTATTTAAACCGATTTCAGAAGAACAGGTGGAAAAAACTAATGAGTGAGGTAAAGTCCGGATTGCCTTTAGACCCCTATCCTCATTTTATCTACTCTCGCTTAGCAACTGTATTGAGCCCATGCTTAACACAGATATTCAATCGCTCATTATCTGAGGCAGTACATCCGGATTCTTGGAAACAAGCGCTGGTAACACCCATAGCAAAAAAAATCTGGCATGGATGTTTCCATTCTCTCCATTTATCAGCCGATTTCCCAAATTCCTTATGTTTCCCAAATTATTGAGAAATTGCTCAATGACCAGCTGACTACCTATTTGGAAAATTTTTTTTAGACCCTTCCCAAACAGGTTTTAGAGGTAAGAATAGTACAGAGTCCACCGTTTTAGCTGTGTTTGATAATATCAGACTACTAGTGGATCAGGTCAAAGCCTGATACTACTAGATCAATCAGTGGCTTTTGATACGGTGTCATGCAACTTACTGATGGAAAAACTGCATGAATGTGGACTCCACTCTAAAATGTTACAATGGTTTAGTTATTTTCTAAAGAAATAGGACTCAGACAGTACAGTTTGGCTCCTGTAAATCATGCCCCCAGGCAGCCAGATGTTGTGCCCCACAGGGCTCATCATTGAGCCCAACACTTTTTTTAATGTGTACGTTTCCCCCCAGGCAAAGACTGTGAAAAAATGGGATTTCGACATGTGCTCCTACGCGGATGATACACAGTTATTGATATCCATAGGAGAAAGACATGATGCTACTAGAGATAAATTGGTTAACTGCCTATTAGAAGTTGCAAATTCAATGACTGATCACTGCCTCAAACTTAATGCTGAGAAGTCGTAGATCTTACTTTTCGGGGGGGGGGGGGGAGGAGTCTGATTTGGGACTCCTCTTGGTGGCTGCCCCTATTGGGAGCTGAGCCAGAGCCCTAGAAGGTAGCAAAAAATCTGAGAGTGCTAATAGACAATTTGTTATCCATGCACAAACAGGTTAAGGCCACCTGTGGTAAATGTTTTGCTATTTTAAAACTATTGAGGAGACTCTTTAACTGGATTCCAGTCAAATGGAGAAAAAACAAAGTCCAGGTTCTCATAACAAGTAGACTGGACTATGGGAATGCTTTGTATGTAGGTATGGCAGACTATCTGTTTTTTTTACTTTAGGTAACACAAAATGCAGCGGCCATATTGACTTGTAAAAAAGACAGATATAGTTCTGCATCCGCTTGTCTAGCAACTCTACATTGGTTGCCCAGGCGCCAAAGAGTGAATTTTAAACTACTCTGCCATACACATTAAGCTCTGTATAAAACAGGCTCAGTCACCCTTCAGAACAGAATAGAATTTTACACTCCAACACACAACCTGAGATCTAATAATCTTGCATAAGCAAAAACAAGGCACATAAAAAAAGTCAGGGCAGGAGGCCGCGCATTTTCACATCTGGCGGCTATTAAGTGGAATAAGCTACAGTTGCATTTGCGTCTCACCAAAGAACATTTGGGATTCAGAAAGAAATTAAAAACATGGTTGTTTAGGACTTCAAGACACCTGCTTGTTTGCTGTTAACTACCTCTACAAACAACAGGGAGGTAGGATAGCACCGTGATGTCACCTTGGGGATGATTGATGTGCTTTATAAAAACTTTAAAATAAATGAATAAATACAATTTTATCTGGGGCATGAACTGACCATGCTCTATCAAGAATGAATTAAGAATGTTAATAAACAGTAAAAACAAGATAGGTGCAAAAACACATCCTTGATGGAACCCTCAGTCACGTGAAAAAGCTTTGGTGCGCTCCCCTCCTCCAAATCTAACAGAGCCTGAAGGAGGTCGATCAAAACCTGGTCCAGATCCATGCTGGATACAAGGCCCCAGACCTTAGTCTGATTTACTTGGTCATAGCACTACTGAGGGGGAAACAGCCACTACAACGCGGCTGTTTCCACGCATACCCTTAACCACGCATGCGTGGTTACCACGCATAGCCTTTACCACGCATAGCCTTTACTACGAGATACGTAGTAAAGGAATGTGTGTTAAAGGTACAAGCTCTCGTTTGGATGACAGCGATGTCGAGTGCACCTGTGACATTTAACAAATGAATGATTGCCTTTAATTATCAGCTCGCCCTCATTTGGAATGTAACACCTAACCTTCACTGAACAAGCTAATGGCCAAAAAATGCGGACTTTCATTCACTTCGAAATGATCATTAAAAAGAATTTCCATTAAAAAAACGCAGCTCACCAGCATGGTGTTTATTGTCCGTTACATTTTTAAATAATCCCTTCTATTCAAATCCTCACAATATGATCATGTCACCTCTTTCCGTCGCTTTCACAGACACAAAACATTTATTGGTGAAAGATGTGGAGGCTATCGGCGTCGTTAGAGGAAACGGAAAGACACTTACGCTTCCTCTTTACGACGTGCACCGCACCTCGGAAGAGCGAGGAGAGGAGAAGTCGTGAAGAGGTAAGGGGGATTTTAGTTAAAAAAAAAAATAATTTAAGGGCTGAGGGGGTTGTGTCGTGCAGGGGTCCGTTTTTAGGGTTCAGGGGAGGGGTATTTGTTAGAAGGGTTTGTGGGTGGGGGAATCACGCAGGGCAACATTTTTAGGGTTCCGGGCAGGGGTATTTCTTAGAAGGATTGGGGGCTGGGGGTCGCGCAGGGGAGGGGTATTTTAAAAAAAATTATCTGAGGGCTGGAGGGGGGAGGGCGCAAGGGAGCGTTATAGGAATTGGGGCAGGGGTCTGAGATAACCTTTACCATGAATATGCCCTTACCATGCATGGTTTTACAACGAAAATCGTTGTAAGGGTATGCGTGGTAATGGCATTCGCATTGTTACGCATGCGTGGAAAGGCATGCGTTGCAACGGAATGCGTTGTAACGTCATACAACCCTACTGAGGTCCATCAAGGTTAAATATATGGGACACCCCTTCGCTACAGTGTATTTTCTCACTAACAAGTATAGATTTAGGCACTGTTCTATTGTCCTGAGCCCTTCCCTAAATCCACACTGGACCTCAGAAAGAATCTTAGATTCAGCCATCCAAGCAGATATTCTATGTAGCACAACACAACCAACAAACTTGACCATAGAATCCAGCAAGGAGATAAAACTATAGTATTGAGGTTGTGTTCCCGATTTCCCTTTTTTGAATACCAACTATTATACCTGAAAGCCATGAAGTAGGTAACCTGCTGCTACAAGTCACATTTAGGGAGCTGGTGATAACCGGTGCCCATAGATCAATATTAAACCTTGACCTCCAGATCCCCCAGATGAGCTTCCCACCCTAAAGTGGAGGCATCCGTTATCACTGTTGCCACTGGAGAAGGAGGTTGAAACGGCTTCCCTTGAGACAGGTTGTCCGAGACACTCCACCATAACAGCTCCACTGCAGTGCTCTGGAGATCTTGACCACCTCCTTGAGATCTCCGTTGTGTTGAAACCACTGCCTGTGGAGGAACGACTGGAGGGCCCTCATGTGCCAGCGTGCATGGTTGACCAACAGTATGCAGGAAGCGAACAGACCGAGCAGGCGCAAGACCTTCAGGACTGAAACAACCGCTCCATCGTGAAAAAGTTGAATCATAGCCTGGATGTCTTGAATCCTCTGCAGAGGCGGGACGGCACAACTCACAGTAGTGTCCAGTACTGCCCCTATGAACAGGCTGCGCTGAGAGGGCACCAGGTGAGATTTGGTTATGTTTATCGAAAAACCCAAGTCGAACAACAGACGCGTTGTTACTTGCAAATGATGAAGCACCATCTCTGGCGACTTTGCTTTGAGCAGCCAGATAGGGAAAAACTGAAATATCCGATTTTCTGAGATGTGCTGCTACCACTGCCATCACCTTTGTGAAGACCCGAGGTGCTGAAGTAAGACCGAACGGAAAGACCGCAAACTGGAAGTGTTGAGACCCCACCGTAAAATGGAGATACTTCTGATGCGACTTCAGGATGGGAATATGAAAATATGCACCCTGCAAATCGATCGACACCATTCAGTATTCCTGCTACAACGCCAGAAGAACCTGAGCTAGGGTCAACATCTTGAACATCTTTTGCTTTAGGTAAAAATTCAAGATCCTGACGTCTAGGATCGGCCTCAATCGACTGTCCTTTTTGGGCATCAGGAAGTACAGGGAGTAGAATCCCTGCCCCCTTTCCTGCTCGGGAACAACCTCTATCGCACCTTTCTGCAGCAAAGATAGAACCTCCTGCTGTAGTAGCAACATGTGCTCCTCTGAGCACCAACCCTGGCGAGGGGAAAAGGAGGGGGAAACTCCCGGACGGGTAGGGCATACCCATTCTCTACGAGATTCAACACCCAGAGATCTGAAGTGACAGACCTCCAATTTTGTAGAAAATGGGACACCCGACCTTCCACAGCACCAACATGCTCTAGGATGGAGGAGCTAGAGCTGCTTTCCTGCTGTACCAGTTGGAGGGGCAGGAAAGGAGGAAGAAGAGGAGACTTGCTGCCGAGCTGTGCCTCGCAGACGACCTCTACCTTTTCCCCTGTATGACCTGTACAGAGGGTTCGCTTGTTGCTGCTGTTGCGGCTGCTGCTGCTTGGCTCGAAAGGATGAAGTCCTGCCAAATCCATGAAACCTATGGTATCCAAAACCCCTGGACTGGGACTGGAGACCCAACGATCTCGCTGTGGCTCTGCTATCTTTAAAGCACTGTAACACCGAGTCCGCTTTGGTGCCAAAAAGGTGAGGACCATCAAAAGGTCCAATAGGGTAGCCTGTACATCCGGTGAAAACCCAGACCCCCTTAGCCAAGCATGCCTCCTGATTGCAACAGAGGAACCCATTACCCTGGCAACAGGGTCCGCAGTGTCCAGCCCAGATTGAATGACCTGACGGGCCGCAACTGGAGTATCAGAAAGAACTTCTGCGAATGGTCCGGAAGCTTCGGGAGTACCTCCCTCACCGAGTCCATCAGAGCATGGATATAGCGACCCAACAGGCATGTCGCATTCATTGATTTCAGAGCCATACTAGCCAAAGAAAATACTTTCTTTGCCGATTGCTCCATTCGTTTGGACTCTCTATCTGCAGGCGTAGATGGGAATGAGCCTGCAGACCGTTTAGAGGAGCACGATGCCTGGACTACCAAACTCTCAGGAGACGGGTGGGTAGAAAGGAAAGCAGGATCTCTCTGAGCCACCTTATACCTCCTCGCCACAGACCTGGGCACCGCAGGAGCAGTCACACCTCCAAGATAGGCTCAGGCAAAGCCTCATTAAAAGGAAGCAGGGGTTCCGAGACAGAAGAAGGGGAATGAAGTACCTCCGTTAAAATGTTAGATTTAAGTTCTGCAGTAGGCAATGGCAAATCCAGCAGAGACGCTGCCTTCCTTATTACAGAATGATATGAAGACACCTCCTGCATTTGAAGGCCTTCGGTGAGGAGAGCTCCCATTCAGGAGATGTGTCCAGGCCACTAGCCTCCTGTAGGCCCTCAAACTCTTGTACAGGGTCAACAATCTCACCCTCTTCAGCCTCCTCCTGCTGCTCTTGATACTCCTCCTCTTCCATCAGCCTTTGTGCTTCCCTTCTGGATCTCATCCTTGGGACCGGCGTCGGCGGCGCCAGATGTGGCGTCAATGACTTCGGGACCGGCGTCGATGGAAGTTCCACTGGGATAGTAGAAGACGCCGGACGAGGTCGTGTCGGCACCGGACCGGAGCCAGATGGCGTTGGAGATGATCCGTCCAAGGGCACTCTTCCCTCCAGGGACTGCACCGGCGTTGAGCACCTTGGAGTCGGGAGAGGCCAACTCCCCAGAGCCATTGGCATATAAGGCATGACAGGTTCCTGAGGGAAGTGGGGTGGCAAACCTCCAAGGGAGTAAGCCAGCGGACCCATGGGGCCAACTGGCGCATCAGCAGGGTTAGCTGCTCTTGCAAAGATCGCATTAAGGAAATGCGACGGATCCGTACCTGAAGCCGGAAAGGCTGGATACCCTGGATCCGGTACCACTGGTTCTGAGACCGCTCGAGGAGGCAATCTAATTGGCTCCGGCGCCAGAGACCCTGGAGCCAGGGGTGGAGTGGTCGGCGGCAGAGGCGTTGTTTCTCTGGGCGCCGGTGAAGCTCTTGGAGCCAGAGACTGGGCCGGAGTCATGTGAGGGGAAGAAGGGGCTTCGTCCTTGCGGTGACTTCAGAGAACCGGAGACCCTGACTTCTGTGTTTCATCCTTTGATGACCGACGTCGAGATCCATGGCGCTGCTTCTTTTTATGTTTCCTTGACGACTTTGAGGTATGCGGAGTCGGTGACTTGGACCTGGATCTCGACCTCCTTCGACTTCTTTTCTGTTGTTTCGCCTTGGCCATAAACAGCTTGGCCTCCCTCTCCTTTAAGGCTTTGGGGTTCATGCGCCTGCATGACAAACACTCCACGACGTCATGGTCCGACGAGAGGCACCATAAACAATCTTTATGGGGGTCAGTAATCGACATCTGACCCCCACATTCCCTGCATGTCTTAAAACCAGACTTCCTCTGGGTAGCCATGATCGTTGCTACAAATACACAAAGTACTTGTGTTGTAATCTGTTTCGTAAATTGCAACCCGCCTTATGTTTACCACATCTTTCCTTCTTTTTTCCTTTTGGTACAGTCCTCCCCACCACCCCCCTTTCCCTTTATACAATGGAATGTTCCATGAGAGTTGACATTGGAATGTTGGGCACTCTCTGACTGTGGAGAGCGGATGACCAGAATAAAGAGTTCTACTTACCTCGTCTTTGTTTCTTCGCTTCTTTGGAATTCTAACACTGGCGACGATCCTGTGCAGGGGGCAGCTGGTCATCTCCCCTTTCAGTACTCTCTCCAAGACGTTAAAGTGCCGTGACTTCTCTGTGACCTCCGTGTCAAGCGTTCCTAGGCTGGTGAATTCATCCATCACCTTCAGCTGGACAGAGTGTGAGCCACAGCCCCTGTGGGAGTTCTATATTTGTAAAAAGGGTGGCATCACGATCCCGAGTCGCCTGCTGTCTCGCCCTCCAGTCCTCTCGTGAGCAGCATCTCTGAGTGAAACTCCCCTCTTTTTCCAGTGACGGGAGCGTAATCTCAGGTGAATTCCTCACATAACGGCAGGCACTGCTGGGTCTGTCAATCAGCGTCCCAGCGTGTGTCTACGTATCGCCTCCTCAGCTGTGCTTATCCCGGTTCGCCTGCCGTCTCGCCCTCCAGCCTCACATGAGCAGCATTCCAGAGTGAGCTTCTTCACAGCGAAAGGCACTGCGGGTTCATCTAGTCTGAGTTGCAAGACTAACCTACGCTTCGGCCCTCAGCTGTTTCCTCATCCGGCGTGAAATCTTCCTGTCAGCGAGGGTGGCCCCTTTGAAATTGAAATTCCTTCAGCGCTTGCGGAGACTCCTCTTCCGGCGCTCCAGCCATCCCGCCGTGAGGAGATCCCGGGCAGCGCCCCTGCTGGTGACATCCGTGTTCGGTGCACCCTCCTTTCCTCAGCCGGCCCGGCACTAAGGTATTCCTGTCAGCGCTTCAGTCTCCGGACTCCGCAGCTGCCCTGACTGTGCCACAGTCCGTCCAGTGTTGTCCTGCAGGAGGAGTTCCCTCTGTGGGTGCTCCGTCATTGCAGCACGGTGAGGAACATTCCTTCATCAAGTAAGAGTTCTCCTTGCCACCCTGTGCGTGTTACTCCTCACGGTGATACGCACACCTGCTACAACGCCTCATTTCTTCACGTGAACCTACATAGTCCATAACCTCTTGCTTTTTCCACTTTTTGCGTCCTTGATGCAACCTGCACGGTGACACGCTCACCTCCCAGTGCGTGTTACCTGCCACGGTGGTACGCACACCGGTACTTTATACTTCAACGTGGAATGTTGTAATTGTATATTAGCTCTACTAGTGACCCCTTAGCTTTTCTAGGAGCCAGCCTATTAGTCACGTTCACCACTGTGTTCCCTCCTCTTCAATACATGGATGCTGGATAGGATTTTGCACCTTTAGACTACAGTCACCTGGCACATTATAGTGACACTCACCTTTCAGGCTTTATTCCTCTTCATTCCCTGTGACAGTGTTCCAGCCCTACCTTTCACAGACTTATGCACGCTATTGTGGGTTTCCATTAGGCAGTGTACTTCTCTTAGCACCCTTACCCTCTCCTCAGCACCCCTGTGCCTCCTTGTATCTCATACCCCTAACCCTAGTCACCTCATCATGGGTACTCCAGGCATTAGCCAACCACCATCTTTTTTAAGTGAAAGTGGAGAACCAGAAATTCACTGGAAAGAGTGGACAAAGTTATTTGAGTCCTACCTGATTGCCATGTGGGGAGAAAGGTTTTCGGCAGTACGCAAGCAACATATTCTACTACATAACCTGGGGGTGTATGGTCGCAAGGTGTACGAGACATTACCAGAACCAGAAGTCGAAGAGGATGATGATGATCTATAAGTGTATGACATTACTCTTACGAAATTGGAAAAGCATTTTGGGGACAAAGTAATCGTAGTTCTTGAGCGCCACAAGTTCTTTAATCGTGTGCAGGGCAAGAATGAATCTATCAAAAGCTACATAGCGATATTGAGGGGACTCACCCAACTATGTGATTTTGGTGAACTCAATGACTCCCTTATAAGGGATCAATTAGTTAGATGCACGAGTAACAGTAGGATACAAGAGAAATTACTAGCAAAAAATCCCACACTCGAAGAGGCAATTTCCTTGGCTCAAGCCATCGAGCACACAGCCAAATGCTTGAAAGACATAAAAGTTACTGAGGAAGTGGTTGCTTCTGTACAACAAGTAGAAGAACCACACAGCAATATTCTCAAGGTAAAAAACAAAGGGGAGCCCATCAACAAGCCCATGAGAGAAAACCTTGGTTTAAAATGTTATAGATGCGGCAGTAATAATCACTTGGCCAACAGTCCACACTGTTCTGCCCGCAGGGCCACATGCAAGAGGTGTAACAGGAGAGGTAATTTGGCCAGAGTTTGTAGGGATGGGGACAACAGCCAAGTCAAGGTGGTTAATGTAGAAAGTGAACAACACCAGAAATTCGTATTCCAAGTGAAAGGTGAGGGTGGTAATACCAAACCTGACTATCCTAAATGTATGGTTTTACTCAACAACAAGCCTATAGAAATGTTTGCAGACGCTTGTTCCCCCTTCACCCTATTAAATCTAGATGATTACAAAAGATATTTGGGAGATCTAAGTGCAGAGATAAGCAAACCTGACATTACTCCTGAGGGCTATACCAGAGACCCCATTCCCCTTGTAGGTATGATGAAAGTACACATACACTTTAAAGGGAGATCCACTGTAGGTAAGGTGAATCTGGTAAAGAAAGGGTCCAACCTTCTTGGCTGGCAACACCAGAAGAAGTTGGGCATTATACTTGACCCCAACAATAAAAATCAGGTTATCCTGGTGGAAGATTCCAACAGGAGTGACACAATATGTGATGACTTCCCAGGACTTTTTGCGGACAAACTGGGGCTGTTGAGAGGTTTCCAACACAAAATAAAAGTTAAACAAGGAGCCAAGCCTGTGGTTCACAGAACACGTCCTGTTCCCCTCCTCATGAGACAGCCCCTCAAAAATGAGCTGGACAGGTTGTGTGGGATGGGTGTCATCCAACCCATTGAATCTTCGGAGTGGTTGGCACCCATAGTCATAGCTTCTAAGGCCAATGGGGAAGGCATCCGCCTCTGCGTTGACCTGCGCAGCCTAAATGACAATATTTGGGTAGAAAGATTCCCCCTCCCCAATATAAATGAAATTTTGAGCACCATGGGGGAAGCCAAGTTTTTCTCAGTCATCGACCTATCAATGGCGTACCACCAAGTGGAACTACACCCTGAATCTAGACCCTTAACAGCGTTCACCTCCCCCTTTGGAGCATATATGTTTGTTAGGATGCCCCTTGGACTTGCCTCTGCTGCGGCAGCTTTCCAGAAAATGATGCAGCAAGTACTCACGTGCATCACTAACACCATGTGCTTCCAAGATGACATATTGATTTACGGGTCATCTGCTGAAGAACATGATATCACCTGCCCTGGGGTCCTTTGACCCTAGAAAGAAAACCATACTGAGCACCGACGCTTCTAACAAAGGTTTGGGGGCAACATTATCCCAAAAAGGGGAGAGTGGTGAGACGATTATAGCCTTTGCATCTCGGTCTTTGAGTCAAACTGAACGCAACTACTCAGTCATTGAGAGAGAAGCCTTGGCGTGTTTTTGGGCCATTAATCATTTTAAAAAAGTTCTTTGGGCACCAAATTCACCGTCCGCACAGACCACAAACCCCTAACATTTATGTTTTCACCCAAACAAGTTCAATGTAATTCTCCACGTATAGCCAAGTGGTTCCTGGGTTTGGAAAACTTTTGCTTTAGAGTCGAATACTTGCCGGGACTGGAAAATGTGGTGGCGGATTACTTATCAAGGTCTCCCCTAAACACCAATACTCAAGAAGAACAATTGGATGTTCCCGTTTTAGCCATCCAACTACCGTCCTTGACCAAAGAAGAATGGGAAGAAGGCATGAGAAAAGATGCCAAAATGAACACATTGAAAGAGTTAATAGTCAATGGATGGCCGGAAAAGTGCAATGAAGTTGATGAAGCTATGAAGGAGTTTTGGGAAGTAAGACACAAACTGACCATTATAGACGATAAAGTGTATCGCAGTAAGAAAATTGTTCCACCTTCCGACCTCAAAAACAAAATAATAGACCTGGTCCATGAGGGGCACTTAGAAAGAAGCATCACAAAAAACAAAGTGAGAAATAATTTCTGTTTCCTAAAATGGACTCAATGGTGGTGATGAAAGTCAAAGAATGTATCAGTTGTGCAAAAAGTGACAAAACAAAGACCCTGCACAAAGTCCCTTTGTCCCCAGTGGAAGTACCCGTTGTGCCATGGACATAATTGGCCCAATGGAAGCATTGGGGCCCCCAAAAGAGATTCATGTTCGTTCTGATATACTATACCTCCCACTGGATCAATGTCAAATTCACGCCCTCTACCTCAACGAACAGCCTCACCACGTTCTTAAAAACTGTCTTTTGCAATGAAGGAATACCAGCTGTTCTAGTTACAGACAAGGGAGTGAAATTCTATTACAGGACCGGAGGCTTCTGATTATGCTTCTCTTTCTATTTTATTGCCACTCACAGCAGCCAATCAAAACGTTTTTGTATGCAATAAAAACTACATTTCCCATGATGCTTTACCCATACATCACTTCCTGTATGACCCTATAAGAGCCACCATGCCCATTAGCTGAGCCTCTTTCTTTGCTGCTCACGCAGAAGTTAAGTTGCATTGCAGGTTTATACATTGATTATCATGCGCTTAATTGGTTTATACTGCGATTTTTAGGCTGATTGATGTTGCGCGCTTGCGCTCTGTATTGTTGTTAGCCCATTTGGGCAGGCTAATTGCAGACGTTACATTCGTTCATGACCGCTTGGTAAAGACTGAGCATATAGTAACTTTGTTACGCTAAGCCTTTAATGTTGTGGTCTGCACTAGGTGTAGGCCTGACTTACATTGCTGTTATTTCTCTTACTTTTACATTTCTGCATTAATTGTATGTGCACGCGTTCGCGCTGGGAGCTTTAGCCCGACCGGGCACAGATTCAGGGCACTCCCGCGGGAGCGGAGATGCTGCGATGTCCTTACTTGACTGCATGGTTGCGTGTATGTGCGCGCAATGGCGCTGGGAGACTGGCCGACTGGGCACACAATCAGGACGCTCCCGCGGGAGCGAAGGTACCGCGCTGTCACCGGCAGCGTTCAAAGTGATCTTTGGGGGATATCCCTTTGTTGTTCACTGCGCGGTCTCGCGCTTATACCGCCAAAGGCTTCCCCTAATTGCCGAGTGCGGGATTGAGCCGATAAAGCTCCGACGTGCGTAGCCCAATTGGGCTTTATTTGGGCGTTTTTGTGCTACGCACGTTGCACGCGCCCCCTATGCTTGCTCCGAGTCTCATATTGCCTCGAGCTTTACATGGAGCAGTTTTACCCTTACGCCTACCAGGCTGCAACAATAAGTTGGCCCTTGGAGTGCGCACATGCTTCTAGTATTGGATGGCTCTTACGCCCTTGTGGGCTGCAATAATTTAGATTACAGCACTGCTGAGGAGCTAGGTACATTATTCAAAATTCTTGTGTGCATGGGGTTGGCTCCCCCCCTGACTCCTCCTGCATTCTGTGCTTTGCACTACAATATGACATATAGACACCCTTAAGCATTGAGTGGGTGAGAGATAAGGAGGATGAGGTCTACCCTTAGGAGCAGCAGGAAAGTCTCCTAGATAAAAACTTTGTCGACGCTCTGGATGTCGCCGTCCAAGAGTCGGCCAACAGGGCCACAGAGAAGGCAGTCCCTAGCACTGTGCAGCAAGCCTTGGTAGCCGCCTTAAACCTATTATTAAGCAACTACAATCTTTTGCGATAGGACATGGATCTCACGTCCCTGCTCATCTCCATTCTGGAGAGGCCACAGGCTAGCCCAAGTCAGGGCCATGGCCACACGCTGACCCGCTCGCATGCTTACCTAAGGCTAATGCTCCTAATCATGAGCAGTTCAACCCCTCTAATCCGGTGGTGGTAAAGCGAAACGCTAAGAGAAGGTGCACATAGACACGGACACCACGGGCACGGACTTCACTGATGAGGAGGCTCCTCCCAAGAAAGATCTAAGCAGGCTGTAGATACCACACCTGATAACCTACTCCATTCACATTCAATCCGGCGGATATTGGGCATCCGCGCTCGTCCGACTGGGCTCCACTCTAGAGGTGGCAGACTATCTTCATGTTAACCTAAGGAAGGGATTCCACAATGATGTGCGCAATAGACTGCGCTTAGAGTGCCACGGCCAGATATTCCAGAATAAGGTGGCGGAGACGTGACATTGACGCCAGTCTCCTCATCTTTCTTAACCATTTTGGTGCTTGTGTCGGCCAATGGCCGACGCAAGCACTACCTCCCTGGTGCTGCGAACGTCCATTGGACGTCACCAGGGAGGGCCCTAATTAATCGTCCGGTGCATCGCACCGGAGATTCCTTTTATTTCATTTTCCCTGGGGAGACGCGGAAGGCTTTCCGCGTCTTCCCCGCCCCCTCCCGCCCATCTGTGACGCTCAGCGCGCCGCGAGGTGCTCTGACGTCACTGATTTTCCCACCGGAGCCGAGGACAGCAGCAGGTAAGGCCGCGCTCGACTCCGATGGGGAAATCTGGCCGGAAACGGCCTCCCCAGCTTTCAGGGAGGCCTCGTTTGAAAGGGGAGAGTCTCCCCTTTCAAACGAGGCCTTGCTGAAAGGGTTTCCTGGCCGTGGATCGCGGCAGCGCTGCGATCCACGGCCAGGAAACCCCACTAGACACCAGGGATGTCTTTGGGGGGGTCGGCCCTCGTGGTAATGGGTCGCCCCCCCCCCCGGGGGCATATTTAATAAATTAAATTCCTGGCTTTTCCTGGGGGGCGCGATCACCCCCAAAACTGTTAAAAAATTAAGTTTGAAACATTTTTTTTTTTTTTTTAAATGGCGGCGATATTGGCAGGGAGTCGGTCCTTCTGCTCAGTGGCCGACCCCCTGTGGGGGCAATTTTATTTTATAAAAAACCATGTGCTTTCCGTGGGGGCCACAATCGGCTCCCAGGGGAGCCATAGGCATGCACATAACAAAGTGCATATAATGTAAATAGGTCAGTGGGTTACTGCTTCTGTGCCCTTTTGTTTTTCGTGGTTTTCCAGTTGAATTCCTAATATAGAACATTGGGCTATAAACTGTCATACTAATGCTGCATGTAAACTTCAATGTATATGTTAGAGCTTTATGTTTTTTTCCCAGTCTTTCATCATCCTAATCTTGTGAAAAGGGTTCATTTGGGTAGAAAATAATTCTTATTATGAAAGAGAACCCCTAACAATGATGGTACGTTTTAAATTCTGGATTTGTGCTTTCCCAGAATAAGGACTCAAACTATATTGCCTGCCAGTATAGATGACATGTTACTCCTACACTACACCTTGTCCTGTCTGATGTAGCATTTCCTATAAACTGATGTAAGATTGTCTCTGTGCAATGTGTGTGTGTGTGTGGTGTAAAGTGCTCTGACACCGTACACTGGTGTGAGTGTTGCTATGAAACTAAATGAATCTGAGAGACAGTGGTTATTGAGACTTGAGGGGCACTGTTAAATGGTGCTAGTGAGGGAATCCGTGGCAGAGGTGGTCATTGGTGGGGCACCAGTAGACATTGTCGCACAGGGTGCCACCAGCGCTAATGCCGGCCCTGGAGTGAATGATATATGTATATATATATATATAGATATGTATATATATATATATATATATATATAGATACATGTACTCTTTGACTGCTGGCCATTAATTAAAACAACTTTTGATACCTGCTTTCTCGACTGGAGGGCTTCCTTTGTGCTATAATACGGCATGATTTTCATTTGGAATAGTTAGGCGGTGACGTCGCTAGGAAGCCCTGGCCCACCTGGAAGGGCGCCTTTTGTCGTCATGATGCATATGGAGATATATATATATATATATATATTCAGAAACACAAAGGATGCCGCACTCCAGAGATTGGTGTCAGAGTTCCTTTATTTTCACCACGACTGGTGGTAGTAGCGGTGAAAATAAAGCAACTCTGAAACCTGTCTCTGGAGTGCGGCATCCTTTGTGTTTCTGAATTTAAATATCGGGTAAGGATTCTACCTGTTGCTTCCTGCACCAGGTATTGAGCGCGCTGACATTGGGAATTAATTGTTATATATATATAAATATTTATTTACAGAGATATTTATCAGTGCTGAAATTATGAGACTGTGAAAGAACTATAATGAGTCTCTTTGAAGTTACCTGAAAGACAGTAAAGTGTGGTACTGCTGCAGAGTGCTAGATAGAGATATCTGACTTTTGTGTAGTGGCAGTTTTGACGCCATAAAGGGTATGCTGAAACGAACAGATCTGTATTATGTAGACAGTGGATTAGTAAAGCCACGCAGTAGAAACACTTTGAAACAGATTAAATGTATGTGAGAGAGGGGCTATGGAGAGATGAGGGGCACGTTTGCAAGGATGGTAGTGGGCGCATCAAAGGAGGTCATAGTGTGCAATTGTAAAGCACACGTTCACCCGTAGGCATCTTGACACCAAAATGATGGTCGCACTGGCTTCCACCGGCGCTAAAAGGCTGCGATGATGAGTATGTGGCAAAGTAAAGTAATACTGTGTCTTTTTTCTCTCTTTCTTAGTCTTTTTGGAGAGCGTTCGGATTTCGCAAAGGTAAGGTGACTTCGTCATTATTGACCGTTAAACACTTCATTCACGCACACACCCACCTACACTTTAAAACAAACAACCTATCTGCCTTCTACGTAGGATAGTGTTTTAAAAGGATAGTTTGAGGCACTAGCAGAGATGGCCTATCGTTGGATGAATGCTGCCCAGGCCCTAAATCTGGTTCTGGAGTCCAGCTCTGAGGCAGGATCAGAGACTGAGACAGCAGATACTGAGACAGCATCTGAGGGAGAGGACAATGGAGCCGAATCTGGGAGTGATTTTTCAGTCGGCGCAGTTCCATCCGATGACTCATCGTCCAGCGATTCTGAAGGAGACGATGTCAGTCGTGCTGTCCCTTTGCCAGCACAGTCTGTGCAGCATGACACCGGTAACAGGTTAGAGCAACCCAGAGTGCAGGCACGTGCGGCCGCAAGCACAGACGGAGTGCTGTCTTGGCAGCCTCCCAATTTAGTTCAGCCCCAAATTCCGCCTTTCACTGGTGCCGCTGGATGTAAAGTCGATACGGCAATTTTTTTGCCAATTGACTACTTCCATCTCTTTTTGAATGTTGACTTCCTTGACGAAATTGTGCAGCAAACAAATTTGCGTGCCGAACAATTTCTGAGGGAGCAAGGAGGCACTCTTGGGCCTCATTCTAGGACGCGCAAGTGGACTCCCACTTCTTTAGGGGAGTTGAAGATATTTTTGGGCCTCACACTTAAAATGGGGGTAGTGCATAAACCAACCTTGCTATCCTACTGGTCCACTCGCACGGTTTGGTTAACCCCCATCTTCGCACCATACATGAGCAGAGATCGTTTTTTGCTATTGCAGCGCATGCTGCATTTCAATGACAATTCTGCTGCATTGTCCCAGGACCATCCAGACCATGACAGGTTGTTCAAAATTCGGCCTGTCGTGGAACATTTGTCTGCCAGGTTTCCAGAGGTTTATACTCCTGGAAAGAATATAGCCATTGATGAGTCCTTGATCTTGTATAAAGGGCGGCTGCTGTTTAGGCAGTACATTCCGAGCAAACGCGCTCGCTATGGCATCAAGCTATACATTCTGTGTGAGAGCTCGACTGGCTATGTGTACAGCTTGAGAGTGTATACAGGGAAGGACACAAGTCTTAACCCTGTAGGTTGCCCTCCCAACCTAGGGGTCACAGGAAAGATTGTATGGGAGCTTGTCCAGCCACTTCTTCACAAAGGTTATAACCTTTATGTGGACAATTTCTATACAGGAGTAGAGCTGTTTAGTGAGCTCTACAAAGCTGGCACCGTGGCTTGCGGTACAATTCGTTGTCGCCGCAAAGGATTCCCGCAGGAGCTTGTTTGCAAGAAGCTCCAGAAATCCCAGAGCACTGCGTTGCGTTCCAAAGAACTGCTCGCAGTCAAGTTCTCAGATAGGCGTGACGTGTACGTGCTCACTACAATTCATGCTGAGAGCACTTCCCCTGTCACGGTTTGGGGTCAGATGGCCGAAGTCCACAAGCCCACCTGTATACTTGATTACAACAAGTACATGGGCGGAGTGAACAAGAACGACCAGATTCTTCAGCCATACAATGCGAGTCATAAAACTTGCACTTGGTATAAGAAACTGTTTACGCACCTGATCCAGATGGCAACATACAATGCGTATGTTGTTTATCGTGAGACCACCACAGGAAGACTCATGTCTTTCCTTGACTTTCAGTTGTCTGTGATTGAAAGTCTCACTGCTACAGAAGCAGCAGCCTCCACTTCATGTGTTCTGGAGGACGTGGCAAGGCTGCAGGAGCGACACTTTGCTGATAAAATTCCTGCAACACCCAAAAAGGAGCGACCATGTCGTTGTTGTA
Organism: Calotriton arnoldi; assembly: GCA_963921515.1. NCBI lineage: Eukaryota > Metazoa > Chordata > Amphibia > Caudata > Salamandridae > Calotriton > Calotriton arnoldi. The sequence continues at coordinate 794,838 of CAWUFW010000151.1, read as the reverse complement.
AAGTGTGCTCGATGCAGGGAAAGAGGCAGGAGACTCGTGTTTACTGTCCCCAGTGCCCAAGTAAGCCTGCCTTCTGTTTTCCTACTTGCTTTATGTTGTATCACACTAAAGAAAAATACTGGGAAATTGACTGAGGTGGAGCTGCCAATGGGTAAACCTTTCAATTGGTGTGAATGGATACCTACTGTCTGTGGGCCACTCGTTCACTACGCAAGCACCTTCAGAATATTTCTTCCTCTACTTCAGGAAATCATGGACTTCTCAACACCTTTATCTGCTTTCAGAATGTGGCAGTTGTTCTGTTCGCCAATTGATAAGTGCATTATAGTCCCCACGCTGCACATACTGATGGACAGAACATATGCCACGCTGTCATGGAGTACCCGTGTTTCACATTCAACCGTTCTTCGTAGTTTATGATGTTCTCTTTAGGAAGCTTTTGAAAATTTCCAGCATGTTTGCCTTAGTTTCAAAGGTAGATATGCTTGCTCAGCTCGAGAAATGTTTTTGCGGCATACTCGGGCACCCCCAACTTGCATCCACAAACTGGAAGGAGTTGGATAGAGCATTGTGAGAGCATTGATAGCACGTGACAGAAATGTTCACTCAAGCTTCAAGTAGCTAGAGATGGAAGGCATTAGTATAGGGTCTCTTAACAATTGGACAGGATTAGTCAGGACTCTGAGGACAGACACACAAACGGGTTAGAACAGCTTACGGTAGGTGCGCTTTCCAAGGAATTTTGCAAAGGTAGAAGGCAGATAGTAAAGGTAGTATAGATACACGTCCAGACTTCATCTTCACCCATGGATTCAAATCCATTGCTGCCACACTCACACTGAATTTACTGTAGTACTTATGGGTCAATGCTGCTTGCCATGTTCATCCTCCGTTAGAACTTAGTAGATGGTCAGTTTGCTGTATGATAAGTGCATTATAGTCACTGCACATAACGGTGGATTGGACATATGCTACACAGTGGCGGCTGGTGACATTTGAAAGTGGTGAGGCGTAAAACAATTATCGTACTGCACTGCGGTGAGCGAGTGTAGCGAGCGAGCCCGAACCTCCCCCCGAGAAAATTTTGAAAAAAGAGTGGGCAAATGGTGCATTTTCAAGCAAATTTGAGAAAGCAGGAAGGTTGAGCAGCACTCCTGCTAGGCTTAATACATTCAATTTGTTCGCAATCACAGTACAGACATTTGCCTGGTTCCTTCTGGCACAGGAACAACGATGGGCTTTGTGTCCTGGCACATATTGTAAAACGTATTTTATTTTATTTACCTTAGCACACAATACTAGATGGTAAATAAATGGCAGTGCGAGCTAAACAAATATAAATCACTTAAAATTCGGCAAAAAGCGCTTCTGCACCTGCAGGCTTTATGGCGCTGGTTTTAATCTGTGTTTAAACTACAGGGTCTCTAGAAGCACTGCATTTCACAACACGTTTGTGTTTTAGATCTGAAACGGAAGTGAACATTTCATATTCCAAAATGTAGATTTTACTTCGAAAATCAGAGAGCGCTTGCAAGCACGGCTGTCATGGTTAGTTCATATTTATTTGTTGGAAACAGGGGGGCCTTAAGGTTGATCACACATTACAGGGTAGCAGACTATAGCTTCGAAGTTTCATAAGCTATTGTTCGTTTCCAAAGATAAAATGGGCTACCATTGTGTCCGGTATGACTTGACATGGGAGCATCAGTCAGCTACCTGTCGCATGGCAGTTCCAGTGTACAAGTGAATACTGAGCGTGTCTTTTTTTGCCAGTAGTTTATCTGTCTCGATCTTGGCCTAACTCTTTACAGAAGATGAAGAGCCAGGTCGAACCCCAGTCTCCCCAAGGAGTGGCCTCATTGGTCCAAATCAAACAGGATGATTGCAAAGAACAGCTTGTGGCATTAATTGTGGTTTTTAGTGACATGGGAATGGGTTTATGCAGCACACACCATGTCCCTTGATCCCAAAGGGCAGAACCTATAGACGGGGCCACTGGAATTATGCTGCAGGGTTCGATCAAATTATGCGGCAAGAAAAAGCAGGTTATACGGCACGTCACTGCACATCTTGTGATAGTATTACTTCATTGTTTCATAACTGTGGCTCATTTTAACACTGTATGGGTGGGCGATTGTTTGACCTTGTTAATACTAGTTCAACACTCAAATACAGCAATAAGCAACTGAGATGTGAATGGTCAACCTTTGCAAAGGGTCTCCCATTGCGCAGGTAAAACGAGTGGCAATGAGTTAAGGAACTTTTGGTCCGTTCGTGTAAGAAATACATATACTTTTTAAAATCTTCAGATTATGCAGAAAATGATGGATTACGTGGCAAATGCGGCAAATCCTTACTTATGCAGAAAACACAGCGGCTGCAGTCACACAATTCCAATGCACCTGCCTACAGAATGCAATATACGCACACCGGTATGCATGAGTGCAGTGCATAACTTAGCAGAGAGGTGTTCACAAAGTAAAGGAAGTGAGTATCTATTCTCATACCTGGAGGTGACTGATGCCTGGCTAATCTCGGGAAATGTCTGCGCTTACCCACACCCTAGTATAGGTTATTTGTTAACTCGATGACACATAACAGCTTGCGCCATAAAAAATATAAAACCAACATATCGGCGTGTCTTCTGAGTGCTAGGCTGCACGCAGAATCTGTATTGTGGTCAGTGGCCTCAAGATCACACTGCACCTCCACACACAGCGTCAGTTAACACAGAAGCATTGTATCACGTTGGGTGGCCGCATGCAGACAGACACCGTCTCTCCACAGCAACTTTTATGTAAAACCACGAACGTCACATTTCCTACCATTGCAACTCCAAAGCTATCAAGTTGTCCCAGGGTCCTGTAATACTCACATCTGCACAGCAATACGAATCTCAGTTGCAGTGCAAGCGCTCACACAGCTGATGTGCTGCAGGGCACACAGCTCCATAAAATGTAGGTGTGCACATTAATAAAACATTAATAAAACACCAGTGCCATCTGCATGACAACCACATCCACAGAACATGGGCTTGAGCACCTTACAGCACTTTAATGTGCAGGCCTAAGCAGCACTAAACCACTCATGCTGCCAACAGGAAAGACACATTGAAAGTACTTAGACAAAACGCATCATTGCACTGTATTGCCATCAACCCGACTCAAGTCAACCCCCCAGATCACCTGTAGCATAGACACAACACACAAACCACATAGACGTAAGAGCATCACCGCACCATAATGTGCTGGTCTGACACTTCTGAGCGACTCCGGTCATCCACAGGTTAAGAACTCCAACAACGCCTAGACTGTTCGGTGTCAAGGCACTGTAAGTGCAGACATGCGCAGTGTTTAACAATTCCTCTAATCTGTCGGGACACACCGCCACCTGACTGTGTAGTTAGAAGTATCACACACGCTAACATTACCGTGTATTCGCTCCATGGCGGCTGCTCAGCCTCGGTGGGGTGCGTGAATTTCCACCTGATCCGGTACAGCTTAAGAGTCTGTGGTGTCGACTCGCGTGTGGCACTGGCGCGGTGACGCTTGAGGGCGTGACTCGGTGACTGATGGACTGACTGCAATGGCCAATCACAGTGCGGCTGCTGCGGCAGTGCCACCCACCCATGCGCGGCACCCAATGTTATAATGCCTGCCCGCTCAGGCTCCGCGGTCACTCTGCCAATCCAGACGCTGCATTAGCAGCGCCAGGATTGGCTAGGGCACGGAGACCCATTAGCGACCGGGGGCTGCTGCGCGAAGCAACCCTCTGCCTCTCGGGTCCCGACTCCCCCCTCGCTCTCCAGGTCCAGGATGGTATAGGAGGTGGCTGTAGTGAGCATGTTCGGGCTGGTCATAAAAATGACCAGCCCAAAATCGAGCATGCGCACTATTGCAGCTGCGCTTTAGTAAGCGCTGCAGTCGCCTGGCTGTCACTCAACCCTTCCTTGCTGCCACAGCCAGCCCCGCCCCCACCCCCCTTCAGCGCCGATTGCCTGACTGTCTGCCGACTGCGAGCGGAGCGACGACGAGCGAGTAGTTTAGTCATAATACTGTGTCTGTGTTATTTATGACTCAACTTACTCTCTTGCAACTGTGAATGCCATGTGGCTAGTGGGGCAACGCCCCAGCGCCCCCAATGGACGCACCGCCACTGATGCTACGTTGTCACGGACTACCCGTGTTTCACATTCATCCGTTCATAGTTTATGTTATCTTTTGAAAATTTCCAGCATGTTTGCCTTAGTTTCAAAGGTAGATATGCTTGCTCAGCTCGAGAAATGTTTTTGCGGCATACTCGGGCACCCCCCAACTTGCATCCACAAACTGGAAGGAGTTGGATTTAACATAGTGAGTGCACTAAAGGTGCATGAAAGACATGTCTTCCTGAGCCTCATGTGGCTGTCATGGAAGCCATTAGTATAGGTTCACTGGGCATGCGTTCGGTAACGTTCAGGAAGAAGGAGGTGGAGATTTGACAGGTGGTAAAATATAGTCAAACTCATTATGTCTTGTGGCATATGAATGTGATGGGCCCTTGCATGGCGGTGGTATGTTTGTGTGAGTGCAAGTGATCTGGTGGTTTGGTCCCGTGGCTGGCGGTATGGAAGTCTTGTGTGTGGTGTGTGAATGGCGTGTGAATGAACCATAAAGTGGTTGGTGCCGTGAAGTGGCTTTATGGCTCCCCTTCAGAAGGCTTGGCTTCAATATTTATATACTTTGATAAGTATTTGTGCTTTGAAGTCAGCGTTTCTGGAGGTGCTAAAACCAACCAGTGTAAGTGGTGGATTAGCTTTATCAAATTAGTGTTAGATTTATATTTGTGGCGGTTTAATGGCCTTTTGTAAGATTTTTTTTTGTCAAAATGGGGAGCAGGGGACTTTCTGCCCTAGCCAGTCGTCACCTAGGCAAACCTTCACATTTTTGAGTAGTAGACAAAGGGGGAAGTACAAGGGTGAATGACTTGCGTGGCTCTCACTGCTTTTTTTTTACCCAACATGCCCTGCTAACCTCATATTTAGTTGAAAAAAACCTCTTTTTCCACACATTTTTGTGTGGCAAAGTTGTGGGATCACTGGACTGACACGAATTTCCTACCACCTAGCGTTCCCCCAGGTCTCCCGATAAAAATGGTGCCTAACTCGTGTGGGAGGCCCAAGTACCCGCGACAGGCAAGGGCCCAAAACGTATTGAGGAGACATCAAAATTGCCTATCACAAAACAACCTGGTTTTGCGAGGGGGTCACCTGGGTTTTTGGCCCCGTGCTCGGCGGCCAGCCAGGGAAACCTACCAAACCCACACATTTCTGAAAAGTAGACACGCGGGGGGTTCCAAGGAGGTATGGCTTGCATGGATCCCCCAACGTTTTCTTACCCAGAATCCCCTGCAAACCTCAAATTTAGCTGAAAAAATCAGATTTTCCACACATTTTTCTGTGGGAAAGTTGTAGCATCACCGGGCTGACACAAATTTCCTACCACCCAGCATTCCCCCAGGTCTCCCGATAAAAATGGTGCCTCACTCGTGTGGGAGGCCCAAGTACCCGCGACAGGCAAGGGCCCAAAACGTATTAAGGCGACATCAAAATTGCCTATAACAAAAAGACCTGGTTTTGCAAGGGGGTCACCTGGGTTTTTGGCCCCGTGCTCGGCGGCCAGCTAGGGAAGCCTACCAAACCCATACATTTCTGAAAAGTAGACACCCTGGAAATTCCAGGGAGGTATGGCTTGCGTGGGTCCCCGAACGTTTTCTTACCCAGAATCCCCTGCAAACCTCAAATTTAGCTGAAAAAATCACTTTTTTCACACATTTTTGGTGTGGGAAAGTTGTGGCATCACTGGGCTGACACAAATTTCCTACCACCCAGCGTTCCCCCGGGTCTCCTGATAAAAATGGTGCCTCACTCGTGTGGGAGGCCCAAGTACCCGCGACAGGCAAGGGCCCAAAACGTATTGAGGCGACATCAAAGTTGCCTATCACAAAACAAGCTGGTTTTGCAAGGGGGTCACCTGGGTTTTTGGCCCCGTGCTCGGCGGCCAGCTAGGGAAACCTACCAAACCCACACATTTCTGAAAAGTAGACACCCGGGAGATTCCAGGGAGGTATGGCTTGCGTGGATGCCCGAACGTTTTCTTACCCAGAATCCCCTGCAAACCTCAAATTTAGCTGAAAAAAAATCACTTTTTCCACATGTTTTTGTGTGGGAAAGTTGTGGCATCACTGGGCTGACACAAATTTCCTACCCCCCAGCGTTCCCCCGCGTCTCCCGATAAAAATGGTGCCTCACTCGGGTGGGAGGCCCAAGTACCCACGACAGGCAAGGGCCCAAAACGTATTGAGGCGACATCAAAGTTGCCTATCACAAAACAACCTGGTTTTGCAAGGGGGTCACCTGGGTTTTGGCCCCGTGCTCGGCGGCCAGCTAGGGAAACCTACCAAACCCACACATTTCTGAAAAGTAGACACCCGGGAGATTCCAGGGAGGTATCGCTTGCGTGGATGCCCGAACGTTTTCTTACCCAGAATCCCCTGCAAACCTCAAATTTAGCTGAAAAAATCACTTTTTCCACACATTTTTGTGTGGGAAAGATGTGGCATCACCGGGCTGACACAAATTTCCTACCACCCAGCGTTCCCCCGGGTCTCTCGATAAAAATGGTTCCTCACTCGTGTGGGAGGCCCAAGTACCCGGACAGGCAAGGTCCCAAAACTTATTGAGGCGACATCAAAGTTGCCTATCACAAAATGTTTTGGGCCCTTGCCTGTCGCGGGTACTTGGGCCTCCCACACGAGTGGGGCACCATTTTTATCAGGAGACCCGGGGGAACGCTGAGTGGTAGGACATTTGTGTCAGCCCAGTGATGCCACAACTTTCCCACACAAAAATGTGTGGAAAAAGTGATTTTTTCAGCTAAATTTGAGGTTTGCAGGGGATTCTGGGTAAGAAAACGTTCGGGCATCCACGCAAGCCATACCTCCCTGGAATCTCCCGGGTGTCTACTTTTCAGAAATGTGTGGGTTTGGTAGGTTTCCCTAGCTGGCCGCCGAGCACGCGGCCAAAAACCCAGGTGACCCCCTTGCAAAACCAGGTTGTTTTGCGATAGGCAACTTTGATGTCGCCTCAATACGTTTTGGGCCCTTGCCTGTCGCGGGTACTTGGGCCTCCCACACGAGTGAGGCACCATTTTTATCGGGAGACCCGGGGTAACGCTGGGTGGTAGGAAATTTGTGTCAGCCCGGTGATGCCACAACTTTCCCACACAAAAATGTGTGGAAAAAGTGATTTTTTCAGCTAAATTTGAGGTTTGCAGGGATTCTGGGTAAGAAAATGTTCGGGCATCCACGCAAGTCATACCTCCCTGGAATCTCCCGGTGTCTACTTTTCAGAAATGTGTGGGTTTGGTAGGTTTCCCTAGCTGGCCGCCGAGCACGGGGACAAAAACCCAGGTGACCCCTTGCAAAACCAGGTTGTTTTGTGATAGGCAACTTTGATGTCGCCTCAATACGTTTTGGGCCCTTGCCTGTCGCGGTACTTGGGCCTCCCACACGAGTGAGGCACCATTTTATCGGGAGACCCGGGGAACGCTGGGTGGTAGGAAATTTGTGTCAGCCCAGTGATGCCACAACTTTCCCACACAAAAATGTGTGGAAAAGTGATTTTTTCAGCAAAATTTCAGGTTTGCAGGGGATTCTGGGTAAGAAAACGTTGGGGGATCCACGCAAGCCATACCTTCCTGGAATACCCCGGGTGTCTACTTTTCAGAAATGTGTGGGTTTGGTAGGTTTCCCTAGGTGGCCACCGAGCCCCAGGCCAAAAAGTCATGGGACCCCCCTTGCAAAACCAGGTTGTTTTGTGAGAGGCAATTTTGATGTTGCCTCAATACGTTTTGGGCCCTTGCCTGTCGCGGGTACTTGGGCCTCCCACCCGAGTGAGGCACCATTTTTATCGGGAAACCCGGGGGAACGCTGGGTGGTAGGAAATTTGTGTCAGCCCGGTGATGCCACAACTTTCCCACACACAAATGTGTGAAAAAAGTGATTTTTTCAGCAAAATTTCAGGTTTGCAGGGGATTCTGGGTAAAAACGTTAGGGGATCCACGCAAGCCATACCTTCCTGGAATCCCCGGGTGTCTACTTTTCAGAAATGTGTGGGTTTGGTAGGTTTCCCTAGGTGGCCACCGAGCCCCGGGCCAAAAAGTCATGGGACCCCCCTTGCAAAACCAGGTTGTTTTGTGATAGGCAACTTTGATGTCGCCTCAATACGTTTTGGGCCCTTGCCTGTCGCGGGTACTTGGGCCTCCCACCCGAGTGAGGCACCATTTTTATTGGGAGACCCGGGGGAACGCTGGGTGGTAGGAAATTTGTGTCAGCCCGGTGATGCCACAAGTTTCCCACACACAAATGTGTGAAAAAAGTGTTTTTTTCAGCTAAATTTCAGGTTTGCAGGGGATTCTGGGTAAGAAAACGTTGGGGGATCCACGCAAGCCATACCTTCCTGGAATCCCCCGGGTGTCTACTTTTCAGAAATGTGTGGGTTTGGTAGGTTTCCCTAGGTGGCCGCTGAGCCCCGGGCCAAAAAGTCATGGGACCCCCCTTGCAAAACCAGGTCGTTTTGTGATGGGCAATTTTGATGTCGCCTCACTACGTTTTGGGCCCTTGCCTGTCGCGGGTACTTGGGCCTCCCACACGAGTGATGCACCATTTTTATCGGGAGACCCGGGGCAACGCTGGGTGGTAGGAAATTTGTGTCAGCCCAGTGATGCCACAACTTTCCCACACAAAAATATGTGAAAAAAGTGATTTTTTCAGCTAAATTTGAGGTTTGCAGGGGATTCTGGGTAAGGAAACGTTGGGGGATCCACACAAGCCATACCTCCCTGGAGTCCCCCGGGTGTCTAGTTTTCAGAAATGTGTGGGTTTGGTAGGTGTCCTTAGGTGCCGGCAGAGCTAGGGATCAAAAACTACAGCTAGGCACTTTGCCAAAAAAGGGTCATTTTTCACTGCGAAATTGAGGTGTGTCTATGTTGCGTTTTGCGCCATTTCCTGTAGCGGGCACTAGGCCGACCCACACAAGTGAGGTACCATTTTTCTCGGAAGACTTTGGGGAACGCGGGGTGGGTGGAAGTTTGTGGATCCACGCAGATTCCAGAACTTTCCACCACAGAAATGTGGGGAAAATGTGATTTGTTTTGACAATTGTTTAGGTTTGCAAGGGATTCTGGGTAACAGAACCTGGTGGGAGGCAGTCAAGTCACCCCATCCTGGATTCCCCTGGGTGTCTAGTTTTAAAAAATGTATAGGTTTGCTAGGTTTCCCTAGGTGCCGGCAGAGCTATGGTTCAGAAACTACAGCTAGGCACTTTGCCAAAAAAGGGTCATTTTTCACTGCGAAATTGAGGTGTGTCCACGTTTAGTTTTGCGCCGTTTCCTGTTGCGGGCACTAGGCCGACCCACACAAGTGAGGTACCATTTATCTCAGAAGACTTTGGGGAACGCGGGGTGGGTGGAAATTTGTGGATCCACGCAGATTCCAGAACTTTCCACCACAGAAATGTGGGGAAAATGTGTTTTTTTGGACAATATTTTAGGTTTGCAAGGGATTCTGGGTAACAGAACCTGGTGGGAGGCAGTCAAGTCACCCCATCCTGGATTCCCCTGGGTGTCTAGTTTTCAAAAATGTATAGGTTTGCTAGGTTTCCCAAGGTGCCGGCAGAGCTATGGTTCAAAAACTACAGCTAGGCACTTTGCCAAAAAAGGGTCATTTTCACTGCGAAATTGAGGTGTGTCCACGTTGCGTTTTGCGCCGTTTCCTGTCGCGGGCACTAGGCCGACCCACACAAGTGAGGTATCATTTTTCTCGGAAGACTTTGGGGAACGCGGGGTGGGTGGAAATGTGTGGATCCACGCAGATTCCAGAACTTTCCACCACAGAAATGTGGGGAAAATGTGGTTTTTTTGACAATTGTTTAGGTTTGCAAGGGATTCTGGGTAACAGAACCTGGTGGGAGGCAGTCAAGTCACCCCATCCTGGATTCCCCTGGGTGTCTAGTTTTCAAAAATGTATAGGTTTGCTAGGTTTCCCTAGGTGCCGGCAGAGCTATGGTTCAAAAACTACAGCTAGGCACTATGCCAAAAAAGGGTCATTTTTCACTGCGAAATTGAGATGTGTCCACGTTGCGTATTGTGCCGTTTCCTGTCGCGGGCACTAGGCCTACCCACAGAAGTGAGGTATCATTTTTCTCGGAAGACTTTGAGGAACGCGGGGTGGGTGGAAATTTGTGGATCCACGCAGATTCCAGAACTTTCCACCACAGAAATGTGGGGAAAATGTGTTTTTTTTAACAATATTTTAGGTTTGCAAGGGATTCTGGGTAGCAGAACCTGGTGGGAGGCAGTCAAGTCACCCCATCCTGGATTCCCCTGGGTGTCTAGTTTTAAAAAATGTATAGGTTTACTAGGTTTCCCTAGGTGCCGGCAGAGCTAGGGTTCAAAAACTACAGCTAGGCACTTTGCCAAAAAAGGGTCATTTTTCACTGTGAAATTGGGGTGTGTCCACGTTGCGTTTTGCGCCGTTTCCTGTCGCGGGCACTAGGCCTACCCACGCAAGTGAGGTACCATTTTTATCCGGAGACTTAGGGTAATTCAGATTTGTAAAGCAACTCTTATTACCTATTGACTTTCGATGCATTTCTGCCTTCCAAATGAAAGACATTGTGTAAAAAAGAAGTCATTTTAAAAAATGACCGATAATTCTCATGCTAGTATGAGTATTCCCAATTTCGGAAATGTGCAAATATCTACTGTTTCTAAACTCTATATTTTGTTCCCATTTCAGAAATACATAGGTGTCTTTCATACCGATTTTTCCATGTACACATTTTTCCAGAATAATTGCTATATACCCGGAACATAATAAAAAACCATTGCAAGTTGCTGCTCAGTTTTTGGTTCTGTGTTCGTCGGGTTCTTGGTGAACCTACAAGTCCTATATATCCCCACAACCAGTAAGGTCCAGCGGATGTAACGGTATATTGCTTTCAAAGAGCTGTCATAAGAAGTTACAGGTGAAAACGTTGACACAAAAGGCTGTTTTTTTCAACTAATTTTCAATTTTTCCTATATTTAACTGTTAGTTTCTATAAAGAAACCTTGATGGATCTACACAAATGACCCCTTGCTGAATTCAGAATTTTGTCTACTTTTCTAAAATGTATAGCTTTCCAGGATCCATTATTGCTTTCATACCCATTTCTACCATTAACTGGAAAGAGGTTGAAAGCACAAAAAATAGCAAAAATAGTCCCAGAAAAATGCCAAAACTGTGTAAAAAATGTTGGTTTTCTGACAAAAGTCTGTCATTCCCTAAAAGCTGTGAAAATGGTGATTTCAGCCCCACAAACCCTTTTTTGATACCATTTGCAGGGAAAAACCCAGACGCTTTCATTTGCAGCCCTTTCTTCCCATTTTTCCCCAAAAACCCAAAATTTAGCTGTATTTTGGCTAATTTCTGGGACCCCTCCAGGGGAATCCACAAACCCTGGGTACCTTTAGAATCCCCATGATGTTGAAAGAAAAGGACGCAAATTTGGCGTGGATACCTTATGTGGTCAAAAAGTTACAGGGGCCTAAGTGCGAACTACCCCAAATAGCCAAAAAAGGGCTCAGCACTGGGGGGGAAAAGGCCCAGCAGTTAAGGGGTTAAAAGTTGTGAAAGATCTCAAGAAAGGGCTTGACCGGGCCTGGCGGGGATGCCAGGACACACTCTTAGACGTAGCAGGTCCCTTAGCCGAACTCCTTGAAGATGGCCTTGGTTGCCAGGAATCGGCCACACCTGTGGATCCGGATGTGTTAACGGGCTGGACGCAAGGAGCGATATGCCTATTGGGGAGCACCAACTGAGCCACCTCTACCAAGAGATGCAAAAGACGTCTCAAAACAAGATGTGGGCACTTTTACCTTTTTGGTCAAAGCCCAATCTGGAATCATGAATGCTCTTTCGCGATGCATAATTTTACAGTCCATTCAGGGATTCCAACTAGAGTTATCAAATCCCTTTCCAAGGTATTCAACCAATTCATGACATACAAGCGTTTCAAGATGAAGGGCATCCATCTCTTAGCCTTACAAGATGCTCACCTACCGATTCCTATCTTTCCTCCCCTCCGTTGTTTCTTGCAGTTCCGATGGCGGGACTGATGGTTGGAGTATTTGGCCCTTCCTTTAGCGCTCTCCTCAGCTCCCTGGTGCTTCACCAAGCTAATGCAACCGGTGGTTGCTCCCTTAAGGGAACGGAGCATCCGCAGGATCGTTTATATCGGTGCTGTACTCATCTTCGCACAGACACAGGCCTTAGCCACACAACACTTCCAGACGACATGTCTCTTCTGCAAAATCCGGTTCCCTTAAGGGATACAATATGTACTGGCCTATCACGGATATAAAAAAAACCTCTGCGTTTCTTGGGTTAGAACTTACCGGGCTTATCTCGTTTTCCTTGTTTTCCTTGTTTTCCTTGTCCGTCTCAGACGGTGGACCTTCTGAGATTTGTTATACTTTTCTAGACAGCTCGGCTAAGTCTTCCACGCTCCGAATTCAGGGATCTCAAAAAGGAGCTCATACCGGGGCTATCCATGCAGACAGTTCCCTTCGGGCGATTACCAGAGTAGTAGGGCTATTAGCATCATCCATTCAATCTTTCATTATCGGGCCTCTCAAAGACATTTGCAAAAGGGCCTGTCTTATACAGACCTGGTGCCTTTCTCTCAGGAAGCGAGAGAAAAGATGCAGTTGTGGTCAGAACAGGTTAAGGCGTGGAACAGCAGAGCCATTTCGGCTCCCAGCCAGATATCGTTATCAGCCGTCGAGGCCGGGGAGCACACTGCGGAGATATCTCCACGGCAAGATAGTGGTCTTTGCAGGGGTTAGATCGCCATATCAACTGCCTGGAGCGGTTGGTGGGGTCAATTGCGATCCGGACCCCATTTTTTCCCCACAAAGGTCGTCTTTACTAGTGGAAATAGCGAAGGACTTCCGGCATACTGCCTGAGTCATCAGATTTCGGCCATTGCGGAATACTTTCCAGGACAATGGTACACAGTAGCGGACTGGTACTCCAGGTATCTCCAAGATTACAGTGATGGGCAGCTTCAACCGCAAATATTTCAATGGTTGCAAGCGACTTGGGGTCCTAGTCTGACATACCTTTTTTGCGCCCAGACTGACTCGTCAGCTGCAGATGTTTTCAGCTGGAGACCGGATCCGTTAGCAAAATCGTCGGACGCCCTGTCCCCCACTGGTCAGTGGGACTGACCTACGATTCCCTCCGTTCATTCTAATTCCCGGAGTGGCGACGCAAATATCACGTCAATTAGCGAATGTGATCTTAGTAACACCCATATGGAAGTCTCCATCTTGGTTTCCAGTACTCCTTTAGACGAGCTGTGACCTGCCAGAGTGATTCCGTGGCCCTCGACGATACTCCAGGGCCCTCATGTAGAAACGCCCGATAAGGATATCAGGGCAGTTGTCCTTGTGGCATGAAGGTTTCCGGCAACAGTGGGAATTGCCTGGCTTTTCGGACACGCTGCGGCGTTCATTAAACAAACCTGGGGCCTTCCACACGGACACGATACTCTTCATCCTGGAAAGGCTGGGTTTGTTGGTGCGTAGGACGGCACGTGGGTTCCGTGGGGGCTGACTTACCCCACATTGTGGATGTCTTATCGGGAACACGTCAGAAGGATTGGAGTACCGTTCGGTTCACAACCTCCGTTCGACCTTTTCTGCAGGTCATTCTCAGATAGAGGGCAAACCGGTGGGCATGCACCCGGTAATCTGTTAGTTATTGAAAGGTATTAGGGTGGCGAATCCTCCCAATCCAAAATACTCCCCTCTGTGGGATGTTTCTCTAGTTCTTTCCTTATTTGATAAATGGCCAACTAATAATAGGTTGACAAGGAATCATTATCGTTCAAGCTAGCTATGTTACTATACCTATCTGCCTGTCGGCGTTCCTTCGACGTGAAAGCCCTGGACATTACAGGTACAGTATTTACTCCGGAAGGAGTTTCCTTTAACATTAATGCCAGGACTAAAACTTTGTCAAGAAATGTTACATATTATGCTTTCCAGCTAATGCAAAATTATGTGTGGTTCAGTGCCTTAAGGCTTTCGAGGAATGTACTCGGCCTTTACACCCTGATGTTCGACACAATTGTTGATTGCATTACAGGAACCGTTTAAAACTTGTGCCTGCGGCTAATATGACCAGGTGATTGAAGTCAGTTATGCTAAAGCTGGTATTTGATACCCAATGTTTGGGGCACATTCTGTTCGTGGTGCCATGGCATCTAGAGCTTTTATGTTGAGTTATATTGTGCAAGACATTATGAGATCTGCTGATTGGTCTTCTGAGTTTACATTTAAACAGTTTTATTATAAACCGGTGGGTGATATAGCTGCAGTTGTGTTTAATAAGCGTTAAACTAGCATAATCAGAAGCCTCCGGTCCTGTAATAGAATAAAAATTAGCTAGCATTCGCACCAAGAATTTTCAATTCTATTAAGGACACGGAGGCGAGGATTATCCCACCCGGTTATATTACAATGTTTGTAATGTTTGCCCACCCGTATATATTTATGTTCTGTTTTTAGCAGAAATTACGGGTTTCCTGTGTTTCATTACTTTCAGGTTCTGAAAAGAAGATGGAATAGAAGTACTTCTGGTTAAGAAGATGTCTACGTTCCAGTTGGTTCTGGTTTTCTCCACGTTGGAGGCTGTTTGATTGGACTTGAATTAATGTTATTGGACTAAACTGTTCGAGCAAAGAAAGAGGCTCAGCTAATGGGCATGGTGGCTCTTATAGGGTCATACAGGAAGTGATGTATGGGTAAAGCATCATGGGAAATGTAGTTTTTATTGCATACAAAAACGTTTTGATTGGCTGCTGTGAGTGGCAATAAAATAGAAAGAGAAGCATAATCCTCGCCTCAGTGTCCTTAATAGAATTGAAAATGTTTGGCGCGAATGCTAGCTAATTTTTTTATTCACGTCCGAAGAGATGAGGGAGTTCCTAAAGGAACTAAATATCAAACATGAAAAGACTGCACTCTACTGCCCAAAAGCCAATGGCTTAGTGGAAAGAACAAACCGCATGATAAAAGAGCATATCCAACTCGCCATCACCAATGGCCACAAGATAGATGAGTCCCTTAGAGAATGCATATGGGCCTATCACAACGCACCTAATCTCATCACAGGGATTTCTCCTTTCGTGGCACTAAGAGGGAGAGAGCCAGGCACCAAGATGAACCCTCTGTGGTTGGAGGGAGGTAAGAAAGTTGAAAGCAACTGGGGGGAAGGCTAAAGGAAAATCCAACACCACCAAGTGAATTATAAAAATTGGTATGACCAGAGACATGGTGTTAAAGAGCATAACCTCAGAATTAACAACTCTGTATTAGTGAGGAAACCTACCCATGTTCAGGTTGGCCAGAGCAAATTCCACCCTCCTCAACGGTTGATAAAAGTAAGCAGGAATGTGGTCTGTCTAGAGAATGGGCAGACATGTAGTGGGGACAGACTTGTGAATGCAGCTTAGTGTTCACCCTCCCCTATGTATGGAGATGTGTTGTAATCTGTTTCGTAAATTGCAACCCGCCTTATGTTTACCACATCTTTCCTTCTTTTTTCCTTTTGGTACAGTCCTCCCCACCACCCCCCTTTCCCTGTATACAATGGAATGTTCCATGAGAGTTGACATTGGAATGTTGGGCACTCTCTGACTGTGGAAAGTGGATGACCAGAATAAAAAGTTCTACTTACCTCGTCTTTGTTTCTTTGCTTCTTTGGAATTCTAACAACTTGCAACAAAGA
The DNA here is from genome assembly GCA_963921515.1 of Calotriton arnoldi. Lineage (NCBI taxonomy): Eukaryota > Metazoa > Chordata > Amphibia > Caudata > Salamandridae > Calotriton > Calotriton arnoldi. The sequence goes on along the minus strand of CAWUFW010000151.1, from coordinate 778,962 downwards.
AACTCCCAGAAATGGAGAACCCTGGAAAAACCGTTACGCGTAGATGGCATGCAAAAAAAAAAAAAAGGAACTGACGTCAGCACACCGACAAGGTCTTCTTATGACCCTGATGACGTCACGCGGAGTCGCGTGTGGAGCCGTTTCATTGTGACGTCGTCGACGTGAGAGAGCTATGGAGAAAAGTTTCCATGGAATGCTGCGCATGAGGGTGTAATTCAAAAGGTGAGGAATCCACAGGCAGAGATGTATCCATCAGAATAGTACATACTTTCAACTGAGTCGCCTCCATGTATTTTGTATCGGGCCGCAACTGAGAGTTCTGCTGGTGAGGAGGCTATGGGCAGCACAAGTTTCTCACAGTGCCTGTCAGTGAGGGACACGTTGGTCAGAACACAGGTACATACAATCGTTGGCCTCTGTGTAGAGCGCACTGTTGCATGAATTCTGCACAAACACAGAACTATGTGCAGGATTATGGGACTTTGGTATATAGGGACTGAGTCTTCCTACCACCTTAGTGCCCACGAGCCCAGGACCGACTAGCTATAGTGTCCCACTTGCTCTCCTACTCACTCACAGAGAAGCAAATGATTAGACACCCCAGAACACAACACTCCCAGATCTCTCAGGAATCGCGATAACAAGAAGCACCCTTTCGCTCGCACGCTTGTACTCGTCTACAATAAGATCTGACAGAGTCATGAAACAGTTACAAATATTTATTTTAACTAACGTGCCCTAACATGCAGTATACGTGCCACGACAAGCAGGAAAATGCATAATACAATTATAGTCAGCTTAGCAGCTAGTCCATAAATCATGGAGATAGATGTCATCATAAAAAGACAATGGAGCCTATCCTCCCTCCCCTTGCTAAGAAGCAGTATTATTATATATTAGAAGATCTCTGGGCTTTGTCAGCAGATACCATACGTTAGCCTATAGATGGTAGATCTACATCACAGGTGCTGTCTCGCTCTTCTCCCTGGGAAGGTCCCTCTCCAAGTCTGTCTCACCTAATTCGTGTACCCCACTAAAAACTAAAGTATGTTGTCCCAACAACAGCTGCATTGGTATGTTTTGTCTAAGGGCTAAGGTCTGGCCAGAACAAAATATCAAGGAGCATTGTTGTTCGACCTTGCACATAATGTTCAGTCAAAATCCCAGGAACATGCAGAGTGTGAACACAGCGATGAGTTCTCATGTGAAAGCAGTCATTGAAATATTGCAAAAATAAAGACGTGTAGTAATGTGTGCAAAAGCAGCAGACAAGCTGCAACGTGCTCAAGCTAAGTTAGTGAAGAATGACAATGTCCCCACGGGCCACGTGTCAGCACAGAGCAAAAGTCACCCATTCCATTTTCGATTGTGATTCTGTGCAAATGTGTGCGAAGGAGGTACACAGGCGACAAAATATTGACAAGGCTAAAGTAAAAGAAAATACAGTATTTACAGGAAGGTGGGTGCATTGTGTGTTTGGGGGAGGTCAAGTGAAGAAGATACTAGGAAATGCATTCAGGAGACAGTGAAAAGAGGATGCTGAAGAGGAAAGAGATAATATGTAGAATATGAAGATGGAGGATATGTGGGGAGAAAAAAGGGCATGCATGTCTAACATGCAGTGAACCTAAAAGGCGTGATTGAGACACTGCAGATGACTACCCCTTCCACACGCACCAGTAATGTTTAATTCACAGTCTTACAATTTCAGAATGAAAACAATTTTCAATATTCATTATTTAAAACAAAATCATTGTTGTTACTTTAATCTGAAACAGCTAGCAACCATTGACAAAACCAATAGTCCTGGCTTGTTTTAGGTGTATCTTAGTTGTTGCGTTATATATCTAGAAACAATAACAGAAAGCACAGCAAGGAACCAAAATACTGGTTGGGTGGCACACTATGGGAATCACAAACATTTTGTTTCCGTGTTTACACCAAGCCCTTAAAAACATAGGCCACACCCCTTTAGAGACCACCCCCCTCATTTTTTTCATCCCACTTAAAACCCTGGTGATGGCATCAGCTCTATGTAGCGCCTGATGAATGGGAGGAGCTCACCTCTTCCGCCCCCTCCTTGATGTCCAAGATGCCTTCGGGGGTTTGAAGTCTCCTGACAGCAACCAGCACGTATGACACAGTATAAGATCGATATTCTTCGGTGGCAACAACCCCGCTATGCAGCCAAATAATTTGTTGATCACAAAACGTTGTTACAAGTTGAATGAAAATCAGAGAAGCGGCGCTCCAGATTCATGTGAAAGGTCACGCAAGAAAAGAAACCGATGTCAGCACACATGGGATGGTTAGGTTAATATGTCAATATTTTTTATAAAATATGACTGCCATTCAGAAGGGTGTCCTACCGCTAAATGCTGAATTGAATGAGCTAACTCTACTCAAGGCCAGTCCAATTATTAGAAGAGAAGAGTCTTCAGGGAATTTCTAAAGCTCAGATGGCTAGGATTTGTCTGAGATGGAGAGCTTTCCAGTGTTTCTCTGCCAGCACCTGGAAAGTGTAGCCATCTGCTCTTTCTCTTCTGTAATGCAGGACAGCTAGAGTTGTAGTGAAAGTTGAGCGAAGTAGTCAGTTAGGAATATAGTATTGATGCACAAGTTACTTCTCTTCGGTAACGCCTTATCTGGTAGAGACATGATCCAGCCGCAGATTCCTTACTTTTGAATTTCCCAGGTGTCAGACTGGATAAGAGAGATTTTTCCTTGAGCAATACCCTTGCTCGCCGGTAGGTGGCGTCGGTCGGCTCCACGTGACGTCGGCGGCATAGCCTGCACAGGAAGCTGACGTCAGTTACTTTTCACGAAATTCCATGCCAGGAGCGCGGAGCCATGATTTGCACTGACAGTAGTGTGTTTAGGTTTAAATCTTTTTATTGACTTTATATGGTATAACAACAATACAGCATAAGCCACCTACAACTCTTGGCCGGTGGTATTTGCAAAAGGAAGCTTGCATAGTAGGTAGCGAACCAGGTGGGGGGAACATAAATTATAGACAGATATAGTAAGAGGGAAGGAGGAGAGGCGTGCTGCCCCTCTAGTGCGAAGGCGTCCTGCAAAGGTGGTTGCAGTCTAGTGTTGTGCGGTGTGTTTGGTGGCTGTCAGCCGCAAGATTCATAGGTATTGGGGGCAGGATAATTCTCGGAATTCGTCCGACAAGTACTCTAGACAAGGTTGCCACAACTTGTCAAACCGGGGGAGTTGTTGTGTAGCTGCGGTAGTCAGCTTCTCCGTTCCCAATATGTCCCATATTTTATGTAGCCAGTCTTGGTGTGTGGGTATCTTGTCCATCCCCCATCTAGCTAGAAGAAGTTGCTTCACTGCACCCAGTGTAAGAGTGATAGCTTTGCCTCTAGGTGATTTCAATGGGGAGGTGAGTGAGTTAGGCAATCCCAGCAGTATGTAGCTTGGAAATTTGGGTATGTCCGTACTAAACATTGTGTTGACAGTGTCCAAAACCCCCGACCAAAATGATTTTCTCCTGGGGCACTGCCATAGAAGGTGTGTGAGTGTTCCTTGTTGGCCGCATTGCCACCAACACAACCCATCCCACCTAGGGTCCCACATGGCAACTCTGGCCGGAATGAAGTACCAGTAGTGCGCTATTTTGAGGAGCATTTCCTTACTAGTGGTGTTGAGGGCAGATGTTCGTGCTGGATGTAAAATGTCATTCCACTCTTTATTTGAAAAGGGGCGCTTGCACTCTCTCTTTCCCATCTAGCCCTTGCGGGGGAGGGCGGTGTGTGCGTGGGCTCTGTTAGGAATGCATAAATGTCAGAGAGCAGTTTCTTATCTTTGTACCGTGTAAGGATCCAACTCTCAAAGGGCAGTAAAGGTCTACTAGCGTGTGGTTGGATCCACTGGAGAGTCACCCAGTGTGCCACTGCCAGATATTGCCATCTCGAAGTGTCTGGGAGGGTGTAGCATGTCTGCAATGGTGCGAAATCCATGAGCCCATCTGCGTCAAAGAGGTCTCCCACCCACTTACAAGTGGCCTCCTGCCACACCCTGAATCCCAATCCCGTGGCTGCCGGGGGGAAGTCCGGATTGCCTATCAGTGGTGTCTGTGGAGATATCGGAGTGGAGAGGTCATGTTTCCGCTGTACCCCGTCCCAGACTCCGATCGTCGATCTCATGACTGGGAAGATGTAAACACCCACTGGCCTATGTGGTTTAGGTAGCCATAGTATTTTCCATATGTGTGTACCCGCGATGGCTTGGTCTATGAAACAGCAGTGTTTTTCCGTGAGTGGGCGGGACCACTCTACCATGTATCGCAGCTTGGCCGCCTGGTAGTACTTGCAGATGTTCGGAACCCCCAGCCCTCTCGCAGCCAGTGTGAGAAAGGCCTGTGCTCTGGACATTCTTGAACGTTTACCCTCCCAGATAAAATCCCAGATCAAAGCCTGCAATTTATCCAGTATCCGTGGTGGGGGCTGGAGAGGCAGAGTTTGCATTACGTAAAGTAGCTTAGGGAGTAGTGTCATTTTAATGGCCGCCAGCCATGAAATGCCCTGTGGCTTCCATTTAGTGAGGTCCGATCTGGTCATAGCGAGCAGGTTCTAGTAATTATGCTCCGTGGTGGTCTGGAGCGTGGGAAATATCTATAGTCCTAGATATGGAACCCCATCCTCTACCCATTGAAACGGAAACTGGTTGTGAAGCTGGGTTCTTTCAGGCTCCTGGAGGGTCAGGTCCAGGATCAAAGATTTCTGTGGGTTGATTTTAAAGCCTGAGGACCCCCCCAAACTCCGATAGCTCTTTCATGGTGGCCGCCAGAGAGCTAGACAGATAAATGAAGGTCAGGAGCACATCGTCTGCATATAACATAATCTTGTGCTCCCTCCCTCCCATCTGGATCCCGGTCACCCCCGCATTGTCCTTCATTCGTTCCGCCAGTGGCTCCATGTAGAACGCAAAAAGGAGAAGAGACAAGGGACAGCCCTGTCTGGTCCCTCGCCCTATTGGAAAAGTGGGTGACTGCACAACATTGACACAGATGCTATCCTGGGGGGCTGTGTAACAAGAATGCACCCAGCTGCGGAATCGTGGTCCAAGGCCCACGTGTTCCAGCACCCGGTATAGATACGGCCAATGCACTTGATAGAAGGCTTTCTCTGCATCAATCGTCAGTGCGAGTGCTGGGATCCGGGTGCGCTGCGTTTTGTCCAATAAATGACAGAGCCTCTTCGTCTTGTCGCTGCATCCCCGCTCCGGAATGAACCTAGTCTGGTCGGGATCGACCAGGCCCTGCATGTAGGGTGGCAACCTGTGGGCCAGTACACTGGTAAAAATCTTCCCATCCACGTTCAACAGGGAGATCGGTCAGTAGGAGGCGCAGCTTTTGGGGTCTTTGCCTTGCTTGGGAATCACTGTGATGGTGGCAAGTTGCATTGAGTCTGGCAGAACTCCTTGTTTATCAATGGAGTTGAATAAGCGCGTGAGAATCGGGGCCAGATGGGAGGCGAATGTTTTGTAAAATTCCCCTCCATAACCGTTGGGACCTGGCGCTTTGTGGGGTTGCAGTTTGTGTATAGCAGGGAGTACCTCATGTATTGTAATGTCTGTCTCCAGGGCAGTGTACACTGGCGCTTCTACATCTGGGGGGTAAACCTGGGCCAGGTGTGTCACCATGTCTTTATCCTGTAAGGGTTCAGCGGTGTAAAGGGCCCTATAAAACGCTCCAAAGGCATTTGTGATGTTTTCATCTGTATTGCAGATGGAACCATCCGCCCCTTGTATTTCAGATATCTGCCGTTCTGCGACCTGCGCCTGGAGGTGGTGTGCCAAAATGCGTCCCGCCTTATTGCCCCCAGCATAGTATTTCTGGCGCAACCGCAGAAGAGCGTATTCTGCCCTTCCCATGTCTATGGCGTGTAGCTGTTTTCAGAGAGCTGTCAGTTGGCGATGGACCGCCACAGCTCCTGACCGGGCATGCGCGGTCTCCAACTCCTTAATCTGGGCTTCTAGGCGGCAGCGCTTATCCCGAAGCTCCCTGTTATAGCCCGTCGCAATTCCAATAAAGTGGCCCCGAAGGACCACCTTTAGGGTCTCCCACAGCGTGGCTATATTCGGCTCAGGGGTATCATTGATCTCCAGGAAGGAGGTCAATGCTCCTAGGGTGGCCATTCGTACCTCGTCGTATGTGAGAAGTTTTGTATTAAGGCGCCAGCAACGAGGTATTGTCGGCTGCGTGCTGAAGCGCAGACTAATGGGGGAGTGATCGGAAAGGGCATCTACCCCTATGTCCGCAGCCATTGTGTCCCTCGTTATCCCTGAAGTTGTAAGGAACTAATCAATGCATGTGTATGTTTGGTGAGCCGCTGAGAAGAATGTGTAGTTGACTTCCGTAGGGTGTATGTGGCACCAAATGTCGGTTTATTTATTTAAAAGTTTTGTAGAGCGCCTGAATCACCCCCGAAGGGGTATCTCTGCGCTAAGCGGACCAACGAGCGAGCAAAGACAGACTAAAATAGGGAGGCTTTAAGCAGTTTCCTGAAACGTAAATAGTCCGGGCATTGTCTAAGTTGTAAGGGGAGCTCATTCCAGTAAGATGGGGCAAGGAGGGAAAAAGATTTCCCACCAAGTCTAGCTTTCCTTACCCTTGGAACCTGTAAAAGAAATTTACAGCTGGATCTCAGTGTCCTGTGCGGAGAATATGGCTTCAGTTTGCACGAGATGTAAGAAGGGCCCTTGTTATGGATGGCTCTATAGACTATGCAGCCGGTCTTAAACTTTATCCGCTTACGGACTGGTAGCCAGTGAAGTCTGCGAAGCAGTGGCAAAGAAGGGGTTCCAGGCAAGGAATTCGTGAGAAGCCGAGCCGCAGTATTCTGGACCACCTGAAGTCTATCAAGGGAAGACTCGTTTGCGGAGAGCAGAAAAGCATTACAATAATCAAGGCGGCCCAAAATCATGGTCTGAATAAGAGGTTTCCGTGTATAATCCGGCAGAAAAGGGAAAACTCGGCGTAGCATGCCCAACACATGGAAGCAATTGCTAACAGTTCGGGAGACATGCTCCTTCAGAGTAAGAGTCTGATCAAGATGGATGCCCAGATTCTTAACAGAAGTTTTGGGAGTAGGGGGTGGCCCGAGAGCGGGTGGCCACCAATTCGGAGACCAGAGTAGAGGGGCTTCTCCGAATAACATTACCTCGGTTTTCCCTGCATTCAATTGGAGGAAATTTTTTCTCATCCAAACTGAAATGGCAGTCATTCCTTCGGCGAATGATGACAGGGCATATGTTGAGGTTTTATCAAAAGTGAAGAGAAGCTGAGTGTCATCTGCGTAAGAGATGGGCAAAAAACCATGACTCCTGAGTAAGTGGGCCAAGGGGGCAATATAGATGTTAAAAAGCGTAGGGCTTAAACATGAGCCTTGTGGAACACCCTTGGTCAGTTCCGAGGTCTTAGAACGGAATGGGCCCAGGTTGACGGTCTGAGTTCGAGATGACAGAAAGCTAATCATCCACTGTAGGGCCGAACCCTGGAGTCCGATCTCCCTCAGTCTCATGAGCATAATCTGGTGGGATATAGTGTTGAATGCCGCAGAGAGATCCAATAGCACAAGTATGGTGGACTGGCCACTATCCAGAGTCATTCTGATGTTATCCGTGACTTCCAGTAGGGCCAGTTCTGTGCTATGATTAGGCCTAAAACCAGATTGCGAAGAGTCCAGGCAATTATTGGTTTCGACAAAGGTAGAAAGATGTAAATTAATATATTTTTCCAAGACCTTGCTCATATGAGGCAAGAGGGAGATGGGCCGAAGATTAGACAAGTCAGTCATAGAGGCCTTGGAATTTTTCCGAATTGGAATGACCTGTGCCGCCTTCCAGGTTTGAGGGAGATAGCCCTCTATCAGGGAGAGATTAAGGATGGTACTGACATAAGGGGAAAGTACATTTGCCAGGAGGGCGGCTACTTTTGCGGGGATGACATCTAATGGGGAGCCTGATTTGACTGATCGAAGTAAATCAGCCACCGTTTCATTGGTCATAAGAGGGAAATTACTTAACATTTGTGAATCTGATACTGGGGAAACCTCAGAAAAAGGGGGGAGAAGTAATGGGTATTTCCTCAGTGGGAGCCATTTTATCGTATATTAGATCAATTTTATTAGTGAAATGCAGAGCAATACTATCACATAAAGATTGTGAGAAAGTCTCTGGCTTTTCACACGCCCTCGGATTGGTAAAGGACTTTAGTATCTGAAATAGGGCTTTAGGCCTATTTTCAGCAGAGTTGAGTTGCTGGGCTATAAACTTTTTACGTGCTCCTTTTATACTACTATGGTAGGAGGAGATGGCAGCCTTAAAAATTCCTTTATCTTTTAAATTGTATGACCTGCGCCAACGTTTCTCCAAGTTTCTGCATTTACGTTTTTCTGTACGCAGCTCTGGGGTAAACCAGGGTTGGGTACGTTTTGTGGCGCTGGACACAGGTCTGAGTGGCGCTATTAGATCAAAGGTCCTAGTAACAATTGAATTCAACCTTTCTAATCCCTCCTCAATATTAGTAGGAACGTCGTAGGTTTTACAAACAGGAGAAAAAGCTGCCTGGAACTTATCAGGAGAGATCTTATACCATTGTCTGCGAGCTACTGGCAAACGCTCAGTATTTTTGGCCATAGCCTGTCTCCCCTGGATGGTAAATTCTATGGACGAATGGTCTGTCCAAGTCAAGGGTTGTGGACTTTCACATCTCATACCAGAGTTGTTAGAAAAAATGGCATCTAGAGTGTGTCCAGCAGTATGCGTCGGACCCTCATTGAGTTTAGTGAGGCCTAAAGAGGCAAGATCAGAGAGAAGTGTTACTGTGTCAGGAAGGTCTTCTACTTCACTGTGCACATTAAAATCACCCAATAACAGAAACTCCTTAGATGAAATAACATGAGGAGCAATAAGTTCGGTCAGCTGGATAGAGAATTCTTTCAACGGGCCGGGGGGGCGATATACCAGGGCACCTTTCCAGCTTAATTGGGGGTGAAGGTCTATACGGAAAATCATAATTTCAATTTTGGAATTGCTCCGTTGCTCGAGCCTGCCTCCTCCAGCCTGCATCTAGTACCAGGAGTGAGTCCTCTGTCTTGGCCCGCTCTGAGAATAGATTTGTCCCTCTGTACGTCCATTACGACATTGAAGTCGCCCCCCACCACCTTCTCCCTATCTGGGGTGGAAGTCAGGCGGCCCACGACGTCCCTGAAAAAGGTTTCCTGTTTGTCATTGGGGGTGTAGACAGTGGCAATCGTGTACCGGGTGCCCTGTATTTGTACATGCAGCACTAACTGTCGGCCTAGGATGTCCATAAAGACACCCTCCACCTTCCTTGCAAAGTGTGTGGCAAACAAAATGGCTACCCCAGCTTTCTTGGCAGGCCCTGACGAAAAATACTGTAGGTCAAACCAACGAGAGCGCAACCGTCGCCAGTCTTGTTGAAGCAAATGGGTTTCTTGCAGCTTGAGGAATGAGAGAACTGCTAGTCGCTTCGTTGGGAAGTTAAGACCTCTGACATTGAGGCTAAGCAGGGATACCATGATCAGAGCCTATGCACAACATTATCCACTCATCCAGGTGCCACGCTATTCCACCCACCCCCCAGGTTAAAGAACTGGGTTGGGCAATATAAGGGGAGAGAAAGAGAGAGGAATGGAAATTAGAGAGCAAGGAATAACACGATAGAATCAATAAGACAAACAACATCTCCCACCAGGGAGCCATCGAAGCATCAAGTTTGGGGTGCATGTCGTAGGCAGGTGCTGGAATTGAGCTGATCAGCCCGGCGAAGCTCCGCCGGAGAGAACCATCTAGTCGGGGTGTTCAGGGCATTGATCTGGACCGTCCCTGCAGTCACCATCCAGGAGTTTGACGAGAGGACCAGGCACCCCAAGGCGCTCAATGGCCGTCAGTGGAAAGCACAGGATTCCCCTCCCGCTGTAGTTGGTGGAGTAGACGCGAGCACTCCTCATGGCGGTCAGCTTCGGTAGGCTTATTCAGCGTTTTCCGTCTCCACCTAGAAGAACGCCTCACTATCCAACCCTCACCCACGGGCTCTCGAGCCGGTGATTCGGAAGAAGCGGATTGTCGAAAGTCCGGTACGTTTGGCAGGTCGCAGGTGTCATCCAAAGTACGAATTATCCGAACTTCCTCCTTCCATACGAACTGCAGGCGAAAGGGATGGCCCCATTTGTATCGAATTTCTCGGACTTGAAGGAAGTCAGTTAGTGGCTTGAGGGCCCTACGGCGCTGCAGCGTGGTAGGGGATAGGTCCTGATAAAGCCAAACCCTAAAGCCCTCAAATTCGATGGTTTTTAGCTCTCTCGCCGCGGTCATTATGTCTTTTTTCTGCCTATAGTAATGGAGGCAGGTGAGTATGCCCTGGGGATGGCCAGGCGTGGTGGCCGGTCTCCCAGCTCAGTGTGTGCGGTCCAGGACGATCTCCTGGTCTAGTAGGGAGGGTGTCACATGTTTGAAGAGATGGATCACGAACCCCTCCAGGTCACTCGAGACGGCCCGGGACGGCACGCCCTTAATACGTATGTTGGAGCGTCTGGACCTATTTTCCAGATCTTCGACCTGATAGCACAACTCTGCATTCTGGTCTCATAGTTCCAGTAGCTCCCTGCGGTGTCCCTACAGCTCCTCCTCCTAGGCGTCCTGGTTTTTCTCCACCGACGTCAATCTTTGATCAATGGCGAAGACATCTTGTCTGATCCCTTTGATGTCCGACATAATATCTTGGTTGAGCTCTGCGAAGCCATCGTCAAGGGAGCTAAACAGCTGCTCCATAAATGCTTTAGTGATTGGGGACTCTTCCCTGCCGCCATTATCGCCACTAGCCTTGTCTGTGGGCGTCCCTTGCTCCTCAGCCTCTTGTGGCATATATGCCCTTTTCGAGCTTGATCGGGCAAACATGTCTTTTACTGTAGGGTCTTTCTTTGATTGCCGGTGGGTAGACTTTCCGGCCAGGGATTGACTCGCCAACCGCGCATCGAATAGCACACCACACGTATGTGCAACTCCTCATAAATATCGCCAGATAGCCTTACTTGGGGTGGCGTAGCAGTAGGCCCCCAGCCGGGCAGTCACAGTCCCCAAGCCTACATCGAACAACGAGAAAGAGAGGCGGTGCCTAAGATCAGGGCCCGGCCAGGGCGAAAAGTCTGTGGGGGGCGGGCCGGTCCACTGTCAGAAGACTACAATCCAGTGCCCTCGTCTCTGAGTCTGGCCGTATGCCCTAGGGGGAGGTCGGTGCAGGCCCCCAGGGTCAACCCCACCACACCCCGATGTTCCTAGGCCCCCAGGCTCATCAGTGAAAAAGGAGGGAGGGGGAGCGAGTTGCATCTTTAGTTCCTGCAGACCCCCCCCCCCGGGGCACCGTTGCTCACCGAAATAGGATGGGCCGTTCTGCTTGAGGCGGACCGCAGCAGGCCACGGACATCGGCCCTCGTCCAAGTCCCCCCGGGAGAGTAGCGCAAGTGCCGATGAGACCGACCACAGTCAGAGAAGATATGTAGAGGAGAGGCCGCTACCCCCGGCCGCCACCGCCTCCCGGTCCATGCACCCTCTCCCTTGCACTCATGCACCTTAATGACCAGTAGGCCGTCCTCATATGCAACACCTTCACTGCGGTACCCCTGCCCCGCTGGGCAGGATCACTCACCGCCACCAGTACAGGTCCTGAGGGGCAGCCAGCCGACCGCCGCTCAACAAGTGCCTGGATGCCGGGCCGGATGTACCAGGCGCGTCCCGGGGGGCTCCGAGCCAGAGGCCTCCACGCGCCACCAGGCGGCCGGGTCTGCGTCCACTCTCGTCACTGCTGGACCTCCTGCCGTGCCCCCGCGGGTGGGTGGCAGCAGCTACTGGTCAGGGGGCCTGTATCCACTGCTATGTCCATGCTGGGCCTGGAAGTCCAGTGGAGCTCCGAGATAGGCGTCCTACACTACCGCCATCTTGGACACGCCCAGACAGTAGTGTTTTTAGACAACTAGGGCCCTGAAAGGGATCAGCACGGACCCTAAAAACCTGTCCGCAGTGCGGGGAGGATGGGTGGGTCAGTAAGGAATCTGCAGCTAGATCATGTCTCTACCAGATAAGGCATTACTGAAGGTAAGTAACTTGTCCATCTGATAGAGACATCTAGCCACAGATTCCTTACCCTTGAATAGATAACCAAGCAATACCATCCCCGGAGGAGGGACTCCGGACTAGCTTAGACCAGGAGGTCCTGCAGGACCGAACGAGCAAAATGCCCGTCCCTGCGGACCTGACTGTCCAGGCAGCAGTGCTTGACAAACGTGTGCACTGATGCCCACGTTGCCGCCTGACAGATGTCCAGGACTGGTACACCCAGAGCCAAGGCCGTAGTCGCAGCCTTTCCCCTGGTGGAATGGGCCCTTAATCCCTCCGGCTGCTTCTTAGCCAGGGCATAGCAGATCTTAATGCAGAGAATGACCCAGCGAGAGATGGTCCTTTTCTGCACTGCTCAACCCTTCTTAGCTCCCACGTACCCCGCAAAGAGTTGGTCATCCACCCGGAACTCTTTTGTGCGGTCAAGGTAGAACAACAATGCTCTTTTTGGTCCAGACGGTGGAGACGCTCCTCTTCCTTAGAGGGATGGAGGGGAGCAAAGAAGGTGGGCAGTGTGATAGACTGACCCAGATGGAATGGGGTTACCACCATTGGCAAGAATGAAGCACGGGTGCGAAGCACCACTTTATCTGGAAAAGACATCATGTAGGGAGGCGTACAAGATAGCGCCTACATCTCACTCACCCTCCGGGCAGATGCTATCGCCAGTAGAAAGGCTGTCTTGATGGTAAGCAGCCGGAGGCGACGGTTGTGTAAAGGCTCAAAGGAAGCACAAATAAGAAAAGTGAGGACCAAATTAAGGTCCCACTAAGGCATAACAAAGGGTGTGGGCGGAAACAAGTGAACCGGCCCCTTCAAAAACCTAAGTACCTAAGTACCCAAAGCAGAGCCCTGATTGGCAAGGGTTAGAACGAATAGAAGAACAGTGGAAAGAGAAGCAGAAAGAGAGTCAATAGACCTTTCTGTACAGTAAATACAAACTTCTGCCAACGGCAGGCGTATACCGTTTTAGTGGAGGGCCGCCTGGCTGCCAAATTAATGTTGCATACTTCAGGAGGAAGATCAAAAGCCATCAACTGCTGCCGCTCAATTTTCACACATGGAGGTGAAGAGTTGACAGGTTCGGGTGGAGGACCCTCCCCTGCTGCTGCGACACAAGATCCTCCCAAAGGGGCAGCCTGATCGGAGGATCAATACTCATTTTCAGAAGCTCTGGATACCAGACTCTCCTCGTCCAGTCCGGAGTCACAAGAATGACTTGGGCCTGGTCGTTCCTGATCTTCTTCAGAACCCTGGGCAGTGGTGGTATGGGTGGAAAGGTGCACAGCAGGCCTGAGCTCCATTCGCCTCCTTGGAAACTGCAGCGCGCTGTATTGCTGACACTGCGCGTTCCCTTCGGAGGTGAAATAGTTCAGAGCCTTGGCCAGTCTGGAGCGGATGCCGAGCTCCATCGCAGCTGCCGCAGGGTGAGTCTCCCGCTTGCCGGTCATCGCCCCCGAGCTCCCGAGGTTGCGACGGAGAGCTCGGGGCTCAGCAAGGAGAACACCTCACCGCCCGCCCCCCCCCCCCCCGGCCGTTGAGATCCCTGATGTAGAGTTGGCTCGAGGGTCTGATCCGCTGTGCACAGGGACGTCTTGCCACAGCTCTGGGGAGCCGAATGCCCGGGCCTTGAGATGCTGCTCGCTGAGCTGAGCCCTGTGGTGCTGCCGGATGAGCCATGCTGATGGCGGAGAGCGCCAAGTGTAGCCCAGGTCTGGGGGGGCTGGCTCGAAGGTGTTGTACCGCCCCTGCTGCAGGTCTGCCGGCCACCACACCAGTGAATGAATGCCCGTGCCGTCGGAGGTGCGGCGGAAGAGCGTAGTGCAAAGTTATTGCATCATGCGGCGTGACGGCTCGCCACCGCACCGGTGAGTGAACGACCATGGTGAGGGAACGACCATGCCTCCTATGGTGCGGCGGAAGACCCCACGGACGGTTTGGATTTCAGAGCGTCTCTCTGGTTCTTTTTGACGGCGAAGCCCAACACAGCGAGGTCCGGAGGCTCACATATGGCCGACAAAGGCCGATTGGGTTGCGCGATCCAGTCATTGAATTCCTGGGGTCTCGGATGTTCCCTCCTGCTGCCGCCTCTTTTGCCCTGATTAAGTGAGGAGGCGTGGGGGCTACCGACACGGCACTGCAGCGCGATTCGCGACGGCTCTGGCCTGCCTGCAGGTGCTGCCGGCTCTTCCTGTTCTGCATATAGCAGATTTGTGGTTGCCACGCAAGCCTGGTATGTTTGGGGATTCGTTATGGGCTGATGCGTACTTTTTTGAGCGCCCATTTTGTTTTTGACCTTTGATGTTGTTGCTCGACTTCCATTTGGTCCTCCTACTTCAGATCTGAAGAGGGCGCCCCCTTCTCTGGTCTCGATGCTCTGCAGGGCATGGAAATAGAAATGGGCTTGCTCCACTCCCAACCTATGGTGGCCATTTTGGAGTGGTCTTTCTACCTATATCCCACACATGGGCCCTGCTGAGTTTGCCCCAATACCACATTGTGTGCGGTGGTTATTTCCTTATCGTCGTGCGTGAATTGCCTGCCTGAACTGCCTTCCATATAAAGATGTAAATCCATCCCAGGATCTGCCTTCTAGTCATCACGGCCCAGCCTCCGGTCTCTTAGCCCTAGATAATCTGGCCCTCATGGTACTAGTCTACCCAAAGGAACCCGAGGGTGAGCTGCTAGCAATTGTGATTCAATCCTCCGTCTGCTCTCACTCTGAACTCCTTAGTCACGTCCCCGACCTCTGCCCTAGACGCTTGGCCTACCTACGCCTCCTATGGTCGGGGCAGACCTCTGCCCAGACGCCTGCCTACCTACCTACACCTCCTCTGTGCGGAGACAAGACGTGTGCTGATATGGAGCCTAAACCTTCGAACCTCTTCTCTCCCAACCTGGAACCGACTGGCCATAACGCTTTCCGAATCAGATATCCCCCGAACCTATCTAAAAATGCTGCAAAAAATTTCAAACATAGACTACTTAAAACCCATCCGGAAACCCTTATCTCAGACCCCTTCTTCTCTATCAGAAAGGGTGCTACCATAAATGACATCTTCTACACTAAACGGCATGCTCAATGGCAGAAGGCCATTTACTCTCTGCTCAAGATCTCCACTTCCCTGAAAATGCCACATGGTCTTAGACTGATGGTTGCGCCCTCCTCGGATTACAGAGCTGAAGCCACCATCTCCCTCTACAAAAACGGAACCATCCTTATACAAGCCTCAAACCGCAATCTAGTGGCATTTGACAAATTTTTCCCCACCATCATGAATACAGTGGCTAAATTCAATTCCGCCCCCCTCAGAAGGGCGGGACCCCCAGTAATCCCCCAGTTCTCGCAAACTATCTCATACCTCTCCACCACCATCCTCTGATCCCACATCTGCTTCGAAGGGCCCCCTTCTACCTACCCTAACTCATAATAACAATTCCCCTGCAATGCATGCAATGAACGAGCCGCGACAGCACAGTCATCACGCTAATCTACATGCTCCCCCCGCACTGTTAGCTAGCCCTAACTCCCATAGCTCCATTGCTCACAGCACTGCCCTGATTCTCCCCAGGATACCTTCCTCCAGCCCAACACACAATTCCAACAGGCTCCCACCGGCCTCCAGGGGTCTCTATCCGTCAGTCCCCTCCTCCCCTATCCTACCCATCCTTCCGAGCTTGCAGCTCCATTTCCCAGAATCCCTTCCCTCGGGGCACATTCATTCGCCACCCGCCCTACTTTCCCCCGACCTCACTAGCTCTCTTCCACTGCAGGGTCCACTGGACCTAGCCTCCCAATCCCATCTACACACCTCACTGGAAGGCCGTCTGAGCGAGATAGCACTCTGCGTACAACAACTTAAGACAGAGGTTCGTAGTCTATTACATATCACTGAGGCTTTGTCTGCTAACTCCAGACTAAGTTGCTCCACCTCGAACAATCATCATCTCCGCTCGCTCCCAGATTGCGGGTGTACCTGGCTCCCTTCCCCCTCCTATACTTGGCGGTCACCTTCTCACATCACCCACACACCCCATAGGTGGGCCTCCGCTCCGCAACGACCCTGCTCGCCCCTCCAGATGCAGAGCCTCCCTGTCTGATACAGATATTCATTCTCTCCTTATTTCATATGTTCCAGCACATCCCCCCACCATAGCAAACTTGCAACAAATTGAATCCATCCCCACTGATCCCTTCAGGGAACCTTGGCCAAACACCAGAACTTTAAATGAGAACAACCTCACGAGAGTCACCACCACTCTACCGGCACCAACAGACACCAACATAAGTCTCAAATGCGTGCTCCTAAATTGTAGATCGGCGGCTAAACACGCTGCGGACATTGTTGGCCTCACCCTTGCGCAGGATCTTGACCTTGTCATGTTGACGGAAACCTGGCTAAATGACTCAGCTGCCTCCATCCTGGACTGTTTAATGCCTCCCAACTATGATATCATTAGGTTGGACAGATCCAGTGGTCAAGGTGGAGGCATCACATGTTTACATCGTAGCAATCTTACAGTGAAAGTACTACAGACTGACCTCCTGCCATCCTGTGAATACATTTGCATTGAAGTGACTGGTGGCAACAATTACTCATGCAAACTGCACACGTTTTACCACCCCCCTCGCGACAACCTTCCCTTCACAGAACAGATCATGGACATTATCTCGGCCAATGCAGATTTCCATGGCACTCAGATCTTCCTGGGAGATTTCAACCTCCACTGGAACGATGTAAATGATGTAGTGGTCAATAGCCTTAAATCCTTCCTACTGGACCTCAACCTAATCCAAATCTGTGACAGCCCCACTCATATCAAAGAAGCTACCTTAGATCTTGTCATTGGTAAGCCCAACTCCATCCTCCTGGATTCGACCCTTCCATGTGATTGGACAGATCACTATTGCATCACCTTTCACATCCTGGAATCGGTAAGAGCAAGTAAAGCCCAGCCTAAGAACCCAAAACAGTTGAAAAGATGCCTATGGAACATCAACCCGCAAGATCTGACTGCTCTCTGCGATAACATCCTGCCCCCACCACCGAACATGTCGGATGTCCACGACCTTACGGCCCACTATAACCACGCAATGCTCAACGTACTAGACTCGGTTGCATCACTACAGCTTAAAAGAATGTCCTCTAAACTCTCCAAACCATGGTTTACTGATAGTCTTAATTCCGAAAGAAGAAATTTAAGACTTGCAGAAAGGATGTGGCGGTCCTATCCCGCCCTTGAGCATCTCTACCACTTGAGATCCCTGAGAAGCATATATAATAAACGCATCAGATGCTCGAAGGCCACCTTTTTCAGAACTCAACTAGACCCAGCAAAAAACCGTCCAAAAAAGCTGTTCGAACTCATCAAGTCCCAAGCCAATAGTCATCCGAACTCCGCGTCTTTGGGTCAAGGGACATAGCCTAATTGTGAAGAATTCGCAGATTTCTTCACAGATAAGACTAGTAAGATTGAAACTGAATTACGCTCTGCCCGTGACCACCTGTCGATCAGTCCACTGATCTCCCTCCGTCCACCAGGCTTGGATATCACTGACCCTGCGCAACCCTACCTCCCCAAAAACAATGCATCCTGGAGTCTGTTCCAAACCTTGGATGAATGCACTGTACGCAAAACGCTGTCGACTCTGAAACCTTCCAATCACTACAACGACCCTCTGCCATCGAACCTTTTCCCGGAAGTTAGATCCTCCTTACTAACATTGTGGACTACGATCGTCAATGCATCACTTCGGCAAGATGCTATTCCGGATTGCCTAAAAGCGGGTCAAGTTACCCCGATTCTGAAGAAACCAACTGCTGATCCCACGGACCTTCATAACTTTCGCCCAATCTCCAACATCCCCACCTTGGCAAAGCTCCTGGAGAAATGTGTGCTCGCCCAACTCTGTAACCACATCGACCATTTCCAACTCCTGGACCAATGCCAATCTGGTTTCCGCCCGGGCTATAGCACAGAGTCGGCGCTAACGCACATTGTCGATGATGCGCTAAGAATGCTGGACCATAATGAGTCGTGCCTATTGATCCTTCTTGACCTTTCGTCAGCATTTGATACTGTCAAACACGATAACCTAATTGACCTCCTGGAACACAGGTTGGGGTTGTCTGGGTATGTTCTTAACTGGTTCTCTTCGTTCCTCCTGAACAGATCCCAAAGCTTCAAGGTGAACCAATCCCTGTCCCATCCTGCACCGGTTACGATGGGGGTTCCCCAAGGTTCAGCACTCTCTCCTACGCTCTTTAACTTGTTCATGGAGCCTCTAACAGAAATTCTGAAATCATCCAGCATTCACCATCACATGTATGCGGACGATACTCAACTATACCTGAAGATCGCCTCCCCTGAGGACATTCAGTCCCTCAACTCGGTCCCGCTGGAAACACAAAGCTGGCTGACACGTAACCACCTGAAACTAAATGCTCTAAAAACAGAATTCCTCCTAATCTCACCTCACAAGCAATCTCCGGTCATTGAACAATGGTTGAATCAGCTTACTGCTCTTAACTGTAGACCTCACCTCGTGGACTCGGCATCCTCGATTGGTATTATATTAGACAAAAGTCTGAACATGCAAAAGCACATCAGTTCCCTCACCAAAGGAGCGAACTTCCAACTCAGCATCCTAAGGAAGCTCAAACCCTTTCTCCCTGCTCATGACCTAAAGGTGGCAGTGCAAGCATTAGTGATTGCAAAGCAGGACTATGACAGCGCAACGCTTTGTGGCTTGCCCAGAGTGAAAACGGCTCCTCTTAGGGTGGCCCTCAATTTTGCTGCTAGGCTCTTAACTGGCACTAAAAAATACAACCACATCTCTCCGGACTTGCTGGCCCTGAATTGGCTTCCATATGAAGCTCGGATACAGTTAAAAATTGCATGCATGGCACACAAAGCCATCCACTTCAAGACCCCGATGTACCTCGCTCAGAAACTGGAGCTCTCATGTGGTTCAAGAGCCTCCAGAAGCGCCAGCACCCTTTTACTCAAAACACAAAAATTCAAGAAAAAAAAGACCTATATTCGAGCCTTCTCGGGTATGGCGCAGAGGATCTGGAACTCCCTTCCCCCCGAAGTCAGGGTAATCCCTTCCACTGTCCTCTTCAAAATAGAAGTCAAAGGGCTCTTGATGAAGACATTTCTGCCTCAGTCTGGCTTCCCCACTTGAGTCTGGGGCTATAGACGCTGATTTGTGGCCCAGCTGCTTGGCTCGCGTGAATGTCGGACATTTTAAGACTGTGTACTTTTCGCTATGTTGAATTTGTTTGTTTGCCTGTCCCCTTCTTGTTGCATAATCTGTAAAGCGCTCTGATACCCTCAGTGGTCATGTTCGCGCTATATAAAACTTTCTAAATAAATAAATAAACCAAGGATCTCCCCAGTGCTGAAAGAGACCTTGCGCCACCTCCGACTGGAGACACCATTCGTGATCTGCTAGGCATCGACGTCTGAGTTCGTCCACCCTGGCGTTCAGAGAACCTGCCAGGTGTTGAACCACCAGGGTTATCCCCAGCAGTTCCAGCCATTTCCAGAGACACAGGGCCTCCCGACAAAGGGCCCACAACCCCACCCCTCCCTGCTTTTTTTAGCACCACATGGCAGTTGTGTTGTCCGTGTACACCTGCACTAACTTCCCCTTGACAGAGGGAAGAAATGCTTTCAATGCCAACCGAAGGGCTTCAAAGATCCAACAAACTGATGTGGAGCCAAGACTCCGCGGGAGACCAGTGTCCCCTGATCTCCACCTCTCCCATATGGCCGCCCCATCCCAGAAGTGACGCATCTGTCACAACTGTGAGATCTGGTTGGGGAAGGAAGAGGGGTCTGCCGTTGAACCAATCGCGGTTTGCCAACTACCACTGCAGATCTCTCAGTTTCTTCCGAGACTGGACCACATCGGTGAGATTTCCCCGATGCTGTGCCCACTGGAACTTCAGGGCCCACTGCAGAGCCCGCATACACAATCTGGCATGCTTTACCAACAGGATGCAGGCGGCCGTGAGGCCCAACAGCCTCAGAGTCAGTCTCACTGAAATCCAGGATAGAGGCTGAAACATCAGAATCATAACCTGAATATCCTGGACTCACTGCTCAGGAGGATAGGCCCGAAACTGCACTGTGTCCAGAACAGCCCAGATGAAAGGGAGCGTCTGAGAAGGAGTCAGGTGTGCCTTTGGCATGTTTATAGAGAACCCCAGCGAATGCAGGAGGTTCAGCGTAGTCTGGAGGTGGGAGATGACAGCCTGAAAAGCTCACCTTCAACAGCCAGCCATTGAGATGGGGGAAGAGTGCCACCCCTGATCTGCACAGATGAGCTGTGACCACCGCCATCACTTTGGTGGACACCCGAGGGGCGCTGGTAAGGCCAAAGGGGAGCACTGTGAACTGAAAGTGTTTGTGGCCTACCATGAACCGCGCGTTGACCAGGCAGGATGGGAATGTGAAAATAGGCGTCCTGCAAGTCCAACGCTACCATCCAGTCTCTGGGGTCTAGGGCAGACAAGACCTGAGCCCGAGTGAGCATCTTGAACTTTTCCTTTTTGAGGAAGTAGTTGAGGGCTCGCAAATCTAGGATAGGACGAAGGCCCGTGTCCTTTTTTTGGGACCCGAAAGTGGAGGGAATATCAACCACAGCTGACTGCTGGCACCAGAACCCTCTCTAAGGCTCCCTTGGCCAAGAGAGTGCTTACTCCTGAAGCAAGTTCAGGTGGTGCTCCATCAGCCAGTCGAACGTTAGAGGCATGGACGGAAGGGTAGTCTCGAATGGGAGGGACTAGACCCTTCGGACTATCTGAAAAACCCACCTGCCTGACATGATGTTTTACCAGTGATGGAGGTGATGGCTGATCCTGCCACCAACTGGCCATCCATGATCTTGAAGGGCCAGAATAGGAAGGTTTGGAGGCTGCAGGGGGAGGAGTGGACTGACCCAACCTCTAACCGCCCGACCCACGGGGTCGAAAGTAGCCGTGCCCCTGGACGCGCAGAGGTTGCTGAACTTGGGCCGGCCTTGTGGTTGGGATATGGCTGGCGCAGCTGAAAGCCTCTTCTGTGGCCACGTAAGGGGTAAAATGCAGACGAGAGACGGGTGGACACTGAGAGGCCCAAGGACTTGGTTGTAGCCTGTGAGTCCTTTAAGTGCTCCAGGGTCATGTCTGCCTGGCTTCCGAAGAGACGGGTGCCATCAAAGGCCATGTCCATAAGGGAAGCCTGGACATCTCCAGAAGAGCCAGAAGTTCTCAGCCAGGCGTAGCGTCGAACAGCCACCATCGATGACGTGCCCAGTGAGCCGGTTGTGTCAAGCCCACAACTGAATGGTGAACTTTGCTGCATCTCTCCTGTCTGATACTACTTGGGAGAGAATGGCCTGGGCTTCCTCTGGGACCTGTGGCAGCACTTGCACAACCGTTTTCCAGAAGGAGTGGGAGTAAAGGCCCAATAGGCATGTGGTGTTCACTGACCATAATGCAAGGCTGGCGGAAGAAAACATTTTCTTGCCCCTACTATCCAGCCTCTTGGATTCCGTGTCCAGGGGTGAGGAAGGGAACGCACCTTGTGAGGTAAATGCTTGGACCACCAAGCTCTCGGGGTAGGGTGGTTGGTGAGGAATTTTTAATTGCCAGGTGCAGAGCAATGGCGGAGGGCAATTGTCCTATTCACAGAAGCCCCTGTGCTGGGCTTGGACTAGGCTCCCAGAAGGTAGTCAGTCAAGGCCTCGTTGAAAGGCAGGAAGGGTTCCGAGGAGGAGACACCCGGCTGCAGGACCTCTGTCAAGATGTTCATCTTGACTTCCACTGAAGGTAGTTGAAGGTCCAGGACCTCAGCTGCCCTTCTCACCAACGTAGCATATTAAGCTCCCTCCTCCATAGCCACGGCATGGGGTAGAACGCAGGCTAGAATCTAGAGAGGTATCCAGTTCACTGGCCTCACCCAGTTCCTCATACTTGTCCATTTCGTGCTCATGCTGGTCTTGTAAAGGGTCCAGCGACCCCTCTTCCTCCATTACTAGCCCTTCAAAATAGGGCTGAGGAACCAACCTAGGACCTAAGGGTGCTGTTGGTGCCGGGATCGGCGTTGGAAGGCGCCGATCCGGCTCTGGAATGTGGGGGATAAGAATTGGGCTGGCACTGCCAGGGGGCGTCGGGAGTCTCAGCGCAGGGGGCGGCACCGTGGAAGGTCGCAGTGGCACGAACCAGCGCCCGTTCAGATCCACCACCGGATCCATTGGGGGGCACCTGATGGAGCCCCCTCTGAGCCTCCGAATCCGTAACGCACGCCAGGAGGGTCAGGTTACCCAAATATGAGACACATGGTGTCATAAAATTCTTTAAGCTGGATGGCAGTGGCTCCGGCTCCTGGAAATGCAGGGAAAGGCGGAGCCGAGCCAGGCGCAGGTTCAGCAGAACGAGGCCTAGAGCATTGAGATTCCTTCCTCACGTCGGCCGACGGATGGGTAGAAGTTGAAGCACGCTTCGACTTCTTGTGTTTCTTATGCCTCTTACCTGACCGACCCGATGACTATGAGTGGGAGGACGAAGACTTATGACTCCCAGAGCGGTGCCCAGACCTTCCTCTCGACCGAAAACGAGACATCTGGGGCAAGCTGTGTGGTGCCGAGCGCCGGGCCACAAGCAGCTTTAGGGCCCGCTCCCTCAAAGCTTTCGGAGTCATAGGCCAGCAGTCGGAGCAGGAATTCGAGGCGTGGTTGCGCTTCGGGCATCAGAGACAAATCAAGTGCGGTTCCGTCATCGACATGGAGCGATGGCGGGCGCTGCACGGTTTGAATCTAGAAGTCTTCTTCGACATGTTTGGAAAAACCTACACACCAAAAATCAGTGACAAAACATCGAAAAAAGCCTGTAAAAAAGTGACAGAGAGAAGCTCTCTTCACGGATCTGCGCTAACTGGCGCGGAAGGAAAAGAACTGACATGAACGCGTCAAGGTAGCGCTTATATAGGTGATGCGGACGTCACTTCCAGCAGAAGACGTCACACAGAGCCGATCGATGCCACCTACCGGTGCACAAGGGTATTGCTCGAGGAAGTCTTCGGATCCAGCTTAAAGTCTGGGAAATTCAAAGATAAGGAATCTGCGGCTAGATGTCTCCATCAGATATTTGACTTCAAGGCAACTAATATCAGTTTTAAAGATTCCTGATGAGTGAGACAGAAGGTTTTGAAAAAAGAAAATTCTTATTGGAAACCAGTAAATGTAACATGTAAGAGATAATGTGAATGTGTCTATGCAAACTAATTCTAAATCAGTTTTAGAGTAGCAATACGCCTCTTGGGTGAACTCAGGCCCAAGCTTTTGTAATAGTCAAGTTTCGCTGTGATCATAGCCTAAACAACTGTTTATGACAGTCAAGGAATAATAAAGAACAAAGTATTTTTAAGTAAGAGAAGAATACAGAAGTAACCTTGTTAACCTGCACATTAAATGCCAGGGAGCTGTTCTATGAAACGCCAAGATTTTTAACAGTGGAAGTCGGAATGCAAAGGGGCCCAGATCATAAGGCCTCCAGTTTATCTGAATGATCAGTAGTGTGTTGTCTGCACAGACATTAAAGGTAAAACCACACTATCTAATCTATGGTGAAAAGGGGCAGTACAGATCTTAAATAGAGCAGGTCTCAAAGAAGAGCCCTGAGGGTCACCTACTTGCTTGACTGATTTTACATCTGACTAGTAGGTTAAGATTTTTACTACTTGCGTTCTGTCTTGTAAATGCAACGCCAGCCAATCATGGGCTATGTCTCAAATCCCAATCTTGCAGAGAAGGATCATTAAAATTTTGATGCAGGTGCTATTGAAAGAAGCAGTTAGGTATAGTATTGTAATTCCATTTATATAGCGCTTACTACCCCTGATGAGGCGTCAAGTAACATAAAGGACACACTCCCATCCTCTTCCGAAGATCATCGTAAATCATACACCACTGATACCAACTGTGTTTCTGTGCTGTGTAATGGGCTAAAGCCTAGCTGAGCTGTATCTAGTACAGAGTGGTTACCCAGAAACGTGGTACTAACTGTGTTGACACATTTTTCTAATCCCTTGATTGGAACTGAGTGGAGAGAGATTACACAGTAGTTGATTAGGATACTTGGATCAGCAGAAGATTTGTTTTTTTTCAATACAAGAGAGGCAATGTGGTATTTCCAACTATGGAGAATATAGGACGTCGTAAGAGATATTTGCAAGCTTCCTCGAATACAGGTGCTACTTTATCAATTTCTAACTGCAGAATCCCTTCTGGACAGACTTCACAGGGGGGAGCCTGGTTTAAAGGTTAGGGCTAGCTCCTTAACACATTAAGAAGTTAGAGGATTAAACCTGGTAAGACAAGAGGACGTGGTATTACTGGTATGACGTTACGTGTGTCCTGTCAAGCTTGGTCCTGGTTGAAAAAGTTGACCAAATGTTATCTACTTATTCAAAAGGAAACTAAGCAGAGGATTCGCATAACTCTTCGCTTAACTATTGGGCATTAGACGCCGAGGGGATATTAAATTTAGGATAAAGAAATGAATCCATGATTTTTTTGTTAGTAGAGTTCGCTGAAATATGAATTTGTCATGCCAGATATGCTGCTTTGTCTGTCCTAACATTTTTTGTGACTGTGTAGGACGGCCAAACAGATTTGCTAACTGCATTATACTCCTGTCTTCATTTGCATTTGAGATTTTAGGTCTGGAATTAGCAAAGAACTCTTGATTTTACTAACACTATAGGAACAATATACTCACTTATAGGGTCTTTCAGCCAGCGTTCTTCATTCGTTTATTATTGTGTCATTCACATTTTTCTTCTGCGCACTACAGCATACAGAATGTGGCTGTGGGTGAGCCCACTTCAAACATTGGCTAACTTCAATGTGAGTGACGGCATTCCACCCTTTCATGAGGAAGACATCAGCACAGAGTAGTTTCCTTCAGTGTCAGGGACTACTATGGCAATGTGTGCGTTTTAAGATAAAAAAATATTTTTGCTTTTAGTAATTTTTTGGGGAATTAACGAGGGTCTGGCAGCTTACTCAACAAAGTTTTGCAAAATCACAACAAAACAAACATTGACTAAGCCAAAAAGCTGGCAGCCAGCATAAGACCTGTAGGCTTGTCCAATAATTGTTTTACATTACCCCTTAGATAGTGGCAGTTTTGGTGAGAACCATGGGTCTAAAGGTCGGTAGTGAAGGGAAGAAACCTGCTTCAAGGGAGTTAGAGTCTAAGTAATGGTTTTGCTAAGTCGACAAGTTATAACGGAGTGTTGGCATCACCAATACTGAGGCCAGGAGTGAAATCATCTAGCTCCTTACAGTATCTCTTGAGCTATCTTACCCCATGCTATGCGTAGGACATCTGACAGCTAAAAAGTCCTGTCCACCTTGGTTCTAAGTTACTAATCAAAATGGGCAAGTCAGTGATCAGTCCAGATAATAGGGAAGGTTTCTATCAAATGAATATCCTCAAGAGAAGAAAACCTAGGGTCCAACGTGTGGCTTTTCTCAGGTGTGGCGCGGTTAACAATTTGGGTTAAACCAAGATTATGTCAGGCATAAAGAAGCTTAATAGTATCTGCCCAAGCAGGTCTGTACACCCATTTAAAAATTATTGAAAATGACTACGCTGGCGATAGAAAACATTACAGGTGTCCACAATTCTAAGAGTAGTCAGCAGAAACTCAGGTCAGGAGAAAGTCAATACATGAGAATTCCTGAAAACGAACAGGAAGGAGAGGTCTCTAATTTAAAGCCTAGTAGTTCAGCAGCAGCTAAGTGATCTCAAGCCACAGTTCTTAACTTTTTGATATATGTAGACCTCCACTGAATCACTACTGTAACCTGGGGACCCCTCCCTAAGCATTTGCTACGTTTTGAACCATAAAACAATACACACAACAAAGAAACAAGTATGCATCAAACAAATACACAAATGATGAATTATTTTATTTACAAACAAACAAAAGCACCCCAGAAAAAATAATTTGAAAATGTTATTTTAATGGGAAGGTTGGAGCTTTTCAAAATTTAGACGAAGCAAATCTACCCTATCTGCCCCTAATGCATGCTCCCTTTTTGGTACATACCAGGGCTTCAATTGAGGTTACCAATAGTTTATACTAGATTGTCTCCTGTACTTGAGATGCTACCACAAATTAAGCTAAGGATACCAAATTAATTGCTAGCCTCCAATTTCAAATTCCTTCATATTTACAGAGCATTTTAAAACTGACAATTTAGCTTTTTCCATATATCTTTCCTTCATTTTTCTGCTAATATTTAATTTTCTAAGCGGTCATGTACCCCTGATTGGGCATTGCGGACCCTCAGGATGCTGTAGACCACAGGTTAATAAATGCTGATCTAAAATAAAACATCGGACCTAAACAGAGTCTTTAAAAATCAGAATAATACACCCCACCCTCCTCCCCCTATTTTCCCTGCCAGTCCTAAACACTTAAAAAAAAATCTGGAATAGCACAGAATAAGTCAGGATTAAAGGATTCATGCAGCTAGGTCTCAGTAAGAATAAGCATTGGCAAAGCAAATAGGTCTCGCCTTTGGGACCTATGAGCTGTTCAAACGCTGAGAGGGTCTGAAAAAGGCTTGACCATAAAAAACAAGTTACTTACCTTCGGTAACGCCTTATCTGGTAAAGACTATCTAGCCGCAAATTCCTCACCTTAAAATTATCCTGAGGCATCAGACTGGATCTGGAATTTTTTCTTGAGCAGTACCCCTGTGTGCCGGTAGATGGCCTAGTTCAGCTCCGCGGGGTGTCGTCATCCGCGCCGGAAGGGACATGCCCGGTGCCTATATAGGCATTACCACAGGGCACTGATATCAGTTACTTTTTGTGACTTCCCACACAAGAAGCGCGGAGCCACAAAGTACACTGTCAAGGGGTGTGGAAAACTATGGCCCTGAAAGGGTAAAGCCCTGTCCCTAGAAATCTGTTCGCAGAGCAGGGAGGATGCGTGGGCCGATAAAGAATCTGCGGCTAGATAGAGTCTCTACCAGATATGGTGTTAGCGAAGATAAGTAACTTGTTCATCTGATAGAGATTTCTATATGCAGATTTCTAAACCTTAGAATAGATACCCAAGCAATACTTCCCTGAAGGTGTTTCTATGGGCTAATTTCACACGAGGAAGTCCTGCAGGACCGAACGGGCAAAATGCCCATCCCTATGGACCGGACTGTCCAGGCAGTAGTATTTGGTAAACATGTGCAAAGAAGCTCATGTAGCTGCCTGGCAGATATCTAGGACTGGAACTCTGCGTGCTAACGCAGTGTATGCAGCTTTAGCTCTGGTGGAATGAGTAAACAACCCCTCGGGGTTGCTTCTTAGTCAATGCGAAACAGATTTTGATACAGAGTACGATCCATCGGGAGAGGGTCCTCTTCTGTATGGCCTGTTCTTTCTTCGCTCCGACATTCCCAACGGAGAGTTGGTCGTCCACCCGGAACCCTCATGTGTGGTCAAGGTAGAACGACAATGCTCTTTTTGAGTCCAGACGGGGAAGTCACTCCTCTTCCTTGGAGGGAAGAGGCGGAGCATAAAAAGTAGGTAGAGTGATGGACTGGCCTACATGAAAGGGAGTGACCAATTTTGGTAGAAAGGAAGCTTTCGTACGAAGCACCAGTTTGTCTGGGTAGATGTTCAGGTAAGGAGGCTTGGATGACAACACCTGAAGTTCACTGACCATCAGGGCAGATGTTATAGCCACAAGAAAGGCCGTCTTGATGGTAAGGAGCCTGAGTGGACAATTGTGCAGGGTCTCAAACGGAGCGCACATAAGGAAAGTGAGTATAAGATTGAGGCCCCACTTGTGCATAATGAAAGGAGAAGGTGGGAACAAATGTAAACCTTTCAGAAACCACTTAATAATATGGGATTTGAAGAGGAATATCACAAAAAGAGAGACTAGGGAAAGAAAACCTTCTCTGACTCCCCTAATATAGAGTCGCTCTATACGAACATTCCGCAGCAAGAAACCCTTAGGGTGATTGAGAATATTCTTTTCTCTGAAGAATGGAAATATATGGCTCCCCGGGCCTTTGTTTTGAGCCTTCTCGAGCTGGCCTTAACAAGGAACTATTTCAAATTTGAAGATCAGTTTTTTCTTCAAACCCATGGAACTTCCATGTGGAGTTCTTGTGCCCCGAGTTTAGCCTGCCTTTATGTCTCTAAATTTGAAGAGGAGAGTGTAGTTTTCATCAGCCAACCCATTCTACAATCAGATTAGGGTTTGGCGGAGATATATCGATGACGTGTTCATCATTTGGAGAGGTAGTAGAAACTCGGCTGAAAATTTTCTAGGCTGGCTGAATCAGAGGAATCCCTTTTTGTTTTTTACGAACACTATGACCAATACCTCACTTCCCTTTTTGGATCTGAATATAAGAGCAGAGAACGGAGTGTTAGTTAGCAGTGTCCATCATAAACCTACCGATAGGAATAATTTGCTATCCTTCCAGAGTTTTCACCCCCGTTCGCTTAGGGAAAATCTTCCCTATGGACAGTTTCTGTGATTACGTTGGAACTGTTCTTCAATTGTGGATTACAAGAAAGAGGCAAAAAACCTGAGTGATAAACTTAGATATAGAGACTATCCTGAATACGTCATCCAAAAGGCCCAGAAAAGAGCACGAAACTGCAATAGGGAGAATCTACTTGAAACGAATGAAAAAGAAACAGTTGAGAGCAGTATCTGTGTCACAACATTTAATACGGCATCAAATCATCTCAAAAAGATAATACAAAAGAACTGGCGAATTCTGAATTCAAATGGGTTAGATCAACCTATTCCGCTTTTTTCTTTTAAAAAAGTGCCAGTATCAAAGATATGGTTGTCAACACACGCCCGAGAATGCTGAAAAACCACTCTATGGTACAAAATCAAGACCATTTTTTAACTCCTGTGATGGGACATTATGCGTGTGGTTACTGTAGGGCGTGTCCTCTCTCACTTAATGGAAAATCAGTGGATATAGGGACGAACCGCCGCTGGGAACAGAGAAAACATACAACATGCAACACAGAGAATGTCATTTACCTTATAAGGTGTCCTTGCTATAAATTATATGTAGGGATGACTACTCTTCGGGTGAAAACCCGAATCTTGGAACATATGAGTACTATAAGGTGTGGCAAAACAAATACGAAACTCACTTCTATGAGAAGAGACATAGTGAATCAGACCTTAGGTGGACAGTATTGGACAAACCCTTTATCCCACCTAACACTGTGGATATAGCCAGTTTCTTGTTGGTTCGTGAACAACGGTGGGTGGACAGGTTAAAAAGCAGCATTCAGGGCTTGAACGATTCCATACCCTGGTTCCAACTCTATGGATTGAGCACTAAGTAAAAGAATGAAAAACTAACTTGTTCAGTGTGTACCCTGGTATCTTTGTTTTGGATTTAGCATGTAAAAAAGAAAACCATGTCAGTGTCGTAACATTCCTAGATACATTGGGCAATTTGGGTGCTTAGCGTGTGAATCTGTAGGATGCACTATATGTTGTAAGGACATGAAGATTTTGAAGGTAGTGGCATTTGAGTCTCCCCTATATCTATAAGATGGCATCAATTTGCAATGGTTAGAGGATGATATGGTCCATGCTCGATATCGTCATATGATACTGACTGAATGAAAGGATTTTTTCAACTAACAGAAGGGAACGAAGGGCAATCTTGTGTTCTTTTTGTTTTGGTTGATATATGGCTACAGTACCAATGGTGGTCATTATAACCGTCTTTGTGTGACAAATATCAACACAGTACGAGCTAAAGTTTAACATGTTTATGGGAAAAGACTGACAGAAGATATAGTGCTCAACTTGAACACCATTAATATGGTTCTGGATTGAGGATAGTGACATGAATTTCAAGCGGCGTCTGGCTTCTTACTGGTGTATGGTGAAATGAGAGATACATAGTGGGCCTCTTCAAGATGGCCGCAAATTGCAATGGATTGAGGAAGATAGTGTCCGTTCTCAGTTTCGGTAGATGACACTGATGAGCCCAGGACGCACCCTAGGAAGGGGAGCGGCTTGAATATGAGCGCTAATTAACATCCCCGTTATAAACGTGGAAAGGTTGCATGCAGGATATCGACGGAGGACCTGAGTGAGGGACTGAAGCATCACGGTTCTTTGGAGTAGTAAGTGTACTACAGAAGTGGTCATGTTCGTTATCTAATTTGCCTCCCTATTAAGATTCAAATTTTACGCCGCAATTTGATTAATGCTGCGAATGTAAAGTGGGAAAGTGTATCTTGATTTTACTTGATTCTTCGGTATTGAAGGGAACATTTTTGCCCAGAATATGACCGGGGATAGCGTATGGATTGCGAGGTTACCTCCTCTGTTTGTGCTATTATACAGAGCGCCGAAGAACGATGGTGCCTATGGCAGAGATACAATCGGGGCGCCGATATGTCTTAGGAATACGGTTGAGATTAAGTGAGAAGGGTGAAGTGGAGGAGTACCTTTGACAGATTTGAAAACATAATTGGATGGTAATGAAGCCTCGTTTCTGCCTTGTCTCCTCCCCACCCTATGTATTTCAGAGTGTGACTATAAGAACACGGCCCCACAAAGGTCCCGGGTTTGGAGAACTTCTAATGAACCTGTGTAAGTCTTGCGGAAAAACTTTAAAGAAAGGGTTTTTTTAACCACCAAGGGAATAAAGTGCCCTCACATTTGTGATTTGGGCAATGGGTATACAACCATGAGTACAACACTTAGGGAGTCCGATAATGTGTCCACGCACGGTGTGGTGTTTTTCTGAGTGTGAATTTCGGGTGAGGGTGATGGAGTTAGAGATGAGGCTCTTGGTGTGTATATATATATATATATCTTTTTTAATTATATGCCTATTGGATTGGCATTATAGAGGATGAGACATTGTGGCAATATGGGAAGGAATGAGGGAGTAGAACAGTAATTGTATGTTCTACTTCTCTTTACAGGAATTTGTTCCCTCTCGGAAATCTCCCAGAGTATACTATCTCACAGGACTTTTTAGCCTGTTGAAATAAGGTAATAACTCCAATTAGGGGTGAAGACCGGGTAACGTGGGACCTACACCCTGATGAATGCCAGAGCGACCCTGTTGGGCGAGAAATAATGGCAGAAACATGTTGGTAAATGCAGTAGGGATATAGGGGTCTTTACCTCCCCTGATTATCCCGTCGTTTGGTTTTTAACACTACCAAGGGGTCACTCGAATAAAGAATGGTGGCAGTTTCCCCTTAGGTTGTTTTAATTGTGTGTGTCTGCACTCTTTGGTCCCTTCTGAAGGGAACATTCTTTCCTTTATATCCCTTTATTGTGGGTTTATGTAGGTGTGTTGTTTTATCACCCTTTCTGTACCCTCACCACTTTTTCTTCACATAGATTTTTAAAATAATTGCGCTCCGTCTATGGTGTTGGTCTGCACCTAGACGTCAGATGCGGCCCTATGATGAAGCATGACACTGCAAAGTGTGTGAGGGCAGTATTAAGACAAGTGTTGTCTTTCCTTGTTCATTTTCCCTTTTGCTTATCTCCTCCTCTGCTCTTTACTTTGTAAAGTTGAAAGTAAAAGACTTTTTTATACCGCCGCTCCTGTAGGTCTAGTATAAGGAGGGGTATTGGTTGTAGTTCTTCTCTGTTAAGTGAGTTGTCATTTGAAGAGGAATGGCTGGTCAGGCAACTGCACAAAAGCTGAGATAGCAGAAAAATAGCCTTTGAGAGTGCCCAAAGAAGAGCCCTGCTGGGCAAGACAGAGATTAAAAAGGAGAACCTGAGAAAGAGGGGGCAGGAAAGGGAATCAACCTGTCTCTCTGTACACCATGCCACAAATTTTCCCCAATGGCAGGCATATACAGTCTTGGTGGAGGGACGTCTTGCTGCCAAGATAACACACAGAATTCAGGCGACAGGTCGAAAGCTGTCAACTGTCGCCACTTAATTTCCACGCAAGAAGGTGGAGCATAGACAGGTTCGTGTGAAGAACCGTCCCCTGATGCTGCAACAGAAGATCCTCCTAAAGGGGCAGCCTGATCGGAGGACCGATGGCCATGCTCAGCATCTCAGAATACTAGACTCTCTGTGCCCAGTCCGGAGTCAAAAGGATGACTTGGGCCCGGGCGCTTCTGATCTTCTTGAGAACTCTGGGCAGGAGTGGTATGGATGGAAAGACGTAGAGGAGGCCTAAGTTCCGCTCAAGACGAAAAGCGTCTCCAAGCTAGAGCCACCTTGGACACGCCAGCGCACAGAACTACTGACATTGTGCCTTATTGGTGGAGGTGAACAGATCTAACCAAGGCTCTCCTCACTGCTGAAAGAGACCTTGCACCACCTCTGGATGGAGACTCCATTCATGATCTGCTAGGCATCTTTGGATAACTTTGTTTGATCAGGTGTTCAGAGAACTCACCAGATGTTGAACCACCAGGGTAATGCCCTGACGTTCCAGCCATATCCAGAGACGCAGGGCCTCTAGACAAAGTGTCCGCGAACCCACCCGCCCCGTTTGTTGCAGTACCACATGGCAGTGGTATTGTCCGTGAATGCCTAATGCCTTCCCTTGATGGAGGATAAAAAGGCTTTCAATGCCAGCCATATCGCTCGGAGCTCCAAGTTGATGTGGAGTCCGGATTCCACCAGACACCAGAGGCCTCTAATCTCTACATCTCCCAGATGGCTTCCCCATCTCAGGAGTGACGCATCTGTCACCACTGTTAGATCTGGTTGGGGAAGGGATAGGGATCTGCGGCTGACCCAATCGCAGTTCATTAACCACCACTGCAGATCTTGTGCAGTTCCCTCATAGATCTGGACCATGTCGGATAGATTCCCCTGACACTGCGCCCACTGGAACTTCAGGTCCCACTGCAGAGCCCACATATGCCAGCAGGCATGTATCACAAGCTGGATAGAGCAGGCCATGAGGCCCAGCAGCTTCAGAGTCAGTCTCATCGAAATCCAGGATAGAGGCTGAAACATCGGTATCACAGCCTGAATATCCTGGATTGCTCATTCAGGAGGACAGGCCCGAAACTGCACCGTGTCCAGAACAGCTCTGATGAAAGGGAGCGTCTGAGAGGGAGTCAGGTGCGACATCGGAATGCTGAAAGGGAACCCCAGCTAATGCAGGAGATCAGCCATAGTCTGGAGGTGGGAGACGACAACCTGGGGCAAAGCCACCTTCAACAGCCAGTCCTCGAGATAGAAGACTGGCACCCCTGATCTCCACAGATGCGCTGCAACCACCGTCATCACCTTAGTGAACACCTGAGGGGCGCTGGTGAGGCCAAAGGGAAGCATTGGAAACTGAAAATGCTCATGGCCCACTGTGAACCGCAGGTAACGCCTGTGAGCAGGCAGGATGGAGCTATGATCATATGCGTCCTGCAAGTCTAACAATGCCATCCAGTCTCATGGGTCCAGGGCAGACAGGACCAACAGCGAGAGTGAGCATTTTGAACTTCTTCTTGAAGAAGAAATCGAGAGAGTGCAGGTCGAGGACAGGACGAAGACCTCCGTCCTTCTTGGGCACCAGAAAGTAGCGGGAATAGCAACCACGACCTACTTATGGCATCAGCACCCTCTCCATGGCTCCCTTGGCCATGAGAGCCATTACTTCCTTGCGGAGAAGGGATAGGTGGTCCTCCGTCAGCCTGTCAAGTAGGTGGCATTAAGGGAGGGGTAGATTCGAAGAGGAGGGAAAAGCCCCATCAGATGATCCGCAAAACCCACCTGTACAATGTTATGGCCTGCCAGTGGGACAGGTGATGGCGACTTCTGTCACCCACTGGGTGCCCATGATGGTAAAAGGGCAGATTAGGAAGTTTTGGACACTGCGGCCGCTGAAGGGGTGGTGAACCGACCCGACCACTGAAACAGCCTGGGAGAGAACAGCCTGGGCCTCCGCTGGGACTGTTGGCAGCACCTGCGCAACCGTATCCCACAGAGCATGGGAAAAGCAGCCCAAAAAGGCACATGGTGTTCATGAACCGCAATGCCAGGCTGGCAGAAGAAAACATCTTTTTGCCTAAGTTGTCCAGCCTCTTGGATTACCGATCCAGTGGTGCAGTTGGGAATGTGCCAGGATTTACATGGGAGGTGGAGGCTTCGACCACCAAGCTCTCCGAGGTGGGGTATTGTGTGAGGAAGTTTGAGCCCCCAGGAGCGGGTGTTGGCGGCGGGCAATCGTCCTGTTCACAGGAGCCCCTGTGCTGGGCTTGGACCAAGTCCCAAGCAGGAAGTCAGTAAGTGCCTTGTTAAAAGGAAGAAGCGGTTCTGATGGGAACAATCTGTCAAGACATGACTGCCAACGAGGGCAAGATGAGGTCTAGGAACTCGGCCGCCCTCCTCACCACCACTGAGAAGGAAGCTCCCTCCCCCGGAGCCACGGTAGGGAGGGAAAGCATGCAAGTATCTGGAGAAGTGTCCAGTCCACTGGCTTCACCGAGATCCTCACACCAGTGCAAGGTGTCATAAGCAGGTGTTCTTCAGGGTCCAGCAACCCCTCCCATTCCTTCCCGAGTCCTAGGCCATATTAGGGCTCAGGCCTGAAAGGCATGGCTCCAGTTGGAGTTAGGCGATGCTGCTCCGGCTCTGTGTCAGGTATGTAAATGAGGATGGCGCTGGGAGCGTCAGCAATGGAACAGCCACCAGCGAAAGTCGAGATGGCATGACCAGCGCTGATCCAGATCCATCTGTGGATACCTGGGGCCCAACTGACGCCAGAGCTGCCGGTGTGGATCCAGTAGGGGCCCCTTCCGAACCTGCCCGACTCAAAGGTGCACCGGGGGGAATGGACCACCAAAATAGGTGTATAGCCTTATCAGATTATTTTAATTAGGCGGGGGTCGCTCTGGCTCCTGGAAACTAGGAGAGGCGCAGAACCGGCCCAGGTGCTGGCTCAACCGCAGAGGCAGGCCTTGAATGTAGACGCCCCCTTGTCTTCTCGGCCGATGGACAAGGTGAAGTCGAAGCACGCGTCAACTTCTTATGGGAGCAGGACTTACCCGAATAGCCCGACGACTTTGAGTGCAACGAGGATCTTGAACTACGCAACCACCCCCGAGACCTTTCTCTCAAATGGGATCTGGATCGTCGCGGCGTTGTACGTTGAGCCTCCAGGAGCTTGAGGGATCGCTCCTTCAAAGCCTTCGGGTGCATGGTGCAGCAATCGGAGCAGGACTTCGGGTCGTGGTGGCTCTCGAGGCACCAGAGGTCAACAAGGTGTGGGTCAGTCACCAACATCGAGCAGTGACAGGTGCTGCAGGGCATGAAGCCAGCCTTCTCCGATGACATTCCTGCTACACCAGGAGGAAAAAACATCAAGAAGTTATTAAACAATTAACTATGGGATGGCTCTTTCCGGATCTGGCGCGGGAAGAAAAGAACTAACAGCGCGCTGGGGTGGCGACTATATAGGCACCGCACACGTCACGGCTCGGACAACGCCATGCAGAGCTGAATGACGTCACCTACCGTCGCGAAGGGGTACTGCTCAAGAAAAAGTTCCAGGTCTAGTCGGACGCCTGGGCATAATTCTAAGGTGAGGAATCTGCGGATAGAAGCCTCTATCAAATTTTAAGTGTTCCTCCTGAGATGGCCATCGCTTTAATGAAAAAACACAGAGCGGTCAGTGACACAAGGTAAAAGAAACAGTCTTAGTGCAGTACAACGTTGATATTAAAGAACCTTCACCTAAAAAATGCAGCTGCTCAGAAGATGAATCAGCTACATAAAACAATGTTTGCGTGTTCAGTAAATAAAGTACTGGCCCACAATATGTGCAATCATTTATAGGAGAAAACAGAGTTCTTCTCAAATGCATGGTCGCGCTTCAGCCGAGATGAAGCAGACGATCCTTCCACTGCATATGCTCAGACAGTCTGAAAAAATACTAGACTCAAAAAGCTAAGAGCTCTCCTAAAATTGCCACTACTATAATGAAAAAACGAACAGTCGGCCATCACAAGGCAAAAGAAACCTCAGGGCAGTACAACAATTAATTTAAAACACCTCTACAAAAAACCTACAGTTAAAAAATAACGTTTCTCAGCAAGATGACTCAATTACATGAAATAAAATTTGATGGAAAGTTCCGTAAATAAGGCACTGGCCCACCGTAAAGTGCTGCCAGTTACAGTGCTAAACACATTTCAATAACAACAAGGTTTTTACTAACTCTAAAAGCAGAGTCCTCACCTTTTGAATATACCCCAGAAGTTAGACTGGATCCAGAAACTATTTTCAGTTGTACCTTTGCGTGCTAGTTAGTGGTGCCATGCAGCTTCGTATTGATGCCGTTCCACTACGGAAATGACGTGCAGGGTCTATATATGTGCCACTCCTGCGTACCGACGTCAGTTGCTTTTGAGGCTGTCCGCAGCCCCTGAAGCAGAGCACCAATAGCAAATTGACTTTGACCAGTGTGCAGATTCCTACATCTGGGATCTTATTAATGGTTATAGTCCAATCCACAGAATGGGGAGGATGGGAGAGTCAGTGAGGAATCTGCGGTTAGATGGGGTCTCTATCAAAAAGAGCATAATCGAATAGGTCCTCAGCACGTGTTTGTCTGGGAAGAAGGTGGTGTACAGCTCGGTAACACATAACCTGAACCTCACTCACTTGCCACGCTGAAGTAATGGCAAAGAGGAACACCGGCGCACGGGAGGCAGGGATGCGCAACAGACAGCTGTGAAGTGGCTCAAAGGGAGTACACATCAAATATGTGAGGACCAAGTTAAGGTGACACTGTGGAATTACAAAGGGAGAGGGAGGAAACATACGTTGTAGGCCTTTAAAAAAAATGCAGCACAATGGGTGATTTAAATAAGGAGAGCTGACCTCCAAACATACAAAGAGCCGAAAGATATGCTTTAACTCTGCCCAGAGCAAAGCCTTGTAGGGTGAGACAAAACAAATAAAATGTAAAGAACTTGGCCTCGAGGGGGTCAATCTGGCGTGTTGCACTAAATCACAAATTTGTCCCTGCAGCAGGCATATACAGTTTTTGTTGTGGGATGCAGGGCTGCGTAGATGATATCAACCATCTCCGAAGGAAGGGGTTCAGCTGTCCCCTCTCAATCTCCAAGCATGAAGATGGAGATTACAATGCCCCGGTGCAGGACCCTGCCCTGTTGCTGTGACAGCAGATCCTCTGGGGGGCAAATCTGATCGGGGGACAGATGCCAAAATCCAGGAGTTTTGGATACCATACTCCGGATCCAATAGAATGACTTAGGCCCGATCGGTTCTGATCTTCTCGAGAACTCGGTGCAGGAGTGGTATCGGTAGAAAGGAATACAGGAGTCCTGAGTTCCACTCGAGGCAGAGTGTGCCTCAGAGCGAGAGAAGTCTTGGAAACTCCAACGCAAAGAAGTGCTGACATTGCACGTTCTCAGTGGTGGTGAACAGATCGAGCCAAGGTTCTCCCCCATTCATAGAAGGGACCATCTGCCACCTCCGGCTGTAACTGCTGCTTGTGATCCGCTAAGCTCCAACAGTTTAGCTTGTCCGCCCTAGCAGTGAATGGTCCTGCCAGATGGTTCACCAGGAATGTCCTTGGTGGTCCAGCCATTTCCAGAGTTTCAAGGCCTCCTGGCACAGGGTCCTTGACCTCAACCCACCCTGGTTGTTGCATTACCACATGGCGGTGTTGTAGTCTGTGAGCACCTGTACCAGCTTCCCCTTGATGGATGGAAGGAAGGCTTTCAACGCCAAGCAGGTGGCCCTCAGCTCCAGGAAGCTGACATGAAGCCGGGACGCTGCCGAAGACCAAAGGCCTCTGATCTCCACCTCTCCCAGTTGGCCGCCCCAGCGGCGATGCATTGGTCACCAGTCGACATTGTTGCAGAAACACAGCCAGGGCCGGCTTTTGCGCTGGTGGCGCCCGGTGCGACAATCTTTATTGGTGTCCCCCACCCCCAATTAACTCCTCCTCGGATTTCCTCACTACCACCTGGCAAAAGTGCCCCTCATCTCTCCATAGCACCTCTCCCACATACATTTCATTTGTTTTAAAGCACTGATAAAGGCTTGCTTTACTAACCCACTCACTAATCCACTCAGCTATCCACATAAAATACAGATCTGTTCTTTGCAGCAGGCATATTAACCGTTTGTGCTATTTTATGGTGAGTCAAAACTGCTACTAGACAAAACTCCGATCTCTCCCTCTATGAAGAACATTAATCACAAGAGTTATCTTGATATTTTTTTTTGCTGCCTGAAAGCTGGACGCAGACAGGAGCTTTTAAATGTAAGTAATGCTAAACACAGCGTCCCCCACCAGGTCAGCGCCCAGTGCGGCCGCACTAGTCGCACTGCCCTAAAGCCGCCCCGAACACAGCAACAGCTGTTTTGTCTTTCTGTGTGACTGTCCTTCCAATGGAGGACATTCATATCCAGGGTGTGAAAAGATCTTTCCGTCATATTTTGAGAAGTCTGAAAAACGTTGGCTGTTCGATAGACTGCTTGATACGAAACGGTGGGACAAGTTTAGGTGGAAACCTTGCGTGAATTCATGAGACTAGTCTGTGTTTTTGAACCTTTAAGTGTGACTTTTCGAGGCAACACTTTAAGGTTGTGAAGTAAGTTCACAATATTTGTGAAACAGATATTGTGACCTTACTTCTCTCCACACATTATGGGTTTGGAATAAGGACGCGAACTATTCCACTTTTCAATGAAGAGCAAAGAGAAGAGACTAAACCAATAGGTTGTGTGGTGTCTTGTAATTAATCTTCCATATATTCACATAAATAACATTTTATGTGTATATATATATGCTTTGATATACATTTTTATTGCTAGAAATAAATTATATAGAATTTTGTACACATTTAGTATTTGATTCATTTTTCCTCATTAGTCTGATGAAATTGTTTATGTAGTTTTAACAGATCTGAGGGGAGTCGTTCTCTTTCGCACTACAAAAATCATGGCCATCATTTCATTTCTTGACACATGCTGCGCATGACAAATGAAGAGGAAAAGTGTCAGCAAATGTGCCTGACCGATCTGCATATTTTAGACATGCTTTTCTGCTGACAGAACAGTTGAAAGAAGTGTTGTGTGACACACTGGACTTGATCTTAATTCATGAGTTTCCTGATCAATTCTGCTTCACAGATCGGAAAAACAGTTCTGCAACAATTTGAATGTGATGTGCGTGAGTGACGTGCCTATTGTGACGCTTCAGAGAACTAGAGAAAACGTGTGCCTTCCGGTTTTTGTGTATAATAGTTATGCTGTCCACGCATACAAATAGTATTTTGACTTGTAGCGTCTTCTGAAACGATGATGCCATGTCAGCTTCAGAGCACTAAGTTCTAACAGAACATTTTGTTTAGTGCCTACTGTGATCACTTTACGTCAATTATCAATCCTGCCATGTATGCCACCCTTCCCAGTAATAGCTACAACCGTGGTAATGGTCAATTGGGGTTGAGGGTGTGCAAAAGATCTACCCAGGCATAGATTGTGTTTGTGCCATCAGTGTTATTTTCCTCCCAACTTAGACCGATAACAACACTAGATCCTCCTATAAATGAGTCGCTTTAGGCCATAGACTCAAATATTCCAGAAAATATTATATTTGTAAACGTGCGTTTGGCACCAGCTAAACGCATGTACCATAATTTCTAACAATTTCAACTACTTCCTCACGCTCGGATGTTTTTCAATGTCTGGTAAAGAAGAATTCAGCTCTCTCTGGGATTGCTTGAGGCCTACTGAAATGTGAGCTGAAGCCAGACTTGACTGGAAATGGGGTTGTGAATCTCAGATTGTGAGATTGTCTTCAGTGTATGGTTCTGTCATTTCTGAATTGTCATTACCTTCACCTGTCAGTCACCAAGGTAAGGGTGACAACTGAGGCGACAATTGCACAGTACCTCTGCCAGAGTGAAACACACTTTGTACAGACTTCATGCCAAAAGGCAGGACGTTATACTGGCAATTATTCCCACTCACTGCAAGAAAAGAACAAGTTACCTTCGGTAACGATGCACAAGTTACTAACTTGTGTAACGATATATCTGTAAGAGACAGTAGTTAGGGACAGATTCCTTACCTTAGAATATCCCCAGGCGTCAGGCTGGATCCGGAAAGTTTTTGCGTAGCAGTACCCTTGCGCGTCGGTAGGCGGCGTCGTGCGGCTCCGCGTCCGTCGTCGTGATTGCCGGGATGACGTCGCGGGCAGTACTTAGACGCCGCCCCTGCGCGCTGACGTCAGTTCTGTACACGACTTTCCGCGCCAGGAACACAGAGCCATGCAAGAAGCTGACATAGGTGTCTGAAAAATACTAGGGCCCTGAAAGGGATGTCCTTAACCCTAGAAATCAGTTCGCAGAACGGGGAGGATGGGTGGGGCGGTAGGAATCTGTCACTAACTACTGTCTCTTACAGATATATCGTTACACAAGTTAGTAACTTGTGCATCTGAAAGAGACACGTTAGTGACAGATTCCTTACCTTAGAATAGATACCCCAGCAATACCAACCCCGGTGGTGGGTCTGCGAACAAAGATCAG
The DNA here is from genome assembly GCA_963921515.1 of Calotriton arnoldi. Taxonomy (NCBI): domain Eukaryota; kingdom Metazoa; phylum Chordata; class Amphibia; order Caudata; family Salamandridae; genus Calotriton; species Calotriton arnoldi. The sequence goes on along the minus strand of CAWUFW010000151.1, from coordinate 738,238 downwards.
ACAAGGAAGTCCCGGAGGACAGAACGGCCAAAGAAGCCGTCCCTCCGGACCTGACTGTCAAGGCAGTAATGCTTTGTAAACGTGTGCAGCGAGGCCCACGTAGCTGCCTGACAGATATCCTGCAGCGGAACACCGCGGCCCAAAGCCGTGGTAGCAGCCGTTGCCCTGGTGGAATGGGCACGCAGCCCAACAGGAGGTTCCTTCTTAGCCAAAGAATAGCAGGCTTTGATACACAAGGTTACCCAGCGGGAGATGGTTCTCTTGTGCACCGCCCGACCTTTTTGGCGCCCACGTAGCCAACAAAGAGCTGGTCATCCACCCGGAAGTGTTGTGTGCGGTTGAGGTAAAAGGAAAGCGCACGTTTTGGGTCCAGACGGTGGAGCCTCTCTTCCTCTCTGGAAGGATGTGGAGGCGGAAAGAAGGTGGGCAAAGTGATGGTCTGCCCAATGTGGAAGGCAGTAACCACCTTTGGCAAGAAGGACGGACGCGTCCGAAGAACAACCTTGTCTGGATGAACAGACAGAAAGGGAGGTTTGCATGAAAGAGCCTGGAGCTCACTCACCCGCCGAGCGGAGGTGATGGCCACCAGAAAGGCTGTCTTCAGAGTCAGAAGACGAAGAGGACAGTTGTGCAGAGGCTCAAAGGGAGCGCACATAAGAAAGGTAAGAACCAAGTTCAAGTCCCACTGAGGCATCACAAACGGAACAGGAGGGAAGAGGTGTGTAATGCCTTTTAGAAACCTGTTAACAACAGGGGACTTGAAAAGGGAGGGTTGATCAGGAAGCCTGAGGAAGGCCGAGATAGCACAAAGATAGCCCTTGATGGTACCCAGGGCAGAACCCTGTTGGGCCAGGGAAAGAAGGAACAGAAGAACCTCAGAAAGAGGGGCAGAAAGGGGATTCACAGCCTTTGCTGTGCACCATGCCACAAACTTGTTCCACCTGCAGGCGTATACCACCTTAGTGGAGGGACGCCTGGCTGCCAGAATTACACCACAAACTTCGGGAGGCAAGTCGAAAGGAATCAACTGCCGCCGCTCAATCTCCACGCAAGCAGGTGGAGGCTGGACAGGTTCGGGTGGAGGACCGTCCCCTGCTGCTGCGACAGAAGATCCTCCCGAAGAGGAAGACGGATCGTGGGATCTACGCTCATACTGAGTAGCTCGGGATACCAAACTCTTCGAGCCCAGTCCGGAGCCACAAGAATGACTTGGGCCCGGTCGTGCCGAATCTTCTTTAACACTGGGTAGAAGTGGTATAGGCGGAAAGGCGTACAACAGACCGCAACTCCACTCGCGACAAAAAGCGTCGCCGAGCGAGTGCCGCCTTGGAAATTCCAACGCGCAGAACTGATGACATTGCGCGTTCTATTCAGTGGCGAATAGATCTAACCAAGGCTCTCCCCACTGAAGAAAGAGTCCTTGCGCCACTTCCGAGTGAAGACGCCATTCGTGATCCATCATGCACCTGCGGCTGAGTTCGTCCGCCCTGGCGTTCAGGGAACCTGCCAGGTGTTGAACCATCAGGAACATGCCCTGATGTTCCAGCCATGTCCAGAGGCGCAGAGCCTCCTGACAGAGGGTCCATGACCCCACCCCGCCTAGTTTGTTGCAGTACCACATGGCGGTGGTGTTGTCTGCGAACACCTGCACTACCTTCCCTTTGACAGAGGGAAGGAATGCCTTGAGTGCAAGTCGGATCGCCCGGAGCTCCAGAAGGTTGATATGGAGCCGGGACTCCGCCGGAGACCAGAGGCCTCTGATCTCCGCCTCTCCCATGTGACCGCCCCATCCCAGAAGAGACGCGTCCGTCACAACTGTGTGCTCTGGCTGGGGAAGGGAGAGGGATCTGCCCATGACCCATTGCCGGTTCGAGAGCCACCACTGCAACTGTTTTGCAGTCCCCTCCGAGATCTGGACGTGATCGGACAGGTTGCCCTGGTGCTGCGCCCACTGGAACTTCAGGTCCTACTGCAGAGCCCGCATATGCCATCTGGCATGATCGACTAGCAGGATGCAGGAGGCCATGAGGCCCAGCAGCCTCAGGGTCATCCGTACCGAAACCCAGGATAAAGGCTGAAAGATCGGAATCATAGCCTGAATATCCCGGACTCGCTGTTCGGGAGGATAGGCCCGAAACTGCGTCGTGTCCAGAACTGCTCCGATGAAAAGGAGCTGTGGAGAAGGAATCAGATGCGACTTCGGCACATTGATGGAGAACCCCAGCGAGTGCAGGAGTTCGGCCGTAGTCTGGAGGTGGGAGACGACTGCCTGGGACGAGCCCGCCTTCAGCAGCCAGTCGTCGAGGTAGGGGAAGACTGAAAACCCTGCCCGGCGCAGATGAGCTGCGACCACCGCCATCACTTTCGTGAACACCCGAGGGGCACTGGTAAGGCCAAAGGGGAGCACGGTGAACTGAAAATGCTCGAGGCCTACCGTGAACCGCAGGTAACGCCGGTGGGCCAGCAGGACGGGGATGTGGAAATAAGTGTCCTGCAAGTCCAACGCTACCAACCAGTCTCCAGGGTCGGGGGCAGTCAAGACCTGAGCTAGGGTGAGCATCTTGAACTTCTCCTTCCGGAGGAAGCGATTGACGTTCCGGAGGTCCAAGATAGGACGCATGTCCTCCTTGTCCTTTTGGGCACCAGAAAGTAGTGGGATTAGCAACCACGCCCTACTTCTGGGGTCGGAACACGCTCGATGGCCCTCTTGGCCAAGAGGGCCATGACTTCCTTCTGCAGAAGCATCAAGTGATCCCCTGACATGCGGTGGAATTGAGGTGGCATGGCTGGGGGCGGTCTCGAAGGGGAGGGAGTAGCCCCTTCGGACAATGTCCAAGACCCACCTGTCCGAGGTGATGGGACGCCAGTGGTGAAGGTGATGGCGGACCCTGCCCCCTACTGGCGTGCTGTGCACCTGAAAGGAGGGACTAGGAGGGCTTGGAGGCCGCGGACGGGTTGGAGGTGGTGGCCTGACCCGCACGCTGGTTGCCCGAACCGCCACGGCGGTATCCACGTCCTCGGCCACGCGAAGGCGCCTGCTGCGCGGGCCGGTGGCTGGGCTGCTGACGTGACTGGGCGCCCCTTCCGTGGCCACGAAAGGGGCGAAAAACAGAGGTTAGCGGAGGGCGCACAACAGAAAGGCCCAGGGACTTGGCAGTAGCCCGTGAGTCCTTAAAACGATCCAGCGTATGGTCTGCTTTGGAACCAAAAAGACCGACTCATCAAAGGGCATGTCCATGAGTGTATTCTGGACATCACCCGAGAAACCAGCGGTCCTCAGCCAGGCGTGGCGACGCAGCGCCACCGCCGTTGCAAGCGATCTGCCCAGCGAGTCGGCGGTATCAAGGCCACAACGTATGGTGTACTTTGCCGCATCCCTACCTTCCGCAATGGCGCGGGTAAGCAGTGTCTGGACCTCCTCAGAACACTGGGGCAAAACAGTCGCCACCGAATCCCACAGGGAGTGGGTATATCGGCCCAAAAGGCAAGCGGTGTTCACCGACCGCAAGCCAGCACTGGAGGAAGAAAAGGCCTTCTTCCCAAATTGGTCCAGGCGTTTGGATTCCCTATCCGGAGGGGCGGTAGGGAAGGCGGTTTGGGAGGCAGAGGCTTGGACAACCAAGCTCTTGGGGGTGGGATGTTGGGAGAGAAACACGGGGTCGCCCGGAGCAGGGCGATGGCGTCGGGCCACGTTCCTATCCACAGGAGCCCCTGTGGTGGGCTTGGACCAGGTGCCCAAAAGAACGTCAATCAGTGCATCGTTAAACGACAGCACAGTCTCCGCAGAGGAGGCTGCCGGCTGAAGCACTTCCGTCAAGAGATTAGTCTTGACAGCCAGAGTAGGCAATTGGAGGTGCAAGGCTCCAGCTGCTCTACGCAACACCGTTGCGAAATTTGCTCCCTCCTCCGTAGCCACGGGAGGAGACAGCATGCCAGTGTCAGGGGAAAGTATCTAGACCACTGGCATCCCCAAGTTCCTCTGCCCAGTCCTGATCATACTCACACTGCCGTGTGAGAGGGTCTTCTGACCCCTCCCAGCTCTCCTGGTCCTCCTCTAGTGAAAAATATGGAGGAGGAGGGACATTTGGGACCCAAGGTCTCGTCGGCGCCGGATCCGGCGTCGGGCGACGCCGGTCCGGCTCCATGTCCGGACCCGGAAAGAGCTGGGGAATGACGCCGTGCGGAGCCCCGGACGGCGTCAGAAACGGCACCGGGGACATCGGCGGAGGCGTGGTTAGGTCAACCGGCGTCGATGGGGGTTGCGGCACCACCGGGGCTGGGATCGAGGCCGGGGCCGGAGCCGAGATCAAGGCTGGCGGGACAGGCGACGCCGGGACCGGAGTCGTCGGCGACGCCGGAGCAACCCCATCAGGGCCCGCGGGGCCCGAAGGCGCACCGGAGGGACCTTGAGGCCCGAAGAGGCGGGCCATGGCCGACAGGAATTCCTGTACTTGGGCCGGAGTCGCCCCCAAACCCGGAAAGGACGGGTAATGCGGGGGCGGCTCGACAGGCACGTCCGGGGCCGCAGGGACGGTGCCGACAGGGGCCTCAGCCAAGTCGTGAGACCGGCGAGGCGAAGTCTTAGAGCGATGATGCTTCTTAGACTTTTTGTGCTTCGACTTACCCGAGGAGCGCGAAGACTTGGGCTCCGCGACCGGCCCCTCGACCTCTCCCGGGACCGGGGCTTGGTGCGGCGCGGAGCCGACTGCCGGACCTCGAGGAGCTTTCGAGACCGCTCTCGCAAAGCCTTCGGGTGTAAGGCCCGTCAATCAGGGCACGACTTCGTGTCGTGGTCTCGGCCGAGACAGAAGAGACACTCGAGATGCGGGTCCGTGATGGACATCATGCGGGCACAGACCTCGCAGGGCTTGAAGCCGGGCATCCCAATCGACACCTAGGAGTCGACGACTCGAAAAGAAAACAGTGAAAAATCACCCAAAAATGTAGTCAAAAATTGACTAGGGCACTGCTCTTCCCGGATCTGCGCTTAGTGGCGCGGAAAAAGAAGAACTGACGTCAGCGCGCAGGGGCGGCGTCTAAGTACTGCCCGCGACGTCATCCCGGCGATCACGACGCCGACGACGGACGCGGAGCCGCACGACGCCGCCTACCGACGCGCAAGGGTACTGCTACGCAAAAACTTTCCGGATCCAGCCTGACGCCTGGGGATATTCTAAGGTAAGGAATCTGTCACTAATGTGTCTCTTTCAGATATATCTGTAAGAGACATAGATTAGTTATGGATTCCTCACCTTAGAATTACCCCCAGGCGTCAGACTGGATCCGTAGAATATTTTCCTCAGCAGTACCTCTGCGCGTCGATAGGTGGTGTCGGTCGACTCCGCGTTCGTCGTTGGCGTCGTGGTCGCCGGAATGACGTCGCGGTATCTACTTAGACGCGCCCTCGCGCGCTGACGTCAGTTCTTTACACGACATTCCACGCTAGAAGCGCTGAGCCATGCAAGACACTGACCACTGGTGCACGAAAACTAGGGCCCTGAAAGGGAGTCCCTTACCCTAGAAGTCAGTTCGCAGAACGGGGAGGATGGGTGGGGCGGTGAGGAATCCATAACTAATCTATGTCTCTTACAGATATATCGTTACCGAAGGTAAGTAACTTGTTCATCTGAAAGAGACAGTTATGGATTCCTCACCTTAGAATAGATACCCCAGCAATACCAACCCCGGTGGTGGGTCTGCGAACCAAGTTCACACCAGAAAGTCCTGGAGAACTGAACGGCCGAAGAAGCCGTCCCTCCGGACTTGGCTGTCCAGGCAGTAGTGTTTGGTAAACGTGTGCAGTGAAGCCCAAGTAGCTGCCTGGCAGATGTCAAGAAGGGGGACTCCACGTCCCAAAGCAGTAGTGGCTGCCGTCGCCCTGATGGAATGGGCACGCAACCCAACTGGAGGTTCCTTTCTCGCTAAGGAATAGCAGATTTTGATGCAAAGAACGACCCATCGGGAGATGGTTCGTTTTTGCACGGCCCGACCTTTCTTGGCGCCCACATAGTCAACAAAGAGCTGGTCATCCACCGGGAATTGTTTTGTGCGATCCAGATAGAATGAAAGCGCATGTTTTGGATCCAGACGGTGGAGCCTCTCTTCCTCTTTAGAAGCATGCGGAGGCGGAAAGAAGGTGGGCAAAGTAATGGTCTGTACTATATGGAAAGAGGTAACCACTTTGGGAAGGAAAGAAGGCCTAGTGCGGAGGACAACCTTGTCCGGATGAACAGCCAGGAAAGGAGGTTTAGAAGAAAAGGCCTGTAGCTCACTCACCCTGCGAGCAGAGGTGAGGGCAACCAGAAAGGCAGTTTTAAGGGTTAAGAGTCTGAGAGGACAGTTATGTAGCGGCTCAAAAGGAGCACACATCAGACAAGTAAGAACCAAGTTCAAGTCCCACTGGGGCATCACAAAAGGAGTTGGAGGAAACAAATGAGTAATGCCCTTAAGGAAGTGATTTACAATAGGGGACTTGAAAAGAGAAGGCTGGTCAGGCAGCCGAAGGAAGGCCGAAATGGCAGAAAGATAGCCTTTGAGAGTGCCCAGAGCAGAGCCCTGCTGGGCCAATGAAAGAATAAAGAGGAGAACTTCTGAAAGGGGGGGCAGAAAGGGGATCCACAGCCTTTGCTGCGCACCATGCCACAAATTTGTTCCATCTACAGGCGTATACCGTTTTAGTGGAGGGACGCCTGGCTGCCAAGATAACATTACAGACTTCGGGAGGAAGGTCGAAACCTGTCGCCGCTCAATCTCCACGCAAGGAGGTGGAGGCTGGACAGGTTTGGGTGAAGGACTGTCCCCTGCTGCTGCAACAGAAGATCCTGCCGAAGAGGCAGTCTGATCGGAGGATCAATGGCCATGTGTAACAGCTCGGGATACCTGACTCTCCGTGCCCAATCCGGGACCACAAGAATGACTTGGGCCCGGTCGCGCTTGATCTTCTTCAGCACTCTGGGCAGAAGTGGTATAGGCGAAAAGGCGTGTAGACGACCGCAACTCCACTCGTGATGAAAAGGGTCGCCTAGCAAGTGCCACCTTGGAAATTCCAACGCACAGAACTTCTGACATTGCGCGTTCTCTTCGGTGGCGAATAGATCTAACCAAGGCTCTCCCCACTGCTGAAAGAGACCTTGCACCACCTCCGAGTGAAGACGCCATTCGTGATCCATCATGCACCTGCGGCTGAGTTCGTCCGCCCTGGCATTCAGAGAACCTGCCAGGTGTTGAACCACCAGGGATATGCCCTGATGTTCCAGCCATGTCCAAAGGCGGAGAGCCTCTTGACATAGGGTCCACAACCCCACCCCACCCTGTTTGTTGCAGTACCACATGGCAGTGGTGTTGTCCGTGAACACCTGCACCACTCTTCCCCGGACAGAGGGAAGGAATGCTTTTAGTGCAAGACGAATCGCCCGAAGCTCCAGAAGGTTGATATGGAGCCCAGAATCCGCCGAAGACCAGAGGCCTCTGATCTCCGCCTCTCCCATGTGGCCGCCCCACCGCAGCAGTGATGCATCTGTCACCACTGTGAACTCTGGTTGGGGAAGGGAGAGGGATCTGCCGTTGACCCAATCCCGGTTCGTTAGCCACCACTGCAATTGGTGTGCAGTGCCCTCCGAGATCTGGACGCAATCGGAAAGATTCCCCTGATGCTGTGCCCACTGGAACTTCAGGTCCCACTGCAGAGCCCGCATATGCCACCTGGCATAGTCCACCAGCAGGAGGCCATGAGGCCCAGTAGCCTCAGGGTCATTCTGACCGAAACCCGGGATAGAGGCTGAAAGATCGGAATCATAGCTTGAATATCCCGGACTCGCTGCTCGGGAGGATAAACCCAAAACTGCAGTGTGTCCAGAACCGTTTCGATGAAAAGGAGCTTCTGAGAGGGAATCAGGTGTGACTTCGGCACGTTGATAGTGAACCCCAGCAAATGCAGGAGGTCCGCCGTAGTCTGGAGGTGGGAGATGACAGCCTGGGGCGAACCCGCCTTCAACAGCCAGTCGTCGAGATAGGGGAAGACTGGAACCCCTGATCTGCGCAGATGAGCTGCGACCACCGCCATCACTTTCGTGAACACCCGAGGGGCGCTGGTAAGGCCAAAGGGGAGCACGGTAAACTGAAAGTGCTCGTGGCCTACCGTGAACCGCCGGTGGGCCGGCAGGAAGGGGATGTGAAAATAAGCGTCCTGCAAGTCCAACGCTACCATCCAGTCTCCAGGGTCGAGAGCAGACAGGACCTGAGCCAGTGTCAACATCTTGAACTTCTCCTTCCGGAGGAAGCGGTTGACGTTTCTGAGATCCAAGATAGGACACAGGCCCTTGTCCTTCTTGGGCACCAGAAAGTAGTGGGAATAACAACCACGACCTACTTCTGGGACAGGAACGCGCTAGATGGCTCCCTTGGCCAAGAGAGCCGTAACTTCCTACTGGAGAAGGGCCAGGTGATCCTCTGACATGCGATGGAATTGAGGTGGCATGGATGGAGGAGTAGACTCGAAGGGGAGGGAGTAGCCCCTTCGGACTAACAGCAAAACCCACCTGTCCGATGTGATGTTGAGCCAGTGGGGGAGGTGATGGCGAATTCTGCAGCCCACTGGCGATTGATGGGCCTGAAAGGTCGGACTAGGAGGGTTTGGAGGCTGCTGCAGAGGGGCGCTGGTGGACTGGCCCGCCCGCTGGCCCCCCGACCCACGGCGGTGGGATCCACGTCCTCGGCCGCGCAGAGACTGGACAGCTTGCGCAGGCCTGTGGCTCTGAGCGGAACATGGCGGGGCACCCCTTCCGTAGCCACAAAAGGGGCGAAAAGCAGACTGCGCTGGGCGGGAGGTGGAAGCGAGGCCCAAGGATCTGGCCGCAGCCCCAGAATCCTTAAAGCGCTCGAGCGCTTTGTCTGCCTTGTCCCCAAACAGGCAACGGCCATCAAAGGGCATGTCCAAAAGCGTTGCTTGGACATCCCCTGAAAAACCAGTGGACCTCAACCAGGCGTAGCGTCTCAGTGCTACTGACGTGGAAATCGTCCTGCCCAGTGAGTCGGCATTGTCCAGCCCACACCAGATGGTGAACTTCGCTGCATCTCTCCCCTCGGCAACAGCACGGGAGAGCACGGCCCGGGCCTCCTCCGGGCACTGTGGCAGCACCTGCGCAACTGTGTCCCACACCGAGTGGGAATAACGGCCCAATAGACATGCAGTGTTCACCGACCGCAGTCCCAAGCTGGAGGAAGAAAACATCTTCTTTCCAAGGTGGTCCAGCTTTTTGGATTCCCTATCAGGTGGTACATTAGGGAATGCGTCTTTGGACGTTGAGGCTTGGACTACCAAGCTCTCAGGGGTAGGATGGGAAGAGAGGAAAATGGGGTCGCCCGGGCGGAGGCGTCGGGCAGTCAGCCTGTCCACAGGAGCCCCTGTGTTGGGCTTGGACCAAGTGCCCAAAAGGATGACCGTAAGAGCCTCATTAAACGGCAGCAAGGGCTCCGAAGAGGCCGCTGCCAGTTGAAGCACCTCTGTCAGGAGGTTAGTCCTGACCGCCGCCGTAGGAAGCTCGAGGTCTAGGGCCTCGGCTGCCCTACGCAACACCACTGCGTAGGATGCACCCTCCTCCGTAGCCAGGGTAGGGGGAGATAGCATGCCAAGGTCTGGGGAGGTGTCCAGACCACTGGCCTCACCCAACTCCTCTCTCCAATCCGGTTCCTCCAACTGGTCTGCAAGAGGGTCCACAGACATCTCCTAGTCCTCCTCACCCTCTCCTGTGAGCCACTTAGGGCGGTAGGAAACATCAGGAGAGAACAGGGGTACAAAAGTACCGGTCGGCGCCAGTCCCAACGTCGGGCGACGTCGGTCCGGCTCCGTGTCCTCATTGAGGGGGAGGCCGGGGTCGATGCCGGCTGGGGACACAACCGGCGTCGGAGGCGGGGGTGTCGTCACTGGATTCGGCACCGGAGGAGGTGTCACGAGGTCGACCGGCTCCTTGGGGGCCCTGCGGCGCCGAAGCCGCCGACATCGAAGGCCTAGAGCCCCCAACTGAGTCCGCGGGGCCCGAGGGTGCACCGGCGGAGTCGGGCTGCCCGAACATGGAATGTAAGGCTTCGTAAAGCTTCGAAGCTGGGCAGGGGTCGCTCCGGGTTCCGGAAAGGGAGGAAAGGCCGGAGTCGACCCAACAGGCTCCGCGGGCGGAGCCGGACGACTACCTCCCGTATCCCGCGTCAACCGACGGACGGGGAGAACGCGAAGAGCGACGATGCTTCTTCGCCTTCTTCTTGTGCTTCGACTTACCTGATGACGAAGACTTCGATGACGAGTGGTGGTGGTGGCTTCGCGACCGGTCCCGCGACCTCCCTCTCGACGGGGACCTCGAACGGCGTGGAGCGGACTGCCGGGCCTCGAGAAGCTTTCAGGACCGCTCCCGCAAAGACTTCGGGTTCATGGCCCAGCAGTCGGAGCACGACTTCGGGTCGTGGTCGCGCTCCAGGCACCAATGGCACACGAGGTGCGGGTCCGTGACCGACATCAATTTGTGACAGGAGTCAAAAGCCTTGAAGCCGGTCCGACGTGACATCCCTCCGTGCATCAGGAGTCGATCGACTCAAAAAAGGTGTCGACAAAAGTGAAAAAGTGACTCGAGGTACCGCTCTCTCCGGATCTGCGCTGACTGGCACGGAAAAAGAAAGAACGGACGTCAGCGCGCGATGGTGGCATCTAAGTAGATACTGCAACGTCATTCCGGCGACCACGACGCCAACGATGAACGCGGAGTCGACCGACGCCACCTATCGACGCGCAGAGGTACTGCTGAGGAAAAACGTCTCCAGATCCAGTCTGACGCCTGGGGGTAATTCTAAGGTGAGGAATCCATAACTAATTGTCTCTTTCAGATACATTACTTACCTGTGGCAACGATGTTTCTGTTGAATACTTTATCTACCTGCAGATTCCTCACCTGTAGAATCCCAGGAAAAGACTGGATCCAAAAACCTCAAAGCTCTCACGTTGCCAGAAGGGGGCACTGGCTCCCTATCGATGCCGGAAGTGGCGTCAGATGATGTCACTTAAGCCATATAGCACTCATCCTGATGCAACAGCGTCAGTACCCTTTTTTATCCGCCTTCAACACGGATCCGGAGCTCGTTCACTCTCTCCTGAGAGTCGGGAGTTTTCCCCACAGAAATTGTAGCCTAACACAGTCCTATGTTGTATCCAAAATGTTCAGGCTTTAAGCATTGTAGGGATTGTGAGGTACAGATGTTCATCACAGACCCACACTCCATATACATATAGTGCTCTGGATCAGACCATGATTCACGTTCCTGCGAATCGTGCCTCAGTATGTATACGAAGGCAATCAAGGAAAAGGAGGCCCGTAAGGACAGGCGAATCGTCAACATTCAAGCCCTGTTCCAGGTCTCCATCACATTAATGAGCAAAAAAAAATAATCATAGAGAACATAGGAAACACTCTGGAAGTGCTATGTCTCCCAAGCGACTACGATCTACCGCAGGATCTTCATCCTCGGAACGGAGTTAGTAATGGTGGAGCCATTTGACCCTCCTCTCGACAGCTCGGTGCCTGTTCCTTAGCCAGACCTTTGAGCCAGATCTGCCAATGCCTTACTTTCCCTCATCACTGGCGCTAGCTCTATTCTTGACAGATCTGTTAAGGCCAGCACCATAGATGATGGATTTCAAGGCGCCAACACCATCTTTCCAAAAGTTCCCAGTGTCAGGAATGGACCCAGCTGCATAGCTTAATGCAGTGTTTGTCATTTTTGACAGGGCCTCAAATACTTCATGCACACTACCTCGGCCAGGGGCATCATTCGACCTCCCCATATTCATACTGGCAACATACGATCCAGGGCCTGTAGCACCAGTGCCAGTCTTTACACCAGCACACCACCACACAGTAGCACCATCAATGCCAACGCTGCCACCTCCACTGGAGCCACACTCGGACCATTGGGCGGCGCCGCCTCCTCAAAACAGGTCCAGGAGAGAGATGCAAAGGCTCATTGAAGAGGATGATTATAGGAGAAGGATCCACAAAATCTTTGGTACAGCGTCCAACCCCTTGGACCTATATCCCCAGGGCGATAATGGGGGTGAAGGTCCTTATATTGCCGGCCTGTCCTCTGCTAGATGTCTGGACACTTCGCCAGAGATGGTCATTGAATGTTTTGCCGTACCCCCTTCCACAGAGGTTCTTGCATTTCACTCTGTAAAAAAGAAAGCAGCTGAGGGTTCTTGACCTACAACTATGGTCAGTAGCCGTAAAGAAGAATGTCCTCACAAATGTTCTAATAACATCAGTCAGAAGGGTGAGTGAGTTCCTGTCCACCTTTTACATCTTTTTACCCTAAGAAGTTGGTGTTGAGAACCAGGGCTCCTTTTCTGCCTAAGGTGGTGACTCCTTTCCATCTGAGTCAGTCCAGCACCCTTCCCACCTCCTATTCCCAGACCCATTCACCACAAGAGGAGCGGTTATATAGGTTAGATCTTAGACGGTCAGTCAACTACTACCTGGACCGTATTAAGGACACAAAACCAGATGAGCAGCTCTTCATGGGGTACTGTGGTGCCAAGAAAAGCAGTGGTACAGAAAAGGACCTTTTCAATGTGGACCATCCTCTGCATTAAGACCTGCTATGCGCTGGCCGAAGAGGAAGCTCCAGAAGGGATCGGGCCCAAGCCATCACTCTGGTCTTTCTTTGCAAGAGGAGTTCCAATTGCAAAGCTATTCAAGGCAGCACCATAGGAGTTTCTGCACACATTCGCCAAGGATTACTGCCTGGATTCCGAGGTGTGTAGAGACTGTCATTTTGCCAGATCCATTATTGCACGATGACCTAGTATAACCATCCATCAACCCTCCTTATAGGTAGATACGGCTATGGAACCTATTTTGTGAAATATGCAGGTAGAAGTATTCATCAGAAGAAAACGTTACTTAGCTGCAATAAAAAATGTTCTGGTTGACACTATCTACCTGCAGATTCCACACTGATCCACCCACCTCCCTGTATGATAGTTATAAAGATAAAATCCCAAATATACATACATTTTGGTACAGCACTACTCTATCGATGTCAGTCCATCTGGTTGCCTTAATGGCAGGGGAAAAATGGATGGAAACGGACGTCATTGTGCCAGGGTACAGGTAGAAGCATCTATCAGAAATTTCAGGTATTGATGATGTGCTGTATGCATTGGCATATGAAAACATCCATCTTTCAGATCCAATACAGTCATGTTTCCTTTGTGCAATAGATTTACCTCTTGCAACACTTGTCATCTTGAAATGCAATATCCTGACAGATTTGTTCAGGAACCTCAAGTCTAAAATAAGTCTGAATGTACTGTCCTCTTGTATGAGGAAAGATACAGAATACTCCCCTCTCCCTCACTACAAATGTGGCACTTCTTCTGAAAAAAGTGATGTAATTTCCTCCAATTGTAGTAGTAATTGATCCTTATTTGTTCCGCAATTTGCTGCTGGATGTGTAACTGTATAACCAACACCAGTTTTGTTCACATGGGCACCTCCAAGTCTCAAAAGATCCCCATCACTTGTGGAGTCCCCCTGGGTTTCATACTGCCCAGTCATCTTCAAGTGCTACAGGGAGCTGGCTGGTGCTCTACTCACAGATGATAGCATCAAAATTCATTAAATGCTGATGACACACAACTCTACTTGAAAGTCTCTTCTGCTTCAGACATTCAATGCCTTAAACACTGACTGCACATACTCCAAACCTGAATGTCCAGCAGCTACCTGAGGCTCAACCCAACCAAGACAGAATTCCTGTTATTTTCTAAGAACAAGAAACAGTACAAACTTGGCTCAATGACCTGAACCTTGACGGCTTCAAACACCAACTGAATGCCAAGTCACTCGGATTCACAATGGACACTAACCTCATCTCAAGGAAAACACTGCCAATAAAACAAATAGGGCCTGGTAGCAACTGTCTCTTCTAGAAAAGTGAAACGGTTTAGTCTAGAATATGGCTTCAGAACAGCTGTTCAAGACAGGTGAACTCTCAAATCTGGATTGTGGTTACACCCTGCTCTATGTCCTCCGAGATTTTACACTAGCACCTCTCCAGGGAGTCCAACATGCTACAGCACGTCTCATCCAAAGCCTTAAAAACATGATCACATTACCCCCATCTTGATAGAACTCAATTGGCTCCCCTTGCTGGTCGGCACCATCTTCATAAACCAACTGCATCACTTACAAAGCCATCACAGCCAGCACCCCTGCTTATCTTCAAGACAAGCTCACCATCTCAGTTGATTCTTGGCACAGCAGCCGTGGTCTGGAGACCATCAGACTGTAGACTAAGAAATGGAAAAAACGAGGCAGCAGGCATTTTCCACCTCATCTCGCAGAATCTGAAACAACATTACTGTATCCATGTTGACCACCCCAATGCTGATCCAATTTATAAGAGCTGAAGATGCACCTCTTTAAAGGACACTACATCACAATGCATTAACCGTTCACAAACCAATTATCTCTCCTAAAACACGTTGGCTTTATGCTCATCTTTGACTCAGTACAGTGTTCTGCCTTTTAGCTAGGTTCACCATATAGAAGTACCACATACTTCAATATCTGTTATGTACTGTAGATATAATCCACTGATCAAAGAAAATGTATTTCCATTTTGCTGGAAGTAGCCTTTGTCTTTCAGGGATAGGTGTTTCATGATCAGCGAGAATGCGAAAGGAGTCACTTTGCAGAGACCCCTCTTTCCCATGTGGGCATCTAGGTCTCCATCTTAAATTACCTTATATACTGCTGTGTTTGACAAAAAAGGAATGTCTGCTTTCGATGTTGATACTTACTGATAAGGTTGTCTTTAACCACCAGTCTGTGAGACTCTAACTTTAAATGGTAAGAGCATTGCTGTGGCAAAGCCCTCCTTGATTTTGACTTCTGTGCCCTTCTTTACCTCCAAGAGCTTTTTGTCCACTTTTTGGCTAAAAATATGTTTTCTGTCAAAAAGTGTAATTAGTGTTGTTGTGCCTTGTTCAATGCCCAGAAATTCACAACCATGCATATTGTCTCTGCAGTTGTGCAGTAGTGCTCTGCGTGCAGAATGTATCTGAGGAATCGATGGCACAACACACTCCCTCACTAGAAATCACCGTGCACACTTGTATTATCCCCTGCTCCCATTCCGTGTGGTTCAAGATTGTCTCCCTCTCACTGATTTATGATTTACCTGAAAAGTAGGGCCTGCAAATTAGAAATACACCTGTTCATGGCTTCTCTTACAACCGATCCCATACGAGCTACACCTAGATGTGTACAATCTGTGTCAGGTGGAGGCCCTTCTCCTGCCCCCGAGATAAAGCCCTGTTTCTGGCTATTAACACAACATCGGAGTCCGGCTGTACATGTCCTAGAATGTAAATAAGATTTTGAAGGCTAGCTTTACATTTCTTCTTAAACCTCGGTGTAACCACCCTGTTTTTTTTTTCTTGGTCTTTAAAGCGTTTTTTTCTAAATCTTAAGTTTTGTGTTGTAGGCTTGAAAAAGGCCTTTAATATTGGTAGGTACTGATTAGCTTTCTTTGACAAAGTCTCAATGAGAAAATGGTCTTCTTCCACTTCCACCTGCATGGTAAACCCATGGAGCAGTGCTACACTCTGACTACAGCAAGGTAAGAGGAGGCTTGAACGATACAGGAGTGAGGCACCATCAAACCTAATTCTTCAAATAAAGACTTCAGGGTGCACAGATTCACAGATTTATCGTTCAATTATATTCCATTTCTTTTCTGTACATTACTTTTATTTCGGATTCATTAGGCTCACTTCCCTGAATTAATACACTAAAAAAAACAAGGTTTTGACGATTTCTCTCCCCTTAACCAGAACAGTCAGTCTTCGAGATGCAGGGGGTGGAAGTCGGATCCAGAGCTGCTGCTGCTGGTGGCGTCATGCTCAGTGCCCAGCAAGACTTTTGAAGGAACAACAGAAAGAACCTCCTATGTAGAAACAGCTGTGGGGTGTCTCATAACAGTGTCGACCGTCGACCTCCTGCAAGACAGGAGCCGCAGACGGAGGATCTGTAAAGGTTCCTTGGAACTAGAAGTTGCACCAGAGCGACAGAGCAGAGAGTGAAAATCTGGAATATGACCCGAGTCAAATGCTATCGAGTGGCCCATTGTGCGGCATAAAGTAATTTCTAGAGATTCCCCACGGTATGTACCATAAGTGCAGGAGGGGCAGTGCACTGGGGCCCAGTGAACCCTGCTAATTGCTGTATACTACTACCCCAGCAGCAGTTGCTATTTTGCTTTTTTGCACCAGGGCCCGTGGCAACCTTGCTGCGTTACTGTATTTAAATACCATGCTATTAATATTGAAGCAATGTGTGGTGGAAAGAAGCACATGCCGGGAAGGCGGGGCCGGACCCCGTAGGGGCTCGTGGCAAACGCCGCCCAGGGGCGGAAACCCTCCCCCAGCAAGCCCGCGAAAACGGGGGAGCACCAGATTGGTCGCCCCGTAAACAACCACTAGCCACCCAATCAGGGAAGGCGGTGGCTAGCGGCCGGTGGGTTCAAAAAGGGGTGGCGAACCCAGACGTAGCACATGAACCCCCCAGGAAGAATTGGAAAACAGTTACGTTAGATAGATGAGCTGCTCACACTAAGTGTCCTTATGATGCCTCACGGCAGGGGCACTGAGTGAGCGAATGACAGCACACAGATACAGAGTAGATGAGATGCTCGCAAAGGGTCCTTGGGATGCCACACGGCAGGGGCACTGAGGAGCAGGCGAGTGGCCAGCAAGGGTCCGGAGCAAGCGGAACGGCACTTGCAGCGCGGGCAGGTCCTAACTGATGCCCACAAATTTGGTAGCAAGGGAAGCCTGGAACCGTGAACACAAAGACCTTGCTTAAAGTGGCACCTCGAACAAGGACAGTACTGTCATAAAAAGGAAGAACAACAAATGTTAGAGAACAATGCACGGTGTAAAATTAACATGATGTTTATGAATGACCAACCGTAAGTTGTGAGATGTACAAATCATGTTTAATAAACTGCGGCCTTTCTATGCACCATATCATGTTGTCACGATAATGAATATTGGGGAAAGGGAAGCAGCTTTGGGAAGCAGGGGGCAAAGGAGGGGGATGTGATTCGCCCCCTAGGAGAGGTTGTGTTAGCTGCTATGAATTTTGTGCTTTCCTGGTAGAAATAAATGGCATGTATCACAAGTTATCATTGGAACGCGTCCATCGTTGAATACATACTAATGCGAACGCAGATGATAATGTATACTGTACCATCTATGTATTATACAAATCCTAAAATAGAATTTTTATAAAGGCACATATTGTGCCCTGCGTCATATCACTTACAAGCTTCTTTTTAAAAGACACCAGTTGTTTGGAGTTCATGTGAAATGTATGGTTTATTTTATAAAGATGCAGACTAACATGTGGGCTCGCGTGAGTGTTTTTTCATTTCAAACGAAACTGAATGCTTGGTGTCCATGCATTATTTCTAAGTGTGTGCTTATTCAATTGTTTTACTTAGGCTTTTACTTCAAATTTTCGGAAAAATGTATAGTGCAGAGCACGGTGCTCAATAGTGGAGGCAGAATATATAAAGGGCGCGAGAGGTCACAGTCTAAAGGACATTTTTACAAACATCATCTCCTGGGCATTATTTAGATGCTGAAGTACTGGCTCCACAAGAAAACCGACAGAGCATCTGGACTACGCTTGTGAACACGTAGGCTCTAAATATTGTACTAACTGCTGTCCCTGCTACTTTTCACAAGTGTCACAAACAAATTCAGTATAAGTGCTACAGAAAATAAAATACAATATGAAAAATAACATCCACACATTGAAATAGGTATAACTGAATATTGCAAACGGAAGAGCAAATTTTATTTAATGATGAATATAACAAATTATGGCATTTTATTTTTACCAGCAAGGTCATAAATTCTGTTCGAAAATTAGTTCTCTACTTTGCACTTCAAAATACTTTTAGAACCAATAGAAGGTTCAAAAATGTTAATCTAATACTTTCGCTCCTTCCAGTAAAACTGCATAGGTTAGCAGTTGCACAGCATAAATATGTCCCTTTTTGCAAAACCCTCAAAAACAAGATCCGACTTTCTTTCACGCCGCTGCAGTAGCACATCCTTGATCACCTACAGTTCTCTGCTTCAGCGTTTCTTTTACCTTTTTTCCACCCTAAAGTGGGGAAAGAAAAAAACAAAGGCATAATTAATGTCATTTGCTGAACCACTTGACCTCATGCTTTATAAAGGACATTAATTTAACAAGGACAGTTGTAGCTTTCGAAAAGCAGACTGATATCAACGCGACAGACTTGGTGTCTATAGCTTCTTAAATTCCACTTGTAATGATTCATTCGAGAAGACATGGACCTTTCTTAAAGTAGACACAGAGTTTTTGATATACGTTAATACCCAATGCCCATACCTCATGCTATTAAGTGTGCTGTTGTAAAATTAGAAAAGTGGTTACCCAGTAGCATAGGCTTTTGCAATGAGTTTATTTCAACTGCCATCCAGCGGTGGGACTTCCAAAGTAATGTTAATTGGCAAATAACATTTAAGATCTTACTGAGGAGACATGTTTCACCTAAGTATGGGAGACTATATCTCGTAACAAATACAGGACACAGCCCTGCATTTCAGTCTTTTTATATAGAACACTGGACCAAATAAATCTAGATCCAGTGATGGCGGTGAATTTCAATGAGAAGAGCCCAAAGTGAAAATCAGCATTACTAGATAGAGTTCCATATGGAAATGAGATTTTCTTCATGGGCCACGGCTCGCAGAAAACAAGTTTTTTTTTTTAACCATTAATTATTTAAACCATGCAAACACAACAAGATGATGGACAGAGCGCTGAAACGTTTCAGACACTCACCCCAGTCACAGATCTGGGTTGAATCCATCATCGTTCTTTTACTCACTTCACCACCCCAGTTCAGACCCAGCCATATGCAAATCAGTCTCAACCCTGTTTGTCATGGGAACAGTCCAGCCCGAACTGCCAAGCCAGGCATTCCCTGGCTCGGAAACAAGCATACTGAGACCGGTTTTAGGGTAACACCCCTCACCAGCCAATTTATCTTGAATCCAGTTGCAAGATGCACAAGGAACTAACTAAACGTCAGCCTAACTATAATGTCCCTGTAACTTATGGTTTTTTCGGTGAATTTGTTTTTTTTAAATTCCATTTCCTAACTACAACTTCCCTGTAACTTTTGTTTTTTCCAGTGAATTTCTAAGGTTTTAAAAATGCTAATACCTAACTATAACATCCCTGCAACCTTTGTTTTTGTTAGTGAAAGTCACGTTTGCCGAGTGCTGGAGAAAGGGGGCTGGGCCTCCGATCAGCTCTCACGGATCCCGCAGTGTAGGACTTACAAGAGGTACCAGGAGGGCTTCTTGACCCAAAGGTCCCTCAGGAGTAAAGTGGACTTCATGCCCCAACTAGTAGTGCTCCACGAGCCTCATTTGCAGAGGGGCTGAGAAAGAGGGCGCAGTCTCCGAAGATCTCTTAGCAATCCTGCTGTGTGGGACTTATTGGAGATAACAGGAGGGGTTAGTTGGATAACAGGAGGGGTTAGTTGGCCCCCAAGGACATTATTGCTCTAGTAAGTCCCACACAGCAGGATTGTTGAGATCTGGTAGAAGGCCACGCCCCCTTCTCCACCACTCAGCAAACGCACCTCCTGGCGCAGTACTAGTTGGGGGATGAGGTCCCCTTCAGTCTAGAGGGTCCCTGGGGGGCAACTAGCCCTCCTGTTACCTCCAGTAAGTCCCACATAGCTGGATTGCTGACAGGGTCTCAGAGGCCATGCCCCCTTCCTTCACCACTCTGCAAATGCGCCTCCTGGCGCACTACTAGTAGGAACATAAAGTCCCCTTGGCTACTGAGGGTCCTGGGGGACCAACTACCCCTCCTGTTACCTCCTGCAAGTCCCACACAGTGGTTTGCTGAGAGGTTTTTGGTGGCCACACCCCCTTTCTCCACCACTCTGCAAACGCGCCTCCTGGTGCACTACTAGTTGTGGTTGAAGTCCCCTTGGCTCTTGAGGGTCCTTGGGGCCCAACAAGCCCTCCTGTTACCTTCAGTAAGACCCACACAGCTGAATTGGTGAGCAGACATCAGAGGCCACGCCCCCTTTCTCCACCACTCTGCAAACGCGCCTCCTGGTACACTCCTCGTTAGGGGAAGAAGTCCACTTTAATTCTGAGCCTTCAGGAGGCAAGGGGGACCTCATCTTCCCACCAGCAGTGCACCGAGAGGCGCATTTGCAGAGTGGTGGAGAAAGGGGGCATCATTAAATCATTAGCCCTGGGGAGGTGGCAACCCCCGCATAAATATAGAAAGATGCCCCGGGGAGGTGGCAGTCCCCGGGGCTTTAGGCATTCTAAGAGGGGGACCCCGTGCACCCCCCTCCTACTTATTTACACATGCTCCCGGGACCTGGCCCATCCGGGGGCCTATATTAAACGAAGCACAGAAGCCTGCACTTTTTTTTTTTTTTATTTCAGTGGGAGCCGCGGATCCAACGCGACTCCTGCTGAAATTTTAAAAAAATGCTTGTATGGGCCTGGCGGGTCCCTGTGGGAGCCCATCAAGAGGCCTAGGGGGTCAGGGTGTTTCTACCCTGCACCCTTTTCTTTTTAAACGTTTTTTCTTGTGACTCGGTTCAACCGAGTCACAAGATGGCTGCCAACACTTCCTGGTTTGAAGTGTTGGCAGCCAATCAGATCTCAGGCACTAGATTGGGAGGGGTCGCGGATCCACCGCGGTCTCACTTGCATATCTGAAAAATCGTTAAATTTCTCAGCAACTGAACGAATTTACACCATTTAACAAAAAGAGAGCTTTCTGGACTAAGAGCTACCTTTCTGCCAAATTTTGTGTAATTCCGTTCACAGTTCTGGCTCTAGCCTTGTCTAAAATTTCCTATGGAAATTAACATGGAGAAAATGCATTTTGGGCCCACCCTCCTGTTCTCGGCCCCCGCTTGACAGATCACCCCAAAATCTTCAAGACAGCAGCTGAAGTGAGCATGGACCTAGTTTTGAAAAGTTCACAAAGATTCGTTAAACAACACTAAAGTTATTGGCAAATGAAAAAATGCTCTTCCTATGGAAACCACATCCTAACCAGTAGGTAATATATATACACACACACACACATATATATATATATATATATATATATATATATATATATATACTGATCTTTTTAGCAGTACGCCCATCGTGGTTGCATGGTCAGCGTCTCTTGTCAGCAGGCGTAGGATAATGCTGTGGGCCTGCCTCTTGGATCTTACAGTTGAACACAAGCAGCACAGCAGGCATAGTAATGGTCATGTCTTCTGCAGTTGCAGCCTCCAGGCAATTGGAAGGTCCTTCTACCATGCCAATGTCACCTTTGTAGGTCACATGGTACATCAGGGCAGCAGCAAAAAAAGGTCCTGTGAGTGCTGTGGCGATACCAGATTACACACGGTCAGTTGAAGTTTTCAATGCTTCACACGGATCACCACATGAACCATACAGGGAGGTTGGGCGGCCTCTCTCAGCTTGGGTTAGAATAGGTCGCACTCCTGCTACAAGTCAGCTTTTCTGGGTGCCCCACACAAAGGGGAACATGGCTCAGCTTATTCACCTGTACAGTCTAGTTTCTTGAAGGGCCAGGCACTCTGCTTCCTTCTTTAAGTAGGCAGGCAGGTTTTACAGTGCTAGGCAGACCAACAGCTTCCCATGTAAGATGTGCAAGTCAGATGACGTCAGTCGCTCGGAAACTGGCTGTCATACAGCCACCAATCTTGAACTACAGCTGCTCTATGAGTAATATAAGGTGTGCTTTCTTCCTTGGAACTGAAACAGAGTGGGAAGATTTGGGTACCACCTTTATACGCATTTTCCAGACAGGGGATGTTGATCAACTCCCTCAAGTCCAGGAACCAGTTTGGGGTGTCTCCCTCAAAGTTTTGACAGAGACTAGTGATGATGCTGGTTCCAAGCAGGAGTATCTAAAACATGAGCACAATGTAAAGTGAACAGGCTGCACCCGACTATCACCAGCCTTCCTGAAGTAGCAATCAGAGAAAGACAAAAGGGCAGACCATGGATTGAAGCTTCTTCACGCTTACCAGAATCTGACGATTCATTCATGCTTCTTTACAATCAACCAAATTGCAAAGCACAGGAACAACTAATCAGCAATCCCCTGCTAAACGGTCCTCACAGAATTTCTAAGTGTAACCTTTCACATATCAGTGTCAAGGGCTCTTCCTTTCAGCTCCAGTAATGCAGACAATACACTTCCACTGTCTGTGAAAGCTGTATTCCACCCCCTTCGTGTACCATGTCAAATCAGGAGCTTTCCAAAATTGATCCCAATATTCAACACATTCTTGCTACTATTCATACTATGCACACATACAATCGACTCTAACATGGGATTGTATGCGCAAGAAACTGAGTGTAACACCATCTTCACTCGAATGGTCCAGTAGACTGTTCTCCTCCTGAACCATGAAAAAGATCTGTTATCAAACCATAAAAATTAAGTATGCTACCCCCAATGTTTAAAGTGAGCACTCCAGGACATGGACAGTAGTATTATATCAATAAAGAGGGCATGCTTGTGCACTCCTTTCAGGCAACAGAACACGTTCTGGACCTTAGAATAACCAAGATCAGGCCTAGGCTTCAGCGCATATGCTAGATTAGTGGGTCAGCAGGGCCAACAAAAGCGTCAAGATGAACAAGCTACTTACCTTCGGTAACACTTTCTGGTCGAGACTATCTAGCAGCAGATTCCTCATCTTTTGAATATTTTCCAGGCATCAGACTGGATCCGGAAACTTTCCAGCAGTACCTTCGCACAGTGGTGGCTGATGCCGTGCAGCTCCGTTAGGATGCCATTCCGCTCCAGAAATGATATGCAGAGCATTTATAGGTGCCACTACCTGTGCACTGACGTCAGTTGCTTTCGAGAGTGTCCGTACCCCCTAGACGCAGGGCCCCAAAAGCAAGTTGGTGTGAGCAGTGTGCAGATTCCTAGACTTGGGACCTTATTTATGGATAGAGTCCAACCACAGAACAGCAAGGATGGGAGGGCTAGTGAGATATCTGCAGCTTGTTAGAGTCTGTACCAGAAAGGGCAGCAACAAAGGTTAGTAAAGTGTTCTTCTGATAGAGACTTTTAGCCGCAGATTTCTCACTTTTTGGATAAATACCAAAACAATACTTATTTGGAGTTCGGTCTGTGAATGGACTCAAACCAAAAAGTTTTGTAGACCAAGCATGTATAATGCCCCTCTTGGTGTACCTGACAATATTGCTTCGTGAACTTATGGAGGGACACCCATGTAGCTGCCTGGCACTTGTCCAGGATAGGAACTCTGCATGCCAATGCAGTGGTAGCAGCTTTGCTCTGGTAGAATGAGCACACAGTACTTCCAGAGGCTGCTATTTGGCCAATTCGTAGCTGATCTTAATGCAAAGCATTATCCAGCGGGGAAGGTTCTCTTCTGCACAGCCTTGCCTTTTTCACTCCAGAGAACAACACAAAGAGCTGATCATCCATTTGGCGTTCTTTGGAATGATCTATGTAAAAGCTCAGCGCTCTCTTGGGGTTCAAGCAGTGAATTCTCTCTTCCTTCATAGAGGGGGTGAGGCGGGCATAGTAACCAGCATGATGATGTTCTGGCTGACGTGCTATTGTGTCACAACTTTAGGCAAGAAAGATGTCTGTTGATGCAAAACCAGTTTGTCTAGGAAGAAGGTGTTGTAAGGCAGGATGACACAGAGCTTTAAGATCACTCTCATGCTGCGAAGTTATTAAGACAAGGAATACCATCTTGAGGGTGAGAAGGAGCAGCTGTGAAGCAGCTCGAAGAGAGTGCACATCAGAAAGGTAAGGACCATGTTAAGGTCCCACTGGGGATGAAAAAGGGAGAGAGAGAAAAAATTGCTGTAAACCTTTCAAAAAGTACATAACTGGAGACTTGAACTAATGAGGGCTGATCAGCCAACCCCAAAAAAGCTGAGAGTCGAAAGGTACCTTTTAAAAAAAAAAGAGTTTTATTAGGTCATTTAGAACATTACAATCAACAAGCAGGGGTCAGCGTCATAAGTACCACTTCATAAAAAAATGAACTACAACAGTGTCCCCCACACAGGAAGAGGTGGGAGTAAGCCAGCAATGATGCAGACTGTGCACTGAACAGTCACATTAGAGGTATATATTCAGTCAATGTCCAGACAGATGTGTAAATCCCAGCCATCATCAGTGTTGTCTGCTTTTAAAGCTAGTTAGAAACTAAGGGGTTCCCAAATATCTTGTGGGCGAGCTTGCGGGTTCTGTAGCTCTTCATAGTCCTAAGCATGCTCCCTAGAAAGGGCGTCATTTCTCAAGCAGTTCACCATTGTAGGTGATGGGCCTCTAATCCATGGGCCAACTATTTCTTAGCCAACAAGAGTAACACTCCCACCAATCGCTTTCAGTATGTGTTCTGTGTATCCAAGTATAGCTAGCAGTGGGGTGCAGTCGATTGTGTTATCTGCTATCTCAGATATGGTGTTAAGTATGTCTGCCCAGTTTTGGTGGATTGGCAGGCATTCCCATGCTAGGTGGAAGAAGCCCGCAGGATCACTTGGTCATCTAAGGCATTGTGCCAATCTCGCCATGCCAACCCTATGTAAGTGCGGTGGGGTGCACTAAAATCTATTTAGAAATTGAAAGTGGAGCAGTTTGTGTCTAATTAATTGATAGCAGTCTAGTTTGGAGCAGCAGTACTTCCATACATCAGTGCCTATATCCTACTCCATTTCCACCTTCCATTTTCTAGGGCTCTCCTCTCAGTGCTTGTGCACATTTCCGTGTACAATGCATATAAGGAGGATACTGCCCCTGTTCGGTTTGGATAAGATAGGTGAGCGGAGAGAAATCAGGTGGTTTGGTGGGTAAGGTAGGCCAAGCGGAGTTGGCTGCGTGTCACTGGCGCATGTAGCCAAAGACATCAAGTGGTGTTGTGTTTCTATCTAGCAGAATTGATCCAGGGTAAGGAATGTGCCTTCTCCAAAAGAAAGGCACCCTTTAACTGTGCCCAGAGCAAAGCCTTGGCAGGTTAGGGACAAAACATATACCAAAACATCAGGTTACCTTACCTGACGGGGGTCTATCTGCATAGTACAGCACCAAACCACAAATCAGTCTCAACGATAGGCGTATATAGTATTTGTCAAGGGACACTTGGCTACCAAGGGGTGAGATGGGTGTGGGGAAGCCTGATCGAAGGACAGATGCCAAAGACCAGGCGTTCTGGATACAATAATTTCTGCTTTGCCAAACCAGAACCAATAGGATGATTTGGTCCTGATTTTCTAGAGAACTCAGATAGGAGTGGTTATAGGCAGATCTGTGACTGGGGGTGAATGTTTGCCAATGTGCAGCATTCCGTCCATCATCTTGTGTGTTTTGCATTTCGCCCTAAGTGGGAAGGGTATGCCCAGACGTGGGTCCCGTGCTCACTACGCCACTGGAGTCAAGCTATCCTGGCTGATGAAGGCTGATAGCCTGAAACCGGTCCTAGGATGCTTGATTCCGGTCCAGGGAAGACATGGCTTGGCAGTTCGGTCTGGACTGTTCCCATGAGGCACAGGGTCAAGACTGATTTGCATATGGCTATGTCTGAACTGGGGTGGCGTGGTGAAGCAAAATAACGATGGATTAAACCCAGATCTGTGACTGGGGGTGAATGTTTGCCAATGTGCAGCATTCCGTCCATCATCTTGTGTGTTTTGCATTTCGCCCTAAGTGGGAAGGGTATGCCCAGACGTGGGTCCCGTGCTCACTACGCCACTGGAGTCAAGCTATCCTGGCTGATGAAGGCTGATAGCCTGAAACCGGTCCTAGGATGCTTGATTCCGGTCCAGGGAAGACATGGCTTGGCAGTTCGGTCTGGACTGTTCCCATGAGGCACAGGGTCAAGACTGATTTGCATATGGCTATGTCTGAACTGGGGTGGCATGGTGAAGCAAAATAACGATGGATTAAACCCAGATCTGTGACTGGGGGTGAATGTTTACCAATGTGCAGCATTCCGTCCATCATCTTGTGTGTTTTGCATAGGCGGAAAGGCATACAGGAGTCCTGAGTTGCACTGAGATGTGGAACATGCCTCAGAGCAAGATACGTCTTGAAAACTTCAACCCGCTTCAGTTCGGACTTTGCATGTTCTCTGCGGTGACGAACAGATCGAGCCAAGGTTCTCCCCATTCGTGAAAGAGACCTTGTACCACTTCCAGCTGCAACTGCCACTCATGATCTGCTAAGCACTGAAAGCAGAGCCTGTTCACTCTGGCAGTTAACGATCCTACCTGCCAGAAGGTTCACCACCAGGAAAATTCCTTGGTGGTCCAGCCATTTCCAGAGGCGCAAGGCCTCCTGGTCCAGAGTCCGTGACCCCACCCTGTTTTTTGCAGTTCCACATGGTGCTGTTGTTGTCTGTGAGCACATGTACCAGCCACCCCTTGAAGAATGAATGAACGGGCATTTATAAAGTCCTCTGTTACTCCACAGAGTGCCCTGGCGCTCTGCATCTTAGCCCACACATAGAGGCCAGATGAGTTTAGACTTGGTTAAATAACCATGTTTTCAATCTTTTCCTGAAATGAGACAAATCTGTGATGCTCTGGATCTCAGAAGGAAGTATGTTCCAAGCTGACGAGTCTAGGAAGGAGTAGGACCTGCCGCCAGTCCTAGTACGTCTAATCATTGACATTTTGGCTAGGAAGGTTTTGGCTGAACGAGGCATCTGGAGGGAGCATAAAAACGAATGCGTGCCCTAAGATATTCTGAGCCCGTCAAATTAAGGGCTTTATGGACCAGAACATATAGGGAGCCAATGCAATGCCTTTAATTGTGGAGACACATGAACTCTCAAAGGCAAACCCAGGACCGTACTTGCAGCCGCATTTTGGTCGACCTGCAATCTATTGATAAGGTAGTCAGGCAGGCCCAAATGTAAGGCATTGCCATAGTCCAGCCTAGATGACACCAGCACCTGTATCACCGGTTTCCTGGCTGAGAAGGACAAAAAATGAAGAAACCTTAAGATACAGAGTAATTCAAAGCAGGACCCTACTACTGAGTTCACCTTCGGTAAAAATGAAAGACCATCATCGATTTAAATGCCCAATATTTTTCACCGAGTTCGCTTGGCGCCCTGGAAAGGGGAATTCAACTGGCCAAAAAGATGGCCATGATTCCTGGGCCTAAAGTTAGCCACTGGAAGACAGCTGCCAAGCAAGTTCTAAAGTTTTCACCAGGGAACCCTGTCTTACAGTCCCATGAAAACAGAAGCTGGGTGTTATCAGTGTATGAAATTATTTTTAGCTCCCAGAGCCTCCACAAGTAAAGCAAGAGGAGTAAGGTACATGTTGAATAAGGTAGAGGTTGATGGATGGCAGGAAGGCTTTTAACGCCAAGCGGATGGCCCTCAGCTCCAGAAGGTTGACAGAGCCGGGACTCTGCCGGAGACCAGAGGCCTCTGATTTCACCTTCCCCAGATGGCCAACCCAACCCAGAAGTGATGCGCCAGTCACCACTGTTAGCTCCGGGTGGGGAAGGGAGAGGGGTCTGCCTCAGACCAAACTGCGGTCCAGTAATCAGCACTGCAGATCTTTTGCTCTCCTCCAAAATCTGAATGTTATCGGAGTGGTCCCCTTGATGTTGGGCTCACTGGGACTTCAGATACTGCTGCAGAGCCCACATATGCCACCTGGTGTGCTCTACCAGTAGCATGCCAGAGGACATCAGTTCCAGGAGCCTCAGAGTTGACCTCACTGAAATCCAGGACTGAGGCTGAAAGATCGGGATCATAGCCTGAATGTCCTAGACTCTATTTCCCAGGAGAAAGGCATGAAACAGAACTGTGTCCAGAATGGCCCCGAAGAAGGGGACCATCGGAGATAAAATCAGGTGTGACTTCAGCACGTTGATAGTGAACCTCAAAGATGACAGGAGGTTCACCTTACTCTGGAGGTGGTTGATGACTGCCTTGGGTGAGCCAGCCTTCAACGGTCAGAGCAAGGCTTGGCCCAGGCTCCTAACAAGGCACCCGTTTATGACTCAGATGGCAGAAGGGGCTCAGAAGTTGTTTGCCCCTACTGGAGGACTAACATCTGCACATTCGTTTTAACCTCCAAGGTGGGGAGCTGGAGGTCAAATACTTCAGCTGCCATGGCATAGGAAGTGGATTCTTCTGTGGCAGCTCCAGGGGTGAGAGAAGACCTGTTTCAGGAGAGGTATTGAGGATGCTGGTGTACCAATTGTCCTCATGATAGGGCTGAGTGAACTCATCACCTGCTTCATAATAGCCGAAAAGGGAGTGGAAAGTGTGTGTTCTCCCTTATAGAGGTGTGAGATCAAATGGGGGGAAGCGGTGACTCAACAGTGGCAGGACCACCGAAGAGTCAGAGGGTACTACAGGTATCTCCTCATCAGCGTTGATGGATTCGGCACCGGCATCAAAGCACAAGTTACTAACTTGTGTAACGATATATCTGTAAGAGACAGTAGTTAGTGACAGATTCCTTACCTTAGAATATCCCCAGGCGTCAGGCTGGATCCGGAAAGTTTTTGCGTAGCAGTACCCTTGCGCGTCGGTAGGCGGCGTCGTGCGGCTCCGCGTCCGTCGTCGGCATCGCCGGGATGACGTCGCGGGCAGTACTTAGGCGCCGCCCCTGCGCGCTGACGTCAGTTCTGTACACGACTTTCCGCGCCAGGAACGCAGAGCCATGCAAGAAGCTGACATAGGTGTCTGAAAAATACTAGGGCCCTGAAAGGGATGTCCTTAACCCTAGAAATCAGTTCGCAGAACGGGGAGGATGGGTGGGGCGGTAAGGAATCTGTCACTAACTACGGTCTCTTACAGATATATCGTTACACAAGTTAGTAACTTGTGCATCTGAAAGAGACACGTTAGTGACAGATTCCTTAGCTTAGAATAGATACCCCAGCAATACCAACCCCGGTGGTGGGTCTGCGAACAAAGATCAGACAAGGAAGTCCTGGAGGACAGAACGGCCAAAGAAGCCGTCCCTCCGGACCTGACTGTCAAGGCAGTAATGCTTTGTAAACGTGTGCAGCGAGGCCCACGTAGATGCCTGACAGATAACCGGCAGCGGAACACCGCGGCCCAAGGCCGTGGTAGCAGCCGTTGCCCTGGTGGAATGGGCACGCAGCCCAACAGGAGGCTCCTTCTTAGCCAAAGAATAGCAGGTCTTGATGCACAAGGTAACCCAGCGGGAGATGGTCCTCTTGTGCACCGCCCGACCTTTTGGCGCCCACGTAGCCAACAAAGAGCTGGTCATCCACCCAGAAGTGTTTTGTGCGGTCGATATAGAAGGAGAGCGCACGTTTTGGGTCCAGACGGTGGAGCCTCTCTTCCTCTCTGGAAGGAGGCGGAAAGAAGGTGGGCAAAGTGATGGTCTGCCCAATGTGGAAAGCAGTAACCACCTTTGGCAAGAAGGACGGACGCGTCCGAAGAACAACCTTGTCTGGATGAACAGACAGAAAGGGAGGTTTGCAAGATAGAGCCTGGAGCTCACTCACCCGCCGAGCGGAGGTGATGGCCACCAGAAAGGCTGTCTTCAGAGTCAGAAGACGAAGAGGACAGTTATGTAGAGGCTCAAAGGGAGCGCACATTAAAAGGTAAGAACCAAGTTTAAGTCCCACTGAGGCATCACAAACGGAACAGGAGGGAAGAGGTGAGTAATGCCTTTTAAGAACCCGTTAACAACAGGGGACTTGAAAAGGGAGGGCTGATCAGGGAGCCTGAGGAAGGCCGAGATAGCACAAAGATAACCCTTGATGGTACCCAGGGCAGAACCCTGTTGGGCCAGAGAAAGAAGGAACAGAAGGACCTCAGAAAGAGGGGCAGAAAGGGGATTCACAGCCTTTGCTGTGCACCATGCCACAAATTTGTTCCACCTGCAGGCGTATACCACCTTAGTGGAGGGACGCCTGGCTGCCAGAATCACATCACAAACTTCGGGAGGCAAGTCGAAAGGAATCAACTGCCGCCGCTCAATCTCCACGCAAGCAGGTGTAGACTGGACAGGTTCGGGTGGAGGACCGTCCCCTGCTGCTGCGACAGAAGATCCTCCCGAAGAGGCAGACGGATCGGGGGATCTACGCTCATATTGAGTAGCTCGGGATACCAAACTCTTCGAGCCCAGTCCGGAGCCACAAGAATGACTTGGGCCCGGTCGTGCCGAATCTTCTTCAACACTCTGGGTAGAAGTGGTATATATGCGGAAAGGCATACAATAGACCGCAACTCCACTCGTGACGAAAAGCGTCGCCGAGCGAGTGCCGCCTTGGAAATTCCAATGCACAGAACTGATGACATTGCGCGTTCTCTTCGGTGGCGAATAGATCTAACCAAGGCTCTCCCCACTGTAGAAAGAGTCCTTGCGCCACTTCCGAGTGAAGACGCCATTCGTGATCCATCATGCACCTGCGGCTGAGTTCGTCCGCCCTGGCGTTCAGGGAACCTGCCAGGTGTTGAACCATCAGGAACATGCCCTGATGTTCCAGCCATGTCCAGAGGCGCAGAGCCTCCTGACAAAGGGTCCACGACCCCACCCCGCCTTGTTTGTTGATGTACCACATGGCGGTGGTGTTGTCTGTGAACACCTGCACTACCTTCCCTTTGACAGAGGGAAGGAATGCCTTGAGTGCAAGTCGGATCGCCCGGAGCTCCAGAAGGTTGATATGGAGCCGGGACTCCGCCCGGAGACCAGAGGCCTCTGATCTCCGCCTCTCCCATGTGACCGCCCCATCCCAGAAGGGACGCGTCCGTCACAACTGTGTGCTCTGGCTGGGGAAGGGAGAGGGATCTGCCCATGACCCATTGCCGGTTCGAGAGCCACCACTGCAACTGTTTTGCAGTCCCCTCCGAGATCTGGACGTGATCGGACAGGTTGCCCTGGTGCTGCGCCCACTGGAACTTCAGGTCCCACTGCAGAGCCCGCATATGCCATCTGGCATGATTGACCAGCAGGATGCAGGAGGCCATGAGGCCCAGCAGCCTCAGGGTCATCCGTACTGAAACCCAGGATAAAGGCTGAAAGATCGGAATCATAGCCTGAATATCCCGGACTCGCCGTTCGGGAGGATAGGCCCGAAACTGCGTCGTGTCCAGAACTGCTCCGATGAAAAGGAGCTGTGGAGAAGGAATCAGATGCGACTTCGGCACATTGATGGAGAACCCCAGCGAGTGCAGGAGTTCGGCCGTAGTCTGGAGGTGGGAGACGACTGCCTGGGACGAGCCCGCCTTCAGCAGCCAGTCGTCGAGGTAGGGGAAGACTGAAACCCCTGCCCGGCGCAGATGAGCTGCGACCACCGCCATCACTTTCGTGAACACCCGAGGGGCACTGGTAAGGCCAAAGGGGAGCACGGTGAACTGAAAATGCTCGAGGCCTACCGTGAACCGAAGGTAACGCCGGTGGGCCGGCAGGACGAGGATGTGGAAATAGGCGTCCTGCAAGTCCAACGCTACCAACCAGTCTCCAGGGTCGAGGGCAGTCAAGACCTGAGCTAGGGTGAGCATCTTGAACTTCTCCTTCCGGAGGAAGCGATTGACGTTCCGGAGGTCCAAGATAGGACGCATGTCCTCCTTGTCCTTTTTGGGCACCAGGAAGTAGTGGGAGTAGCAACCACGCCCTACTTCTGGGGTCGGAACGCGCTCGATGGCCCTCTTGGCCAAGAGGGCCGTGACTTCCTTCTGCAGAAGTACCAAGTGATCCCCTGACATGCGGTGGAATTGAGGTGGCATGGCTGGGGGGGGTGGTCTCGAAGGGGAGGGAGTAGCCCCTTCGGACAATGTCCAAGACCCACCTGTCCGAGGTGATGGTACGCCAGTGGGGAAGGTGATGGCGGACCCTGCCCCTACTGGCGTGCTGTGCACCTGAAAGGAGGGACTAGGAGGGCTTGGAGGCCGCGGACGGGTTGGAGGTGGTGGCCTGACCCGCACGCTGGTTGCCCGATCCGCCACGGCGGAATCCACGTCCTCGGCCACGCGAAGACGCCTGCTGCGCGGGCCGGTGGCTGGGCTGCTGACGCGACGGGGCGCCCCTTCCGTGGCCACGATAGGGGCGAAAAGCAGAAGTCAGCGGAGGGCGTGTAGCAGAAAGGCCCAGGGACTTGGCAGTAGCCCGTGAGTCCTTAAAGCGCTCCAACGCATGGTCTGCTTTGGACCCAAAAAGACCGACTCCATCAAAGGGCATGTCCATGAGAGTATTCTGGACATCCCCTGAAAAACCAGTGGTTCTCAGCCAGGCGTGGCGTCGCAGCGCCACCGTCGTTGCAATAGAGCTGCCCAGCGAGTCGGCGGTATCAAGGCCACATCGTATCGTGTATTTGGCCGCATCCCTTCCTTCCGCAATGGCGCGGGAAAGCAGTGTCTGGACCTCCTCAGAACACTGGGGAAAAACTGTCGCCACCGAATCCCACAAGGAGTGGGTATATCGGCCCAAAAGACAAGCGGTGTTGATGGACCGCAAGCCAGCACTGGAGGAAGAAAAACCCTTCTTCCCAAATTGATCCAGGCGTTTGGATTCCCTATCCGGAGGGGCGGTAGGGAAGGCGGTTTGGGAAGCGGAGGCTTGGACAACCAAGCTCTCAGGAGTGGGGTGGACAGAGAGAAACAGGGGTCGCCCGGAGCTGGGCGATGGCGTCGGGACACGTTCCTATCCACAGGAGCCCCTGTGTTGGGCTTGGACCAGGCGCCCAAAAGAACGTCAGTGAGGGCATCGTTAAACGGCAGCACAGTCTCCGTAGAGGAGGCTGCCGGCTGAAGCACCTCTGTCAAGAGATTAGTCTTGACCGCCACAGTAGGGAGTTGGAGACGCAAGGCCCCAGCCGCCCTACGCAACACCGTTGCAAAATTGGCTCCCTCCTCCGTAGCCACGGGAGGAGACAGCATGCCAGTGTCAGGGGAAGTATCCCGACCACTGGCATCCCCTAGACCCTCTGCCCAGTCCTCATCGTACTGACACTGTTGTGCCAGAGGGTCATCAGACCCCTCCCAGTCCTCCTGGTCCTCCTCTGGTTCAAAATAAGGAGGAGGAGGGACATTTGGGACCCAAGGTCCCATCCGGCGTCGAGCGACGTCGTTCCGGGTCCATGTCCGGAGCCGGAAGGAACTGGGGGACGACGCCGCCCGGAGCCCCAGGCGGCGTCGAGAACGGCACCGGAGACATCGGCGCCGGCGGAGGTGTCGTTAGGTCGACCGGCGTCGATGGGGGTTGCGGAGCCGGGATCGGGGCCGGAGCCGGAGCCGGGATCGAGGGCTGGAGGCACGGGCGACGCCGGGGCCGGAGCCGTCGGCGACGCCGGAGCAACCCCATCAGGGCCCGCGGGGCCCGAAGGCGCACCGGAGGGACCTTGAGGCCTGAAGAGGCGGGCCATGGCCGACAGGAATTCCTGTATCTGGGCCGGATCCGCCCCTGAACCCGGGAAGGACGACTCCACAGGCATGTCCAAGGCCGCTGGGACGGTGCCGGGAGGGGCCTCAGCCGAGTCGCGAGACCGGCGAGGCGAAGTCCTAGAGCGACGATGCTTTTTGGACTTTTTGTGCTTGGACTTACCGGACGAAGAAGACTTCGATGCCGACGACCGGTGAGGACTCCGCGATCGACCCCTGGACCTCTCACGCGACCGGGGCTTGCGCGGAGCCGAATGCCGGGCCTCGAGGAGCTTTCGAGACCGCTCTCGCAAAGCTTTCGGGTTGAGGGCCCGGCAGTCGGAACACGACTCCGTGTCGTGGCCTCGGCCGAGGCAGAAGAGACACTCCCGATGCGGGTCTGTGATGGACATCATCCGAGCACAGGCGCCGCAACGTTTAAAACCGGGCATCCCTACGACACCTTGAAGTCGATTCGAAAAAAAACAGTGAAAAAATTCACCAAAAAAGTTAGTCAAAAAATGACTAGGGCACTGCTCTTCCCGGATCTGCGCTTGCTGGCGCGGAAAAAGAAGAACTGACGTCAGCGCGCAGGGGCGGCGCCTAAGTACTGCCCGCGACGTCATCCCGGCGATCCCGGCAATCACGACGCCGAACGCGGAGCCGCACGACGCCGCCTACCGACGCGCCTACCGACGCGCAAGGGTACTGCTACGCAAAAACTTTCCGGATCCAGCCTGACGCCTGGGGATATTCTAAGGTAAGGAATCTGTCACTAACGTGTCTCTTTCAGATGTTCTAAACAACATGGGTGTACTGCGATGCCATAGGTGGGTTGTAATCGGAGCTGGAGCCATTGTGATGGACTCAGAGGGTCCAATTGGCACCGAGGGTGAACCCACCGGTGGTACTACAGCTAGAAGGCTTCTCGGCTCCTTGGAGCTCAAAGGCATGCCGGTGTGATTCGGCAAAGATCAGAAGAGCAAGAGCATTGTCTCACAGAACTCTTCGATCTGTTTTGGTGTGGTGGATGTGCCCGGAAACTCGCGTTATTGCCAGAACCAGTTGTGAGATTGGTTCCGAAGTCGACTGACCCCAGGAGTGAGACTGAGAGCCATAGTTCTGTGCTAAGGAGAACATGAGTGCAGAGAACGGTCAGAGTCAAGCTTCTATTTTTTATGCTTCTTCTTAGACTTACCTGACGATTTAGATCTCGCTGAAGGTTGGCCTCTAGAACAGCTTTGTCGACTCCTGGAGCAAGACCGGGACTAAACCTGTTTCATCGCAGGGTTTTCTTCTATATACCGATATAGAGTTTTACCTTGGGGTCCCAGATGGTCTCTGGGTACATCGGCGTGCAGGGACAGCAGCCTGTAGCGTCATAACCCGACCCCAGGCACCAAAGTCACACCTGATGGGGATCTGTCCCAGATATTGGTTTGCCACAGTCCCTACAGGGCTTAAAACATGTCGCTTTTTGGGGTGATATTCCCTTGCACACTGTGAAATTTGGATGAAATTTCTGAGATGTCTCCGAGAGATGAGCAAGGTTTGGATCTGGTTTGGATCGGTGTCTGGTCCGGGGTCAGCATGGGGGCGTGGCGCCTGTACAGGCACCAAACGTCACTTCTGGAGTAGAGCGGCAACAGTGCAAAGCCGTATGGAGCCACGTACCGGCAAGCAGTTTTACTACTGAAAAGTTTCCAGATCCAATTTGACGCCTGGGGAATATTTCAAATGTGAGGGATCTGCGGCTAGAATACAAGCAAGATTCCCATATCCATGTCACCAGATGGTAACAACCCTTCAAAAAAACACTGTCTCAGGGAAACCAGTGGCACAAACACCTTGCATTGAATGTGGATGTAAAGGAGATTTTATGATGCAAATATAGAAGTATGAAATGTCAGAGGTATCTCTGGGTAAAAAGTAGACTTTGTGATAGTCTGACAATCTTGTCTCTGGGGTGCATTGAGAGGTTCAGAAGCAGTGAGAGGGAAACTGTCAAAACAGAAGTAAAGAAATACACATAAATTGACTAGAGTATAGATCTCAGACTTAACATGCTATTTGGATTCTCAGGATGTTCTACCATGAAAATTAGGCAATCGTGTTTTTACTCATTTAGCCCATACTAATGTTCTGGTCATCTTTTCATTAACCCCTAGCCACATACAATATTAACTATTGAGGATAAATAAATTTAATTCTGAGAATGTATTAACTGCAAATCTAACTAAACCAAGGGAATGTCTTCAGGCAAAATTACCAAACAGTTAGTTTTGAAATTAGGAGAATAACATGTAGACCATGTAAAATATACATCTACCTGGAGTAACTATTGACAACAAATTATTGAGAGTCAACCATATTTCCACAAGAAAACTAAAATCACATTAGAACTAAATCAGTGAAGAGGTGTGCGCACATAAGAGTGACTGGTCCTTCAATTACCATCTGAAATTCTAAGCTTATTTAGCACCTTTATGCATCACTGACATTCAATCCTAAAGGAGTACTGGAGCTGAATAAAATCTAAATGCATAAAATCTCTATTAAACCTACGTACCTCGATGCAACACTGTAAAATCAGACTTGAACTTAAATTAAAATCATTAATTATACTTCATAATGCAGCAAGGATCAACTATATTTGTGACTGGAGTAGAGTCAAAACAGATATCTTAAAACAACTAATTTTTGTCAAATGAAACCCAAAAGTAAAAAATAATCTTGCACTAAATTTAACCAGCAGTGAAAAAGTTATAAAACAATATAATTTTCTGCAACTGGATTCGTTTAACGGTAAGAGCTGACCCAAGTGTAAAGAAATAAGAAGTACTTTAAGGAACATCAACTATGGGAAAGCTCTATTAATAGTGTTAACATGCAAATTAAAGCAAGAATATGTCGACCCAAACCTGGAGGCAGCAATAAAGATGAAATACCCAAGATTTTGACTACTTCATATTCCATTATAACAGTTAAAGGGTCTTAGAAATCACAACTTATTGTTTCAAAAGGATTTAGTCTTTGTGGTTATAATGACAAATCTTTGGACCACATTCTTGGTCTGTATCTAAAACTGTTAGTTTAAGAAGAAAACATTCGCGAGGTCCATTTATTTAAGTAAACGTAAGTGCAATTAAAGAGGCAACCAAGTGCTGTTTTACACTGCAAACTTATTCCTTTATTAGTAAACTGATGAAATGTATATACTTTGCTTACAAATTGTTGCAACGGACTACAAATATGAACTTTAAGGTGTAATTTTACAAGAGAATATTGAATTCCAGGATCACAAAGCCGATTTTACCATGTACATAATGATCCTCAGTTGCCTTTTTTGTTTAGTTGTTTTAACTACACTATTTATTGTAATTGAATTGTTAAAAAACAATAAAATGGAGTAATAACACTACTGCCTGGATTATCGGGTTTCAGTCCAGGCAGATTATATTTCAGTGCTCACAAATCTGTTACCAGATTGGAATTTCATCAGCATTTGTTTGCATAACAACTGGGTTGAAGAGTGGCAGCAACAAAAAAGAAAAACTGGGCAGTACCGCTTTCCAGACAAATTTATTTTTAATGATGCTAATAAAAAGAAATGTGAACATGTGCACAAAAGTAGGCTTAAAAGTAGGGGACCAACTTTAAGTTTAATACAACTAGCTAGGTATGTTCATTAAGGGAATGTTCAATCCACCATTGCATCTATCCTTGCAGTCAGAGGTCAGAAACAATGGGTTTAGATAGAGAGGATGTTAGGGGTAAGCAGAAGCTGGATAAATTGACCCATGGCAGGTAAGGCACGCAGCTCTTTGGATAATTCCATACTGTCTTGGAGGTGAAAGGCCCTTCCTGCCACAAACTGTGAATTGAATCTTAATCAATAATGCCAAAGATAGCATCAGTGAGTCAGATCTAGTACTTTTGAGTCCTGGTTGGAGGATAGTCTTTCTTTGTTTCATATAAGTTTATTCATATTTTAAGCAAATATTATATAAAATTTCAGGGACTGGTACAACTGAGGCATCAAATACAACAATATCAATAGTAGAAACCCAGATACACATATCCTTCAAGACTTCTATTTACTTGTCAAAAGACTTGAAAACACTTTGTGTCCAATTCACAAAGTTCGGTAATATGTGTGGACACCACAAACCAACAGGTGATTATAGTAATGCACCCATCAAGTCAAAATGGGTTACTCCACTTCAGAATAGCCAATATCAACTGTGGTGTACCTTCGGTCCTGCCCTGTCACCAATACTATTTAACAATTTTAAGGCCTCCTGACTGTAATACAAGACCCCGTCAAGAACGGATTCTACATCTATGTGGATAAAACACATATCCACTTCAATCTTGAAGATGAGCTTGACAACCTTATCAACGTGTCTTGCTGTCATTCACTGGTTCACATGCTGATTAATTGTTTCTGCCTAAATGTGGACAAAAACTGAAGTCTTAGTCCTCAAACTAATTAATCCTAGTCTCCCTATTTTGCCCAGAAAAACTGGGCTTTCCTCAAGCTCCTGTGAATAAAGCCCACAATTTAGGGCTGCTCTGAGAGTCACCTACCATTTAGTACCTAAATAAATGTGGTCTCTAAAACAGCTTTCCGACATCTTTGTTTTTTAAAAGGGGTTCTGACGCTGCCCCAGTGCTCTCAGAATCCTCGCTGTGGGCATGTCACACAGACTATTGCAACAGTGTGTATACAGGCTACTCTGGTATACATCTACAGAGTTTAAAAATATATAGCCTACTTTGTCTTCAAACTGAAACATGATTACACTGGTCCTGAAATCCTTTCATTGTCTCCAAGTACAAGAAACAACAATCTTTAAAGCATTCTGCCATATTTGCAACATACTCCAAGGCTGTCTACCAAACTGTTTATCACTTGGACAGCCATCTCCTACTGCATCCCTGGCCCATGACAGTCCCAAGAACAGCTTTGCCTTCCTCATCCAGGCAATCAGGACTGCTCCTCTTCTTCAAGACTCTAGTCATATTGGGGACACATACGGCCAAAGATATCTCTGACATCACCTATCCCCGTCATATGATCAACCAGGTCTTCCACGTATGCATTACATCTCTTCACCCCCCTCTTGCAAGTACTCGCTCCAAGCACTTGGAGGCCTCTGCAGTGTGGTTGTGATCCCACACTCCTCATCAGAATTGTATCAGGACTATGTATTCCGATGTTTTCTCAATTGTGGAAAAAAATGGAACTAGGTCAACAAAGCTTTGCTTCTTTACGAATTTCTGTAGCAGCGTTGGAGGAGCACAGCTCTCACAACTTACCTGAAAATACAATTTGAAACAAAATGTTAACTTTGTGAGCACATCTCCATTCAACTAGCTTTCATTAGAAGCAGCTTTACCAAGACTCAATTAGGATGGCACTGCCACTACCATCTGCAAGTTGATGATGCCCATTAAGAGGCCTAGGAGCTCTGTAGACTGTTGTACCAGTCCAGAGGGTTATGCATCCAAATGTCACAGGATGTGGACCAATTTCTTTGAAGCAGTTCCTGAAAACGGGCTATAACAGTGATATAACCGGACAGCGAAAGCATTGTCTCATCTCATATATGCAGCTACAGTATCTCCTCATTTCTGATGGGCTCGATTCTAATGAACTCACTGCTCTCCTATATTTCTTAAAACTCTCCGGATTCCCTTTCTGCTTCTTGATTTTAATCAGGCTCGGCTCTGTCTCCTGTAACCTGCCATGTGCTTGGGCCTAGACACAAAAGAATCAAGGATAAAAGATCACTCCAAATGAAAAACTGATCGCTAAATAAATATTTATGATCTTTTCTGAAAATCTTCATACAGTTTATGAACCTACTTGCATAATATTTTAGTTACAGTAAGAACCTATTCTTTACAGACTATAACAATTCATTTATACTTGCAGACAATCAAAGTATTATTACATGTGCCATATCACCTCGTAGTTTATGGTCAATTTTTGACTACTACTAGAGAATATCAGCATTGCTCATGAAAGACCAGATTAACTTTTTTCTCCTGGCATCCATTATGGTGCTGGTCTGGTATGATTCACTTGTCTCATGAGACACTTCTGCTGTTCTCAAACACAAACCATTCCTCTTCT
This sequence comes from Calotriton arnoldi, assembly GCA_963921515.1. NCBI lineage: Eukaryota > Metazoa > Chordata > Amphibia > Caudata > Salamandridae > Calotriton > Calotriton arnoldi. The sequence continues at coordinate 698,586 of CAWUFW010000151.1, read as the reverse complement.
CTGTAGGTAAACATAGCACGATATAATGATTAATAAAACTTGACCTTTTTCAGTCATGCTGGAGCTACTGTTGCAGTGTATGGTCATTCCTTCACCTACTTTATAGACCTATGTGTCAAGTAAGATCACTGCTCTGGGACATGCAGAGAAGTGCAGAGCTTGAGATTCACTCACGTACTGAGCCCTACCACACAAAGATTGGGCATCATTAGAGGAAGTTGAAGCTATTGCAAGAAAATACCTGCATGGACCACAGGCACTGCAGTACTTCAAAAGGAGCAGAGGTACTAGGAAGAAGGCTCTGCTCTGAAAGGATACTGGTAATAGACCAAGAGCCCAAAAACAGCAGAAAATTTCTTGACAGAGCTTCTGGGACCTATCAAAGCCCTTCTGGGGGTATTTCTCAAAGCATTGGAAGGAGGAGAGGAGATATGAGGGTTGATCTCGGGAAGTAGAACACACTGTTTTGCTAAATGAAGAGCACAGGCATGGGACTATAGAAACAAAGGCCTACTGCCTGGGCTCTAGGTTTAAGGACATCCGCCAGTCCCTAAACTGGTTCCACAACTCTACTTTTGGACTCTTCTACATCAGGTCCATGCACTACATATTTTTAGAATCCTTGAGAATCTTTGCACCTGCACAAAAATGTGTCCCTCCTTTTTATAACCTAATATAAAGATTTTCCAAGATACTCCAGTGAAATTCTTACATTAAGATATGGAGGTGAATATGATATCCCTCCTGCCCCTCACTAATGTCTGAATTCTTCACGCACCTACTCAACAGAATCATCAGTTTGTGGTTGGTCCTTTTTGCCTTCAGCAATATTTCTTGCTGTTGCTATGCCTGTGTTTGATTTTGCTTTCCAGTTTGTTTTTTAATTGAAATTTCTCTCTACAGTTTTTCAGTTTGCTTTAGAGCTATAGGCCAGCCCTGTTACTCAACTTTGGTCCACTCAGTTTCAATGTTCATTGTCGTCTTGTTGATTACACTTCTCACACTCTGGGGAAAAGAAGACCAGGTGCAAAGTCTTTGTTGCTGCAAAGCAAAGTGTAACATTAACGAGATACTGCATATAATATCCACCAATTTGCTAATCTCAGATTATCTGACCTAGCTTGGAAAGTCCCTAATTTATGAGCTTTCAGTGAAAGTTCCATTCATCCTATGTTACTTTGGGTAAAGAAACCCCTTGGAATAAACGTAGAACGGTTACGTATAAGGAGGCGGGATAGTCATTAAAAGTTCTTGTACCCATTTTTTGGCGATGTCCACACGCCTGATAGAACCAATCTTAATCAGCAAGTGTTTATAGGAAGACAGCAATATTGTATTAAACAATAAACCAGTGAAATGCACACTGATGCTGTGGAAAAAGACTATTAACATCATACACATCTCAAGGAACAGATGTCAGAATCTAGATCTTGACTGTCACCATGTAGAATATGAAAAAAAAGCAATTATGCTGACTGGGAAAATAATGGCAACATGTATGTAGGAAGTGTTCCCCAAATCCAACCTTATCAAGGAAGAAAATAATCATTAGGAGTTCTAAATGGTGGGAGGGAGGTGAAGTGAAGAAGATGTGAGGAAGTGCATTCAGGAGAGAGAGAACACTAACATTTGTTTTTTCAGTGAAAAGGGTGTTGAAGAGGAAAGAGGAAAAAGGTGGGGTGTAAGATATGTAGAGAGACGAGATGTGGAGAGAAATTGAGCGTACAGGTCTAACAAACAGAGAACGTAAGGTGAGTGATCAAGACACTCTGAAGACCACTACCCCTTCCAGAGACCTCAGTAATGTTTAATTCTCAGTCTCACAGTTTAAGAACTGAAACATTTTCAATATCATTTACAACAAAATCATTGTCGTTACTTATTTATCTTAAGCAGCCAGTAACCATTGACAAAGCCAATAGTCCTGGCTGGTTGTAGGTATATGTCAGTTGTTGCATTATATATCCGGATGCAATAACAGAAAGCTCAGAGTGGCATCAAAATACTAGTCGGGTGGTATGCTTTGGGAATCACAAATTGTTTACGTGTTTATGCCATGCCCTAATTACTTTTGTCACGCCCCTTTTAGGGACCCCCCCCGAGAGGTAAAATGTCTGTTCATAATTCTTTAAAAACAGGACTTCTGAAAGTGAACTATACAACAAAGTAGCAAACGTAGTGCATAATTTCTGCTGGCATTCGGCACCAACATTTATTTGTGAACATCGGCACATGTTTATGAGAAACACCCACATGCTAGCACTGAGTGTGCATTTTTCAGCAGATTTAATTAGTGCAGCATTTCATTATTTAATGTATCTTTAAAACATGGTAAAACTGGGATTTGAACTTACAGTTTAAAGTGACATGTGAATAGGGACAGCTGAAGTGGACAAGTGTGAAATACCTTGAGCCCTGGCAATTATTGTAATTTTTTTTTTTTTTTACAAATTTCACAAATAGAAAAATATTGAAATGTATACTTGGAATTGCTTATTGTAAAGGCTACTGCAATATCACTGTTCCACCTGTGGAAGTACTACTCTTTTCACTGTCCCAAAAGTTAACGTACATTGAAAGGTACAGTCTCAAAGATATAGCTACAGTTGTTAATGACGACAGCGATTATTGAGAAAGGATTAAAGAAAGCAAATTAATGCTGGGAAACATTTTGATTGTGTTTCTCATGATGCTATAAATGTTGCGCTAAAATCGATAACACACTTCTTGTACTAAATTTGTTTGTGAAAAACTTTGATAGGTATCAGGAATATTTTTTCACTAATAGAGAGTGGCTTGTCTAAAACCGTCTAAAAAGTTTGGTTATAAAAGAAAGTACACATATTTCGGTCTTATATATGCTGTAAAAAAAAAAGCGATTTTAAGAAGTAATTTTGCTTGAAACACGTCTTCAATGTGCAAAGAAATGTGTGTAAGCCACAACGAAAGTAAGCTGGGACCGGAAATTGAATAAAATCTGATTTCAAATTGCCAGTTTTTCCCAGGTCAAAACGAGTGGTTCATTCAGTTTCTTTTCCCATTGCTTTTTAGTCTTTGCAGGGTTTTAAAGGTATTTTTTATTGAATTTTCAATCAACATTACATTAGAAAATAAGCAATGTGCAACTTTGTCAGTAGAGATAAATGCTAAAGGTAGTACAGTTTCAGAGGAGAGTGGTTGCAGAACACAACATATTAAAGAACTGTATCCTTCCCAGAACACACCCCTCCCCCATTCCCACACCCAATCAACAACTATAATTTTACGGGAGACATGAGGTCATCAAGTTCATTAAACACATGGGGTTCATAAACAATTAAGCGTACAGAGAAAAAGGTTTTAACAAAATCAGGTGCATTTGCTCGATTGTTTCACAGATACATCCTCGCCCAATTTTCAGGCCTGGATATCCTCTCTTGATTTAACTCACAAAACCAACTAGCACATGAATATAGACTTTAATCTGAGGGAAAACAAACGGCTGGGATTTCTCTCAATATGAAGGTTAAGAGTGAACCTAAAATTGATTCAAAATCTTTGTGACGATCAGTGAGAGCTCTCAACAGATGTTGCATGGTTACCACTGAGATAGACTCTGATACCACAGCGTAATGGGTGGGTGGGGGGCGGGTGGTCTTGTTTCAGTGTGATGCCAACATCAGTGGTGGCTCCTCCATTAGGGCAGAGGAGCGTCGCCCCACCCCCGCTGTGAGCACAGCAAACATGAAAAATATATGAGCACAGCAAACATGAAAAATTATAATGGCAATAAAATAATTTTATTTCCATTTTATTTTTCATCCTGCCAGCCGAGTCTAAGGGTGGGGCAGGGCTTTTGCTGGTGATGGATAGCAGCAGGCAAGAGTGGGGGCACTTCAAGAGCATACGTTGGTTTGGCCGGCTGTCTTGCAATGGCCAGCCTGATATGCGCACTTTAAATGTCTCCAACCCGAGCTGCGTTGCACATCTGGGTGTAGAATAGGCACAGGCTCCCTGTCTCCGAGTGAGCGGCAAGCTAACCCGCTCCAACTAATCCTCGCACTTCTCTCATGCTTGCTAATAGTATTGCCAGCATGAGCGCCGCTTCTGGATTGGTTAGGGGAGTTCACTAGACTCTGGGAGCCTGTGCTAGAGTCACGGACTGCTGGGACAGGAGCGGAACACGGAGGCAGCGGGTAAGTATACTTTGAAACTTTTTTGTTTTAATAAAATGGTTCTTTTGAGTCACTGACAGGCACTGTGGGAAACCTGCAACTCACGACCTCTCAATCATGGCCCCTTTTAAACACTGTTTGGAAAGGACCACGATTGAGAGCTTTGGCATTGAGCCCAAGGGCATTGCAAGTTTCTGACCTTGCCTGACAGTGGGCCAAAATATTCTCCCCAGTGCAGTACCACCAGTTTAATTTGACAGCATCCGCCTCTGGACACGTCAATCCTGGCCTTGCCCTAGACAGCTGCACAGCAGAATGAGATCAATTTTAGTTTGGTGTTTTACAAAGGCCTAACACCACAAAGTCAGCATCTTGGGGGATGGGATATCCCAAAATTACTTTCATTGGTGGTAAGATTTCAGCCCAGAAAGGTGTTGTGTGGACAGTCCACTAGATCTGCAAAATGGCACATTAAACCATAAATCCTACAGCATAAATCACGAGTGGGTGGGTGGTTAGAGTTTTTGTATATTGGTTGGGCAAAGATACCAATAAAACACTCTTTTGTAATGTGCTTCCTTACCCAAGGTGCTGTGGGGATGTCGAGAAATGTCTTGCCACAGGAATTTGTATCCTGACTACTCTATGTCCCACAGTAGGATATCAACCCATATTGCTTTTCATCTGTGATTTGATGTGACGGAAGCTTCACAAAGTATGTTATGAAGGGCCAAGATGAACAAGTTATGTACCTTCAGTAACGATCTTTCTGGTGGATACTCTATCTAACTGCAGATTTCTCACCTTGTGAATATTCCCCAGGTGTCAGAATGCATCCAGAAAATTGAAAGCAGTAGTCCTGTATTCTGGTGAGCTGTGTCGCCGTTCCGCTCTGGAAGTAACAAGCGGTGCTGCATATATGCGCCACCCATGAACGCTGATTTAACTTGCTTTCTTAGGCTGTTCATGCCCTCAGGCACAGAAAACATCAGCATATTGGCATGACCAATGTGCAGATCTACAGATGCTCTTTGGAGCAATCAATATAAAATCTTATTGCCCTCTTAGGGTCCAAACAATGGAATTTCTCCTCAGCCTTAGAGGTGTGCGGTGAAGCAAAGAATGTCGGGAGGGTGATAGGCAGCCCAACATGAAATCGCGTGACCACTTTCGGTAGAACAACTGCTTGGGTCGTCAGCATCAACTTATCTGGAAAATACGTTGTATAAAGTGGGTTGACAGAAAGAACCTGCAGCTCGCATGCATGTCTAGCCAATGTTATGGTGATAGGAAAGACCATCTTCAGAGTCACAAGTTTCAAAGGACAAATGTGCAGCAGCTCAAATCACACATCAAAAAGTGAACACTAAGTTCAAATCCCACTGTGGCATCACAAAGGGTTTTGGTGGAAATAAATGTTACAAACTTAAAATAAATCTCATCACAACAGGTTGATTTAAATAAAGAGGGCTGATTCGTCAACTGCAACAAGGCCAAAAGAGCCGATAAGTACCCTGCCCTGTTGCAGAGACAAAAGATTTGTCCAAAGCAGCAGCTTGATCGGAGGACAGATGCCCAGGACGACCGGGTAACCACACTCTCCTGGCCCAATCTGGTGCCTCTAGCATGACTGGGGCCAGGTGGTTCCCGATCTTCTTCAGAACAACGGGAAGGAGAGGTTGTGGTGGGAAGGAATGCAAGGTCCCCTCCAAATAAACACCACATCAGAGAGAGCAGCTTTTGAAACGTGCAAAATTGCTGACATTTCTTGCTCTCAGCGGAGGAAAAAAAAGCCAAGCCAGGATTCTCCCAATAGTTGGAAGAAACCCTGTGCCACCTCTGGGTGCAATTGCCATTTGAGTTTGTTTGCCCTGGCGTTTAGAGATCTCACCAGGTGATTTACTACCAGGGAAATTCCTTGGTGGTTCACCCCCTTCTTGAGATGCAGAGCCTCCTGACACAGGGCCCAAGACCCCCACCATGCCCTGCTTGTTGCAGTACGACATGGCGGTGGTGTTGTCCGTGGGCACCTACAACGGTTTCTTTGATGTGGGTAGGAAGGCCTACAAAGCTAAGTAAATCATCTTCAACTCAAACAAATTGAGGCGGATTTCAGTCTTTGTAGATATCAAAGGCCTCTCCAACCCAGTAGTGTACATCTGTGACCATTGTCAGCTGCTCTGAATGGAGTAGGGAAAAGGGTCTGCCACTAACCAAATCTAACTGCAGTAGCCACCACTGCAGTTCTTTTGCAGTCTTTCTTGAAATCTGGATACAATCTGACAGATTGACTCCTGATGTTGTGCCCCATAGATTTTGAGGTCCCATAGCAGACCTCGCATATGTCACTTTGTATATTTGGCCAGCAGGATGTAGACAACCCCAGGAGCCTCAGAGTCATCCACACTGAGATCCAGAACTGAGGCTGAAACATAAGGATAATTGCCAAATATCCTGAATTCTGCATTCCTGGGGAAAGGCACAAAACTGTACCTTATTCAGAATATCTCAGGTTAACAGGATCGTGTGCGGAGTCAGGTGCAACTTTGGCATGTTGATAGTGACCACACAAATTATTAATTAACACTTCTTGAGCACATAGCTACCCTAAGGCATCCCAGCGCTGGCGGCAGAACAGAAGAGGGAAGGAAGCTTACAGGTTAGTGTTCTGGAACAGCCATGTTTTCAAGTGCTTTCGGAAGGTGAGATGGTGGGTCTCTGAGCGCAGATGCAGGGGAAGGGTATTCCAAAGCTTGGCTATGCTGTAGGAAAAGGAGCTACCCCCACTTCGCATCCTTTGGATTTTAGGGATAACGGCCAAGCTCAGGCTCACAGAGCGGAGGAGTTTCCTAGGGCGATAAAAGGTGATAAGGGACTTGTATATGGAAGGGCCTTTGCCCATAAGGGTCTTATGGGCTATGCAGAGGGATTTGAATTTAATCCTCTCCAGAATGGGCAGCCAATGTAAGGTCTTCAGACACGGCTTAGATTGAGTTCTAGGATTACCAAGCAGCAGCCTAGCGGCACAATTCTGGACAATTTGGAGTTTCCTTGTGGTAGATTTGGGTGCACCTAGGTGCAAGGAATTACCATAGTCCAGGCGTGAGGAATGACTTTGCCACGATCTTATGAGGCTGGTCGTCGTGTGGAGCCAGTTGACGACTGCCTGGGTTGAGCCCGCCTTCAAAAGCCAGTGATCGAAGGAGGGGACGATTAGTATCCCTACCCTCCGAAGGTGTTCTGCGACCACCACTTTCGTGAACACCCGAGGGGCACTGGTGAGGCTAAAGGGAAGCACTGCAAACCTCCTGGCCCAACATGAACTGCAGGTAGCTCCAATGGACCTGCGGGCAGGGATATAGAAATAAGCGTCCTATGCAACCATACAGTCTCTGCGGTCTAGGGCACACAGAACCTGGGCAAACGTCAAAATCTTGAATGTGTTGTTTCGCAGGAAAGCATGGAGAGGGCTAAGGCAAAAGTTACTAACTTGTGTAACGATATATCTGTAAGAGACAGTAGTTAGTGACAGATTCCTTACCTTAGAATATCCCCAGGCGTTAGGCTGTATCCGGAAAGTTTTTGCGTAGCAGTACCCTTGCGCGTCGGTAGGCGGCGTCGTGCGGCTCCGCATCCGTCGTCGGCGTCGTGATCGCCGGGATGACGTCGTGGGCAGTACTTAGACGCCGCCCCTGCGCGCTGACGTCAGTTCTGTACACGACTTTCCGCGCCAGGAACACAGAGCAATGCAAGAAGCTGACATAGGTGTCTGAAAAATACTAGGGCCCTGAAAGGGATGTCCTTAACCCTAGAAATCAGTTCGCAGAACGGGGAGGATGGGTGGGGCGGTAAGGAATCTGTCACTAACTACTGTCTCTTACAGATATATCGTTACACAAGTTAGTAACTTGTGCATCTGAAAGAGACACGTTAGTGACAGATTCCTTACCTTAGAATAGATACCCCAGCAATACCAACCCCGGTGGTGGGTCTGCGAACAAAGATCAGACAAGGAAGTCCCGGAGGACAGAACGGCCAAAGAAGCCGTCCCTCCGGACCTGACTGTCAAGGCAGTAATGCTTTGTAAATGTGTGCAGCGAGGCCCACGTAGCTGCCTGACAGATATCCTGCAGCGGAACACCGCGGCCTAAAGCTGTGGTAGCAGCCGTTGCCCTGGTGGAATGGGCACGCAGCCCAACAGGAGGCTCCTTCTTAGCCAAAGAATAGCAGGCTTGGATACACAAGGTTACCCAGCGGGAGATGGTTCTCTTGTGCACCGCCCGACCTTTTTTGGTGCCCACGTAGCCAACAAAGAGCTGGTCATCCACCCGGAAGTGTTGTGTGCGGTTGATATAAAAGGAAAGCGCACGTTTTGGGTCCAGACGGTGGAGCCTCTCTTCCTCTCTGGAAGGAGGCGGAAATCAGGTGGGCAAAGTGATGGTCTGCCCAATGTGGAAGGCAGTAACCACCTTTGGCAAGAAGGACGGACGCGTCCTAAGAACAACCTTGTCTGGATGGACAGACAGAAAGGGAGGTTTGCATGATAGAGCCTGGAGCTCACTCACCCGCCGAGCGGAGGTGATGGCCACCAGAAAGGCTGTCTTCAGAGTCAGAAGACGAAGAGGACAGTTATGTAGAGGCTCAAAGGGAGCGCACATGAGAAAGGTAAGAACCAAGTTCAAGTCCCACTGAGGCATCACAAACGGAACAGGAGGGAAGAGGTGTGTAATGCCTTTTAAAAAACCTGTTAACAACAGGGGACTTGAAAAGGGAGGGCTGATCAGGAAGCGTGAGGAAGGCCGAGATGGCACAAAGATAGCCCTTGATGGTACCCAGGGCAGAACCCTGTTGGGCCAGGGAAAGAAGGAACAGAAGAAACTCAGAAAGAGGGGCAGAGAGGGGATTCACAGCCTTTGCTGTGCACCATGCCACAAACTTGTTCCACCTGCAGGCGTATACCACCTTAGTGGAGGGACGCCTGGCTGCCAGGATTACATCACAAACTTCGGGAGGCAAGTCGAAAGGAATCAACTGCCGCCGCTCAATCTCCACGCAAGCAGGTGGAGGCTGGACAGGTTCGGGTGGAGGACCGTCCCCTGCTGCTGCGACAGAAGATCCTCCCGAAGAGGCAGACGGATCGGGGGATCGACGCTCATACTGAGTAGCTCGGGATACCAAACTCTTCGAGCCCAGTCCGGAGCCACAAGGATGACTTGGGCCCTGTCGCGCCGAATCTTCTTCAACATTCTGGGTAGAAGTGGTATAGGCGGAAAGGCGTACAACAGAACGCAACTCCACTCGCGACGAAAAGCGTCACCGAGCGAGTGCTGCCTTGGAAATTCCAACGTGCAGAACTGATGACATTGCGCGTTCTCGTCAGTGGCGAATAGATCTAACCAAGGCTCTCCCCACTGCAGAAAGAGTCCTTGCGCCACTTCCGAGTGAAGACGCCATTCGTGATCCATCATGCACCTGCGGCTGAGTTCGTCCGCCCTGGCGTTCAGGGAACCTGCCAGGTGTTGAACCATCAGGAACATGCCCTGATGTTCCAGCCATGTCCAGAGGCGCAGAGCCTCCTGACAGAGGGTCCACGACCCCACCCCGCCTTGTTTGTTGCAGTACCACATGGCGGTGGTGTTGTCTGTGAACACCTGCACTACCTTCCCTTTGACAGAGGGAAGGAATGCCTTGAGTGCAAGTCGGATCGCCCGGAGCTCCAGAAGGTTGATATGGAGCCGGGACTCCGCCGGAGACCAGAGGCCTCCGATCTCCGCCTCTCCCATGTGACCGCCCCATCCCAGAAGGGACGCGTCCGTCACAACTGTGTGCTCTGGCTGGGGAAGGGAGAGGGATCTGCCCATGACCCATTGCCGGTTCGAGAGCCACCACTGCAACTGTTTTGCAGTCCCCTCCGAGATCTGGACGTGATCGGACAGGTTGCCCTGGTGCTGCGCCCACTGGAACTTCAGGTCCCACTGCAGAGCCCGCATATGCCATCTGGCATGATCGACCAGCAGGATGCAGGAGGCCATGAGGCCCAGCAGCCTCAGGGTCATCCGTACCGAAACCCAGGATAAAGGCTGAAAGATCGGAATCATAGCCTGAATATCCCGGACTCGCCGTTCGGGAGGATAGGCCCGAAACTGCGTCGTGTCCAGAACTGCTCCGATGAAAAGGAGCTGTGGAGAAGGAATCAGATGCGACTTCGGCACATTGATGGAGAACCCCAGCGAGTGCAGGAGTTCGGCCGTAGTCTGGAGGTGGGAGACGACTGCCTGGGGACGAGCCCGCCTTCAGCAGCCAGTCGTCGAGGTAGGGGAAGACTGGAACCCCTGCCCGGCGCAGATGAGCTGCGACCACCGCCATCACTTTCGTGAACACCCGAGGGGCACTTGTAAGGCCAAAGGGGAGCACAGTGAACTGAAAATGCTCGAGGCCTACCGTGAACCGCAGGTAACGCCGGTGGGCCGGCAGGACGGGGATGTGAAAATAAGCGTCCTGCAAGTCCAACGCTACCAACCAGTCTCCAGGGTCGAGGGCAGTCAAGACCTGAGCTAGGGTGAGCATCTTGAACTTCTCCTTCCGGAGGAAGCGATTGACGTTCCGGAGGTCTAAGATAGGACGCATGTCCTCCTTGTCCTTTTGGGCACCAGAAAGTAGTGGGAGTAGCAACCACGTCCTACTTCTGGGGTCGGAACATGCTCGACGGCCCTCTTGGCCAAGAGGGCCGTGACTTCCTTCTGTAGAAGCACCAAGTGATCCCCTGACATGCGGTGGAATTGAGGTGGCATGGCTGGGGGGTGGTCTCGAAGGGGAGGGAGTAGCCCCTTCGGACAATGTCCAAGACCCACCTGTCCGAGGTGATGGCACGCCAGTGGTGAAGGTGATGGCGGACCCTGCCCCCTACTGGCGTGCTGTGCACCTGAAAGGAAGGACTAGGAGGGCTTGGAGGCCGCGGACGGGGCGGAGTTGGTGGCCTGACCCGCACGCTGGTTGCCCGACCCGCCACGGCGGTAGCCACGTCCTCGGCCACGCGAAGACGCTTGCTGCGCGGGCCGGTGGCTGGGCAGCGGACGTGACTGGGCGCCCCTTCCGTGGCCACGAAAGGGGCGAAAAGCAGAGGTTAGCGGAGGGCGCACAACAGAAAGGCCCAGGGACTTGGCAGTAGCCCGTGAGTCCTTAAAACGCTCCAGCGCATGGTCTGCTTTGGAACCAAAAAGACCGACTCCATCAAAGGGCATGTCCATGAGTGTATTCTGGACATCACCCGAGAAACCAGTTGTTCTCAGCCAGGCGTGGCGACGCAGCGCCACCGTCGTTGCAAGCGATCTGCCCAGCGAGTCGGCGGTATCAAGGCCACAACGTATGGTGTACTTTGCCGCATCCCTACCTTCCGCAATGGTGCGGGTAAGCAGTGTCTGGACCTCCTCAGAACACTGGGGCAAAACGGCCGCCACCGAATCCCACAGAGAGTGGGAATATCGGCCCAAAAGGCAAGCGGTGTTGACGGACCGCAAGCCAGCACTGGAGGAAGAAAAGGCCTTCTTCCCAAATTGGTCCAGGCGTTTGGATTCCCTATCCGGAGGGGCGGTAGGGAAGGCGGTTTGGGAGGCAGAGGCTTGGACAACCAAGCTCTCGGGGTGGGATGTTGAGAGAGAAACAAGGGGTCGCCCGGAGCAGGGCGATGGCGTCGGGCCACGTTCCTATCCACAGGAGCCCCTGTGGTGGGCTTGGACCAGGTGCCCAAAAGAACGTCAGACAGTGCATCATTAAACGGCAGCAATGGCTCCGAGGAGGTAGCTGCCGGCTGAAGCACTTCTGTCAGGAGGTTAGTCCTGACAGCCACAGTAGGCAATTGGAGGTGCAAGGCTCCAGCTGCTCTACGCAACACCGTTGCGAAATTTGCTCCCTCCTCCGTAGCCACGGAAGGAGGAGACAGCATGCCAGAGTCAGGAGAAGTGTCCAGACCACTGGCATCCCCAAGTTCCTCTGCCCAGTCCTGATCATACTCACACTGCTGTATGAGAGGGTCTTCCGACCCCTCCCAGCTCTCCTGGTCCTCCTCTGGCTCAAAATATGGAGGAGGAGGGACATCTGGGACCCAAGGTCTCATCGGCGCCGGGGCCGGCGTCGAGCGACGTCGGTCCGGCTCCATGTCCGGAACCGGAGAGAACCGGGGAACGACGCCGCCTGGAGCACCGGGCGGCGTCAGGAACGGCACCGGGGACATCGGCGCCGGCGGAGGCGTGGTTAGGTCAACCGGCGTCGATCGGGGTTGCGGTACCACCGGAGCCAGGATCGAGGCCGAGGCCGGGATAAAGGCTGGCGGGACGGGCGACGCCGGAGCAACCCCATCAGGGCCCGCGGGGCCCGAATGCGCACCGGAGGGACCTTGAGGCCCGAAGAGGCGGGCCATGGCCGACAGGATTTCCTGTATTTGGGCCGGAGTCGCCCCCGAACCCGGAAAGGACGGGTAATGCGGGGGCGGCTCCACAGGCACGTCCGGGGCCGCGGGGGCGGTGCCGACATGGGCCTCAGCCGAGTCGCGAGACCGGCGAGGCGAAGTCTTAGAGCGATGATGCTTCTTAGACTTTTTGTGCTTCGACTTACCCGAGGAGTGCGAAGACTTGGACTCCGACAACCGGCGGGGGCTCCGCGACCGGCCCCTCGACATCTCACGGGACCGGGGCTTGGTGCGGCGCGGAGCCGACTGCCGGACCTCGAGGAGCTTTCGAGACCGCTCTTGCAAAGCCTTCGGGTGTAAGGCCCGGCAGTCAGGGCACGACTTTGTGTCGTGGTCTCGGCCGAGACAGTAGAGACACTCCAAGTGCGGGTCTGTGATCGACATCATTCGACCACAGACGTCGCATGGCTTGAAGCAGGGCATCCCTACCGACACCTAGGAGTCGAGATGACTCGAAAAGAAACAGTGAAAAAATCACCAGAAATGTAGTCAAAAATTGACTAGGGCACTGCTCTTCCCGGATCTGCGCTTACCGGCGCGGAAAAAGAAGAACTGACGTCAGCGCGCAGGGGCGGCGTTCTAAGTACTGCCCGCGACGTCATCCCGGCGATCACGACGCCGACGACGGACGCGGAGCAGCACGACGCCGCCTACCGACGCGCAAGGGTACTGCTACACAAAAACTTTCTGGATCCAGCCTGACGCCTGGGGATATTCTAAGGTAAGGAATCTGTCACTAACTACTGTCTCTTACAGATATACAAAATCAGACGAAGGCCTCAGTCCTTCACCACAAAGAAATAGCAACAGTAACACCCCGTTTCTGCTTCCGAGGCCAGAACCCTCTCCAAAGCCCCTTTGGCCACAAAAGGCCTAAACTACGTGCTGCAGACAGACTGGTGGTCTTCTGTCACCTGCCCTAATGGTGGTGGAAGGTGCGGTGGGGTAGAAAGAAATGAGAGGGCAAAGCCCCAATGGACAATTTGGAGGACCCACTTCTCTGAAATGATGACCTGCCATCCCTGGAAGAAATATCAGATCCTGCCCTCCACAGATAGTCTGTGTGCCGGCAAGTACACACTAAAGCGCTTTTAGGACTGCAGATGCTGAAGGGGTGCTGGACAGAGTTGCATGGTGTTTCTACTGTCCTGGGAGTTGTCACCGAGACCCATGGCCTCATCAACGAAGGGGCTGAAAGGCCTGCTGGGCTGATGGAGGGGTTTGGCACCAGCAAGACGGAAAAACCCCGCCCGTTGTCATGGAGATGGCGAAATTGCTTGAGGAACTGTCTTGCGGGAGAGGAAAGACCCAAGGAATAGTGCACTGGCTCTGCTCTAATTAAACCAATCCAGGGATGAGTCTGCTTTTTTACCAAAAAGGCATGAACACCCCTGGATAATCTTGTAGACCTCATCCAAGCGTGGTGCAGAACAGCCACACTAGTGCCCATGTCTCAGCCTAAACAGTCGCCGTGTCCAAGCCAGAGCACATGACAAATTTTACATCACAAATGTTTTGAATAGCCTGAGAAAAGGACGCCCGAAGGTCATCCAGAACAGCTGGTAAAACTTGTACTACTGTATCCCAAAGGGCATGAGACTAGTGCCCTAGAAGGCAACTGGCATTCCCCGATCGACGAGCAAGGCTTGTAGATGAGAAAATCCATTTTGCAAATGCCTCTTCTTTTAGACTAGCAATAAGGCAGAGTGGATGGAAATGTGCTTGTGCTTACTTTGCTTCTAGACATCTGTACCAATAAGCTCCCTGGTGTTGGATGTTGGGGAAGACAGGTTGAGTTGCCTGGTGCAGTACAAAGGCAACCAGCGACCTGAACTTGATTTCAACCATGTGTCCAAAAGGGTATCCATGAGGGACTCATTAAATTGCAACAGGGGCTCTGTAAGGGCCTTAGTTAGTTGAAGTAACTCAATTAATACTTTTAGTCTTCACCTCCACAGAGGGTAGCTGTTTAGGTCCAGACCTTTTAATGCCCTTCACATTGCAACTGCACAGGAGGTGCTTTCCTTTGTGGCAGGACTAAGGTGAGGCACGAGGCCACTGTCTGGTAAAGCATCCAGACCACTGGCATCTGGAGGGTCTTCCTACTAGTTTTCCTCATCATATTGAGGAAAATAGTTGTGCACTTCACCGGAATTGTTACTGTCCGAGTCAGTTCCAAAACGATTGTGTAAAGTTTAGGTCCTACCACATGGTCAGGGCAGTTTATCAGAATAGGAAGGATTGCCTATCGACTGTGTGTCGTTTGGAGCTAGACATGGTCTCGGTCAAGGTGGATTATGCTTGGAGTGTAATAGCACGGTGGGCTACACATTGTCCTCCAACAAAGATGAAATTGATGCGAAATGAACTGGTACTGAACCAGATGCACAAGTTACTAACTTGTGTAACGATATATCTGTAAGAGACAGTAGTTAGTGACAGATTCCTTACCTTAGAATATCCCCAGGCGTCAGGCTGGATCCGGAAAGTTTTTGCGTAGCAGTACCCTTGCGCGTCGGTAGGCGGCGTCGTGCGGCTCCGCGTCCGTCGTCGGCGTCGTGATCGCCGGGATGACGTCGCGGGCAGTACTTAGGCGCCGCCCCTGCGCGCTGGCGTCAGTTCTGTACACGACTTTCCGCGCCAGGAACGCAGAGCCATGCAAGAAGCTGACATAGGTGTCTGAAAAATACTAGGGCCCTGAAAGGGATGTCCTTAACCCTAGAAATCAGTTCGCAGAACGGGGAGGATGGGTGGGCGGTAAGGAATCTGTCACTAACTACTGTCTCTTACAGATATATCGTTACACAAGTTAGTAACTTGTGCATCTGAAAGAGACACGTTAGTGACAGATTCCTTACCTTAGAATAGATACCCCAGCAATACCAACCCCGGTGGTGGGTCTGCGAACAAAGATCAGACAAGGAAGTCCTGGAGGACAGAACGGCCAAAGAAGCCGTCCCTCCGGACCTGACTGTCAAGGCAGTAATGCTTTGTAAACGTGTGCAGCGAGGCCCACGTAGCTGCCTGACAGATAACCGGCAGCGGAACACCGCGGCCCAAGGCCGTGGTAGCAGCCGTTGCCCTGGTGGAATGGGCACGCAGCCCAACAGGAGGCTCCTTCTTAGCCAAAGAATAGCAGGTCTTGATGCACAAGGTAACCCAGCGGGAGATGGTCCTCTTGTGCACCGCCCGACCTTTTTGGCGCCCACATAGCCAACAAAGAGCTGGTCATCCACCCGGAAGTGTTTTGTGCGGTCAATATAGAAAGAGAGCGCACGTTTTGGGTCCAGACGGTGGAGCCTCTCTTCCTCTCTGGAAGGATGCGGAGGCGGAAAGAAGGTGGGCAAAGTGATGGTCTGCCCAATGTGGAAAGCAGTAACCACCTTTGGCAAGAAGGACGGACGCGTCCGAAGAACAACCTTGTCTGGATGAACAGACAGAAAGGGAGGTTTGCAAGATAGAGCCTGGAGCTCACTCACCCGCCGAGCGGAGGTGATGGCCACCAGAAAGGCTGTCTTCAGAGTCAGAAGACGAAGAGGACAGTTATGTAGAGGCTCAAAGGGAGCGCACATTAAAAGGTAAGAACCAAGTTCAAGTCCCACTGAGGCATCACAAACGGAACAGGAGGGAAGAGGTGAGTAATGCCTTTTAAGAACCTGTTAACAACAGGGGACTTGAAAAGGAGGGCTGATCAGGGAGCCTGAGGAAGGCCGAGATAGCACAAAGATAACCCTTGATGGTACCCAGGGCAGAACCCTGTTGGGCCAGAGAGAGAAGGAACAGAAGGACCTCAGAAAGAGGGGCAGAAAGGGGATTCACAGCCTTTGCTGTGCACCATGCCACAAATTTGTTCCACCTGCAGGCGTATACCACCTTAGTGGAGGGACGCCTGGCTGCCAGAATCACATCACAAACTTCGGGAGGCAAGTCGAAAGGAATCAACTGCCGCCGCTCAATCTCCACGCAAGCAGGTGTAGACTGGACAGGTTCGGGTGGAGGACCGTCCCCTGCTGCTGCGACAGAAGATCCTCCCGAAGAGGCAGACGGATCGGGGGATCTACGCTCATATTGAGTAGCTCGGGATACCAAACTCTTCGAGCCCAGTCCGGAGCCACAAGAATGACTTGGGCCCGGTCGTGCCGAATCTTCTTCAACACTCTGGGTAGAAGTGGTATAGGCGGAAAGGCGTACAATAGACCGCAACTCCACTCGTGACGAAAAGCGTCGCCGAGCGAGTGCCGCCTTGGAAATTCCAACGCGCAGAACTGATGACATTGCGCGTTCTCTTCGGTGGCGAATAGATCTAACCAAGGCTCTCCCCACTGTAGAAAGAGTCCTGGCGCCACTTCCGAGTGAAGACGCCATTCGTGATCCATCATGCACCTGCGGCTGAGTTCGTCCGCCCTGGCGTTCAGGGAACCTGCCAGGTGTTGAACCACCAGGAACATGCCCTGATGTTCCAGCCATGTCCAGAGGCGCAGAGCCTCCTGACAAAGGGTCCACGACCCCACCCCGCCTTGTTTGTTGCAGTACCACATGGCGGTGGTGTTGTCTGTGAACACCTGCACTACCTTCCCTTTGACAGAGGGAAGGAATGCCTTGAGTGCAAGTCGGATCGCCCGGAGCTCCAGAAGGTTGATATGGAGCCGGGACTCCGCCGGAGACCAGAGGCCTCTGATCTCCGCCTCTCCCATGTGACCGCCCCATCCCAGAAGGGACGCGTCCGTCACAACTGTGTGCTCTGGCTGGGGAAGGGAGAGGGATCTGCCCATGACCCATTGCCGGTTCGAGAGCCACCACTGCAACTGTATTGCAGTCCCCTCCGAGATCTGGACGTGATCGGACAGGTTGCCCCGGTGCTGCGCCCACTGGAACTTCAGGTCCCACTGCAGAGCCCGCATATGCCATCTGGCATGATTGACCTGCAGGAGGCCATGAGGCCCAGCAGCCTCAGGGTCATCCGTACCGAAACCCAGGACAAAGGCTGAAAGATCGGAATCATAGCCTGAATATCCCGGACTCGCCGTTCGGGAGGATAGGCCCGAAACTGCGTCGTGTCCAGAACTGCTCCGATGAAAAGGAGCTGTGGAGAAGGAAGCAGATGCGACTTCGGCACATTGATGGAGAACCCCAGCGAGTGCAGGAGTTCGGCCGTAGTCTGGAGGTGGGAGACGACTGCCTGGGACGAGCCCGCCTTCAGCAGCCAGTCGTCGAGGTAGGGGAAGACTGAAACCCCTGCCCGGCGCAGATGAGCTGCGACCACCGCCATCACTTTCGTGAACACCCGAGGGGCACTGGTAAGGCCAAAGGGGAGCACGGTGAACTGAAAATGCTCGAGGCCTACCGTGAACCGAAGGTAACGCCGGTGGGCCGGCAGGACGGGGATGTGGAAATAGGCGTCCTGCAAGTCCAACGCTACCAACCAGTCTCCGGGGTCGAGGGCAGTCAAGACCTGAGCTAGGGTGAGCATCTTGAACTTCTCCTTCCGGAGGAAGCGATTGACGTTCCGGAGGTCCAAGATAGGACGCATGTCCTCCTTGTCCTTTTTGGGCACCAGAAAGTAGTGGGAGTAGCAACCACGCCCTACTTCTGGGGTTGGAACATGCTCGATGGCCCTCTTGGCCAAGAGGGCCGTGACTTCCTTCTGTAGAAGCGCCAAGTGATCCCCTGACATGCGGTGGAATTGAGGTGGCATGGCTGGGGGTGGTCTCGAAGGGGAGGGAGTAGCCCCTTCGGACAATGTCCAAGACCCACCTGTCCGAGGTGATGGGACGCCAGAGGTGAAGGTGATGGCGGACCCTGCCCCCGACTGGCGTACTGTGCACCTGAAAGGAGGGACTAGGAGGGCTTGGAGGCCGCGGACGGGTTGGAGGTGGTGGCCTGACCCGCACGCTGGTTGCCCGAACCGCCACGGCGGTATCCACGTCCTCGGCCACGCGAAGGCGCTTGCTGCGCGGGCCGTTGGCCGGGCTGCGGACGTGACTGGGCGCCCCTTCCGTGGCCACGAAAGGGGCGAAAAGCAGACGTGAGCGGAGGGCGCACAACAGCAAGGCCCAGGGACTTAGCAGTAGCCCGAGAGTCCTTGAAACGCTCCAGCGCATGGTCTGCCTTCGAACCAAAAAGACCGACACCATCAAAGGGCATGTCCATGAGTGTATTCTGGACATCTCCCGAAAAACCAGTGGTTCTCAGCCAGGCGTGGCGACGCAGCGCCACCGTCGTTGCAAGCGATCTGCCCAGCGAGTCGGCGGTATCAAGGCCACAGCGGATGGTATATTTAGCCGCATCACGCCCTTCCGCAATGGCGCGGGTAAGCAGTGTCTGGACCTCCTCAGAACACTGCGGCAAAACAGTTGCCACCGAATCCCACAGGGAGTGGGTGTATCGGCCCAAGAGGCAAGCGGTATTAACAGACCGCAAGCCAGCACTGGAGGAAGAGAAAGCCTTCTTCCCAAAGTGATCCAGGCACTTGGATTCCCTATCCGGAGGGGCGGTAGGGAAGGCGGTTTGGGAGGCAGAGGCTTGGACAACCAAGCTCTCAGGGGTGGGGTGTTGGGAGAGAAACAGGGGGTCGCCCGGAGCAGGGCGATGGCGTCGGGCCACGTTCCTATCCACAGGAGCCCCTGTGGTGGGTTTGGACCAGGCACCCAAAGAACGTCAGTCAGTGCCTCGTTGAACGGCAGCACAGTCTCCGAAGAGGAGGCCGCCGGCTGAAGCACTTCAGTCAGGATGTTAGACCTGACGACCACTCTAGGCAACTGGAGATTCAAGGCTCCAGCAGCTCTACGCAACACCGTTGCAAAATTAGCCCCCTCCTCCGTTGCCACGGGAGGAGACAGCATGCCAGAGTCAGGGAGGTATCCAGACCACTGGCATCCCCAAGTTCCTCAACCCAGTCTGGGTCAAACTCGCACTGTTGTGTGAGAGGGTCGTCAGACCCCTCCCAGCTCTCCTGGTCCTCCTCAGGCTGAAAATATGGAGGAGGAGGGACATCAGGGACCCAAAGTCTCATCGGCGCCGGATACGGCGTCGGGCGACGCCGTTCCGGCACCATGTCCGGACCCGGAGAGAACCGGGGGACGACGCCGCCCGGAGCCCCGGACGGCGTCGGAAACGGCACCGGGGACATCGGCGGAGGCGTGGTTAGGTCAACCGGCGTCGATGGGGGTTGCGGCACCACCGGAGCCGGGGTCGAGGCCGGGACCGGAGCCGAGGCCGGGACGAAGGCTGGTGGGACAGGCGACGCCGGGACCGGAGTCGACGGCGACGCCGGAGCAACCCCATCAGAGCCCGCGGGGCCCGGAGGCGCACCGGAGGGACCTTGAGGCCCGAAGAGGCGGGCCATGGCCGACAGGAATTCCTGTATATCGGCCTGAGTCGCCCCGAGCCCGGGTAGGGCGGGTACTGCGGGGGTAACTCGACAGGCACGTCCGGGGCCGCGGGGACGGTGCCGACAGGGACCTCAGCCGAGTCGCGAGACCGGCGAGGCGAAGTCTTAGAGCGATGACGCCGCTTAGACTTCTTGTGCTTCGACTTACCGGAGGAGCGCGAAGACTTTGAATCCGACGAACGGCGGGGACTCCGCGTCCGGCCCCTCGACCTCTCCCGGGACCGGGGCTTGGTGCGGCGCGGAGCCGAATGCCGGACTTCAAGGAGCTTTCGAGACCGCTCTCGCAAAGCCTTAGGATGAAGTTTCCGGCAGTCAGGACACGACTTCGTGTCGTGGTCTCGGCCGAGACAAAAGAGTCACTCGAGGTGCGGGTCCGTGATCGACATCATGCGACCACATTCCTCGCAGGGCTTAAAGCCGGGCATCCCTACGACACCTTAGGAGTCGTGAAGACTCGTTGAAGAAACAGTGAAAAAATTCACCAAAAAAGATAGTCAAAAAGTGACTAGGGCACTGCTCTTCCCGGATCTGCGCTTACTGGCGCGGAAAAAGAAGAACTGACGTCAGCGCGCAGGGGCGGCGCCTAAGTACTGCCCGCGACGTCATCCCGGCGATCACGACGCCGACGACGGACGCGGAGCCGCACGACGCCGCCTACCGACGCGCAAGGGTACTGCTACGCAAAAAACTTTCCGGATCCAGCCTGACGCCTGGGGATATTCTAAGGTAAGGAATCTGTCACTAACGTGTCTCTTTCAGATATGAGTTTTACGGGGATACAGACAGCACCAAGGCCAGACCGGCTGGCGGCAGACTAGAGTACCTTGTGGATCGTGGGGGCCCTAGTGCTGAAAATACACAGAATAGCCTCTCTAAAGATGTCTACTTGATGCAATGTCACAGAATGACCTAGGAATTTGGGGTGAGCTGGGACCAGACTTGAAATTTGCTCTGATGGAGATCGGGAGAGAGAATGGGATGCACATTGACACCCTAGTACTCTCTCTGGAGTCCAAGAGTGGCGAGAAGAGATAGATTCCCACTTCGGCATCTTATGCGTCTTCTTGGATGAAATGAAACAGTCT
Source organism: Calotriton arnoldi (assembly GCA_963921515.1). Taxonomy (NCBI): domain Eukaryota; kingdom Metazoa; phylum Chordata; class Amphibia; order Caudata; family Salamandridae; genus Calotriton; species Calotriton arnoldi. The sequence goes on along the minus strand of CAWUFW010000151.1, from coordinate 677,493 downwards.
TCAATGTTAGAAATCATAATAGATAACTGTGCAGAGGCTCAAAAGTAGTGCACATCAAAAAAGGTGAGAACTAACTTTAGTCCCACTGTGGCATCACAAAGGGCTTTAGCAGAAATAAATGTTGCAAATCTTTCAAAAGTCTCATCACAACAGGTGATTTAAATAAAGAGGGCTAATGCAGCCTCCATAAAAAATCTGAAAGAGCCAACAAGTAGTCTTTAACAGCGCCAAAGCAAGTTCTTACAGGGACAGACAATCAACAAAACTACAGACAACTTCGCTTGTAATGGGTCATTTTGTCAAGTGCCACACAAACCCACAAATTTGTCGCAAAGACTGGGCTACATGGATTCCTCGCTGCCAAGATGAGATCAATGACCTCAGGGGAAAGGTTGAAGAAGGTCCACTGCCGTCACTCAATCTCCAATCATAGAGATGCAAATTGTGCAGGTCTGGGTACAGTACTCTGCCCTGCTGCTGCAACAGAAGATCCTTCAGAAGTGGTTGCTTTATCAGAGGACAAATGCTCATGCCCAGGAGTTCCAGGTACAACTCTTCAAGGCCAATCCAAACACAGTTGTTCCTGATGACCTTCAGAACCTGGGAGAGAAGCAGCAGTGGCAGGTAGGCATTCGAGAGTCCAGAGCTCCACTCTAGATAGAATGCACCTTAGAGAGGGAGAGTCGCCTTGGAAACTCCAAAGCACAAAAGTCCTGACATTGCGTGTTCTCGACAGAGGCAAAAGCATTGAGACAGAGTTCTCCTTACTGACGAAAGACGACCTGTGCCACCTTCAGGTGTAACTGCCATTCGTGATCCACTAAGAATAAGCAAATGAGTTTGTCCTCCCTGGTGTTTAGAGATCCCACCAGGTGGTTTACCACCAAAGAAATTCCTTGGTAGTCCAGCTACTTCCAGAGGCGCAGAGACTCCTGACACAGGGCCAAAGACGTCAGCCTGATTGCTGCAGTACCAGATGGCAGTGATGTTGCTAATGAGCACCTCCACCAGCCTTCCTCTGATGCTAGGCAGGAAGGCCTTCAGCATCAAGCAAATTACCCTCAACTTGAAAAGACTGATGTGGAGTCAAGTTTTCACCGGAGACTGGAGGCTTCTGACCTCTCCCGCTCCCTGATGGCCTCCAATACCCATCAGGGAGTAAAGAGTGGGGTCTGCCACAGCACCAATCAGCCAACCATCCCAACAGCCTCAGAGTCATCTGCACTGAGACCCAGGACAGAGGCTGACATACCAGGATCATAGTCCAAAAGTCCTGGAATCTCCACTCCAGAGGAAAGATACAAAACCTTGCTGTATCCAGAATGGCTAAGATGAAAAGGAGCATCTGCGAAGGAGTCAGGTGCAACTTTGGCATGTTGATGGTGACCCCATCGATGTTAGGAGGTTCACTGTCAGCTACAGATGGCTGACTGACTGGAACGAGCCCACCTTCACCAGCCAGTCGTTGAGGTAGAGGAAAACTGGTACTTGCGACCTCTGAAGCTGTGCTGTGACCACGGACATCCCTTTCGTCAACACCCGAGGGGCACAAGTGAGTCCAAAAGGGAGTATGCCAACTGAAAATGCTCTTGGCCGACTGTGAAAAGCAGGCAATGCATGTGGGCCAACAGGATGGGGATATGCAAATAAGCGTCCTGCAGGTTCAACACCACAAACCGGTCTAGGGCAGACAGTATCTGGAGTATGAGCACCTTGAATTTGCCCTTCCACAGGAAGGTGTTATCTGAAATAGGATGAAGACCTCCGTCCTTCTTTGGCACAAGGAAGAGGCCAGAACCCTCTCTAGGGTCCCTTTGCCCAAAAGGCCCTGCATTTCCTACTGCAAGACAGTCAGGTGGTCCTCTGTCAGCCACCCTGAAGGTGGTGGAAGGTGCAGCGAGGTAAAAAAGGGAGGGCATAGCCCCGATTCACAGTTTGGAGGGCCCACTTGTCTGAAGTGATGGCCTGCGACCCCTGGAGGAAATATCGGATTTTACCTCCAATATGGTGGTAGTGTACCAGCAAGGACACACTATAGTGGGGCGCCACCGCAGGGTGCTGACATCAGTTTCTTTTTCGTTTTTCCACGCCAGGAGAATGGAGCCACGAAGAACACTAACCATTGGTGTGGAAGACTAGGGCCCTGAAGGGGAAGAGCCTTGACCATAGAAATATGTTCGCAGAGCGGGGAGGATTGGAGGGTGGGAGGTTTACAGCTAGATAGTCTCACCCAGATAAGGCGTTCCCAAAGGTAAGTAACTTGTTCATCAGACAGAGACTTCTAGCGGCAGATTCCTTACCTTAGAAGAGCTACCCAAGTAATACTTTCAAAGGGGTGCGTCTGCGAAATGAATTCATACTAGAAAGTCCTGAAGACTGAACAGGCAAAGTGCCCATCCCGACAGGCCTGATTGTCCATGCAGTACTGCTTGGTGAACATGTGCAGAGAAGACCACGTTGCTGCCTGGCAGATGTCCAGGACAGGAACGCTGTGTGCTTATGCAGTGGTCACAGCCTTAGCTCTGATGGAATTAGTGAGCAAACCCTCTGGGGGTTGCCTCTTGGCCAGTGCATTGCAGATTTTAATGCAGAGGACGATCCACCGAGAGATGGCCCGTTTCTGAACACCCTTCCCCTTCTTGGCTCTGACATACCCCATGAAGAGTTGATTGTCAAGGTAGAATGACAATGCTCTTGTTGGGTCCAGTCGATGGAGTCGCTAATCATTTTTAGAGGGAAGCAGCGGAGTATAAAATATCAGCAGGGTGATGGACTAGCCTACATGAAAAGAAAGGAGTGACATTAGGAAGAAAGGAAGCTCTAGTGTGAAGAAGCAGCTTGTCTGTAAAGATGGTTAGGTATGGAGGCTTAGATGACAAAGCCTATAGCTCAGTGACCCTCTGGGCAGATGTTATCGCCACTAGGAAGGTGGTCTTGATGGTAAGGAGCCTGAGAGGACAGTTACGTAGGGCTCAAAGGGAACGCACATCAGAATTGTAAGTACAAGATTGACACCCCACTGAGGCATGATAAACGGTGAAGGTGAAAACGTATGTCAGAGACCTTCCAAAAACATATTTACAACAGGGGCTATGAACAGGGATGGCTGATCTGTCAACCACAGAAAGGCTGAGATGGATTAAAGATAGCCCTTTAAGGTGCACAAAGCAGAGCCCTGCTAGCAAACAGAAGGACCTGAGAAAGGGGAGCAGAAAGAGGGTCAACTTGCGATTCTGCACACCACGCCACAAACCTGCCCATGCGGCAGGCGTATACCATCTTGTTGGAGGGATGCTTGGCTGCCAAGTTAACATTGCAGACTTCGGGCAGAAGCTCAAAAGCTGTCCACTATTGCTGCTCAATCTTATCGCATGAAGGTGGAGCTTTGACAGGTTCAGGTGGAGAACCCTCCCCTGCTGCTGTGACAGAAGCTCTTTCCAAAGAGGTTGCCTGATCGGAGGACCGATGGCCATGCTCAACTGCTCGGGATACCAAACTCTCAGAGCCCAGTCTGGAACGAAAAGGATGGCTTGGGACCGATCGTTTCTGATCTTCTTGAGGTCTCTGGGCAGGAGTGGTATGGGTGGGAGGCATACAGGAGGCCTGAGCTCCACGCGTGACGAAACGCGCCCCCGAGTGAGAACTGCCTTGTAAACTCCTGCATGCAGAAGTGCTGACATTGCTCGTTCTTGGCAGTGGCAAAAAGATCTAACCAAGGCTCTCCCCACTGCTGAAAGAGACCTTGCACCACCTACGGATGGAGATGCCATTCGTGATCCGCTAGGCATCTTCGGCTGAGTTCGTCCGCCCTGGTGCTCAGAGAGACCACCAGGGATATGCCCTAGCATGCCAGCCAGGTCCACAGGTGCAGGGTCTCTTGAAGAACGGTCCACAACCCAACCCCGCCCTGTTTGCTGCAGAACCACGTCAGTGGTGTTGTCCATGAACACCTGCACTAGCTTTACCTTTATGGAGGGTAGGCTTTCAATGCCAGCCGGATCACCCGGAGCTCCATGAGGTTGATATGGAGTCCGGATTCCGCCGAAGACCAGAGGCCTCTGATCTCCACCTCTCCCAGATGGCCGCCCCATCCCAGGAGTGCTGCATCGGTCACCACTGTCAGATCTGATTGGGGAAGGGAGAGGGGTCTGCCGCTGACCTAATCACAGTTCGTTAACAACCACTTCAGATCTTTTTAAGTTCCCTCAGAGATCTGGACCATGTCGGAAAGATTCTCCTGATGCTGCACCCACTGGAACTTCAAGTCTCACAGCAGAGCCTTCATATGCCAGCAGGACTGTGTCACAAGCAGGATGCAGGAAGCCATGAGGCCTAGCAGCCTCAGAATCAGTCTCACTGAAACCCAGGACAGAAGCTGAAACATCGGTATCATAGCCCAAATATCCTGGACTCGCTGTTCAGGAGAATGAGCCTGAAACTGCACCATGACCAAAACAACTCCGATGAAAGGGAGAGACAGAGGGAATCAGGTGTGAATTTGGCACGTTGATAATGAACGCCAGCGAGTGCAAGACTTCCGCTGTAATCTGGAGGTGGGAGACGACTGCCTGGGGTGAGCCTGGCTTCAACAGCCATTCGTCGAGATAGGAAAAGACTGGTACCCCTGATCTCTGCAGATGAGCTGCAACCACCGCCATCACCTCGGTAAACACCCGAGGGGCACTGGTAAGGCCAAAAGGGAGCACGGAAATCTGAAAGTGTTTATGGCCCAACGTGAACCGCAGGCAATGTCTGTGTGCTGGCAGGACGGGAATGTGGAAATGTATCCTGTAAGTCCAACGCTAACATCCAGGATATCGGGTCCAAAGCAAACATGACAGCATGAGCATTTTGAATTTCTCCTTTTTGAGGAAGTAATTGAGAGGGCGCAGGTCTAGGATAGAACGAAAGCCTCCGTCCTTCTGGGTCACCAGAAAGTAGCAGGAATAACAACCATGACCTACTTCTGGCACCAGCAGTCTCTCTATGGCTCCTTTGGCCAAGAGAGCCGCCACTTGCTGGTGGAGTGAGGAGAGATGGCCTCCGTCAGCCTGTCGCAAGTGGATGGCATGGGTAGCCACAAAGGGGAGGGAGTAGCCCCGTCAGACAATCTGTAGGACCCAGTGATCTGATGTTATCTACCTCCAGTGGCGGACTGGGGTTGGAGGGGCCATGAAAATAGCCCAAGGACCTGGCCTTAGCTCTGGTATCCTTGAAGCACTCCAGCACAGAGTCCGTCTGGTCTCTGAAGAGATGGGAGCCATCAAAAGGCATGTCCATAAGCGAAGCTTGGACATTCCCTGAAAAGCCAGCTGTTCTCAGCCAGGAATGCGCCATAAGGCCACTGACAAAGAAACCGCTCTGCCTAGCGAGCCGGTCGTGTCCAGCCCACATCTGATCGTGAACTTGGCTGCATCTTTCCCGTCTGCCATAGCCTGGAAGAGTATGGCCTGGGTTTCCTCAGGGACTATGGGCAGCACACCTGCACAACTGAATCCCACAGATCATGGGAGTAATGGCCCAAAAGGCACGCAGTGTTCACGGACTGCAGTGCCAGACTGGTGGAATAAAACATTTTCTTGTCTATGGTTTCCAGCCTCTATGATTCCTTATCCGGTGGGATGGAAGTGAATGCGTCAGGGTTAACAAGGGAAGTAGAGGCTTGGACCACCATGCTCCCTGGGGTAGGATGTTGCGTGAGGAAATTGGGGTCCCCAGGGGTGGGGAGATTGAGTCTGGCAATTATCCTTTCACAGGAGGCCCTGTGCAGGGCTTGGACCAGGACCCAAGCAGGATGTAGGTAAGGGCTTCATGAAATGGTAGAAAAGGTTCTGAGGGGGTCACTCCCAGTTGAAGCACCTGTCAAGACGGCAGTCTTGACTGCCACTGAGGGCAGGCTAAGGTCCAGGACTTTGGAAGCCCAACTCACCACCATAGCAAAAACAGCTCCCTCCTCCGTAGCCATGGTAGAAGGAGAGATATTGCCAGTATATTGGGAGGTGTCCAGTCCGCTGGCGTCTGCCAAGCCTTCACAGGAGTCCATGTTGGGGTCTAGGGGCTGGTATTCTTCAGGGTCAAGGGCCCCTCCTAATCCTCCCAGAGTCCTAGCATGTAGGAAACGGTCTCAGTCTCTGGTCTGGAGGGAAAGGCTCCAGTCAGTGCCGGAGTCGAGCGACGCCCCTCCGGCTCCGTGTCAGAGTCGGGGATGAGACGGAGGAAGGCGCAGTAAACGTCGATATAAGGACAAGGGCTGGGGAAGGTTGAGGTGGTACGACCGGCCCAATCTGGATCCATCCATGGATCCAAGGGGCCTTACTGATGCGGGCATGGACCCACCGGCGGGGAACCAGTTGGGGCCCCTTCTGAACCCACGGGCCAAAAGGTACACCAGCGGGAATGGGCTGCCCAAATACGAGGTGCATGGCCTCATAAAATTTGTGGAGTTTGACGGGGGTCGCACCGGCTCCTGGAAACTTGGGGAGGCGTGGAGCCAGCCCAGGCTCAACCGCAGAGCCAGGCCATGAATGATGACGCTCCCTCTTCTCACTGGAAGACTTCGACGGACGGGGTGAAGTCTAAGACCTCTTTGACTTCTTACTCTTTTTCTGCTTGTGGGACTTACCCGAACGCCTGGACGACCGAGTGCGACAAAGATTGAGGACACTGCGACCGATCCTGAGACCTTCCTCTCAACCGAGATCGTTGCGGTGTTGTACGTCAAGCAGCAAGGAGATAGATGGTTTAGTCCCTCAAGGCCTTGCGGTGCATGGTACGTCAGTCGATGGAGGTTTTCGCTTTGTGGTCCAGCTCAAGGCACCAGAAGCAAACCAGATGCGGGCCAGTCACCAACATTTGCCGGTGACAGGTGCCGCCGTGCTTGAAGTCCGCTTTCCTAGTGGACATTTCTGCCACAGCAGGAGAAAAATCTCAAAAACTTCAACAAAAGGTCAAAAAAGATCAGTCAAAAACTGACTGGGGGTAGCTCTCTGGATCTCCGCTGACTGGCGTGAAAAGTGAAGAACAGACGTCAGTGCGCTGGGGGTGGTGCCTATATAGGCACTGCGCATGTCACTTCCGGCGCAGACGACATCACCTACCAGCACGCAGGGGTAATGCTTACGAAAAAATTTCTGGATTCAGTCTGATGCCTGGGGATAATTCTAAGGTCAGGAATCTGTGGCTAGAATTCTCTATCAGATAGACCCAACCAAAGCCACAGAGAGGGCAAAATTGTTGGAATTGTCTGGTGGAAGCAGAAAGTCCCAAGGAATTTGCTCTGTTCCTATTCTCCTTAAACTGTTCCAAGACCAAACCCACTTTTTCCCCTAAGAGGCGACAGTTGTCAAAAAGAATGCTCAACAGGGACATTTGGACATCCCCAGAGAAGCCCTTGGACCTCATACATGCATGGCGCCAGAGTGCCACACTGGTGCCCACTGCTTGACCTAAGCAGTTGGTCATGACCTAGCCATAATGTATGATTAATTTTTCTGCATCGCAACAATCCTAAATAGTTTGAGTAAGGGACACCAGAACGCTGTCCAGAACAGCTGGTTCAACTTCTGGCACCATGACCCAAAGGGCATGGCAGTGGTGGCCTAGAAAACAATTGCATTGACTGACCTCAGAGCAAGGCTCGTAGCAAAAAATCATTTTGGCAAATGTATTTATCCGTTTTGACTCACGTTCAGGTGGGGTGGGTAGAGAGGCATTGGGATTGACTTTACTGCTGGATACCTGTACCACCGAACCCTCTGGTGTCAGAATTGTGTAAGAAAGGTTGGGTTACCAGGTGCAGGACAATGGTGACGAGCGACCTGCCTATTAACAGGTGGACCCAAACATGGTTTCACCCAAGTACCCAAGAGGGTATCTCTGAGGGCTTAGTTTAATTGCAATAAAGGCTCTGTAGGAGTCTGACCTGGCTGATGAACCTCAGTAAAAACATTACTTTTTACCTCCATGGTGGGGAGCTGTAGAGCTAAGACTTCTGCGGCCTTTGCCTAATGACTAAAAGGAGGTGCTTTCCTCTGTAGCAGGGCCATGAGGAGAGACAAAATCAGTATCTGGAGACGTATCCAGCCCATTGGCATCTTGGAGTTCTTCATGCCAGTTTTCCTCATCATCTTGCGGGACAATCATTCCTTTCATCATAATTGTAATTCTCCGAGTTAATGCCACAAAGATTGTGTAAAGTTTGGGCCCTACCATATGGTAAGGTTAAAGTGTCAAAATTGGACAGATTGTCCATGTCGAGGCTGGACTCGGTCGAGGTGGATTCTGCTAAGCGTCGGATAGCACAATGGGCTATAATTTGCGTTGTTAGTATCATTGCGAATGGAACTGGCGCTGAAAATTAAGAGCGCACTAGAGCTGGTGCTGAACCGGATACATGTTCAAGAGGCACAGATGGCACAGTGGCCGAACCCCCATGGTAGTCTGAATGGAGGCCCCCTACGGATGCTTGGGGCCCAAAGGTGTGCCAAAGGAAGCTGGCAATGTGACAAAAGAACAAGTTACATACCTTCGGTAACGCATTATCTGGTAGAGACTCTTTCTAGCTGCAGATTCCTTACCTTTGAATTTCCCAGGCATCAGGCTGGATACGGAAACTTTTGCTGCGCAATACCCCTTGCGCGCGACGTCGGGGACTCCATTCAGCTCCGCGTGACGTCGTCGGCTTTATTAGCGTCGATTATGACATCGGGGTGCCTACATAGGTCCCATCGAGGCGCGTGGACCTCAGTACTTTTAGTTTTTTCCACGCCATAAGTGCAGAGTCACGAAGTAACTGATGTAGTCGTGTGCAAAACTAGGGCCCTGAAAAGGGGAACAACCCTAGCCCTACAATATCAGTCCGCCAAGCCATGGGTGGGGCTGTAAGGAATCTGCAGCTAGATAGAGTCTCTACCAGATAATGCGTTACCGAATGTAAGTAACTTATTCATCTGATAGAGACTTCTAGTTGCAGATTCCTTACCTTTGAATCAGATACCCGAGCCATACCATCCCAGCAGTGGGTTGAGGACTCGCATCCTAAACAAAGAAGTCGTGCAGGACTGAACGGGCAATATTTCCGTCCCTGCACACTTGACCATCGAGGCAGTAATGTTTTGTGAACGTGTGCAACTAAGCTTACGTCACTGACTGACAGATGTCTTGGACTAGGACACCCCGAGCCAAGGCCGTAGACGCAGCCTTTCCCCTGGTGGAATGGGCTCTTAATCCCTCAGGGGGCTGCTTCTTTGCCAAGGAATAACAGATCTTGATGCCGAGAACGACCCAGCAAGAGATGATCCTTTTCTGCACTGCCTTTCCCTTCTTTGCTCCCACGTACCCCACAAACAGTTGGTCATCCACCAGGAACTCTTTTGTGCGGTCAAGGTAGAACGACAACACTCTTTTTGGGTCCAGTTGGTGGAGATGCTCCTCTTCCTTAGAAGGATGCAGGGGAGCAAAGAGTGTGGGCAAAGTGATGGACTGACCCAGATGGAATGGGGTCACAACCTTTGGTAAAAAGGATGCCCTGGTGCGAGGCACCACCTTGTCCGGAAAGGACATAAGATAAGGAGGCGAGCAAAAAGGGAGCACACATCAGATAGGTAAGGACCAAATTAAGGTCCCACTGTGGCAGAACAAAGGGCGTGGGTGGAAATAAGTGAGCCAGCCATTTTAGAAATCTATTTACAATAGGAGACTTGAAGAAAGAGGGCTGGTCTGGTAGCCGCAAAAAAAGCAGACAGAGCAGAAAGGTAACCCTTGAGACTTCCCAATGCAGAGCCCTGCTGGGCAAGGATTAGAATGAATAAATGGACAGTAGAAAGAGAAGCAGAAAGAGGGTCCATAGACCTTTCTGTACAGTAAATACAAATTTCTGCCAACGGCAGGCGTATACCGTCTTAGTGGAGGGCCGCCTGGCCGCCAGAATAACGTTACAGACTTCAGGAGGAAGGTCAAACGCTATCAACTGTCGCAGCTCAATATCCACGCATGGAGGCGCAGAGTTTACTGGTTCGGGTGGAGAACCCTCCCAGCTGCTCAGAAGATACTCCTGAAGGGGCAGCCTGATTGGAAGATCGTTACTTATTATCAGAAGCTCTGGATACCAAACTCTCCTCGCCCAGTCCAGAACCACAAGAATGACTGGGCCTGGTCTCTCCTGATCTTCTTCAGAACCCTGGGCAGGAGTGGTATGGGCGGAAAGGCGTACAGCAGGCCTGAGCTCCACTCGCGAAGAAAAGCGTCGCTGAGCGATAACCGCCTTAGAAACTCCAGCGCGCAGTACTGCTGACCATGGGCGTTCTCTTTGGAGGCGAACAAATCTAACCAAGGTTCTCCCCACTGCTGAAAGAGCCCTTGCGCCACTTTGTGATCTGCTAGGCATCGTCGGCTGAGTATCCGTTCTGGCGTTCAAAGAACCTGCCAGGTGTTGAACCACCAGGGTTATGCCCTGCTGTTCCAGCCATGTCCAGAGACGCAGGGCCTCTCAACAAAGTGTCCACGACCCCACCCTGCTTGTTGCAGTATCACATGGCGGTGGTGTGGTCTGTGAACACCTACACTAACTTCCCCTTGACAGAGGGAAGGAATGCCTTCAATGCCAACCGAATTGCTTGGAGCTCCAATAAGTTTATGTGGAGCCCCGTCTCCGCCGGAGACCAGTGTCCCCTGATCTCCACCTCTCCCAGAGGGCCGCCCCATCTCAGAAGTGACACATCTGTCACAACTGTGAGATCTGGTTGGGGAAGGGAGAGGGGTCTGCTGTTGACCCAATCGCAGTTCGTTAACCACCACCGCAGACCTTTTGCAGTTCGTTCCGAGATCTGAACCACGTCGGTGAGATTTCCCCGATGCTGTGCTCATTAGAACTTCACGTCCCACTTCAGAGCCTGCATATGCCACCTGGCATGTCTTACCAACAGGATGCAGGAGGCCATGAGGCCCAACAGCCTCAGAGTCAGTCTCACCGAAATCAAGGATAGAGGCTGAAATATCGGAATCATAGCCTGAATATCCTGGACTCGCTGCTCGGGAGGATAAGCCCGAAACTGCACTGTGTCCATAACTGCTCCGATGAAAGGGAGTGTCCAAGAAGAAGTCAGGGGGACTTCGGCACATTTATAGAGAACCCTAGCAAATGCAGAAGGTTCGCCGTAGTCTGAAGGTGGGAGACGACAGCCTGGGGCGAGGATGCCTTCAACAGCCAGTCTTCGAGGTAGGGGAAGACTAACACCCCTAAACTGCGCAGATGAGCTGCGACCACCGCCATCACCTTGTTGAACACCTGAGGGTCACTGGTAAGGCAGAAGGGGAGCACAGTAATCTGAAAGTGCTCGCGGCCTACCTTGAACCGCAGGTAACGCATGTGGCGCGGCTACCATCCAGTCCTCTTGGTCTAGGCAGACAAGACCTGTCATTTTGCGAAGGTTAGCGTTTCGAAAACCTTTTTGAGTTTTAGATTTGAGCCACCGACACAATGACTAGTGCATTAACGAGATAGGGAATACATTTGGGGTACATATGAAAGTATGTCTGCTTTCGATAGCTAGACCGGCCCTTAGGTTTCACGAAGTCAGTTAGTTCCGGGTCACATGCGGCAGATGGACCGACGCCCCGTATAGATAAAGCACAACTTCTGGGAGTCTAATGGCAGAGTCAGCCCAAGTTAATGATCTTAAATTAGATAACCAATACAGTGAGAAGGTAGAATTCGCAACCAATTAAAAATCACGCACGGCCATTTAAATGTGGCGTGCTCCTAGCGTGCATGTCTACCGGACATTAACAAGGAGAAAGTTCACGGCTGCGACTTTCTGCAGTTTACAAGGTGAGAATTCTGAGGGCCACCGTAAGGGAGGTAAAACAGGGAGAGGCTTAGAGGAGAAACGCTGACATTAGATGGCTAAAATCTTACTCTCTCTTAAATAAGTTTAATTGATTTCCTCCACTCTACCTCCTTTCAGCGCAACGAGACAGAGGAGGCACTGGATTTATGGCCCCTCGGTTCAATATTTGAATTGCGATAAAGGAATGTTCATGTGATCAGCTTCCCCGAATACATAAAACAGAGGTAGGATGCTATTTTTAGTTATACAAGTCAATGCAAAATAACCGAGTGAGTGTAAAGCAACCGAGTGATTTTCCTAGAGAGGGGCTTAAATAAATTCCCTTCTTTTCTCCCTTTAGAGCTCAAAAACGAGGTAGTGATTAGATACCAAAAAAAGATTATCAATATATCGGTCACGAAAACGAGAGGCTTAATGATTAAAATATATCGATCACACCAAACCGGTGAGAATATATAATATACAACAGATCTTATAAATTGTAGCAACAAGGGCAACATTAGTCATATAATGAATCGACTGAGACTGCGCTTTATTTCCAGAAATACGCAGAGACAACGCACATAAATACATGACTGAATCATAAGAACCTCTAGACGGAGGAGTGTTCCATGTACTTGAAAGATTCCTCCTTAAATCGAGAAAGAGGTAACGAATCTAGTTTCCCAAAAATAAGGGTAGAGGTAGATCTGGAGCATGGGCTATGATATCACATGTGATCCATTAGTGAATAGTAGACAAAAGCAGCCTTATTAGATGGATACATTGTGGAGCTTTGAAAAAAATATGTGGGTTGTCTTTTAACGGTGTCGCGATAGCCTGTGTAAAATACAAGTAATGGGGTTTATGAAATATGTAGGGATAGCCCATACAATAGATAAAGAGGAATTATAACTAGATATGATGAAAATGTGTTATTGAATAGAAGTCTGTTATAATGGTCCTATCTATCTCCTCCATTATTTGATCACAAAACACGAGATAATGAAAGTTTTCTGATGTTTTTCACTTATTATTATGGTGTAATTTACACAATATTCTCCTTTTTTTTCCTTTGTATATATACTTGTCTCATACAGGATTAAAAACAGGGGTTTTTTACAAGGTGTACAGAGAGACTTGCTAAACTGTTTGTCTTGAAAAAGATGGAAAATTAACATAACCCATCGAAACGCGTCGACGCATCATTTGACATAATCCTTGGAATAATTGGATCTGTAGATACAAAAAAGAAACAGTGTATCCAGGCCTAGTTATTTAATTGTTCCGTTGGATATGTTCCATAAAAGACAAAGTATACTGTCTGAATCTTTCTCTCTTTTTATGTTGTGTTATGTTTTAATGTAGTAAATGTATACTGTGGGGTTTTAAAGAAATTGTTATGAATTTTGTGATATATAGAATCTTGTGATATATAAAATGTAATATGAATTTTTAACAAAATATTGTAAAAAGGTTTTTTAATAAATAAGAATTTGTGATAACTTTGGAGAGTCATTGTATACATGATTGAAATTATCTATACAGTATTATTGTATTCATGTAAAGGTATGACTCCGTGATGAGTTGAGCCTTTTTTGTCCTAAGTATAATTGCAGGGGAGAACTGTTTCTTACTTGTCTAGAGTACCTTACTCCCTTGGTGCAAACAAGGGCTCTCGCTCTCTCTATATACAGACAAGACCTGAGCCAGAGTGAGCATTTTGAATTTCTCCTTTCTGAGGAAGAGATGGACGGTCCGAAGATCTAAAATAGGCCATAGCTCCTTGTTCTTCTTCGGAATCAGAAAGTAGCGGGAATAACAGCCACTGCCTACTTCTGAAACTGGGACCCTTTCTATGGCTCCCTTGGCCAAGACAGCCGTAACTTCCTCTTGGAGCAACTTTAAATGATCCTCCGTCAGCCGTTCCTGATTTGGCAGAATAGGAGGAGGAAAAGAAAGAAAAGGTAGGGAATAGCCCTCCTGGACTACCTGCAAGACCCACTTGTCCGATGTTATGGATCTCCAGTGGGGGAGATGATGACAAAGTCTCCCACCAACTGGAGTGGTATGGTCCCGCAGAATCAGCCTAGGAGTGCTTGGAGGCTGTGGCTGCTGGGGGCAGAGTGGTCGACGACTTCTGGCCTCTATTCAGAGCTCGGAATGCACTGCGTCCACGTCCTCTCATGGCTTGGGCAGTCTTGGATAGGGCGGACGCGGCTGGAAACCCCTTCCGTTGCCAAGAAAGAGGCGAAAGGAAGACTGGCCACAGGGGTGAAGGAGAGGCCCAAGGATCTGGCCATAGCTCGAGAGTCCTTGAACCTGATCACGGCCGAGTCTGCCTTTACCCCAAAAAGATGGGTTCCATCAAAGGACATGTCCATCAAATTGGCTTGGACACTGCCCGGGAAGTCAGTTGTTCAAAGCCAGGCGTGATGCTTAAAGGCCACTGTCGTTGAAATCGATCTGCCCAGCGAATCGGTCGTATCTAGGCCACACAGAATGGTGAATTTTGCTGCATCTGTCCCATCCTTGACAGCTTGGGAGAGCACAGCCCGGGCCTCCTCCGGGACTTGTGGCAGCACTTGCGCAACCGTCTCCCAAAGGGAATGGGAGACACTTTCCAATAAGCATGCGGTATTCACCGACCGCAATGCCAGGCTGGAGGAAGAAAACAACTTCTTCCCGAATGAATCCAGCCTCTTGGATTCCCTATCCGGAGGGGCGGAAGGAAATGTGCCTTGGGACGTAGACGCCTGCACCATCAATCTCTCTGGGGTAGGGTGTTGGCTGAGGAACTTTGGATCACCCGGAGCTGGGCGATGGCGGCGTGCAATCGTCCTATTCACAGGAGCCCCTGTGCTAGGTTTTGGACCATGTCCCTACAAGGACATCCGTAAGTGCCTCATTAAAAGGCAACAGGGGTTCGGAAGTAGAAGCCTCAGGTTGAAGCACCTCAGTCAGGAGATTAGTCCTGACCTGCACTGAGTCAGCTCCAGTCCAAGGACCTCAGCTGCCCTCTTAACCACCATGGCATAGGATGCTCCCTCCTCCGTAGCCACCGTAGGTGGAGAGAGCATGCCAGTATCTGGAGAAGTATCCAGTCCACTGGCCTCCCCAAGTTCCCCATACCAGTCCAAATTCTCCTCAGAGACTTCCTGGGATTCAAGAGGGTCCCCAGACCCCTCCCATTCCGCTCCTGAGCCTCAAAGTGCTCAGGCGGCAACACAGAACCTCTGTGTTCTGTCGACATCGGAATCGGTGCCGATAGATGTCGATTCGGGTCCGTGTCGTCGGGGAGGAGGATGGGGCTTACGTCACCGACAGGCATCGGTGACGTTGCAGGCACCGACTGTTGGATTCGACGCCGGGGAAGGTCGCGTTGGCATGGCTGGCGTCGAACCGAATTCGGGATCAGATCCATGAGGCCCCACCGGCGTCGTGACCGGAGACGAAGGCGTCGAACCCAATGGGGCTCCTTCTGACTCCGTGGGGCCCAAAGGCTCCCCTGCGGGGTCATTCCGCTCAAATACACAGCGCATGGCCTCGTAAAACTCTTATTTGAGCGGGGACGACGGACGCCAGCTGAGGTGAAGACGAAGTCCGCTTAGATGACTACTTCTTCTTCTTATGCCTCTTCCCCAAGTGTCCAAAGGACCTCGAATGGGAGGAAGAGGACTTAGGGCTCCATGAGCGGTCTCGCGACCTCCTCTTCTTAGATCAGGACTGTGACCTCCTCCGAGTTTCGCTTGACGGTGTCGACTGCCGGCCCGCGAGTAACTTCATCGCCCGCTCCCTCAAGGTCTTCGGAGCCATCACCTGACAGTCCGAACACGACTTCGTATCATGGTCGTTCTCGAGACAGCATAGACATACGCGGTGGGGATCGGTGACCGACGTCATGGGGGAACAAGTCCCGCACGGCTTGAAACCGCTCTTCCTCAAAGACATCCCTTGCACACGAAGTCGGAACAATCAAAACTTCGACAAAAGTCGAGAAAAAAAAGCATGCCAAAAAGCAGCAGAGGGGTAGCTCTTCCTGGATCAGCGCTCAACTGGCGCGTAAGAAAAGAACTGACGTCCGCGCGCCTTGGTGGCGCCTAAGTAGGCACCGCAACATCCTAACCAACACTAACGACGCCGACGTCACGCAGAGCTGAATGGAGCCACCCGTCGCGCGCAAGGGGTATTTCTCCGCATAAGTTTCCGGATCCAGCCTGATGCCAGGGAAATTCAAAGGTAAGGAATCTGCAGCTAGAAGTCTCTATCAGATATGTGCACCACTCCCTCTTTGAAGTCCTCTACTTGCTGTGACATTGCTGACTGAATCAAAGACTCTGGGTGCATCGGGGCTTGACTTGGAATCTGCTCCCATGGAGATCAGGCTTGAAACTGGGAGGCACGTTGACACCTTGCGCCTTTTCTGGACTATGAGAGTGGTGGGAAGGTAATGATTTCCGACTTCTCATGCTTTTTCTTGGACTTACCTATAGACTTGGAGCGTCACGGCGATCGGCCATGGGAACGACTTCAAGAGCAGAGTCAGGACCTTCCTTTTGACACTGAGCGGGAACGTTGTGGAGTCTTCTTGTGTTTAGTGATGTAAAGTTTGGCCTTGTGGTCCTGTATAGCCTGTAGATTTATCTGGGCGCAGTCATCATAGGACAGGAGCAGCATTCCAACCCCGGTTACCAAAGACAAACTTTGTGAGGGTCCATCACAAACATCTGTTTGTGATAAGCCCTACACAGTTTAAACCCTGTTGTCTTAGGAGGTGACACTATCCCTTGCATAGTGGTAACCTTTCAATGAAAGTAATTTTATGTATTCTCTGGCAGAATGGGGCACACACACTGTCTCCATCCTCTCTAATGTGGGCAGTCAAGTGTTTGATGCTCAGGGCAAACAAGGGAGGAGACAGTGGCCACTGCTGGTGGGTGAGTGCCTCCGCTAAGGGGGAAGGGTTGCGATAAGCAGACGTTTATGAAGATTCGAAGTCGGAGAGTGGTATCCCACCACTAACATGGATAGGAATTTCACCCAGATACCAAATTAAGATGGGTCTTTACCAGAAATTGCAAGTACACCTAGTTGAAGGCTTACATGGTGTCTAGCGAGATAATTGCTGGTATCTTTCTCATTTTGAACTTTTCAACCAGGTGGATTACACAGTGAATCATATTGCGGTTTTTTCACCCTTAACGGACTCCTGATTGGTTGGATTGTAAGAATCTTCGTGTACAGCTTTGCATCAATGTTAAACAGGGCTACAGGTCTATACGAGGCATGATAGAGCATCCACCATAAAGAGCATTATCAAAGTTAAGTAGCTTGTTCTTCTGATGGATACTTCTAACCACAGATTCCTCATCTCTAGAATAGATACCAAAGCAGTACTTTCCCCAGAGGTGCCCATGAGGAATGACTCAGACCAAAACGTTCTGCAGAACCGAACAGCCTAAAAGGACCTTCCCGTCGGACCTGGCAATCAAGGCAATAACACTTTGTGAACAGATACCCACATTGAGGCTGGTAAATATCCAGGACAGGCACTGCGCATGCCAGCGCATTCGCATTAGGCCCTCAGTCCATGTGGAGGCTGCTTCTTGGCCAGCACACAGCAGATCTTAATGAGGAGGACTGTCCACCTAGACAAAGACCTTTTCTGCACTGCCTTTCCTTCCTTTGCCATGGAGAACCCCAAGAAAAGCTGATCGTCCACCCGATGGTCTTTGAATGAGCAACGTAAAATCTCAGCTCTCTTTGGGGTCAACAATGGAGTCTCTCCTGCTCCTTCAAGGGGTGAGGTGGGGCAAAAAACATAAGAAAAGAGATGCAACTGTCAACATGAAATGGAATCGCAACTTTCAGTAGAAAGGACACTAGTCCTAAGCACCAATTTGCCCGGAAACAAGGTGGTGTAGGGTGGTTGGACTGCCAAAGCTTCAGGCTCATGAGATAATCTAGATGAGAAAGACCATCTTCAGGATAAGGAGATGTAGGGGACAGCTGTGCAATGGCTGAAAAGGGTTACACATAATGAAGTAAAGATCAAAAAAGTTCCACAGTGGCATCACAAATAGTTTAGGAGGAAACATGTGGATCAAACCTTTGAGACATCAATTCACAACTGGTGATTAAAACAAGAATGGTTGATCCTTAAAAGCAAAAAAGATCAAAAGGGCCAACAAGTAACTTAACAGTGCTCACTGAAAGTCCTTGCTGAGCAAAGCCAAAATAAACAGTAACACATATGAGGGCTTGGCCTTCTACGGGTCCCTGTTTCGGGTGGCACACCAAGCCATAAACTTGTACCACCAACTGGCGTTAACAGCCTTTCTCGAAGGTCATCTGGCCGCCAGGATTACATCTACTACTTCAGGAGGTAGATCGAACGTCTGCTGCCTAATATCAACAGATGGAGATGTACATTGTAAGGGAAGGGTGCAGGATTCTGCCCTGCTGCTGCAACAGAAGACTCTCCTGAAGTGGTAGCCTGGTCAGATGACGCATGCGCATGCCCAGAAGTTCCAGGTACCACACTCTCCTGGCCCAATCTGGAGCCACCATGATGACTTGGGCCCGGTAGTTCCTGAAATTCTTCAGAATTAGCGGCAGGAGTGGTAGTTGAGAGAAGGCATTCAGGAGTCCCAGGCGCCACTCTATTTGGAACGCGTCTCCAATAGAGAAGCCTTCTTGGGAACGCCAATGCAGAAAATTGTTGACGCTGTGCAGTCTCAGCAGCAGCAAAGAGATTGTACCAGGTTTCTCTCCACCCCTGGGCCACATCCGGGTGTAATTCTGATTTGTGATCTATGAGGTGTCACCGGCTGAGTTTGCTCTCCCTGGCTTCAAAAGATCCGGCCATATGGTGCCCTAGCACAGACAATTCATCAGGGTCCAGCTTAGGGGTGTGCAACAGAGTAATTTGCTACTGCATAACTATATGAAATCTCTGCAAAATTACACGAAATTAAGCGTAACAATGCTAAATGCAAATCCGTTATTTTTCCTTATATTTTACTGCAAGATGCTTCTTTGTGTAAATTTTTGGTGTGAGGACGCATTTAAACAAAAGCCCCGCGAAGAAACAGCCACTCATGTTCTGTTCGTCGTAAATGTTTACTGCAAATGGGGGCATAATTAAGTGGTGTCGTAATTTCAGGAATTTCATGTAACAAACGCGGAATTCCTGAAATTACACGAATTATGTTGGCGTAATTTAAATTTTGCCAAGGCCTAATCCAGAGGTGCAGGGTCTCCTGGCACAGAGGCCAGGACCCCACCCTGCCCTGCTTGTTGCAGTTTCATATGACAGTGGTATTATCTGTGAACTAGCCTCTCCTTGATGGAAGTCAGGAAGGCTTTCAATGGCAAGCGAATGACCCATAACTCTAGCAGTTTAATGTGGAGGTGAGCCTCTGCTGGAGACTAGTCTACTGGATCTCCACCTCTTCCAGATGACCTTTCCAACCTAGCAGTGACACGTATGTCACCACTGTAAGCTCTGGGTGGCATAGGGAGAGATGTCTACTGCTGGGCCAGCTGTGGTCAAGCAGCCACCACTGAAGATCTTGTGCATTCTCCTTTGAAACCAAGATGAAATCCAACAGACTCCCCTGGTGCTGGGCCCAATGAGACTTCAGATCCCACTGTAGAACCCGGATGGGCCATAGTCAAAAAGCAGGATGCAGGAGCACAATAAGCCAAGAAGCCTCAGTACCACCCCCACTGAGATCAAGGACAGAGGCTGAAACATCGGGCTCATAGCCCAATGATCTTGATTTGTTGATACTGAGGGAAGTCTTGAACGTGTACCCAGTGGCGTAACTAAACTTGAGGGGGCCCCCCCCGCCGGACCTACACAGGAGCGCTCAGGCCAGGGTACTGTGCTGAGGGGGCCTTTGTTACGCCACTGCGTGTACCGTATCCAGGATGGCTCCGAATAAAGGGAGCCTCAGCAAAGTAGGCAGGTGTGACTTCAGCACATTGATTGTGAACCCAGCAATATAAGCAGGTTTGCCGTCTTCTGGAGATGGTCCAACACTGACTGTAGCGAGCCCACATTCAACAGCCTGTTGTCGAGGTGGGGGGGAAGACTGGTACCCCCCAAGTTACGCTGCAAACACTGCCATCACCTTTGTGAACACCCGAGTGGCACTGCTGAGGGTGAAAGGGAGCACAGCAAACTGAAAATGCTTGTGGCCCAACCTAAAGCGCAAGTAGCCCCTGTGGGCTTGCGGGACAGGGATATGGAAATAGGTGCTGTGTAGGTCCAAAGCTACCATCCAGTCTCCTACATCCAGGGCAGATAGAACCTGGGCCAGCAAGAGCATCTTGAATTTGTCCTTCCGCAGGAAGAAATTGAGAGAACGATGACCTGAATTATGCAAACACTGTTGATTGTATTCTAAATATGGATGAACGCCTTTGAAAATGCATGTTGATAACTGATGGACGTTTCTTAATCTAGTATGCAGTCAAGAGGGTGTAATCATGAAAGTGCCATTATGCTTTATAACAGTATTTTTTTATATGTTACACTATGACCACATATGAACAGACTTTTATCATATTTCACTCAAATTGTTTTATGCGTGTGACTTTGGCTGATCATGAATTGGCCTTTGACACCAAGCTCTCCATTCAGGGAGAATAGATTGCTGTGTTTTTTAACCCCCTTGAGCAACAGACTTTTCTCTTATGCTTCTATAAAGCTAAGTAGGTCTTTCTTCCATTTCATTGGCAGTTTGGATACTTCTGTGAATTACCTGTCCTGATGAAATACCCCACAAATCTGTATAAAACGTATTTTGAGGGCATGCTGATATTGGATAAACAATGCGCGTCTTCACATATCTTTTTTTTAAATAACGGGCAACGTGCATGCTATGTTAGCGCTCAGCTTCATTAATGGAAGCACTAACGTATGAGAACTCTTTGAGAGCTCCAGCGCGAGTACAAACAGTCCATATGATGGCATAATGTTGCTATTTTTTCTGACTTGGGCTGCGTTTTTTTTTTTTTTTACAAATAATGTGTTTTATGTGACATTTGTAGACAATGAATAATTGATCATTCACAATCGTTGCAGCAGATGAGTTTATAATTTATCTTCCCACTCTGATCTGCACATACCCACAAGATACATGGATTGTGGTTTTGAATTCTAACATTATCATCTTAGTAAGGTTGCTTGATTGAATGGCTCACTATGGATTTTCAGAGCACATCTGTTTTCTACCCATTTTTATCACAGGAGAATATTTTTCTTATACAGCATGGCTTCACTTCTCTTCTTAGGAACACGAGCACCTCTGTAATTCAGCAGACATGATGTTTCACAATTAAACAATTTCTTTTTGCCGAAACATTGCTAAATTTACCTCTTCTTGTCTATATAGAAATACTACGCAATATTTTCTATTTGCACAGACCGCTTCTTTTTTTGTGGACTTCCAATGGACTGGGCCGGTCATAAGGGATTTTCTTTACAAATGATTGTTTAAAATCATTCAACCTTATCCCTGCACGGCAACAGCTTTATCTTGACTGAGACAGAGTCTTAGTTACCTGTGCCCAAATTCGAAATAATTTTTTCCCACTTTTATAGAATATGTGACAAGAGGTTTCCTTGCTCATGTTAGTTTTCCAAGAGAGGTAAGATCCAGTCATGAATATATGGACACTATGTATAAAACAAATATTTTTCCAATAATTTTTCTGATTGGTTCCATAGGGTAAAACCCATATTCTCGGATTCTTTTAGGTTGCTATCTCGTTTTGTCCTGATGAAGATCTTGCTAGAAATCACTTGTTTAAGGGGAAATATTTGACGACTTTGATGTATTAATTGGTCCGCAAACCTGTACTTCTACATTGAGTCTGTCTTTCTTACATTGAAAGACCATTGAGTCAACATATGTAGATTGTCTTAGATACCAGTGCACTCACTTTTGTCACCAATCACGTTCATTTCACCATATTTTTGTAGTACCTACTACTTAGTTTTGTATCTTGACTGACTTTAACAGTGATGAAACATTATGTCACTTACCTTTAAGCATCTGTTCATTGCATGTAATGCTGTAGATTCACATGCTCTGCACACTTCTGCCATCTAGTGCTGAGCTCGGATTGTTGCAGCTTGTATTTCTTTGAAGAGTCTTTTAAGCCACGATGTGTCAGTAACTCCTCATCTGGTCGTAAACGAGCATGGGTACTGACTCCATTGTTAGATTGTTTCCACACAGCGGGTGAGAGTAGGTATGGAGTAGTGAATAGGAAAGTGGCCATGCGTGTAGTATAAGTAATTCTGAAGGTTGAAGATATCTGTAGTAAACACCAGCTTCTTGGGAGCAAGCACATTTGAATCTACAGCACTAAATGCAACAAACAGATGCTCACAGGGTAAGTACCATAATCTGTTCGTAGCATGCGTGGCTGTAGATATACATGCTCATCATTAACTACAAAGAAGTACCCCCCTAAGCGGTGGCTAGCCAGTGAATGGTGCAGAGGTCTGAAACAGAGTTCTGAGAACAGTTTGAACAACTCTAGACTGTTGCCCTGCAGGAATATCCACACAATAATGCTTGGTGAAGGTTTGTCAAGTGGACCATATGGCAGCTTTACAGATGTCAGCTATGGGTATGTTACAAAGAAAGCCCATAGTGGTGACTTGCTTGTGGGTGGAGTGTGGCCTAGTGTGGGTAGAAAGGGTTCTTTTGGCTTTAAGATAACAGGTCTTAATGCATTTAGCAATCCACCTGGCAATACCTGCCTTAGATATGGGGTATCCTTTATAGGGTAGTGCAAAGGCAACAAAAAGCTGGTGGGTCTGATTCGGTCTACATAAAATACATGAGAGCACACTTGATGTCAAGTGTGTGGAGTGCTCTCTCAGCTACCGAGTCAGCCAGTGGAAGGAAGACTGGGAGCTCAATTACTTGTTTACCATGCAACGAGGAGATCACCTTAGGTAGGAACTTATTATCACCCTGTCAGTATGGACCTGGAATAAGGTTCCTGTAATGTGATTTCTTGTAGTTCACCAATACGTCTACGGGATCTTATGGTGTGGAGACCTGGAGGTGAAGATTGGGCATTTGCATTTTAGCACGTAGCGAAAAAGATCTAGGTCTGGGGTGTCGCACTGATGAAAGTAAGGGAGTAGGACTGTTGCCATTCATGGAGTTGATGCCTTGTCTTGGAAGGAGTATGCAGAGCATGTGTATCGCCACACATGCCACGAACATAACCGTTTAACTTGTTCACATGTTTGTACAGTTTCTTTTAGCTGGGAAGCATTGGCTTACAAGCTTCTTGCAAGGGAACCAATCTGTTTTGTTAATTTTGTTAATACATGAATCTCCAGCTGTCACTTCCAGGGCAAAGCAGAGTTGATGTGGAGCTGCATGACGGTACCTACTGGTACATAGGGGGCTGTGCTGAAAAGTCTTCTGGATCCCCTCTGGGAATATTATAAAGCTGTGGTTAGAAATATCTATAGGAATGTGTCCGCAGTTCAGCAGTCAAAAGTGGGCCTAGCACTGGTGTTCTAAACGACCTTCTAAACTCTGAGAAGCCATGCCTCGTAAATACACTATCACCTGTAAAAACAATTAGACAACTTTCTTAAGCATGTCAAAGAAAACTCTTGTTTTCATGAAATCGTGATGCTAAAGTGAATGGTCCTGTCATTACAAACATCACTGCAAGCAAGAGCATCTCTCTGAAAGTATTTCTGAAAGTGAAGTCATACAATGCAAAATCTAAACAGATGTAAAAAAATTTTTTTTTTAAAGTATTATAATTACCTGATACTTTATTAGCTCTGCTTGTAAACCCTTCACTTTTGATCTTTCTTGTTCTAATGCCACATGCAGACCAGTCACCTTAAAGAGAAGAGAAAAACAAAACTAATTGTGCATTGCATCACTTAAATCATGAAAGTTTCCAAAGCATGGCCAATTAGATGGCCGCAATAACAGCAAGGACCTTGATCCATGAAAAAATCCTCACTATTTTGCCAGTGACAATACACTCATGAAAGTACAGACCTAAAGACATTTATCTTTAGCTTGATGTAAGATGAATGCCCTAGTCATGTGTCTGGCCCAGTGTGAGTTTGGTGAACGAAGCTCCCCTGCACTGATGACTTAGTTGACATCATGTAGGTGTCAAACAAATAATTGAACCCACCACACGTCATACTTCAAATGGTATGTCAACAAAATGAACATTCTTGAAGCACAATTCAGTCCTCACAAAAATCTCATCTAACGAACACATTGATCCACCACCTCACAATTCCACTGGCAATATTTTGAAATTATGACCATTAGCTCCCTGGTCTGTGCCAGTGAGCTGCCACACTGTAAGAGAAGACAATCCTTTCCTTAATCAACAATTCGCCCCCGAAGCACACATCCTTAATATAAACCTAAATCGAGAGGCATCCTTAGCACTAAAAGTTGAACAGATTTTCCGTAAAAAAATTAAAAATCAAATCAAACATAAACCCTGTGCTTAAGTTAAATTCGTTTTGAACGTTTTTAAGGCTTGAATTTGTCAAAAAAAGTGCCAAGTAGTCAAAGGCTCCAGTAGTTGGTAAGGTGGGCTTCACAACTACAATTTCGATTTGCTTCTCTATGTAGAATACAACTTATCCTTCAAACAGCACAACAACAAAATACCGTTAATGCCTAGTTCTAGCTGATTATGCCCTACCCTGTCAACCACCGTCTTCTGGTCCACCCTCCATGCCATGAAATGCTCGCTGGACTTTGAAATCCACTGTGGAACCACTCAAAGCTATTTTCACACAGTAGCCGGCCTGATCGTAGGCCATAGAAAGTATGATCATTCCAACCCTATGATACCCTCACTGATTACCCCATCGAGATATCACTGAATTAAAGAATTTACATCAACTTCAAGGTCAAAAAGGCAGTAACGGTTATGCCCTATGAGTAACTTACCTAGGTAAAAGACCCAGTGTAACACATTGATAGAGCGCCATGCTCTCGTAAAATTTGTAGGGGTGCATCATAATCACCGTTAGTTCGCATCCGTATATATTCAGACATATGTAAATGAGTGGCTAGTAAAATGTAATACGAATTTCATTATTAGAATGATTAAGAGAGTAGTTGTGTTATTTTAATCATGCAAATGCACAAGTTACTAACTTGTGTAACGATATATCTGTAAGAGACAGTAGTTAGTGACAGATTCCTTACCTTAGAATATCCCCAGGCGTCAGGCTGGATCCGGAAAGTTTTGCGTAGCAGTACCTTTGCGCGTCAGTAGGCGGCGTCGTGCGGCTCCGCGTCCGTCGTCGGCGTCGTGATCGCCGGGATGACGTCGCGGGCAGTACTTAGGCGCCGCCCCTGCGCGCTGGACGTCAGTTCTGTACACGACTTTCCGCGCCAGGAACGCAGAGCCATGCAAGAAGCTGACATAGGTGTCTGAAAAATACTAGGGCCCTGAAAGGGATGTCCTTAACCCTAGAAATCAGTTTGCAGAACGGGAGGATGGGTGGGCGGTAGGAATCTGTCACTAACTACTGTCTCTTACAGATATATCGTTACACAAGTTAGTAACTTGTGCATCTGAAAGAGACACGTTAGTGACAGATTCCTTACCTTAGAATAGATACCCCAGCAATACCAACCCCGGTGGTGGGTCTGCGAACAAAGATCAGACAAGGAAGTCCTGGAGGACAGAACGGCCAAAGAAGCCGTCCCTCCGGACCTGACTGTCAAGACAGTAATGCTTTGTAAACGTGTGCAGCGAGGCCCACGTAGCTGCCTGACAGATAACCGGCAGCGGAACACCGCGGCCCAAGGCCGTGGTAGCAGCCGTTGCCCTGGTGGAATGGGCACGCAGCCCAACAGGAGGCTCCTTCTTAGCCAAAGAATAGCAGGTCTTGATGCACAAGGTAACCCAGCGGGAGATGGTCCTCTTGTGCACCGCCCGACCTTTTTGGCGCCCACGTAGCCAACAAAGAGCTGGTCATCCACCCAGAAGTGTTTTGTGCGGTCGATATAGAAGGAGAGCGCACGTTTTGGGTCCAGACGGTGGAGCCTCTCTTCCTCTCTAGAAGGATGCGGAGGCGGAAAGAAGGTGGGCAAAGTGATGGTCTGCCCAATGTGGAAAGCAGTAACCACCTTTGGCAAGAAGGACGGACGCGTCCGAAGAACAACCTTGTCTGGATGAACAGACAGAAAGGGAGGTTTGCAAGATAGAGCCTGGAGCTCACTCACCCGCCGAGCGGAGGTGATGGCCACCAGAAAGGCTGTCTTTAGAGTCAGAAGATGAAGAGGACAGTTATGCAGAGGCTCAAAGGGAGCGCACATTAAAAAGGTAAGAACCAAGTTCAAATCCCACTGAGGCATCACAAACGGAACAGGAGGGAAGAGGTGAGTAATGCCTTTTAAGAACCTGTTAACAACAGGGGACTTGAAAAGGGAGGGCTGATCAGGAGCCTGAGGAAGGCCGCGATAGCACAAAGATAACCCTTGATGGTACCCAGGGCAGAACCCTGTTGGGCCAGAGAGAGAAGGAACAGAAGGACCTCAGAAAGAGGGGCAGAAAGGGGATTCACAGCCTTTGCTGTGCACCATGCCACAAATTTGTTCCACCTGCAGGCGTATACCACCTTAGTGGAGGGACGCCTGGCTGCCAGAATCACATCACAAACTTCGGGAGGCAAGTCGAAGGAATCAACTGCCGCCGCTCAATCTCCACGCAAGCAGGTGTAGACTGGACAGGTTCGGGTGGAGGACCGTCCCCTGCTGCTGCGACAGAAGATCCTCCCGAAGAGGCAGACGGATCGGGGGATCTATGCTCATATTGAGTAGCTCGGGATACCAAACTCTTCGAGCCCAGTCCGGAGCCACAAGAATGACTTGGGCCCGGTCGTGCCGAATCTTCTTCAACACTCTGGGTAGAAGTGGTATAGGCGGAAAGGCGTACAAAGACCGCAACTCCACTCGTGACGAAAAGCGTCGCCGAGCGAGTGCCGCCTGGAAATTCCAACGCGCAGAACTGATGACATTGCGCGTTCTCTTCGGTGGCGAATAGATCTAACCAAGGCTCTCCCCACTGTAGAAAGAGTCCTTGCGCCACTTCCGAGTGAAGACGCCATTCGTGATCCATCATGCACCTGCGGCTGAGTTCGTCCGCCCTGGCGTTCAGGGAACCTGCCAGGTGTTGAACCATCAGGAACATGTCCTGATGTTCCAGCCATGTCCAGAGGCGCAGAGCCTCCTGACAAAGGGTCCAAGACCCCACCCCGCCCTGTTTGTTGCAGTACCACATGGCGGTGGTGTTGTCTGTGAACACCTGCACTACCTTCCCTTTGACAGAGGGAAGGAATGCCTTGAGTGCAAGTCGGATCGCCCGGAGCTCCAGAAGGTTGATATGGAGCCGGGACTCCGCCGGAGACCAGAGGCCTCTGATCTCCGCCTCTCCCATGTGACCGCCCCATCCCAGAAGGGACGCGTCCGTCACAACTGTATGCTCTGGCTGGGGAAGGGAGAGGGATCTGCCCATGACCCATTGCCGGTTCGAGAGCCACCACTGCAACTGTCTTGCAGTCCCCTCCGAGATCTGGACGTGATCGGACAGGTTGCCCTGGTGCTGCGCCCACTGGAACTTCAGGTCCCACTGCAGAGCGCGCATATGCCATCTGGCATGAGTGACCAGCAGGATGCAGGAGGCCATGAGGCCCAGCAGCCTCAGGGTCACCCGTACCGAAACCCAGGATAAAGGCCGAAAGATCGGAATCATAGCCTGAATATCCCCGGACTCGCCGTTCGGGAGGATAGGCCCGAAACTGCGTCGTGTCCAGAACTGCTCCGATGAAAAGGAGCTGTGGAGAAGGAATCAGATGCGACTTCGGCACATTGATGGAGAACCCCAGCGAGTGCAGGAGTTCGGCCGTAGTCTGGAGGTGGGAGACGACTGCCTGGGACGAGCCCGCCTTCAGCAGCCAGTCGTCGAGGTAGGGGAAGACTGAAACCCCTGCCCGGCGCAGATGAGCTGCGACCACCGCCATCACTTTCGTGAACACCCGAGGGGCACTTGTAAGGCCAAAGGGAGCACGGTGAACTGAAATGCTCGTGGCCTACCGTGAACCGAAGGTAACGCCGGTGGGCCGGCAGGACGGGGATGTGGAAATACGCGTCCTGCAAGTCCAACGCTACCAACCAGTCTCCAGGGTCGAGGGCAGTCAAGACCTGAGCTAGGGTGAGCATCTTGAACTTCTCCTTCCGGAGGAAGCGATTGACGTTCCGGAGGTCCAAGATAGGACGCATGTCCTCCTTGTCCTTTTTGGGCACCAGAAAGTAGTGGGAGTAGCAACCACGCCCTACTTCTGGGGTCGGAACATGCTCGATGGCCCTCTTGGTCAAGAGGGCCGTGACTTCCTTCTGTAGAAGCACCAAGTGATCCCCTGACATGCGGTGGAATTGAGGTGGCATGGCTGGGGGGGGTGGTCTCGAAGGGGAGGGAGTAGCCCCTTCAGACAATGTCCAAGACCCACCTGTCCGAGGTGATGGTGCGCCAGTGGGGAAGGTGATGGCGGACCCTGCCCCTACTGGCGTGCTGTGCACCTGAAAGGAGGGACTAGGAGGGCTTGGAGGCCGCGGACGGGTTGGAGGTGGTGGCCTGACCCGCACGCTGGTTGCCCGATCCGCCACGGCGGAATCCACGTCCTCGGCCACGCGAAGACGCCTGCTGCGCGGGCCGGTGGCTGGGCTGCTGACGTGAAGGGGCGCCCTACCGTGGCCACGATAGGGGCGAAAAGCAGAAGTCAGCGGAGGGCGTGTAGCAGAAAGGCCCAGGGACTTGGCAGTAGCCCGTGAGTCCTTAAAGCGCTCCAACGCATGGTCTGCTTTGGACCCAAAAAGACCGACTCCATCAAAGGGCATGTCCATGAGAGTATTCTGGACATCCCCTGAAAAACCAGTGGTTCTCAGCCAGGCGTGGCGTCTGAGCGCCACCGTCGTTGCAATAGACCTGCCCAGCGAGTCGGCGGTGTCAAGGCCACAACGAATGGTGTATTTAGCCGCATCCCTTCCTTCCGCAATGGCGCGGGAAAGCAGTGTCTGGACCTCCTCAGGACACTGGGGCAAAACATCCGCCACCGAATCCCACAGGGAGTGGGTATATCGGCCCAAAAGACAAGCGGTGTTAACGGACCGCAAGCCAGCACTGGAGGAAGAAAAACCCTTCTTCCCAAACTGATCCAGGCGTTTGGATTCCCTATCCGGAGGAGCGGTAGGGAAGGCGGTTTGGGAAGCGGAGGCTTGGACAACCAAGCTCTCAGGAGTGGGGTGGACAGAGAGAAACAGGGGGTCGCCCGGAGCTGGGCGATGGCGTCGTGACACGTTCCGATCCACAGGAGCCCCTGTGTTGGGCTTGGACCAGGCGCCCAAAAGAACGTCAGTGAGGGCGTCGTTAAACGGCAGCACAGTCTCCGCAGAGAAGGCTGCCGGCTGAAGCACCTCTGTCAAGATGTTAGGCTTGACCGTCAAAGTAGGAAGTTGGAGATGTAAGGCCCCAGCTGCCCTACGCAACACCGTACCAAAATTGGCTCCCTCCTCCGTAGCCACGGGAGGAGACAGCATGCCAGTGTCAGGGGAAGTATCCAGACCACTGGCCTCCCTAGACTCTCTGTCCAGTCCTGATCGTACTGACAGTGTCGTGTCAGAGGGTCATCAGACCCTCCCAGTCCAACTGGTCCTCCTCTGGTTCAAAATAAGGAGGAGGAGGGACAGTTGGGACCCAAGGTCCCATCGGCGCCGGAGCCGGCGTCGAGCGACGTCGGTCCGGATCCATGTCCGGAGCCGGAAGGAACAGGGGGACGACGCCGCCCGGAGCCCAGGGCGGCGCCGAGAACGGCACCGGAGACATCGGCGCCGGCGGAGGTGTCGTTAGGTCGACCGGCGTCGATGGGGGTTGTGGAGCCGGGATCGAGGCCGGGGCCGAGCCGGAGCCGGGATCGAGGCTGGAGGCACGGGCGACGCCGGGGCCGGAGCCGTCGGCGACGCCGGAGCAACCCCATCAGGCCCGCGGGGCCCGAGGCGCACCGGAGGGGCCTGAAGGCCCGAAGAGGCGGGCCATGGCCGACAGGAATTCCTGTACTTTGGCCGGATCCGCCCCCGAACCCGGGAAGGGCGGGTATGGCGGGGGCGACTCCACAGGCATGTCCGGGGCCGCGGGGGCGGGGACGGTGCCGGGAGGGGCCTCAGACGAGTCGCGAGACCGGCGAGGCGAAGTCCTAGAGCGATGATGCTTTTGGACTTTTTGTGCTTCGACTTACCGGACGAAGAAGACTTCGACGCCGACGACCGGTGTGGACTCCGCGATCGACCCCTGGACCTCTCACGCGACCGGGGCTTCCGCGGAGCCGAATGCCGGGCCTCGAGGAGCTTTCGAGACCGCTCTCGCAAAGCTTTCGGGTGGAGGGCCTGGCAGTCGGTACAAGACTCCGTGTCGTGGCCTCGGCCGAGGCAGAAGAGACACTCCCAATGCGGGTCGGTGACGGACATCATCCGCGCACAGGCGCCGCATCGCTTGAAGCCGGGCATCCCTACGACACCTTGAAAGATGGAAAAACAGTGAAAAAATCACCAAAAAGTATGGTCAAAAAATGACCAGGGCACTGCTCTTCCCGGATCTGCGCTTGCTGGCGCGGAAAAAGAAGAACTGACGTCAGCGCGCAGGGGCGGCGCCTAAGTACTGCCCGCGACGTCATCCCGGCGATCACGACGCCGACGACGGACGCGGAGCCGCACGACGCCGCCTACCGACGCGCAAGGGTACTGCTACGCAAAACTTTCCGGATCCAGCCTGACGCCTGGGGATATTCTAAGGTAAGGAATCTGTCACTAACGTGTCTCTTTCAGATGTAATACAGTATTGAAATGAGTTTGACAATGCACAGATAGATTAGGTTACGTGCAGTTGAGATGCAGTAATTAACGTGTATGATATTAAAGTGCATGTGTAGTTTATGCTTTGCCTATGAAATGTACGAGCCTATGCTTAAAGAAGTAATTAAGAATTGTGTGTTTAAATTGTGTAAGGCCTGACTGCATACGTAAAGGGAAGGCCTGACTTGTTCTTATGTTAGCTTATTTTGTAGGTAGAGAAGGTTCTCTTGGAAAGGCTCTCCGGGTACAGTTGGTAGATTCGTGTAGAGGGAAGGAAAGTCTGTTGAAACGTATCTTCTGTTGCAGGTGTACGGACATATGCCTCGTTAGCGAAAGACTGGCTCTTTGTTTCACGAGTTAGGGTGGTGGGAGGCATTGAGATGGGAGTACACTGGAATGCAGGGATGATACTTTCAGCGGAGAAGGTGCCTGGGACTCAAGGTCATCGTAACCGTCCTGGATGAAGTAAGAGTTTCGATGGAAAAGTACGAGAAGGAAGACCTGGCCGAAGAGGCGTGATAAAGGCGTGTTCAATTGTATTTGAGTTTTGTATTAGGGACAGTGCCCCGAGGGTGGAAGGAGGAGAAGAGGTAGAGGAGACCAGAGGGGAAGGCAGAGAGAGATTCTAGGAAGGAGCATCTTAGAACGAGCTCGAAATGCTATGTGAGTGCACTTCTTAGGCAGTCTTCACAGCTGACACCTTTTCTTTACTCTTGCCTGGGAAGATCGTTAAGTAGGTATGCCACCTTAGTGATAGAGTAGGGACAGCTAATGGTTTTATGCTTATTTAGGTAAATGAAGAATAATATAGAGATCGGAGCAGTTATCGCTTGTCTAATACTTCTGGAGCTAACGATTCTTCTTATCCTGAGTCGGATGAGACTCCTGCGTAGGATGCTATTTGTATTAGTGCCCATCTATTTCTTTAACCTCGTGTTGAGGTGTTTGCACGTGCAGTTATTCTTGGCTGTAATAAACCCACAAAATTGAATTCGGAGTCAGTGGTCTTTTAAGGTAAACTGGATTCTAAATTGTCACATGACTGAAAAGAATTTTCTTCCCTTCACACTATTCAGCAGGTAAAAAGATCCTGGCGACCTGAGGATTCTTAGAGGCGATAAGATAAGAATCAGCGTTATCAGTTGGTAGCAGACTAGGATGGTTTCCTCTGATAGTAAGGGGAGATCTAGATTAGGATAAGAGATTATCTGCCCCATAGAGCCCGAGTGATGGTGATCCAGTGGATAGTAAGAGGACGACGACGGCGGTAGATGAGAACTGGCGGAGAGCGACGGTGCGGCGGAAGTAGCAGTTCGTGGTAGAGTGAGTATGAACAGGGTGATGCTTGATAGATTGCGGTGTTTAATTGTTGTGTGATGTCTTGCGGAGTTGGAATGAGAGTCGTGTGATTGAGGATCGGACCGTGAGCGCGCGCGGGGCCGAGAGATTTGATTCGATATCCCGGGATAAAAGATTGTGGTGTAGAAGACACCCA
The DNA here is from genome assembly GCA_963921515.1 of Calotriton arnoldi. Taxonomy (NCBI): domain Eukaryota; kingdom Metazoa; phylum Chordata; class Amphibia; order Caudata; family Salamandridae; genus Calotriton; species Calotriton arnoldi. The sequence continues at coordinate 645,226 of CAWUFW010000151.1, read as the reverse complement.
GAGATGAGATTGTTGACCAGTGGTTGTGGGGGTCATGAGACATCGTTGATTAACCCACTGAAGATAGGGAGCATATGTGTGAGCTTGTGAATAACCGACGCTGGTCGTAGGTTGTTGAGTGCAGAACGTTGAGCGTTTGGATCCTATCAATTGTGTCAGAGGTGATTGTCCGGTCGTTCGCGGACAGACAGTTGCCAGATTGAGGTCAACAGTTTCGAGAGGCTGTTTGGTCGTTGGAGGACCGACAGTCAGAGAGGTGATTGTCCGGTAGGACAGACAGTTACTTCAGAGTGTGATTGGGACACGTGCGAGCGAGAAAGGGTGAATCGAGAAGGAGGGGAACTGCTGCAAGCGGAGGAAGAGTGACGTCAGACAGTGCCGCGCTGCGATAGGCCGGTTGGTGCGAGCCGCGCTGGCATTGGTGGACGGAAGTCAGTAAGTAAAACGAAATATTGGGTGCGAACAGAAATCTGCTTTATCATGAAATGTTTTAAAGTTTTACGAGAACTCTGTAGAGGTGATAGACATGTGGTTACTCGGGGAGGAGAGGAAGCCCCTCCTGAGGATACGCCAGCACATTACATGGCTAAGAATGTAGGATTACATACTATCATTTGGCTTGAGAATTGGCATAAAATGACAGAAGGAGAAGAAGAATTGACCTTTCCACGCTATGGTACTTTCAGGTTGGAAGTGTTATAACAGTTGAAATCTGTGATGTCTTCCTTGCGACCATTACCTAGGCCTACACAGTTTGAGGCGTTACATGCATGGATTAGAGCAGCGTACGACAGGAAGAGAGACAAAAGCCAAGAAAGGGTGAAGAAGTCGTACAGGGCATTTCAAGATGCAAGATGGGATGCACTAGAGAAAAGATGGAGCGTAGAGACAATTGAGGGGGACAGATTATATCCGTTGTAAGAGGGAACGGGAGGTACGCAGGGAAAAAGCACAGAGGAAGATGACAGTGATACGGATGACAGCTTGTTAGACAGGCACTGGCAGAGAGACCACCATTAAATCCAGAATATAGTGCAGGAAATTAGATTGTGGCAGGAGGGATGGACGAGTCGTACAATCAGACAAACATGAGAGTAGTAGGAAAAATCTCCACAGGAACGGAGGGAGTAGGAACCCAGTCTTCCATGGGGAATATGCGGTTGCCGGACTCCCTGACGGTACCCGTTACCATTGGTCCTATAGTATCGGTGTATGACCCAGATCGAGTAAGTGAAGGAAGTCTAATGCGGACTACAGGGAGAGAGGGGATCAGCGTTGGAGGGAATGGCGGAGAGGCACAATTGATCCGTTCTCCGAGGCCCATAGAAGCGAGCACGCCACTACCAGCCACCGCAGACTCCTCTAGTGGACAGGTGGATGAGAGACCGGTAAGACCAGGGTCTTTATTCGAGTCCAAGTCAGCTTTGAGAATGTGGACACCACCTGTAAGGAATCAGAGCGATAGAATGCCAGGAGATATGGAACAAGACAATTTAGGAAATAGACCAGGTTCCAGGAATACGATAGAAGAGAGCAAGTTACGAGAACAAAGCAGCGATTATGACGAGCGGAATGGTGCGGCTTGTCGAGAAATGCTGAGGAGTGCAGTGAAGGCGAGATTGTTGGATGTAGTGAGACTAAAGGCAGAGGTAGACGAAATGATTAGTGGGAACCTGCCCTTGGAGAGAATAGAGATCTATGAGCCAGATAAGCTGCTTTTTGTAGCGAAGGACGTGACTCGTAAAGCAAGGGCCGCACATGAGAAATTGACAGAATTGGCTAAGAAATATGAGGTGGATACAAATAAAACGAAATCGTTGCAAGGATCCCATAGGTTGCAATATAGCGATCAAGAACTGGAGGAGAAAAGGGTCACAGGATTAAGGACGCATACTAAAGACTTGATTGTAGGGATGCGTATATGGATAATGCTGAATAAATGGGAGGAAAGGTGGTCAAAGAAGAAGATTGCCAAAAAGACTGTAGGAGAAACGCCTCCTCCGGGGGGAGGGGTGACGGGAGTAGGGAACTATCCTTTACGGGAAGTACAGAACGGAGGGTACGTGCATGTGCCATGGAGTAGAGGTGACTTGGCTGCGTTTACAAATGATTTTCCTCGGCTGAGGGAAAAACCCGTAGAGTGGTACAAACAGGTTGAGCGTTTCGTAAAAATTTCGAAGGTACTATGGACTGATTTGAACACTTTGTTTGATATAGTGGTACCAGGAGATTTGTGGACAGCGTGTAAAATTGCAGTTGAGTGGCCGACCTTTGAACCTGAAAGGGATGCTGTTACAAATGGTCCATCACCCATTGTCATGAAAAAATTTGAACAAGTGATTACATGGTTGAAGTTGAAGATATCGCCTCAAGACATCGATTGGGTTAAGATAGATCGAACTGTGTAGGAACCGAAGGAGACGGTGCATGAGTATTATGAAAGACTCTTGCAAGCTTTTAAACAGTATAGCGGATTAGATGCCTTAGACCCCAAGGATATGGGACAGTTTGTCTCAAAGTTTGTCTTGGGATTGAGACCAGAGGTCAGCCTCATGATACAGCACCATTTGATCTGTTGGCAGAAAAAGCCGGTAGATGAAATCTTGCGGTATGCGAGGTACTGTAGCGATGAAGTGGACTTGAAGCACCGGAAGCTAAAGGGCAAACTGATGCTCGTTCAGATGCAGACAGCTCAGGTCCAGCCTAGTGGAGGAACGCTGGGAAGGAGACAGGGAAATTATCAAGGGAACCAAAATGGGCAAGGCCAGGGAAAGGGGAAACCTATAGATCCCAAGACGGGGGTGGATGTGGCGACACTGAAGAAGACCACTGCGTGTCATCTTTGTCGCCAGATTGGACATTGGAAGCGCGAGTGCCCCTGGAACCCAGCCAACCAGGTGCAGCAGGAGGTAGAAGTGGTTCAGGCACCCGTGCCGGAGGTAGTTAATACTGTGATGAGGCCCAGATCGATGAAAGGGGGAACGTATAACCCACAAGTGCAGGTTCCCCAGCCACCAAGAATTTCGCAAGGAAAGCGGACCTACCAGCAGATGCCCCTTTTCGAAGGGTATGGCGAGTACAGTCCAGATCCGTTGTCCTGACGGTGCCTGAGGGGGGAGGAAGATTGCACACTTGGAGCAGTCTTGGAGGTAGACCAGAGAGGACCTTTTGTGGAGGCAGACATTAATGGTCATCCTACCACACTGTTGGTTGACACTGGTGCTACCCGGTCCACTGTAAGATCAGCAGTTGTCCCCAACCTACCCCTCTCGGGACAATCGATCCAAGTTGTTGGAGAGGCGAACAAAAGAATAACTAGCCCATTGACCGAACCGATCCCAGTGAGGATAGGCTCCTTCCAAGCTAGACACCAGTTTGTGGTGTGCGATACGAGTCCGGTTTGTCTTTTGGGAAGAGATCTATTATGTAAATTGAATTGCACTATCTATTGCACACCTAGGGGAGTGGAGGTTCAGACGAAGGATGACAATGCCACCTTCAAAGTTGCCAATCAGCACTTGTGTATAGAAATGTACCCAGTGGTGACAGTGGAGGAACTTCCACTGGACTTGAGAGATTCTGTGTCCCAAGAAGTGTGGGACTTTACGGGAGAAGAGATCGGACTAATCAAGGGGGTCAAACCTGTGCAGATCCAGGTGAAACAATGCTGAATTCCCTAGAACGCCCCAGTACAATCTGTCGCCTGAAACGATCGCAGGGATTAGGCCTGTAATCGAGTCTATGATCAAGCAAGGCATCCTGAAGGAGATAAGAGGTAGCCCATGTAATTCACCCATCATGGGACTACAGAAACCGAGCGGGAAGTTCAGGATCGTGCAAGACCTGCGAAAGGTCAACACGATAGTTGTCCCCTGTTGTCCAGTGGTACCGAATCCATCAGTGATACTGTTTCAGATCCCATGTGAAGCCAAGTGGTTTACTGTCATTGATTTGTGTCAAGCATTCTTCTCGATACCGCTCCATGAGGAAAGCCAATTTCTTTTTGCTTTCCGGCTGGAAAATCGTGTGTTAACGTGGTGTCGTTTCCCTCAAGGGTATACAGAGAGTCCATCGATCTTTAATCAGATCTTGAAGAAGAATCTTGAGAGTCTCGTATTGCCACAGAACTCAGTTCTCGTGCAGTACATAGACGATCTGCTTATCGCTTCAGAAACGGAAGACGCTTGCAGGATAGACACGATAGCCCTATTGAATCATTTGGCAGAGAACGGTCACAAGGTGTCTCCGAACAAGCTGCAGTACTGTCTAAACGAGGTACAGTACTTGGGCCACAGATTAGAAAAAGGCAAGAGGAAGGTGTCACCAGATCGAATTGAGGCAATAATGAACATGGACGTGCCCACCACTCAGAGAGAAGTCAGGATGTTCTTGGGAATGGTCGGCTATTGCCGTCAGTGGATTCCCAATTTTTCCTTGAGAGCAAAGCCTTTACAGAGGCTCACGCACAAGGATGTGAGTGATCCGGTACCATGGGACGAGGAGTGCTTGGTGTCATTCCTAAGACTGAGAGACGATTTGTGCAGTGCACCAGCTTTGGGAATGCCTTATTACAACAAGGCTTTCTCACTGTTCTATTGCGAGAAGGAGGGTTGTGCATTAGCGGTCTTAGCTCAGAATCATGGAGGTGTCCGTAGACCAGTTGCCTACTTTTCAGCTACTCTAGATCCAGTAGCTTCTGCGTTGCCCGGATGTCTAAGATCCGTTGCTGCAACAGGTGTCAGCATTGAAAGATGTGAAAGCATTGTGATGGGTCATCCTTTGACAGTTTATGTGCCACACTAGGTTGAATTGTTGATGACCAGGACTAAGACTCAGCACCTAACGAATAACAGGTTAACGAGGTATGAGCAAGTCATACTTGCCGCAGAGAATGTGACTCTGAAAAGGTGCTCCGTCTTAAACCCTGCGACATTAATGCCCATACCGAATGCAGATGATGAAGATTGTGCGGACCATGATTGGCTTGACGTGACTGAACTGTGCACCAAACCGAGACCTGACATTGTCGATGAACCGCTGACTGACCCAGATGAAATTTTCTTTGTCGATGGTTCATGTCTAAGAGACAGTGTCGGCCAACTAAGAGCAGCATTTGCTGTATGTACCATTTCAGGAGTGGTTGAGGCCGCTTGCCTAGAAGGAGTACACTCCGCGCAGGTAGCTGAGATCATTGCCTTGACTCGTGCCTGTTTGGCCGCTGATCAAATTCGAATCACGATCTACACGGACAGCCAGTATGGGTTCGGTGTGGTTCATGACTTCGGACAGTTATGGTCCCAGAGGGGATTTTTGACATCATCTGGCTCACCCATTAGGAATGGAGAACATGTAAGACAACTGCTAGATGCATTGCAATATCCGAAGGAAATTGCAGTTGTCAAGTGCTCTGCGCATGGAAAGGGGGAGGATTTTGTGTCTTTGGGAAACAATTATGCGGACGAAGTCGCCCGCTTCTGTGCAGAACAAGGATGTATATTTACAGAGGGTTACACAGGAGAGAGCCAAGAAAGAACCGAGCTCAACATGATGTTGGCCATGGCAAACACTTGGGAGGAACTCAAGCGATTGCAGGATGAGGTGACAGATCAAGAACGGAATGGATGGGTCAAAGCAGGATGTGAAAGAGGGGATGTGGATGTTTGGGTTTCCAGTGATGGGAGAGCTGTACTGCCAGAAAATATGCTGAGCCCCATGGCGAGACTAATACATGGACCGGTACATCTTGGTAGAGATGCAATGATGCGTGTGTTTAGACAAACGTGGTACAACCCACGATTTCGTGTGATTGCTGAAGCAGTTTGTCAGAGGTTTGTTACGTGTCAACAGATGAATGCTGGAAAGAAAACTGTAGTCACCCTGAGTCACATTGGGAGGTCAGGAGGACCCTTCAATAGGATGCAGCTAGACTTTGTAGAAATGCCTAAGTGCAATGGGTTGAGGTACATTTTGGTGGTGGTGTGTGTATTCTCACGGTGGGTGGAGGCTTACCCAACACGCAGGTGTGACACCCTCACAGTAGCTAAGTTATTGTTGAGGGAACTCATCCCGAGGTTTGGTTTTCCGACCTCTTTGGAATCAGATAGAGGAACACATTTCCACAGTGAAATCATGAAGCTGCTTTGTGCGGCACTGAATGTGGATCAAAGATTGCATTGCAGTTATCGACCAGAGGCTTCTGGGATAGTGGAACAGGTTAATGGAACCTTGAAGGCAAGAATGGCAAAAATGTGTTCATCAACGTCTCTGAAGTGGCCTGACGCACTGCCACTTGTGCTGATGAGTATTCGCAGTGTCCCCGACAGGAGAACTGGGTTGTCCCCTCATGAGATCTTGATGGGAAGGGCAATGCGGTTGCCAGCAGTACCGGCCACAGCTTTGATAAACATCACTGATGACTTGATTCTCGATTACTGTAAAGGACTATCTGATGTGGTCCGTTCTGTGTCCCAGCAGGTACAAGCTGCAGCTGTTCCTCCTCGAGTGATCTGTGCCACGACCTGTGTCCAGGCGACTGGGTGCTTGTCCGAAAGCACGTGAGGAAGAGCTGTCTGGATGTTCGGTGGCGAGGCCCGTACCAGGTGATACTGGTAACGAACACAGCAAGCCGAACTGGGTGCATGCTTCCCATACCCGCAGAGTTTCAGCACCCTCGGAAGAAACAGCTCCTCTCGTAAATGAAAATCCAGCTGATGTGGCAGGGCCACATGAGAGGACAAGACAAGCTGTGAGGGCCGCTGACGCAGCTGGTTGTGCACCAGAGCAAGCTGAAGGGGGTTCCGACAACCAGAACCTCGACTGACTCGGATGACAGAGGTGGTGCAGTGGGTGGAGTGGAGTCAAATTCAGTAGAAGAAGGAAGTGGTGCACAGGGTATAGAAGGGGAAGGCGCAAGAACAACCAGAATTGAGGAGGCTTGGCCTGAGAGACAGAGGCGACTGAATCAGAGGTTGGCACCCGAAAGAGATCTTGCTCCAGTGTCTGAAACGTATGAATCAGAAGCAAGTGACGGAGAGCAAACTCAAGAGGGTCAGAGGAGGTCGAAAAGAACGAGAGTACCTTGCCAGAGATACGCTACTCCTGAGTGGACTTACGCAGTGACTGATGCAGGGGGTAGTGAGCACGGGGAGGCTGAGGTCCGTGCAGGTGGTCAGCAAGAGCCCGAGCGTGGTGCCAAGAGCCCGAGCGTGGTGCTGAAGGTGGTGCTGCTAATACCAGGGCTCGAAGTCGAAGGAATACTGACCCTCACGGTCCCGAATCCCCCGCTTCTGAGTAAAGTCCGAGAATTGGTTTTACATCGACTCGAATTTCCGTCCTTTGGATTTGAGCCGTCTTCACATGAAATGATAATTCTTCGCCTTGAACTTTTGTATCATGTTTTAGAAGCACTTGCAGATCTTATCGTGGATGAAATATAACCTGTTGTAAATAAAAAGTCTAAAGAAGAAGATAACCTAGATCCGAGTGGAAGAAGAACAAACTTAGGGACTTTCCACCGAAGAGGAACAAGAGCTTAGGGAAGTCTTTTTCTGGACTATGTAAATAAGACACTGTTGTTGAAAAGGGGATTTCCAGAGGTTTTCGAAGTCGTTCTCGAATTGGTTAAGCAAGTCACGTGCGGAGAAGACAGAGACTTTTTTTTTTTTGAGTGTTTGTTGCTGAAACTAAGAACTGTTGAGAACTTGAGAGATCATGGAGGCTGGAGATCCACATCGTAGATCCAAATTGATTGTAGGCACACTTATAGGGGGTGTGATAGTTTCTATAATCATAGTAGTTGTAGTCTCATATATAGTTCCACACGAGCTAGCAGTGGAGGAGGTGCCAGGGACTCCTACACCTACTACACCTAGCAAAAAGGAGGTAAACATAGGAGCTGACAAAGCTTTGCTAATAGAAGAAAGTCGTAGATTGCATGTAGATTTGTCTAGAAGTGATTTTAAGCTTAATGCATACGCCAAGCTGCTGTACGAGTATGTAGATGCGATGGATGCGAAAGATTGCTATGTGTGTATGCAGTTGCCTGCTTCAGTGGATGAGGGTATCAGATATCACCATCTTCCACTGACGTATGGGATTTCATGTAGTCTGTTGCTTAGTATATTTTATGAAAGAGATCAGTTTGAGTATTTCTTTTCCAATTACGATGCAGTGCTTCCTGAAGTTCCAGCTTACAAACATTTGAATAAATATGACTATTATAAGTCAGAAGATAGGCTTAGGAAGTATTTCATACCGTCTTTGGAATTAGATACAGCATATGCTCACCGACATAACTTGACGTGCTCATTCTCAACCGTAGAAAAGAAGTTTGTAGATCAGGTGGAAGATAGATATAGAAAATTAACACAGACTCGAGCCACAGGAGGTAGTCCAGTAGATTGGACCGAGGAGGAAAGATTGCACCGAACAAAAGGAAGTTATGGTCCTATAGCATTGGACAAGGAGCAGAGGGGAAAGTTGTGCGTGAGACGTTATCAGACCTACTATGAAAAGGTCCCGGTAGGACAGAGTACGTGTGATCATATTTTCACCATGGAAGAGTCAGCGAAGAATTTTCTGCAAGGCCCTGTACAAGTGATACCTACGGTGTATTTTGTGTGTGGGAGGAATGCTTATGTGAGATTGCCTGCGAACTGGTATGGCACGTGTTACTTGGGAATAATATTTCCAAAGATTTACCATGCAGAGGATTTGGAACTTTTGGAAGGTGGAAAGCATTCAACAGTGAGGAGAGGCGCGAGTGCAGGAGTTGTAGTGGGAGATATCTTTGGAGCAATGATTCCAATTTGGGAGTGGTCTTGAATGATGTGAAGATCAGGAGATTGGCAACTGTGATAAGATGAGCTATCAATGAATATAGCAAAGTCGCTGGTACTTGTGGAGGGAGAGATGTTGTCGATAAGGACAATGGTTTTGCAGAATCGCCTTGCTTTGGATGTCCTATTGGCAAAAGAGGGCGGAGTCTGTAAATTGTTGAAGGTCCAAGAGTGCTGTACTTATATACCAGACCACAGAAAGGCTCTGGAGAAATATGTAAGTATCATCACTATGATTCACACGAAAATAGCAGACTTGACTGAAGAGGGAGTTTGGGAGAAGGTTGGCAAAGGATTCGGTCAAGTGGGGAGCTGGTTTGCGAATTTGGGAAAGGGATTCCTTGGCTATGTTCTGAGACCTCTCATTATTGTGGTGGTTTGTCTGTGGGGTCTGATCAAAGCATACAAGTGATATCGAGCAGGCAGAGCTGAGAGGGCCTTGAGAGAAAATGAGACGAGAATGGCTAGACTGCAGGACAGTCATTATCGAAATCTTAAGAGTTTGGAGAGATTCCGACAAGGGAGAATGGCAACGAGTTCTGTTTAGGTCGGTTCTTTCTCCAAGGGAGTGAAAAGGTGTGATGACAGGAGTCATCAAAGGGGGTAACTGATAGAGCGCCATGCTCTCGTAAAATTTGTAGGGGTGCATCATAATCACCGTTAGTTCGCATCCGTATATATTCAGACATATGTAAATGAGTGGCTAGTAAAATGTAATACGAATTTCATTATTAGAATGATTAAGAGAGTAGTTGTGTTATTTTAATCATGCAAATGTAATACAGTATTGAAATGAGTTTGACATAATGCATAGATAGATTAGGTTACGTGCAGTTGAGATGCAGTAATTAACGTGTATGATATTAAAGTGCACGTGTAGTTTATGCTTTGCCTATGAAATGTACGAGCCTATGCTTAAAGAAGTAATTAAGAATTGTGTGTTTAAATTGTGTAAGGCCTGACTGCATACGTAAAGGGAAGGCCTGACTTGTTCTTATGTTAGCTTATTTTGTAGGTAGAGAAGGTTCTCTTGGAAAGGCTCTCCGGGTAAAGTTGGTAGATTCGTGTGGAGGGAAGGAAAGTCTGTTGAAACGTATCTTCTGTTGCAGGTGCAAGGACATATGCCTCGTTAGCGAAAGACTGGCTCTTTGTTTCACGAGTTAGGGTGGTGGGAGGCATTGAGATGGGAGTACACTGGAATGCAGGGATGATACTTTCAGCAGAGAAGGTGCCTGGGACTCAAGGTCATCGTAACCGTCCTGGATGAAGTAAGAGTTTCGATGGAAAAGTACGAGAAGGAAGACCTGGCCGAAGAGGCGTGACAAGGGCGTGTTCAATTGTATTTGAGTTTTGTATTAGGGACAGTGCCCCGAGGGTGGAAGGAGGAGAAGAGGTAGAGGAGACCAGAGGGGAAGGCAGAGAGAGATTCTAGGAAGGAGCATCTTAGAACGAGCTCGAAATGCTATGTGAGTGCACTTCTTAGGAAGTCTTCACAGCTGACACCTTTTCTTTACTCTTGCCTGGGAAGATCGTTAAGTAGGTATGCCACCTTAGTGATAGAGTAGGGACAGCTAATGGTTTTATGCTTATTTAGGTAAATGAAGAATAATATAGAGATCGGAGCAGTTATCGCTTGTCTAATACTTCTGGAGCTAACGATTCTTCTTATCCTGAGTCGGATGAGACTCCTGCGTAGGCTGCTATTTGTATTAGTGCCCATCTATTTCTTTAACCTCGTGTTGAGGTGTTTGCACGTGCAGTTATTCTTGGCTGTAATAAACCCACAAAATTGAATTCGGAGTCAGTGGTCTTTTAAGGTAAACTGGATTCTAAATTGTCGCATGACTGAACAGAATTTTCTTCCCTTCACACTATTCAGCAGGTAAAAAGATCCTGGCGACCTGAGGATTCTTAGAGGCGATAAGAATCAGCGTTATCAACATGCAATGCACGATTAGCAGGTGAATAAATACCCTTTCTGTGTAGATTACTACCCTGATCTGACCCATTTTGGCAGGTTTGACCAACATATATTGAGAGTTAAGACAAATGCACCACTTAATCATAAATATTTGTTAAAAATGTCTCGGCAATTAACAGTTCAGACAGAAATGTATAACATTAGGACTTTTTTCCCAGTGTATAGGATAAAACATGGATTGGGGGGGAATTACAAAAGACAATGTGTTTAAATAAACCATAGTATGCAAGCAAGAACAGCAAAGACAAATACAATACTATTGAAATTGTAGTTGCATAATGAGCAAATAACTCCTCACTCGAGAAATACACAAAATTGACATATATAAACCATTAGGTCATTCCGTGGGAATTTTAGCCTCCATTTCACACTGAGCAAGAGCTAATTAAAGCCCAAAATGCATTGGGGAGACAGGTGCCAATGGACTAAGTACAAGACTGAGTGAGGTAAGCAAATGTATTAAGGCATCCATGGACAAAAGACAGACAATATTGATGCATGCTTTTTTAACAGTGGTTTGATGCACAATAAAAATATAAATTTTGTACAAAAATAAAAAACCAAAGGAGTTGATGATTATAAGATATGAAGATTTGCAAAATGAACTGCAGTACTTTCGAGTATGGTTCTATGCTGTGTAAACAAGGGAGATACAAACCAAACAATGGGGAATGGATACACCAGTTATAATTAGGGTTTTGTGACCAGTAATCAGTATCCACGGAGAGGGCATCCAGAGTAAAAAATGCACTATATCACTCGCACAGCGCTATGGGGATGTAACATCATCCATGACCTGAATAGCATGGAACAGACACAGGATGAAACGCACAAGATACTTACCTTCGGTAACGATATATCTGTAAGAAACATTAGTAGTGATAGATTCCTTACCTTAGAATATCCCCAGGCGTCAGACTGGATCCGGAAAGTTTTCGTCAGCAGTACCCCTGCGCGTCGGTAGGGGTGTCGTGCGGCTCCGCGTCCGTCGTTGGCGTCGTGGTCGCCGAGATGACGTCGCGGGCGCTACTTGGACGCCGCCCACGAGCGCGGATGTCAGTTCTGTACACGACTTTCCGCGTCAGGAACGCAGAGCCATGCAAGATACTGACCACTGGTGCATTGAAACTAGGGCCCTGAAAGGGATAACCTTAACCCTAGAAATCAGTTCGCAGAACGGGGAGGATGGGTGGGGCAGTAAGGAATCTATCACTACTAATGTTTCTTACAGATATACCTGATATTACCGAAGGTAAGTAACTTGTGCATCTGAAAGAAACACAGTGATAGATTCCTTACCTTAGAATAGATACCCCAGCAATACCAACCCCGGTGGTGGGTCTGCGAACTAAGATCACACCAGAAAGTCACGGAGAACAGAACGGCCAAAGAAGCCGTCTCTCCGGACTTGGCTGTCTAGGCAATAATGCTTGGTAAACGTGTGCAGCGAGGCCCACGTGGCTGCCTGACAGATGTCTTGCAGGGGGACATCACGTTCCAATACAGTAGTGGCTGCAGTAGCTCTGGTGGAGTGAGCACGCAGCCCCACCTGAGGTTCTTTTTTAGCCAAAGAGTAACAGGCTTTGATACATAAGACAACCCAGCGGGAGATGGTTCTCTTATGGACCGCCCGATCTTTCTTGGTGCCAACGTAGCCAACAAAAAGCTGGTCATCCACCCGGAACTGCTGTGTGCGGTTGAGATAAAATGCAGAGCACACGTTTTGGGTCCAGACGGTGGAGCCTCTCTTCCTCTCTGGAAGGATGCGGAGGCGGAAAGAAGGTGGGCAAGGTAATAGTCTGCCCAATGTGAAAGGCCGTAACCACTTTTGGCAGAAAGGAAGGACGGGGCCTGAGCACAACCTTGTCCGGATGGACCGAAAGGAAAGGAGGCTTGCAGGAAAGAGCCTGGAGCTCACTCACTCGCCTGGCGGAAGTGATGGCCACCAGGAAGGCAGTCTTCAATGTCAAGAGACGAAGAGGACAGTTGTGAAGTGGCTCAAAGAGAGCGCACATCAAGTACGTAAGAACCAGATTCAAGTCCCACTGAGGCATCACGAAAGGAATAGGAGGAAAAAGGTGAGTAATGCCTTTGAGAAACCTATTTACAACAGGGGACTTGAAAAGAGAGGGCTGATCAGGGAGCCTGAGAAAGGCCGAAATAGCAGAAAGGTAGCCCTTGATAGTGCCCAGAGCAGATCCCTGCTGGGCCAACGAAAGAAGGAACAGGAGGACCTCAGAAAGAGGGGCAGAAAGGGGATCCACAGCCTTTGCTGTGCACCATGCCACAAATTTGTTCCACCTGCAGGCGTATACCACTTTAGTAGAGGGACGCCTGGCTGCCAGAATGACGTCACAAACTTCAGGAGGCAAGTCGAAGGGAATCAACTGCCGCCGCTCAATCTCCACGCAAAGAGGTGGAGGCTGGACAGGTTCGGGTGGAGGACCGTCCCCTGCTGCTGCGACAGAAGATCCTCCCGAAGAGGCAGCCTGATCTGGAGGATCGATGCTCATACTGAGTAGCTTGGGATACCATACTCTTCGAGCCCAGTCCGGAGCCACAAGGATGACTTGGGCCCGGTCGCGCCTGATCTTCTTCAGCACTCTGGGCAGAAGTGGTATAGGCGGAAAGGCGTACAACAGACCGCAACTCCACTCGCGACGAAAAGCGTCGCCGAGCGAGTGCCGCCTTGGAAATTCCAACGCGCAGAACTGATGACATTGCGCGTTCTCTTCGGTGGCGAATAGATCTAACCAAGGCTCTCCCCACTGCTGAAAGAGACCTTGCGCCACCTCCGAGTGAAGACGCCATTCGTGATCGAGCATGCACCTGCGGCTGAGTTCGTCCGCCGTGGCATTCAGAGAACCTGCCAGGTGTTGAACCATCAGAGACATGCCCTGATGTTCCAGCCATGTCCAGAGACGCAGAGCCTCCTGACAGAGGGTCCACAACCCCACCCGCCTTGTTTGTTGCAGTACCACATGGCGGTGGTGTTGTCTGTGAACACCTGCACTACTCTCCCCTTGACAGAGGGAAGGAATGCCTTCAGTGCAAGCCTGATCGCCCGCAGCTCCAAAAGGTTGATATGGAGCTGGGACTCCGCCGGAGACCAGAGGCCTCTGATCTCCGCCTCTCCCATGTGGCCGCCCCATCCCAGGAGGGACGCATCCGTCACCACTGTGAACTCCGGTTGGGGAAGGGAGAGGGATCTGCCGTCGACCCAATGCCGGTTCGTGAGCCACCACTGCAATTGTTGTGCAGTGCCCTCCGAGATCTGGACGTGATCGGACAGGTTTCCCTGATGCTGCGCCCACTGGAACTTCAGGTCGCACTGCAGAGCCAGCATATGCCACCTGGCATGATTGACCTGCAGGATGCAGGAGGCCATGAGGCCCAGCAGCCTCAGAGTCACTCTGACCGAAACCCAGGACAAGGGCTGAAAGATGGGAATCAGAGCCCGAATGAGGATGTCCCGGACTCGCTGTTCGGGAGGATAGACCCGAAACTGCGCCGTGTCCAGAACCGCTCCGATAAAGAGGAGCTTCTGGGAGGGAATCAGGTGCGACTTCGGCACATTGATGGAGAACCCCAGCAAGTGCAGGAGGTCGGCCGTAGTCTGGAGGTGGGAGACGACTGTCTGGCGGCGAGCCCGCCTTCAACAACCAGTCGTCGAGATAGGGGAAGACTGAGACCCCTGATCTGCGCAGATGAGCTGCGACCACCGCCATCACCTTGGTGAACACCCGAGGGCGCTGGTAAGGCCAAAGGGGAGCACGGTAAACTGAAAGTGCTCGTGGCCTACCGTGAACCGCAGGTAATGCCGGTGGGCTGGCAGGACGGGGATGTGGAAATAGGCGTCCTGCAAGTCTAGCGCTACCATCCAGTCTTGTGGGTCGAGAGCAGACAATACCTGAGCTAGAGGGAGCAGCTTGAACTTCTCTTTGCGGAGGAAGCGATTGACGTTCCGGAGGTCCAAGATAGGTCGCAGGCCTTTGTCCTTCTTGGGCACCACAAAGTAGTGGGAATAACAACCACGACCTGCTTCGTGCGTCGGAACGTGCTCGATGGCCCCCTTGGCCAAGAGGGCCGCAACTTCCTGCTGAAGAAGCACCAAGTGATCCCCCGACATGCGGTGGTATTGAGGTGGCATGGCTGGGGGGTAGTCTCGAAGGGGAGGGAGTAGCCCCTCCGGACTATCTCTAAAACCCACCTGTCCGAAGTGATGGTGCGCCAGTGGGGGAGGTGATGGCGGAGCCTGCTGCCCACTGGCGTTTGATGGGCCTGAAAGTTCGGACTAGGAAGGTTTGGAGGCAGTGGTCGGGATGGTGGTGACTGACCCGTCCGCTGGCCCTTTGTCCGCGGCCCTTTGTCCGCTGGCCCTTTGTCCGCCACGGCGGAACCCGCGTCCGCGCTGGGATGACTGCTGCGCCGGCCTGTGGCTCTGTTGCGAACGCTGCGGGCGCCCCTTCCTGTGCCACGAAAGGAGCGGAAGGCGGAGGTGGGCGGACTGCCGAGAGTCCCAAGGACTTGGCCGTAGCCCGTGAGTCCTTAAACCTCTCCAACACGCTGTCCGCTTTGTCGCCGAAGATGCGACGGCCATCAAAGGGCATGTCTATAAGGGTGTTTTGGACATCCCCTGAAAATCCAGTGGTTCTCAACCAGGCGTGACGGCGAACCGCCACCGTCGTTGCAATGGATCTGCCCAGTGAGTCGGCGGTGTCTAGACCACAACGGATCATGAACTTCGCTGAGTCTCTCCCCTCTGCAACAGCCTGGGCGAGAGCAGGCCGGGCCTCCTCCGGACACTGGGGCAGCACGTTCGCCACCGTATCCCACAGACAGTGGGAATAACGGCCCAAGAGGCATGCGGTGTTCACGGACCGCAGCGCAGAGCTGGTGGAAGAGAAAATCTTCTTCCCAAACTGATCCAGCTTCTTGGATTCCCTATCCGGTGGGGCGGAAGGGAAGGCGGTTGGGGAAGCAGAGGCTTGGACAACCAAGCTCTCGGGAGTGGGGTGTTGGGAGAGGAAAATGGGGTCACCCGGAGCCGGGCGATGGCGTCGGGCCACGTTCCTATCCACAGGAGCCCCTGTGGGGGGCCTGGACCAAGTGCCCAAAAGAACGTCCGAAAGGGCTTCATTAAAGGGCAGCAGCGGCTCCCGCAGAAGTAGCTGCTGGCTGAAGCACCTCTGTTAGGAGGTTAGTCCTGACGGCCACAGTAGGGAGGTGTAGGGCCTCCGCCGCCCTACGCAACACCACTGCGTAACTGGCTCCCTCCTCCGTAGCCACAGTAGGAGGAGACAGCATGCCAAGGTCTGGTGAGGTATCCAGACCACTGGCGTCCCCCAATTCCTCAGCCCAGTCCTGTTCAGACTCGCAGGCTGCAGCGAGAGGGTCGTCCGACCCCTCCCAGTCCTCCCCTTGCTCCTCAGGCTGTTCAACAGGCCTAAAGCACAAGTTACTAACTTGTGTAACGATATATCTGTAAGAGACAGTAGTTAGTGACAGATTCCTTACCTTAGAATATCCCCAGGCGTCAGGCTGGATCCGGAAAGTTTTTTGCGTAGCAGTACCCTTGCGCGTCGGTAGGCGGCGTCGTGCGGCTCCGCGTCCGTCGTCGGCGTCGTGATCGCCGGGATGACGTCGCGGGCAGTACTTAGACGCCGCCCCTGCGCGCTGACGTCAGTTCTGTACACGACTTTCCGCGCCAGGAACGCAGAGCCATGCAAGAAGCTGACATAGGTGTCTGAAAAATACTAGGGCCCTGAAAGGGATGTCCTTAACCCTAGAAATCAGTTCGCAGAACGGGGAGGATGGGTGGGCGGTAGGAATCTGTCACTAACTACTGTCTCTTACAGATATATCGTTACACAAGTTAGTAACTTGTGCATCTGAAAGAGACACGTTAGTGACAGATTCCTTACCTTAGAATAGATACCCCAGCAATACCAACCCCGGTGGTGGGTCTGCGAACAAAGATCGGACAAGGAAGTCCTGGAGGACAGAACGTCCAAAGAAGCCGTCCCTCCGGACCTGACTGTCAAGGCAGTAATGCTTTGTAAACGTGTGCAGCGAGGCCCACGTAGCTGCCTGACAAATAACCGGCAGCGGAACACCGCGGCCCAAGGCCGTGGTAGCAGCCGTTGTCCCTGGTGGAATGGGCACGCAGCCCAACAGGAGGCTCCTTCTTAGCCAAAGAATAGCAGGTCTTGATGCACAAGGTAACCCAGCAGGAGATGGTCCGTCTTGTGCACCGCCCGACCTTTTTGACGCCCACGTAGCCAACAAAGAGCTGGTCATCCACCCGGAAGTGTTTTGTGCGGTCAATATAGAAGGAAAGCGCACGTTTTGGGTCCAGACGGTGGAGCCTCTCTTCCTCTCTGGAAGGATGCGGAGGCGGAAAGAAGGTGGGTAAAGTGATGGTCTGCCCAATATGGAAAGCAGTAACCACCTTTGGCAAGAAGGACGGACGCGTCCGAAGAACAACCTTGTCTGGATGGACAGACAGAAAGGGAGGTTTGCAAGATAGAGCCTGGAGCTCACTCACCCGCCGAGCGGAGGTGATGGCCACCAGAAAGGCTGTCTTCAGAGTCAGAAGACGAAGAGGACAGTTATGTAGAGGCTCAAAGGGAGCGCTCATTAAAAAGGTAAGAACCAAGTTCAAGTCCCACTGAGGCATCACAAACGGAACAGGAGGAAAGAGGTGAGTAATGCCTTTTAAGAACCTGTTAACAACAGGGGACTTGAAAAGGGAGGGCTGATCAGGGAGCCTGAGGAAGGCCGAGATAGCACAAAGATAACCCTTGATGGTACCCAGGGCAGAACCCTGTTGGGCCAGAGAAAGAAGGAACAGAAGGACCTCAGAAAGAGGGGCAGAAAGGGGATTCACAGCCTTTGCTGTGCACCATGCCACAAATTTGTTCCACCTGCAGGCGTATACCACCTTAGTGGAGGGACGCCTGGCTGCCAGAATCACATCACAAACTTCGGGAGGCAAGTCGAAAGGAATCAACTGCCGCCGCTCAATCTCCACGCAAGCAGGTGTAGACTGGACAGGTTCGGGTGAAGGACCGTCCCCTGCTGCTGCGACAGAAGATCCTCCCGAAGAGGCAGACGGATCGGGGGATCTACGCTCATATTGAGTAGCTCGGGATACCAAACTCTTCGAGCCCAGTCCGGAGCCACAAGAATGACTTGGGCCCGGTCGTGCCGAATCTTCTTCAACACTCTGGGTAGAAGTGGTATAGGCGGAAAGGCGTACAACAGACCGCAACTCCACTCGTGACGAAAAGCGTCTCCGAGCGAGTGCCGCCTTGGAAATTCCAACGCGCAGAACTGATGACATTGCGCGTTCTCTGCGGTGGCGAAAAGATCTAACCAAGGCTCTCCCCATTGTAGAAAGAGTCCTTGCGCCACTTCCGAGTGAAGACGCCATTCGTGATCCATCATGCACCTGCGGCTGAGTTCGTCCGCCCTGGCGTTCAGGGAACCTGCCAGGTGTTGAACCATCAGGAACATGCCCTGATGTTCCAGCCATGTCCAGAGGCGCAGAGCCTCCTGACAAAGGGTCCAAGACCCCACCCCGACCTGTTTGTTGCAGTACCAAATGGCGGTGGTGTTGTCTGTGAACACCTGCACTACCTTCCCTTTGACAGAGGGAAGGAATGCCTTGAGTGCAAGTCGGATCGCCCGGAGCTCCAGAAGGTTGATATGGAGCCGGGACTCCGCCGGAGACCAGAGGCCTCTGATCTCCGCCTCTCCCATGTGACCGCCCCATCCCAGAAGGGACGCGTCCGTCACAACTGTGTGCTCTGGCTGGGGAAGGGAGAGGGATCTGCCCATGACCCATTGCCGGTTCGAGAGCCACCACTGCAACTGTCTGTGAAGTCCCCTCCGAGATCTGGACGTGATCGGACAGGTTGCCCTGGTGCTGCGCCCACTGGAACTTCAGGTCCCACTGCAGAGCCCGCATATGCCATCTGGCATGATTGACCAGCAGGATGCAGGAGGCCATGAGGCCCAGCAGCCTCAGGGTCATCCGTACCGAAACCCAGGATAAAGGCTGAAAGATCGGAATCATAGCCTGAATATCCCGGACTCGCCGTTCGGGAGGATAGGCCCGAAACTGCGTCGTGTCCAGAACCGCTCCGATGAAAAGGAGCTGTGGAGAAGGAATCAGATGCGACTTCGGCACATTGATGGAGAACCCCAGCGAGTGCAGGAGTTCGGCCGTAGTCTGGAGGTGGGAGACGACTGCCTGGGACGAGCCCGCCTTCAGCAGCCAGTCGTCGAGGTAGGGGAAGACTGAAACCCCTGCCCGGCGCAGATGAGCTGCGACCACCGCCATCACTTTCGTGAACACCCGAGGGGCACTGGTAAGGCCAAAGGGGAGCACCGTGAACCGAAGGTAACGCCGGTGGGCCGGCAGGACGGGGATGTGGAAATAGGCGTCCTGCAAGTCCAACGCTACCAACCAGTCTCCAGGGTCGAGGGCAGTCAAGACCTGAGCTAGGGTGAGCATCTTGAACTTCTCCTTCCGGAGGAAGCGATTGACGTTCCGGAGGTCCAAGATAGGACGCATGTCCTCCTTGTCCTTTTTGGGCACCAGAAAGTAGTGGGAGTAGCAACCACGTCCTACTTCTGGGGTCGGAACACGCTCGATGGCCCTCTTGGCCAAGAGGGCCGCGACTTCCTTCTGTAGAAGCACCAAGTGATCCCCTGACATGCGGTGGAATTGAGGTGGCATGGCTGGGGGTGGTCTCGAAGGGGAGGGAGTAGCCCCTTCGGACAATGTCCAAGACCCACCTGTCCGAGGTGATGGGACGCCAGTGGTGAAGGTGATGGCGGACCCTGCCCTCTACTGGCGTGCTGTGCACCTGAAAGGAGGGACTAGGAGGGCTTGGAGGCCGCGGACGGGTTGGAGGTGGTGGCCTGACCCGCACGCTGGTTGCCCAATCCGCCACGGCGGAATCCACGCCCTCGGCCACGCGAAGACGCCTGCTGCGCGGGCCGGTGGCTGGGCTGCTGACGTGAATGGGCGCCCCTTCCGTGGCCACGATAGGGGCGAGAAGCAGAAGTCTAGCGGAGGGCGTGTAGCAGAAAGGCCCAGGGACTTGGCAGTAGCCTGTGAGTCCTTAAAGCGCTCCAAAGCATGGTCTGCTTTGGACCCAAAAAGACCGACTCCATCAAAGGGCATGTCCATGAGAGTATTCTGGACATCACCCTGAAAAACCAGTGGTTCTCAGCCAGGCGTGGCGTCGTGAGCGCCACCGTCGTTGCAATAGACCTGCCCAGCGAGTCGGCGGTGTCAAGGCCACAACGTATCGTGTATTTAGCCGCATCCCTTCCTTCCGCAATGGCGCGGGAAAGCAGTGTCTGGACCTCCTCAGAACACTGGGGCAAAACAGTCCGCCACCGAATCCCACAGGGAGTGGGTATATCGGCCCAAAGACAAGCGGTGTTAACGGACCGCAAGCCAGCACTGGAGGAAGAAAAACCCTTCTTCCCAAACTGATCCAGGCGTTTGGATTCCCTATCCGGAGGAGCGGTAGGGAAGGCGGTTTGGGAAGCGGAGGCTTGGACAACCAAGCTCTCAGGAGTGGGGTGGACAGAGAGAAACAAGGGGTCGCCCGGAGCTGGGCGATGGCGTCGTGACACGTTCCGATCCACAGGAGCCCCTGTGTTGGGCTTGGACCAGGCGCCCAAAAGAACGTCAGTGAGGGCGTCGTTGAACGGCAGCACAGTCTCCGCAGAGGAGGCTGCCGGCTGAAGCACCTCTGTCAAGATGATTAGGCTTGACCGTCAAAGTAGGGAGTTGGAGACGTAAGGCCCCAGCTGCCCTACGCAACACCGTACCAAAATTGGCTCCCTCCTCCGTAGCCACGGGAGGAGACAGCATGCCAGTGTCAGGGGAAGTATCCAGACCACTGGCCTCCCCTAGACTCCTCTGTCCAGTCCTGATCGTACTGACACTGTCGTGTCAGAGGGTCATCAGACCCCTCCCAGTCCAACTGGTCCTCCTCTGGTTCAAAATAAGGAGGAGGAGGGACAGTTGGGACCCAAGGTCCCATCGGCGCCGGAGCCGGCGTCGAGCGACGCCGGTCCGGATCCATGTCCGGAGCCGGAAGGAACAGGGGGACGACGCCGCACGGAGCCCAGGGCGGCGCCGAGAACGGCACCGGAGACATCGGCGCCGGCGGAGGTGTCGGTCAGGTCGACCGGCGTCGATGGGGGTTGCGGTACCGGAGCCGGGATCGAGGCCGGGGCCGAAGCCGGAGCCGGGATCGAGGCTGGAGGCACGGGCGACGCCGGGACCGGAGCCGTCGGCGACGCCGGAGCAACCCCATCAGGGCCCGCGGGGCCCGAAGGCGCACCGGAGGGGCCTGAAGGCCCGAAGAGGCGGGCCATGGCCGACAGGAATTTCTGCACTTTGGCCGGATCCGCCCCCGAACCCGGGAAGGGCGGGTATGGCGGGGGCGACTCCACAGGCATGTCCGGGGCCGCGGGCGGGACGGTGCCGGGAGGGGCCTCAGCCGAGTCGCGAGACCGGCGAGGCGAAGTCCTAGAGCGATGATGCTTCTTGGACTTCTTGTGTTTCGACTTACCGGACGAAGAAGACTTGGATCGCCGACGACCGGTGTGGACTCCGCGATCGACCCCTGGACCTCTCACGCGACCGGGGCTTCGTGCGGAGCCGAATGCCGGGCCTCGAGGAGCTTTCGAGACCGCTCTCGCAAAGCTTTCGGGTGGAGGGCCTGGCAGTCGGAACAAGACTCCGTGTCGTGGTCTTCGCCCGAGGCAGAAGAGACACTCCCAGATGCGGGTCGGTGACGGACATCATCCGCGCACAGGCGCCGCAATCGCTTGAAGCCGGGCATCCCTAACGACACCTTGAAATCGATGAAAGAAACAGTGAAAAATTCACCAAAAAGTATGGTCAAAAAATGACCAGGGCACTGCTGTTCCCGGATCTGCGCTTGCTGGCGCGGAAAAAGAAGAACTGACGTCAGCGCGCAGGGGCGGCGTCTAAGTACTGCCCGCAACGTCATCCCGGCGATCACGACGCCGACGACGGACGCGGAGCCGCACGACGCCGCCTACCGACGCGCAAGGGTACTGCTACGCAAAAACTTTCCGGATCCAGCCTGACGCCTGGGGATATTCTAAGGTAAGGAATCTGTCACTAACGTGTCTCTTTCAGATATAAGGAGTAGGGACATGGGGATAGAAATCCCCAAACGGCGTCGAGAACGGCATCGATCGACGCCGGACCGACGCCGCGTCCACTTCGGGGCTGAATCTGAGGTCGACGTCGTCCAGAGGAGCGGGCGGCGTCAGGATCGGTGCCGGTGGAGTCGACGTCGGTGGAGACGTAACAAGGTCAACCGGCGTCGACCGGGATCCAGGCCTGGATCCAAGGGTGTCCTGCGGCGCTGGGGCCGGAGCCGACAGCGACGCCGGGGCCGGAGCCGCCGGCGAGGAAACGCGAGGACACCCATGCGGGACCGCGGGGCCCGAAGGCGCACCGGCAGGACCCGGCGGCCCAAAGAGGCGAGCCATGGCCGACAGGATGTCCTGTATCTGGGCCGGAGTCGCCGACGACCCCGGGAAGGGCGGGTAGTCGGGCGGCGACTCCATGGACTCCGCCGGAGCCGCGGGGTGGCACCACCCGTACCCTCAGCCGCGTCACGCGACCGGCGAGGGGAAGTCTGAGAACTATGACGTTTCTTCGACTTCTTGTGCTTCGCCTTACCTGACCCAGAGTGCGAAGACTTCGATCCCGCCGATCGCCGATGGGGACTCCGCGCACGGTCCCTCGACCTCCCTCTGGACCGGGACCTCTCACGGCGCAGAGCCGACTGCCGGGCTTCAAGCAGCTTTCGGGACCGGTCCCGCAAAGACTTCGGCGCCATGGACCGGCAGTCGGGGCACGACTTGGGGTCGCGGTCGCGCCCCAGGCAGAAGAGACACACGCGGTGCGGGTCCGTCACCGACATCATCAGATGACAGTCCTCGCTGGACTTAAACCCGGGCATCCCTAACTGCACCAGGAGTCGAATCGAGCTCGAAAAGGGTGAGAAAAAGATCTAAAAAAACTTAGTCAAAAAAGACTAGGGGTCTCTCCGGATCTGCGCTTGCTGGCGCGGAAAAAGAAATTACCGACGTCAGCGCGCGTGGGCGGCGTCCAAGTAGCGCCCGCGACGTCATCTCGGCGACCACGACGCCAACGACAGACGCGGAGCCGCACGACGCCCCTACCGACGCGCAGGGGTACTGCCGACGAAAACTTTCCGGATCCAGTCTGACGCCTGGGGATATTCTAAGGGAAGGAATCTATCACTATGCGTTTCTTTCAGATAGTGCACTTTATATCATCTGGCAAGGCAGGCCTCAGACTGGGTTCTGGACAGCGTTGTCTGGCAATCATATCAACGTCTTCAAATTTGTTAGGGAACAGTGTCAGAACGTTCAGGCAACAACTGTTGAGGCAACAAAGTCTGAATTATAGTGCAGGCCTCGAAAAATCAGAAACGTTACCAGATCCGCAGGTGCAATGACCTGAATAATCACCTCAACCTAAATGTAATGTGCTTGACCCCATAAACCGGTCTCAAATAGTGTGATCCTAAGCAAATATTTTATTTCACAGTCACCCTGTTCATCATTATCACATAAGGGAGCACTTTCAAATATGTGAGTTCAGTAGATGTTTGCTATACAAAAAACTCTTTTGTTTGGTTTAATACACTAAACTTTTGCTCCATGCATAATAAAAATCTAGGCCACATATTTAGGGTACACATGACCCCTGACTTGCCTCCAAGTTCACTAATAGTATTGTCATCAGGGCGGGTGCAAGAACGTTTCTCGGTTCATATTTAAAAACTCTCACTTTTAATAAATATATTACTAACTCATGATGTGGTAATGGTTTGTCATTTACAGGCAGACAAGCTCCATTGAAATGTTTACAAACATTCCCACTGACACACAGTTTTACTGATAAAACTTGATAACATACGAACAGAAATGTGTAGAAACTGGGTTGCAGCAAATATTTATTATTGGCACATCACCAAGTAAACTATTCTGTTTTGATCCTATTAAAATCTTAATTTCCATCCCACTTCAGAATTTTAAAAAAAGTGTCTTTCTAACTACTGAAATGTATTTATACAGTTCATTAACAAGCTATTTAAATTGTGTGCCCAGCACGATTGTCAGACAGTTCACTTTACAAAATGTTCTAACTTTGTAGTCAGAGAAAGAAACGTAAACACCAATCTCCAGGATAAAGTAAGCAGCAATATGTAAGAAGACTTAAGCTGACATTTGGCCTCTGACTCTGAACGCAAAGCAAATGCAACAAAATAAAAACAAGATTTAAAGTTATCTTTATTACTAATTCACTTTCTGCATGAACAGAACATGTGTTCTTTGCCAGCTTGAGTGTTCTTGCCAGACCGGGCTAGTAGGCTCTAAAAATAGCCCACCCTGATAAAAGCTGACTCGCCACAGGAGTGGGTGAGTAGATTTCTCGAGGCCTGTAGTGCTAAACATGTGCAGGTAGTAGCAGCCATCATGATGCATGCAAGTTACCCTCAGCCTTCCTACCACTCAGGAAATCACTTTTACTGCATCACCGACTCCATGATAGGTTGTTCTCCACACAGCAGGTGAAAGGCTGTACGAAGTGTAAACCAAAGATATGGTGCATTATTGCACTGAATAGTGTGAGGAATTGTATGTTAGAGATCTACATCATAGCATATGTATCCGGGGAGGAGGATTGGTGCACATGAATCTACAGCACTACATGCTACATCAAATGCCTACAGGTTAACTAACATTTTCCACTTGTAGCAGTGTGGCTGTAGATACACATGCTTGCCACAGACTAAATAGCAGTACCCTCTCAGTTGGGGTGGGTATCATGTGGATGACACAGATGTATGAAATAATGTACTTAGTATTGCCTGACCAACTAAAGCTTTTTGGCAGCCACAGAATGGGTGGGGTGTAGACCATGTAGCTGCTTTACAGATGTCAGTTATGAGAATGTCGCCTAAGAAGGTAAAGGTGGCCCCATTTTTATGTGTAGAGTGGGCTCTAAGAGGAGCATGAAGTATTCTGGGCTTCAGATAGCAACTCTGGATACATTTGACAATTTATCTGGCAATGCCAGCCTTTCAGATGGCTTAGTAAATGAAATGAATAGTTGGTCTGATTTGCAGAATGATTTGGTTCTATCTATGTAATACATAAGGGAACTTTGAACATCTAAGGTGTGCAACGTTCTTTCTGCCACAGAATCAGGCTGTGGGAAGAAAACTGGAAGCTCAGTAGTTTGAGATGGAAGGGGGAAACTACTTTAGGGAGGAAGGCTGAGTTAATCCTGAGGACTACCCTATCTTGTGGACCCTTGTAACGGGTTCTACTATGTAAAAAGCTTGTATCTCACTAATGCGCCTAACAGAGGCAATGGCGACCAGGAAGGCTACTTTCCATGAAAGGTACTGACGAGGACATGAGTGTAGAGGTTCATCCATAATTCATTCCCGCAGATTGGGGGTGCGATGTAATGGTTGAGGAGCCTGAGATCAAGTACTGGCCTGGGGGACCTGTCCTTCTAAGGTATAAGGAAATAGAGTTAGTATACCCCTGTATCCTGGGGACGTTGGGGTACAACCTCTATGTCCCCCTTTTGTAGAAGTGCACATACTTTTTCTTGGAGTAGGTGGAGGTGATCGGTACAGAGGTTGAGAGGCGAGAATTGGATGGGGAATGTCAGCAGGGGTGTCATGCAGTTAGTGGCATTAGCTGTGTTGTATAATGGTTAGCACCTATTTGTATGAGGTGATCTGTTGACACTGATGGATGAAATGGCTTAGTCTCCCATCCCCAACAGCTGACGTGTAATCGGGAGAGGAGGGAATTGGTTTGGGGGGCAGTGGAGGGAGGGAATCAGATTTGTGGTTTGCACTGCTTAGTGGTGGTAGGCACCTTCTTGGCACCTCCCATGCCACAGCCTCTGTTGTTACCCATCCAACCTCCTCTATTGTAACCTGCACCCATATGTTGTTGGTACGGGTGTTGTTGCCTTTGGTAGGAGAGACCCTAGTCTGGGGATGTGAGCTTGGAGCCACACCTGGGCTGGTGTTTTCAAAAAGGACCCCCGACATGTGGTGCCCTGTAAAGCACCCATGGACTTTGCTGTTTCAGTGTCCTTTTTTCTCTAACATGTCAACAACCTGTGGACCAAAGAAGTGTTCTTCGTCAAATGGCAAGCTGATGAGATGTTGCTGTACCTCCGGTTTAAAACTTGACATATGGAGCCTTTCGTGTCTGTGCAATATGATGATGGTATTGAGCCCTCTTAGAGGCAGTGCTGGCAGCATCTGAAGCACATTGTATATTTGCATTTGCAATTTCTTTCCCTCCTGACACTATTAACTCCCCACCTCTTTCTATGTTAATAAGGAATGTGTCTTAAGAGAGCTTCCATTTCCTCTCATTGTGCTCTATCGTACCTTGAAGGTAGGCCTAGTGAGTTGGCAATCCAATTAGCAGTTGCTCCCACTGAAATCCCCTTACCTACAACATCAATCCTCTTACTCTCCTTGTCTGCAGGAGAGGCATTGCCTGTGGCTTGGGCAGAGGTGGGCTTATGAGTAGTCTCAACCACAAGGGAGTCTGGTGGAACATGTCCCTTAATGTATGTAGGGTAATTCAGGGGCGGTGTAAACTTCTTTTTCACTTGTGGGGTGACTACCCTGGCTCTAACTTGGTCTTTAAAGCGTTAATGTTCAGACTTGATCATTCCCTTGAGCATTAGGAGAAACTGAACAGACCTCTTGGACTTTGAGTGTCCCAAACAAAAAGCCCTCCTTTTGCATGTCTACTTTATGGTAGGTGGTGGCACGCTGGATGACCTTATGGTATGATGACGTGCCATCTGGAGGGGAAGGCTGGACAGGGTACTGCTCTAGATCAGTATCTCCTGATGCATCGATAGAAAGTCCTCCCATGGTTCATCTGTTTGTTGTGTCTCTATGGGTTGATCGTATGGGTCAAAAGGGCTGCAGGGCCTGCCCTTTGGAGAGGTGTAGTATGGTGACCCTAACGGAGAGTCTGACAGGGGCATCTGTGGAGGGGTGGTTGGCAGGGGAGGTATGAGGAGTAGTGGTTACAGACTGTGAGTGAAGGGTAGGGATAGTAGCACTGTCCCTATGCTTTTTAGGTGGGGGCTCATATGTACAGGACTTCTTGGAAAGTAATCTTTTTACGGGGTACAGGGTCCAGTTGTGGAGGGACCCTGGTAGTGATTTTTTTCAGTAAGTGGGTCAATAACGAGGTGCTGCAGGAGTGTGTCGTGTTCTTGTAGAGGCTGCTAAAGAATAGGACCCTTGAGGTTTGTGTGCCTCAGTGTCCTTGTGCTCCCGTTGTGGAATGTAAGAAGAATCCGGTCTGGGTGTCAAATTTGGCTTTGATGTTGAGGGAAGCTAAAGCATCAACTGCTGTTGCGGGGCTAAAGCAGCATTTGGAGACAATTTGGTTTTTGGTGCTGAAGGGGTAGCTGGTGTAGGCATCCGATCTGATGTGGCTTTCAATGCTGAATGAGCGACAAGAGGCCCTGATGTTTCTGGAGCTGATGAAGACTTTGGTGTTAGAGCTGACGGCTGGGTGTGGCTGGCTTTGATGGGAGACTTTGCACTGTTTGTTGGGCGTGGTCGGTGCAGACTGGACTTTGTCGGGGTAGGTGGCCCATGTCCAGCTTTGTCCTTGCCAATGTACTCAGGGTTTGAGGCCCTACTCCCACAAGGGTGGTGCTCTGCCTCCTCAAAGGAGGTGGGCTTAAGCTTGTCATGAGTGGTACTCACAGTTTTCTGTCATCAAAGGGATGGACTTCAACGATGGCGCTATCTCTTGCTCCTCATCGGATCCACTTGACTGTGATGTGACTGGCCATTGTGCGAGGGGGAGCCTTGATGGTCTGGGCACCAAAGGAAAAGTCTTCACCTCCCCTATGATGTCTGTGGTCTCCAAGATGTCTTCCTGCTGCATGGGGTGTACCCACCGCCCCTCCCTTTGGTAGCCAAAAGCCTTCTTCAACCTGAATGCCTGGCACGCTGGGCAGTTAGAGTCCTAATGGTCTGGCGTCAGGCAGAGATTGAAGACTTGGTGGCGACTGGTCCACAGTACTTCAAGTGGCATTGAGAGCAATATTGGAAAGATGACCGTTCCATGACCCATGTTCACTGCTGGATAGGATACCACATTGACAAGTCTTTTTGGCCCCCACAGGGGCTAGGCCTCGACGCCATTGTGGAACGACTCCTGAGCAAGAGTTCAATGTCTTTCGCTGGAGACAAAGAACCGAAATATTGATTAGGGACACAAAAGGATCTGACAAAACTGTGCGTACTACACCGAAACTTGGAGCCTAGTCAGTGCACGTCCAAACCTGATGGTTGTAAACAACAGTCTAACATGGAGTAGGTGTCCACGCGCAATGTATGCGGAGAGGAGGAATCACACAGCACTCAGGAACTTTCTTTGAGGAAAAACAACTTGTACATGTCCGAGCCCAACACCGGATAGCAGAAGAATGCCAAGCATGTGCATCTACAGCCATGCATACAAACAGTGCAAGTCCAATAACTTGAACGTTTCTGGCTAAAATGCCTGGGCTACTTCCTCTATTGTCACTAATCTATCTAGAAGAACATGTATGTGCGCCAACATTGGAGGTGAATTGTCTACTTTTTTCTGTGTTTCTAGTTGTGTGATTTTTCAGTTTAGTTATGTTTTTAATACAGTAACATTAGAGGATCTGCAGCCCTCAACAGCTCACACACACTGGAATATTTACATCTTTCCCCTGACTGGAATGGCATGTATGGGATAGGTTGTGGGCACTAAGATTTGGTCAATGCTTGTTGATGCCTCCACACCTGTGGGTGTGGCCTCAAACTGTTCCTCAAAAGGATCAACTTCGAGGTAGGGTTTTCTGCTTTGTCCCTATCCATATGATGGCTTGATAATACTCACCAACTGGTCAGCTTTCTACGGCTATGTGAGCGGGACTAATTGATATCTGAGTATATGTTAAACAGTTTTGCATTCCCCCTTTTACCCTCAATTAAATAACATATTTTCTTTACCTGGAAGCTGATCGGAAGTAGCATTTAAATTCATTGACCTGTCTTGCCATAGTGACAATACCCAACTCTAGCTCAAAATGTTTTCGTATAGTAGTATTAATCAATGTAGCAGGTTTATGTCTTTGTTCCACCATAGCGCAGATGTTTCCCATCTAACCATAGCCAGCACAGCAGCAGTTGTCTGCTACTATGTGAAACTTCAAGGCACATGGGTAGAAACCAATTCTTCCACTGTTCTGAATTTGAAAGACGAACCAGATGTCCTCTTATTCCTTTTTCAGCTGTAGACCATGTTAATGTACAGCCATTTGAATGTGTTTGTTGCATTTGGTGAAGAGAAATCACTGGCCATGTATCAATGCACTCAGAAAGATAATCCATTTGCTAATCATCCAAAACTTTTATGTTGTCCAGTGAAGAGAATGTTGGCCAACATTCTTTGTGGGAATGTAGTCAACATTCAAAGGGGCTCGCGAGCAGGAAGATGGACGGTTGGAGGGCTGACTGGCAGCTCTCTTTGCTGTTGGATACTTGCAGCAAGAATAAAACATCTTTTCTATACTCACCATGTTGCAGAAGTTTCTTTCACTGGCGACGAGAGGAGAGCATCCCATGTGGGAACCGGCAGTTGGAATGTTAATAATGACATTGAAGTGTTGAACAGTGGCGCCGCAGACTGAAGGAGCTGCGCTGCGTTGGCATCAGTCCTGGGCTGTTGCAGGCAAAAGGAGACAACTTGATACCGGCTTTCCTGTGGTAGCTGCCTCGCAAGTATCAATTTGGGGAGAGTGCACGAGGGAGCGAGTGGAGCCGCACGTGAGCAAATGTAGCCGCTTGTGACCTTCCAGCATGTGTATTACTGTCAAGTGACATGGGTGACGACTAGCAAGACGCGTTGCCTAGCAGCTTGTGAAGCCGCTCGTGACATCCCAGCGTGTGTGCTATTATCATTGAAGCGGATGAGGCCTATCGAAACGCGTTGTCTAACAACTTTCCGGCAGCGTGTCTCGGTACACAAACCTGCAGTTTTCTGAGCTGCGTTGCCTAGCAACCCTTGCAGCGCATCTGATGGCACAAAACTGAAGTGAACAAACAAATTTAAAAGTACATCGCAAAGTGAAATAGAAACTGTTAAAGGGTTATTGAGTTATTGCCACCTTTATCCATGTTACTTACTTTAAAAAAAAAAAAAAAAAGTTTTTTTTATTAACTTCAGACTTGTAGACTAGAAACTCTAATGCACAGAAACTGCCTCCATCTACACAAACTATGGAGGGGATGTTAGCACCCGTATTTTTCTTAAATGTGCCCGGTGCGTCCATCTCCACGTGGGAGGATTGGAAAGAAGGCTTTCAAGCCAAGGCTGTTGATGGGGATATATTCACAGCCTCTTGCAAACTGGCAATTTTAAAACATAGTTTAGGGGCAGAAGGGTGTTGAATCTTTAAACATCTGCCACCACTACCAGAGGAGGATGACGAGGGATCAGACAATTATGATTATGAGGTAGCAATGAAAAAAAATGGATTTGAACTATGGAAAAAAACAAGAATGAGGAAGTGGGGAGATTCAGATTTTTACAAAGGGCTAAATTGGCTGGAGAATATGTAGATAATTTCATTGTAGCATTACGAAGATTGGCATTCACGTGAAACTACCAAAGTTTTGTAGATGAGATGTTACATGATCAACTGGTACAGAAGATTAGTGACAAACGCACACAGGAAAAACTTCTGAATACAGAAAAGTTTACATTGCAAAAAGTAATAGACATACAAAAAGGGAGGAAAATACTGAGGAAAGACTGAAAGAATTGGCCTTGAGTAATGTCGGAAAAGTGGACGTGATAGGAAAAGTTGATGGGGGTGCAAGCAAATACGTACAATACGCATGCAAAGAAAAAGGAAGCAATACAAAAAACTGGCTGGAGAGTGAGAGAAATTTCTCATGTTATAATTGTGGGTTGAAATGGCACATAGCCACTGATCCCAATTGACTTGCCATTGGTCAATTGTGCCGGAAGGACAAAATGAAAGGACACTTTGCTAGAATTTGCAAAGGGAAGAGAGGTAACTTTTCCAAATCAAAGGGGCCTGTTAACGTGGTTGGTGGGGGTAGTTCAGAATGTCCTGACAAGGAACCTTTATTGCAGATCAGTGAAGTTGAGA
Organism: Calotriton arnoldi; assembly: GCA_963921515.1. Taxonomy (NCBI): domain Eukaryota; kingdom Metazoa; phylum Chordata; class Amphibia; order Caudata; family Salamandridae; genus Calotriton; species Calotriton arnoldi. The sequence continues at coordinate 614,076 of CAWUFW010000151.1, read as the reverse complement.
TTTTCAGGTATAACGACCATCCTTGTTGCACTGTCAAAATTGATGTGGCTGATGTACAAGTAATGGCTGATTCGGGTACTTGTTATACTTTAACTGGAGAAGAATACCGTGATAAATTAACTGATCGCAAATTGATTAAACCGTATATCAAACTTGTGGCTTATGGGAACAAACCATTAGAATTAGTGGGGTACTTTGTGAGTTCATTGGAATTCCAAGGAGTTCAAACTTGTTCCAAAGTGTACATCAGCAAGGAAGGGCCTTGTTTGCCAGGGTGGCCACACAAAGAGCTTTAAAGAGAAGACTAGACCCGAATCATCCCGATCAAGTACTGGGAGCATTAACTGATGTTAATGCACAAGTTACTAACTTGTGTAACGATATATCTGTAAGAGACAGTAGTTAGTGACAGATTCCTTACCTTAGAATATCCCCAGGCGTCAGGCTGGATACGGAAAGTTTTTGCGTAGCAGTACCCTTGCGCGTCGGTAGGCGGCGTCGTGCGGCTCCGCGTCCGTCGTCGAGATCGCCGGGATGATGTCGCGGGCAGTACTTAGACGCCGCCCCTGCGCGCTGACGTCAGTTCTGTACACGACTTTCCACGCCAGGAACGCAGAGCCATGCAAGAAGCTGACATAGGTGTCTGAAAAAAACTAGGGCCCTGAAAGGGATGTCCTTAACCCTAGAAATCAGTTCGCAGAACGGGGAGGATGGGTGGGGCGGTAAGGAATCTGTCACTAACTACTGTCTCTTACAGATATATCGTTACACAAGTTAGTAACTTGTGCATCTGAAAGAGACACGTTAGTGACAGATTCCTTACCTTAGAATAGATACCCCAGCAATACCAACCCCGGTGGTGGGTCTGCGAACAGAGATCAGACAAGGAAGTCCCGGAGGACAGAACGGCCAAAAAAGCCGTCCCTCCGGACTTGGCTGTCAAGGCAGTAATGCTTGGTAAACGTGTGCAGCGAGGCCCACGTAGCTGCCTGACATATATCCTGCAGCGGAACACCGCGGCCTAAAGCCGTGGTAGCAGCTGTTGCTCTGGTGGAATGGGCACACAGCCCAACAGGAGGCTCCTTCTTAGCAAAAGAATAGCAGGCTTTGATACACAAGGTGACCCAGCGGGAGATGGTTCTCTTGTGCACCGCCCGACCTTTTTTGGCGCCCACGTAGCCAACAAAGAGCTGGTCATCCACCCGGAAGTGTTGTGTGCGGTTGATATAAAAGGCAAGCGCTCGTTTTGGGTCCAGACGGTGGAGCCTCTCTTTTTCTCTGGAAGGATGCGGAGGCGGAAAGAAGGCGGGCAAAGTGATGGTCTGCCCAATGTGGAAGGCAGTAACCACCTTTGGCAAGAAGGACGGACGCGTCCTGAGAACAACCTTGTCTGGATGGACAGACAGAAAGGGAGGCTTGCATGATAGAGCCAGGAGCTCACTCACCCGCCGAGCGGAGGTGATAGCCACCAGAAAGGGTGTCTTCAAAGTAAGAAGACGAAGAGGACAGTTATGTAGAGGCTCAAAGGGAGCGCACATTAAAAAGGTAAGAACCAAGTTTAAGTCCCACTGAGGCATGACAAACGGAACAGGAGGGAAGAGGTGTGTAATGCCTTTTAGAAACCTGTTAACAACAGGGGACTTAAAAAGAGAGGGCTGATCAGGGAGCCTGAGGAAGGCCGAGATTGCACAAAGATAGCCCTTGATGGTACCCAGGGCAGAACCCTGTTGGGCCAGAGAAAGAAGGAACAGAAGAACCTCAGAAAGAGGGGCAGAGAGGGGATTCACAGCCTTTGCTGTGCACCATGCCACAAACTTGTTCCACCTGCAGGCGTATACCATCTTAGTGGAGGGACGCCTGGCTGCCAGAATCACATCACAAATTTCGGGAGGCAAGTCGAAAGGAATCAACTGCCGCCGCTCAATCTCCACGCAAGCAGGTGGAGACTGGACAGGTTCGGGTGGAGGACCGTCCCCTCCTGCTGCGACAGAAGATCCTCCCGAAGAGGCAGACGGATCGGGGGATCGACGCTCATACTGAGTAGCTCGGGATATCAAACTCTTCGAGCCCAGTCCGGAGCCACAAGGATGACTTGGGCCCGGTCGCGCCGAATCTTCTTCAACACTCTGGGTAGAAGTGGTATAGGCGGAAAAGCGTACAACAGACCGCAACTCCACTCGCGACGAAAAGCGTCGCCGAGCAAGTGCCGCCTTGGAAATTCCAACGCGCAGAACTGATGACATTGCGCGTTCTCTTCGGTGGCGAATAGATCTAACCAAGGCTCTCCCCACTGTAGAAAGAGTCCTTGCGCCACTTCCGAGTGAAGACGCCATTCGTGATCCATCATGCACCTGCGGCTGAGTTCGTCCGCCCTGGCGTTCAGGGAACCTGCCAGGTGTTGAACCATCAGGAATATGCCCTGATGTTCCAGCCATGTCCAGAGGCGCAGAGCCTCCTGACAGAGGGTCCACGACCCCACCCCGCCTTGTTTGTTGCAGTACCACATGGCGGTGGTGTTGTCGGTGAACACCTGCACTACCTTCCCTTTGACAGAGGGAAGGAATGCCTTGAGTGCAAGTCGGATCGCCCAGAGCTCCAGAAGGTTGATATGGAGCCGGGACTCCGCCGGAGACCAGAGGCCTCTGATCTCCGCCTCTCCCATGTGACCGCCCCATCCCAGAAGGGACGCGTCCGTCACAACTGTGTGCTCTGGCTGGGGAAGGGAGAGGGATCTGCCCATGACCCATTGCCGGTTCGAGAGCCACCACTGCAACTGTTTTGCAGTCCCCTCCGAGATCTGGACGTGATCGGACAGGTTGCCCTGGTGCTGCGCCCACTGGAACTTCAGGTCCCACTGCAGAGCCCGCATATGCCATCTGGCATGATCGGCCAGCAGGATGCAGGAGGCCATGAGGCCCAGCAGCCTCAGGGTCATCCGTACCGAAACCCAGGATAGAGGCTGAAAGATCGGAATCATAGCCTGAATATCCCGGACTCGCCGTTCGGGAGGATAGGCCCGAAACTGCGTCGTGTCCAGAACTGCTCCGATGAAAAGGAGCTGTGGAGAAGGAATCAGGTGCGACTTCGGCACATTGATGGAGAACCCCAGCGAGTGCAGGAGTTCGGCCGTAGTCTGGAGGTGGGAGACGACTGCCTGGGACGAGCCCGCCTTCAGCAGCCAGTCGTCGAGGTAGGGGAAGACTGGAACCCCTGCCCGGCGCAGATGAGCTGCGACCACCGCCAACACTTTCGTGAACACCCGAGGGGCACTTGTGAGGCCAAAGGGGAGCACGGTGAATTGAAAATGCTCGAGGCCCACCATGAACCGCAGGTAACGCCGGTGGGCCGGCAGGACGGGGATATGGAAATAAGCGTCCTGCAAGTCCAACGCTACCATCCAGTCTCCAGGGTCGAGGGCAGTCAAGACCTGAGCTAAGGTGAGCATCTTGAACTTCTCCTTCCGGAGGAAGCGATTGACGTTCCGGAGGTCCAAGATAGGACGCATGTCCTCCTTGTCCTTTTTGGGCACCAGAAAGTAGTGGGAGTAGCAACCACGTCCTACTTCTGGGGTCGGAACATGCTCGATGGCCCTCTTGGCCAAGAGGGCCGTGACTTCCTTCTGCAGAAGCATCAAGTGATCCCCTGACATGCGTGGAATTGAGGTGGCATGGCTGGGGGGTGGTCTCGAAGGGGAGGGAGTAGCCCCTTCGGACAATGTCCAAGACCCACCTGTCCGAGGTGATGGCACGCCAGTGGTGAAGGTGATGGCGGACCCTGCCCCCTACTGGCGTGCTGTGCACCTGAAAGGAAGGACTAGGAGGGCTTGGAGGCCGCGGACGGGGCGGAGTGGGTGGCCTGACCCGCACGCTGGTTGCCTGACCCGCCACGGCGGGAGCCACGTCCTCGGCCACGCGTAGGCGCCTGCTGCGCGGGCCGGTGGCTGGGCAGCGGACGTGACTGGGCGCCCCTTCCGTGGCCACGAAAGGGGCAAAAAGCAGAGGTTAGCGGAGGGCGCACAGCAGAAAGGCCCAGGGACATGGCAGTAGCCCGTGAGTCCTTAAAACGCTCCAGCGCATGGTCTGCTTTGGTACCAAAAAGACTGACTCCATCAAAGGGCATGTCCATGAGTGTGTTCTGGACATCACACGAGAAACCAGTTGTTCTCAGCCAGGCGTGGCGACGCAGCGCCACCGTCGTTGCAAGCGATCTGCCCAGCGAGTCGGCGGTATCAAGGCCACAACGGATGGTGTACTTAGCCGCATCCCTTCCTTCCGCAATGCTGCGGGAAAGCAGTGTCTGGACCTCCTCAGAACACCGGGGTAAGACTTGCGCCACCGAATCCCACAGAGAGTGGGTGTATCGGCCCAAAAGGCAAGCGGTGTTCACCGACCGCAAGCCAGCACTGGAGGAAGAAAAGGCCTTCTTCCCAAATTGGTCCAGGCGTTTGGATTCCCTATCCGGAGGGGCGGTAGGGAAGGCGGTTTGGGAGGCAGAGGCTTGGACAACCAAGCTCTCGGGGGTGGGATGTTGAAAGAGAAACAAGGGGTCGCCCGGAGCGGGGCGATGGCGTCGGGCCACGTTCCTATCCACAGGAGCCCCTGTGGCGGGCTTGGACCAGGAGCCCAAAAGAACGCTCAGAAAGTGCGTCATTAAACGGCAGCAATGGCTCCGAGGAGGGAGCTGCCGGCTGAAGCACTTCCGTCAGGAGGTTAGTCCTGACAGCCACAGTAGGCAACTGGAGGTGTAAGGCTCCAGCTGCTCTCACGCAACACCGTTGCTAAAATTTGCTCCCTCCTCCGTTGCCACGGAAGGAGGAGACAGCATGCCAGTGTCAGGGGAGGTGTCTAGACCACTGGCATCCCCAAGTTCCTCTGCCCAGTCCTGATCATACTCACACTGCTGTGTGAGAGGGTCATCCGACCCCTCCCAGCTCTCCTGGTCCTCCTCTGGTGCAAAATATGGAGGAGGAGGGACATCTGGGACCCAAGGTCTCATCGGCGCCGGGGCCGGCGTCGAGCGACGTCGGTCCGGCTCCATGTCCGGAACCGGAGAGAACCGGGGAACGACGCCGCCCCGGGCGGCGTCAGGAACGGCACCGGGGACATCGACGCCGGTGGAGGCGTGGTTAGGTCAACCGGCGTCGACGGGGGTTGTGGTACCACCGGAGCCGGGATCGGGTCCGGAGCCGGGATCAAGGCTGGCGGGACGGGCGACGCCGGGACCGGAGTCGTCGGCGACGCCGGAGCAACCCCATCAGGGCCCGCGGGGCCCGAAGGCGCACCGGAGGGACCTTGAGGCCCGAAGAGGCGGGGCCATGGCCGACAGGAATTCCTGTATTTGGGCCGGAGTCGCCCCCGAACCCGGAAAGGACGGGTATTGCGGGGGTGGCTCCACAGGCACGTCCGGGGCCGCGGGGACGGTGCCGACAGGGGCCTCAGCCGAGTCGCGAGACCGGCGAGGCGAAGTCTTAGAGCGACGATGCTTCTTAGACTTTTTGTGCTTCGACTTACCCGAGGAGTGCGAAGACTTGAACTCCGACGACCGGCGGGGGCTCCGCGACCGGCCCCTCGACCTCTCACGGGACCGGGGCTTGGTGCAGCGCGGAGCCGACTGCCGGACCTCGAGGAGCTTTCGAGACCGCTCTTGCAAAGCCTTCGGGTGTAAGGCCCGGCAGTCAGGGCACGACTTTGTGTTGTGGTCTCGGCCGAGACAGTAGAGACACTCCAAGTGCGGGTCTGTGATCGACATCATTCGACCACAGACGTCGCATGGCTTGAAGCCGGGCATCCCTACCGACACCTAGGAGTCGAGATGACTCGAAAAGAAACAGTGAAAAAATCACCAAAAATTTCGTCAAAAATGGACTAGGGCACTGCTCTTCCCGGATCTGCGCTTACTGGCGCGGAAAAAAGAAGAACTGACGTCAGCGCGCAGGGGCGGCGTCTAAGTACTGCCCGCGACGTCATCCCGGCGATCACGACGCCAACGACGGACGCGGAGCCGCACAACGCCGCCTACCGACGCGCAAGGGTACTGCTACGCAAAAACTTTCCGGATCCAGCCTGACGCCTGGGGATATTCTAAGGTAAGGAATCTGTCACTAACGTGTCTCTTTCAGATTTGCTATGTAATACTGTAGGACAAGAAACATTTCCTAGAGTGTTTAAAAATGATTTGGGATTACTCAAGGGATTTGGGCACCAAATTATGTTGAAAGAAGGCGCTTGTTCCAAGGTGCACAAACCACGCAATGTGGCTTTGATTATGAGGGAGCCTCTAAGAAAAGAATTACAGAAGTTGTGTGAGGAACATATCATCGAAGAGGTTGAGTCTTCCAAATGGTTGGCCCCAGTGGTTTTGGCAAAGAAACCTAATGGAGATTTGAGGTGGTGTGTTGATCTGCATGATCTTAACAAGGCATTCTGGGTGATTAGACATCCCCTTCCCAACATTGGTGACATGCTGGTGATGACAAGTGGGGCTAAACATTTTCAACTTTGGATTTGCCATCAGCATACCATCAAATTGTTTTACTTTCCAATTCAAAGCATCTAACTTCATTTGTCACCCCTGAAGGTGCATTCAGATTCTAACATATGCCATTTGATCTGGCGTCAGCGTCGGATGTATTTCAGAGGGCAATGAACCAACTATTCCAGGGGCAAAACAGTGTGACGTATTTTCAGGACAACATTTTGGCTTTTGGGGAGAGTGAGGAAAACACAATGACGTTTTATACAATCGGTGATGGGTGATGTATTATTGAGGGGAGAGTTGTTGGTGCTGCCGGCAACACTGAGAGGTTGCATATCGTTGTTGGTTCATGAGGGACATAGTGGAGTGAGTGCAACTAAGCAGAGAGTGAGGGTTGAATACTGGTGGCCAGGGTTAGATTGAGATGTTGAGAGAGAAGTGAGTGATTGTCTGTCCTGTGCGTGGGGCGATAAATCGCAGAGAACGTTGGAGTATCCACCCATAGAAAGTAAGAAAATGATGGATGATCTGTGGAAGAAAATTGGTCTAGACATTTAAGGACCCTATAATGTTTTGGATTCCAGCCCCAAGTATGCTATGGTAATTGTTGATTACCATTCAAAGTGGCCCGAAGTTAAACTCACAGATCAGGTGACCACTCAAGATGTGATGACATTTTTTGAGGAAATATGGGAAAGATAGAGCATACCAGAAAGCATAGTGATGGACAATGGAGTAGAGTTTGTGTCTCAAGCCATGAAAGATTTTTTAAGGTTAAATGTGGTGAAACAAATAAAACAATTAAGATAGCCTGTTTATTACCCCAGAGCAACGGCCTTGTCGAGAGGTGGAACAGAACTCTTAAAGAAGGATTACAGTTGGCATTGTGACAGGCTGGACAGTGGAGAGATGCTGTGAGGAAACTGGTGTGGGGATTTCGCACTACACCCAACAGTGTCACCGGCAAGGCACCTTTTGATGTTACGAGAGGAAGGCGGCTTAGGGCAATGTTGTCAAAGGATGTAGAAAGAAAGAAATGGAGGGATGATGGAACTGGGAGATAGCAAGGTGTGGTCATGAGCAGATTTGCAGTGTGTGATTGGGTGCGTGTGACCAAGGGATGGGGAAAGTAAGGAGCTATCTAAGTTTTCCAAGCCTCTTCAAGTAAGGAAGGTGACAGAGCTGAAGAAGGCTTTTTAAAAGCATGTTTCACTTTCACTGGAGGAGTAGGGGGGTCTGAAGCAGATTTCTGACAGGATTTTTGGGCAGAAGTCAAATCCTGAAGAGAAGGAGACACCCTGGAAGGCAGATCTTGCTTCTTAGTAGCCGCCGAAGACTTTTTGTGCGTCTTCTTTGGAGGTTGCTGCGAGGAGTGACCTGGCGAGACGTCCCGAGGTCTTTTTTGAGGCGTCTTTGAGGAGGATCTTGAGGAACCATCACTCTCCTCAGAAGATACAGGGTCCTCCCCGTCATTAAGCCTCTGCAGCTATATTAAAAGCCTCCCCTCACGGTCCTTCAAAGTCTTTGAAGAGAAAGTGCGACATACCTTGCAATCCTTTGGCTTGTGATCAGGATAAAGGTAAGTGGGTGTTCACCTTTGACTTGCATTATTGTATTTTATAATGTTTTGTTTCATAGGTTGGTCATTCTGTTCTGGTTTATTATTATTTACAAACGTTGGATAACCTTATTGTATTGGTTGTATATTGCGTTATTATGTTGTAATTACATGTTATGGTAACTTCATTATATTGTTCTTTAAGGAGGGAGATGTGTTATATTGTCCAGTGAAAGGAATGTTAGCCAACATTCTTTGTGGGAAAGTGGTCAACATTTAAAGGTGCACAAGAGCAGGAAGGAGAACGGTTTGTGGGCTGGCCGGCAGCTCCATCTTTGTTGTCAGATACTTGCAGCAAGAATAAAACATCTTTCCTATACTCACCATTTTGCGGAAGTTTCTTTCAATGCGCTTATTCCTTCTCCAGCTGTAGACCATGTTACTGTACAGCCATTTGAATGTGTATGTGGCATTTGGTGAAGAAAGTTCATTGGCCATTTATTAATGCACTCAGAAAGATAATCCATTTGATAATCATCCAAAACTGATGCATCCGCCTCCTGTGCTTATGGCTTGGGTGCAAGCTGGAGTTAGTGATAAATCTGCGAAACATCTTCATCTGGGATTGGTTCTCTTTCAGTATGAGGATCGTTTCCCACAAGGTACAGTACCTATGGCAAAGGAATAGGAGGGAGATCTACTGTTAAGCCCGACTCTTCCTCATGTCCCTTCCATACACGTTTCATAGGTACTGTGTCTAAAGGATTCTTCATGTGCCAGTCTGTTTTTCTATTGAACTCTGAACTGACTAGCCTGCTTTTTGAAGATGAAACCTGATTCAAGTCATGAAGTACGAGTTACTTACCTTCGGTAACGATGTATCTGGTAGAGACGTTGTCTAGCCGCAGATTCCTTAACTTAGAATATCCCCAGGCGTCAGACTGGATCCGGAATTTGTTTTGCAGCAGCACCTCTGCGCGCCGGGGGACGGCGCCACACGACCTCGCCCTGACGTCGTCCACGTTCGTGACGTCAGCAAGGTCATATAAGTCCCTCCCGGCGCGCTGACGTCAGTTTTCTTCGGAGAAACTTTTCCGCGCACAACGCAGAGCCACTGACAAAAAAACTGTGAAAGTAGGGGAACAGTGTGCGAGGGATGAAAAATCTGTGCGAAAGAGCCCCGCAAGCTAAGCGAAAACCCTTCCCTGAGTGCAACAAGGGAAGAACAGCTCAACAGACAGAAATAGACTGATAGTACCATGTAGAACTGTGCCGGCCAGAAGAACGGAGCACAGAACAAACAACAGTCCACTGTAGGAATGTATGAAAAGACTGGTCCTTCACCTATAATAACGGAGGTTGGAAACAGAACACAACCGACCCCTAAAGAGGACGACCAAGAGGAGACTAGGACTCTGAGTCAATAGAAAAGGCGGAAGGAAAGGAGGGTAACTGGAGAGGAAAACGAATCCCCCAGTGAATCAAAGGCACCATATTACAGGAAAGAAGCCCCTCAGCAGAAGATAACTGTATATGGAAACTCTCAGAGGGATGCAACAAACTGAACTCCCATGAGAGATAACCCAATGGCAACTGAAGAGGCCAGTGGAGAACACCACTCGGCAAGTTCCTCGCAGAACGGGGAGGCTGGGCGGGCGTTAAGGAATCTGCGGCTAGACAACGTCTCTACCAGATACATCGTTACCGAAGGTAAGTAACTCGTACATCTGATAGAGACATCTAGCCGCAGATTCCTTAACTTAGAATAGATACCACAGCCATACCCCAAAGGGGAGGTGGGTCTGCGACAGAACAACAGAAAGCACCAAGCATCCGATCCGGCAACAGAGTGACGGATAAAGGGGGGAGGCTGTGGCGGAACAGCTTGACAGCAACCTAAGCAGCTCGGCAGAAATAACGGGATGGTAGATGTCCTAAAAATGCCAGGATGGCGCTACACGATACCCGTATAAAAATGTCAGGTAGAACGGCATGGGTCATATACCAGAGCAAAGAAAGAGAGAGAGAGAAAGAAGGACCACTCTACGTTTAATGGCGCATGATGAGGACACCGCCCCAAGTTCGAAAAGAACCTGAAGAGATGCAACCAGAGCCTAACAGACTAGCCTATAGAAGGAAGGCTGAATGAGCTGGTGCCAAGAGCCCAATGGCAAGAGCTAGAACCTGAGCAATGCGCTGGGAATAGCTGGCGGGACAAGAAACACGCCAAGTGCACACCCAATTCCAAAAAGGGGAAATAGGGGCAAATAGCATCAACTTTAAACCCGCTGAAGAAGGTAGAAACATGCAGCAGGCAAACGGCCACAGAGACCTTAAAGTGGCTGACACAAGAAGCATAAGAGTGCCCGACCGGGCAGTATGAAGCCAAAGTGAGAAACAATCCACAATATAGACTTGCAGGCAGTAGTCAACGACCACTGCCATCAGAAGAGCTGTCCCGCAGGCGTAGCTTTAACAATAGTAGTTGAGAATTTGGAAAAAAGGCATATCCGAAGGAAGTGGCCAAGAACACCAAGGTAACGAATCGTGGGAAGAGCCTCAGAATCCGAGACCAAACACTCCAGAAAAGACACGTACAGTGTCGAACACCAAAAAGGGAGCATTTGTCAAATGGGGAAAACACCCCAGTAAGCGGAAGCAAGGAGGAACCTATGGGCAACTTGCAACAACTCAGAAAAGCTCCCCCACACATGGAGATTTGATCCAGACCTCGCAGCCTCGAAAAGAGGTGGCGACGTAGGAAGAGGAATACCAAGGCAACCGGTATGTATACATAAATGTATAAACATATAAATATGTAGAGACAGAACAAGCCAGGAGCATGAACATGTCCATACCGGAGCATACGCAACACAGTAAGGGCAGGTAGAAGCCGCTTTTGAAGAGGAGATCAAGAAACCTCCCAAGGAGGTGAAACAGGCAGGATGACCATGGCGTAAGAAGATGGCACCAAGGAAAAACACAGAACACGGTACAGCGGACCACCAAGCGACGCATGGAGCCCACAGGATCTCCAAGCCCAGGTGAGATAAACAGAGCTATATAATATCATACAAGTACCCCACATGGAGTATGCACACCCCAAACAACGGGGAACACCTCTTAGGGCAATAAGCCAAGCCAAAGAGCGCAGTAACGAGCCGAACCCGTGAACATGAGTTCCGAGCCGTATGACATTACTGAGGCGAACCCCGGCTCAATACCACAGTCAGAGGACCAGACACAGCAACCTGTGGAACACAGCCACAGCAGGCCCACAGTCAGCTCAAAGCAAAACGCATCCAAGGGATGCCAATAAAAGGGGTAATCACCCTTGACCACAGAAAAAGAAGACGTAAGGCTCACTGCCCATGTTAAACACAGAGCGCATCAAAAGGATGCGAAATGAAAAAGTACCACCACGGAAGACAGGCCTAAGAAGACCTAAGTGGGAGGACGAAAGCCCGCAAGGAGCCGGTGAACCGCCGATTCGGCGTGAGCATCAAACAGTTGTAAGAAACTGGCTCTATATATACTGCCCCAAAGTGAGGTACAGTGTGTATAGAGTCCAAGAGTCCCCAAAGGTAGGCAGAGGTTAAAGTTAGATAGAACCTTACTCTCTAATAGTAGTAGCTTGGTCGAGCAGTAAGGCAGTATCAGAGGACAGTGTTAAGCATTTGGTGTACACACTCAGTCAGCAAATGAATTCACACACTCAAGAACTGAACTCTAGGCCAATTGTTTTTGTATAAAAAATATACTGTTATTTTATTTTAGAACCAAGCAAGCCTGATACAGGTAAGCATTCAATTATTTTCAGTAATAAGTTACTTGTTGTACACAGTTTTAAAAAGCAATGAAGATTGTACTCAATTTGATTTACAGGGGATGCAGTAGGTTGCAATACTTAGTAACTGCAGTACATTGAAATGAATGGCTTTTTAAGGTAAATGCAGGTAAAATTACTTTTGCGTTACTTTTGTAATCCAGTGCTGGACTCCTAGATTCAGCACTGGGACATTTACTTGAAACAGGTAAGTAATTACGTTTTTGTAGTTTGTACGATTTTTAGAGAATATTTTCAGATTTCAAAAGTCCACATTTAGAAACGTTTTGGACCAGTACATTGAAATACATAGGCTTTTCCTGTAAATTGCAGGTAAGTTACTTTTCGGATTACTTTTTCTAACACAGTGCTGGATCCTAGATTCAGCAGTGGGACATTTCCTGAAAACAGTTGAGAAAATGCGTTTTAGTTAGATCTACGATTTTTAAAGAATATTCTTGTATTTCAAAAGTTGACACTTAGAAACTTTTTCACATAGAACCACCAATGTTATCCTATGGAAGGAAATTCAATTCACAGGTAAGTTACTTTTACGTTACTTTTCCTACTCCGTGCTGGATACCTAGATTCAGCACTGGGACCTTTCCTGCAAATAGTTGAGAAAATTTGTTTAGGTTATTTGTGCGATGTTTAAGGAATATTCTTAGTTTTCAAAAGTCGACACTTAGAAACTTTTTGGGAGAAAAAAGTGTCAATGTTATCCTATGAGGAAAAACAGGTTATCGGTTTCGAGGTAAGTAATCGGTCTTTTGAGTTAGGGTTCTGGGGTTAGACTCAGGGGTCTCCCAGGGTCAGTGGATGCACTGTTGTTGCACCCTCAGCGGCACTAGGGCGGCCGGGTGCAGAGTGTTGAGGCCCAATGTTATCCTATGGAGGATAGGGGGACTCCGGTTGGTGGCTGCTGGTAAGCAGCCCACGGGGTTGTGGGAGTAAAGCTCCTAGGGTTAAGCTCAGGGCAAGTTGGGGACCAAGTTAGCACAAAAGGGGCACCCTCAGCGGCACTAGGGCGGCCGGGTGCAGGGTGCTGTTTTGAGGTCAGGTGCCCTGTTGATTTCAATGGAGATTCTCCGGGACAAAGAAACACTGCAGGCTCAGGGACGAGGATCTTCCAGGAGTGACCACCACTTCGAGGGGTAAGTTGGGATGTAGAGGGTTGGTTAGGCACCGCTGGGTTGGGCACACAAGGCCGTGGGTTGTCGGGTGCAGGGGTGCCTTGGGACGTCGGATTTTCTTACCCGCTCTGGTCGCGGTGGGGGGGGGAGGGGAGGTGTCCTCTGGATTGAGGCTGCAGACGTCGTCAGGAGGCTTGAGGCAGGTCAGGGGTCGCCGGATCTCGGGTCAGGATCGCCGGGGGGACCTCCTCGTGGTATTTTTCCACTCTAGCTCGGGCCTGGTTCGGCGGGTGCAGAGTGGGCTGGATTCGCGGTTCCTGCCTGGCGCCAGAAGCTGCAGTTCAAACACGCCCGGTGTTCACGGGAGAAACAGCTTGGAAAGTGAAGGCAGGCAGGTCCTCCGGGGTTTTTGAGGTTGCTGGCCGCTGGACACGCCGGGGTTTTGCAGGAGCAGGTTCGAGGGGAGACAGGCCTGTAGGGCTGGGGCCAAGTCAGTGGGCGTCGTCCTCTTGTTAGCTCTGCACGGCTCTTCGTCCTTCTTCTTTTCTTCTTGTAGGTAGGCTGGATCTCCCTTCCTGGTTCAGGGCTGCCCTCAAAATACTGTATTTAGGGGGCGTTTTAGGGGTCTTGAGGTCAGTAGCCAATGGGCTACTGACCTTAGGGTGACTACACCCTTGGTGTGCTCACCCCACGTGGGGGAGTGAGCACAATCCCTAGTCCTGATTGGGGAGTGCCTGCCATCTGCAAGATGGCGAGCACTGGAGAGTGGGATTCCCCTCGCCTCCCCCACCTGAGGGGTGGAGTTGGCAGAGGTGGGCACACCTCCTGGGCTGGCTAGTTTTTCCCGCCTGTCTTCCTGTCGAAAGGTTAGGGGAGACAGGAAGGGGGTCTGCTCCTGATAGCAGGAGAGGCTGGGGGGGTCGCATTACAAAGGCTGCCAGGCCTTTGAAGCTCCCCTGCCACAGATGGCTCTTCCTGGCCTGGGGGAGGTGTGTACACCTCCGCCCAGGAAAGGCTTTGTTTCTGGGCTCAGGGAGCGTAGGCTCCCACCCTAGGGGTCCAGAAACATGTCTCGTGGTGGCAGGCTGGTGTGTACCAGTCAGGGAACCCACCAGAGGCTGGTCGTTTTTCAGGGGGCATCTCAAAGATGCCCTCTGTGTGCATTTTTCATTAAATCCCACACTGGCATCAGTGTGGGTTTAATGTGCTGAGAAGTTTGATACCAAACTTCTCAGTTTTCAGTGCAGCCATTATGGTGTTGTGGAGTTCGTAATGACAAACTCCCAGCACCATATACTCTTAATGGCAGCACTGCACTTACAATGTCTAAGAATGGACTTAGACACTGTAGGGGTACAGGGCTCATGCACCTGCACCCTCACCACTGGTATAGTGCACCCAGCTAGAGGGGTGACTGACCTATGCCAGGGCAGTGGGTTGTAGGCATGGCCCACAGAGGTGTGTGCCATGTCGACTCTTCACTTTGTTCTGCACCAAAACACGCAGCCTGCAAAGACAGTGTGTGTGTGTGTGTGTGTAAAGATACAGGGCCTCTAAGGGTGGCACAATAAGTGCTGCAGCCCTTAGAGGTCTTCCCTGGTCACAGTGCCCTGGGTACCTGTGGTACCATTTACCAGGGGCTGACCTGTGGCCAGAGATGCCAATTGGGTACAGTTTTGGGGAAAGAACACAGGCCCTGGGAACCTGATTGGCAGGGACCCAGGGCACATCAAGTCAAAGTGCATCAGTGGTCTGGCAAAAAGTAGGGGGGGTTACTGCAACAGAAACCCACTTCCTTACAACAGTAAAACCCCATCAAAGGGTAAGTCAACCAGTCGCTCCCGGATATTTTCAGGGAAGACGCTATCTCGCAACCAAGTGTGATGCCTTAAGGCAACAGAACCCGCCATAGCTCGGCCCAAAAAATCTGCAGTATCTAAGGCTGAGCGGATTGTGAATTCGGCAAGGTCGCGGCCATCCCGGAGGAGGTGAAGGAGATCAACGCGAGCACCTTCAGAGGTGGCAGAAAGCAAGGACTCTGCAGAGTCCCACAGGGCAGAGGTAGCCCGAGCCAAAACACACACCGTATTTAAGGACCGTAGGGCCGCACTAGTGGATGCAAAGATGTTCCTACCCCATGACTCAAGCCATCTGGACTCCCGAGAGGGAGGAAGTGTTAGTGGGGGCAGGGAAGGAAAGGCAGTCTGCAACACTAACCCCTGCGCATCAGGGTGCACAAAAAGACAAACAGGATCATGTGGAGCTGGACGGTGGCGGTGCAAAACTGAAAGAGCCACCGGTTCACCTGAAGCAGGCCGAACCCAGGTACCCAAAAGGGCATCATAAAAGGAAGCCTCAAAGGGTAGAAGCGGCTCCACATTCCCGGACCCACGGTGAAGGACCTCGAGCAAGGGTTCCACAGACAAGGGCGCCGATCGCGCCCCGTCAGGCGCTGACTCGGCTGCATCCGGCGTCGAGTCGGCGCCGTCCGGCGCCGAAACTATGACAAGCTCCCCTTCCGAAGAAGGAGAAGGCGCCGGAGCCGGGGAGGCAAGCCTTCGGCGCCGCACCGGCCTCATCCATGACAGGCTCCGACTCCAAAGAAAGAAGCGTAGCCGGGGAGGTGAGCCTACGGCGCCGACCCCGGCTCCGGACAGGCGGCCGCCTGCCCGGAAGCCCGGGGTGTGCTCAAGGCAGGGCTATGAGCACCGGCAACCACCTGCGACGCCACAGGGAGCCCAGCGCGGCAGAGGCGCCGTGGGTCGTAGAGGGGGACCCAGCTGGGCCGCGCCCTGACGACTCCATGTGGACCGTAGAGGGGGACCCAACCGGGCCGGGCCCTAACGACACCACATCTCCGGCGTTCCCGGGGGGCAAAGGCTCAATTGGCTCCGGGGGCGAACCCGCCAGCGAGTCCATCGGAGACCCCACAAGAAGCGGAGGCCCCGAGGACGCCCCAGGAACGGGAGAGGACCCAAGGGAGGCCTGCAAAGCCACGGCATATGCCTTCATTTGGGCCCGAGTCGCCCCCACACCCGGAAAGGGCGGGTAGAGGGGGGGGCGACTGTCGGGAGCGCACGTCCGGAAAGTTCCGGGAACCAGTGCCCCTGACAACAGGAGAAATGGAGGTCGAAGACCTCGGCGACAAGCGCCTCGACTTACCCAGTGGCGAACGACGGCCCCAGACCCCAGAGGGCGATCGACGGCGGAACCGGATAGTAGAGGGACCTGCCGGCGAAGAAGAGGCCGGGGGACGAGACGACTCGAACCGGGACAGCCGTGTCGAGAGAAGCTTCATACGGCGCTCCCGCAGAGACTTCGGCTTCAGGTGTTGGCAGGCGTCGCAGTCCGTGGAGTCATGGTGCTTGCCCAGACACCACATACAAATAAGATGCGGGTCCGTCGCGGCCATCTGCCGCGAACAGGAATTACAAGTTTTAAAGCCCGAAGGCATTGACACACTGTTCCGGACGCAAAGCGTCGAAAAGGCCAGAGGAACCTCTCACTCCGGATCCGCGTTGCACGCGGAAAAGAAGGAAACTGACGTCAGCGACCCGAGAGGGACTTATATGACCTCGCTGACGACATCAGGGCGAGGTCGTGTGGTGCCGTCCCCCGGCGCACAGAGGTGCTGCTGCAAAAAAAATTCCGGATCCAGTCTGACGCCTGGGGATATTCTAAGTTAAGGAATCTGCGGCAAGATGTCTATCAGATATGTGTTTTTGCTTGTGTCTATATAGTCTACATAACTAAGGAAAAAGGCAAAAGATTCATAAGGAAATCGGAGTATCAAGATGTACCATGAATTATAGATATACATAGATTTAGTAGCACGTGGCCTGTAATTATTTAGGGAGCAGGAAGACATGCAAAATTGTTCAGATAAATATCAAGGAGACGTACGGTGATGGAACAGGTAGTACTGACCCAGGGATCGGGCATAGAGGTCAGTCAGAGAGAAATTATCCCCATATATCACGAAAAAATTGTAGTTGCTCATTAAGTTTATAAATTAGTCTCATGTGCTGCAACTGTGGCCATTGAGTTCATCCAGTCTTCATGTGTGGAGAAGGTTCAGGGGTAAAGAGAGGGGAGTTTGCAGATTTAAAATTCCATATAATGCATAGTTTTACAGTTGCTATGGTTGAAGCAACCCACCATCTCTGATGTGCATTGAGGGCTTCAATGTCTAGAGTATCATGAAGCAATGCCAGCTCCGGAGAGCGGATTACCAAATTAGATGTCCTAATAATAGTGGGCAAGATTTGTTGCCAAAATCCTTGTAAACTCGAGTATTGCCAAAGGATATGGAGTATGTCACGTACTACTCAGTTACAGTGCCAGCATATTGGTGTAGGAAACATTTTTGCCCTAGCCAGTTTATAAGGGGTCCAGTCCCTTACACTTTGTCATACGTTGACATGGGTTCGGTACAATCTTCCTGCAATTTTGAGTTGTTTAGTCTCATCTGCCATGTCTTCAGCCTAAATTCCATTGAAGTTGAGGAGAGCTCTGTTATCATAAGTTGATACAGCCCAAAGATTAGCTTTTTGTAGTGTCCCCATTTTACTTACAAGTTACATAAAGATGAGGATGGCAGGATCTGTCGTAATTGGCTTAGTAGGGCTAACAGGCATTGTTTCAGTTGTAGGTATTGCCAGAATAGGGTGCTGTGTGGAGCAAATTCAGCGGAGATTCAAAAAGGATTTAAACGTGACATCGGAGAATATCTGGTTAATGGATTGCAGTCTTTTTTTCATGACAATCTTGCCACGGAAATGGCCTGCCATCTATCCTTATTGCAGCATTATTCCAGATGGGAGCCTCTGGAAGTAGGAATGCTTTTTTACCTAGAGTCTTGTACGTTGTGGACCAAACTTGTAGAGATTCCTGGAGTATGGTGTTGGTTGGGTCTCAGAAATGTGGTCCCTTATAGAGAATATGACTGCCATTGGTGCAATTTTGTTGGCACCGCTCCAGTAGAACCCAATACGGTCTTTTCAAGGCAGAGATGAAGAAGCAGGCCAATTGGGAGAGGTGGTAGGCTCTGAAGTATGTTTTCATACGGGGCAGTCTTAAACCACCTGCATAGCCATGTAACCACAAGTCTGTTATTGGACCGCATATATCATCGATAAGCTTTAATGTAGCAGGTTGTGTTCAGATTGGCAGCATATTGAAGATATAATTGAATCTAGGGGGCACCACCATCTGTACCATCTGGACTAGGTGCCAGAGAGAGAGCTGTGGCTTCTCACATTTTTTAAAGTCTCTTTTCATCTGATTGAGAACAGCTTTTATACTGTTAATTACCACAGCACAGAAATCTTTGCTCACGAAGATTCCTAAGTATTTCAGTTTGCATCGTATCCACATGACCGGGTCTTTTGAGTACCCTGCTCAAAAACGCATCAATGGAAGGCTAAAGAAGAATGGTCTTCTTGGTGGCTTGTTTAAAGATTTCTGATCTGGAGGTCCATAGGACTTGTATACATGGAGTGCATGAGAGTGACATATGAGTGAGAGATAGTGACTGGTGAGATCAAAACGTTGTATTATGATACATTGTGTTGTTTTGATATTGTATTCACTGTAGTATTGTTTGTGAAATCTATGTATGAGTTTTTAAGCACTGTATTTATATAAAGAAAGTTTATGTAAAAATGAAATAGATGAACATAAGAAAAATTGTTAGAAAATAAAGTATGGAAAATGAAAAAAAAAATGTAAAGGAAATCTTTTGTGTCACTCCATATTGGATTAATTTGATTGACAATTGTAGATAGGTTAAGTGGGAAGTGTATTGATTGTTGTTGTTTTTCCCCTTTCCCGAACCTTACAGTATATATTTGGGGGTACCCTGTGTTTGATAATTTTATCCATATGAAGCGCCATTGGCCAAAGCATGCTCCTACTTAGCTGCTGTCATGGCCTAACTTTCAGTTCAACTGATTTTATACCCCCAAAAGTCAGAAAAGTCTTTGATGATTTCCAGCAGGGCTGGTATAAAAGTAGTTAGTTCAGGTAACGTCGACATGGTATCTTCCTCATAGAACATTAATTTTAAGTTCATCTGCTAGGGTATGTACTCCCTTGCTAGCAGGGCCATCTCTAATGCTGATAGCCAATGGTTCCAGTGCCAGTATAAATAATATAGGTGAAGGGTCACCTTTGTCAGGTATTGATTTGATTGGTTTCTTTTAAAGGACTGAAGAACTGATTGTGTTTACCAAAATACCTTTTTCACCATCTTAGGAACCAGTCACTTGTTATGTAAACTAGATAGCAATAAAGCAACCAGAAGCACTAACACCACCATCAATAGAAGAATTAACCAGCTCTCTAACACTAACCCTTCTACTATAATCTGTGAGAACATAAAGAAACCACACATTACCAACGCTCAACCTGACAAGCTAATTCCCATTACGATTTCAATTTAGCAACCTACTCCCATTATCACAGAACTATGCAGAAATAGAAAGAGAAAATCTTCCCACATTCCAAACACCACCTCCTTAAACTCATAAAACCCTATTCAAAACCTACACCACCTGACTTGGTCAGATCAAGAAGATACCTCCCTCCCCTCTTTGGACTACCAGGCAATTTGATATCCAACAACTGTCCTACATTAATGATCTTGCCACTAACTTTCTCTCTTCTGTGAGTTAAGTATTCCTCTGGGTTTTTGTCTCTGATATTTCTTATCCTTCAAATTCAGCCTATTAAAAATTGTCTCAAGCTCTGCCCCATATATTTTCTTCAAGCACCACAGAACTAAAAGGGAACCTGGTGTGCGACCTCTCAATAACACAATCGGAGCTAAACTAGTAAAAGAAGTAGGGGTAGACTTAAACAAAAGCAAAGTCTCCTGCAATACTGTCTCCCCTCCCCCTCACCCCCCCAAAAAAAATCCCTTTTAAGTGTCAAATAAATACATTATGATCTTTGACCAATGCCCCTTCTCAAGCATTCCACACAACTGTTGGCCTTGGGATTGTGCACAATTCTCTTTAGATGAATACGATATCTGGCTAAACATTTCTCCATTTTACAGCTCACAAACTGTGATCCATTATCAATAACTAACCCCTTGTACAGACCTTTCCTACAAAAGACATCCTTAAGATACTCAATGACTTCATCAGTAAGGATAAGGAAAATGCTACTTACCACAGTATGCATCTGTTCTTGGCATGTAGAGCTGTAGAATCTCATGCTATGCATAGATCGCCATCTAGTGCTGGGTCTGGATGTTTGCACTTTGTTTTTGTTCAAATAAGTCTTTCCAGTCACGAGGTAGGTGACTCCTCCTTTCGGTGATAGTGCGCATAAGCATTGACTCCATCCTTAGATTGTTTTGCCGTAAAGGGTGATGGAGTTAGTAAGAGTAGTAAAGAAAAGAGATGTCCATGTATATTGTATCTAAGTAAGATAGTACTGCAAAAGGTATAGCTACCCGGGGAGGCGGGTGGGCGCATGAGATTCTACAGCTCTACATGCCAAGAACAGATGCATACTGTGGTAAGTAGCATTTTCCGTTCGAGGCATGTGAGCTGTAGATCACATGCTATGCATAGACTATATAGCAGTTATGTCCCAAAGCGGTGGCTAACCTGTAGCAGTTGCAGCTGTTTGAAATAGTGTACGTAAAACTGCCTGGCCCACACTAGCCTGTTGTCTAGCTAACACATCTATGCAATAGTGTTTTGTAAAGGTGTGTGGAGTAGACCATGTTGCAGCTTTGCAGATGTCATCTATGGGAATATTTCCTAAAAATGCCATAGAGGCCCCTAGTTTGCGAGTGGAATGCGCTCTAGGGGGAATTGTTAATGTGCGTTTAGCTTTAATGTAGCATATTTGCACAAGTTACTAACTTGTGTAACGATATATCTGTAAGAGACAGTAGTTAGTGACAGATTCCTTACCTTAGAATATCCCCAGGCGTCAGGCTGGATCCGGAAAGTTTTTGCGTAGCAGTACCCTTGCGCGTCGGTAGGCGGCGTCGTGCGGCTCCGCGTCCGTCGTCGGCGTCGTGATCGCCGGGATGACGTCGCGGGCAGTACTCAGACGCCGCCCCTGCGCGCTGAGCGTCAGTTCTGTACACGACTTTCCGCGCCAGGAACGCAGAGCCATGCAAGAAGCTGACATAGGTGTCTGAAAAATACTAGGGCCCTGAAAGGGATGTCCTTAACCCTAGAAATCAGTTCGCAGAACGGGGAGGATGGGTGGGGTGGTAAGGAATCTGTCACTAACTACTGTCTCTTACAGATATATCGTTACACAAGTTAGTAACTTGTGCATCTGAAAGAGACACGTTAGTGACAGATTCCTTACCTTAGAATAGATACCCCAGCAATACCAACCCCGGTGGTGGGTCTGCGAACAAAGATCAGACAAGGAAGTCCCGGAGGACAGAACGGCCAAAGAAGCCGTCCCTCCGGACCCGACTGTCAAGGCAGTAATGCTTTGTAAACGTGTGCAGCGAGGCCCACGTAGCTGCCTGACAGATATCCTGCAGCGGAACACCGCGGCCTAAAGCCGTGGTAGCAGCCGTTGCCCTGGTGGAATGGGCACGAAGCCCAACAGGAGGCTCCTTCTTAGCCAGCGGGAGATGGTTCTCTTGTGCACCGCCTGACCTTTTTTGGTGCCCACGTAGCCAACAAAGAGCTGGTCATTCACCGGAAGTGTTGAGTGCGGTTGATATAAAAAGAAAGCGCACGTTTTGGGTCCAGACGGTGGAGCCTCTCTTCCTCTCTGGAAGGATGCGGAGGCGGAAAGAAGGTGGGCAAAGTGATGGTCTGCCCAATGTGGAAGGCAGTAACCACCTTTGGCAAGGAGGACGGACGCGTCCTAAGAACAACCTTGTCTGGATGGACAGACAGAAAGGGAGGTTTGCATGATAGAGCCTGGAGCTCACTCACCCGCCAAGCGGAGGTGATGGCCACCAGAAAGGCTGTCTTCAGAGTCAGAAGACGAAGAGGACAGTTATGTAGAGGCTCAAAGGGAGCGCACATGAGAAAGGTAAGAACCAAGTTCAAGTCCCACTGAGGCATCACAAACGGAACAGGAGGGAAGAGGTGTGTAATGCCTTTAAGGAATCTGTTAACAACAGGGGACTTGAAAAGGGAGGGCTGATCTGGAAGCCTGAGGAAGGCCGAAATGGCACAAAGATAGCCCTTGATGGTACCCAGGGCAGAACCCTGTTGGGCCAGTGAAAGAAGGAACAGAAGAACCTCAGAAAGAGGGGCAGAGAGGGGATTCACAGCCTTTGCTGTGCACCATGCCACAAATTTGTTCCACCTGCAGGCGTATACCACCTTAGTGGAGGGACGCCTGGCTGCCAGAATCACATCACAAACTTCGGGAGGCAAGTCGAAAGGAATCAACTGCCACCGCTCAATCTCCACGCAAGCAGGTGGAGGCTGGACAGGTTCGGGTGGAGGACCGTCCCCTGCTGCTGCGACAGAAGATCCTCCCGAAGAGGCAGACGGATCGGGGGATCGACGCTCATACTGAGTAGCTCGGGATACCAAACTCTTCGAGCCCAGTCCGGGGCCACAAGGATGACTTGGGCCCGGTCGCGCCGAATCTTCTTCAACACTCTGGGTAGAAGTGGTATAGGCGGAAAGGCGTACAACAGACCGCAACTCCACTCGCGACGAAAGCGTCGCCGAGCGAGTGCCGCCTTGGAAATTCCAACGCGCAGAACTGATGACATTGCGCGTTCTCTTCGGTGGCGAATAGATCTAACCAAGGCTCTCCCCACTGCAGAAAGAGACCTTGCGCCACTTCCGAGTGAAGACGCCATTCGTGATCCATCATGCACCTGCGGCTGAGTTCGTCCGCCCTGGCGTTCAGGGAACCTGCCAGGTGTTGAACCATCAGGAACATGCCCTGATGTTCCAGCCATGTCCAGAGGCGCAGAGCCTCCTGACAGAGGGTCCACGACCCCACCCCGCCTTGTTTGTTGCAGTACCACATGGCGGTGGTGTTGTCTGTGAACACCTGCACTACCGTCCCTTTGACAGAGGGAAGGAATGCCTTGAGTGCAAGTCGGATCGCCCGGATCTCCAGAAGGTTGATATGGAGCCGGGACTCCGCCGGAGACCAGAGGCCTCTGATCTCCGCCTCTCCCATGTGACCGCCCCATCCCAGAAGGGAAACGTCCGTCACAACTGTGTGCTCTGGCTGGGGAAGGGAGAGGGATCTGCCCATGACCCATTGCCGGTTCGAGAGCCACCACTGCAACTGTTTTGCAGCCCCCTCCGAGATCTGGACGTGATCGGACAGGTTGCCCTGGTACTGCGCCCACTGGAACTTCAGGTCCCACTACAGAGCCCGCATATGCCATCTGGCATGATCGACCAGCAGAATGCAGGAGGCCATGAGGCCCAGCAGCCTCAGGGTCATCCGTTCCGAAACCCAGGATAAAGGCTGAAAGATCGGAATCATAGCCTGAATATCCCGGACTCACCGTTCGGGAGGATAGGCCCGAAACTGCGTCGTGTCCAGAACTGCTCCGATGAAAAGGAGCTGTGGAGAAGGAATCAGATGCGACTTCGGCACATTGATGGAGAACCCCAGCGAGTGCAGGAGTTCGGCCGTAGTCTGGAGGTGGGAGACGACTGCCTGGGACGAGCCCGCTTTCAGCAGCCAGTCGTCGAGGTAGGGGAAGACTGGAACCCCTGCCAGGCGCAGATGAGCTGCGACCACCGCCATCACTTTCGTGAACACCCGAGGGGCACTTGTAAGGCCAAAGGGGAGCACGGTGAACTGAAAATGCTCGAGGCCTACCGTGAACCGTAGGTAACGCCGGTGGGCCGGCAGGACGGGGATGTGGAAATAAGCGTCCTGCAAGTCCAACGCTACCAACCAGTCTCCAGGGTCGAGGGCAGTCAAAAACTGAGCTAGGGTGAGCATCTTAAACTTCTCCTTCCGGAGGAAGCGATTGACGTTCCGGAGGTCCAACATAGGACGCATGTCCTCCTTGTCCTTTTTGGGCACCAGAAAGTAGTGGGATTAGCAACCACGTCCTACTTCTGGGGTCGGAACATGCTCGACTTTCCTTCTGTAGAAGCACCAAATGATCCCCTGACATGCGGTGGAATTGAGGTGGCATGGCTGGGGGGTGGTCTCGAAGGGGAGGGAGTAGCCCCTTCGGACAATGTCCAAGACCCACCTGTCCGAGGTGATGGCACGCCAGTGGTGAAGGTGATGGCGGACCCTGCCCCCAACTGGCGTGCTGTGCACCTGAAAGGAAGGACTAGGAGGGCTTGGAGGCCGCGGACGAGGCGGGGTTGGTGGCCTGACCCGCACGCTGGTTGCCCGAACCGCCACGGCGGTATCCACGTCCTCGGCCACGCGAAGACGCTTGCTGCGCGGGCCGGTGGCTGGGCAGCGGACGTGACTGGGCGCCCCTTCCGTGGCCACGAAAGGGGCGAAAAGCAGAGGTCAGCGGAGGGCGTACAACAGAAAGGCCCAGGGACTTGGCAGTAGCCCGTGAGTCCTTAAAGCGCTCCAACGCATGGTCTGCTATGGAACCAAAAAGACCGACTCCATCAAAGGGCATGTCCATGAGTGTATTCTGGACATCACCCGAGAAACCAGTTGTTCTCAGCCAGGCGTGGCGACGCAGCGCCACCGTCGTTGCAAGCGATCTGCCCAGCGAGTCGGCGGTATCAAGGCCACATCGTATGGAGAACTTTGCCGCATCCCTACCTTCCGCAATGGTGCGGGTAAGCAGTGTTTGGACCTCCTCAGAACACTGGGGCAAAACGGCCGCCACCGAATCCCACAGGGAGTGGGTATATCGGCCCGAAAGGCAAGCGGTGTTCACCGACCGCAAGCCAGCACTGGAGGAAGAAAAGGCCTTCTTCCCAAACTGGTCCAGGCGTTTGGATTCCCTATCCGGAGGGGCGGTAGGGAAGGCGGATTGGGAGGCAGAGGCTTGGACAACCAAGCTCTCGGGGGTGGGATGTTGGGAGAGAAACAGGGGGTCGCCCGGAGCAGGGCGATGGCGTCGGGCCACGTTCCTATCCACAGGAGCCCCTGTGGTGGGCTTGGACCAGGTGCCCAAAAGAACGTCAGACAGCGCTTCATTGAACGGCAGCACAGTCTCCGCGGAGGAGGCTGCCGGCTGAAGCACTTCCGTCAGGAGGTTAGTCCTGACAGCCACAGTAGGCAATTGGAGGTGCAAGGCTCCAGCTGCTCTACCCAACACCGTTGCGAAATTGGCTCCCTCCTCCGTAGCCACGGGAGGAGACAGCATGCCAGTGGCAGGGGAAGTGTCTAGACCACTGGCATCCCCAAGTTCCTCTGCCCAGTCCTGATCATACTCGCACTGCTGTGTGAGAGGGTCTTCCGACCCCTCCCAGCTCTCCTGGTCCTCCTCTGGTTCATAATATGGAGGAGGAGGGACATTTGGGATCCAAGAGGCGGACCATGGCCGACAGGAATTCCTGTATTTGGGCCGGAGTCGCCCCCGAACCCGGGAAGGACGGGTAATGCGGGGGCGGCTCCACAGGCACGTCCGGGGCCCAGGGGCCTCAGCCGACTCGCGAGACCGGCGAGGCGAAGTCTTAGAGCGATGATGCTTCTTAGACTTTTTGTGCTTCGACTTACCCGAGGAGCGCGAAGACTTGGACTCCGACGACCGGCAGGGGCTCCGCGCCTGGCCCCTCGACCTCTCACGGGACCGGGGCTTGGTGCGGCGCGGAGCCGACTGACGGACCTCGAGTAGCTTTCGAGATTGCTCTCGCAAAGCCTTCGGGTGAAGTTTCCGGCAGTCAGGGCACGACTTCGTGTCGTGGTCGCAGCCGAGGCAGTAGAGACACTCCAAGTGCGGGTCTGTGATCGACATCATTCGACCACAGACGTCGCATGGCCTGAAGCCGGGCATCCCTACCGACACCTAGGAGTCGAGAAGACTCAAAAGAAACAGTGAAAAAGGTCACCAAAAAAGTAGTCAAAAATTGACTAGGGCACTGCTCTTCCCGGATCTGCGCTTGCTGGCGCGGAAAAAGAAGAACTGACGTCAGCGCGCAGGGGCGGCGTCTAAGAACTGCCCGCGACGTCATCCTGGCGATCACGACGCCGACGACGGACGCGGAGCCGCACGACGCCGCCTACCGACGCGCAAGGGTACTGCTACGCAAAAACTTTCCGGATCCAGCCTGACGCCTGGGGATAGTCTAAGGTAAGGAATCTGTCACTAACGTGTCTCTTTCAGATGAATGCACTTAACTATCCACCTTGCAATACCCGATTTTGATATTGGATTGCCTTTATGCGGTGGAGCAAAGGCAACAAAAAGTTGCTTTGTTTTCCTGAAAAGTTTTGTTCTTTCAATTTAGTATAGTAATGCTCTTTTGACATCCAATGTCTGAAGAGCACGTTCTGCCACTGAATCTGGTTGAGGGAAGAACACAGGTAACTCAACAGATTGGTTGATATGAAAGGCAGAAATGACTTTAGGTAAAAATTTGGAGTTAGTCCTAAGAACCACTTTGTTTTAATGCATTTGTAAAAAGGACTCTTCTATGGTTAGTGCCTGAAGCTCACCTACTCTTCTCAGAGATGTGATGGCTATGAGGAAGGCTACCTTCCAAGTGAGAAATTGTAGTTCACATTTGTGCAATGGCTCAAAAAGTGGACCCATGAGCCTTGTAAGAACTATGTTGAGATTCCACACTGGAGCAGGTGGAAGTCTGGGGGGAATGATTCTTTTAAGTCCTTCCATAAATGCTTTAATAGCAGGCACTCTGAAAAGAGACAAATGCTGTCTGATTTGTAGATATGCAGCTATTGCAGTAGCATGTAAGCGTATGGCTGTGTACGCTAAATTTGAACGCTGTAGATGTAATAGATAGCAAATAATGTTTTGTATGGAAGCGTCTAACGGATTGATTTTATTGCTGTTGCACAAGTTACTAACTTGTGTAACGATATATCTGTAAGAGACAGTAGTTAGTGACAGATTCCTTACCTTAGAATATCCCCAGGCGTCAGGCTGGATCCGGAAAGTTTTTTGCGTAGCAGTACCCTTGCGCGTCGGTAGGCGGCGTCGTGCGGCTCCGCGTCCGTCGTCGGCGTCGTGGTCGCCGGGATGACGTCGCGGGCAGTACTTAGACGCCGCCCCTGCGCGCTGACGTCAGTTCTGTACACGACTTTCCGCGCCAGGAACGCAGAGCCATGCAAGAAGCTGACATAGGTGTCTGAAAAATACTAGGGGCCTGAAAGGGATGTCCTTAACCCTAGAAATCAGTTCGCAGAACGGGGAGGATGGGTGGGGCGGTAAGGAATCTGTCACTAACTACTGTCTCTTACAGATATATCGTTACACAAGTTAGTAACTTGTGCATCTGAAAGAGACACGTTAGTGACAGATTCCTTACCTTAGAATAGATACCCCAGCAATACCAACCCCGGTGGTGGGTCTGCGAACAAAGATCAGACAAGGAAGTCCTGGAGGACAGAACGGCCAAAGAAGCCGTCCCTCCGGACCTGACTGTCAAGGCAGTAATGCTTTGTAAACGTGTGCAGCGAGGCCCACGTAGCTGCCTGACAGATATCCCGCAGCGGAACACCGCGGCCCAAAGCCGTGGTAGCAGCCGTTGCCCTGGTGGAATGGGCACGCAGCCCAACAGGAGGCTCCTTCTTAGCCAAAGAATAGCAGGCTTTGATACACAAGGTTACCCAGCGGGAGATGGTTCTCTTGTGCACCGCCCGACCTTTTTGGCGCCCACGTAGCCAACAAAGAGCTGGTCATCCACCCGGAAATGGCGTGTGCGGTCGATGTAAAAGGAAAGCGCACGTTTTGGGTCCACACGGTGGAGCCTCTCTTCCTCTCTGGAAGGATGCGGAGGCGGAAAGAAGGTGGGCAAAGTGATGGTCTGCCCAATGTGGAAGGCAGTAACCACCTTTGGCAAGAAGGACGGACGCGTCCTAAGAACAACCTTGTCTGGATGGACAGACAGAAAGGGAGGTTTACATGATAGAGCCTGGAGCTCACTCACCCGCCGAGCGGAGGTGACGGCCACCAGAAAGGCAGTCTTCAGAGTCAGAAGACGAAGAGGACAGTTATGTAGAGGCTCAAAGGGAGCGCACATAAGAAAGGTAAGAACCAAGTTCAAGTCCCACTGAGGCATCACAAACGGAACAGGAGGGAAGAGGTGTGTAATGCCTTTTAGAAACCTGTTAACAACAGGGGACTTGAAAAGGGAGGGCTGATCAGGAAGCCTGAGGAAGGCCGAGATGGCACAAAGATAGCCCTTGATGGTACCCAGGGCAGAACCCTGATGGGCCAGGGAAAGAAGGAACAGGAGAACCTCAGAGAGAGGGGCAGAAAGGGGATTCACAGCCTTTGCTGTGCACCATGCCACAAACTTGTTCCACCTGCAGGCGTATACCACCTTAGTGGAGGGACGCCTGGCTGCCAGAATCACATCACAAACTTCGGGAGGCAAGTCGAAAGGAATCAACTGCCGCCGCTCAATCTCCACGCAAGCAGGTGGAGGCTGGACAGGTTCGGGTGGAGGACCGTCCCCTGCTGCTGCGACAGAAGATCCTCCCGAAGAGGCAGACGGATCGGGGGATCTACGCTCATACTGAGTAGCTCGGGATACCAAACTCTTCGAGCCCAGTCCGGAGCCACAAAAATGACGTGGGCCCGGTCGTGCCGAATCTTCTTCAACACTATGGGTAGAAGTGGTATAGGCGGAAAGGCGTACAATAGACCGCAACTCCACTCGTGACGAAAAGCGTCGGCGAGCGAGTGCCGCCTTGGAAATTCCAACGCGCAGAACTGATGACATTGCGCGTTCTCTTCGGTGGCGAATAGATCTAACCAAGGCTCTCCCCACTGTAGAAAGAGTCCTTGCGCCACTTCCGAGTGAAGACGCCATTCGTGATCCATCATGCACCTGCGACTGAGTTCGTCCGCCCTGGCGTTCAGGGAACCAGCCAGGTGTTGAACCATCAGGAACATGCCCTGATGTTCCAGCCATGTCCAGAGGCGCAGAGCCTCCTGACAAAGGGTCCACGACCCCACCCCGCCTTGTTTGTTGCAGTACCACATGGCGGTGGTGTTGTCTGTGAACACCTGCACTACCTTCCCTTTGACAGAGGGAAGGAATGTCTTGAGTGCAAGTCGGATCGCCCGGAGCTCCAGAAGGTTGATATGGAGCCGGGACTCCGCCGGAGACCAGAGGCCTCTGATCTCCGCCTCTCCCATGTGACCGCCCCATCCCAGAAGGGACGCGTCCGTCACAACTGTGTGCTCTGGCTGGGGAAGGGAGAGGGATCTGCCCATGACCCACTGCCGGTTCGAGAGCCACCACTGCAATTGTTTTGCAGTCCCCTCCGAGATCTGGACGTGATCGGACAGGTTGCCCTGGTGCTGCGCCCACTGGAACTTCAGGTCCCACTGCAGAGCCCGCATATGCCATCTGGCATGATTGACCAGCAGGATGCAGGAGGCCATGAGGCCCAGCAGCCTCAGGGTCATCCGTACCGAAACCCAGGATAAAGGCTGAAAGATCGGAATCATAGCCCGAATATCCCGGACTCGCCGTTCGGGAGGATAGGCCCGAAACTGCGTCGTGTCCAGAACTGCTCCGATGAAAAGGAGCTGTGGAGAAGGAATCAGATGCGACTTCGGCACATTGATGGAGAACCCCAGCGAGTGCAGGAGTTCGGCCGTAGTCTGGAGGTGGGAGACGACTGCCTGGGACGAGCCCGCCTTCAGCAACCAGTCGTCGAGGTAGGGGAAGACTGGAACCCCTGCCCGGCGCAGATGAGCTGCGACCACCGTCATCACTTTCGTGAACACCCGAGGGGCACTTGTAAGGCCAAAGGGGAGCACGGTGAACTGAAAATGCTCGAGGCCTACCGTGAACCGCAGGTAACGCCGGTGGGCCGGCAGGACGAGGATGTGAAAATAAGCGTCCTGCAAGTCCAACGCTACCAACCAGTCTCCAGGGTCGAGGGCAGTCAAGACCTGAGCTAGGGTGAGCATCTTGAACTTCTCCTTCCGGAGGAAGCGATTGACGTTCCCGAGGTCCAAGATAGGACGCATGTCCTCCTTGTCCTTTTTGGGCACCAGGAAGTAGTGGGAGTAGCAACCACGTCCTACTTCTGGGGTCGGAACATGCTCGATGGCCCTCTTGGCCAAGAGGGCCGTGACTTCCTTCTGCAGAAGTACCAAGTGATCCCCTGACATGCGGTGGAAATGAGGTGGCATGGCTGGGGGGGTGGTCTCGAAGGGGAGGGAGTAGCCCCTTCGGACAATGTCCAAGACCCACCTGTCCGAGGTGATGGGACGCCAGTGGTGAAGGTGATGGCGGACCCTGCCCCCTACTGGCGTGCCGTGCACCGGAAAGGAGGGACTAGGAGGGCTTGGAGGCCGCGGACGGGTTGGAGGTGGTGGCCTGACCCGCACGCTGGTTGCCCGAACCGCCACGGCGGTATCCACGTCCTCGGCCACGCGTAGATGCTTGCTGTGCGGGCCGGTGGCTGGGCATCTGACGTGACTGGGCGCCCCTTCCGTGGCCACGAAAGGGGCGAAAAGCAGAGCTGAGCGGAGGGCGTACAACAGAAAGGCCCAGGGACTTGGCCGTAGCCCGTGAGTCCTTAAACCGCTCCAGCGCATGGTCTGCCTTTGAACCAAAAAGACCGACTCCATCAAAGGGCATGTCCATGAGTGTATTCTGGACATCACCCGAGAAACCAGTTGTCCTCAGCCAGGCGTGGCGACGTAGCGCCACCGTCGTAGCAAGCGATCTGCCCAGCGAGTAGGCGGTATCAAGGCCACAACGGATGGTGTATTTAGCCGCATCTCGCCCTTCCGCAATGGCGCGGGTAAGCAGTGTCTGGACCTCCTCAGAACACTGCGGCAAAACAGCCGCCACCGAATCCCACAGGGAGTGGGTATATCGGCCCAAAAGGCAAGCGGTGTTGACGGACCGCAAGCCAGCACTGGAGGAAGAAAAGCCTTCTTCCCAAATTGGTCCAGGCGTTTGGATTCCCTATCCGGAGGGGCGGTAGGAAAGGCGGTTTGGGAGGCAGAGGCCTGGACAACCAAGCTCTCAGGGGTGGGATGTTGGGAGAGAAACAGGGGGTCGCCCGGAGCAGGGCGATGGCGTCGGGCCACGTTCCTATCCACAGGAGCCCCTGTGGTGGGTTTGGACCAGGTACCCAAAAGAACGTCAGTGAGTGCATCATTGAACGGCAGCACAGTCTCCGAAGAGGAAGCCGCCGGCTGAAGCACTTCTGTCAGGAGGTTAGTCCTGACGGCCACAGTAGGCAACTGGAGATGTAAGGCTCCAGCAGCTCTACGCAACACCGTTGCAAAATTAGCCCCCTCCTCCGTAGCCACGGGAGGAGACAGCATGCCAGTGTCAGGGGAGGTGTCGAGACCACTGGCATCCCCAAGTTCCTCAACCCAGTCCGGGTCAAACTCACACTGTTGTGTGAGAGGGTCCTCAGACCCCTCCCAGCTCTCCTGGTCCTCCTCTTGTTCAAAATATGGAGGAGGAGGGACATTTGGGACCCAAGGTCTCATCGGCGCCGGAACCGGCGTCGGGCGACGTCGGTCCGGCTCCATGTCCGGAGCCGGAGAGAACCAGGGAACGACGTCGTCCGGAGCCCCGGACGGCGTCAGGAACGGCACCGGGGACATCGGCGGAGGCGTGGTTAGGTCAACCGGCGCCGATGTGGGTTGCGGCACCACCGGAGCCGGGATCGAGGCCGGGGCCGGAGCCGAGGCCGGGATGAAGGCTGGTGGGACAGGCGGCGCCGGGACCGGAGTCGGCGGCGGCGCCGGGGCAACCCCATCAGGGCCCGCGGGGCCCGAAGGCGCACCGGAGGGACCTGAAGGCCCGAAGAGGCGGGCCATGGCCGACAGGAATTCCTGTATTTCGGCCTGAGTCACCCCCGACCCCGGAAAGAACGGGTAATTCGGGGGGCGGCTCTACAGGCATGTCCGGGGCCGCGGGGACGGTGCCGACTGGGGCCTCAGCCGAGTTGCGAGACCGGCGAGGCGAAGTCTTAGAGCGATGACGCCGCTTAGACTTCTTGTGCTTCGACTTACCGGAGGAGCGCGAAGACTTGGATTCCGACGAACGGTGGGGACTCCGCGTCCGGCCCCTCGACCTCTCCCGGGACCCGGGTTTGGTGCGGCGCGGAGCCGACTGCCGGACCTCGAGCAGCTTTCGAGACCGCTCTCGCAAAGCCTTTGGATGAAGTTTCCGGCAGTCAGGGCACGACTTCGTGTCGTGGTCTCGGCCGAGACAGAAGAGACACTCGAGATGCGGGTCCGTGATCGACATCATGCGAGCACAGGCCTCGCAGGGCTTAAAGCCGGGCATCCCTACGACACCTTAGGAGTTGTGAAGACTCGTTTGGAGAAACAGTGAAAAAATTCACAAAAAAGACAGTCAAAAAGTGACTAGGGCACTGCTCTTCCCGGATCTGCGCTTACTGGCGCGGAAAAAGAAGAACTGACGTCAGCGCGCAGGGGCGGCGTCTAAGTACTGCCCGAGACGTCATCCCGGCGACCACGACGCCGACGACGGACGCGGAGCCGCACGACGCCGCCTACCGACGCGCAAGGGTACTGCTACGCAAAAAACTTTCCGGATCCAGCCTGACGCCTGGGGATATTCTAAGGTAAGGAATCTGTCACTAACGTGTCTCTTTCAGATACAGTAAACGACAAACCGCTTCCACTTTGCTGCATAGCAAGCTCTTGTGGTAGGGCGCCTAGCCTCTTTGATAATATTCATGCAGTCTGGCAGAAGATTAAGATAACCAAACTCTAGGACTTCAGGTGCCAAATCGCAAGGTTGAGATTACTGGGATCTGGATGTCTCATCTCTCCATGGTTCTGAGTGAGAAGATTGGGAGTAAGGTGTAGTTTTTGGTGAGGAACTACTGATAACTCCACAGGGTTGTGAACCAGGGTTGACGGGCCCATGTGGGAGCAACTAGGATTAGTGTCAGGGACTGCTGTCGGAGCTTCTGAACCACTAATGGAATGAGTGGGAGAGGCGGAAAAGCGTAAGCAAATATCCCTGACCAATTCATCCATAGCGCATTGCCTTTGGACAATGGGTGCGGATACCTGGATGCGAAGTTTGGGCATTTTGCGTTTAGGTGGGTGGCGAACAGATCTATCTGTGGGAAGCCCCATATTTACAAGAATGGGAGGAGAACTTGAGAGTGGAGTTCCCAATCGTGGATCTTCTGTCGCTGACGACTGAGCAGATCTGCAATCTGGTTGTTTACTCCTGGAAGGTGTTCTGCAAGGAGATATTTTTTTTAGGTATGGCCCATTTCCAGATGCTCTGGGCTAGCTGTGAGAGCTGGAGAGAGTGTGTCCCCCCCTGTTTTTGTATGTAGTACATTGCTGTCATGTTGTCTGTGCGACTCAGGACAGCTTTGCCTACCAGATGAAGTTGAAAGGCTTTCAATGCTAGCAAAATTGCTAGCAGTTCTAGATGGTTTATGTGGAGTCATTTTTGCAGCAGAGTCCACATGCCCTGAATGGTATGTTTTTGAAGATGAGCTCCCCAACCAGTGAGCGATGCGTCTGCTGTTAGTACTATCTGTGGAACCGGGTCGACGAATGGCCGCCCCTTGGAAAGGTTTTGTATGTTCCACCACTGCAGAGAGCGATGAGTGCGGCCATCCACCAACACTAGATCTGATAACTGACCTTGAGCCTGGTTCCACTGACGTGCCAAGCATTCCTGTAGGGGACGGATTTGGAGTCTTGCATAAGGAACAATTAAAATGCAAATGCCATCATTCCTACCAATTGCATGAACACTCGAGCTGGTAATGAGTGTTGAGGCTGAAACTGGGCTATTAGAGTTTGCATGTTGCGTATCCTGACTGGGTTGGGACACGCTAGAGCTTTCTGAGTGTCTATTGTGGTTCCTAGATACACTTGTGTGTTGGATGGTTAGAGATGAGACTTGGTGAGGTTTACAGTGAACCCAAGGTCGTGAAGCAGTTGGACTGTTTTTTGAGTGTGGCGTAGGCAGTTCTGTTGCGAGCTGGCTTTTATTAGCCAGTCGTCTAGGTAGGGGAAGACGTGAATGTGCTGTCTTCTTAGATGAGCTGTGACTACTGCCAGACACTTGGTGAAAACCCTGGGTGCTGTAGTTACTCCGAATGGGAGAACTTTGAATTGATAATCTTGTCCGTCCACCACAAACCTGAGGTATTTCCGGTGAGCAGGGTGAATGGGAATATGGAAATATGCGTCCTTTAAGTCCAAGGTGGACAAAAAGTCGCCTTGCTGAAGGAGTGGGAGCACTTGTTGGAGTGAGACCATGTGAAAGTGGTCCGATTGAATGTACAGATTTAGTTCTCTGAGGTCTAGTATAGGCCTGAGAGAGCCGTCCTTTTTGGGAATTAAAAAATACAGGGAGTATACTCCGGTCCCCTGGTATTGTAATGGGACTGGTTCTATAGCGTGTTTTCCCAAGAGAGAGAGAACTTCCTGCTTTAGGAGGGTGAGATGCTCTGGTGACATTGCACGTGATCTTGGAAGGATATTTGGGGGAGTGTCTGTAAGCTCCAGGCAGTAACCATACTGGATAATTTGTAGTGCCCACTTGTCTGAGGTGATTGAATTCCAGACAGGCAGGAATTGGGAGAGTCGTCCCCCGACAGGAGTGGAATGAGCAGGGGATAACAGAAGGAAGTCACTGTTTGTTTGCAGGGGAAGTGCGGGTAGAGTTACCTCTGCCTCTTCCCTTACCATTGTTTCCTCTAAAACCTCCTCTGAAATAGCCTCTTGAAGAGGGGGATTGGTTATTGCCCTTGTAAGAGGAGGAGGGATTTTCGGTGGACACCGTTTTTGAACCACCCCTGTAAAAGGAGCGGCGAAAGGAGCCCCTAGTGGCAGGTAACTGCAAAGCCCCCATGGACTTTGCGACCTCAGTGTCTTTCTTCATCTTTTCCAGCGAGGTATCAACAGCTGGACCACAGAGATACTCCTTATCGATTGGTTAAGGATGGAGGTTTGCACCTCCGGCTTGAAGCCTGATATTCTCAGCCAAGCATGTCTGGGTAATAGTATACTGGTGTTGACTGCACGAGCTGCTGTGTCTGCTGCGTCTAGGGCACACCTAATGGATGTATTGGTAATAAGTTTACCTTCCTGAATGAGGTCATTAGCCTTAGATTTGTATTCATCAGGTAAATGTTGTATGAGTTTTTCTAACTCATCGTAATAAGCCCTATCATAGCGAGCCAACAAAGCTTGAGCGTTGGCAAGGCGCCAGTGATTTGCTGCCTGTGAAGCCACTCTTTTGCCTGAAGCATCAATTAGCTTAGACTCCTTATCAGGAGGAGGGGCCTCATCTGTGGTTTGTGAATTAGCGCTCTTGCGAGCGTTGGAGACTACAAGAGAGTCTAAGGGCAGCTGACCTCTAATGTAAACAGGGTCAGTAGGAGCGGGTTTGTACTTTTGGTCCACTCTAGGTGTAATTATCCTGGATCTTACAGGGTCTTTAAATACCTCATCAGTGTGCTTTAACATGCCTTTGAGCATTGGTAAGGTGTGAGCAGCTCTTTGGGAAGTAGTAAGTGTTTCAACGAGGAAATCCTCTTCTAAAGACTCTTTATGAAGCTCCACCCCATGATATTGAGCGGCACTATTAAGGAGCTCAATGTACCCAATGTTGTCGTCAGGTGGGGAGGGTCTGGAGGGATACAAATCAGGGTCATTACATGTGATTGGGTCTGTCTGATAATCGCCCAAGGGTCAGTGTCCTGTAACCTATCCTGATCCTCATCCCTATCCCCATCTCCATCCCCTTCATCCTGTGGGTCAGGTGAAAGTGGTGGTGAATTTGCTGGTCAAATGAGCAAGTTAGGATCAATGGGAGAAGGAAGTGGAATATAAGGGGGAGAAGGGTTAGTACCCACACGTTTCCTTTTAAGAAGAATGTGGTAGTCCTCTGATAGGTCAATTTTTCATTTTTTTGGAAGAGTGGCATGAATATGCCCTGTTTGAGGGTTGATCACCAGTTTTTTCTGCTTTGGATCCGAAGGCGGCGCATCGGACCGAGGCTCTTTAGTGGGAGAGTCTTTTTCTTTATGAGCCGGTTTCGGCGTGGAAGGTTTCAGCTCCGAGCCTTTGGGCGTCGAAGGTTTCGGCTCCGAGCCTTTCGGTGTCGAAGACTTAGACTTGTGTTTCGGCGCCAAAGGTGTCAGTTCGGCGCCGGAGTGGGGCCGGCTCGAGCCCGAGGGCTTGTCTTTCTGTTTCGGAGCCGGGCCCGAGGGTGGGGCGTCGGAAACTTTTTGTCAGTGCCGACCTTGGCCCGAGGGCAGAGGAGGGACCGGAGCCTTTGTTTTATGTTGAGGGGGCAAAGGGGTATCTTTACTCACGGTACGCTGACCCGGAATAATCTGCTCCTTTACCTCCATGTCAGAGTCTGCTTCAGACACGGAGATATGTTCTTCTTCTTCCTCGGCTCCTTGAGGTTGATGTTCAGTGTTGGAATCTTCGCCGAAGATGTCCGGTGCGGAGCCGCTCTGGTGTTGCATTTCGTGTCGTCGAGCCAGACGGTCACGAAGTGTCTTTTTCGATTGAAACGATCGACACGCGTCGCAGTCGTTCTCGTTGTGTTCCGGGGACAAGCAGAGGTTGCACACTTCGTGCAAGTCGGTGCGTGGAAACTTAGCACGACACCCGGGACAGAGCTTGAATGGAGTCCGTTCCATCGACTGCTAGTGCGGTCGGCGCAGGTAGGCCCAACAGCCTGCCACGAGTTTCCCGATCAAAGGTTTTCCGAAGTAAGACTATGCGCGTCGAATGGGGAACCGCGATCGATAACAATACCGATGAGGGTAGTGGATTGCGTGTCGAAGGGGTCCGAAAATGGTACCGAAACGGAGCGCAGCAATACACATCCGAACCCGATGGCAGAAAAAAACAATCTAAGGATGGAGTCAATGCCCATGCGCACCATCACCGAAAGGAGGAGTCACCTACCTTGTGACTGGAAAGACTTCTTCGAACAAAAACAAAGTGCAAACTTCCGGACCCAACACTAGATGGCGATCTATGCATAGCATGTGATCTACAGCTCACATGCCTCGAACGGTTACTTACCCAGTAAGCATCTGTTCTTGGCATGTAGAGCTGTAGATTCACATGCTCTGCATACTCCTGCCATCTAGTGTTGGGTCCGGATGTTTGCAAGTTGTTTTTCTTCGAAGAAGTCTTTCCTAGTCACGAGGTAAGGTGACTCTTCCTTTCGGTGATAGTGCGCATGGTCATCGACTCCATTGTTAAGATTGTTTTCCCGCAAGAGGTAGAGAATGGAGTAAATAAGTGTAGTATAGAGATGTCCATGCGTATGAATGTATAATGTAAGAACTGCAACAACTACATGTACTCGAGGAGGCGGGTGGGCGCATTAGAAATCTACAGCTCTACATGCGAAGAACAGATGCTTATTGGGTAAGTAACATTATCCGTTCGAGGCATGTGTGCTGTAGATACACATGCTTTGCAGAGACTATAAAGCAGTATACTCCAAAGCGGTGGCTAACCTGTAGATGTGCAGTTGTTTGGAATAGTGTTTTTAGTACTGCTAGGCTTACATTAGCCTGTTGATGTGCTAAAACATCTACACAATAGTGTTTGGTAAATGTGTGTGGGTTAGACCATGTAGCTGCCTTACATATGTCAGCTAGAGGGATGTTGCCTAAAAAGGCCACTGACGCCCCTATTTTGTGAGTGGAATGCGCTCTAGGGGGTATAGTTAAAGTTCTTTTAGCTTCAATACA
The DNA here is from genome assembly GCA_963921515.1 of Calotriton arnoldi. Classification (NCBI taxonomy): domain Eukaryota; kingdom Metazoa; phylum Chordata; class Amphibia; order Caudata; family Salamandridae; genus Calotriton; species Calotriton arnoldi. The sequence continues at coordinate 576,272 of CAWUFW010000151.1, read as the reverse complement.
GCAGGTTTGAATGCATTTTAAATCCATCTAGCAATACCAGATTTGGAAATAGGATTTCCTTTGTGGGGTGGAGCAAATGCAACAAACAGTGGTTTTGTTTTGCGAAAGTCTTTTGTTCTATCTATGTAGTATAGTAAAGCTCTTAACATCAAGCGTGTGAAAAGCGCGTTTTGCCACAGAAACGGATTGAGGAATTAAGACTGGCAACTCAACCGATTGGTTTATATGAAAAGCAGAAACTACCTTGGGAAGGAATTTTGGGTTGGTACGGAGAACTATCCTATCTTTATGTAGCTGAAAGAAAGGTTCTTCCAATGTTAATGCCTGTAGCTCACCAACTCTCCTCTGGCATGTGATAGCAATGAGGAATGAAACTTTCCATGAGAGGAACTGTAAAGGGCACTTGTGTAATATTCAAAAGGTGGACCCATGAGCCGTGTGAGAACAATGTTGAGATTCCACACTGGGGCAGTGGGAATCCTCGGTGGTATTACTCTTTTTAAGCCTTCCATGAAGGCCTTGATTACTGGGACTCTGAATAATGACAAATGTTGTCTATTTTGTAAGTACGCAGCTATTGCTGCAAGGTGCAAACGAATAGTCGAATAAGCGAGGCCTGATTGTTGCAGATGTAACAAATAGCAAATAAATGTTTTGTATAGAAGCATCTAAAGTATTGATTTTGTTGTTATTGCAATATACAGCAAATCTTTTCCATTTTGCTACATAGCACGCTCTGGTGGTAGGCTTTCTTGCTTCTTTTAGAATATTCATACAGTCTGGTGGTAAATTTAAATAACCAAACTCTATGACTTCAGGAGCCAGATTGCTAACTTCAGCTCTTTGGGATCTGGATGTCTGATTTCTCCATGGCTCTGTGTGAGGAGACTGGAGTTTAGATGTAGTTATTGATGTGGAACCAGAGACAGCTTCAACAGAGTGGTGTATCATGGTTGACGAGCCCATGTGGGAGCTACTAGAATTAGTGTGAGATGTTTGCCTGAGTTTCCGAACCACCCATGGAATGAGCGGGAGAGGAAGAAAAGCGTAGGCAAATATTCCTGACCAGTTCATCCATACGGCATTGCCCTTTGATAGCGGGTGTGGGGACCTGGAACCGAAGTTTGGGCATTTTGCGTTTTCGGCTGTGGGAAATAGGTCTATTTGTGGAAACCCCCACTGTTGGAAGTAAGGAAGTAGAACTTGGGGGTGAAGTTCCCACTCGTGAATTTGTTGCCTTCTCCTGCTGAGATCGGCAATTTGATTGTTTGCCCCTGGGAGGTGTTCTGCCAGAAGATAAATCTTGTGATGTATCGCCCACTTCCAAATGGCTTGAGCGAGTGTTGACGGCTGGAAAGAGTGTGTCCCCCCTTGCTTCTGCACATAATACATTGCTGTCATGTTGTCCGTTCGGGCTAGGACAGTTTTGGCTACGAGCTGAGTCTGACAAGCTTTTAGCGCTAGGAAAACAACTAAGAGCTCTAGATAGTTGATGTGGAGAGTGCTGTGCTTGTTGCTCCATATGCCTTGAATTGTGTAATTTTTTAGATGAGCCCCCCAACCTGTTAGAGATGCGTCTGCTGTGAGCACGATTTGTGGAACAGGGTCGATGAAAGGCCGACCTGCTGATAAGTTTTGTGGGTTCCACCACTGCAGAGAGCGATGGGTGCGGTCGTCTACCAACACTAGATCGGTCAATAGACCCTGTGCTTGATTCCACTGACGTGCTAAGCATTCTTGTAGGGGGCGCATGTGAAGCCTCGCATTGGGTACAATTGTGATGCAGGAGGCCATAATTTCCAGTAATTGCATGAACACTCTGGCTGCTAATGCCTGGTTGGGTTGAAACTGTAGAATGGCAGTCTGAATATTGTGTATTCTGGCTATAGTGGGAGAGGCTAGGGCTTTGACTGTGTCTAGAGTAGCTCCTAGATGAGTCTGCATCTGTGATTTTTGTGCATTGATGGTGAAACCCAGTTGATGACCCTGCCTCCCGCCTCCCAGCTGCTCCTCCCTCCCACCTCCCCATAAATGGCGGCCGCTGCGCGGCCGCGCCGCTGGCGCGCCGAAGGCGCGCCTAAGGCAAGCTCGTCTGCGCCCGTCCGTGCCTGGACCGCGCCCAGCGCCAAACCCCCAGGCCCCCGCAGCAGCCAACCCACCCACCGGACTTACGACACCGCCACCCTCAACGCACTCAACACCGGCCGTATCCCCGGCTGCCACCGTGCCACCCCAGGTCGCACCCACGGACCCTTCGGCTGCCAATCCTGCAAGTTCTCCTGCCTCCGGACCTGCACCGCACCCGCCAAGCCGAGCACCAGCAGCAACCACCTGAAGTGCATCCTGCTCAACACCCGCTCCGTCCACAGACACGCCGTGGAACTTTGGAACCTGCTCGACTCCACATCACCAGACGTCGCTTTCCTCACGGAAACATGGATGAACGCCTCCTCAGCGCCCGACATCGCCATCGCCATCCCGGACCGATACAAGATCACCCGAAGGGACCGCGCCAACCAGACCGGAGGAGGCATCGCCATCGTCCACAAGAACACCATCCGCATCACGACCAACTCCGACGACACCTTCACAGCCGGCGAACACCTGCACTTCCAGATACACACCGACCCCAAGACCACCCTCAGAGGCACCCTCATCTACAGACCCCCAGGACCACGCACACAATTCAGCGAAGACATCGCCGACCTCATCAGCCCGCACGCCCTCCCCTCGGCTGACTACATCCTCCTTGGGGACCTCAACTTCCACCTAGAGAACAACAACGATCGCAACACCACCACCCTGCTGGACAACCTCGCCAACCTCGGACTCAAGCAACTGGTGACCACCCCCACACACCACGCCGGCCACACGCTTGACCCCGTCTTCTCCTCCAGCAAGGACATCTCCTTCAGCCACACCACCGGACTCCACTGGACAGACCACAGCTGCGTCCACTTCAGCTTCAGCAGGATCACCACGCACCACCACCTGCAACAGTTTCCGCGCAGAAGCTGGAACAAGATCACCACCGACCAACTCACCACATCCCTGAGCCAGAACCCTCCCGCCAGCTCAACGAACCCCAACCAAGCCGCCAGCAACCTCACAAGATGGATCACCAACTGCGCAGACGACCTCGCCCCATTGAAGACCCCCCAGTCAGACCCGGCAACAAGAAAGCATCCTGGTTCACCGACGAACTCAAGAAATCCAAGAAGAACTGCCGGGCCCTCGAGAAAGCATGGCGCAGAGACCCGACTGCAGACAACATGACCACCCTCAAGCACACCACCCGAAAACACCACCAGCTGATCCACACCACCAAGAAAACCGCATTCAAGGAACGACTGGACAACAACGCCCACAACAGCAAGGAACTCTTCATCATCGTCAAAGAACTCTCGAACCCCAGCGCCGGAAACAACGACATCACTCCCTCACAAGACCTCTGCAACTCGCTCGCCTCGTTCTACCACAGCAAGATCGCAGACATACACAACAGTTTCAGCACTCAGCCGACGTACCCTACGACCGTTCCAACGTCCCCCACCTCCACCCTCCGAGCCTGGACCCCGATCAACACCGAAGACACTATCCGCACGATGAACTCCATCCACTCCGGATCACCAACCGACCCCTGCCCTCACCACGTCTTCAACAAGGCCGACGCCGTCATCGCACCCCACCTCCGGGACATCATCAACACCTCCTCGACACCGCCACCTTCCCAGAGAGCTGGAAGCACGCCGAACTCAGCGCCCTACTGAAGAAACCGTCAGCGGATCCCACCGACCTCAAAAACTACCGCCCCATCTCGCTCCTTCCTTTTCCTGCCAAAGTCATCGAGAAGACCGTCAACAGACAACTGGCCGCCTTCCTCGAGACGAATGGATCATTCGACCACTCGCAGTCCGGCTTCCGGGCCAACCACAGCACCGAGACCGCCCTCATCGCAGCCACCGACGACATCCGAGCCCTGCTCGACAACGGGGAAACAGCGGCCCTCATCCTCCTGGACCTCTCCGCAGCGTTCGACACAGTCTGCCACCGCACCCTAGTGCAACGCCTGAACAACGTCGGAATCCAAGAGAAGGCACTGGAGTGGATCATCTCCTTCCTCGCCGGAAGAACCCAGAGAGTCCGCCTCCCCCGTTCAGTTCCGAGGCCACCGAAGTCAGCTGCGGCGTACCACAAGGATCATCACTCAGCCCCACCCTCTTCAACGTCTACATGAGCCCCCTCGCAGCCATCGCACGCCAACACAACCTCAACATCATCTCCTACGCCGACGACACCCAGCTGATCCTCTCCCTCACCAACGACCCCACAACCGCCAGAACCAACCTACATGAAGGGATGAAGGACGTAGCCGAGTGGATGAGGAACAGCCGCCTGAAACTTAACTCAGATAAGACGGAAGTCCTCATCCTAGGATCATCACCCTCCGCCTGGGACGACTCCTGGTGGCCCCCTGCCCTGGGCAACGCACCCAAACCAACGGACCACGCACGCAACCTTGGCTTCATCCTGGACTCCTCCCTCTCAATGACCCGACAAGTCAACGCCGTCTCCTCGTCTTGCTTCAACATCCTATGCATGCTGCGCAAGATCTTCCGGTGGATCCCCACCGAAACCAGGAAGACGGTCACCCAGGCCCTCGTCACCAGCCGACTGGACTACGGCAACTCCCTCTACGCCGGAACCACAGCCAAACTTCAAAAAAGACTCCAACGCATCCAGAACGCCTCAGCTCGACTCATCCTGGACATCCCCCGACACAGCCACATCGCCGGACACCTGAGAGACCTGCACTGGCTCCCCGTCAGCAAGAGAATCACGTTCCGACTCCTCACCCACGCACACAAAGCTCTCCACAACCAAGGCCCCAGATACCTCAACGACCGTCTGACCTTCTACACTCCCACCCGCCAGCTACGATCGACCAACCACGCCCTCGCCGCCGTCCCCCGCATCCGAAGAGCCACAACGGGAGGAAGATCCTTCTCCTACCTGGCTGCCAAGACGTGGAACTCCCTACCCATCCACCTCCGCCTTACCCAAGACCACCTCTCCTTCAGGAAGCAACTCAAGACCTGGCTGTTCGAACAGTAGCGGACCCCCTCCCCCCAAGCGCCTTGAGACCCTCCGGGTGAGTAGCGCGCTATACAAATGCTTGATTGATTGATTGATTGATTGATTGTGGTTTGTGTGTGCTGGAGACAGTTGTGGTAAGTACTGGCTTTGATGAGCTAGTCGTCCAGACAGGGGAAGACATGGATTTGTTGTCTTCTGAGGTGAGCAGCAACTACTGCCAGGCATTTGGTAAAAACTCTGGGCGCTGTAGTTACTCCAAATGGTAGTACCTTGAACTGGTAGTGCTTGTTCGCTATCACAAATCGTAGATATTTGCGATGAATTGGAACATGAAAATATGCGTCTTTTAAATCCAGAGTAGACAAAGTCTGCTGTTTGTAAAAGCGGGAGAACCTGTTGAAGTGTGACCATGTGAAAATGTTCTGATATAGATATAGAATAGGTCTTAGGGAACCGTCCTTTTTGGGGATGAGAAAATACAGAGAGTAAACCCCCGAGCCTTGGTACTGTATGGGAACTGGCTCTATTGCCCCTTTTAGTAAAAGGGACTGGACCTTTTGTTTTAGCAAGTGGACGTGTTCCGGAGATAACTTGTGAGGTCGTGGCGGAATGTTTGGGGGATTGGTGGTAAGCTCCAGGCAATAACCATGTTGGATAATCCCAAGAACCCATTTGTCTGATGTTATCGACTGCCAAATGGGGAGAAATTGGTGAAGTCTTCCCCCGACAGGTGTGATGTAATCAGGGGGAAGCGTGGGCAAGTCACTGTTTGTTGGGGGAAGGGGAGTTCCTAGGTGTGTTGCCCTTACCCCGACCCTTAAAGTTGTTGCCTCTATAACCTCATCGATAAAAATCCTCTGGAGGGAGAGGATTGGTTATTACCCTTGTAAGTGGAGGTATTCTGATCTGGGGATGTTGTTTTTGACCCTCCTCTGTAGAAGGAGCGACGAAAGGAACCTCTGTTGGATGCAGTCTGAAGTGCTCCCATAGATTTAGCGACTTCTGTGTCCTTCATTTTTTCTAATGCCTAGTCAACATTGGGGTCAAATAAGTGTTCCGTATCAGAGGGTGTATTAAGGATTGCTTGTTGGGCCTCAGGTCTGAAACCTGAGATCCTTAACCAGGTGTGCGTCCTAAGTATGATGCTGATGTTAATTTCTCTAGCTGAGGTGTCTGCAGCATCTAGAGCACATCGAATCGAGGAATTAGAAATGAGCTTACCCTCATTTACTAAGTCCTGAGCTTTAGCCTTATGCTCACCTGGGAGGTATTGGAGAAGTTGCTACATTTCGTCCCAGTGTGCCCTGTCATACCTAGCTAAAAGGCCTTGGGTATTTGCGATACGCCAATGATTTGCTGCCTAAACAGCTATTCGCTTGCCAGAGGCGTTAATTAGTTTGGACTCCTTTTCCGGTGGAGGAGCGTCTCCTGATGATTGAGAATTCGCTCGCTTACGAGCGTTTGATACCACTAGGGAATCTAAGGGCAATTGTCCTCTGATAAAGATAGGGTCTGTAGGAGAAGCTTTATATTTTTGTCCACCCTAGGAGTTAAGATGCGGGCCCTGACTGGGTCTTTAAAGATTTCGTCAGCATGCTGCATCATGCCTTTAAGCATCGGGAGTGATTGTGACAAACTATGTGTGGATACTAGTGTCTCAAATGAGAAATCTTCTTCCAGTGATTCTTTATGGAACTCTACCCCATGGTAATGTGCAGCCCTGGCAATGAGCTCATGGTGTGATGCATTGTCGTCTGGAGGAGATGGTTTGGTTGGGTTTAGGTCTGGATCAGTGTCACCTGGGGAATCTAGTGTGTAATTATCCATGGATCTAGTGGGATAGGTATTCCCCCATCATCTGCATCATCGTCGACATGATGAGATTGAGGAGAATCTTGAGGTGTAATCTGCAAAGGATTCTCAGGAGGTGACAAGGGTGCTGGAGGTGGGGGTGATGGGAAGTGAAAGGGACTTGTAGCCACAGTCTTTCTCTTCAAGGGGATCTTGTAAGAAGTGTCCTCCTTTTCTTGAAGCTTGTGAGGTGGTTTTATGTGGATATGACCAGTATCAGGGTTGATATGCAGTCTTTTTTGCTGTGGATCGGGTGTTAATGGAATAATGTCCATTTTCGGATCCGAAGGGGTATCTTTATGTTTCGGTGCCGAAGTTTTCAGTGCCAGTGCTTTCGGCATCAAAGGAGGCTGACCTTTTGGTGCGGAAGGTTTTGGCTCCGAAGGTTGCTTGGTCTTGGGCGCAGTGGATTTCGGTCCTGAGCCGGACTTATGCTTGGAACCAGAGGCTTTCAGCTCCGAGGAGGGTTTTAGTCGACTCGGTACCGAGCCTGAAGGCTTGACAGGTGGTTTCGGTGCCGGGCCCGAGGGCGGGGCGTCTGAAACGTCGTCTCGGTGCCGACCTTGGCCAGAAGGCATACCTTGGCCAGAAGGCATACCTTGGCCGAAGCCTTATGTTTTTTTGGGGCAGTTTGTGGGGGCAAGGTGTCTTCAGTACTCACGTCACCTTGACCCTGCGGCAGCTCCTCGGCGTCTAGGTCGATCCCGAGTTCCAAGCCAGAGTCTTGTTCGGAGAAGGCCTCCTCCTCTTCTGCCACCGATAGCTTCCTGGCCGGAGTCTTCACCGAAGATGTCCGGCGTGTCCTCGATACTTTGACGCTGCATTTCCCGACGTCGAGCCCGACGATTGCGAAGAGTCTTCTTTGATCGAAACGATCTGCAAGCGTCACAATTTTCTTCCTTGTGCTCTGGTGATAAGCACAAGTTGCACACTTCGTGTGAGTCGGTGCACGGATACTTCGCGTGGCACCGAGGGATGAATTTACATGGAGTCCGATCCATCGACGGAGAGCTACCGAGCGCGGTTAGGCCTCAAAGGCTGTCCACGGGCTTCCTGATTTAAGGTCGAGTCAGACGAAAACGATATGCAGAGAAGTGGGAACGCGTACGGAAACAATATCGTCGAGGTAGAGAGGATTGCGTGTCGAGTGGAACCCGAGCGCAGCAATACACATCCAAACTAAATGGCGGAAAAAACCAATCTAACAATGGAGTCGATGACCATGCGCACTATCACCGAAAGGAGCAGTCACCTTACCTCGTGAAAAGGAAAGACTTCTTTGAAGAAAAACAACTTGCAAACATCCGGACCCAACACTAGATGGCAGGAGTATGCAAAGCATGTGTATCTACAGCACACATGCCTCGAACACACCGTTTCTGCTTTCTGTAATTCCAGCTACCTGAACTAGTAGTCTAGAAGGACTAAAGCAAATGCTTCCTTGACATAACCACAAAAGATTCAACTATACCTACGCCTAACATCTCCGTGGGCCCAATAGTAACTCAATACACATTTTACAGAATTCTCATCCGCTTTGCACAAACTATATTAAAGTACCCACTTGACCCATAATTCATCTATATCTGGCCACCAATAGAACTCATGGGCCCTCCTTTTGGTAACAGACATACTAAGATACCCCCAAGAACAATGGGCAAGAATCAGTCTTCTCAAACCAGAGGAAGTCATTTCTTCATACCTCACCAAAACACACAGTTGCAAGGCTAACTCCTCCTGAATTTTGAAAATGGCTTCAACTCATCCTGTCATTTTGACTACTTCGACCACCCTTCTTTTACATACCTCATCAACTTCATAGCCCTCTAAACAACCATTTCATAATTCCACTCTTTCTCAAACAGTGCTTCACTTAAAGATGTTTTTATAACCTGCTCCACATTAAATATAATATAAGCAACTTCACTGTCGGACTCCTCTTCCCGCCTCACAAAATCATTTAATGGTAAATATGACAAGCAATCAGCACGTCTACTACTTTTACCAGAGACTTACTTTATATACTATTGGAAACTTTGAATCTTTACAGGCAACAACACCAATGCGGCACTTAGCACCCTTCCACTTGCTGGTGCAGACATAGTCCATAGCAGTTTGTTCTCAGTGCATGGTATTAACCTGGGTCCATAGAAACACTCTACAGTGTGCCACAGAACATGTACATACAAGTTATTTCTATCAAACCAAATATTTCTGCTCTGAATTCCTCAGTGACCTTGAGCCTCACAGACTCACACATTCTTTATGCCCATTGTGTTTCATCAATAAAGCACCAATCTGACAACTGTAAGCACCATGACCACACACTAACCTCATAGAGGATTTTAAGAAAGATGCTTGCACAATATCATCTTTGAAAGACAACCACTTCTATCCGTGTTACCCCATTTTAGTGCAACTTTTTTTAAATTCAATAATGGTTCCACCATATTTGCAAACCGATCCATAAATTAGGCCAAACATTCAGTGAGTCCCAAAAAGGACACAAATGGTTATTGCGACACAGGCTCTCAAGCTTCCAGGATCATTCTGAATTAATGTTTGGGTTTAATTTCATACTCTGAAATGCTGTGACCCAAACACTCTGACAGTTCAACTAAATGAGCAACTTCCTTAACTTTGATAACACTCCTTCTGGAGGATACTCTACATTACTACAGATTCCTCACCTTTAGAATATTCCCAGGAGCCAGACTAGATAATTTAAAAGCAATACCACGTGGAGCCGTCAGACTCTGCGATGGCCTTGCGCTGCCCCTTAAGTGACAGGCCAGGGTCACATATCGAAGCCACACCTGAGCACTAACATCAGTTTCTGTATTGTTGTACTTCCCTGCCCTAAGACATGGATCAACTCGGACAAATTGCAGGTGAGCGTGTGCCTAAAACTAACTGGGATCTTTTAAAGTTACTGGAGACACCTTTACACCGATCGGGGCGGTAGAAGGGCGGTCAGGAACTGGTGGGTAGATAGAGTTATCCACCAGAAAGTGTGTTACAGAAGGTAAGTGATGTGCTCTTCTCATGGATTATTCTAACTGCTGATTCCTCACCTTTAGAATAAATATACAAGCGAAAAGGTGAAGGTCTGGGGAGTGGAATCAAACCAAAAATTCTTGCATGTGGACCTGGCTGTGAATGTAGTAGTGCCTAGTAAATGTATCCACTGACGCCAAGATTGCAGCTTGACAAACGTCCAAGACAAGAAGAAGGAGTAGTACTTACCTTCTGTAATGATCTTTCTGGTGTATACACTATCTAAACACAGATTCCCCACCTTCGAATAGATACCAAAGCAGTACCTCCTCAAGGTGGAAGGTCTGTGGAGTGGGCTGAGTCCAAAACGTCTTGCAGGACAGAGCAGGCAAAATGTCCTTCCCGTTGGACCTGGCTGTCAAGGCATTTGTGCTTTGTGAACAAATGCATGCACGGATGCCCATGTCGCAGCCTGGCAGATGTTATGGTCAGGCACTCCGCATGCCAACGCATGGTAGCAGCCTTAGCCTTGGTGGAAGTGGCTCTCAGACCTTCCTGGGACTTCTTGACCAGTTCATAGCAGATTGTAATGCAGAGCACTATCCACATCATCAAGGTTCTCTTCTGCGCTGTCTTTCCTTGCTCTGGAGAACCCCATAAAAAGCTGATCATTGACTCTATGGTCATTGGTATGATCAATGTAGAAGCTGAAAGCCCTTCTGGAGTCCAACTGCCTCTCCTTCTCTTTTGAGGGATGAAGGTGTGTGAAAAATTCTGGTACAGTGATGTATTGACCAATGTAAAAGCAGGTCACAACTTTTAGCAAGAAAATGCTCAAGTCCTCAGCACCAACGTGTCTGGGGAAAAATTGGTGTAGAACATTTGCACTAAAAGTGCCTAAAGTTTACTCATGCGATGAGGTGATCGCAATGCACAAGACAGCCTTCAAGGTCAGGAGATGCAGAGAGCAGCTACTCATCCACTCAACGGACATACACATGAGAAATGTGAAGACCAAGTTAAGGTCCCACTTTGGTATTACAAAAGAGAGGAATCATGAGTGTCTAACCTTTCATAAACCCTATCACAACTTGTAATCTGAACAAACACGGTGGATCCAACAAATGTAGAACGGCCAAAAGGGGAGACAAACTTTTATAGTGCCTACTGCAAGGTCTTGCTGGGTGAAAAGCAAAAAACATAAAAGGACGTCTAACACCTGCGCCTGTAAGGTGGCAGTCTTGTAAACACTATATAAGGTTACAAATTTGTCCCAACAACCGGCATAATAATGTTTTGGAAATGCATCTGGCCACAAGGATGACATTCACCACAGCAGGAGGCAAATAGAACAATCAAATGCCACTGTTTAATCTCCATGCATGTAGATGTAGATTGAGTCAATGCGGGTTAAGGCACTGTTGACTGACTGACAGATATTTATAGAGCGCACTTATGCCGAGGCGTCTTGGCGCTGAGGTAATTGCAGTCCAACCTGAGTAACAGACCTAGATCTTGGAAAAGAGCCATGTTTTAATCATCTTTCTGAAAAGAGTCCTGCTATTCTGCAGTCTCAGATGTGTTGGGAGGGAGTTCCACAATTTGGCCGCTTGGTAGGAGAACCCCTACCGCCCCATCTGGCTCTTCTTATCCTGGGAATAAGGACCAATCCAGTGTTTGCTGATCTAAGGCATCGAGCAGGCAGATATCGCGGAAACAGGCATTGAATGTCTGCCGCCCCTCCTCCGTATAGGGCTTTATGGACTAAGCAAAGCGCTTCGAAGTCTATTCTTCGGCGGACTGGTAACCAATGGAGGAGTCTTAGGCTCGCGGATGTGGGATGGTGTTTTGGTAAATTTAACACTACTCGTGCGGCCGCGTTTTGTATGGACTGTAATTTGGAGAGCTGTCTGACTCCTGCGCCTAGGTATAGCGCATTGCAGTAGTCGATTCTAGATGACACCAGTGCGCCGACCACTGTTTTCCTTAACAAGAGTGGAATAAATGGGAGAATCTTCCGTAGTACTCTCAGTGTAAAGAAACAGGCCGAAGACACTTGGTTAATCTGAAGGGCAAGCGTTAGGTCTTTGTCGACCAGGAAACCCAGATTTCTGGCATTCAGTACAGGGACAGGGAAAGTTCCGGCTTCAGACGGCCACCAGAGTTCGCTCCAGACCGAGGGTATCTGGCCGAACTCTATGACCTCGGTTTTACCCGTGTTTAGTTTCAGAAAGTTCAAGTTCATCCAACCCATCAGTGCCAGTAAGCAATTCCAGAACCTTTCCGCCGTCAGGTCCACATCTTGTGTGACTGACACCACTAGCTGGGTGTCATCAGCATATGACACTAGCGAGAGGCCATGACTTTTTATCAGTCTGGCCAATGGGGCTACATATACATTGAACATAGTGGGGGACAGGGCAGACCCCTGGGGCACTCCGCAAGGGAGAGTGAACTTTCCTGACTGAAGTCCATTTCAGTGAATTGCCTGTTCCCTGTTAGCCAAGTATGAAGCTAGAAGGGCCAGAGCCTTCTCCCCAATACCAACCGCTTTCAGCCGTTGTACCAACACCTGATGGTTTACGGTGTCGAACGCTGCAGTTAGATCGAGTAGTATCAGGATGGCACTGCCCCCTCCATCCATCACCTTTCTTATCTCTTCCGTCGCCATAATCAAGGCAGATTCTGTTGAGTGCTGAGCTCGAAATCCATGTTTCGTTGGATCCAAGAAGTTGTTCTTGTCTAGGTAATCCGTCAGCTCCTTATTTAGGGCTTTCTCAAGTAGCTTGGACGGAAACGAGAGGCAGGAGATTGGTCTATAGTTCTTGACCTCCAAAGGGTCAAGTGAGGTTTTTTTTAAGATGGGTCTAATGCAGACCTTTTTCCAGCACTGTGGAAAGACCCCTGAAGTGATGATAGTATTCAGTAAGGTAGTCAAGCACGCACTGATAGCCTCTGGGGCAAGGTGAGACAGGAGGTTGAAGTGGAAGTCTGAGCTAAGGAGTGATGATTATGAGCAAGAGTTCTGAGTACCACACCCTCCTGGCTCAATCTGGAGCCATTAGGATGAATTGGGCCCGGTCGTTTTTGATTTTCTTCAGAACTCAGACATGAGAGGCAGAGGTGGGAAGGCATACAACAGCCCCATGTTACATTCCAGCCAGAATGTGTCTCTTAATGGGTGTTCTTGCAGAAACTCCAACAGGCAAAATTGTTGAGACTGCTAGAAAGAATCTGTTCAATTTGTTCGCTTTCGTATTCAGGGACACTTCTGGGATATTTGGCACTCTAACAACCTCCTGGCAGAGAAACCAGTACCTCACAATTTCCTGTTTGTTGCAGCACCACACGGCTGTGGATTTGTCTGTGAGAACCTGCATCATCCTCCCCTTGATAGATAACAGGAAGTGCTTTAGAGCTAAACAAATGCCAGGTAGCTACAGGAAATTGACATAGAGCTGGTCCTCTGTTGGAGACCAGAGCCCTCTGATCTCCACTTCCCCCAGATGACCTCCACAGCCCAGCAGGGAGGCATCCCCCACATCTATCAGCTCTAGGTGGGGCAGCAAGAGGGGCCTGCTGCTGTACCAACTGCATTAGTGAAGCTACCAATGGCAAATTTTGAGTGGTCTGCTCCGAGACATGGATAGTGTTGACAAGACTGCCTTCATGCTGGGCCACTGGAACTTTAAGCTCCCTTGCAGAGCCACACATGCCAACTGGCATAGTTGACAAAGAGGATCCCTGAGAACAAGAAGCCTCAGAGCTGCTCTCACTGTGATTCAATACCATGCCTGAAGCACCGGGATCATAACCCATATGTCTTGGAATCCTTGCTGGGGAGGAAAAGTCCTGAACTACACATAGTCAGGATAACTCCAATGAAGGGAAGCCTTCCGCAAAAGAACGAGGTGGGGCTTTGGCCAGTTTAAAGTAATCCCCAACGGTTGTCAAGAAGGTGGGCCAGAACTGACAGCAGCCTGCCTGCCTTCAGCAGTCTTCGATGTATGTGAATAGAAGTACTCTCGACCTTCGAAGATGAGCAGCGACCATGTCATCATTTTTATGAACACTCGAGGGGCAACAGAGAGGGGGAAGGCACCGCAAACTGAAAATTCTCCTGGCCTGTCTAACTGCAGATAATGCCCGAGGCCTGTAGGACATGTATATGAAAATACACACACTGCAAGCGCAAGGACATCATACAGTTGCCGGGGTCCAGAACAAGCAGGATTCAAGGCCAGTCTGAGCATTTTGTATTTGTTCTTCCACAGGAAGATATTCTGGGGCTGAGGTTCCAGGACAGACCCTCCCCCCTACCCTTCGCCAATCCCCCAATCCTTATTTGTGATGAGGAAATAGTAAGAGTCATAACCCCATGTTTTTTCGAGTTTGGTACCCTCTTGATAGAGAGCAACAGGCACACCTCCTGCAATAAGATGGACAGCTGCTCCTCCAAAACCCATTCTGGTATAGAAGAAATAGTGGGAAGAGAGGAGAAAAAAGGCAGGGAATAGTTATTTTGAACAATCTTTAAAACCCATCCGTCGGACACAATGAATTACCAATGTAAAAGGAAATTTTGAATCTTGCCCCCACAGTGGTTTGGCACATGTCACCAAGCCCAAATTAAGGGGTTTATTGGTTGTTGTAGCAGGGAGGAGAAGTTGGAGGACTGATGCCCCTTATGGCCATCATGCTATCTGCCAGACCTGTGTCCAAGACCTCAAAAGGAAAGGGGATGCCTGTTGCATCACTGGTTAGGAAGGCTGTCCCTGTCTATATACGCCAGTCCTCTGGACTAGACTGCACTGGACTAGACTTCCAGAACTGATTTGGAAACTGTTTGGCAGGGGGGTCAGCAGCCCCAAGGAATGTGCCATAGCTCTGCTGTCTTTAAAATAATCCAACAAGGAGCCGGCCTTCTCTGAAGAGGAGGGACCCCTAAAAAAGGGTATGTCTATTAGGGAGGCATGTACATCGCCTGAGAATGCTGTGAATCTCATCCAGCAGTGCCTTCTAAGGGCAACACTGGTACCAACCATTCTACCCAGGGTATCTGTGGTATCCATGCCTGTGCTATTGGATAACATATTTGGCCGCGGCCTGCCCATCATGTACTGTCTGGGCCAAAGAGGCTCCAAGATATCCCATGACCACCTGCAAGATCTCGCTGGTCATATGCATAGCGAACAACAGGCAAACTGCATTCACGGCCTACAGTGCCAGACCGGCAGAGGAAAACATGTGATTGCCAAGAGCATTAATTCTCTTGCATTCCCTATTTGGAGAAGTGGCTGAAAATGCATCTGAATTCATTTTACAGAACGAAGCCTGCTTGCTAAGGGTTTCTGGAGTGGGGTGCTTGATGAGAAAATCTGTGTCACCAGGTGCCAATCTAGGACACCTGGCCATCTGCCTAGAGGCGGGAAAGAACATGGTTTCGACGAAGTAGCCATCACATTATCTGTGAGGGAATCATTAAAAGTAAGTAAAGGCTTACATGTTGTGGGCCCAGGCTGTAGAATTTCTGTTAGAGCATTTGCTTTGGTCTCAATGGAGGGTAGCTATAATTCTACTGCTTCAGCTGCCCTCAGAACCATCAGTGCAAATGACACTCTTCTGTTGGTGGCCCTTGAGGCAAATCAAGCTCTGTCTCAGGAGAGGTACCAAGCCCACTGGTGTTCTGTAAATCAAGGCATCATCAGCATAACGAGGGGGGGAGCAGGCCATCCCCATCATCATTTACCACCTACATGCTGCAGTGCATAATGCTGTGGAATAGGATCAAAGTTAGAACCAAAACATAATGGAGCCTCTGCTGGTAGCTGCGACATGGTTAATGCAAAAACAACAGTTGATGGACAGAATGCAGAACAATGGCATACATTCACCCCAGTACAGAGATCTGGGCCTAAATCCATCGTTTTTTTGCTCACCATGCCATTCCAGTTTGAACCCAGCCATATGCAAATCAGTCTTGACCCTGTGCCTCATGGGAACAGTCCAGCCCGAACTGCCAAGCCAGGTCCTCCCTGGACTGGAAACAAGCATCCTAGGACCGGTTTCGGGGTTTCACCCCTCTTCAGCCAGGATAGCTTGATTCCAGTGGCATGGAGAGCACGGGACCCACGTCTGGGCATACCCGTCCCACTCGGGGTGACAAATGCAAAAACAACAGTTGATGGACAGAATGCAGAACAATGTCATACATTCACCCCAGTACAGAGATCTGGGCCTAAATCCATCGTTTTTTGCTCACCATGCCATTCCAGTTTGAACCCAGCCATCTGCAAATCAGTCTTGACCCTGTGCCTCATGGGAACAGTCCAGCCCGAACTGCCAAGCCAGGTCCTCCCTGGACTGGAAACAAGCATCCTAGGACCGGTTTCGGGGTTTCACCCCTCTTCAGCCAGGATAGCTTGATTCCAGTGGCATGGAGAGCACGGGACCCACGTCTGGGCATACCCGTCCCACTCGCTTTGTTCGCCCTAAGTTGGCAGGGTATGCCCAGACGTGGGTCCCTTGCTCACTTTGCCACTGGATTCAAGATAGCCTGGCTGATGAGGGTTTTGAACCCGAAACCGTTCCCAGGATGCTTGTTTCCGGTCCAGGGAAGACATGGCTTGGCAGTTCGGGCTGGACTGTTCCCATGAGGCACAGGGTCAGACTGATTTGCATATGGCCATGTCTGAACTGGGGTGGTGGAGTGAGCTAAAGAATGATGATGGATTAAACCCAGATCAGTTGACTGGGGGTGAGTGTTTGATTTGCTCTAACGCTCCGTCCATCATCCCCTTTGGTATCGCTTTGTTCGCCCTAAGTTGGCAGGGTATGCCCAGACGTGGGTCCCTTGCTCACTTTGCCACTGGATTCAAGATAGCCTGGCTGATGAGGGTTTTGAACCCGAAACCGGTCCCAGGATGCTTGTTTCCGGTCCAGGGAAGACATGGCTTGGCAGTTCGGGCTGGACTGTTCCCATGAGGCACAGGGTCAGACTGATTTGCATATGGCCATGTCTGAACTGGGGTGGTGGAGTGAGCTAAAGAATGATGAGGGATTAAACCCAGATCAGTTGACTGGGGGTGAGTGTTTGATTTGCTCTAACGCTCCGTCCATCATCCCCTTTGGTATTGCGACATGGTTAAGGCATACGATTACAGTGCGGGTGCACAACCACAGGCTTTTTTAATTTCAAAACGCAGCATCAGCTGAGCTCAGGCAGTCATCTGTTTTGGGTCCGACAATGGCATCGGAATCAGTCTTCCTCCAGATGGATGCACTAGTGTGCCAGGAACCAGCGTGGATCTAGGAGATGAAGTGCAAGTCTGTTCAGGCATCGGTATGGGCTTGATAACAGGTCCCAAGGGGACAGGTGGCAAAAGAGAATGATCCACCAGCAGTAATCAGACTGGATGCCCCTGCCGTTCTGTGGGATAAAGACACTGAAAGTGTACTGAAAATTTGAAGCATGGCTTCTTTGAAGGCTTTGACCTGCTGTGCGGTCAACGTCAGCCTGAGAAATTCGGAGCATATCCCATTAAGGAGTCAATCAATCAATCAATCAAATAACTTTATTCGCATTTAGAAAATGCATAAAAGTACAAATAATTATCATAATACAAATTGATCGGAAGATATTTTAAAACATTTAAAAACTTTCATTTTCTATATTTGCCTATTAAAAATAGCATAGTTTAAGTGCATCCGCATTTCTAAGACTAGCTGCTATATATCATAAGAGGAATATTTGCACTAATCAACGTGTAATTATATCACCATCACGTAGACAATTCATTTTTCTTTTACAGATTCAATTTAACATGTTAGCTAACTAGCAGCAATTTAATAAAAAACAATATTAACAATTGATGATGATTGGTAAAAATAATTACATAAAACAACACCCTATTTGAAGATCTTCTCCTAGTCCGAAAAGCGGAATATAAAACGTTTGCTAATGTAAAACAAATATAGGGTATTTCCAAAGAGTAAAAAAATTAAAATAACCCAATATTTCATGATATCTAAAAACATACTAACAAATCATGTCTCAATATCATTAGCCACTCTTGTAGATCTAGATTTAAGGGCCGTTCTTAAAAAGTTTACCACACAGGACAAGGTTAAAACATCTGCGGAAAGTTTTAAAAAGAGCAATGCCACGCGTGCCTGTCTGATACCAGTAGTCTGTAATAAAGACTTCAAAAACCTTTTTCTAGGGAAGTCATAAAATGAACAATTAAAAAGGAAGTGGAGGGTATCCTGCGGAGACACATTGTCGCAGCCGCAGGGCCCTCTCTCCCCAGGCTTTACTCTAAAGCCTGCTGGAACCGCTAAAATATGGTGGATAAAATTAAATCTAAAGCGTGTGATTAAAAATCTATCGTGGGCATTTGTCATGATAGTTAAATATGGTTCTATTTTCAAGGAGGTTTTAATTAAAACATGTTCTCTTACTGTGGGTTTAACCAACTCGTTGCTCTCACGTTGCGCCATACTAAACTTGAAAAACAACTCTTTGACAGCTGCCTTGTCCTTCTGTCTTATTATATCTGGGTCATCGAACAGTGCCTGCCGTCCCATTTTTTGTAGGCAATCCCGCACATATTTTAACCATGGGATCTTCATTACGTTAGCCAGGGACAGGCAATCCTGAACAACAAGCCTTGTCAGGCCTATCTCTTCATTTAACCAGACCTTTAACCAGTGAATTATGGGTCTAACAGCCACTAAATCTGAGATATAACTAGCTCCCAATTCTTCATGTGCAATAAATGCTGGGGTGCTATGGGGAACCCTTAATAGGCGCCTCATATATTTGTTTTCTTCCGTTTGTAGGCTATTAATTTTCACAAAGCCCCAAACCTCACTACCATACAACACCTTGGCACAGCAGATTGAGTTGTACAATTTCAAAATCACGTCCGGGGTCCACAGCCCAAGCCTGCTTGCAAAGTTCGCGATTGAACCTGTGGATCTAATTAAAGACAGAGATTTCTCTTCTAATAACTGTTTAAAGTTAAGCTTCCCATCAAATAATATGCCCAAATAAGCAAAAACGGGGACTTTACCTAAGACATGTGAGCCAATAGTGTATTTAAATGATTTGGCTGGCTTTTTCCCCATCTCCATTACATATGATTTGGTGAGATTGGGGGCCATCTCGAGTTTTTCCATAAATTCTACAAAACCATTAATTAAAAGTTGTAGACCATGAGGGGTGCGTGCCAATAACACCGCGTCGTCTGCATATAATAAAACCGGCACAGTTCTTTCTCCTATTCGTGGTACATCTGCCCTAATATCCCGCAGTGCCGCATCCAGGCCATTAATGTATAAAGTAAATAAGAAGGGGGCCAGAATGCATCCCTGTCTGACACCACTTGAACATCCAAACCGATCCGTTACTTTTCCCTCCTGGGTATACCTTACTGCAGCCGTGGTGTGATTATGCAGTGATTGGAGTATATTTATTAGTTCTAAATCCACCCCCTGATTAGCCATTACTCGCCACAACTTATTCCGGTTCACGCGGTCAAAAGCCGCCGATAAATCCATAAAAGCCAAATAAAAAACCTCCCTTTTAACAGCGTATATTTAGCAGAAATAAGATAAAGATTAAGACACTGGTCCACAGTTGATTTCCCTGGGCGGAATCCGTATTGAACATCAGTGATTATATTAGCAGACTCGGCCCACTCCATTAGTCTATTTAAAATTACCCGCCCCAAGACCTTGGCTGATACATCTATCAAAGATATTGGTCGGTAACAATGCGGGCTATCCCGATTACCCTTTTTAAAAATCGGTACTATAATCGCCGAAGACCAAGATGTAGGCATTGAAACACTTATTGCCGCATTTAAGACCCTTGTTAATAAAGGTGCCCAGACCTGTACATTCGATCTAAAAAGGTCGGGTGGAATCCCATCTGGGCCTGGGGCCTTATTTCGCATCAGCCCTTCAATACCAACAGTGACTTCCTCCAACGAAAAAATAACAGAGGTAGCCCTTGTGGGTATGGTTGACAACCATGCTTCTGCCTGGCCAGACGAGTGGTTATATAGGCCCTGAAAGTATTCCTGCCATTGTTCCGGGAGTATATTACCACTTAGCCCTGGTTTATTTGGGTCCGCAAAACAGGGACTATTTATAACCCTCCAAAACCGTTCTGGGTCTTTCTGCTCTGCGGCTTCAAGGAGTTCCTCCCACGCTATCCGCTGCAAATGACCTCTACGTTGTTTTAACGCTGACTTATAACTTGCGCGACACGCCAACACCCTCTCTCTATCCCTAGGGGACTGCTTGAGAGCATCCTTCAAGTTCCTAAGGGTAAGAGAACAATGGTGGCTAAACCATCTTGGGGAATCCCCCCTATGCCTACATAGGGTGTGTCTTAAGTAATTTAGTGACAAGGACAGCGATATTTGTGAAAGCCTTGATCAAGTCGGCCCCTTCCACCTCTGGGTCCAAGCAATTCATGATATCTTTAGCTCCTTGACCAAATAGAGCCGCATTGAACCCTGCCTCGTTTATCTGGGCCCATCTTAATCGCCTGCCTTGATCGATCGTGGATAATAATTGATCCTCTGTCTGTCTGACCACACTCTGACTGTCTACATCAACTATTAAAATTACTGGGTTATGATCGCTAAATACACTGTGTAAAATATTGAATTTCCTAACAGATCTTTTCATTGCCTGTGAAATCAAAATATAATCAATAACTGAATGACACCCTCTTCCCTTAAAAGTGGGGTCCAACAGGGAGCCTTCCACAATATCGGCCATATCCAACGTGTGTGATAACCCGCGTGTGTGTAAAAGGCACGTCAGCTCCCTCCCCATCCGGGTGTGTTCCATATGCATACCCTTACTTAATGCACATGACGACCACACACCATGAGCCACCCTTAAATCCGGGCATGGATGACAATTAAAATCGCCTGCTACTATCATGTACGTTGCGCCATGCCCGCTCCTGGTGAGACGGTCCAGCCAACCATCTAATTCATGTATACTATTTAAGCCCTGTGGTGTACATTGTATGGCATTATAAAAATTCAAAATAGTTACCCTACATCCCTTGGCTATGAGTCTAACCCCTTGTACATTATGTGAATCACAAGCCAAATCCTTCCACCTTCCCTGAATATTCAAATCCACAAACACAGTCAATCCCCCTTTGCTCTTCCGACTCGGGGTTTAATTGCTGGACAAAAGAAGGTTTTATATCCCTCTATAAAACACGTATTCTCCGTCGCCCAGGTTTCTTGGAGACAAATTATGTTAAAGTCCCTTACCAAGGCAAGCCAATGCATGTCCTCAAGTTTATTTGCTATACCAGCTATATTCCAGGATATGATTTTTAAAGAGCCATCATTCTTACTCCCATCAGGGTGATGCACCCGACTATCTATCCCAGGGTGAGCTATGTTGCCCTCTCCAATCTCCCTACTCTCCTCACTGGAGGTTGATTCCCTACACTCCAATGACGGGACTGCCTCCACCTCACCAGCCCACACGGACTTCCCTTTCTGGACGACCACTGACCCCGACGAGACAAAGGTCCCCCCACCCCTACATACAGGTAGTCAATCAATTTCATTCAGGTCACCCAGGGGGCAAAAACATTATTTAGATGAACCGGCCTGTCCCTAATCCTCCTGATGTTAAATTGATCCTGGTTCTCCCCAACCTGATTGACCATACCTCTTGTACCTGGTCTGCCTGGTCTATAAAAAAGCCCAAAGTCAAGGGTTTTATACTAGTCTCCATATTAAAAAAATTAACTGCCTGAGAAAGGATTGACTGAACCAACCACGGATATCTAAAGGTGACAACCACACAGTCTCCAGAAAAACATTTCCTCATACTACCTATCCAGTTCACCCTTCTTGCCATTAAGATATACTGAAGATCACGTGTGTTAAATTTCACAAATTTGGATAACCAATGGGCTACCTTATTAATTAATTGTGGGGTAGACTCCTCATTCGTGTTTATTTGGGCGGGTACACCTGCAAGAACAACTACATATGGACAACAGTCTGGTGGGAGATTTATTGTTGGCAGGTCAACACACTGATTCGGGGCACCTCTATTCGAGGTATGTTGACTTGACAACAATCTGTTATCACTAGTATCCCTCGAACAGGCCGCTTCCCTATCCACACCACCCTCGAGTGCCCTACTACCCTTTCCAGTCATGTCCCTGCTGCTTCCATCCCACGTATTAGAGACTACTATGTTACCATGACTATTGGGTATCTGGCTCCCCCCGCCTTGAGCATGGTGATGCTTTACCGGTTCTCCATGAAGCACAACACGTGCCTCTGCCTCAGTCTCTATCGGCGTAATGGTCCCTGGTGCCGGATTACCCCTGCCCCCTTCAGCCTGCATACCTCGTTGATGATCCACTTGTAATGGCCGGGATATCTGTGTTGGATTTTCTTGGCCACACATGCACCCTTTTTCCTGTGTTAGTTTAATGTGACTGCTACACACTTTCTCCAGCCCTAACAGTTTCTCCTCTAGACTAATTAACTTGCTAAGTATGGGCTCAAGTAAAACAGAGAACAGGGACTCAATTCTTTTCCAGGGATCATTATCACAGTCCCCCAAGGATGATATCAGGCAGTTCAATTGGGTTGGAGCTACTCCCTGACATACCGAGGGGCCCTGTGAAGTGTTATTAATATCATGTAAACTTGACTTGAATTGTGTCTTCTTGGGCCTAGGCTTCTGTTTAGATTTTTGTTTTAATAGGGCACCACCCCTGTGCTGTTTCATCGCGGGTTCTGGGCTAGTTATTGGAATATCTATTAGCCCTGCCTGCCCTTTGACCCCCCTTAGATCTAGTAATTCTGGTGCCGCCCTCATCATCACTTCCATCTACTACATTTTGGATATCGGCCACAATCAACGGTACCGGGGCCGGGACCTGGGCAAAATACAAATCCCCTCGCCCAAAGTCCCTAGGTCGGGAACTCCAATCCGAGCATCCAAACCTTTGCTCCCCTATCTAGCACACCCCCGTCAGCACACAATAAGCTCCTCTCGCCGCCTCCCCCTCTGAGGTATTACACACATTTGCAGGTGATTGCGGGGCAGGTACCGGGGAAATCGCAACACTAATCCCCCTAGCGAGGATCGTTTGCAGGCAGTCACCGAGCCCAAAGAACGTCTCCTCTCGGTGAGCTGTATTTCATGAGTCAGTAATGATTCTGCCCGTGTTAAAAAGGCGTCCAGAGTCCCCGTTAAGCCCCCCCCCCCCTTTTTTCGGCATACGCTTAGCCATACCCCCTGGATATCAACAGTACCTCAAAAAACAGTATCCCAGGGGTCACTTTCATTGCCGGAGACCTCCAGAGTGCACTTAAATCGTGACACCCTCGCGCCGGCAGCATGGGGTTGAGTCCCACTTTGCTTTCTTATGCTTGCATCTGGACTTGGACTTACCAGAGGACTTTGAGCATAAAGTTCAACGATCAAAGGAGCAATCTGACCTGCAACTTGGAGCGGGTGTGTGACTTGTGCGAAGAGTGCGACTTCCTCTTGTGTTCGGCTTCATACAACTTGGCCTCCCAGTTTCAGATCACCTACAGGTGGATAAGGGCACACTTATCGCACAACTTGAGTTGTGTTCCAAGTCAGACACCAAAGCCACACCTCTTGCATGTCTAAAACTGCATTTGTTTCTTTGCATGGCTTGACGCTAGTTGTTTTCATGGGGACATCATACCTTAGCACAATGTGCAACCGTTTTGGTAGTAATCAGAAAACTGGTAAATCGAGAGCAGAGTTCTAGATCCGCATAGTAAAGTATGGAAAGAAATAAACTGACGTCAGCGTGAAGGAGTGGCATTTATATGGGGCTTTGCTTCGTTACTTCTGGGGCTTTATAAAGTCAACGCAGAACCACAGGACGCCACCTAGTAGGGCACAGGGGCCCTGCTTGCTAGAAAATAAATCTCCAGATTCAGTCTGGCATGGAGGGGATATTCTAAGGCGACGAACCAGCAGTTAGTAGTACCCCTCAGAAGTCCCCCTTGCTAATGTAAATGTAGCAGCCTTACAGGTCCATTCTACCAGGGCTAAGGCTGCTCCCTCTCGGTAAGGGATAAAACATTTTTATCTCCAGGTTGATCCACCTCAACAGAGTCCTTTTCTGTACAGGCTTTCACTTTCCAGCACCGGTAAACCAGACGAAGAGATGATATATAACACAATACTCCGTCATACACTCAATGTAGAAATGTAGGAAAGTGGAGTATTATGTAGTGATGCCGATTAGGTTTCTCAATGCAATACTCTCACAATACCCCAAAAATGGTCCTTGGATTCACAATAATAAACCCTTAGCTCAGTCCTAGTAGAGTGGCAAAGAGCAGTCAGGCTTTACTAGAGGAACATGTATTAAGCATTACAGAATACCAGCATGGACGAAAACTAATTGACAACTCGAAAGAAATCGGACACCAATTTATAAAAATAAAGCAGATTTTTAAATAAATCTAGACATCAGAATGAAGTTAATCGGATAAGTACAACCGGAGTTATGGATTTTAGAATCAAAAATAAATCGGAGTAAATCAATACTTCAAAACTTTAGCATTGTGGTCAATGGTAAATAGCAGTAGTGACAATCGGTCACTTGCAGGTCGAGTTGCGTGAAATCCACAGGGGGTTAAGGTGATGCGGGTCAAAGTACCAAGCCACAACAGTCAGTTCTTTTACCTGGCTCTACAAGACTGGGTGCAGATTTTTGGCCTGGCTGCTGAAGCAAGAGCTGGGAGGAGCTGGTTTTACTGCTTATACAGTGCTGGAGGGGAAACTGGTGCAAAAAGTTGCAACAGGGCCACTGCTGTGGTCGGTTGAAGGTGTTGCGGAGTTCCCTCGTGTTGCAGCATCAGGTAAAGGGGGAAGTTGCCAGCCTAGCCACCAACAATCCTTGGCAGCGGTAAAGTCAACAAGATGTTTTTTTGACGTCCGGAGGAATACGGTAGCCACCTAAAACTAGCTGGAGGTCAGGACTACGTGTCCCACAATGCACTGGACCATCTACTTTTGGGCGATCCCTCGGAAGGCCCTATGGTTAGTGATTCTTTGGTTCTGGTACAGTGTTTTTACCCGCGCACTGCAGTGGACTAGTGCCACCAGTCCAAGGGAGTCTGGAGTTGCCTTTGGCTCTCAAAGGGGTGACTGTCTAGTGGAATTGGTCTTTGGTCCAGGACAAGTTGCAGTATCGGGATGGTTGCCACAGGTAAATTTAGGGGTGTGGGTACATGTGGCCAATGGGCTACTATCTTCAGCGGCTAATCCGCCCCAAAGGTGACCACATCCGGGGGTGTGTGTCACCTTTTCTACCCAGAACCCTCTATTCTTCCGCTTTTAAAATGGCAGAAACCTTCCTTAGCTGTACAGACCAGGTAGCCCATCCTAGAGGTGTGGCTAGCCATCTGGGGGTGTACACCTCCTGACTACATAATTTTCCCAGGAGCAAATGTGCCTTGGGTAGAGGGAGGGAGGTGTTACCTCCTTCCCATCCAGGCCATTGTTTCTGACTCCTGGGAGAGTTCACACCTCCTGGCAGGGGGTCAGATTACAGCTTTGCCGGCAGCAGTTGCGGGCTGCCAGCCAGAGCAACGGAAAGGCTGGGGCAAACTCTAAGGTAGCCACCTGGGTGCATGCCACATCAACCACGACACGAGAATCATGTCAGGGGTGATGAGGCACGTTGTTTGATACCAAACATTACATATTTTGGTGGTACCATAATGGAGCTGGCAACCTTGCTCCATGATATTCTATGGATCGCTGATCACTTATAGTAGCCGTTAATAGCAGAGGCTACTATAGGGACATATATACGCTTGCACTTATATGTCTTCATATTTAATATAATGCACCCTGTCTCCTGGGCTCAGGAGGACTTCATTAGGGGTGACTGGCATATAATAACAAGCATTGGCATAGCCAATAGGTCTCGCCTTTGGAACCTTATAAGTGTTTAGCCAGAGCTATTGGCTTTGCCAATGTATTTAAGCTATGCTGTAAAGCAGCATGGCTGCTGTGCAGCATGTTGAAAAGTTATAATAAAAAAAGTGTTAAGTATTTTTTTTACCTTATATGTAACCAATAAGACATTATATAGAACTGAACGACCCTATTAAAAAAGAATTAACATAAAAAATGTCTTCTAGTTTTCTTGTTCTTGCAATGCTTATTGAGAAGAAGTGGAATTAAAAGTATTATTTTTTCTAATATTACACAAGTACTTCTCTTTACCTGTTTGCAACTTCCGGTGTCACGCTTTAGACATCAGTAAGACCAGTAACCTTTCTTATATGGTGGAAAAACATATTCTTGGTCTTCCATGGTACTCCCTGGGGGGGTAGTTCAGCTCATTGTTAAATCTCCTTGCATGTATGTATAAGTGAAACTCACAAGCGCAAATAGGTATGTTCACAATTGCAAAACCCTTTTGAAATTGGGAGAAAATGGTTTTGTGCTTGTAAATTGCCTCTTTTTTTGCATTTTTATATAGCGCAAGCTCTGACCCAAAGGTATTGGAGTGCTTTACGTGAGCACCAGTTACATTGCACAAGTGCACATTTATTTTTGGTAGGCAAGGGGAGATTAAGTGATTTGCCCAGAATAGATAGATAGACACTACAATAGACACATTGAAGTATACTTGCATATCCACACAATAACGTACAAAGGCTAAGACCAGGGCCACTGGAATTATACAGCAGGGCTAAGTAAATTATGTGGTAGGAGAAGGCAAAATTACATCAACTCACCACAACTCAGACAGACTAGGTATGGAGATCGGTTGATAAACACAAGACCTCAAACACACTTGCAGTCACATATCACAGCCTAAACAAAAACACGAACACACACACCTACGGAGGTCAAACACAGATACCTGAAAACAAACACTCTCGGAGAGAGACAATTATACATACACGCACACACAAAAAGTTATACAGGGAGACATACTTATGGGCACATAGTTGGACACAGATGTATGTATACACCGAGACAGCCAGCCACATGCGTGCCACTACAGAGACAGTTGGGCACACAGCTATTGTATTATAGCACAAGTTACTAACTTGTGTAACGATATATCTGTAAGAGACAGTAGTTAGTGACAGATTCCTTACCTTAGAATATCCCCAGGCGTCAGGCTGGATCCGGAAAGTTTTCTGCGTAGCAGTACCCTTGCGCGTCGGTAGGCGGCGTCGTGCGGCTCCGCGTCCGTCGTCGGCGTCGTGATCGCCGGGATGACGTCGCGGGCAGTACTAGACGCCGCCCCTGCGCGCTGACGTCAGTTCTGTACACGACTTTCCGCGCCAGGAACGCAGAGCCATGCAAGAAGCTGACATAGGTGTCTGAAAATACTAGGGCCCTGAAAGGGATGTCCTTAACCCTAGAAATCAGTTCGCAGAACGGGGAGGATGGGTGGGCGGTAGGAATCTGTCACTAACTACTGTCTCTTACAGATATATCGTTACACAAGTTAGTAACTTGTGCATCTGAAAGAGACACGTTAGTGACAGATTCCTTACCTTAGAATAGATACCCCAGCAATACCAACCCCGGTGGTGGGTCTGCGAACAAAGATCAGACAAGGAAGTCTCGGAGAACAAAACGGCCAAAGAAGCCGTCCCTCCGGACTTGGCTGTCAAGGCAGTAATGCTTTGTAAACGTGTGCAGCGAGGCCCACGTAGCTGACTGACAGATTTCCTGCAGCGGAACACCGCGGCCCAAAGCCGTGGTAGCAGCCGTTGCCCTGGTGGAATGGGCACGCAGCCCAACAGGAGGCTCCTTCTTAGCCAAAGAATAGCAGGCCTTGATGCACAAGGTAACCCAGCGGGAGATGGTTCGTTTGTGCACCGCCCGACCTTTTTGGCGCCCACGTAGCCAACAAAGAGCTGGTCATCCACCCGGAAGTGTTTTGTGCGGTCGATATAGAAGGAGAGCGCACGTTTTGGGTCCAGACGGTGGAGCCTCTCTTCCTCTCTGGAAGGATGCGGAGGCGGAAAGAAGGTGGGCAAAGTGATGGTCTGCCCAATGTGGAAGGCAGTAACCACCTTTGGCAAGAAGGACGGACGCGTCCTAAGAACAACCTTGTCTGGATGGACAGACAGAAAGGGAGGTTTGCATGATAGAGCCTGGAGCTCACTCACCCGCCGAGCGGAGGTGATGGCCACCAGAAAGGCTGTCTTCAGAGTCAGAAGACGAAGAGGACAGTTATGTAGAGGCTCAAAGGGAGCGCACATTAGAAAGGTAAGAACCAAGTTCAAGTCCCACTGAGGCATCACAAACGGAACAGGAGGAAGAGGTGTGTAATGCCTTTTAAGAACCTGTTAACAACAGGGGACTTGAAAAGGGAGGGCTGATCAGGGAGCCTGAGGAAGGCCGAGATAGCACAGAGATAACCCTTGATGGTACCCAGGGCAGAACCCTGTTGGGCCAGAGAAAGAAGGAACAGAAGGACCTCAGAAAGAGGGGCAGAAAGGGGGTTCACAGCCTTTGCTGTGCACCATGCCACAAATTTGTTCCACCTGCAGGCGTATACCACCTTAGTGGAGGGACGCCTGGCTGCCAGAATCACATCACAAACTTCGGGAGGCAAGTCGAAAGGAATCAACTGCCGCCGCTCAATCTCCACGCAAGCAGGTGGAGGCTGGACAGGTTCGGGTGGAGGACCGTCCCCTGCTGCTGCGACAGAAGATCCTCCCGAAGAGGCAGACGGATCGGGGGATCTACGCTCATACTGAGTAGCTCGGGATACCAAACTCTTCGAGCCCAGTCCAGAGCCACAAGAATGACTTGGGCCCGGTCGTGCCGAATCTTCTTCAACACTCTGGGTAGAAGTGGTATAGGCGGAAAGGCGTACAACAGACCGCAACTCCACTCGCGACGAAAAGCATCGCCGAGCGAGTGCCGCCTTGGAAATTCCAACGCGCAGAACTGATGACATTGCGCGTTCTCGTCGGTGGCGAATAGATCCAACCAAGGCTCTCCCCACTGTAGAAAGAGTCCTTGCGCCACTTCCGAGTGAAGACGCCATTCGTGATCCATCATGCACCTGCGGCTTAGTTCGTCCGCCCTGGCGTTCAGGGAACCTGCCAGGTGTTGAACCATCAGGAACATGCCCTGATGTTCCAGCCATGTCCAGAGGCGCAGAGCCTCCTGACAAAGGGTCCACGACCCCACCCCGCCTTGTTTGTTGCAGTACCACATGGCGGTGGTGTTGTCTGTGAACACCTGCACTACCTTCCCTTTCACAGAGGGAAGGAATGCCTTGAGTGCAAGTCGGATCGTCCGGAGCTCCAGAAGGTTGATATGGAGCCGGGACTCCGCCGGAGACCAGAGGCCTCTGATCTCCGCCTCTCCCATGTGACCGCCCCATCCCAGAAGGGACGCGTCCGTCACAACCGTGTGCTCTGGCTGGGGAAGGGAGAGGGATCTGCCCATGACCCATTGCCGGTCCGTGAGCCACCACTGCAACTGTTTAGCAGTCCCCTCCGAGATCTGGACGTGATCGGACAGGTTGCCCTGGTGCTGCGCCCACTGGAACTTCAGGTCCCACTGCAGAGCCCGCATATGCCACCTGGCATGATTGACCAGCAGGATGCAGGAGGCCATGAGGCCCAGCAGCCTCAGGGTCATCCGTGCCGAAACCCAGGATAAAGGCTGAAAGATCGGAATCATAGCCTGAATATCCCGGACTCGCCGTTCGGGAGGATAGGCCCGAAACTGCGTCGTGTCCAGAACTGCTCCGATGAAAAGGAGCTGTGGAGAAGGAATCAGATGCGACTTCGGCACATTGATGGAGAACCCCAGCGAGTGCAGGAGTTCGGCCGTAGTCTGGAGGTGGGAGACGACTGCCTGGGACGAGCCCGCCTTCAGCAGCCAGTCGTCGAGGTAGGGGAAGACTGAAACCCCAGCTCGGCGCAGATGAGCTGCGACCACCGCCATCACTTTCGTGAACACCCGAGGGGCACTGGTAAGGCCAAAGGAGAGCATGGTGAACTGAAAATGCTCGAGGCCTACCGTGAACCGTAGGTAACGCCGGTGGGCCGGCAGGACGGGGATGTGGAAATAAGCGTCCTGCAAGTCCAACGCTACCAACCAGTCTCCAGGGTCGAGGGCAGTCAAGACCTGAGCTAGGGTGAGCATCTTGAACTTCTCCTTCCGGAGGAAGCGATTGACGTTCCGGAGGTCCAAGATAGGACGCATGTCCTCCTTGTCCTTTTTGGGCACCAGAAAGTAGTGGGAGTAGCAACCACGTCCTACTTCTGGGGTCGGAACATGTTCGACGGCCCTCTTGGCCAAGAGGGCCGTGACTTCCTTCTGTAGAAGCACCAAGTGATCCCCTGACATGCGGTGGAATTGAGGTGGCATGGCTGGGGGGTGGTCTCGAAGGGAGGGAGTAGCCCCTTCGGACAATGTCCAAGACCCACCTGTCCGAGGTGATGGGACGCCAGTGGTGAAGGTGATGGCGGACCCTGCCCCCTACTGGCGTGCCGTGCACCTGAAAGGAGGGACTAGGAGGGCTTGGAGGCCGCGGACGGGTTGGAGGTGGTGGACTGACCCGCACGCTGGTTGCCCGAACCGCCACGGCGGTATCCACGTCCTCGGCCTCGCGAAGGCGCTTGCTGCGCGGGCCGCTGGCCGGGCTGCTGACGTGACTGGGCGCCCCTCCCGTGGCCACGAAAGGGGCGAAAAGCAGATGTGAGCGGAGGGCGCACAACAGCAAGGCCCAGGGACTTTGCAGTAGCCCTAGAGTCCTTGAAACGCTCCAGCGCATGGTCTGCTTTTGATCCAAAAAGACCGACTCCATCAAAGGGCATGTCCATGAGTGTATTCTGGACATCACCCGAAAAACCAGTGGTCCTCAGCCAGGCGTGGCGACGCAGCGCCACCGTCGTTGCAAGCGATCTGCCCAGCGAGTCCGCGGTATCAAGGCCACAACGTATGGTGTATTTAGCCGCATCTCGCCCTTCCGCAATGGCGCGGGTAAGCAGTGTCTGGACCTCCTCAGAACACTGCGGCAAAACAGTCGCCACCGAGTCCCACAGAGAGTGGGTATATCGGCCCAAGAGGCAAGCGGTGTTAACGGACCGCAAGCCAGCACTGGAGGAAGAGAAAGCCTTCTTCCCAAAGTGATCCAGGCGCTTGGATTCCCTATCCGGAGGGCGGTAGGGAAGGCGGTTTGGGAGGCAGAGGCTTGGACAACCAAGCTCTCAGGGGTGGGGTGTTGGGAGAGAAACAGGGGGTCGCCCGGAGCAGGGCGATGGCGTCGGGCCACGTTCCTATCCACAGGAGCCCCTGTGGTGGGCTTGGACCAGGCACCCAAAGAACGTCAGTGAGTGCATCATTTAACGGCAGCACAGTCTCCGAAGAGGAGGCCGCCGGCTGAAGCACTTCTGTTAGGAGGTTAGTCCTGGCGGCCACTGTAGGCAACTGGAGATTCAACGCTCCAGCAGCTCTACGCAACACCGTTGCAAAATTAGCCCCCTCCTCCGTAGCCACGGGAGGAGACAGCATGCCAGAGTCAGGGGAGGTGTCCAGACCACTGGCATCCCCAAGTTCCTCAACCCAGTCCGGGTCAAACTTGCACTGTTGTGTGAGAGGGTCCTCAGACCCCTCCCAGCTCTCCTGGTCCTCCTCAGGTTCATAATATGGAGGAGGAGGGACATTAGGGACCCAAGGTCTCATCGGCGCCGGAACCGGCGTCGGGCGGCGTCGGTCCGGCTCCATGTCCGGAGCCGGAGAGAGCCGAGGAACGACGCCGTCCGGAGCCCCGGACGGCGTCAGTAACGGCACCGGGGACATCGGCGTCGGCTGAGGCGTGGTTAGGTCAACCGGCGTCGATGGGGGTTGCGGCACCACCGGAGCCGGGATCGAGGCCGGGGCCGGAGCCGAGGCCGGGATGAAGGCCGGTGGGACAGGCGACGCCGGGACCGGAGTCGACGGCGACGCCGGAGCAACCCCATCAGGGCCCGCGGGGCCCGAAGGCGCACCGGAGGGACCTTGAGGCCCGAAGAGGCGGGCCATGGCCGACAGGAACTCCTGTATTTGGGCCTGAGTCGCCCCGAACCCGGGAAGGACGGGTAATGCGGGGGTAACTCGACAGGCACGTCCGGGGCCGCGGGGACGGTGCCGACAGGGACCTCAGCCGAGTTGTGAGACCGGCGAGGCGAAGTCTTAGAGCGATGATGCCGCTTAGACTTCTTGTGCTTCGACTTACCGGAGGAGCGCGAAGACTTGGATTCCGACGAACGGCGGGGACTCCGCGTCTGGCCCCTCGACCTCTCCCGGGGCTTGGTGCGGCGCGGAGCCGACTGCCGGACCTCGAGGAGCTTTCGAGACCGCTCTCGCAAAGCCTTCGGATTAAGTTTCCGGCAGTCAGGGCACGACTTCGTGTCGTGGTCTCGGCAGAGACAGAAGAGACACTCGAGATGCGGGTCCGTGATCGACATCATGCGACCACATTCCTCGCAGGGCTTAAAGCCGGGCATCCCTACGACACCTTAGGAGTCGTGAAGAAACAGTGAAAAAATTCACAAAAAAGATAGTCAAAAAGTGACTAGGGCACTGCTCTTCCCGGATCTGCGCTTACTGGCGCGGAAAAAGAAGAACTGACGTCAGCGCGCAGGGGCGGCGTCTAGTACTGCCCGCGACGTCATCCCGGCGATCACGACGCCGACGACGGACGCGGAGCCGCACGACGCCGCCTACCGGCGCGCAAGGGTACTGCTACGCAGAAAACTTTCCGGATCCAGCCTGACGCCTGGGGATATTCTAAGGTAAGGAATCTATCACTAACGTGTCTCTTTCAGATATTGCATTTATTCCGATGTTAAAAACACACACGCACATGTGCCACTAGAGATTTAGACAGGTTAGTCACGTTGCAAGCAGTTGTACAGAGATGTAAACACACAGTTACACAACACACACCCGTCTAACATCGTTCTCTGTAACCTGTGGTGTAATAGGCACCCCCCACCACTCACACACATACTGCCAGTGAACCACCAGATTGGTAAGACAATTTGCTTTTCCAAACTGCTTAGGGTTGGGCCTGGGAGGGGCCAGCTGATGCAACATGGTGCATTACAGCACCTCTCTGAAAACAGATTATATCAAAGGTGATTACTGACTCAGGATAGTTTAACCCCAGGATTACCAGCCAGAGACAGGTGGGGGACGGGGAGGGAGGGGCAGCAAGATAAGGAGAGGTGTTTGTGTGTGTTGAAGGAAGAAAGAGGCAATACAGCAAGGTGGGCCTGACAGAGCCGAAGAAAGAAAAAATCAAGAGCGGGGCAGCAGTGACAAGCACAATAGCTGAGGCCAGGCGAAGGGGGTCAGAAAGCTGCAGTCAGGTTTCACGCGCCTCGGAGGGGCGCCGAGCTTTACCAATCCATAATGTGTTCACTTCAAAGGGGCGATATTTACTGTAACCTTTGGAGAACCGGCTTCGCCCCCTCCTCCCTTCGTGTGATCTACACACAAACACCTTTTTATGGGGTGTGTGTGTGTGTGTGTGTGGGGGGGGGGGGTATCTGTCCTCATATGGATACCAGTGAAAGGCAAGAGAACAGAAGGGAAATATAATAGGAGAAAGGAGCAAGGGCA
Source organism: Calotriton arnoldi (assembly GCA_963921515.1). Taxonomy (NCBI): domain Eukaryota; kingdom Metazoa; phylum Chordata; class Amphibia; order Caudata; family Salamandridae; genus Calotriton; species Calotriton arnoldi. The sequence goes on along the minus strand of CAWUFW010000151.1, from coordinate 542,657 downwards.
GAGAGAGGGCGAGGAGACATGGACGAGAAGAGGAAGGGAATGCTGGAAACATGAGGAGAGAGACAGGGGACGAAGTAAGGGTGGTGCGGCGTAGGAGGGAGAATGAAAAAAATGAATGAAGTGAAGGAGTATGACTGGGGATAGAGAAAAGAGGGGGAACGACGGAATGCATTGGAATAGGGGTCGGGGGGGCAGTGTGAAGGAGAGAATATAGAATAGACAAGGGATTGGGGGTGGGAGCGAAATGCGCCAATACGAATATTAACTTTATCCATCCAGCGCGTCATACCGCAGTGTTGTTCCCTTTAAGTCAATCAGAAAAACAGGGGGTAAGAAGAGAACACGTGAAACTACCAGAGATAAGGAGGCAGCAGTTCGAGAGGGAGGAGAGGCTATGGGTGGAAACCGAGAGAGGAAAGGCGGGCAGGGAGCGCGAATTGTCGGAGGAAAGTCAAAGAGGCGAAAGAGAATGGGTGAAAAGGACGGGGGTGCGAAGGGAGGCTGCGCGGAGGAAGGAGGGAAGCAGAGATGGGGAGAAAGAGAGAAGAAAGCTGAACAGGGAGGGTTTAGGAAAACAGAGTGGAGGAGTGGGGAGAAAAGGACGAGAGGCTGCGGGGGCGGGAGGAATGGTCAGAGAGGAGAGGTGGGGAGTGAAAAAAACAAGCGCTGCCGCAAAAGTAAAAGCGACTGCGCTGTGTTTAATTAGTAACCTGATCCACGAGGAGGAATGCAGCTGCCACCCTGCGCGCCGCTGCTCGCTCCCGAGAGCAAAACGCCATGGGAGTGAACCTTTGAAGAAGAGGTGGGACATGCACCCTCCTTTGGCCATTTGCGTGCTTTCATTATTGAAAGACACACGCAAAGGCCAATCCAATGTGTGGGAGGAGTCAGACCCACACGGAGAAGTTTGGAGTGCTCACAAGCAGCCTCCCATAGAGCAGCGCATGCGCGCTGCGCTAGGCTCGACCTAAAAATGGTGCTTTCACATTGCCACACATGGTGAGGGCAAAGTCGAGGTTGAGCAGTTTGCACTGCCCCTCCAGTCCGCAATGGCAGGACTGCTGTCATCTGTTTACTTTGGTTACTGAGGGTGGCACAAACAGCGCTTCAGTGACTCCTTTAACTCCCATGCTCTAGGTAGCCCTGGTAGCACTTACCAGGGACTTATAAGGGGGTTAAAGTTCTTGCCAAGTGGAGTTACCAATTCACATGTATCAGTTTTAGGGCAAGAGGTGACAATACAAAAAGGGCACTTTCCTACAAGAAAGCTTAAAGTTCTCTTGTGATCAAGCCAACAGAGTCTCTCCTCCTCTTTCGAAGGATGTGGCAGACAGAAACACAGGCAAGGAGATGAACTGTCCCATGTAACAGGGCAATATCACACAAAGCAGAAAGGCTGGCTGGGTCTTCAGCACCACCATTTTTTGTGGTGTACGGAGGCTGCACAGACAGCGCCTGCAGTTAGCTAACAAGTGAAAGTAATAAAAAATCTTGAAAGTCAGGATCCCCCAAAGAGCAGCTGTGCATGGACTTCAATGGTGTGCTTATGAAAAACATGAGGACCATATTGAAGTCTCATTGAGGCATGAAGGGTTTCGGAGGAAACATACCTTAACTTTTCAGAAGGCTGCATGAGAACAGGTCATTTCAAGAGGGATGACTAGTCGGGGAAACATGAATAGGCCAAAAGGGTCAACATATATTCCCCTACTATGCCTAATGCAAAGCCGTACTAGGCTCAAAACAAAGAATAAAACATCTGATTACTTAGCCTGAAAGGAATCAAAGTGGTTGTCTCTACACCAGGCCAAAAACTTCTCCAAGCTCCCCAAATAAATGAATTTGGATGAGGGTCCTCTGACTGGGATGATCACATCTAACAGTTCAGAAGGTAAATCAAAACTGCTCAGTTGTCACAGTTCAATCTCCATGCACGGAGGTGTAGATCTTAGAGATCCAGGTGAAGAATCCGGCCCTGTTGATGAGGCAAGAGGAGCTACAGATCTGGGTCTCCTGGTTAAATTAAGAGCAATAAGGATGCCTTGGGCCCAGTCTGTCCAGAGTGTCCTCAGAATTGAAGCCACGAGAGGTAATGGTGGAAATGTGGACAGTAGACCTGTGCTCTAATCACAGGCGGAATCAGCTTTCTAATGACTTTCCTGGTGGAAACTCCAGCGCCTAATCTGCATTCTCTGCAGTGGAAAACAAAAACAGTTAGGTCATGCCCCACTGCTCAATGATGTCCTGAGTCACCACGAAAATGAAAACGCCATTTGTGATCTCCCACCTGAGGCCTGCTCTATGGCATTCAGTGACCTCACCAGGTGGTAGGTCACTAGAAAAATATCCTACTGATTCAGCCACCTCCAAAGGTGCAGAGCCTCCTGACACAGGTTCAAGACAGTCTCTTCAATGTTTCTTGCAGTACATCTGTGTTGCCAATGAGAACTTGCACCAGCCTTCTTTTCATAGTCGCCAGGAAGGCTCCTGGGTCCAGCTGGATAGCTTGAAAATCTAACAGGCTGATCTGAAGCTGGCTTCCACCTCTTTTGGGGTAATCTCCTCCCCCTCCCAAAACCCAGATATGATGCATCTGACACTACTGTGAGCGCTAGGCGGGGTAAGAAGATCAGCCTGCCACAAGTTAGGTTTGTGCCCACTTCCCATCACTGAAGCTCACTGGCCACCTCTTCCAAGACATGGATGTTTTGGGACAGACTACCGTGGTGTTGCGCCCACTGAAATAACAAAATCTATTTTAGGGATTGAATGTGCCTTCTGGCGCTCAGGAGGAGGAGCATGCACAAGGCTAGAAGCCCAAGAAGTCTCTGAACAAACCTCATGAGACTCATGATTGGGCCTGAAACATCAGGCTCATGTCCTGAATGACCTGGACTCACTGTGACGGTAGAAAGGCCTTAAACGCCACAGTGTCCACAATAACCCCTATAAAGGGAATCCTCTGCATGGGCTTCAGGTAAGCCTTAGGGATGCTGATAGAAAAACGCAGGAGGATGAAGCAAGGGCATCTGTCGTCCAGAGGTGGTTCAGGACTGATTATGGCTAACTCGCCGTGAGCAGCCAACTCTTTCAGATACGAAAATACATGTATCCCTGACCTTCGAAGATGAGCTGCAACTACTTCCATTTTGTTTGTAAATGCCTGAGAGAAAGAGGTGAGGCCAAAAGGTAGAAAGACAAATTGGAAGTCTTCTGATCCCACTGCAAATCACAGGTAGCATCAGTCGGGTATATGAAAATAAATGACCTGCACGTCAAAGGACACAATCCAGTCATCTGGGTCCAGGTTGTAAAGCACCTGTGACAGTGTATTTTCAACTTGTCCTTCCCTAAGAAGGCATTCAAAGATTGGAGGTCTAGAATCGGTCTGAGGCCTCCATCCTCAGATATGCATTAGTAACAAGAATAACATCTCTAGCCAAATGCCGCCTTCGGAACGCTCTCAATGGCACCCTTGGCCAGGAGAAGATGGACTTCCTGCGTCATAACTGTGGCATGGCCTGGTGACACTTGCCCCAGAACAAGAGGGATGGAAAACAGTAGGGCGGGACCTCTCTGTAACACTCATTAATCTGATATGATGAATTTCCAGCTGAGGAGGAAAAGAAAAATCAGATCCTGCCCCATCCAGTTGCTGTGGCTCTAGAATAGCCAAGTAAAGCAGTTGGTGGCTGCTGCAGCAGAGGAGGAGGAGGAAGAGAACGAGGAGGAGGCAGAAGACAGGAGGCAATGCGGATGTGAATGACTTTGTCCACCACGTGCCACCTGGAGCCGCGAAAAGCCTTGGCCAGTTGCTGAATTGGCATAGAGGTTTGCCACCGCCTGTATTCCCTGAACCTCTGGTATTGCCGATGAAGCCTGCAAGTCGGCAAGAGCAACCTTTTTCTTTAAGTTTGTTTCTGTTTCATCACGTAACCTAACCAAATGATAAATATGACAAGAGCATTTCCTGCATAAACAATGGGGTACAACACCGTTTTACGACACTTCAACTGCACATCCACTTGGATTCCACAAGACATGGCAAACGGTAGTCACTCATCGTTTCCCTGCACGAGCGTGAAGTCCTCCATCCATTAATCATCACATAACCATTGTACGTTGATCCCAGTTCCTCAGAAACATAATGTGACAGATGAGGGTGAACAGTAAGTGTGCCCTCAAATCTTAGATATCGCCATGACCATATAACTATGCATCTACCTCACAGTCCAACAGGTGCAGCATGCTCAATGTCGGGTGGTTGACACAGTAGCTAGGCCTTGAAGGGACCCCAGATATCCTTAGGTGTAGATGTTAAAGGCAACAGCTCTACATATAGTTCTAGCTGCTTGTTGCAATATACTAAGTCATTAACCATTGCCTAAATTTGGGGACTCTTCCTCTACCCTGACACACCACCTACCTTTTTGCCATCAGTAGAGCCAGCACATTAAATGTCTTTTGTGCCGAAGCAACATCCTTCGCAAAGCCAAGCAGGGCAATAATAGAGTCAGCTTGTATCCCAATCTACCATGCTGGATAGTGCTGACAGAACCTCATTCCAACACAACTGCACATCCATACAGAGCCAAGCCAGATGTAGAAAGCCAGCCTCTAGGGACCAACATCGCACACAGTTGCCATCTTCCTTGAGACCAAATCTTCTAGGGGGTACAGTACGCCCACTGTAGAAATTTAAAATAAAGACTGTGAAGTCTGCTACTCAAGGACACCATGCCTGTCTGTGTGCAGCTGAACCTCTCCTCCTCTATATCCAGTTCCAATTCATTCTCTCTCCAAGCCTGAGCCGACCGAGCCAACTTAAGCGTTTCCGCTTGACAACCATGTCGGCTGGCACCATGGAGACCTTGCACCGCAGCAACCAGATACCCCCAGGGGGGGATAGTGTGGCACTCTACAAATGCTGATTGATTGACTGAGTTATTTCATATTTGGTAGTGGTGGCATCTAGTAATTGTTGAAGGATTATAAATGGGGTTGATTCTGATGGAAAACCCTGCATGACCAGTCTACACTTAGCAGGCAGTTTCTAATATAGGAAGACATCTAGAGGGTTCAGGGACAGTCTCCCTTGCATTCTGCTTAAGTGAAAAAGGAGTTGTTCCTACAAAGTTCTCCCAATGTCGTCATACCTCTCGCATTGAGTTCAGTTACTGCCTTTGCCTCATGTGTGATGGGTAATAAAGGGTGGTAGCTTAGGGGAGAGTCTGGGAAAGTAAAAATAATCCCATGCCCACAGTTTTTTTTACACAGTCTATCCCATGCTCTGGCCATGCATACAACAGTCAATATGTTGAACAATATCTTAGAATTTGGGATGCCCATAAAAGGGCGAGAGGGGATAGGTGCCATGCAATTCACCTCAATTGCCCGGTGAGGGAGATTTGTTACTGGCAGATACCAGTATGTAGCACAGTGTGTCTGGGCACATAGATAATACAGCTCCACATCAGGGGCTTCAAACCCACCAAAGTGAAATGGTAACTTTAGGGTCTCTCGCTTAATTTTAGGTTGCTTACTAGCCCAAGAAAGCCTAATGAGCTGCAACCTCAGATCACCAAAGAATGAGTCACCAAGTGGAGAAGTATGTTTAGGAACAGATAAAGCAATTTGGGGAATATGACCATTTTCATAAGACTTCTACTCCCTGCTAGTGATAACAGGAAAGAGATCCTGAGTTTAATCTGCTCAGTAATTTTGCTGATTGTTACACCGTAATTGCTCATATGACTACCTCTGTCACAGTGTTTCCACATTTCCAGATATTTTGGTTGGTCAGTACAATACTGCAAAGGAAAATCTGGTGTAAATGGTGGAGTGTTATTAGCAAGAGCAACATTAGGGAGAAGGCCATCTTGCAGATGTCTTTAAATCGTTCCAAAGCCGAAAGGTCTAGAGCCAAAGGGAATGTTCATCAGGGATGTATGGACACCCCCTGAAAACCCTTTTGCATGCATTCAAGCGTCTCGCCTAAACACCACACTGGTGCCAATGACGCACACAGTCTGTGATTTCAAGGCCAGTATGTAATACATACTTTGCTGCATTATGCCAATCTTGGATTCTTTGGGCAACAACGCCTGGGGAGAGTTCTCTGGCCATGTCCTAGTGTGCTTGTGTGCATGTACACAGAAGACAGACTGTATTCAGAGAATGTAAGGCTGGACTAACTGAGGAGAACAACTTCTTTCCAAATGCATCAATAATGCTTAGATTCACTTTCTGAAGGAGTAAAAGAAAAAGTACTTGGGTTGATCTTACTGGTTGACATCTGCACCACAAGACTTTCTGAAGTCGGGTGCTGAGTGAGAAAGTCAAGTCACCAGGGCTGGTCTATGCCGCAGAGCCACAAGTCAACTGGCTGGAGGGGCAGAGTATGGTTTCGTCCAAGAGACAATGAGAATGTCCATAAGTGCTGGCATTTGGTGAAATATGTCATTACATAGGTTGGATTTTCTTTCTACAGTGGACAGCTGTAGGTCAAGGATTTCTGTTGTCAGGCTCATCAGAATTAGAAAAGAGGCATTTTCTTGTGTTTGTGGGGATTCCTAATCGGTTTGTGGAGAGAAATCCAACCAAGAATGTACATACTCTTTACATTCTGTATGTAAAGAGTCCTGCATCTGTGTAATGAGGTGGAAGTAAACTGACCACCTCCTCATTGTCACAATCATGGAGAACTTGCGGCAAGTATTGTACTGCGTCCGAATCACTACAAACAGGGCCTGCAATCTGGTAGAACTGGTACTGTGGAAGAGGCTGGGAGGCAATTTAACTATTTGTGGCTGCACTTTGGTTATTTCATAGTGCAACACAGGCCTGGTGTGTGCCAAGGTCAGCTTCGGATCAGAGACCGGTATCGAAATTGCACGCGATACAGGCGCTGGTACAGTCGGCAGTTTTGCTGGTGTAGAAAGGACGGGCTCAGACCTAGGGGCTGTAGCGGAAGTCTGAACAGGCATCTGTACTCAGATAAGAGTGGGTCCCTGAGTCAGTCGGTGTCAGGGAAGGCCCGCAGCGGAAGTGCGGCTGGTGGGTGCTGCGGCTCTGGGGCCACAAAATGCTCCACAGAGAGCTTTTGACATATTAAACATTTGCAGCAAATCATCTTTAACTGCCTTTGTCTGCTGTGGAGTGGACAATCGCTTTGGGAATTAGGGGTGTGTTGAGACCAGCTGCATAATGGGCTTGCAGTCAATCAATGCTGGAGGAGAAAGGCCCTTGGAGTGCTTAATGAGAGGCTTCTAATCTGACTTTGAGTGGTGAAAGGAGGACAAATCCTGCTTGGCCTTCTTGCACTGGTGATGTGCCTTAGACTTCAACCTAACAGATGACTTTAAATGGGACCAGAAGTAGCATATGAATCGCCAGGTGATCTGGAGCGAGACTACTGCTTCGAACACGATTGCTTCTTATGTTCTCCTTCATACAACTTTGCTTCCTACTCTCTGATCACCTTCAGGTGCATCAGGGCACACTTACCACGCAACTCTGAGTTGTGGCCGGAGCCTAGGCACCAAAGAGACATGCTGTGGTGGTCTGTGACCAATATTTACTTCAGCCAGTCTAAACGTTATTTTAGGTTATTAAAAGAAACGCAGTGCTGGACAAAAAAAAGTTAAATATCATGTCGATATACGTGACACTTTTAACCCTTTGGGTGCTACGGACATAATGGTTATGTCCTCGGCTGAGGCGCTGCTGTGCCGAGGATGTAACCATTACGTCCTTGCACTCACCCACAGGGAAAGCGCTGGTGCTCCCCTCGTGTGCTGCTAATAAGCGCCCCCCCCAAGCGATCAGATGATGGCGGGGACGCACTGGAAGCCACTGCTTTCAGCGCGTTGGAGAAAAAGTACACTTTCTCCTGGAGGGCAGGGGGGAGTCGGGGACGGCAAACAGGCACAGGGGTAAGGACGGAGTTTATCCTTTCATCCGGTGTCACTTTGTAGAGCATTTCTGCTGTCTGATCACGGGTGGGGCCGCGATCGCGCAGCAGGAATGCACACACTAGGCCACCAGGCATTTTCTGGCCATAGGTTTCCCTAGATTCCCTCCGAGCCCGGGACCAAAAACGCAGGTGACTCCCTTGCAAAACCAGGTTGTTTTGTGATAGATCATTTTGATGTCTCCACAATACATTTTGGGCCCTTCCCTGTCGCAGGCATTTGGCCCACCCACACAAGTGAGGTACCATTTTTATCGGGAGACCTGGGGGAACGCTGGGTGGTAGGAAATTTGTGTCGGCCCGGTGATCCCACAACTTTCCCACACAGATATGTGAGGAAAATATAATCGGTTTTGCCAAATTTGAGGTTTGCAGGGAATTCTCGGTAAGAAAACATTGGGGGATCCACGCAAGCCACACCTACCTGGACTCCCCCGGGTGTCTAGTTTTCAGAAATATCTGTGTTTGGTAGGTTTCCCTAGATGGCTGCCGAGCCCAGGACCAAAAACGCAGATGACTCCCTTGCAAAACCAGTCCGTTTTGTGATAGATAATTTTGATGTCTACACAATACGTTTTGGGTTGTCCTGTCACGGGCACTAGGCCTACCTACACAAGTAAGGCTACCACAGCGAAAGGGTTAAACAGTGTAAACTGTTTTCATTACAGTTTCAACTCTCTTCTGCTAGCAGTAAACGAACCAGCGTCATTCTATCAGGGTTTCATTAATCACATTCACTGAGTCAACGCACAGATGTATTTAGTGTGTGCTGAAATGACTGGAGGTGGGAGACAGGCGGGTGCAAGCGTGGAGGAAGCAAGGACAGGAAAGCAACCCGAAGCAACATATGAAGAATAAATAAAACAGAATAAATAAAATAGTACCTGAATTACAGCATAAGCAGTGGATGGACAGCAGAAGCACACTAATTAAACTAAATCAATCAGTACTTGGTCCTTGCTCCACAGAAAGGAACGGAAGTGAGGCTTAGTCTCTGCTGGCCAGTTAGGTGGTAGCAAAGAAGAGTGACACTGAAGCCAACAAATGGTAAGCAATGGGGGAACTCCAAGCCCTTTACTGTAAACAATAGTCTTAGTCTCGCAAATGAGAGCGCCTGCGCTGTCACAGGCTGGACCTAAAAAATGCACTGACTACAAGAAACAATATGCTCCGTACTGAAACATTCCTTCAGGAGTTACCAAAGCATTAAATAATTTAAACCTTTCATCAAGGACTATTCAGTGGTAAACAGTTGCTAAGTCGAAAGTTGTAAATACAGTTGCACCTGCCAATGCGGAGATTATTTCAGGGAGGTAGGATGACACTTTATCCATACTGCGTTAAGGCTCTGGAGGCGAATACCCAATCTAAAGTCTCCAGACCTCATCAAATATATCAAGAGGCACCACGCATGGAGATGACACTATAGGTTCAAATATGTCTTGATCAAGTTCATTTCTTAGCATTAATTTATCCTTACCTCTCCAGATTAATGGAATATTCTGAAGTGGTGCCTGCTAGGAAGCGCTGCATCCTTCATTATTATGTAAACGATTAATATTTTAAACTTTCCTAATTCACCATTAAATACTATACTACATTTTTCTCTCAATTTCTTGCGATCTTATGCCCCCAATTATTCTCCCCACTAACACCTAACATCCCACCTACACACACATTCATTCCGGAGGAAAAGTTGAAGCTCGTAAGGAAATACAGCAAAGAGCATGTAACAATGCCCCTTTCATTGTGGGGGTAGGGCTCCCCTAGAACAGTTTGCAGCCATATCAAAACCAAGGTTAAATTGTTGTTAACAGTACTAGAGGAATTTGGGACATTTAATTAAATACTGAGTATGTACGGAGAGTTAAATGACAATAAAGAAAGCACTTTTCAAAAAGGTAATATAAGAGAGTAGAGGAGTTGGCCTAACGGCTAGGGCGGTCGACCTTGAATCTGGGGAACTGGGTTCGAGTCTCGGCAATGACGCTGAACATCCTGTGATTCTTGGCAAATCACTTAATCTCCCCGTTCCTAACAAAAATGAATGTGTCCTCATGTAACGCAACTGGTGCTATGTAAAGCGCTCTGATACCCGATTCGGGTCAAGTTCGTGCTATATAAAACTCCATGAAAAAAAAAAGATCAAAGCTGCATAGGAAAGAGAAATCAGAGGCAAAGAAGAGAGGGCAAATAAATGCATAGATGTGCGTAAGATTTAAAGTGCAACAAGAAAGGCAGATCAAAGGCATCCTCCATGCCTTTGTGGCATCCTTTACAGTTGGTGATTAAAGATTATTATGATGAGCAGAATGACCATAAATGGTTTCTACTACATCTACTTGTGAAATGGAACACCTGCCCTGCTCTTTGTTTGCATTTGTGGGTACCTTATAGCTATTGAAAATCTACATTTATATCTGAAATCTACATACTACGGAGAAATAGGGAAACATTTGTGGGTGCATCAACTTCACCATGCGGATGGTCTTAGTCAAGGGAGGTTGAAGGAAGAAGTAATATCTTGTGGAATTTTGCAAAAGAGTCTCACAAGTTAATATATATAACAAAAGAGGTTTGTTTTCAGCCTCCATATACTCTGTGGTGTGAAGGGAATTTCAAAATATAGCATTTGGTATGATTGTGTATGGTCCGCGAGTCGAATTCGGTCATCTAGGAATTGTAACTGAAACCAGAAATTACAGCATGCTTCTGTGTGAGCAAGCCAAAAAAAGAGTTTTCTTTTAATATTTTAATGAAAAAAGTCCTTTCAGAAACATCTTAAAGCACAAGTTACTAACTTGTGTAACGATATATCTGTAAGAGACAGTAGTTAGTGACAGATTCCTTACCTTAGAATATCCCCAGGCGTCAGGCTGGATACGGAAAGTTTTTGCGTAGCAGTACCCTTGCGCGTCGGTAGGCGGCGTCGTGCGGCTCAGCGTCCGTCGTCGGCGTCGTGATCGCCGGGATGACGTCGCGGGCAGTACTTAGACGCCGCCCCTGCGCGCTGACGTCAGTTCTGTACACGACTTTCCGCGCCAGGAACGCAGAGCCATGCAAGAAGCGGACATAGGTGTCTGAAAAATACTAGGGCCCTGAAAGGGATGTCCTTAACCCTAGAAATCAGTTCGCAGAACGGGGAGGATGGGTGGGGCGGTAAGGAATCTGTCACTAACTACTGTCTCTTACAGATATATCGTTACACAAGTTAGTAACTTGTGCATCTGAAAGAGACACGTTAGTGACAGATTCCTTACCTTAGAATAGATACCCCAGCAATACCAACCCCGGTGGTGGGTCTGCGAACAAAGATCAGACAAGGAAGTCCCGGAGGACAGAACGGCCAAAGAAGCCGTCCCTCCGGACCTGACTGTCAAGGCAGTAATGCTTTGTAAATGTGTGCAGCGAGGACAACGTAGCTGCCTGACAGATATCCTGCAGCGGAACACCGCGGCCTAAAGCCGTGGTAGCAGCCGTTGCCCTGGTGGAATGGGCACGCAGCCCAACAGGAGGCTCCTTCTTAGCCAAAGAATAGCAGGCTTTGATACACAAGGTTACCCGGCGGGAGATGGTTCTCTTGTGCACCGCCCGACCTTTTTTGGCGCCCACGTAGCCAACAAAGAGCTGGTCATCCACCCGGAAGTGTTGTGTGCGGTTGATATAAAAGGAAAGCGCACGTTTTGGGTCCAGACGGTGGTGCCTCTCTTCCTCTCTGGAAGGAGGCGGAAAGAAGGTGGGCAAAGTGATGGTCTGCCCAATGTGGAAGGCAGTAACCACCTTTGGCAAGAAGGACGGACGCGTCCTAAGAACAACCTTGTGTGGATGGACAGACAGAAAGGGAGGTTTGCATGATAGAGCCTGGAGCTCACTCACCCGCCGAGCGGAGGTGATGGCCACCAGAAAGGCTGTCTTCAGAGTCAGAAGACGAAGAGGACAGTTATGTAGAGGCTCAAAGGGAGCGCACATGAGAAAGGTAAGAACCAAGTTCAAGTCCCACTGAGGCATCACAAACGGAACAGGAGGGAAGAGGTGTGTAATGCCTTTTAGGAACCTGTTAACAACAGGGGACTTGAAAAGGGAGGGCTGATCAGGAAGCCTGAGGAAGGCCGAGATGGCACAAAGATAGCCCTTGATGGTACCCAGGGCAGAACCCTGTTGGGCCAGGGAAAGAAGGAACAGAAGAACCTCAGAAAGAGGGGCAGAGAGGGGATTCACAGCCTTTGCTCTGCACCATGCCACAAACTTGTTCCACCTGCAGGCGTATACCACCTTAGTGGAGGGACGCCTGGCTGCCAGAATCACATCACAAACTTCGGGAGGCAAGTCGAAAGGAATCAACTGCCGCCGCTCAATCTCCACATAAGCAGGTGGAGGCTGGACAGGTTCGGGTGGAGGACCATCCCCTGCTGCTGCGACAGAAGATCCTCCCGAAGAGGCAGACGGATCGGGGGATCGACGCTCATACTGAGTAGCTCGGGATACCAAACTCTTCGAGCCCAGTCCGGAGCCACAAGGATGACTTGGGCCCGGTCGCGCCGAATCTTCTTCAACAGTCTGGGTAGAAGTGGTACAGGCGGAAAGGCGTACAACAGACCGCAACTCCACTCACGACGAAAAGCGTCGCCGAGCGAGTGCCGCCTTGGAAATTCCAACGCGCGGAACTGATGACATTGCGCGTTCTCTTCGGTGGCTAATAGATCTAACCAAGGCTCTCCCCACTGCAGAAAGAGTCCTTGGGCCACTTCCGAGTGAAGACGCCATTCGTGATCCATCATGCACCTGCGGCTTAGTTCGTCCGCCCTGGCATTCAGGGAACCTGCCAGGTGTTGAACCATCAGGAACATGCCCTGATGTTCCAGCCATGTCCAGAGGCGCAGAGCCTCCTGACAGAGGGTCCACGACCCCACCCCGCCTTGTTTGTTGCAGTACCACATGGCGGTGGTGTTGTCTGTGAACACCTGCACTACCTTCCCTTTGACAGAGGGAAGGAATGCCTTGAGTGCAAGTCGGATCTCCAGAAGGTTGATATGGAGCCGGGACTCCGCCGGAGACCAGAGGCCTCTGATCTCCGCCTCTCCCATGTGACCGCCCCATCCCAGAAGGGACGCGTCCGTCACAACTGTGTGCTCTGGCTGGGGAAGGGAGAGGGATCTGCCCATGACCCATTGCCGGTTCGAGAGCCACCACTGCAACTGTTTTGCAGTCCCCTCCGAGATCTGGACGTGATCGGACAGGTTGCCCTGGTGCTGCGCCCACTGGAACTTCAGGTCCCACTGCAGAGCCCGCATATGCCATCTGGCATGATCGACCAGCAGGATGCAGGAGGCCATGAGGCCCAGCAGCCTCAGGGTCATCCGTACCGAACCCCAGGATAAAGGCTGAAAGATCGGAATCATAGCCTGAATATCCCGGACTCGCCGTTCGGGAGGATAGGCCCGAAACTGCGTCGTGTCCAGAACTGCTCCGATGAAAAGGAGCTGAGGAGAAGGAATCAGATGCGACTTCGGCACATTGATGGAGAACCCCAGCGAGTGCAGGAGTTCGGCCGTAGTCTGGAGGTGGGAGACGACTGCCTGGGACGAGCCCGCCTTCAGCATCCAGTCGTCGAGGTAGGGGAAGACTGGAACCCCTGCCCGGCGCAGATGAGCTGCGACCACCGCCATCACTTTCGTGAACACCCGAGGGGCACTTGTAAGGCCAAAGGGGAGCACGGTGAACTGAAAATGCTCGAGGCCTACCGTGAACCGCAGGTAACGCCGGTGGGCCGGCAGGACGAGGATGTGAAAATAAGCGTCCTGCAAGTCCAACGCTACCAACCAGTCTCCAGGGTCGAGGGCAGTCAAGACCTGAGCTAGGGTGAGCATCTTGAACTTCTCCTTCCGGAGGAAGCGATTGACGTTCCGGAGGTCCAAGATAGGACGCATGTCCTCCTTGTCCTTTTGGGCCCCAGAAAGTAGTGGGAGTAGCAACCACGTCCTACTTCTGGGGTCGGAACATGCTCGATGGCCCTCTTGGCCAAGAGGGCCGTGACTTCCTTCTGCAGAAGCACCAAGTGATCCCCTGACATGCGGTGGAATTGAGGTGGCATGGCTGGGGGGGTGGTCTCGAAGGGGAGGGAGTAGCCCCTTCGGACAATGTCCAAGAGCCACCTGTCCGAGGTGATGGCACGCCAGTGGTGAAGGTGATGGCGGACCCTGCCCCCTACTGGCGTGCTGTGCACCTGAAAGGAAGGACTAGGAGGGCTTGGAGGCCGCGGACGGGGCGGAGTTGGTGGCCTGACCCGCACGCTGGTTGCCCGAACCGCCACGGCGGTAGCCACGTCCTCGGCCACGCGAAGACGCTTGCTGCGCGGGCCGGTGGCTGAGCAGCGGACGTGACTGGGCGCCCCTTCCGTGGCCACGAAAGGGGCGAAAAGCAGAGGTTAGCGGAGGGCGCACAACAGAAAGGCCCAGGGACTTGGCAGTAGCCCGTGAGTCCTTAAAACGCTCCAGCGCATGGTCTGCTTTGGAACCAAAAAGACCGACTCCATCAAAGGGCATGTCCATGAGTGTATTCTGGACATCACCCGAGAAACCAGTTGTTCTCAGCCAGGCGTGGCGACGCAGCGCCACCGTCGTTGCAAGCGATCTGCCCAGCGAGTCGGCGGTATCAAGGCCACAACGTATGGTGTACTTTGCCGCATCCCTACCTTCCGCAATGGTGCGGGTAAGCAGTGTCTGGACCTCCTCAGAACACTGGGGCAAAACGGCCGCCACCGAATCCCACAGAGAGTGGGAATATCGGCCCAAAAGGCAAGCGGTGTTGACGGACCGCAAGCCAGCACTGGAGGAAGAAAAGGCCTTCTTCCCAAATTGGTCCAGGCGTTTGGATTCCCTATCCGGAGGAGCGGTAGGGAAGGCGGTTTGGGAGGCAGAGGCTTGGACAACCAAGCTCTCGGGGGTGGGATGTTGAGAGAGAAACAAGGGGTCGCCCGGAGCAGGGCGATGGCGTCGTGCCACGTTCCTATCCACAGGAGCCCCTGTGGTGGGCTTGGACCAGGTGCCCAAAAGAACGTCAGACAGTGCATCATTAAACGGCAGCAATGGCTCCGAGGAGGTAGCTGCCGGCTGAAGCACTTCCGTCAGGAGATTAGTCCTGACAGCCACAGTAGGCAATTGGAGGTGCAAGGCTCCAGCTGCTCTACGCAACACCGTTGCGAAATTTGCTCCCTCCTCCGTAGCCACGGAAGGAGGAGACAGCATGCCAGAGTCAGGAGAAGTGTCCAGACCACTAGCATCCCCAAGTTCCTCTGCCCAGTCCTGATCATACTCACACTGCTGTGTGAGAGGGTCTTCCGACCCCTCCCAGCTCTCCTGGTCCTCCTCTGGCTCAAAATATGGAGGAGGAGGGACATCTGGGACCCAAGGTCTCATCGGCGCCGGAGCCGGCGTCGAGCGACGTCGGTCCGGCTCCATGTCTGGAACCGGAGAGAACCGGGGAACGACGCCGCCCGGAGCCCCGGGCGGCGTCAGGAACGGCACCGGGGACATCGGTGCCGGCGGAGGCATGGTTAGGTCAACCGGCGTCGATCGGGGTTGCGGTACCACCGGAGCCGGGATCGAGGCCGGGGCCGGAGCCGAGGCCGGGATCAAGGCTGGCGGGACGAGCGACGCCGGGACCGGTGTCGTCGGCGACGCCGGAGCAACCCCATCAGGGCCCGCGGGGCCCGAAGGCGCACCGGAGGGACCTTGAGGCCCGAAGAGGCGGGCCATGGCCGACAGGAATTCCTGTATTTGGGCCGGAGTCGCCCCCGAACCCGGAAAAGGACGGGTAATGCGGGGGCGGCTCCACAGGCACGTCCGGGGCCGCGGGGACGGTGCCGACAGGGGCCTCAGCCGAGTCGCGAGACCGGCGAGGCGAAGTCTTAGAGCGATGATGCTTCTTAGACTTTTTGTGCTTCGACTTACCCGAGGAGTGCGAAGACTTGGACTCCGACAACCGGCGGGGGCTCCGAGACCGGCCCCTCGACCTCTCACGGGACCGGGGCTTGGTGCGGCGCGGAGCCGACTGCCGGACCTCGAGGAGCTTTCGAGACCGCTCTCGCAAAGCCTTCGGGTGTAAGGCCCGGCAGTCAGGGCACGACTTCGTGTCGTGGTCTCGGCCGAGACAGTAGAGACACTCCAAGTGCGGGTCTGTGATCGACATCATTCGACCACAGACGTCGCATGGCTTGAAGCCGGGCATCCCTACCGACACCTAGGAGTCGAGATGACTCGAAAAGAAACAGTGAAAAAATCACCCAAAATTTTGTCAAAAATTGACTAGGGTACTGCTCTTCCCGGATCTGCGCTTACTGGCGCGGAAAAAGAAGAACTGACGTCAGCGCGCAGGGGCGGCGTCTAAGTACTGCCCGCGACGTCATCCCGGCGATCACGACGCCGACGACGGACGCGGAGCCGCACGACGCCGCCAACCGACGCGCAAGGGTACTGCTACGCAAAAACTTTCTGGATCCAGCCTGACGCCTGGGGATATTCTAAGGTAAGGAATCTGTCACTAACGTGTCTCTTTCAGATGTAAGCATTATAGATTATGGTATGTCTGTCGCCCACCAAAATAATTCTTGGGATATAAAAATAGATGGCCTTGCTAGGTTTTCCCTACATCGTGGAGTTGATACAGGTCTGCACCCAGAATAAACAGTAACCAGTGAATACAACATAATTTACGAATACACATACATTTTAATTTGGTGTCTGCACAAACCACTGCACCTAAGAAAGCAAATTTATGCATAGATGGCATTTGCTGACTTAAGCCACTTGGTAAAATGTTTCGATGTATGTTGATCTATCTGAAAAGTGTAGCAAATGCACTGAGCAATCTTCCTAATTTTTCTTTCTTACTATTCTCACATTTCCTTTGTTTTCTTTAGGGCTCATCAGATATTGATTTTTGGGGATGCATCAAAGCACCCAGTTTATCCGAGTGCACAAAAACTAAGCAAAATTACTTACCTTGGGTAATGCATTATCTGGTAGAGACAGGATCTAGTCGCAGATTCCTTACCTTTGAATTCTCCACAGGCGCCAGACTAGATCCAGAATTAATTTTTTCAGCAGTACCTCTGCGCGCCGGTAGAGGGCGTTGAGCGACTCCATAGTGATGTCGACCACCGGATGTGACGTCGATGGAGTCCACATATGCCCCTTTCCAACGCGCTAACATCAGTTTCTTCGGTGACTACATTCCGTGCCAAAACCGCGAAGCCACTTACTGAAACTGGCCAAGGAAACAGTGTGCCAATAAAAAAAAATCTGTCTCTCTCTGCCAACACAGATGTATCTGCAAGAAGGAGTATCCCAATATCAAGACGGAGGAATATCCCAATAAGAAGCAGGATATGAAAGATCGGAATAAATCAGCTTGCAGAGTGGGGAGGATGGGAGGGTCAGTAAGTAATCTGCAGCTAGATCCTGTCTCTACCAGATAATGTGTTATCAAAAGTAAGTAACTTGTTCATCTGATTGAGACATCTAGCTGCAGAGCCTTACCTTTGAATTAGATACCAAGCAAAAACATCCTCGGAGGAGGGCCTGTAAACTGACTGGATCAAAATCCCTGAATAGAACTTGTCGGTGTCTAACTGGAGCATAAGAAGACAGAAGAGACCAGCCGCTCTATGGCAGGAAGGATAGGAAGAAATGCTCTGCAGCCCAAGAAGTGTGGTAGGAACCACAGGTAACAAAAGCAGAAGAAGAAAGCATATAGCTTTACTCCTGGCAGAGGAAGAGAATTGTGTTCGAAGACAACATACAACATGGACCCAAAACAAGTGCACTGGCCGAACCTGAAACAGGGTCGGCCGCAAGTAGGGGAACCCAGGACAGAAGGCGACTCTACTGAGCCATAGCTACTCACACCACAGTAAAGTATTATCTAAACCAAAATGTTTCGCAGAAACAGAAAGAAGGGAAACCAAGAACCCATGCACACGGGAGAGCATGAGACAGACACACACGACCCCAAAATTACACAATGATGTTGGAGACAACAAGAGTACCAGGCTGAATGACCCAGGAAACTATGAAAAAGCAAATGGAGAGTGTGGGAAGCATCACACATGGAGGAAAAAGAAACGTCAGCTGGCACAAGAAAACAAGCCAACAGATTGATGGAGCTGCAAAAAGAACCAAAAGGTTATATTGTGAAAAATCTCACTAGAGGGAAATCAAGACCTGCATCTGTGTTCATGAAATGCGAACACCCGGAGGAGAGGATAGGATGGCCTCCGGAGCAACCGATAGTAAGTGAAACAGGCAGAGGAGGACCTGGCTGGGCATCAGACGAGCAAACGAGGGTACATCCTGTGAAAATAAAGCATGCATGAAAAGCTGAACCCAACAAGGGTCGCAGAAAAGACAAGAGTACAAGACTGGAGTCTAGGGAAGTGCATCTCTACAGGAGACTGGAAACAGAAGAAGTGCAGGCTGTATAAATCTATTGGAAGAAAATCCTGCAGAATAAAATGTACTGAAAGCGCAAAAGCGTTCATTATACACCCCGAAGGTAAAAAACCACTCCACAGCTCCCAAAGAGAGATGAAGACACAACAACAGAAAAGAACTCCCAATACGAGAGATCACAAAGCAAAAGAAGAACTGGTACAACTAACCCTGAATGGGTTAGATGCATAAATATGTTCCGTGAAGGAAAAAAGAGAAACATCAAAGAAAAGAACGGTCGAGAAGAGGAACCAAGCTCCTGATGAACCATTCTAGAAGAGAAGGAAAACAAAGGGTCAATGACCCTTGCTAAAACAGCTAAACAGGCAGTACACAGAACAAGTAGTCTAAGGTGAAGGGCTGAAGAATAAAGGGATACAGGTAGAGGCCATGGCGATAGCTGACCTCAAAGAGCGGTGCGTGTGGTAACAAGAAGGGACGAGGTAGGTCCCCAAAGGGAACAGACAGCCATTGGTCTGCAAGGATGAAGCAGTCAAGGAAACCAAGGGCGGCGGTACAAGAGAGCAGGTCCTTGAATTGCTGGACTCAAGGGGGAGGGGAGGGGGAGTCAGAGCAACTGCCACAACCCGAACACAAACCAGCAGGAAAAGGGTAGGAAGAAAACTTCGTCCCAGTACTGCAAATGAAATGACATCTCTCTCTCGATATATATATATATATATCTATATATCTATATATAGTGTGTAGTATTACATTGGGTGTGTATAAAGTCCTGTTTATTATTATTTTTTTTTCTAAAACTAGGCCCACAGGCACCCAAGAAAGGAGCGGCCAGTCCATCCCATCCGGAATATCAACAGCAGGCCACTAAAGTAGTGCAAGATGCACTGACAGGGGCACAAGACACCGCAGGGAGGGAACTACACCACGCATCCCAAAACACTGCTATGGAAAGAAATGTGTGTCAGGAACACCAATTAATGCCATAAGAAGCGGAAGGAATACTCCATGGAAGTAGGGAGCTAAACAAGAGAAACACCCTAATAGGGCGTAAGTGCAAGGAGAAAAGCTGTGTGCACAATGTTTCAGTTTACAACAGAAAATCCCCTATAAGGTATACTAAAATACCATAAGTACACCCAGGAACGCCTATAAGGCATACAGAAGATGTTTCCCCAGGAACAGGAAACAAGGCAATAAGGCATCCGCACAAAATACCATAATAATGATTACTTGCATGAAGTCTGGAAAGAAGAAACACCTCTATACCATAGGAATTATAACCAACTCAGGGCCACAAAACAAAATAAAACAGACCCCAATCCGTCTTGACAGTTAGGAAGAAAAAAATAATACCTGCCAAAGGCAGGAACACCTCACTGGGTGCCAAGTGAAGGTGGAATGTTTAAAAGGAACCGGAAGCCAGAAGCCTACCAATGGATCAATGGAAATAAAAAAAAGAGCGTCCCCCGACTAAGTCCGTGGGGAGCTAGGGAAGCAAGTCCGCTGGGAAAGTGGACAGAGAGTAAACAGAATTAAGAGGCCCCACCACCCAAATGTCCAGAAACCGCTGCAATGCAGAATCGGCATGGATGCCGAATCGATGAGCGCCATCAAAGGGCATGTCAATCAAGGTGTTTTGAACAGCCTCCGAAAACCCAGAGGTGCGCAACCAGGCACGCCGATGAAGTGCCACCGAAGAGGACAGAGCCTGTCCTACGGAATCAGTGGCATCCATACCACATCAAATGATTCGTTTAGCTGCTTGTTACCCATTCCGTATTAACGGGGCAAGATTGTTCCGGGACACATCCAGAAGGGTGGGCAGCAGACGAGCAAATGAGTCACACAATGTATGGGGAAAACGTCTACGGATGCAAGAAGTATTAAGGGATTGCAGTGCAGAACTGGTGGAGGAGAAAATATGCCTGCCACAAGTGTCTAACCGTCTGGACTCTGTCTGGAGGGACAATAGGAAAAGCGTTGATATTTTGGGCGGCCTATGAGGTCTGTACAACAAAACTGTGATGAGTAGGATGGTGGAGGAGACAGGCCGGATCACCAGGAGCCGGATGGTGTATGTGCGAAATGGAGCAACCCACAGGGGTCCCTGTATCGGGTTTAGCCCAAGTCCCCAACAAAATGTCAAATACAGCTTCACTATAAGGAAGCACTGGCTCTACCCCTGTTTGGCCTCCATGGAGGACGCCAAGTAAGGGATCAGTCATCATTTCCACAGAAGGAAGTGTCATATTCAAAACGACACAAACTCGTCTGAGCATATCAACTACAGAGGAGCTCGCCTCTGGAGCAAGGCCAGAAGGGGAAAGGAGGCCTGAGGCTGAAGAAGACTCCAAGCCACTAGCTTCACCCAACTCAGTCAGCCAGCTATTCTCCATAGGAGGATGGGCAGTGTCAGAGATCGGGTGGGAAAACTCCAAATCCTCTCCATCACCTCCATAATCGTGTTCCTCGGAAGGAAAAACAGGAGGTGGCTCCAAAGAGGAAAGGTGCCTGAGACAGGTGGCTCCATCGTCGCACATCCGACGCGGCGACGCTTACGCATCAGAAAGGGGAAGTGGCGTGGAATCGATCGGCGCCGTTGTCATTGGCTGATTGGACCCAGGCGCCGAAGGTCGGAACCCCGAAGGGCTGTGCACCAGCATCGAAACTGATTTGAAATCAGAAGGGCGAACTGAGACCGAGGGCAAACCCGCCGGTGTGGGCACAGTCACAGCTCCATGAACCTCTTTGGGGCCTGAGGCCGCTCCAGGGGAAGGTGAAGACCCAAAGACAGTATGAAGAGATTTGCGATATTCTCGCATCTGGGTCACTCGGTCCAACTCCAGGGTAGGGTGGTAGGCGCGGGGTAGAATTGTGCACTGACTCTTTAACCAAAGATCAGGAACAGGTTTTATGTGGTGAAATCGGGGGGTGCCGCGACTTCGCCCGCCTGCATTGTGACTTACCTCGTGACGTCGATGGAGAGTGACGTACACGGGAACGACTCCTGAAGCAGGCCCACAGTCTGTCCATGGAGCGCGAAGGGGATAGACGTTGATGGGAAATCTTGGAAGACTGTGACACCCGAGCCACTAGGAGCTTCATTCGAAGTTCCCTCAGCGCCTTCGGGCGAAGTTGGCGACAGGAGTCGCACTCCACAGAGTCACGGTGCTCCCCAGGCACCACATACAGATAGAGTGAGGGTCTGTGGCAGACATTTGTCTACCACAGGACCCACAAGGCTTGAACCCACTGGACATGAGAAATTGTTTAAAAGCACACTGTTCCATTCGACATGAACGTCATCAAAGTAGGCCTAAAAACAGCCTGAGTAACAGCTTACCAGATTCGCGTTTAAAGCGCGGAATAGAAGAAACTGAAGTCAGCGCGTCAGAAAGGGACATATATGGACTCTGTCGACATCACATCCGGTGATCGAAGTCACTACGAAATTGCTTGACCCCTCTACAGGCACACAGAGGTACTGCTGAAAAAAACTTCAGGATCTAGTCTGACGCCTGGGGAGAATTCAAAGATAAGGAATCTGCAGCTACATGTCTATCAGAGAAGCGGGCTTAAATGACCTTATCACAAAAATATTTAGGAAGAATGGTCTTCTGCGCAGTACCATGGGAGAGGGGAGAATGAACAATTGGCACAGTTTTCAGATAAATAATTAGTAAACTAGTCGATATTCTAAAATGTACCATCCCATGCTCCCCCTAAAGACCTCATCTAATGGCTATTTTCCAACTTTGCCAAAATGCAAAGGAGGAGGACTTTAGCATTTTAAACATGCAAGGCCCCAGTTCTCAAAAGCCTTTCAGCTGAAAAAAACTCAGTGCTTTTTTAAGATTGCAAGAGGGAATACCGTTCCCAAGCACTTTTGACTCCCAAGATTTTTTATCGCGAAAATATATTCCAGATGGACAAGTTACTTACCTTCGGTAACGCTTTTTTGGGTGGATACAGTATCTGCCTGTAGATTCCTCACCTTTTGAATTACCCCTGCACCAGCATTCCACAGAAATTATTTTCTAAGCTCTCCCACGTCGACGAGGACGTCACAATAGCACGGCTCCGCTTGCGACTCCGTATGTCGTCACCGGAGCCATAAGAAGACCTCGTCGGCGTGCTGACGTCAGTTCCACCAATATTTTCCGTGCCCTCGAGGCGAATGGGCGGACCAACAACATAACACAAGTATACATATATATACACAAATACATAGGAAAAGCCAAAAACCAAAGCATTTCCTAGTAACAAACTGTATGGCATATAAAGGACATATGAAAAATAACAAAGTCAGAAGTTTTTCGGTATAAGCTGGTGGACAACGGGGAGGCGGGTGGGTCAGTGAGGAATCCACAGGCAGATACTGTATCCACCAGAAAAAGCGTTACCGAAGGTAAGTAACTTGTTCTTCTGATGGATACATCTGCCTGTGGATTCCTCACCTTTTGAATTGAATCCCCAAGCAGTTCCTCTCCCGGAGGAGGGTGTACACCTGCCTATACCAAAAAAATCTTGCAGCACAGAGTGCAAAATGGCCGTCCCTCCTAACCTCCGAATCCAAGCTATAATGCTTCGCAAAGGTATGGAGGGAGGCCCAAGTTGCCGCCTTGCGGATGTCCACAACAGGAACACCTCTAGCCAAAGCAGAAGAAGACTTAGCTTTGGTGGAATGAGCTCAAAGACCTTCAGGCGGCTCCTTCTTGGCTAAGGCGTAGCAGATCTTGATGCACAAGATGATCCACCTGGAGCTTGTTCGTTTGTGGACAGCTTTGCCCTTCATCCTTCCAATATAGCCCACAAACAGCTGGTCATCCAGTCTTAGGTCCCTGGTTATGTCCAGGTAGAAGCGGACAGCCCTCTTAGGGTGCAGGCGTGAAGTCTCACCTCCTCCTTGGAAGGGTGAGGGGGGAGGATAGAAAGTAGGTAAGGTAATAGACTTCCCTAGACAGAAAGGAGTGACCACCTTAGGCAGGAAAGCAGCCCTGGTCCTGAGAACCATCTTTTCTGCATGAATGGTTAAAAACAGAGGTTTAGAACTAAGAGCTTGAAGCTCCGTACCCTCCTGGCTGAGGTAATAGCTATCCGAAAAAAGGTCTTGAAAGTAAAAAGCCTCAACAGGCAACAATGAAGAGGCTCAAAAGGAGAACCCATCAGGAAAGTAAGTACCAAATTCAAATCCCACTGAGGCATAATGAAGGGAGTGGGAGGAAACCTATTGGTGAGGCCCTTAATGAACCTCATAACAATGGGGGACTTAAATAAAGACGGCTGGTCCGGCAAACATCGGAAAGCCGACAAGTCCAACAAGTAACCCTTTACCGTAGCCACAGCACAACCTTGCTGAGCCAAGGAAAGTGAAAAGCCAAGTACATCAGATAAATGGGCCTTCAAAGGATCAATGGACCTCTCTCCACAACATTTCACAAACTTGGACCACCTAGAGGAATAAATAGATTTGGTGGAGTGTCTCCTGGATGATAAAATAGCATCCACCACATCCGGTGGGAGAGAGAAAGAACTTAGGTTGCCCCGTTCAATCTCCAGGGAAGAAGGTGCAAGCTCTGGAGGTGGAGGTGTAGAACCTGCCCCTGCGACTGCGAGAGGAGGTCTACCCTGAGAGGGAGACGGAGCGCAGGGTACGAAGAGAGGTGAAGTAGATCTGTGTACCACACCCTTCTAGGCCAATCCGGAGCAATCAAAATGACTTGGGCCCAGTCTTGGCGAATCTTCCTCAGAACTCGAGGAATCAAGGGTATGGGAGGAAACACGTAAAGGAGTTGCGAGCTCCAATCCAATTGAAATGCCCTCCCCCCCCCCCCCCCCAACGCTGCCTGCATCAGATACTGAAGACTGCAGAATGACGGGCAGTGATCATTGTCCTGAGTCCAACCGAGGAAGCCCCCACATCCGAAAGATGTGATGGACCACCTCCGGATGAAGCCGCCACTCGTGATCGGCCGAGTATTGCCGACTGAGACTGTCCACACGCACATTTAGCACCCCAGTCAGATGATTTGCAAACACACAAATCTGATGGCCCTGAGCCCAGGCCAGAGTCGCAGAGCTTCTCTGCAGAGAAGATACGACCCTACCCCTCCCTGTTTGTTTATGTACCACATCGCTGTAGTGTTGTCCGTCAGGACTTAAATCGACTGACCGCGAAGGGAGGGAAGAAAGGCCTTGAGAGCCAAACGTATTGCCCGCAATTCCAGAAGGTTGATGTGAAGCAACCTTTCCTCCGGAGACCAAAGACACTTGATCTCCAGATCCCCCAGATGAGCACCCCACTCTAGAGTGGAGGCATCCGTGATTACTGTGGCCACTGGTGGAGGAGGTTGAAAAGGCTTTCTTTGAGACAGGTAGCCCGGCACACTCCAAGACACCTCCGCTACAGTGTCTCTGGAGATACTGACCTTCTACCAGAGATCTCCATTGTGCTGATACCACTGCCTGCGGAGTCACCACTGGAGTGCCCTCATGTGCCAGCGTGCATGGTTGACCAACAGTATGCAGGAAGCGAACAGACCGAGCATGCGCAGAACCTTCAGGACTGGAACAACCGCTCCATAGTGAAACAAAGGAATCGTCTTCTGGATGTCGAGAATCCTCTGCGGAGGCGGGAAAGCTCGACACACAGTAGTGTCCAGTACTGCCCCTATGAACAGGCTGCGCTGGGAGGGCACCAGGTGGGATTTGGGGACATTTATCGAGAAACCCAAGTTGAACAACAGTTGCGTTGTTACTTGCAAGTGACGCAGCACCATCTCTGGCGATCTTGCTTTGAGCAGCCAGTCGTCCAGATAGGGGAAAACCGGAATCCCCGACCTTCTGAGATGTGCTGCCACCACCGCCATCACCTTTGTGAAGACCCGTGGTGCGGAAGTGAGACCGAACAGGAGGACCGCAAACTGGTAGTGTTGAGATACTTTCGATGCGACTTCAGAATAGGGATGTGGAAATGCGCATCCTGCAAGTCGATTGACACCATCCAGTCTTCCTGCTGCAGCGCCTGAAGAACCCGAGCTAGGGTCAACATCTTGAACTTTTCCTGCGTGAGGTAAAAATTCAAAACCCTGAGGTCCAGGATCGGTCTCAACCGGCCATCCTTCTTGGGGATCAGGAAATAATGGGAGTAGCATCCCTGACCCCTTTCCTGCTCTAGAACCACCTGTATGGCACCTTTCTGCAGCAAGGCAAGAACTTCCTGCTGCAAGAGCAGCAAATGGTCCTCTGAACACCAGCCCTGGTGAGGAGGGTAAGGAGGTGGAAACTCTTGAAAAGGTGGGGCATACCCATTTTCTACAAGACTCAAAACCCAACGGTCTGAAGGAACCGATTTCCAATCTTGCAGAAAATGGGACACCCAGCCCCCTACAGGACCAGCATGCTCCAAGATGGGGATCTAGAGCTCTTTCCCAAGGTACCGGTGGTGGGGACAGGGGAGGAGGAGGAGGATGACTTGTCGAGAGGCTCCCCGCAGAAGGCCTCTACCTTTTCCTCTGTACGACCTGTACAGAGGGTTCTGCTGTGGCTGCTGACAGCCTCGAAAGGAATCCATCTTCCCAAAGCCTCGATCTTTTGTATCCATAGCCCCTTGGCTGGGACAGCAGGCCCAAGGATCTTGCAGTAGCCCTACTGTCCTTGAAGCGCTGCAGCGCAGAATCCGCCTTTGTTCCAAACAATCTAGATCCATCGAAGGGTAGATCGAGCAAAGTAGCCTGTACATCTGGTGAGAAACCTGAAGACCTAAGCCAGGCATGCCTCCTGGTAGCCACCGAGGAGCCCATCACCCTGGCAACCGAGTCCGCCGTGTCCAGACCCGACTGATTGACTTGACGGGCTGCTGCTTGTGTGTCTGATTGCACTTCCAAAAAATGAACACGGTCATCTTCAGGTAACTTAGGAGCTACTTGCTTGACAGAGTCCATCAGTGCATGAATGTACCTTCCTAGCAAACACATGGCATTTGTTGACTTCAGAGCCATACTTGCAGAGGAGAACACCTTTTTGGCAGACTGCTCCAGCTTTTTCCGAGTCTCTATCCCCCGGGGTGGTGGGGAGGGATCCAGTCGACTGCTTGGAACAAGAAGCCTGAGCCACCAAGCTTTCTGGCGAAGGATGGGCAGAAAGGAAAGCTGGATCACCAGGAGCAGGCTTATGCCGTCTTGCCACTGACCTACATACTGCAATGGCAGGCAAGGGCTTCTGCCACACCTCCATAATTGGCTCCGCCAACGCCTCATTGAAAGGCAGCAGAGGTTCAACAGAAGAGGAAGGAGAATGCAACACTTCAGTCAAGATATTCTACTTCACCTCAGGCGAGGGCAACTGAAGGTCCAACAGGTCAGCGGCCTTCTTGATGACTGAGTGATAAGAGGCAACGTCCTGCGAAGGCAAGGCCTTCGGAGAAGAAAGCTCCCACTCCGGGGAAGTATCCAGGCCACTGGCCTCCCGTAGGCCCTCGAAGTCCTCCACGGTGTCGAGGATCTCCTCTTCCTCATGTTCTTGCTGGTACTCCTCTTCCTCCGCCAGTCTTTGCGCTTCTCTCCTGGAACGCTGCGTCAGGATCGTCATCGGCGGCGCCGGTGACAACACCGCTGGCGTCGAAGGAGGACCTTCCGAAGTGGGCAACGGCATTGCCTAAATCCAGGAAGAAGTCGGCCCAACACCAGACGGTGTCGGAGACTGAGGCATCGGAGTCAAAAACCTTGGCGCCGGAAACTGCCATGATGGAGCAGTCAGAGTGAAAGTCACGAAAGGTGCCTGGGTATACTGCTGGGGGATGCCCAAATTAAAGGCAAGCGGACCCACTGGGCCAGACAGAGCACCGGTAGGGTAAGATGCCTTGGAAAACATGCCAAACATCCCTGGTCCTGGAAAAGGAGGATAAGGATTCGAAACCCCCTGGTCTGGATCCATCCGAGGCCGTACGGGGGGCTGAGGCTGCGGCGCTGGAGACATCGGAGCCGGTACAGGCGAAGCTGCAGGAGCAGGAGAAGACTCCCTGGGAGCCAGAGAAGACTCCCTGGGAGCCAGAGAAGACTCCCTGGGAGCCGGAGAATCTCTGGGAGCCGGAGAATCTCTGGGCGCCGGAGAATCCCTGGGCGCCGGAGAATCCCTGGGCGCCAGAGTCGAATGCGGAGAAGGAGTAGGCGACAGCAAGATGGCATCCTTGTCACGACGCCGCTGTATGGGGGAGGCTGACTTCGAAGCCCTGCCCTTCGAAGATAGACGCCAAGACCCATGTCTTCTCTTTTTCTTATGCTTCTTCGACTTCGAAGTATGCGAGGTCGACGACTTCGATCTCTTGCAACCCCTCTTCTCCTTTTTCGCCCGCGCCATTTAGAGTTTCATCAGCGCCTTCGGGTCATCTTCCAACAGCACTAACACCCTTCAATGTCGTGGTCTGAAGAAAGACACCAGAGACAGTCTTCGTGGGGGTCCATTATGGACATATGGCCCCCACATCTCTGCAGGGCTTGAAACCCGACTTCTTCGAAGTAGCTATTCTCACTACAACACGAAGTTGAAGATAGAAACAATGTTATCACATGTAAATTGGAGAGTCCCAGAAAAAAACGTTACACGTCCACGGCGCGGAAAAAAGGGAACGGACGTCAGCACGCCGACAAGGTCTTCTTATGGCTCCGGTGACGTCATACGGAGTCGCAAGCGGAGCTGTGCTATTGTGACGTCCTCGTCGATGTGGGAGAGCTTAGAAAATAATTTCCGTGGAATGCTGGCGCAGGGGTAATTCAAAAGGTGAGGAATCCACAGGCAGATGTATCCATCAGAATCAAGTACCACAAAAAGAAAAGAGACAGTGAGAGGCCCGTAGCACTTAAGCACTCCAATACCTGCACTAATCACCTTGAAAACCCAAGGGTGACTAGACCTAGACACTTTGATATCCCAGAATCTCTGGAACCAATATACTCATAGACCGGTGTCAAGTCCTTTTAGAGAGCAGTGGAAATTAAATCGAACAATACGATCAGAAAGAAGCACTCGAGCACCTCTAGTACCAGCACTAAGCACTTTGAACATCCATGGGTGCAAGGCCAAAGGTCCCACAAAGTCTACGAACTCTTGGCACTGATAGACTCATGGCTAGGGCCCAAGTACCATTTAAGAGAGAAGTGGGAATCCAAAAGATCAGCAGTACTTCAACAATTAGTCGTTAATGAATAATGTACAAGCCATCATATTTTAATCTTGAACTAACTATTGTTCTTAATTGTACAGTAGAATTGCTTTGTTTCTATCATTTCCTCTTCTTTTAACTTTTTAATGCATGGAATATCTTTATTGACTCTACATGGATGATAATAAAACTGTACTAGAGGAGGAGGAGGTAAATACAAAATGTCAGATTATATGAAAAAGTGGGTGCAAGAAAATATTATCTAAAATGTATCATTATGCCTTCGATTATAAGTATTTTGGCAGTCATTTAGTCCAAACTGCAGTCCACATGGCTTAACATCTTTAAGTGCCAAATAAACCCTTTCACAAGATCTAGGCACAACGTGCTCAACATGCATTTTTCTAAATGTACCAAGTATACAAAACAATTAACTTTGTTTTATAAATTATTTGATAAACATTTGTAATCTATATGGAAAAGCAAATACTTTTGTTTATAGGTCAAACAACATTTCTGTTAAATAAGATAAAAATTGTTTACTATTTATATAGTCGCATAGAAGTGTGGCTGTAACAATCTTACTAATTACATGTTTACAATAAGTTGCAATTTTAGCTTTTTCAGTTCCCATATCATCATTTAGGTGTCACAATGTTTATAAGAGTGATAACTACTTAAACAGTTAACATACCTGAAGAGTGAGCTCATTCTTGATTGTTAGCAATTCATCAACTTGCAGAAGAATGTCAGCTTTATCTTTCACTAATTGGAAATAAAAACAAAAACAATGACTTGACCATAGGTACACATGTCACAACTGTTACCCTTAGGGAGAATATTTTTGCAATAGTCTCAGCTTTTCCTTACACTGTAGATAGCATGCCCCTTCTCATCAGTCTCAAAGTATTTTTATGGAGTTTTGAATTACATAAAATTTGGGACCAGCAACGACACCGCTCAAATTTGCTAGAGAGGGCCTGGAGACAATCTGCATACCCTATAAGGCATACAATCCTTACTTCAAAACAAAAGCTTACAAGTGCCCTCATTTACATTATACATGTGGGTTTAGACTCATTGGAACACTTTCAGAGTAGTGACATTATTGAAGTTGGGAAGATGTAGAAGTTGGCTTCACGATCTATGCAGCAGTATATTGTGAAATGTGCACAATGCCCAAGCATCCCCCTGGCAAAATTCAATCATAAAAATGTCTTCTGGAAAAAAAGACTTGGTCAATGTATAGGAGGCAATATCTCTGGGGGGAAAAAATCAGCCTTAATAGAATGGTTAAGTTACCTTTTTTAAATTTAAGAAAAACATAATAAATGTAACAACATTTTATAAATGCATTTACATGCTTAAAAAGTACAAGAAAAAATGTTCTGAAAAAGACAATGCAAATTATTTAAAAAGCATAAAAGACAGAAATCCAGGATTAAATTATGTACCAAAGAATGTAAAACCAGCAACAATTCAGGCATTACATATGCAAACAGGAACAATACAGGAAAGTAATACGGTCAAATTAAAAGATCTTGTAAAAATATTTTAAAATGGTAATTGAACGAGAAAATGTAAAAAGAGTGAATTGACTACAGTATTATGGTGCATGACATCTTTTTTATGAGTATTAACTGCCAGTTTCTTAGTATTTATTACATTTCAGCTAATCTTGTCGAGGAACACTTAGGGGCCAATTCCGATCTCGCTGGGAAAGCCCTACGGCCGACTGGCGCCCGTAGAGCTTCCCGACCGACTCGTGCTCCGGGGCTCCGACCGCCCGAGTACGATGCGAACAAGCGCTGACGGACACGGGTCGCTCGGAGCCCCATTGACGTCAATGGGAGCCTGTTGTACGACGCGTACATAGGCTCCCATTGACGAAAAAGGTACGTTGTGCACAAGGGCGCCCCCTGTAGTTGGGACGCGTCTGTGCCACCCGCACCGTACATGCATGTGTAGGGGGGACCCTTGGGTCCCCCCTGTGATCGACTCGTAAGGCTACGGGTGAAGGGGGGTCCGGCGCGGACCCCCGAAGTACGCTTCCCGGAGCGTTGACGTGTCGGAGGCTCCGACTCGATCCGGCTGTCCGAATCGTGCATCGTACTGGCTCGGTCAGAAATCGCCTCCATTGCACGGCATGCTTACGGACGAGACGTACGGAGCGGTTCGGACCCGGAAATGACTCGGTCGGCGATTTCGCGTTTCTCGCATCGTACTTGCTCGCTCGTACAGCTGTACGCGTCGGTCGGAAAACACGCGTACGGCTCTTACTTTTTCCGCCCGGATCGTGTTCGGAGCCCTTCCGAGCGAGATCGGAATCGGCCCCTTAGTCTTTATGTCTTGTAAACCATTTTAAATGTAATATTGTGAAATTGTTTCAAAATAGCTACTCGTTATTTGTACTTTCGGAAGTACGTGGGTAGCTGTTACTTCCCAGGACTGCTGGAGATTGTATTTTTCTAATATTTTTGCTTTAAGTCTTGTTTTAACCTGGATGTTTTCCAATATCTTTCCCTTTAATTTTTTTTTTGCAGGGGGAGGCTGTTATTCTCTCTGAATAAGTAGTTCTTCTTATATTTCCACAGTGATTTTCACATATTCTTTCAATTAACGCCTTTTTAATTTAATTCTGCGATTTCTGGCTATTTTTCAGAGATGTTTCGGAAGAGTTTTCCATCCACTTTCTAAACCCGTAGTCGAAGCCCATTTTTGGTTTCTTTATAGTTTTTGAAATAGCTTTTCTTCCAAAAGACAAGGATTATTTTAGATTCTGTTTCCTGAACTATATCTTTCTCCTACAAATCACCTGTTAAGGGTTTATAGATTTGGAGTGGAAGTATTCAGGAGAGCTTTAAATTTGCAGGTAGGTTTTTAATAAAGACCTTTATTGGCATTTTCATTATAATCATACGTTATTTGAACAAGCATTAAAAACACACCCATTGTCCTTTAAAATTGCAGGTAGGTTTTTTAATAAAGACCTTTATTGGCATTTTCATTATAATCATACGTTATTTGAACAAGCATTAAAAACACACCCATTGTCAACATTTAAGAAAAAAAAATATTTTAAGAGTTTTATATAGCGCAAACTAGACCCGAAGATATCAGAGCGGTTTACATGAGCACCAGTTTCGCTACAGATGGACACATTCATTTTTGTTAGGCACGGGGAGATTTAGTGATTTGCCCAGAATCACAGGATGTTGAGCATCATTGCCGAGACTAGAACCCGGTTCCCCAGCTTTGAGGCCGACCGCTCAAGCCTAAGGCTATGTCCTCTCCCCTATTAAAAAATATTCTGTGAAGAAGCGGCTAGTAAGTGGGGAAGCCCTATCCCTTCCATTAAGAATCAATGGGTGACTGGTATGATGCACTGCATGGAGGCAGAAAGAGCAGTCTATGAAGTGAGAGGCGGCCTGGGAAAATTTCAGATGGTATGGGGATGGTGGAGAACTTATTACAGCCTAGGTTAGGAGACCCTGGCCACCAGGACCTCTCGGTCATCAGTGGGACGCAAGCTTGACTACCGAAAAAGGCCAAGTGACAGGGGTACACCCAGATGCTAAGAGGAGAGGGACCGGAGTGAGGGAGGGACCGGAGTGAGGAGGGACCAGAGTGAGGGAGGGACCAGAGTGAGGGAGGGACCAGAGTGAGGGAGGGACCAGAGTGAGGGAGGGACCAGAGTGAGGGAGGGACCAGAGTGAGGGAGGGACCAGAGTGGGGGAGGGACCAGAGTGGGGGAGGGACCAGAGTGGGACCGGAGAGGGGGAGGGACGGGGGAGGGACCGGAGAGGGGAGGGACCGGAGAGGGGAGGGACCAAAGAGGGGAGGGACCAAAGAGGGGAGGGACCAGAGAGGGGAGGGACCAAAGAGGGGAGGGACAGGAGAGGGGGAGGGACAGGAGAGGGGGAGGGACAGGAGAGGGGGAGGGACAGGAGAGGGACCAGAGAGGGGAGGGACCAGAGAGGGGGAGGGACCAGAGAGGGGGTCCAGTCATTTAGACCTGTAGCTTATGATGAAGAGGAGTCGCTCGGACATCACAAGACATTCGACTACTCACTGGATATTGTGACTGTATTGAATAACACAGTGGCATGTGTTGCTGAAAATTAAACAATTAAAAGATTTTTAAAAACACTGTTAAAATATAAATAGCAACAAAACCAACCTTCACCCCAAAATAACTTTCATGGCTACTTAATCCTTTCAAGAATACTTTTGTTATGTTCATGGTTATAAATGGAACTCAAACCTCTGAAGTGCTGTTCTCTACATTAAAATTAGACTTCTGTGTACCTCAATGCTTTTAATGTTTTTTGAATGAACGTAAGCCTCATAAAGAGGCTCATTAAAAATCATCCACTTTTCCATATCCCCAATTCAGCCACTTATGTTTGGTGCTTCTGCTGCCTGCCATATTAACAGAATTTTCCTTTTTTGACAAGAGCAGCTACAGATGTAGAAACATATTAATGTATCCATTTACCTCCAAATCTTGGTGATTTACAATAGGTAGAGTTGCAGGACCGAACCGAAAAAAGGGCCTTGTGTGGACCTGAGAATCAAAGAAGTAGTGGAGCTGGAAGTATGGACTAAAACTCACACTGCAGTTTGGCAGATGTTCAAAACCAGAACACCATGATCCGGTTGTAGTCATAATCGTTGCTCTAGTGGAATGACCTCTGTAATCTTAAAGCCTTCTAGAGGAACCTTCTTTGTTGGGGCTTTACACAGCTTGAAGAAATGGAAAATCTAGTGGGATGGTTTGGTTCTGGACAGCGCATTGGCCCATGCTCTCCTGCAAGATACATCATGTTGCTGGTGAGCACCTGAATCATCTTGTCCCTGATGGGCAAAAGGAACTGCTTCAGGGTACTCAAATCCAACAGACTTATATGGGATTGCTGTCCCAATAAGGACCAGAGACTCCGGATCTCCCCTTCATCGAGGGGCCCTTACCCAAGCCCCCTGCACCCCAACCACCCTGAGCCGAAGGGTGATTCAACAGTTTCCATCGTAACTACTGGCACAGAAGAGCGGGAGTACCTACTGCAAAATCAGATTAATGCCGGTCATCCACCACTGCACATCCCTAGAAGCGCCATTGAAAATGCTTATCTTATTTGAAAGGACCCATTGACAGTGCAAATTTTCTTGGATACCCTCCTCTGTCATAGCAAAGGGCACCGATAGGATTCATGAGGCTATCGGGCACAGCAACCTCAAAAAACTGAACTGTTACTGCTGGTAGAATTGCTTTCACCCAATCACCAGGATTAAAGCCCAGGACTCATTGCTGGAGCAGAAAGGGCTTAAAGGTGACTGTGCCCAAAATGTCTCTTATGATGAGTAGCTTCTATGAGGGTGGGAGATAAAACTTGTGACCACTGATGGAGAACTCCAGGTTGAACAACAGGGACAGTGTGCTCTACTCTAAAACCAACGAAGTAAAGCTAAGCTCAAATACAGAAGCCAGTCATGAAGGTATGGGAACATGTCTATACCCAGACCTGCAAAGAATGGCATTAACAACTGGCACAACCTTTGAAAAAACCAAGGGGCTGATATAAGGCCAAAGAAAAAGACTGCAAATTGGCATGGACTGGAACCCACTACAAAATGCAGGTATTTCCTGTGGTATTGCAGGAGTGGCATATGAACGTATGCATCCTAAAAGTTCAAGGACGCCATCCAGTTTTTCAGGCCAATAGGACTTGATCAGGGAACATTTTTAATTTCTCCTTCTGGAGGAACCAGGTCTACATCTTGAGTTATAGAATCAGCTGTAGACATGCATCTTTCTTGGGAACTAGGAAGTAAGAGGAATAGCATTTTTGGACGTGAAGGGTTTCAAACATGTTCTATTGCTCCTTTGCCGAGCAACTTCAACAGCTCTCTAGAGAGAATCAATACATGTGCCATTGGGAACGCTGTAAGAATTGGAGGGATATGTGGAGCTAAATCCTGAAATGGCAGGTGCATTTTAGGCCTCGAAAAAGCAGAAAAAGGTTAGTAGACCTGCAGGTCGAGTAACTTGAATAATCTACTCGATTTAACTGTACTGTAATGTACTTGACCCATAAACTGGTCTCAAATTGTGTGATCTTTGGCAAATCTTTTATTTTACAGAGGCACCATTTTATTCATTCTCACATATGCGTGCACCTTCAAAAAAGTGAGATCAGCATTTCTGCTGTACAAAATAAAACTTTCTTTTTTATTAAATAGACTAAACGTTTGCTCCATGTGTAACAAGAATCTAGCCCACATATATGGTACGCATGCTCCCTTACTTGCCTCTCAGTTTACTAATAGCATTGTCATCAGGGCAGGAGTTTTTCTCGGTTCATGTTTGAACACTCACTTCTAATAAATATATTACTAAAGCTTGTTGTTGTAGCTCTCTGTCGTTTACAGACAGTACATTTCCAAGAAATGGCCAAAAACCTTCCCACTACCTTGCAGCTTTACTGATAAAACTATATTGTGTATTAACAATTTGTGAAAATTGGGTTTCACAAAACATATTTATAATGTTCACATCAACAAGTAAAGAGTTCTGATTTGTTTTGCATCCTATTAAAATATTTCTTTCATCACGCAGAAGTACAAAAAATGGGCTTTCACAACTACTGAAATATTTTTGAAATGTTTGTACAGTTGACTTATTAATTATTTAAATGTGTGTTAGGAAAAACCTGATACACTACAGCCTTTCATTTCACACTTTGTATAGCAGGCCAGACAGTTCACTTTTTAAAATCTTGGAACTCTGCAGTCAGAGAAGGAAAAGTAATTGTAAACTGACTTCTGAACCCACAGCAAATATGACAAGATAAAAACAAGATTTAAAGGCATCTTTATTGCTCCCTCACTTTGACTGAACAGAACACCTGTTCTTTGTCAACTCGCCAGAATGGGCGAGTAGGTCCTAAATATAGCTTGACCTGATAAAATCTGACTAGCAACAGCGAGTGGGTGTGTAGATCTTTCGAGGCCTGTATTTGTATTGTACAATTAGGAGGACCCTGATTATACGTCACTGATTCAGAAAATGGCAGACTGGCCTTACACTGGATGCTAGTGTTCGCACATGGGTGAACTAAAGAGGTATTGGTGTGGTTCCAGGGAAGGAGGAGGAGAAGGAAAACTGCTGCTGACTAAAATTTCTGCATGAGCTGTTGAATATGTTGTGACAGTTGTTGCTGATGGAAGGGAAGGCCCCAAGAGGAGGTAAATACTTCCAATACTGTTTATGAAACGGTAGTACTGTGAAGGCCAGACGCCGCGAATGCTCAGCTGCACGATTTAGCTTTAACTTTTCCAGAAGAGAATCAGCCTTCTCACTGAGTCAGATGTCATCAAAAGGCATATCCATCAGAAAAGCATGGATGTAAACAGAAAATCCTGTAGACTACACACGGGCATCTCTGTGATTCTTAATACTGGCCTTCATACCACAGGCAAACAAATCGGTGGAATTTAAATCAAGGTGCAAGACTTATTTGGCCGCATCTCTGCCACCTTTGACAGTCTGCAAAAAAGACAGAGCAAATCCTCTTGTACAGTTGCCAATTGCATCACTCTGCTTCGATTCCCTATCTAGGGGAGCAGAAGGGAAGCAATTTGGGTTAAGTTTACAATTATAAGCCTGCCCGATCCACTCTGGTGAAGCATGCTTTGTTAGAGTCATATGTTAGAGTTTTTTCCCTTGGCTTCAACTTACTTGAGGACCGTGAGCTGAAGAGGGAAAAGCTTTGCTTCCTAAGTTCTACAATGTATAGCTTGGCCTCACTGTCCCAGATTACCCAATCTGAACGCATCAGCGAGTATTTATCACATGCCATGGTGTGCTTAGGCTCAAGGCACTACAGACATACGTTGTATACTTCTGTTTCTGACATTTGCTTGCAACATGTATGATACGGTTTTAAAGCCTGTAGTCTCTGGTGGCGACATCCTTACTACATAATTTGATAGATAAGTTTTCAAGATAGAATGGAATTAGAAGAGCAATGATTTTAATGATGTGGGGGAAAAGTAAGTGACATCATGCAGGGATAGCATTGATAAGCTAAGGTTCCGTGTTGTCATATCCTCAGGTGGAATGGAGTTGAGTGGATGCTAGTGACACCACTAGCAGTACGTAGAAGCTATGGAAGTGTTCACGTATCCAGTCTGTCACCTGGAATGATTCAGAAGGTAAGGACTTCAAAGTGTAAGGGTTCTACTAAAAATAGAACTGAAGCGGCCTCTCAAGTAGAATATTTTTAAGGCAACTCTTAGCAACACATCATGCAAGATAATTTTGTTGCCCACTGGTAATATCTTTGCAAAAGAATCTAGCAGAAATGTAGGTGTATATGATGTAAAAACCCTCTTAATATCCTTGCCTGCATATCTTAATGGGTGAGAAGGTGTTAGGAGTTCTCTTCCTTTTTAGGTCGAGCCTCGAGTAGCGCGCAAGCGCTGCTCTGGCAAGACTTTAAGTTAGGTGTTTCAAAAAGCTGACCAGACGCTCGTGCGTCATGGCCTTTTCCGTGCGGTTACCCGCAGGGCCGACATCTGTTTTGCATTATCGTGCCCGATAATGCAAAACAGATGTCTCGCTGTGGCGCGCGCGCACCACTTGTTAACATTTGTAATTGCCTTGAATACACACTAGATGGTGCTGTCACCCTCTTAAACTCGTCGATTGGCAGTACTATTTTCACGCCGCATTGATAACTTCTAGGTGCTTTTTAGCGTATGGTGGATGAATTAAGGATACTTGGCATTTGACTGAACGTAATACCCATTTCTTTTTTTAATGATCTTTATGCTGCTTTCTTTCCATAAGTAATACATAGAAATAAATATGTTTTACGTGTAGGTAATGCCGGTCTTTATACTTCAATCGTTTTACCCTCCATCAACAATTCTTGTCTCTGCCTTTGCCTCAGGTTTGTCTTTCTCTCTCCCAGTTTGTTTGGCCTTTAACCCCATCCTCCCTCGTTTCTGTGACCCCTCGCCCCGTATGTCCGTTCTCTGTCTCACTTTTTGAGCTTTATTCTCCCTCACTGTGGGTTCGCCTCCACCGCTGAACCGTCTCTCCACCCCATCTGTGCTTTCCTACTTATCTTTGTGTCTTGGTTTCTCCTTTGTGATCTCTCTCCATGTGTGAGCTTCCTTCCTTCCTTATGTGTAACTCCGGCATCCTTTTGTTACCGCTCACTCCTCTTCCCCCCCCCCCCTCCACCGGCATCCTTTTGTTACCTCTCACCGTCCCCTTTGTCAGTATGCCTAATTTCATTTAGTGAATTAGCTACACCGCCAACAAGCACTGTGAAGAGCTAACACTAACACATGGAAACGCAGCCATGCAACTGTGTGCATTGGTACACGCCTGCGTTCCATATTAAAACCAGGCCTACTGGTGTTGTCATTGCTTTTGTATTCGTATTCTTCGTGCTGCCCAAAGACGCACACGCTAGGAACAGCATTACCCACTATATTTATCTTCACTACCGGTATTGCTTTCCATAATGAAATAAACGGGTACATGCTTTTCCTGTTAATTCGACACCAAGGTCGGATTGGCCTACAGGGTGCTCAGGCAGAGGGTGGAAGGGCTGGTCTGACAGGTCAGTCTGTAGGCCGGTTTTTGGCTGTTTGTGGGCCGGTTTTATGCATGCTGGGCCGGTTTTTACTGTTGATTTACCTGATGCGACCACAAACATTGCATGCAGTGCCCCACGCCTTGCAAAACACCGAACCAGCGTGCTTCACAAGTATATGGGCTATTGGTGGCCACTTTTATTTTGGTGTTTGAGCCTAGATTCGGTCCAAGTCCGACAGCTGTCATTATCTCCCTGCAAATCTGAGCTGAGTGCCCCCTCTCCCCTACCTTCATCCACCTCTTATTAAGGTTACTGGTACATTTGTGCAACAACATGCACACGACTGAGGAAAACACAAATATTTGCACGCATATTCTGTAGCAAAACGGAATAAGAAAATTAAAAATCGGAAATCTGCACATTTGTCAATTGCCTGTATGTATGTATGACATTTAAAGGTCACTGTTGTATCCAAGAACTACAATTGTTATAATTGGTGTAAGTGTGGTGCATGCACACACTCAGTGCTGTACTGTGCACCACAGCACTCGGATGCACAACACTTCTGTTAGGAATTCGAGGATGAAGGAAAGTGAGATGGTCAGTCATTCAAGGCCGCTACACTCGGCGCCAGGCGCGCAACAACCATCGGGCTGAAAGGGCTTCAGCCCCCCCCCTCCGCTCGCCTCCCCTTCCCCCCGTCAGGTGGTGTGGGCTGGGTTGAGGCTGCCAAGGGGTATCCTGGTTATGACTCTGCCTGTTCTAAAGCCCTGGCATTCACAGTAAGCCTCTGTGTTTATCTTTTTTACCCCTTTCTTTTTTCCTGCATGGCCCTTTTATTGCTTATTTGGTGTATCTGCAAGCCAACAGTGACGAGACTAGCAATGTTAAAGGGTTCACAGGAGTGAAGGAAAGCCAGTCCTCCCCGTCCACGGATGAACAACAGGGTATCCTGCATATTAAAAGAAATATACCCACATCACAATAGTTTTTTTTTTTTAGAATGCAGGGCAGAGGAGAATTTAAAGTGCCTCCAGCATTTAAAGTGTTAGCCCCCCCCCCCCCGACGTTTGGGTCTAGTTGCGCCACTGCTTGGCGCGGGCAGTCATAAAGTGCCCAGTCTGCTTTGGTAAACCTTTTATTGAGAGCAAGCTGGTGATAGAGAACACTTTCGGGGGAGTTTTATATAGCGCTAACTCGATCCAAAGGTATCAGAGCGCTATAATGACCACCATTTGCGTAACAGTCGGACACATTCCTTTTGTTAGGCACGGGGAGTAATTGATTTGCCCAGAATCGCAGGATGTTGAGTGTAGCTGCCGAGACTCGAACCCTGTTCCCCGCCTTCGAGGTTGATCGCTCCAGCCTTCCCATGGGTAACTCTGTCGTTCCCCAGCTCGCTCAACCCAACCATGTTCCAGAACTTGTGGCATCCTGTTACCCAAACACTGGTAACCAGGCTACCACTCGCCCGGCCCAACCCGAACTCACCGGTGCAGAGAGCCCCATAAAGCACTTGTACTGCACTCTTCCCTGCGTGACCCACGCACCACACTGGTGTACGTACTCCGTTTAACTGCTCTTTCTTATCTTTTACCCCACATTAACCTCACAGCAGCGCTTACGTTCAGATCCCTTTCCAATAAATGGACATATTGATCAGGAATAGGTGTGAGTGGGCAGCCAGCACCATCGCATTCGTAAAATGTACAGCACCGCAAACAGCACCGTGCACACGGGCTGTACAATTGCTCGCATCGAGGTCATTCATGAAGTCATAGGCGCTAGAAGTAGGGGCGCAGGGGGTGCTGCAGCACCCCCAAAAATAACCTTGCTGGAGTTCAGAAAGGGAATGAGCTATAAAGATGCCTTTACATTTTTGTATTTATGGTGTCACACCTGCTGTGAGTTCGAAAGAAAAGTCAGATTTCAGGGAATCTCTTCTGACAAATTGCTGCTTATTTGTAAACTGGTATTTTATTTCTCTGAAGCCAAGTGAGAGAATTTTGTAAAATTGGCCTAGGTGACAAGCATGTTTGGGTATAGGAATTAAAGGAAAGGCTAGGGGATGTCAACATTTAAATACTTGTAAATAAACTATAACACATTTCATAATATATAATCAATTAGGAAAGCAGGCATGAAGTACATTTTTTTGTAATTCTGAAGCGTTATGGAATTGTTTTTTTTTGTTAGATCAAAACAAATCAAGACCCTTTACTAAGTAATGCACAAATGATAAATATTCACTAAAACACGATTTCCACACATTATCGTTTGTGTGCTACATGGTTTTACCAGTAAAACTGTATGCCCATGCAAATTTAGTGGCCATTTCAACAGAAAATGTGCTGCATGTAAATGGCAATGCGCTACAGGGCCTGCTTTAGCACAGATGGCGTCCAGTGCGACAGTCTTTTTTAGCACCCCCCCCTCCGCCATGACCTCCTCCTCAGATTACCTGACTACCACCCAGCAAAAGGACCTTTCATCTCTGCATAGCACCTCTCTTGCATACATTTCATTTGTTTTAAAGCGCTGGTTAAAGCTGGGTTTATTAATCCACTCAGCTATCCACTTTAAATACAGATCGGTTCTTTGCAGCAGGCATATTAACCCTCTGTACTACTTTAATACAATTCAAAAATGCCACTAGACAAAACTCTGATCTCTCTCTCTCTACCAGGAACATTAATCACAAGAGTTATCTTGACATTTTTATTGCTGCCTGAAATCTGGATGCACATCAGTGGAGCATGAAAGCTGCTCGGCGCGTGGAAGGCGCAGCATTCACGGGAGGGGGAAGCGGGGCGGGGGTGTACAACCACTGAAAGTACGATACGGCTGCTTTAAAAAAAAGCATTGGCATAGCCAATAGGTCTCGCGTTTGGGACCTTATAAGTGTTTAGCGATTGTGCTGCATAACTAAATACTTATAAGGTCCCAAAAGCGAGACCTATTGGCTATGCCAATGCTTGTTCTATTAGCTGAAGGCGGATCTACAGAATGTACAACAGCGAACTCAGAATCTGGCTGAATTTTGTGCTTAGGTTGCAATGCTTTGGAAGCTCAAAGTCAGTGGTATAATCACAAGTGGAGAAGGGGCATGCTGAGGAGGTACTGGCCGCATATCGTGCCTGATGAAACAGACTGTCTTGATGACACTAAAAATGGCATTGGTTGCCAATTGAGTAGTAGGGGCTGTAAAGGTGTCAGAAGAGAGTTATCAAGTGGCTCATTATCACTGGAGGTGACAGCATCTCAGGAGAACCTATAGGTAATAAAATATGTTAGAATTCTTTTTGATGCTTTATTTTTTGGAGTTGAAATGAGTGTAAATTTTGAATTTCCCGTCAAGCACAATGTCTACCTTGCTGTCCTTTCAAATTATTTTCTGAAACACAGTTTGACTACTGACAAGCCTGTGTGTTATTTTGATAAACCAATTCACTGACGAGTGGGGCTCGGCAACCTCAAACTCTCCTTTCAGCAGAGGCCAACTCTATTTCCAGAGCAATTGATCCTACTCTTTCCCCAGTCTTTAGATATAGCTATCTTCCCTCAAATAAGGTGATGATCATGTATAGGCTAGGAACCAAATCTTGGCCAAAAGAACAAGCTATGTCTGAGGTGAAACCTTTGGTAACTATCTTTCTGGTAGTTGTTCTATTTACTAGCAGATTCCTCACCTTTTGAATCTCTTTCAGCCACCAGACTGGACTGTAAAGCTGAAATAGTTCAGAGCTCACAGGTGGCACCTCAGATCCAGTTCTACCTGGATAGAACAGGACAGAGCTGTATAAGATGTCAAATCAGCACATTGATAACTGTTCCCCACACTTTTTTGCACACACTCAAGAGGTGGAGACGAGGCTGACAAGATGACATGGATTGTGATGCACCAAAACTAGTGAACTTATTAAATGTCGCCTGATCACTACCCAGAAAGAGGAGGTGGGCAGGATTGGTGAGGAATCTGCAGATAGATATTAACCTATATTTCCGATTGATACTTCTACCTGCAGATTCCCCACATTTTCAATCAATACTGCAGCAGTATGCCCAAAGTGGTGGGTCTGAAAAGATGGCAAAACCAGGAATTCGTGCAACTCAGATCTGGGAAAATGTCCATCTCTGCCGACTTCCAGGTCAAGGTAATAAGGTTTAGTGAAGGTATGGACTGAAGCCCAAGTTGCATTACAGCACAAATCCAGGACAGAAAGCACTTTGAACAATGCTAAAGAAGTAGACTTCACCATGGTGGGATGGGCCCTGATGCCATCATAAGGCTTCATTTGGCAAAAACGTTAATAAACCTCATCATAACAGGTGATTTAAAGAAGGGAGAGGGGTCCAGAATGGCTGAACGAGCCGTCAAATAACCTTTTATAGTGTCCACTGCAAGGCCTTGCTTGGCTAAAGACTAAACAAAAGGAAGTCAAACAGCTTCACCTACAAGGAGTCAGTGTGCAAAACCTCACGGGTCACAAATTTCTCAGCAGCTTCCATAAATGAACTTTCTGGACAGGCTTTTAGTGGCAAGGATGACATCCACCACTTCAGATAGCAGATCAAACAGTCAATTGCTGCTGTTCGATCTCTATGTAAGTTGGTGTAGATTGCGAAGATTTGGATGGAGGACCCTGCCCTGTTGCGGAGAGAGGAAGTCCTAGCAAAGCAGCAGCCTGATCGGGGGAGAGATATTTATGCCCAGAAATTCCAGATACCACGCTCTCCTGGCCCCTTCAGGAGCCACAATGATGAATTGGGCCCAGTCATTCTTGATCGTCTTCAGAACTCGAAGCACAAGAGGAAGTGGAAGGAAGGCGGACAAGGGACTCGTGTTCCAGCCAGCCAGAATGCGTCTAACAAGTTTCTTGGAGAAACTCCAACGTGTACCATTTTTAACACTGCATGCTCGATGGTAATAAAAAGATCTAACCAGGGTTTCTCCCCATTGTTGGAAGACACTAATCAACCTGTGGATGTAGGGGGACACTTGCGACTTGCCAGATGCCGCCTGCTCAGTTGCTCCGTTCTAGCATTCAGGGAGCCTGCCAGGTGGTTCGCAATCAAGCACATGCCTTGGCGGTCCAACCATCTCCAGAGAGGCAAAGACTCCTGGCACAGGACCCAGGACTCCACTCTGCCCGGTTTGTTGCGGTAGTCCATGACACCTGCACCAACTTCTCCCTAATGGACGGTAGGAAGATATTCAGAGCCAGATGAATGGCCCACAGCTCCAGTAGACTGATATGGAGCTGGCCCTCTGCAGGTGACCAGAGTCCCATGATCTCCACCTCTCTCAGACAACCACTGCAGCACAGCAGTGCTCCATTTCCCAACACTGTCCATTCTGAGTGGGAAAAGGAGAGGGACCTGCTGCTGGACCAATTGTTTTTGAGTAGCCACCATGGCAAATTTCAAGTCACCTCCTCCGAGACCTGAATGGTGTCAGCAAGATTGCTTTGATGCTGGGTCCATTGGAACTTCAAAAGTTCTACTGCAGAGCACGCATTTGCCACCTGGCATGGCTGACAAGGTGGGTGCACGAGGCTAAGAGATCAAGAGGCTCCAGTGCCATTCTCACTGTGATAAGGACTGAGCCTAATACATCTGGATCATTGCCCAATGTCCTGGACTCGTTGAAGCAGAGGAAAAGCCCCTAACTGCAATGTGTCCAGGATCTTCCCAATGATTGGAAGCCTCCGTTTAACAATCAGGTGGGTCTTGAGCTTGGTTATAGTGAATTCCAATGATGTCAATAGGACTGCTGTCATCCGTAGATGATCCACGGCTGACTGCAACAAACCCACCTGCAGCAGCCAGGTGATGAAGTATGGGAATACAGATATCCGTGACCTTGTAAGACGGGCAGCAACCATAACTTTCATGAACACTCGAAAGGGTCAGGTGAGGCTGAAGGGGAGCACGGCAAACTAAAAATACTCCTGGCCTACCGTGAACTGCAGATAATGCCTGTGGGACAGCAGGGCAGGTGTATGAAAATACATGTACTGCAAGGACACCCATCATGCAGTCTTCCAGGTTGAGTGCAGACCAGAACTGGGCCAGCGTGAGCATTTTGAATTTGTCCTTCTGCAGGAAGACATTCAGGGGTCGAAAGTACAGGATAGACCTGAGGCCCCTATCCTTTTTATGGGAATAGGAAATAGCGGGAGAAACAACCCAAACGCTTTTCGAGCCCGGCATCCTCCCTATGGCACAGTTGGAGAGCAGCAGACGTACCAGGAAGGAAAGTAGCTCGTCTAAAATTTGTTCTGATGTTGAAGAAATAGTGGGGGGGGGGGGGGAAGAGAGAATAGGCAGGGAATAGCCATTTTGAACAATCTGTAAGACCTTTTAGACATGATGGACTGGCAACATGTGAGGAAATGTTGAATCCTGCCTCCCACTGCTTGGGCATTTACCACCAAGCGCAAATTAAAATGGTTTGCTAGTAATCGTAGTGGGGAGAAGGAATTGCTGGATATATGC
The DNA here is from genome assembly GCA_963921515.1 of Calotriton arnoldi. NCBI lineage: Eukaryota > Metazoa > Chordata > Amphibia > Caudata > Salamandridae > Calotriton > Calotriton arnoldi. The sequence goes on along the minus strand of CAWUFW010000151.1, from coordinate 497,966 downwards.
CAGCCCTTTGGAATAGCCTAAAAAAAAGTAATGGCATGTGCAGAAACGGTTTGCCAGGAGTCAACAGCCCCAAGAGGCACACCATAGCTCTTTTGTCTTTACAGTGTTCCAATTTAGAGTCCATTTTGTCCCCGATGAGTAGGGACCCATCAAAGGGCCTTTCCAATAGGGAGGCCGGTACATCACCAAATAATCCTGTAGATCGTATCCATGTGTGTCTTAAAGGACAACACTGGTACCGACCACCCTAACCAGGCAATCCATGTATGCAGGCCAGTAATAACATATTTGGCCGTGCCCTTTCCACCATAGATCTTTTGGGCCAAAAAGGCCCCATTGGCAACTTTCTCACTTGCCAAGTCCCACAGGGTATTAGTAACTTTGAAGACAAACTGTATTTATGGACAGCAGTGCCAGGCAGGTTAAAGAAAACATGCGCTCGCAAAAAGCATCAAATCTCTTGGGTTCCCTATCTGGAAGAGTGACTGGAAATGAGTTTTGATACACCTTACTGGTCGAGGCCTGTAAAGTAAGACTCTCTGGAGTGCAGTGATAAAATCTGAGTCATCAGGCAACTGTGACATCTGGCCACCTGCTAAATTCACAGACTGGAAAGAAGTGACCAAGTATCCAAAGTATCTATGAGGGCATCATTAAAAGTAGACTCTTGCTCAGGCTGTACAATTTCTGTCAGGCCATTTATTTTGGTCTTAATGAAAGGTAGCTGTAATTCTAGTGCCTCTGCTGCCCCCCTAAACACCACTGCAAATTGAGGCACGCTCTTGCGTTGGTGGCACATGTGGCAAGTCAAGCTCTTTCTCAGGAGAGGCAACAGGCATTCTGTAAATCAACATACAACGCATCATCAGTATAATTAGACAGAAGCAAGCAATCAACATCCTAGGTTGCCCTTTGCTCTGGCATAGGTTCAGAGTAAGAAACAAAAAGATAATGGAGCCTCTGCTGGTAGCTATATGACATGACAGAATCAGACTGCGTAACGACTGTTTCCACTTTTGTGATTTCGTAGCACATCGGTGGGCTCAAGCCAAAGCCGGTTCGGTGTCAGACACTGGTGTTGGCACTGAATCAACCCCCAGCGTCTGTGACATTGTGTCAGGAACTGGCATGGATCTCGGGGAAAGAGTTGAAGTCTGGACCGACATTGGTACAGGTCTGCTAACAGGTCCCATGGGGACAGATCGCGTTGGGGAGGTACCAGCCGGTGGTGTCCGACTGCCGGCCCATATCGTCGCATGGGGCCTGAACATGTGCCAGAGGATTCGGAAGAGTATTAAAAAGTGCAGCATGACCTCTTTAAAGGGCTTGATCAACTGCAGGGTCGACAATAGCTTTGTAAACTCAGGGAGCATCGGGACCAACTGAGGAATCAGTTCTGTGGCAAGAGACTTCGAAGTAGTGCAACTGACATTGTGATGCCTTGCACCTTCTCTTTAGAATCAGTGTGGCATGATGAAATCGGGTCCCGCTTATGTTTGCATTTGGACTTGGACTTACTGGCCGTATTAGAATGCAAGTTGAGTGGTTGCGGCAGCAGCCCGAAACCTGGACCTAGCCCAGGCATATGACATGGAGTGGGAGCCAAACAGACATGAAGGCTGTACCTTCTTGCATTTGGCAACATACAACTTTGCTTCCTGGTCTCGGATTGCCATTGGGTGCATGAAGGCACACTTATCACACTACTTGGGTAACTTAAAACCTGTCGTTTTCAGTGGAGACATCCATCGTTCCCTAGCACACCATGATATTGTTTTGAAGTTTTCAGAAAACTGACAAAAACAGGAGCGGATCCACGTCAGAAAATGAGAAATGGAAAGAAATGAAATCAGCACGCAAGGGGGGCCATATATGTGGCTGAACTACCAATGCACAGCTGCACGCCACCTGTTAGCGGCATGCGGGAGCATGGCTACGAAAAAAAATGTGGATCCGGTTTGGCGCCTGGGGGATTTTTTAAGGTGAGGAATTTGCAGTTAAAAGTATCCATCAGAAATGGTTCATTGCTCCGAAAGAGAAAATAATGTCTGATATAGACAAAAATATAGACATTACCCTACATGAACTGAAGGGAATTTACGGTTAAGAACTGAAACCTAAAATAGCCACAACTTCCTCAGTTAAAGTTTTCTATGCAACCATAACCCTCACCTATTCTGCCACCTAGACACCACATCAGGTCATAAGTAGTGCCTGGAGAGGAAGACAGTTATGTATCTGTAGTTCACCATATGATAACTTGCAAATGATAACAGTACTTAGGTTTTCGGCTGTAACTATAACATCCCTTCGGCTTATATCTTTTAGAGGAATTTGAACAGGCACCACTGTTTTATCTCAGTAAAGAACCAGAACTTCTTGTTAACAATGTTTTTTATTGAAAAATATGTACATATGCATTGTCAAATGTGGCTTCTTCATATGCTGAAAGGTGATATGAAATAAATTAGAGAGAATCATTGAAAATAAACATTGACAAAAGAATTGACAATCAATTAGAAATTATGATGGTGTGGAAATCCCCAAAAATCTTTTGTGATATAAGCACTTCCATAAACGTTTGGCATGCACTCCTGCTCCAGCCTACTAGTACCATTATTAGCTGTCAAATTGCACAACACAGTGGACTCATTAGAACTTGACCTATACACTAACTGTTTAATACAGAAACCTGCAACCATGAATTTAACAAAGAAAAAATAAACTATCAATACAACCATTTAAGTATGACTCACTTTCCCCTTCTTGTAGCATTTTCAAAAGCTGTGCATTTCTTGCCTTCACCTCCTTGTACTTTACCTGTGATGAAACAATATCATTATATAATTAAAGTATGACAAAGTTAAAGGGATAGAAATTTAAAATCCTATGCTACAGATTTCAAAAACAATCTCTACATAATATAAAAAGGCATTTGAAAGTCAAGGGTAAAAATAATTACGAGAAACTGCGTGGATGAGGTTTTTATTCTAGCCAACCGTGGATCTGCACATGGATTTAATTTTTCTAGCTGCATGTGCACAGAGGAGTGACACACATACAGAAAAAAAAAACATACATGTAAATGGTTCTCCATTGGAACATGTCCGGCCCCACAACCAATAGCTCACTACAGGCTAGAAAACCGATGTTGCAACACTAGAAGTATTATAAAAAATTATGAATTCCAACCATCTATAATTGTCAAGAAAACAAAAGGTAGTAATTTCAAATGTTCTCTAACTGCATTCATCCTAATAATGCAATACTTACTACTTAACAGCTTTTCCGGACACAATTCACTGCTGTAACAGAAAATTAAAGATTTGTCTGTACTATACTGCAATTGTAATTTTTCTCCAAATTTTCCCTTTTGCATAAAATATCTGTGTGCTCCAATTCTAGTCACTTAGTGGTTTAAACGTTCGACTTACATTTAATTAAATAAAATGATGAGTAGTAGTGTCAAACTCTGTATGAATATGCTTTTACTATTAGGACACCACCATTGCCAGAGGCTGTCAGGGTAAGAATTGAAATTCCATCAATTTTAGTATGAGTGGAGGCATGCATGCACCTTTCACTCTGTGTTTTTTCCATCCAAAACCTCTGGAGTACTTAAGGAAAGGAGGGAGGAAGTGCACTGAAGGCCTGGTCCCCTGAAGTACACCTGATAGAGTTCAAGGGTTCTGTGGAATGGACTTCCAGATCAACTGATCCCACTGGGATAGGGTGCTCTTTAGCTCATAATGGGATGCTTCTTTCTTCATTAGAGGACGGAGCAGGTGGTGAAGAGGTTCTTTGAAGTTTATTTCTCTTGCCTATTAGAACTCCTCTGATGACAGGAGTGAGTGCTCTCATGCTTGGTGTAGAAAACATACCTATATTGTGCTCAGTAAAGAAAACGGTCATTGTTCTGGAAGAGTAGAAAACCACACTTATTACTTTAAGAAGAATGTCTTGCATAAGAGTTGTTCTGAGGAGTCTAGGGCATCTTGCAAGCATGGTAATGTTTTACTGAGCTGTTTATGAAGACACACATTGGTTATAATTTCTTAAACAGCAGGTATTATTATTAATCACTGGTAGGAGGTGGCTGTGAATTCACTCCCAACTGTGTGGAGGTAAGGTAGGGGCAAGATCATTTTGAAGTTGCTTTGAAAATATAAAATTAATATGTATAATTAAAATAAGAAGTACATCCTCTAGAGCCAGAAATAATAGCCTTTACGGCCATCAACAATTTTTCAAACTCCAGAATGCTTAGTAGAAGCAAGAGGTCTGCCAGAAAACAACGTTCATGAGCCTGAAGATGAATCATAATGGATTCCCAGCCATTCTCCGTAGAGTTAATGGTGATGTGGATCAGCAGGAGTGTGGCAGTTCACTGGACCTATGAAGAGAAATAACTACCTCTACTAGTACGTAAACTCAAGGGTCTCTTAGTATTGTCAGGCCTTTATTAGTTTCTCTACTGTTTTATTTTGTATAGTTTACTCAGAGGGGTTCTTGTAAGGCTCACAAACAAACAAAAAAAACTTTTCCTTCTGTTTTCACTTCCGGCCATGGAGGTGCTCTCGCCTGGTCCCAGTCCAAATCCAGGTCCCCTCTAGGAAGTGTCCTTCCCTTGGAGTAATAAAGCAACCAAACAAACAAAAGGAAAAGAGAATAGGTCAGTCGTATAGTATGTATCGTCGGTAGCTTAACATCACCAGTTGTGAAAAAAGAAAATAAGGGGGGGGCCCTTTTAATCAGGTTTGAGTGCAAATAACTTCTTCCAGACTCCCTGCCAACTTCCAAAGAAACGAAGGAGTGTAACTTGCCTGAGGCCGTGGCCCTCCTGGACCGCAGCAAGGGGTATCGCAGTGTTCTCTCCTTCCCGGGGACAGCTGGATACACAAGCATTGCCTCTAGGCGGTGTCTCGGCGTCTTCTTCGGTCCCTCTTCTCGACCTTCCTCCTGCTCCCCTCCTTTGGTTGCAGCCTTCGTAGTCAGTAAGATTTCTCCCCACTCCTCAGCAGTTTCCTCTTCTCAGCATGCTCCTCCCGCACTCGCCTTCTGTCTCCTTGTCAGCCGTCACCCACCCCTTTTGGGGTGGATCCTCTGACGTCTCGGCTACGTTCGCCTGTGTGTCTGGTATGCCGCCTTCCATTTCTGAAAGAAGTTTTGAGGGGGCCATCTTGAAATTCCCGGCAGCATGGGACGGTGTATCACGGGGAGCAAAAAAATATCGCTACCAAATGCATGTCTCCTTGGAAACAACGAGAGAAGTCCAGAAAATCACAATGGAAAATACTGTGGGCTGAATGAGGCTCAATCTCCTGATTCTAACAAATCTGGGACGTTGCGTTCATTTCTCCCGATTTTGAGACCAATCAAGGTGACGCATTTGATGCAAGAGGCCATAAATGCTAGAACTCTTGAGAAGATCACACCAGGGAGGATGTTCATCTGGAAAAATTATGCACACACTCCATGGGTGAGGTTGGCGAGGGTGAAAAAAGATTTCTTCAGCAAGGGGAGAGGATCAGCAAGGGGAGAGGGTGTAGCCTTACGGCTGGAGCGGTTGACCTCGAAGCTGGGGAACCGGGTTCGAGTCTCGGCAACGACGCTCAACATCCTGTGATTCTGGGCAAATCACTTAATCTGCCCGTGCCTAACAAAAATGAATGTGTCCATCTGTAACGAAACTGGTGCTCATGAAAAGCGCTCCGATACCCAATCTCTCGGGTCTAGTTCGCGCTATATAAAACTCAAAAAAAAAAAAAAGTGTGGCTCATTATGCTCTAGGGAGGAAGATCCTTTAGAAGGTGACAAGGGAAGAATTATTCACGCTTACCTGCTAAAGGGAATCCAACGGCTTCTCTAGAAAGAGATCTCTGACCAGCCATCCCTCATAGTCCTGTGGAGATGCGCAATATCAGGAAAATGACTGCTGAGCACGGAAATGGCAGAACTCAACCCGAAGGAAAGGCACTTTTTACTGGACAGCCCCACTACAAAACGTATGAAAATTCTGTCTGGAGCTCAACAAGTAGTGTGGAACTACCCACATGTGATAGGTTCCCAGACCAATATTTTGAAGGCCTTCTTGTGGAGAACACTAATCTTAACTCTACTTTCTCATCATACTCCGAGGCCTTTGCCTCATGTTAAGGCAGGCTATGAACTAACAATGGTCGGATCTCCTCAAAAAAGCAAGTACATCATTGGAGTTCATCAAAACCACTTAATACTTGGAACCCAGTCAGGGCACAGAATAGGATCTCTTCAACTTCTTGGTGCAGTATTGTTCAGCAAACTTTCTGATGTGGAGTATACAGCTATGGACTCCATTTAATCAAGAAAGGATAAACCTGCATATCGAGTCTCTGTGACAAATGAATTTGCAAAGATTGGAGTTTTTAGATCTGTGCTGGTTCTTACACTGACATTGGTGATTTGACTTGTTTAGCAATTAGTCTCAACTGAGAAAGCACCAAAAATCTGGTAGCTAGGAAAATTGCAGAAGCACACTATTAAGATACTTCACTCAAAGTCTCATGCATTTAGTACCAATGTGCTCCAAGAGGGGAAGAGCAGCTACCAAACGCTCCACAAAGCAAAAATAAGTTCCAAATTAAAGCAGATACCCTTGAGCACTTTTCACATATAATAGTCCAAGGATAAGAGATCTGGTCACTGCTGATATTCCAATTCTTCTTTATTCAATTGCTTCACTCCAGCCAACATGTTTTTATGTCAACAGACTTCGTTAGGGCTGGAGACCATATAATACACCAAAATTACTCTATCAGTACGTGACAGACCAAAACCCCCTACGCCACATTATTTATAGTGACGTTTTTGGACATTACATTTGAAATGTGGTTTCTCAAGATGCATCTTCCACGTATTTCTTACTGTGACTAATTCACCCAAGTGCTCCTATTTACAGTACGGTAAACAAACCTTAGAACAACAAAATTCCCAAGTGTGATGCAAGTACCAGTTTACTCACTATGAAAAAATCAAGTAGTGCCCATAAGGCAAGTGTAAGTGCCCCTTTTATCAGGAACCCAAGCAGAGTCCACATCATAATATTAAAGCACAAGTTACTTACTTGTGTAACGATATATCTGTAAGAGACATTAGTTAGTGATAGATTCCTTACCTTAGAATATCCCCAGGCGTCAGACTGGATCCGGAAAGTTTTTCGTCAGCAGTACCCGTGCGCGTCGGTAGGCGTCGTCGTAGGGCTCTGCGTACGTCGCTGGCGTCGTAGCCGCCGAGATGACATCGTCGGAGCTACTTAGACGCGCCCACGGGCGCTGACGTCAGTTCTGTACACAACTTTTCCGCGCCAGGAGCGCAGAGACAGACTACTGATGCAATAGAACTAGGGCCCTGAAAGGGATGACTTGAACCCTAGAGAACAGTTCGCAGAACGGGGAGGATGGGCGGGCGGTAAGGAATCTATCACTAACTAATGTCTCTTATAGATATATCGTTACACAAGTAAGTAACTTGTGCATCTGAAAGAGACGCGTTAGTGATAGATTCCTTACCTTAGAATACATACCCAAGCAATACCAACCCCGGTGGTGGGTCTGCAAAGTGAGATTACACCAGAAAGTCACGGAGAACTGAACGGCCAAAGAAGCCGTCTCTCCGGACCTGACTGTGAAGGCAATAGTGCTTAGTGAAAGTATGGAACGAGGCCCAAGTGGCCGCCTGACAGATGTCTTGCAGGGGGACACCGCGTCCCAACGCCGTAGTAGCTGCTGTCGCCCTGGTAGAATGGGCGCGCAGCCCAACCGGAGGTTCCTTTTTAGCCAGAGAGTAACAGGATTGAATGCACAAGACAACCCATCGTGAGATAGTTCTGTTGTGCACAGCCCGGCCTTTCTTGGCGCCCACATAGCCAACAAAGAGCTGGTCATCCACCCGGAACTGCTGTGTGCGGTTGAGATAGAACAAAAGCGCACGTTTTGGGTCCAGACGGTGGAGCCTCTCTTCTTCCCTTGAAGGGTGCGGAGGCGGAAAGAAAGTGGGCAGAGTCACAGTTTGCCCGAGATGAAAGGCAGAGACTACTTTCGGTAGAAAGGAGGGACGCGGTCGAAGCACAACCTTGTCCGGATGAATCGCCAGGAAAGGAGGTTTACAGGAAAGAGCTTGGAGCTCACTCACCCGCCGAGCGGAAGTGATGGCCACCAGGAAGACAGTTTTCAAAGTCAATAACTGCAAAGGACAGTTATGAAGAGGCTCAAAGGGAGCGCACATTAAGTATGTGAGAACCAGGTTCAAGTCCCACTGAGGTATGACCAAAGGAACAGGAGGGAAAAGGTGAGTAATGCCTTTGAGAAATCTGTTAACAGGGGACTTGAAAAGAGAGGGCTGATCAGGCAGCCTAAGAAAGGCTGAAAGAGCAGAAAGGTAGCCCTTGATAGTGCCCAGAGCAGAGCCTTGCTGGGCCAAAGAGAGAAGGAACAATAGGACCTCAGAAAGAAGGGCAGCAAGAGGATCTACAGCTTTCGCTGTGCACCATGCCACAAATTTGTTCCACCGACAGGCGTATACCGTTTTAGTGGAGGGACGCCTGGCTGCCAGAATCACATTACAGACTTCAGGAGGCAAGTCAAATGGAATCAGCTGTCGCCGCTCAATCTCCACGCAAGGAGGTGGAGGCTGGACAGGTTCGGGTGGAGGACCGTCCCCTGTTGCTGCGACAGGAGATCCTCCCGAAGAGGCAGTCGGATCGGGGGATCCACGCTCATACTGAGTAGCTCGGGATACCAAACTCTTTGAGCCCAGTCCGGCGCCACAATAATGACTTGGGCCCGGTCGCGTTTGACCTTTTTCATCACTCTGGGTAGAAGTGGTATAGGCGGAAAGGCGTACAACAGACCGGAACTCCACTCGCGACGAAAAGCATCGCCGAGCGAGTGCCACCTTGGAAATTCCAATGCGCAGAACTGTGGACATTGCGCGTTCTCTTCAGTGGCGAATAGATCTAACCAAGGCTCTCCCCACTGTTGAAAGAGACCTTGTGCCACCTCTGAGTGAAGACGCCATCCATGATCCAACATCCACCTGCGGCTCAGTTCGTCCGCCCTGGCGTTTAGGGTACCTGCCAGGTGTTGAACCGCCAAGGAAATGCCTTGACGTTCCAGCCACGTCCAGAGACGTAGAGCCTCCTGACATAGGGTCCACGACTCCACCCCGCCCTGCTTGTTGCAGTAACACATGGCGGTGAACACCTGCACTACTCACCCCTTGACAGAGGGAAGGAATGCTTTCAGTGCAAGTAGGATCGCCCTGTGCTCCAAAAGGTTGATATGGAGCTTGGACTCCGCCGGAGACCAGAGGCCTCTGATCTCCGCCTCTCCCATGTGGCCGCCCCATCCCAGGAGGGACGCGTCGGTCACCACTGTGTGCTTCGGTGGGGGAAGGGAGAGGGATGTGCCGCTGACCCAACGCTGGTACGGGAGCCACCACTGCAAGCGTTGTGCAGTGCCCTCCGAGATCCGGACGTAGACGGATAGGTGTCCCTGATGCTGCATCCACTGGAACTTCAGGTCCCACTGCAGAGCCCGCATACATCAATTGGATTGAGGGATCAGCAAGATGCAGGATGCGATGAGGCCCAGCAGCCTCAGTGTGGTTTGGACCGAAATCCAGTGTTGTATTCCGCTTTAGGGGTCCGTATATAGGTTTTCCTGAATCATGTCCTTATATAGGCACAATTCGCCTTGCCCTTATATAGGCATAGAATCCCTGTCCTTATTTAGGCATTAACCGTGCACTCCAAATACAGGCATGGTCACCGACATCCGTCCACCCTAACGTCACAACGAGTTCTTAGAAACCAGACCCTTAAGCTTCGGGAGTTCCCCTAGCACAGGACTATTGATTTCTCCAAGAACTCATCTATTATGTATGAACCGTTATACCTTAAGGGTTCATTCCTGACGTCTTCCTCTGTACGACTTCACGTCAATGCTAACATTCCTCGACACCTACCAGGTATAAATATACCTTTCCTTGCCCAAGCAAGTTAGAGGAGACCTCGACTTCAGAGGAGCCCGTATCCCGGCCTGATGCACTGATAAGACGCTGTCATTCCTGCACGCAGACGAATCCAGCTTCCAGTGTTCTGACTCCCTTCGCGGGGTGTTAGAGTTCCAAGATCCGGCAGGAGATTCCCACCTCTCTCATTCTCAAGGTATGGAGCTGACTAGATCCTAGAGGGACTCTTGGCATACTAGACTTAACATACTCAGTCTACCATACTAGAGAATACTCCACCTACTTCTACTCTTCCCTACACCTAGACTAGGTTAGGTACACTGGGGTAGAACTAGCTTAGAGACGCATCGTATGAGTACTCGCATTCTTAGCTCATGTTATTTATGTACGTGAATATATGCTAAAAGATAATGCTAGCGCAGTATTATTTATTTCTACTGCTTACGCTGTACATTATTTATCTTGCATACTGTCTTGTGATCATAACAGCACATATCTCTTACACGAGAAACAAGACTGTTCAATAAAACCCTTTTTATTGAAACGCCCGTCTTTCCTTTCTGTGTAACTGCAGAAACTAAGCATGCACGATTGAATGAGTGAAACTGTTATCTCTTGTTTCCACGATTCTGAGACATGTTCCACTTCTAAAGGGAAACAAAGCTGTCATGTTTTTCGGTTGCCAGAAACTACTCCCTTCTTGTTCTCAAGGAGTTTCTAGTGGCCTCTGAGCTAGCTGGCACAGGTAATTAAGTTTAATATAATCGATAGGGACATACCGACCTTAGTCCTATGTCAAACCTATAGGTTATATTATTCCAATGCGCAGAGCCTATTAGGGAAATAGGAACTACACTACATGGCGCCCAACGGTTTGGTAAGGGAGTAATTTAACGCTAGATACTGAGTAACTCATTCGTGCTTTGCTCAGAGACCCCATCTCACATACTCCGTAAGACGTCCGGAGTGGGTAGGGTTAAATATCCGCCATAACTAAATAGGGAAGCACCCTATATATTAGTTGTTTGGTTTGTTCAACGTTGAAGGATACAGTGTTCCAAAATATTGTGCACCTTATCTTTTGTTTCCTTGAAACTTGTTCTACATTTTTCAAAAAACAAAATGACCGAAACCGGTGGAGCTGCGGCTGACCCAGCCATAGCAGTTTTTAACTTTACAGGTTTAAATGAACCTGAGGAGGGTGTTATAGACATCGCTCCAAACTTAAGAAGAGCCATCACTCTAAAACTTATAAAACACGGCCTACCACCAAGAGGCGGTAGAGCAGTTTTCGTGATAGAGGCACACGAATCCTTTCAGACAGAGGTATTCTATTCATGGGTAATATTTCCTGAATCAAATTCAGTAACGAAACTAATTCACTTCTACAAAGAAGATGATCCACCAGAGGAATATATTCCTTTTCGAGGATATTGAAATTCCACTAACATACCAGGAGCATCAGCTCTGGTTTAAAGGCGCCCTAAAACATCACAGAAACATTACCAGGCTCGGTCCACTAGGTAGACCTGGAGCAACATGGCCGATCCTAGCCGGCTACACTCCTCATCCTGAACTGGATATAATGACAGATGAGGAACTACTTACTCAACTACAAGGAGTTAATAAAAATCTACAGACAACTAGTCCAATATGTCATGCAGACTTTCACAGTCCAACCACCACTGACACTTCCAAATCAAACTCCTCAACCGGGGAATACACTAAAAATTACACCACAGACTATTTGCAGTCATGGGAAAAATGCCCACAAAACGTGAGCAAATTCCATTCTGGATAGCTCAAAAAATTACTCAAATCGAAGCAGTATTTCCAAATACTAGCCCGTATGAGAAACACAGAATCCTAACAATCTGTTTACCGATGGGGATCACACAACAAATGGAAGACTGTACCACTTGGGGCTCAGTCTTTGCTGCCATCTATACTAAAACACATGGTATTCCATCAATTGCAGTAATACCAGATGTCCTGAAACAAATTCAAAACGAATACGGGGCAGAGCCTGCTCTAAATTTAGGTATGAAATTACTGAAAAATTTCGACCAGGTCTCAACAATAATATCTAATATTAAAGGGGAGGCAGCAGCAGTGGCGATCCGCCAACGATTAAGGGAATTCGATGTTACAGAACATCAAACTGAGCTACCCAGAATAATAGAACAAATCATATGCAGAATTAGGCAGAGATAGTTTGGGTGGAAGACCAGTGAAGCCGAAACTATCTGAAAGTCCTGAGAAGGACTCTATTAAACAAACTCCTACATCTTCTAAAAAGAAGTGGGAAACTAATAAAAATAATTCAGAGAAACGTTCTCAATCCCGAGGTAGGTCTCCTCAAAAGGAGCCCTCTGAAAGGAGGTATAACCTCAGGAATAGGGATAAGTTAAAAAAGCCTGACAGGTATCAAGATACTGATACACGTTACTCTCGTACCTTTCAGATCTCGTCACAGACATCGGAAAGAAGAGGACGGTCAGAACATAGAGAAGAACGCGTGAAATCGAAAAACGACAAACACGCTCCGAAAAGTAAATCCAAACCTCAATTCTCAAAGAAGAAAGTAGCAGGTCTGAAGGTCAGACATGTCGAGGATACTGAGAACACAACTCAAGAACGGAGAATGGGCTCAGACAATGCTGGACAGTGCAGCAGAAGTCACAATAGCTCGCCAGAACCTGAAGGAACTTCTGAGATAGTGGACTTGAATGAGTACATTACAGTTGAGACTGTAGACACCAGGGTTAGTACTCCACAAAAGTTAAATGAAATAACACTCCGGATGGAGGGAGACATACCTAGACAGGTGAAAGCACTTTTTGGGAAAAACTTTCAAGGGGCTATGACATACTTCTAGCAGAAAAAGACTGGCCACCACAATTTGTCAGGGAGTGCCCACATGGCGAGGACATTATTATGCCTGCCTTCTTCAACCATATTCCAATTCACCTAAAATATACTTATGCCAGGAAATGGGCAGTTGCCCAGGCCCCAGCATTATACCAAAATTATGTAGGATGGGATGAGGATTCACCACACCATAAAATACATTTGAAAAATGAACCTACTGCACAAAGGCAGTACCCAATAAAGCAAGAAACTAAAAAACAGGTCAGGGAGATCTTAGATCAACTTGAATACCAAGGGGTGATTGAAACATGCACCTCTTCAATGAACAATCCTTTGTTTCCTGTCTCCAAACCAGACAATACCTATCGTCTAGTTTTGGATTACAGACACTTAAACACTTGCTCTAAAACATTTGCAGTGCAAAATGCACATAGTACAGCATTAATGAATAACATTGTGCGTAAAAAATACAAAACCACATTGGATATCTCAAATGGTTTCTTTTGCCAAAACATAGCACCTGGAAGCAGGTACTTAACAGCATTCTCCATAATGGGGACACAGCGTCAATTTTGTCGACTCCCACAAGGGTTCAAGAACAGCCTGGGGTTATTCTCAGCGAGAGTAACGGAGTTACTACAAATTTATGATAATGAGGCATTGTCATATGTCGATGATGTCTATCTGGCAGACGATGACCTGGACAAACACTTGAACAGGGTGAGCACCATTATACTGGGCTTCGCCTCTGAGGGCTACAAATTCAACTTCAAAAAGTCCAGAATTGCCCATCTCAATGTCCTGTTTCTAGGATATGAGCTTTCAAGTGGAGGCAAGAGCTTGGCAGCCAACTTTTTAGAAAGGTGTGCGCTGCTCCAACCTCCAAAGATGCTGAAAAATTTACAATCCATTCCTGGGTTTCCTAAATTTTGGAAGAACTTACATTCTAAATTACGCAGAAAGGGTTAAACCTCTCTACGCACTAATCAAACCTGATTTTTCAATCAAAAACTGGACACAAGAACACACAGAAATCTTGCGTTCACTCCAAGCTAACATGTTAGCAACAAATCACTTACAAACACGCGTAAGTCAACGCAACTTAGTGATCCGAATAATTTCGGGTCAATGCGGATTCACCTACTTAACATTTAATGAGGGTGAAAAGGTACCAATTGCATACAAATCACACTTGTATACACAAGCAGAAATGCGCTTCACTTCAACAGAAAAAATTCTGACAGCAGTTCAAACCGCTGTAGCAAAAGAAAGAGCTCTAGCCCAAGGGAAACGCATTATTGTCGTAACCCCAGTTCCGGCCTTAGAGGCGGTAACAAAAGCGAGCATTCCAAATGCTAAAGCATTACATCCAAGATGGATACAATGGGTTAATTCTCTTGCTGCAACAGATATTGAATATGTTTTTGATCCCGATTTAAAAACACAAGCGTTCCTGCAATATGAACATGAATGTCCTCTGCCTACTGAGATTCTGCCTCTCGATCAGTATGAATTCATAATTTACACTGACGGATCCGCACAACCCGCAACAGGGAGTAAGCAAGCTTACAGTGCAGCGTGCGCAATCGTTTAAAGGTCGCATGCGCGATGGCAACTTCAGACCTATGGTCACAAAAACCCAGTCTCTAGGAGATTGCACAGCTCAGCGAGCTGAACTACAAGCATTCAAACTGGCACTTGAAAGTACAGATCGAGAATTCCCCACACTAATAGTGTGCGATTCTTTCTACTGTGTGCAGTCGTATAATGAATATATACAAACTTGGCTTGAAAACTGGTTCAAAGATGCAAAAGGTGGCACAATAAAGCATAAAACGCTTTGGGAACAAGTAGTTCAGTTAAAAAACTAACTACCAAATGCGCACGTGATACACACGCTGAGTCATCAACGTGATGGCGTTCACGTTGCAGGGAATTCATTGGCTGACGAAGCCGCAAAGGGGGCTGTTCAGACGGCTTCCGTAGCTGCGATCACTCGTTCAAAAACGAAAATAGACAGTGAGATAATGTTGGCTGTCAATGCTACGAGCAAAGGCAGTGGTGCAGCGTTACCAAAAAGTTTCCACTCAAGTACTCATATGTAATTGATGCGAACAACGTTCCTTTTGCTCGAATCCCTGGAGTGGGGGATAGGGTAATTCCAAACATGGAACGTAGAGCAGCTTTGATTTATGAAATACATCTGGGGAGGGTCTGTCACATCAAGGGATCTCTAAAACAATATTGACATTAAAAGAGATGTACTGGTGGCCTGGAATGAATACAGAAATACACATATTCATCAATAACTGCTTAGACTGTAAATTACAGCGAGAAAGCCACCAGACACCATGCTACGAATGTAGCTGCCCAGTACAGACACCATTGTTAGACAGCATTAGACTATCTATGCGCAGGCGTCCATCTGGACAAATGCATTCCCACAAATACTGAATCAAGGTTCCTATGGATATGGCGTCAGCGCTCGGCTGACGCTCGAACTGTTATAAAAGATTTGCGAGTCTTTATCGGCACATACGCAATAGGCACGCTACATTCTGACCAGGGCCCTGCGTTTAGCTCTCGGGCTTACAAAGACGCCATGACCAGTCTGGGCGTTGCATTGCGGTACTCCTCTCTGTTTCATCCTGAGGGAAATTCTGTTGTGGAAAGGAAAAACCGGGACATAAAGCAGTCTATAACAGCTAGGGTATTAGGTTCGGGTGATGGGTGGGTCAAACATCTTTAAGGGGTCCAACGCTCATTAAACAACTTGCCAAGAAGTTCTCTATGGGGGGTCACTCCATATGAGGTCCTATTTGGGACAAGAATGTGGGTGCCCGATCTGGAATGCAGTGGCACAGTGGTGGAAAATAAACCCTTTGATATCAAAGATCGTTTGGCTGTTTTACAGGACCTAAATGAAATAAGAACGAAACAAAGCAACGTATTCCTGCAGCCAACCACCACTGGGGAAAAACCGGCGGTCCCAGCAAGGCCTGTCTGGATTCCAAAAGTTGGGGATCTAGTCAGAGAGAAAATTGCGGACAAGAAGGAATTTGGACCTTCTTACAGACAACCAGTACCTGTCCTAGCCATACACGGAACAAGAACAGTACTTCTGCAGCCCCTTGCTGGAAAAAAAGAAAAAAGATTTGTGTCCATCGACCTCATCAAACCACAGTATGTGGCCAATACTAAATAGTAGGCCTCGTGGACTCCGACCTAGTAGCAGACACACTCCTCTCGCTACTATCCAGGAGGTTCAGACTGAAAGACTGATAACCATCGAGACTTCAGCAGTAACAGATGAAGGACTGAGCAACAATGCTATGGAACTCATCCCTCTTGAAACACAAGTAACAGTTCGTCCAAATACACCTGTCTACACCAATGTAACAAGTGATCAACTGGTCCCAGCGATTTCTACAAATCCTGATGCAATTTCAACATGCTGATGCAATTTCAACAATTGACAGAACTGCTTCTGGCTACTTCATTAACTTTGATACGTTTTCTGAGGATCCGAGTGAGCGCGAGACGTCGCCAGCATCAAAAACTTTTAAACCGCAAGTACAAGACTTTTTACATTTTTTGAAAAAGACTCATCTAGTTTCACCATGGATTGAACTTTGGGTTATTTCTGGAATATTTTTCTTCCTGCTGTGGCTAGCTTTGGTTATGACTATGAGCGTGCTTATAAATGGGAGATACATCCATTTGGACATTGAAAGAAAAGAAGTGAACTTACTTTTGAAACCTCACAAATCATCCCATCGTGAAACAAGAGACTTGTCTGCAGTGAACATCACAGCCGTTCCTATACAGGATGGTATAGTGTGGGACAAAACTGATTTTGATAATTTTGGCCCGACGGAACATTTGAACATTCCACATTTATTTAAGATTTCACCAAGTGATTTTGTTTCATCCAGTACCTTTTCTGATGATTGGGACTTTGAGACTGTAAATAATATAATGTTTGACCTAGAAAAATCTGCTGCATTTTCTAATAATGAATATTTAGAGGGTTCATCAGACTATGAACAGCTGTATTGCTATAACCACTATGGTCATCATTTTTTGCATAAATCTGCAACACCTAGAAATGTGTTTATGTTTAACCAATGGGAGCATTGTCCTACACCACCAAAAGGTAGTTCAAAACATTTGCTAAAAAGTTTCCATATTTTTCAGGATACAATATTTCAGATCCAGAAACATTTTACTATAGAAATGTAAACAAAACAGGACTGAAAATTATGTTAACAAATACAAAACAGATTTACTCTGCAGCTTTTATTGCCCAATTGTCTAGACAGGGTTTCGACTTATGGAAAGACACAATAGACACAAAATCTGTCTGGGGTACTAAAGATTGGCAAGTGCAGGGGATAGAAGCTTTATTTAGAGCCTGTATCGTCCCTCAGCAAATAATGTTTTTGAATGACACGGTCCAACAAACGTCTTGCCTTGGGTTAGCCAAGATTAAAGACATGAAAAATCCTTCTGTACCAACACCTGCAAGTGATAACAATACACAGGCAGCGGTTACAGTTGACACCATACTACAAATCAACAGAACAAATCCTAATTGGAGAAAATGGTTGATCTGTCCCACAGACACAAACAACTGTCAAGAGAGATTCCTGAATAAAACACAGGGGTTTACTATTCATAGGCCAGACCCACGATACGTCCAAAGACAGCATCCGGGGGTAGTAACAACGTACAGTGTAGGAAAATTATGCCTCGATTGGCTGCAGAAAGCTACACTTAAGGATGTGAAACAACACTTATCTTTACTTAAAGAAGACGCAGACCTTAGGGAATTCTTGCTTGGACCAAGAAAACCGCATCAAAAACGTTTCATATATGCCGGCATTTATGCTGCTTATAATGAAGCATGGAAGGCGTCACAGATGGAGGCCGCAGAACGAATACGTGAACTTGATCGTATTAATTTAGAGAAAACTCTCTCTGTTGTCGACAATGGGTTAACAACTTTGTCCTCCAGAATTTATTCATTGGACAGTATTGTATCCTCTGCTATCGACATACTGGAACAAGATTTAGCCATGTTACAGCAAGGCCAGTCTCAGTTGCGTTCTATTATGTTATTAAGCTGGACGCTGCAATCTTTGCGTGCGGGCTATGTGCCTTGGCGTTTTATCAACACGACAGCTCTGTTTGCAGAATACAATCTAACTGATAAACAGATCGAACTGGCACAAAGGGGAGCAAAGTATACAGTACTGAGCATTGAAAAACTTGAAAAATTACCATTCCCAGTGGCAGAAAAACCAGCTACAGAATGGCTTATTCATGGCAAAATTAGTCTACCTGTGACTACTTTTCAGTTTCAGTATTGCCTTAGACAGATGCAAGCAGGCAAATATGAAAGGTTGGGTAAAGAATACATTAAGACATCCTGGAATTTGCCTTACACCTATAGATGTTGGAGTGGGGATCGTGAAGTGTTTCTAAGCGGTACACACTGTGAAAGTGCACTAAGCCGTTCACTGATTTGTCAGGAAATTTCTTTACACGGGGCTTGTAATGGTTCTGTGGCAAACTTGTCCTGCCACCAGCAGGGTACACCAGCTGCTGTGATTAATCCAACGTTTGGACAACTTTCTAATGGGAGTTACCTCATGTTGAATGATCAGAGTTGCTGTGGCATGTTGCCAGGCATCCCATATCTAGTAACGGTCAACTCCAGGGTCACTTGCTGTATGCAAGTATTGTTTGCCCCAATAGACACAGTCAGGGAGTCGCCTCTATGGCCTTCGTTGAATGTCTCTTTTATACGATTTGATACTTTAAGCAGAATGAAAGCCATGCTTATACAACAATCAGTGCCTTTGACCTCGGCCAAAGAAACCTATGATCTACAAGTTGCAAGGACTTCGGCTGAGATACAAGCTTTAATTCGTACAAACTGCCCTATACATTTCGTAGAAATGATAGGACGTATCTTTAACATGTCTGATACAAGCGGAATTGTACATGTATTTAAGACCATCTGTTCGGACTATTAGCACCTTTCCAGGCTGTCCTCGGAATCATCCCAAACTTCGCACATTCGGTGTTTGGTGGTGTGCCGTTAATTCTAGCACTTGTTGCAGGAATTCTGTTTCTATTCCTCCTACTACGCTATGGCAAGCCTCTTCGCCAACATCACTCCGAGCGATGTGGAGAGAGCCCTCCTTGAACGGAAATGCCGTGAGCGAATAGTACAGCTTTTGGGCATGCCTCGTCTACGGGGACTTAATACAACGTGGTTCCTGTCATTCAGACCCATCTGGCAAGATTGCATCTTACCTGTTCTACGCTGCCTGTTTTGTGGTGAAGAATGTGTGCTAGACACCTGTCTAACACTTCCATCAGTCATGCCAACGGATATCGATACTCTGCTGGACCCGATAACGGCCCATGCTGTGTGTTGTCCCCAGAGGCTTCCAATCCTGATGGCGGCATTCATTGAGATCTCACAGACGCTTCCTGCAGCTGCTGAGGTACGAGATGGATCAACAGGCACACATGTAACAACGGACGCGAACATTGCATCTTCTGGTGAAGGCGATGTTTCTCATCTCTGTGCAATTAACCTTCTGAACGAGGTGTTCCAAATGTCGCCAACTTCGGTGGACAATATTTTGGCTACGGAAATAGATGATCTAATGTTTACGCCAGACCCATACACTGACTTTGATTCGGCTCACAGTGTACCAGGGCAACAATGAAATTTGGCCTTCAAATTTTTCAAACTTGGAACTTTTCCCAGAATTGAACTTTTTTCTTTTTTTTAATTTTTGAAATGACATGGCAAATGAACAATCTGCTTACAGTAGAACTAGTCTTATAAAACGGACTTCTTTGAATACTTCCAGGGACACATTGTCACCTTACTTGTCTAACATTTCATTTACTTCCATGATATGCAATGGCTTTGATTGTAAGAACTTATCGACCATTTCATCATATGTATATATTACTGTTTCATTCACGTTGCATTCCACTTCCGTTATATGCTTAGAATGAAAACAATGCTTTAAATGTACAGTACCTATTGCATTTCAACAGTTTGAGCTTCTTTTAAAATGCTTTTAGAAATATTTTTAGCAATATGTGGTACTCAATTTTATGTTTAGCATTTAGTATTATCGTTCAATCGAAGATGGAGTGGGTGTTGTATTCCGCTTTAGGGGTCCGTATATAGGTTTTCCTGAATCATGTCCTTATATAGGCACAATTCGCCTTGCCCTTATATAGGCATAGAATCCCTGTCCTTATTTAGGCATTAACCGTGCACTCCAAATACAGGCATGGTCACCGACATCCGTCCACCCTAACGTCACAACGAGTTCTTAGAAACCAGACCCTTAAGCTTCGGGAGTTCCCCTAGCACAGGACTATTGATTTCTCCAAGAACTCATCTATTATGTATGAACCGTTATACCTTAAGGGTTCATTCCTGACGTCTTATTCTGTCCGACTTCACGTCAATGCTAACATTCCTCGACACCTACCAGGTATAAATATACCTTCCCTTGCCCAAGCAAGTTAGAGGCGACCTCGACTTCAGAGGAGCCCGTATCCCAGCCTGACGCACTGAGAAGACGCTGTCATTCCTGCACGCAGATTAATCCAGCTTCCAGTGTTCTGACTCCCTTCGCGGGGTGTTAGAGTTCCAAGATCCGGCAGGAGATTCCCACCTCTCTCATTCTCAAGGTATGGAGCCGACTAGATCCTAGAGGGACTCTTGGCATACTAGACTTAACATACTCTTAGTCTACCATACTAGAGAATACTCCACCTACTTCTACTCTTCCCTACACCTAGACTAGGTTAGGTACACTGGGGTAGAACTAGCTTAGAGACGCATCGTATGAGTACTCGCATTCTTAGCTCATGTTATTTATGTACGTGAATATATGCTAAAAGATAATGCTAGCGCAGTATTATTTATTTCTACTGCTTACGCTGTACATTATTTATCTTGCTTACTGTCTTGTGATCATAACAGCACATATCTCTTACACGAAAAACAAGACTGTTCAATAAAACCCTTTTTATTGAAACGCACATCTTTCCTTTCTGTGCAACTCTGCAGAAACTAAGCATGCACGATTGAATGAGTGAAAATGTTATCTCTTGTTTCCACGATTCTGAGACATGTTCCGCTTCTAAAGGGAAACAAAGTTGTCATGTTTTTCGGTTGCCAGAAACTACTCCCTTCTTGTTCTCAAGGAGTTTCTAGTGGCCTCTGAGCTAGCTGGCACAGGTAATTAAGTTTAATATAATCGATAGGGACATACCGACCTTAGTCCTATGTCAAACCTATAGGTTATATTATTCCAATGCGCAGAGCCTATTAGGGAAATAGGAACTACACTACACCAGGACAAGGGCTGAAAGATCGGAATCATATCCCGAATGTCCCAGACTCGCATTTTGGGAGGAGAAACCCGAAATTGCGCCGTGTCCAGAACCGCTCCGATGAAGAGGAGCGTCTTAGGGGAAATTAGCATCCTGGACCTCTCCGTCCCGAGGAAGCGATTGACATTCCGGAGGGCTAAGAGAGGACGCATACCTGTGTCCGTCTTTGGAAGCAAGAAGTAGTGGGAAATGACAACTACGACCCACTGTAGGCGTTGGAACGCGCTCGATGGCCCCCGTGGCCAAGAGGGCCGCAACTTCCTGCTGGAGAAGTTCGAAGTGAGCCCCCGACATGCGGTGGAACGGAGTAGGCATGGTTGGAGGGGTAGTCTCGAAGGGGAGGGAGGAGCCCTTTCGGACTATCTGCAGAACCCACTTGTCCGAAGTGACGGTGCGCCAGTGGAGGAGGCGATGGTAAATCCTGCCGCCCACTGGCGTGAGGTGGGCCTGAAACATCGGACTAAGAAGGTTTGGAGGCTGTGTCGACTGGGGCAGTGGTGGACTGACCCGCCCGGTGGCCCCGTGACCCACCGCAGGGGGACCCCTGTCCGTGGCTGCGCTGAGACTGCGCGTGGCGGAAAGGCCCAAGGACTGGGTCGGTGCCCGGCAGTCCTTAAAGCGTGCCAACGTGCAATGCGCTTTGTCACCAAGGAAGTGCGTGCCATCAAAAGGGCATGCCTAACAAGGTGGTCCTGACATCTCCCGAGAAGCCTTCTGAGCCAGGCTTAACGGCGGAGTGCCACTTTTGTGGAATTTGCCCAGGCGAGGGACTCAGCGGTGTGAAGGCCACAACGGATAGTGAATTATGCCGCATCTCTCCCCTCAGTAATGTGCTTGGGAAAGCACCGCCTCCGCCGGACAGTGAGGAAGCACCGACGCAATTGCGTCCCACACAGTGTGGGAACAGCGACCCAAAAGGTAAGCAGCAGTCACCGACCGCAGTCTAACTGCGGAAGTGGAAGATCTGTTTGTCCAACTGCTCTAGTGGTTTGGAATCCCGATCCGGAGGTGCGGAAGGGAATGCGCTTGGAGAGGCAGAGGCCTGGACACCCAGACTCCCCGGCGTTGGGTGAGGAAACTGGGGTCGCCCACAAGAGCCCCTGTGTTAGGTTTGGACCAGGCGTGTAAAGAAACGTCTGGAAGTGCGTCGTGAAAGGGGCAGTAGCGGCTCCGCCGAGGAGGCCACTGTGTGCAACACTTCAGAGGAGATTGGTGCTGATAGGCACTGTCGGGAGCTCGAGGTGAAGAGACCCGGCAGCCCCATGTAACACCAAATAAAATATTCCAACCTCTTCTGTAGCCATGGAAGAAGGGGAACAGTTTACCAGAGAAAAATCCAGATTGCCTGGATCCTCCCCAGTGTCATCCCCCTGATTCATCCTCACACTGAGCTGTGAGAGGGTCCTCAGACCCCTCCCTGTCTTTGCAGTCGTTATCCTCACACTGAGCTGTGAGAGGGTCCTCAGACCCCTCCCAGTCTTTGCCGTCGTCCGTGGGCTGTTTGAGAGGCCGAGAAGCCCGGGGAAAGGGATAAAATTGCCCCTCCCGGACTAGGAAGCGGTGGAGAAGAGGCCAATCCAGGCTCGACGTAGCCCGGCCGTGGAGGCAACTGCGCCGTGGCTGTAGCCATCGGCGGCGCCAAGGTGTAAGCCGGAGCCAGCAGCGGCGCCGCGGCCGGAGCCGACGAGCCCGGAGCCAGCAGCAGCACCGAGGCCGGAGCCAGCAGCAGCACCGAGGCCGGAGCCAGCAGCAGCACCGAGGCCGGAGCCAGCAGCAGCACCGAGGCCGGAGCCAACGGCGGTGGCACGGGGGCAGAACCACCCAACGGGTTCACGGGGCCCGAAGGCGCGCCGGAGGGACCCGATGGGGCAAACAAACAGCCCATGGCCGACAGGAAGAGCTGTATTTCTTCCGGAGTCGCGTGCGGGCCCTGGAAAGGCGGGTAGGCCGCAGACAACAACGGAGGCTCGATTGGAGCCACGGGGGAGTGACCACCCGCCCCCTCCACCGTGACCGGTGAGGGGTAGACTAAGAGCGACGTCGCTTCTTCGACTTCCTATGGCGCCGTGACTTGCCTGTCCCCGTGTAGGTTCCGCGACCGGTCCTCCGACCTCCCACAGGAGCGGGACCTCCAACAACTTTCGGGAACGCTCCCGCAAAGCTTTCGGCGCCATGGCACGACAATCGGGGCACGCCTCGGGGTCATGGGCGTGCCCCAAGCAGAAGAGACACGTCGTCCGGGTCCGCCACCGACATGTTACGACGGCAGGTCCTACAGGACTTAAACCCGGGCATCCCTACTGCACCAGGAGTAGAGTACTTGACAAAACAAGAGAAACAAGTTCTCAGAAACCAAGTTAAAATATTAACTAGGAGTACCGCTCTCTCTCGGATCTGCGCTTGCTGGCGCGAAAAAATAAAGAACTGACGTCAGCGCGTGTGGGCGCGTCTAAGTAGCTCCGACGACGTCTTCTCGGCGGCTACGACGCCAGTGACGTACGCGGAGCCCTACGACGACGCCTACCGACGCGCACGGGTACTGCTGACGAAAAACTTTCCGGATCCAGTCTGACGCCTGGGGATATTCTAAGGTAAGGAATCTATCACTAACGTGTCTCTTTCAGATATGCTAGTTCGATGGCAGACCCACCTACACAGGTCCAATCTCAAACTATCCAAATCTCAAATTATCCAAAAAGGGAATTCTGACATGTATTACTCTCCAGTATAATAAAGAACCAAGACCCACTGTCCAGAAAAACATTACAATTCATTGTATTACCACTAATTGGTTATACAATAAATTTAATGCACTTACATGGAATTGTGTGCAATACGTGGATGACATCGTGAGGAACCACGCTTCAAACATAATGTCCAAAAACTTCACAATAAAACATGCGGTGTTGAAACGAAGTTCCTCCTGATATCAACCCCAAAATGCTCCATCACCATTAAACCCTGATTCAATACTCAGTGTGTTAAACTGCAACCCTCTTATTTTGGGCTTCACTGAATTTCTGGAATTCTTGCACAGGAATTTGAACCTTCAAGCACACATCAATACACTGGCAAAAGGGGCAAAGTTTCAGCTCAAACTCATAAAACTCATAAGAGGAATGAATTCTTACATTATACAAAGTTTCAGCTTAAACTCTTTGGAGTAATTAATTGGTAAATTACTGAGGAACAAGTAAATCAACTACTAATGCTGTTAACAGTGAACTTTGAAAACTTCATACTAATAGGAATTCTGAGGCTACACCCTACTCCTCTTCAAGTATCAATGCAAGACGTTGCTAAACTGGCCAATGGCTGAAGAACATCATATTGTACCTCTCCTATCCCGATGAAACTCAAATGGCTCTACATGGATGCAGGGAGCATTAAGAAAGTAGGATACATTTCCAATAAGGCACTATAATCTGGTACTCCATTTCTCTTCATCAAAAACTTGTCATCATAGGAGGTAAGCACCATCTTCAGAAATCTGACAACCTTTTCGAAATTCCAACTTTCCAAATGACAAAAACAGTAAAGCAATCCTTCTATGGGGGAGCAAACTCTAAAACTGTATCCCAACAGTTACCTGAAAAAAACTCTTCCTATGTAACTGTCACAAAGAGCTGAAATCCCTATTGCAACATCACCCCTTTCTCCTCTAAAGGGGCAACAAAATTGCCAAAAATCGTTTATTTCTACTGCCTCTGGTTGTACACCTAGAAATAAGATAGATGTACGTTTTTATTGACATACTTTGTAATCTACTACTACTTCCGGTGTACATTGATGATACATTGCTGCCCTACCACTATATGTTTAACTTATGTATATATGTTATATGCACTAATTGCTCTTGCAACCTTGATCCTATGTAAATCCGTATACCACTCATTTGGTCTGGTTCACATAATACGAAGCAGATACTAAATAAATATAACAATGAAGTTTGTCACTTGCCACACACTTCAGGTACTAACGAGGGATTGGAGTCATAGGGATGCAAAAACGAAATGGTTACTTACCAGTAGGAGTCGTTTTGCAGCTTGAAGTAGTTTCTGGATTCACATGCTGTGCATTACTCTGCCATCTAGAGGTTGGACCTGGAACTGTCTTTTTTTCTTGGCTGTGGGCGTTGATCACCATTTGGTGGTATGCCCACCCCCTATGTGAGGTCTGACGACACCCGGAACTTCCTGTACATAGTTGCCATCTTCGGATTCTTTTTTTTGCTTTCCTTTTTTGGTGTACTTCCTCTTTTTTTTCTTCCCCACCTGGTTGCCTTATTTCCCATTTTTGGAGAGGGGGGGTGGGTCGCATGTGAGTCCAGAAAAATCTTCAAGTTGCAAAACTACTCCTACTGGCAAGTAAACATTTCGTTCTGCAGCATGAATCCTATTCTGGATTCACAAGCTGTTCATTAGATTATATAGCGGTATCCTTTCCCTTGGGTTGGTTAGGATGAAATGAGGAAGTGTTAACAAACAGGTGTTGTAGTAACTTCTGTCCCATCTGTGCTTCCTTGTTCATTTCAATGTCCAAACAATGTTTTGCAAAGGTGTGTGGGATGCCCATGTCGCTGCTGTGCAGACTGCATCCATGGGTACGTTTGCTAAGAACACCAGTGTGGCTCCCTTATTTCTAGTTAAGTGGGCTTTGGGGGGTGTGGGCAGTGTCATCCCCACTCTGGAATAGCAAGTCTGTATTGTTTCTACTATCCATCTTGAGATTGTTCCTTTTAGTTACTGGGGAACCCTTGGTTGTCTTGGCGAAGATGACAAACTGGTTGTCTTTACGAAACTGTTTTGTTTCTTGCAGATAGAACATTAAAGCCCTCTTTACATCCAACGTGTGTAGGGCTCTTTACATCTGTGTCTTAGGCTCTTTGAAGAAGGTTGGTAGTTGTATGCTTTGGTTGACATGAAAGTAGGACACCACTTTGGGTAGAAACTGTGGGTTGGTTCCAAGAACCACTTTGTCCTTGTGTATTTGTAGGTATGGTTCCTGTATTGTTAGCGCTTGAAGCTTGCTCACTCTGCATAGTGATGTGATTGCAATCAGAAATGCTGCTTTGCGTGAGATTGATTTTAGATCCATTTTGAGCATAGGTTCAAACGGTTCTGCCATTAACTGCGTTAGCACTGTGTTTAAGTGCCACAATGGTGCTGGAACTGATATTGGTGCTGCAACTAGTTTAGAACCCTCCAAGAACCTCTTCACCACTGGGGATGTGAAGAAACTGTTACATGAAGTGCCCCTGGTGTAGGCTACTATTGCTGCCAGGTGTGCCTTTGACGATGCATTGATAAGCCCGGTATCTAACAGGTGAGCGAGGTATGTCAATGCTGTGCCCTGTTTTGTACATGTCTCCATCTTTCTGTTATCTGTGCACCAGTATCTGCTCCATTTTGCAGCATAATATTTCCTTGTGCTTGCTTTCCTTGCCTCTCTAAGGATTTCCACTGTCCTGGGCAGCAGCTGTAGATGCCCAAACTCTAGATATTCAGGAGCCAGGCGGCTAAGCTGAATGTTGCTGGCTCTGGGGGGTTACACTCTCCCCTCTTCCATTGTCAGCAGATATTCTTTAGCTTTGATTGTGATCATTTGTCCCCTAGACATCTCTAGTAGGTCAGAGTACAAGGTCCTTCCGGCCCATTGTGGGGATATGAGGATGAGTCTTGTCCCTAGTTGTTTTTCTCCAGCACCTTTGGTATTAGGGGAATCCGAGGAAAAGCATATGCAAATCTCCCTGACCAGTTTATTGACAGGGCATTTCCTTCCGACTGGTGGTGTGGAAACCTGGAGGTGAAACGTTGGCATTTTGCGTTTTTTGCTGTTGCTTACAGGTCTAGTTTTGGTCTCCCCCAGACCTTGAATTTTTTTTTACATCGTTTCTTGTTTTAGTTCCTATTTGCGGGAGTAGCTTTCCTGTCTGCTTAGTCTGTCTGCCTCCATGTTTTGTTTTCCTGGTAAGTAACCTGTTTGCAGTGTGATCTTCCTAGGTTTCATCCATTTCTTTATTTCTTGGGCTAACTTGCTAAGGGTTAATGAAAATGTGCTTCCCTGTTTGTTGAGATAAAACATGGTTGTTGTGTTTTCTGTTTGGACTAGTACTGTTTGATCGGTTATGTGTGATTGGAAAGGCCTGAGGGCTAGGAAAACTGTCTTAATTTCTAGGTAATTGATATATTTCAGCACATCCGTGTTGTTCCATTGTCCTCTTACTTTCATGGTTGCCTCTATGTGCTCCCCAGTCCTTGTGGGATGCATCCGTTGTAATGGTCACCGTTGGAGTTGGTGTCTTCAATGGTCTCCCTATGGTCACATTTTTTGATTCCCACCTTTGTATCTCCTTTTGTACTTTTGCTGTGACAACCACTAGATCCTCCCAACTCCCAGGGGCTTGTGACCATTTGTTGCAGATTCATTTCTGGATGGGATGCATGTGCAATCTCGCATGTGTTATGAGTGGGAAGCACGATGCCATCATGCCCATCAGTTTCATGACAGTTCTCACTGTCAGAGACCAACCCTTCTGGTGGAGGTGAGTCTGCTAGGTAATCGCTTTTGCTCTCCTTAGGATTGGGTATGCCCGTGCTGTCCTTGAGTTTAGGGTTGCGGCCAGGGACACCTTTACCTGTTTCGGTTGCGGTGATGACTTCTTGTGGTTTATTGTGAAACCCAGGCATTGGAGTGCAGCAATCATGAAGTAACCTTGTGGTATTTTTTCTTTTGATTGTGCCTTTACTAGCCAATCGTCCAAGTATGGATAGACATAGATTCCTTGTCTTCTTAGGTGTACTGCTTCTGCTATGAGGCACTTTGTGAAGACCCCTGGGGCTGACTTTATGCTGAATGGTAGCACTCTGAACTAGTAATCCACTTTGTCCAATACAAATCTGAGGTATTTTTTGTGTTTTTGGTTCATAGGTATGTGTAGATAAGTGCCCTTTAGATCTAAGGTGGCCATATAATCCCCTTTACTTAGGAGTGGTACTACTCCTTGGAGTGTTGTCATCTTGAAATGTGTACGAATAAATCGGTTTAGGGATCTGAGGTCTAGGATAGGTCTCAGGGTTCAATCTTGTTTCAGGACCAGGAAATAAGGTGAATAGTTTCATTTGTTTGCTTCCTCTGTTGGTACCCTTTCTGTGGCTTTCTTTTGTAAGAGTTCTTTGACTTCTTTCCTGAGCTGTATGATCTCTTGACCTCGAAACCTTTTCAGGTTTGGGGGACTTGTAGTGGTTCTTGGAGTACTTATATGCAGTATCTGTGACATATTTTCAAAACCCAAATGTCTGAGGTGATTTTTCACACTACTGTGGGTAATTCCCTATTCGGCCTTCCACTGGCATTTGGTGGTGGCATGTACTGTTGTACAAGTCACTTACCTGTTGCTTCTCCCCCTCTGGGAGCTTGGGCTCTTCCAATTCCTCGTCCATGAAAGGACTGCCTTGCAGGGTGCTGCAACTGCTGAAATGTGGTTTGTTGCGTGGCATGGTGTGAGCTGCCCTGTGGCTGCTGCTGCTGCTGTTGGCCCAATGTGAAGGGGGCTCTGCCTGTGGGCTTTCAGGATACGGTTCCTCCTCTCCTAAATTAACCTCTGAATTGTAGAGCCCCCATTCTCTTTGCCATCTCGTGGTCCTTCAATTGTTGAAGGGGCTCATCCACTACCTGTCCGAACAGGGCTTCTCCTGTGAACGGCATGCTAATTATTGAGGCTTGTACCTCTGGTTTGAATCCAGACACACTGAGCCAGGCATGCCTTCTTAGTGTTGTTCCGGTGCACATCTGCTTCTAAGGTGGACTATAGACAGGTGTTAGCGATGTTCCTCTCCTCTTGCATCACTGCCTTGGCTCTCTCTTTGTACTCCTCTGGGAGCTACTGCATGAGGGACTCCATCTTATTCCATTGTTGATGTCCGTACCTGTTCAAGAGAACATTGGAGTTAGAAATCCTCCATCGAGTTGCTGCCTCCCGCTCCATTTTCCTTCCCACTAGGTTAAGTCTTTTACTTTCCTTTTCAGGTTGTGGATCTCTGGATGTATGAGCATGGATCCTCTTCCTAATTGTTGCAACAATTATGGAGTCTGCAGGAGTGTTCCCCCGGATGTACTTAGGGTCTTGAGTAGATGGTGTGTATTTCTCTCTATTCTGGATGTTACAGCCCTTGTAGTGGTAGGTTCCTGAATGCCTCTTTCCTTTGTCCAATATGTTGGGGAGCATGGGTTAATGTAGGCTCCCTTTGTGGGAGGGCATTAAGGTTTCCAGGAGAAAGCATGAATCTCCTTTTTCCTCCTTTAACTGAACCCCAAATGTCTCAGCAGCCATTTTCATGAGGCTGTTGTAGAGGGATAGGTCGTCTGGTGGAGACAGCCTCGAAGGGTAGTAATCCACTCCTGCTTACTCAGCGTGGACATTGTGTCACGATTCTTCATTGAACCCTGTAACTCCTTTGACCTACTCAAGTTCGTAGAACTCTTCCTGCTCCTCTTCAGGAGGTTCAGAAGTTGCTGGGGCCTCCAAAGCATACTGGTAGTCTTCGGTCTCGGTCAACGTCAAAGCCTTAGCAGGAATACGGAATTCCTTCAAGGAGTTGTCGAACTCCTTCTTTTGCAGGAGTACTGCCATTTCAGCCTCGAGCCTTCTTTTCTTGTATTCCACGTCACGCATCGGCGATGGCCTCTTCTTCGGCGTCCACAGGTCTAACGTCTCCGAAACCTTGCTCTTCTCTCTCGAATGTCTTGAGCGGATGGTATTATCGAAGGGTTCCCAAGTGTCTTGCCTCCATCGGTATTCTTCAGTCAAGATCAGTGTGGCTCTTTGTGTTTCCACTGACATTCGGTCGACGAATGTTTTGAAGCCAAGGATGCCTTGTGGGACATTGTCCAAGGCTTGGGATCTGAGCTTTTCAGCGGTTTTATTACCTTTGGCTTCTTTTTAGCATCCGGTCGGCCACATAGGTGTCGACATCCGATTCTTCTCAATGAGCTGTCTCGACTTCGACATTTTCCATGTTGTCACTGGAAAGGCAGAGGTCTTTCAATGTAACCTGCGTCCTTTGAGTGCTGGCCATGGTGATGTACCAGCCTCTAGTAACCAGACCTTTAGTCTTGGTTACAAATGAAGCGCAGGCCTCGCAGTCCTCTTCTCGGTTATCTTTCGGGAGACAGCGTGCAGACCTCGTGGGGGGCTCCCTGGGCAAACTTGTGGTGGCAGAATTTAAAGGGGGTGTTTTCCATGACCACTACCTGCCTTCATTCTCAGACTACCTGGCTAGTACAGGCGGGGTCCCTGGTCGGGAGAAAAAGAGAAGGAGTCTCTCTTGTGGTCGTCCCTCTCATGGTCTTTGGTGATTCGGTCAAATGTCTTTTAAAACTTTGATTTTTCGAAAAAACTTTCAGAGCTCCTCCGCTGCTTCCAGACCCAAGGTCGGAAAAAGGAATCTGAAGATGGAGACTACACACAGAACGTTCCGGAGCACCGTCTGACGTCACTCAGGGGATGGACATACCAACAAATGGTGGTCAACGACGCCCACAGCCGAGGAAAATAAAGACAATTCCAGACCCCACTATTAGATGGCGGAATAATGCACAGCATTTGAATCCATAAAAGGATTTCTGCTGCAAAACATGCATACTTTAGATCTAAAGGTTTGCACATTACAAGTGACATACGTATATAATTGGCCTCAGGGTATCATCCTTTTTCACAATCAGAAGAGCAGATTAAATATGCTCCTCTGACTGTAGAACATGTTCAACTGACCCATTGGCAACTAAAGGCATTATTTAATTAAGGCCCTGTCTCATTTTGGTAGATTAATTACTGACATCTGCTCTCACCAATGCAGAAACCATCACTGACAGTCAACAGTTCCCACTGATCTTAGGTGATCTGCCACCACTGGTTTTGAAAAACACCAGGAGTCCCCAACAGTTGCTGAGTGGTCAGAGGGAGAAGGGGCACAAAGTCACTGTTTAGAAGGAATGAAGTCCCATATTTTGAGGGTCTCTGGATCTGGGTCTTGCATTGCCCCAAAAAGTATACCATTCTTGTACTTCTGAGGTGGTTGAAATTGTTGTTCAGCCTGCTGTTAAGGCCACTGCAACTGACATAGTTGTTTTGGTCCTGTCGCAAGACATGTTTGTGGCCTTTCCTAATAATGGCGATGACATTGCAACACACTATTGATTTTACAGTCTCAATAACTTCTTTAATCTTTTCCCACATTTCATCAACCTTGGGGGTCAAAAAAATAACTTCCATCCAATGGCATATTCAAGAGATGAAGATGGACTTCAGAAAGAAACTTGCAAATTCTTATCCAGGCATGTTGTCGCAGAAGCTGGATTGTGTTTACCAATTTGCAAGCTGTATAGTGGGCATCAACTGCACATCGAATACACCCCTTCACTAGTGCCTATCATATCTGTTTAGCAAAATGAATGAGCAATTCTCTTGTTTATGGCTGTATCTGATGCAGCCTTCAGTCAAACTGAGTCCAAACTCTAACTCTCCTTGTCTGGAGGAGGTCCACAAACTGTACTCTGGGTGAAAGCTTCTAGCCTGATTATATGAAAGAACATAATAACAAGTGATTTACCTCTGGCAGCACGCCTCCTGGTGGATACTCTATCAGCAGATACCTCACCTTTAGAATATCCTCAGGTGCCAGATTGGATCAGGAAAACTCTTCAGCAGTGTTCCGGTGTACCTATAGATAGCACACTGTGGCTCTGCAGTGACTCCGTACTGCTTCAAAAGTGACAGAGCAGAGCTGCACATAAGCACCATCCCTGCACATTAATTTCCCTTCCGTGCTCTCAGACATGCGTAGAGTAGAAAACGTATTTGAGATAGTGTGCTAATTCCTATCTTGGGTCTTTTTAGATGGTTAAGAAAAAAAATTCACAGAACCGAAAGGTGGGAGGGCAGTGAGGAATCTGCAGTTAGAGTATTCATCAAAAAGTGTTGCTAGAAGTAATTAACATCCTTCTCGTGGCCACATCTAACTGCAAACACCTCACTTTAGAATAGATACCACAACAGTACCTTTCAAAAAGTAGACAGTCCTGGGAGTGGACTCTGACCAAAGATTCTTGCAGAACAAAGTGAGCAAAGTGACTTTCCTGTTGGGCCTAACCAGCGTATGTGCCATCACCCATGTTGCAGCATGGCAGATGTCTAGAACTGGTACCGCTCTCTCTCATCAAGGCAATTGTAGCAACCTTGGCCCTGGTACAATGAGAAAGCAGGCCTTTATGTGACTGTTTCCTTGCATGTGTGCAGCATATATTCATATAACGGACTATCCACCTCAACAGGATCCTCTTCTGCATCCCCTTGCCATTATTTGCACTAGAAAGTGCCACAAGGTCAAAGGGGATCACAATAAATTGAAAGTGTTCCTCGCCCACCATGAGTCTTAGGTAATGCCTATGGGATTTAAGAACAGGTATATGGAAATACAAGTCCTGCAGGTGGAGGTCGCCATACAGCCTCAGGTCGAGAGCTGACAGGATCAGAGTCAAAGTGAGCATTTTGAACCTGTACTACCTCAGAAAGCCGTTCAGCGGTGGAATGTGTGGGCGGGGGGGGGGGGATAATCGTAAATAGGCTTCCATCTTTCTTCAGAACAAGGAGTCCAGTTTGCATTTAATGGCAGCGTTGGACAAAAAAAAGGTTGATTTTTCCGCATCAGAATTGCAGATGCCTCCTCCAAAAGTCGGAGGAGGGTGGACTGTAGAGGAAACGAAGCGCAGGGCACAGCTCCTTTGAACATTCTGCAAGACCCATCTGTCTGACGTGATGGATTGCCAGCCACTGAGAAAATACTGTATTCTGCCCCCAATCGGCCAGGCATGTGCCTGAAAGGGCAAACCCAAGTGACTTGGTAGCTCTGTCACCAGTAGTGAAAGAATTAAGGACTGCTTTCCGTGCTAGATTGAACGGTTTCTGTTAATATCACATCCCTGGCATCGAAAGAATTGGGTTGGTTGCTGCAGTACTAGCAAGTGCCCTCTGTAGACTAGCCTCCTACAATGACCTCTGAATTTCCTTAACTGGTGGGGAAATTGCTTGGCCAGTATCAATAGCTCCATGGATCATGCTGTGGTGCGACCGTCCATTAATTCTTCTAGCACCAAATCTGTCTTTTCTCCAAATAGCCTAGAGTCGACAAAGAGCTTGTCTATTAAGAATGCTTGCATCCTGGCTGCGTTATTACCTATATTTTGGGCTAGTGACGCCCTGAGGTCCTCCAGAACAGTCCGCAAAATATACCTGGCCATGTCCCATAGTGCATGGGTCTATCTCCCCCCCTAAATAACACACACACACACACACACACACACACACTAACACACACACACACACACTAATACACACACACACACTAATACACACACACACACTAACACACACACACACTAACACACACACACACTAACACACACACACACTAACACACACACACACACACTAACACACACACACACAAACACACACACACCATAATTATAAAGATCAGAGTGCTAGGTTGGGGAGGACAACATTCTCTTTCCAAAAGCATCAATTATTTTCCATTATCCTATCCGAAGGGTTGGTTGGAAAGAAATTGAGATTAACCTCACTTGTCGAGGTCTGAACAATCAGGATATCTGATGTAGGGTGCTTAGTTAGGAAGTCTGTTTCACTTGCCAACTCTTTATACTTTGGAACCCCGGCCTATCTCATCCACCGTCTCCAACTGATACAGAACCAGGCGGCCAGACTGATTCTGCAGGAAAACAAACGCCAACACGTCTCTCCCCTTCTGAAGAAATTACATTGGCTCCCTATAGCACAGAGATGCGCCTTCAAGACGGGATGCATCATCTTTAAATCCCTGAATGGCCGAAACCCCAAATTTATTAATAGTCTGATTAACAGATATAATCCAACCCGCAACTTGAGATCCGCCCACCTGCACCTCCTGACAACACCCTCCTTTAAACAGAAACGATTTGGCGGATTCAGGTTTTCCACACTGGGCCCAAGATACTGGAACTCTATGCCCCTAGAGATCAGATCTTGTACAGATTTCATGACTTTCCGCAAACTTAAAAAAACATGGCTGTTTAAACAGGCATTCGCGTAATTCGTGTAATCACCCGAACAAACTGTTACCCATCACCTTCCCGAGCAGCGCCAAGAAACCAATCCGGTGTACGAGCGCTATATAAATTAGGTATAACATAACATAACATAACATAACTTGCGGCCGGCGTATGTCATCCAGCCACATGTTGGCAATTACAGCTCAGATGAAGCTGGGCCTACTTTAAGAATCTCAGTCAATACAGCTGCCCTCCCAACCACCACTGCAAATGAGGTACTTTCTTCCACTGGTGGCTAAGGTGGCAAGTCTAGCTCCATTTTAGAGGGTGTATTTATTCCACTAGCACTCTAAGTCCATATTCGAAGAAACCTCAGTATAATAAGGGGGAAGCAAACTATACTCTTCCTCATCATCAGTGTCTTGAGGAACATTGGGTGCCTCTTGCACTGGGCCCGAATCAAAACCAGAAATAGAGTGAATCCTCTGTTGATACCAGGGTAGGAGTAGAGGTACTGGATTAAAATTGGGCTGTATAACCATCAGTTGCACTTTTGTAATTTCATAGTGCATCATGAGTCGTAGGCCTGGATCAAGCAGACGTAGGTTTCAGGTCAGAGATCTGCATCAGAATCGGATTATCAATCAGTACCTATACAGAAGAAACTGGTGTGGATTTTGGTGCCAAGGTAGAAGTCAGTGCCAGAGTTGGTGTAGGTCCAAAAAACAATGGTCCGTGTCGAGGGAGGACCTGCCAGTGGAAATCCCACTTGAGACTCCTGAGGCTGCACAAGGCTCAAAGGCGTACCAGAGGTAGCCGGAATCTCATCAAAGTACTACAGCCGGGCCTCTTTGAAGGCTGCTGTTTGCTGTGGGATTGACAATGACTTGGGGAAATTCAGGGCCTGTCAGGGCCAATCGCAGGATTGGCTCGGACTTAGGATACATGGGGAGAATGAGATCCTTATCGTGATCCCTTTGCGCTTTCTTGATAGCTTTGAGTCTCACTTGGCATTCTTGTGCTCGTCTCTAGACTTTGAATTGGACTTATGGGAGGATCTGACCAAAGTGGATTTTTTGCAGGAGCGGTAAGACCAGACCCGCAACTTGCTTTGACTGTGGCCTCTTCTTGTGTTTGGCAAGGGAGCATTCTATGTTTCCATTCTGTATTGCCTTGGGATGCACGAAGGCACACTTGTCGCAAAGACAAGAGCCATGCATGGAGCTCAAGCACTACAGTCACACCTTCTGTGGATCCGTGACTGGCATCTGATTACTACAGTCACTGCATGGACTGAATTGTTTTATTTTCTGTGGGGACATCGTCCCTAGCACACTGCATGAATTTTGGAGTCGTCGAAAAAAATCAGTGAATTTGGGAGCAAAGCTCCAGATTGGTGTCCAAAGGTGCAGAAAAAAAGGAACTGACGTCATCATGCAGGGGTGGGGGTTATAAGCGGCTCAGCTACATCACTTTCGGAGCAGTATGGTGCCACCATGAAGCTACACAGCACCACATACTGTCACGCAGGAGTATTATTGAAGTATTCTACAGATCCAGTCTGGCGCCTCAAGATACACAACAGGTGATGAATCTGCTAGAAGTATAAGAAATTCTGATACTGCATTGCATATAAAATAAGGATAATGTTACTTACCCAGTAAGCATTTGTTCTTGGCATGTAGAGCTGTAGATTCTCATGCTTTGCATACTCCTGCCATCTAGTGTTGGGTCGGATGTTGGCAAGTTGTTTTTCTTCGAAGAAGTCTTTCCAGTCACGAGGTAGGTGACTCCTCCTTTCGGTGATAGTGCGCATGGGCATCGACTCCATTGTTAGATTGTTTTCCCGCAGAGGGTGAGAATGGAGTTAGTAAGTAAAGAATAGAGATGTCCATGCGCATGTATACAGAGTAAGAGAGAGAGAACTGCAACAGGTACCTGTACCCGCGGAGGCGGGTGGGCGCATGTGAATCTACAGCTCCACATGCCAAGAACAGATGCTTACTGGGTAAGTAACATTATCCGTTCGAGGCATGTGAGCTGTAGATCACATGCTTTGCATAGATTAAACAGCAGTATTGTCCCAAAGCGTGGCTAACCTGTAGCTGTTGGAGTTGTCTGAAAGAGTGTTCTAAGCACAGCCTGGCCCACATTAGCTTGTTGTCTCGCTAACACATCTACACAATAGAGCTTGGTGAATGTGTGGGGTGTAGACCATGTCGCAGCTTTACAAATGTCAACTACAGGGATGTTTCCTAAGAAAGCCATAGTAGCCCCTATTTTGCGAGTGGAAAGCGCTCTAGGGGGTATTGTTAAAGTTCTCTTTGATTTTGCATAACAAATTTGAATGCATTTAACAATCCATCTGGCAATACCTGATTTGGATACGGGATTGCTCGTGTGGTGGAGCAAAAGCAACGAAAAGTTGTTTAGTTTTACTAAATGATCTTGTTCTTTCAATGTAATACAAAAGGGCTCTTCGAACATCTAAGGTGTGTAGAGCTCGTTCTGCCACTGAATCAGGTTGAGGGAAGAATACATGTAACTCAACCGAATGATTGATGTGAAAAGCAGAAACTACCTTAGGTACAAACTTGGGGTTATTATAAAGGAGCACTTTGTCTCTGTGAAGTTGGAAAAAAGGTTCTTCTATAGTTAGTGCCTGTAGTTCACCCACTCTTCTCAGTGAAGTGATTGCAATGAGGAAAGCGATTTTCCAGGAGAGAAACTGTAGTCCACATTTATGCATGGGTTCAAAAGGTGGCCCCATTAATCGTGTAAGGACTATGTTAAGATTCCACACTGGGGCAGGTGGAAGTCTTGGTGGGATAACTCTTTTAAGTCCTTCAATGAAAGCTTTGATTACTGGCACTCTAAAAAGAGATAAGTGCGGTCTATTTTGTAGATATGCAGCTATGGCAGCGAGATGTAGTCGGATAGAGGTGTAGGCTAGCCACGACTGCTGCAAGTGTAACAGATAACAAATGATATTTTGTATTAAAGCATCAAGAGGATTGATGTTGTTATTATTGCAATAGATAACAAAAACTTTCCATTTAGCTGCATAACATGCTCTTGTGGTTGGCCTTTTGGCCTCTCTAATGAGGTTCATACAGTATGGTGGGAGATATACATAACCAAACTCTAGGACTTCAGGAGCCAGATCGCGAGGTTCAGTTGTTTGGGATCTGGGTGTCTGATTTCTCCATGGCTCTGTGTGAGGAGACTGGATGTGAGGTGCAGCTTTTGATGTGGATCTGGTGACCGCTCCAACAGGGTTGTGAACCAAGGTTGACAGGCCCATGTGGGAGCTACTAGGATCAGTGTGAGGGATGTTTGCCTGAGCTTCCGAACCACTAATGGAAGGAGTGGGAGAGGCAGAAAAGCGTAAGCAAATATCTCTGACCAGTTCATCCATAGTGCATTGCCTTTGGAGAGTGGGTGTGGGTACCTGGAGGTGAAGTTTGGGCATTTTGCGTTTTGGTGGGTGGCAAAAAGATCTATTTGAGGGACTCCCCATCTTTGAAAGTATGGGAGGAGAACTTGAGGGTGAAGTTCCCATTCGTGGATTTGCTGTCTCTGTCTGCTGAGAAGATCGGCAATCTGATTGTTCACTCCTGGGAGGTGTTCTGCTAGGAGATAGATTTTGTGGTGAATGGCCCACTTCAAAATGTCTTGAGCCAAGTGCGACAGTTAGAGAGAGTGTGTCCCCCCCCCCGTTTTTGTATAGAATATATAGCTGTCATGTTGTCGGTACGGACTAGGACAGCTTTGCCGACCAGGTGAGTCTGAAATGCTTTGAGTGCTAGAAACACTGCTAGCAGCTCTAGATGATTTATGTGGAGAGTTTTTTTTGCTGTTGACTCCACAGTCCTTGCACTGTGTGATGTTTAAGATGAGCTCCCCAACCAGTGAGGGACGCGTCTGCTGTTAGCATTGTCTGTGGAACTGGGTCTATGAAGGGCCGTCCTTTTGATAAATTCTGTGGGTTCCACCACTGCAGAGAGCGATGAGTACGGCCGCTTACCAACAAGAGATCTGTTAAAAGACCCTGTGATTGGTTCCATTGACTTGCAAAGCATTCCTGGAGGGGACGCATGTGAAGCCTGGCATGGGGAACAATCATGATGCAAGAGGCCATCATTCCCAGCAGTTGCATATACACTCAAGCTGGTAGTAAATGAGTGGGCTGGCCGAAATATTACGAATTTTGGCTGCATTAGGGAAGGCTAGAGCCCTTTGAGTACCTAAAGTGGCTCCTAGATAGTTTTGAGTGTTGGAAGGTTGAAGATGCGATTTCAACACATTGACTGTGAATCCCAGTTGGTGCAGTAACTGCATTGTCCTGTGAGTGTGTTGAGAAACACTTTGGATACATACTGGCTTTGATGAGCCAGTCGTCCAAGTAGGGGAAGACATGAATGTGTTGTCTTCTTAGGTGAGCAGCGACCACTGCCAGACACTTTGCAAAAACTGTCGGAGCTGTGGTAACTCCGAACGGGAGTACTGTGAACTGGTAATGATGCCCCCTACAAAAAATCTGAGAAATTTGCGATGAGCGGGATGTATTGGAATATGGAAGTAGACGTCCTTTAAGTCTAGAGTAGACAGAAAGTCGCCCTATTGTAGGAGTGGGAGCACTTGTTGAAGTGTTACCATGTGAAAATGGTCTGATTGTATGTAAAGATTTAATTCTCTGAGGTCCAAGATAGGCCTGAGAGAACCGTCCTTCTTGGGTATGAGAAAGTAGACAGAGTATAAGCCCGACCCGTGGTATTGTGGTGGTACGGGCTCTATAGCTCCTTTTAAAAGGAGAGACTGAACCTCTTGTTTGAGGAGATGTGAGTGGTTTGGTGACAGTTTGTGTGAACGTGGAGGGATGTTTGGAGGATTGTTGGTAAACTTCAGGCAATAACCAGAATGGATAATTCCCAGTACCCATTTGTCTGTAGTTATTGATTGCCAGATGGCCAGGAATTGTGAAAGACGCCCCTGACAGGTGTTAAGTGGTCGGGGGAGTGTAGGCAAGTCACTGTTTGGTGTTGGAGGGGGAGGCGCGTGTGTTTGAACCTCTACCTGTACCCTTGCCATTGTTGCCTCTGTATCCCCCTCTGAAGAAACCCTTAGAAGCTGAGGGCTGATTGTTGCCTTTGAAAGTCGTAGAGGCAGTGTCTGAGGAGGTGTTCTTGGACCCTCTACGATAGAAGGAGCATCAAAAGGAACCACGTCCTGATGGTGACTGAAGGGCTCTCATAGATTTCGCCACCTCTGTGTCCTTTTTCATCTTTTCTAAAGATGAGTCTACTACAGGGTCAAAGAGGTGCTGCTTGTCAAAGGGCGTGTTAAGGATAGAAGCTTGAACCTCTGGTTTAAAACCTGAAATGCGTAACCAGGCATGCCTTCTTAATAGAACGCTGGTGTTCATGGCTCTAGCCGCAGTGTCAGCCGCATCTAAAGCGCATCTGATGGAATTGTTCGAGATAAGCTGTCCCTCCCGCACTATGTCTTGAGCTTTGGACTTGTGCTCATCAGGCAGAAATTGGAGCAATTGCTCCATTTCATCCCAATGCGCCCTATCGTACCTGGCTAAAAGTGCTTGGGTAGTGGAAATGAGCCAAAGGTTTGCTGCTTGGGAGGCTATTCTTTTTCCCGAGGAGTCTATTAACTTAGACTCCTTGTCTGGGGGTGGAGCATCTCCTGACGTTTGGGAATTGGCCCTTTTCCATGCATTAGAAACGACTAAAGAATCTAATGGTAACTGCCCCTTGATGTAAGCTGGATCTGATGGTGCAGATTTATATTTCTGGTCTACTCTAGGGGTGAGGATTTGTGCCCGCACAGGATCATTAAAAATGTCATCTACATGTCTAAGCATACCCTTGAGCATGGGAAGCGTGTGAGAGGATATTTGGGAGCTACTAAGTGTTTCGAAAAGGAAATCTTCTTCTAGGGATTCCTTATGTAACTGGGCCCCATGGTAATTAGCAGCTCTACTTAATAATTCTATAGATCCTTCACTGTCTGGTGGAGAAGGCTTAGTAGGGTATAGATCAGGATCGTTACTTGTGGGAGAATTAGTGTTATAATCTGTCCAGGGGTCTGGAGGTGTTGTATCATTGTCCCCAGCCCCATCCCCATCATCCTGATCATCAGGTGTATATGGTAGTGGTGAGTCAGCAGGCGAAATTAGCAATGGTTGAGACTTAGGAGAAGGAGGTGATGGAGGAGGAGGAGAAGGGTTAGTACCCACATTTTTCCTTTTCAAAGGAATGTGGTAAGCTTCTTCAATCTCAGGTTTACATTTGAGTGTCACTTTGGTGGTAATATGTCCAGTTGTGGGATGAATGCAGATTTCTCTCTGTTTCGGATCCGGTTTTGATGGTGGAACATCGAAACGTTGGTCTTTTGATGGAATCGGCACATCTGTTTGTTTCGGTGCCGAAGGTTTCGATGCCGGTGTTTAGGATCCGAACACTTTTTCGGCGTCAAAGGGGGTGGAGCTGAGCCTGACTGCGACTTCGATCCCGAAGGTTTCGGCTCGGTGCCCGATTTCGAACGACTCAGTTCGGAGCCGGAAGGCTTTGGGGTGTGTTTCGCTGCCGAGCCAGAAGGCGGGGCGTCGGAAGGAAAATGCTACTTACCCAGTATGCATCTGTTCTTGGCATGTAGAGCTGTAGATTCACATGCTTTGCATAAGTCTGCCATCTAGTGGTGGGTCCGGATGTTTGCACTTTGTTTTTCTTCGAAGAAGTCTTTTCCAGTCACGAGGTAGGTGACTCCTCCTTTAGGTGATAGTGCGCATGGGCATTGACTCCATTGTTAGATTGTTTTCCCTCAGAGGGTGAGAATGGAGTTAGTAAAAGTAGAATAGAGATGTCCATGTGTATGTATCTAAGTAAGATATTACTGCAACAGCTATAGGTACCCGGGGAGGCGGGTGGGCGCATGTGAATCTACAGCTCTGCATGCCAAGAACAGATGCATACTGGGTAAGTAGCATTTTCCGTTCGAGGCATTTGAGCTGTAGATCCCATGCTTTGCATAGACTATACAGCAGTAATCTCCGACAGCGGTAGCTAACCTGTAGCTGTTGCAGTCGTTTGAAAGAGTGTACGAAGAACTGCCTGGCCTACCTTAGCTTGTTGATTAGCTAACACATCTGCACAAAAGTGTTTTGTGAATGTGTGAGGTGTAGACCATGTAGCAGCTTTACAGTTGTCAGCTATGGGAATGTTTCCTAAGAAAGCCATAGAAGCCCCCAGTTTGCGAGTGAAATGCGCTCTAGGGCGAATTGGTAAAGTACTCTTTGCTTTTGCATAGCATGTTTGAATACATTTGACTATTCACCTTGCAATACCTGATTTAGAAATGGGATTGTGTTATAATGACTTGCTTGTTTCTATGAGTCTACGTATTGCAGCTCGTGCCAGGATTGTTCCTGGTCTACATGGTGATGGTTCTGAGGAATCAGTTGGAGACTGGGGGCTTACTGGCTGGCAGCTGAAGTTGGTGGTGTAACGATTCGACTAATAAACGCCTACCAAAGCAACCGGTGTACAGCGTCTTAACACTGGCGATGAGTGATGCTTGCTGGGGACAAGCTCACCACCAATTCCCCTCAGAACCCATGCACTTTGCTTCAAGAGAATAACAGACGAGAGCGGCGAACTACAGAGACGAACGAGAGTGAAATTTGATCAACTAGGTCCTCTTCGTTCCAACTGCCTTTGGCAAGTCTGCGCAGTGAATATTTGGGAACGTTTTACCTTATTTTGTTCTTTGATGCGCTTTTTCAGCGGCTCTTCCAGTAGCTCGCGGCAGTGCCCATGCTTGCAATTGAGCGTGCGCTTACATCCTCGCGCACGCACGGACCCCTGACGTGGCATGGAACAAGCGTCTTCACGCAAGAGTAGCCACTATCTTTAATTTTCAAAACTTTGTCTGTTTCCTGGGTAACTGTTACATAGAAGCTTCAATTTCAACTCCGTTCTCGCATTGAGTTTTCTTCATCCTGGAGGCACTGGGAACTTTCATTGTACCACTTTAAGGTACTGTGTCCTTCACTTCATTTTTTTCCGTACATTTTGCAGCCAGCATGTCTGCTACATCAATGAATCAACCCCCTGCCTTTCTGTGTGAGAAAGGAGAACCTTTGCTTCCCTGGAAAAGGTAGAAAAGACTGTTCGATTCATATCGAGTGGCCACTGGAGGTAAGAATTTTTCTACGCATAGGAGACAAGCTATTTTACTTCATAATTTGGGAATTGAGGGACGCAACATCTATGAAAGTATAGATGAGTTACCAGTTGGTGAAGGAGATGGTGAACCCTCAGACGTTTTTGAGATGTCCATAAAAATGCTAGAGTCCTACTTTGGCTCACGAATTAATGTTGTAATTGAACGACAAATTCTTTATGAGAGCCCAAGAACCCAATGAAAAGGTTGGGAACTATATCGCATCTTTAAAAACACTTGCGCGTACTTGCGAATTTGGAGATTTAACAGACTCCTTAATACGTGATCAGTTGGTCAGATGTACCAACAGTTCCAGGGTGCAATAGAAACCTTTGTCAAGAAACCCATCACTGAAGGAAGCAAATGCCATTGTGGAGGGAGTGGAAAATACTTTTGGCTGGGTTAAAAAAATGAAAACCCATAAGACTGTGGCTGATATTACTACTCCTAGCAGCATACATGAAGTGACACAAAGAAATTCAGCAAGACTCAGTAGATAACATTTGTAACGTGATTCATGGTTCCTACTGAGTCTTCAAAAATGAAATGCTATCGTTGTGGGAGCCTTGGTCATACCGCTGGTAACCCTGTTATGCAAAAAATTCCACCTGTCACAAGTGTGGAATTAAAGGTAACTATGCCAGGGTTTGTATATCCGGAGGGAAGGTGCGCACTGTGGAGAATGTGGAAAGTATAAAGGACAATCCGAGAACAGTAGTGTTGAACATGAGAAGTGATGGTGTAGTAGATGCTGATACTATAAGCATGCCTGAATGTGAAGTTGTGATGGGGGGTAAGCAGTTTATAGTTTTGGCAGACTCAGGCTCTCCTTTACAATGGTTGGTAATGAATTATGGGACAAGATGTTTCCTGATATTCAACTCCCTCCTCCCGACATTAATCCAGTGAGCTATGAAGGTACACACATTCATGTGGTAGGGTATGCAGTGATGAGGATACTATTCAAAAACAGAGAGACGATTGGTAAAATATATGTAGCCAAGTGAGGCGACAACCTCTTAGGTTGGAGGCACCAAAGAGATTTGGGTATAATACTCAACCCAAATGCACGTAATGC
Source organism: Calotriton arnoldi (assembly GCA_963921515.1). Lineage (NCBI taxonomy): Eukaryota > Metazoa > Chordata > Amphibia > Caudata > Salamandridae > Calotriton > Calotriton arnoldi. The sequence continues at coordinate 454,228 of CAWUFW010000151.1, read as the reverse complement.
ATCTGATCAAGTTATGTTAGTGGATGATTGTGGGAATGGTAGTAATTTCTTTAACGAGTTTCCGCAAGTGTTCAGTGACAAGCTAGGTTTGCTGAAAGACTTTGAACATTGAATTGTGGTAAAAAGGAATGCTGAACCTTGTGCACACAAGGTGAATAAAGTTCCCGATATAATGTTGGGGCCACTGAGAGATGAACTGGACAGGCTTATAGCCCTGAATGTTATTGAGGAGATTGAATCCTCAGAGTGGTTGGCACCAGTGGTTTTGGCGCCCAAGGATGGTGGAAAAAGCATCAGAATGTGTGTGGACTTAAGGAGCTTGAATAAATGGATATGGGTAGATCGCCAACTGCTCCCCATTGCGGAATCCATTACCATGCTGGAAGGTGCAAAACATTTTAGCGTACTAGATCTGTCCTCGGCGTATCACCAGGTGCGACTACACCAACATTCAAGACACTCAACATAGTTTGTGACGCCATTAGGTGCTTATCGTTTTATCAGGATGCTGTTTGGACTAGCCTCGGCAGCTGCTTGTTTCCAGCGTGTAGTGAAAATGATTCTTGGTGATATGCCTAACATTTTATTCTTCCAAGATGATATCTTAATATATGGGAAGGATGAAGCGGAGCATGATGGTGTGTTGAGAGGTCTGCTAAAGAGGTTATCTGACAAAGGTCTCACTGTGAACAAATTGAAATGCAAAATTGGTGTGACCTCTGTTACATACTTGGGCCATGTCATTTCAGGGGAGGGTATCCAACCCAAACTTGAGTTGGCAAAGAGTATTGTCAACGCTCCTGCTCCCTCTGACAAGGAGCAAGTGAGGTCTTTTCTTGGACTTGCTGAGTTTTACTCAAAGTTCATTAAGGGCTTCGCCAATATTGTGGAGCCCATTAGAATTTTGCTCAAAAAGGGGACCCAGTTTGCTTGGTCTGAAGAGTGTGATGTGGCCTTCAAGGCAGTCAAGCATGCTATTGGAGAGATGCCCACCCTTGGTCACTTCGACACTAGAAAGAAAACTGTTTTCACCACCGATGCCAGTCTTAGTGGGCTCGGTGAGGTTCTTACTCAATTGGATGGGGGCGAAGAGAAGGTTGTTGCATTCGCATCCAGAGCATTGAAGAAAGCTGAGCAGCAGTATTCCTGCATTGAGAGGGAAGCTCTTGCCATAACTTGGGCAGTCAGACACTTTAAGTTCTACCTGTGGGGCATTCCCTTTTTGAGTAAGGACTGATCATCGTCCCTTAGTGCAGATGTTTTCTTGTAATGAAAGTGAGAGATTGACACCCAGACTGAAACGGTGGAGCGAAGGTTTGGAAGAGATCAATTTTCAGGTGCAATATCTTCCTGGTATAGCAAATAAGGCAGCGGACTGTTGTCCAGGTTGCCAATCGAAGGCAATTGTGAAATTTTTGATGTCAAACCTTCTGGAGTGAGTTGGGTTAAACAACCTGCCATCACGAAAGATGAATGAGAAAATGCAAGAGCAGAAGATGCATTACTTCCTGTGATTAAAGACCTTGTTGTTAAGGGCTGGCCTGATTGCAAGAAGTTAGATTCTTATTTGAAGCCATTCTGGTCTGTAAGGGATGAGCTCACGTTGCTGCAGAATGAACTCATGCGTGGAGAGAGGGTTGTCCCTCCCAGTGGTTTGTGGTCCAAAATAATAAATTTTGGTCATGAGGTACATTTAGGAAGAAGCCTCACCAAAGTTCGTGTCCGTGAGAGAAATTGGTGGCCGGGCATGGAACGTCAGGTGGAGGATGTAGTCAAAGAGTGTTATCAATGTGCCTTTAATGATAAATCTTGTGTCGCCAATTCTGCTTCTCTGTCTCCAGTGGATATTCCACGAGAGCCATAGACTAAGCTGGGACTAGACCCGATGGGTCCATTTGAACTATTGGGGCCCACAGAAAGGTTGGTGATTTTGCTTGTGGATTACACTTAAGTGGGTTTCCACAAGATGTGTGAGCACTGTGAACACTAGGGTAGTACTGGAGTTTCTTAAAGATGAGTTCACGAGTGAGGGTGTACCCAAGTTCCTAGTCACTGACAATGGGGTGCAATTCACCTCACAAGAGATGCAAGAATTTTGAAGGATTTTGGAATCACCCATCAGAAAACAGCTCTATATGCACCGCAGGCCAATGGCCTTGCGGAACGCATGAATAGGGTGGTTAAGGCTTGTGATCAGAGAGCCCTAGAGACAAGGGTTCCACTTAAGTAGGTTCTGAGAGATACATGAAGGGCTCATTACACTACACTCAATTGTGTCATACAAAGTTCCCCTTTTTAATTATTGAGGGGTAGACTGGCCTTGTCCAAATTGAATCCTGGGTGGTTGCCATTAATAAAGAGTGTCAGTTTGAATAAAGAGGCGGTGGATGCCAGGATTGAATCTTATCAGCAAAAGTACAAGGATAGATAGGACTTGAAGAAATCGGTGAAAGACAGGAAATGGTGTGTTGGAGAATGGGTTTTGTTAAAGAAACCAAGGTGGGAGAGGAAGGGAGTTACTGAATTTATGGGCCCTTTTGTCATAACTTCTATCAGGAGGAATGTGGTGATGGTCCACACTGGAAGCATGTGGAGTATGTCCCGTTTAGTGAAGTATCGTGGTGACAGGTTGCCACATTCCTCGTGTCCTGGAGCTAGTTTGCCCAGAGCAAACTAGTCTAGAGCAAATTTGCCTTCTGATCCTCCTGCTAGAGGTTTTTCCTCAAGATCTCGCCGTTCTCCAGAACATTTCAAGGATTATGTGATGTCCTAATGTGGATATACAGTTGTTCTTGTTCTCAGTCCTTATTATTGCCTTCATGTTTTTGTACTCTTTTTCATTCATCTCCCCTTGTCTTTTTCTTCTTTTCCTTGATTATTTTCCTTGTAACATGATTTCTCTTTTATTCCCTTAGTTCACTTTCTCTTCCAAGTTTTTCTGTATTATGAGTAAGGGGGATGTGTTATAATGACTTGCTAGTTTCTTTGAGTCTACGTATTGCAGCTCGTGCCAGGATTGTTCCTTGTCTGCATGGTGATGGTTCTGAGGAATCAGTTGGCGACTGGGGGCTTACTGGCTGGCAGCTGAAGTTGGTGGTGTAACGATTCGACTAATAAACGCCTACCAAAGCAACCGGTGTACAGCGTCTTAACAGATTGCCTTTGTGAGGTGGAGCAAAAGCAACAAAGAATTGTTTAGTTTTACGAAAAGGTTTTGTCCTATCTATGTAATAGAGTAATGCTCGTTTAACATTTAAGGTGTGTAGAGCACGTTCTGCCACAGAATCTGGTTGAGGAAAGAACACAGGCAACTCAACAGATTGGTTGATGTGGAAGGTAGAAACTACTTTGGGTAGAAATTTAGGATTAGTACGAAGAACTACTTTGTTTTGGTGTACTTGTAAGAATGGTTCTTCTACGGTTAGTGCCTGAAGCGCCCCCACTCTCCTCAGTGATGTGATAGCAATGAGGAAAGCAACTTTCCAAGTGAGAAATTGCAGTTCACATTTATGCAATGGCTCAAAGGGTGGACACATTAGTCTGGTAAGAACAATATTATGATTCCACACTGGGTCAGGTGGAAGTCTTGGGGGAATAACTCTCTTCAGTCCTTCCATAAAGGCCTTAATAACAGGCACTCTGAAAAGAGACAGATGTTGTCTATTCTGAAGGTATGCAGCTATTGCAGCAAGATGTAAGCATATAGATGTGTACACTAAATTTGGCCATTGTAAATGCAGTAAATAGCAAATGATATTTTGAACTGAAGCATCAAGCGGGTTGATATGGTTGTTATTACAATAAATAACAAACCGCTTCCATTTTGCTGCATAGCAAGCTCTTGTAGTAGGTCGCCTAGCTTCTTTAATAATGTTCATACAGTCTGGCGGAAGATTCAGATAGCCAAACTCTTATGACTTCAGGTGCCAGATCACTAGGTTGAGATGTGTGGGATCTGGGTGTCTTATCTCTCCACGGCTCTGCGTGAGGAGATTGGATGTGAGATGTAGTTTTTGATGAGGGACTACTGAGAGCTCCAACAGGGTGGTGAACCAAGGTTGACGGGCCCATGTGGGAGCTACTAGGGTTATCGTGAGGGACGTTTGCCTGAGCTTCCGTACCACTAGTGGAATGAGTGGGAGAGGCTGAAAAGCGTAGGCAAATATCCCTGACCAGTTCATCCATAGTGCATTGCCTTTGGACAATGAGTGTGGATACCTGGAGGCGAAGCTTGGGCATTTTGCGTTTTGGTGTGTGGCGAACAGATCTATGTCTGGGAAGCCCCACATCTGAAAGAACGGGAGGAGAACTTAAGGGTGGAGTTCCCACTCGTGAATCTGTTGTCTCTGCCTGCTCAGCAGATCTGCAATCTGATTGTCCACTCCTGGAAGGTGTTCTGCTAGGAGATACATTTTGTGATGTATGGCCCACCTCCAAATGGCCTGCTCAAGGTGTGACAGTTGGAGAGAGTGTGTCCCTCCCTGTTTCTGTATATAATACATGGCTGTAATGTTGTCTGTACATATCAGGACAGCTTTGCCTACAAGGTGAGTTTGAAAGGCTCTGAGCACTAAAAATACTGCTAGCAGCTCTAGGTGATTTATGTGAAGTTGCTTTTGCTGTTGACTCCATATGCTCTGAATATGTGTGAGTTTGGAGATGAGCTCCCCAACCAGTGAGCGATGCATCTGCTGTTAGCACGGTCTGTGGAACTGGGTCCATGAAGGGCCGCCCTTTGGAAAGGTTTTGTGGATTCCACCACTGCAGAGAGCGATGAGTGCGGCCGTCTACCAACACTAGATCTGATAATTGACCCGGAGACTGATTCTACTGACATGCTAAGCATTCCTGAAGGGGACACATTTCAAGTCTTGCATAGGGAACTATTAAGATGCAAGACGCCATTATTCCCAAGCTGGTAATGAGTGGTTGGGCTGGAACTGGGAAATTAGAGCCTGAATGTTGCGGATTCTGGCTGGATTGGGACAGGCTAGAGCTTTTTATGTATCGAGAGTGGCTCCCAAGAACGTTTGCGTGTTGGAGGGTTGGAGACAGGACTTCGACAGATTTACTGTGAATCCAAGATCGTGGAGCAGCTGTACTGTTTTGAGAGTGTGTTGTAGACACTTTGCTTGTGAACTGGCTTTGATGAGCTAGTCGTCTAAGTATGGGAAGACATGAATGTGATATCTTCACAGATGAGCTGCGACTACTGCCAGGCATTTGGTGAATACTCTGGGAGCAGTGGTGACTCCGAATGGAAGGACTTTGAACTGGTAATATTGTCCCATTACCATAAACCCGAGATATTTGCGATGAGCGGGATGTATTGGAATATGGAAGTACGCGTCCTTTCAGTCTAAAGTAGACAGAAAGTCGCCTTGCTGAAGAAGTGGGGGCACTTGTTGGAGTGTCACCATGTGAAAATGATCTGATTGGATATATAGATTTAGGTCTCTGAGGTCTAGTATAGGCCTGAGAGAGCCGTCCTTTTTAGGTATGAGAAAGTATAGGGAGTATACTCCGATCCCTTGATACTCTAATGGGACTGGCTCTATAGCTCCTTTCTGCAATAGAGAAAACATTTCTTGTTTGAGTAGGTTCAAATGCTCTGGTGACATTTTGTGTGATCTTGGAGAAATGTTTGAGGGATTGTCGGTAAGCTCCAGGCAATAAACAGATCGGATAATTTCTAGAACCCATCTGTCTGAAGTTATTGTATTCCAGACGGGTAGAAATTCAGAAAGACGTCTCCCAACAGGTGTGGAATGATCGGGGGTGGAGGAGAAGGCAAGTCACTGTTTGTTGGCTGCAGGGGAAGTACGTGTTGTGTTACCTTTACCTCTTCTCTTGCTGTATTGCCTCGAAATCCTTCTCTAAAGTAACCCCTGGAAGAGGGTGACTGATTGTTGCCTCTGTAGGAGGCAGAGGTATTGTCCGAGGATATGTTCTTTGAGCCCCCTCTGTAAAAGGAGCAGCGAAAGGAGCCCCGATTGGAAGGGGACTGCAAAGCCCCCATGGATTTTGCAACCTCTGTGTCCTTCTTCATTTTTTCTAAAGAAGTATCTACTACAGGTCCGAAGAGGTGTTGTGTTGTAAAGAAGAAAGGTACGTAGGCCATGTGATGTAGAACATAGATAGTAGATTTATTCTTCAAGTTACTTCCTTGTTGGTTGGTTACAGGAAACAAGTCAGATCCATATTAAGCCCCACCAGGAGCAGCCTCCTTGCTGCTCAGCCCATCCATTCCAACTGCTCTCTCTCCAACTCAAACACTCACAACATTCCGATGACATCACCGATGACTGAGCAGCAAGGCAGAGGACATCAATAGGGAGGATGCACTAATCAAGTAATAGATTATAACACATCCCCCCCTCTATAATGATTAAAATAACATTAAGGTATGCAACTTCATAGCACACACAACGACATGTAACAGATGTTGATTGCATGCAAGATGAAACACACACACTACACATGTCCCACAAATTCCTAATAATCACATGCCCAACCCCAACTAGAAAAGATAGGGAAAAGACAAGAAAAGCATTCCACTTTATAAATCAGTGAGTACACACTCACGTTAACTCACACTAGGGTAATAGACTACCCACAACCACAAAATAGTGGTAAACCAGAGAAGCTTAACAAAAAGGAGTCTTCTCACGTGCGTACCCGTAACGCACAGTCCAACACCTCACATGAGGTAACAACCAATCAGAAGGTATAACCAAAACAGGTAAGTCAGAGAAGCTTCATAAGAAGGAGTCTTCTCACATGCGCACCCGTAACGCACAGTCCAACACCTCACATGAGGTAACAACCAATCAGAGGGTATAACCAAAACAGGTAAGTCAGAGAAGCTTCATAAGAAGGAGTCTTCTCATGTGCACACCCACAACGCACAGTCCAAGCACCTCACACGAGGCAACAACCATTCAGAGGGTATCACCAAAACAGGTAAGTCAGAGAAGCTTCATAAGAAGGAGGCTTCTCACGTGCGCACCCGCAACGCACAGTCCAAGTACCTCACACACAACAACCATTCACAGGGTATCATCACAACCCCCAGAGGTCTCAAACACCTCACTCAAAGCAAACACACAGGGTATCTCTGACCCGTAAAATAAGCCACTTAAACAGTGGGTAATACATAACTCAACCCACCTCGCCTCACAACGAAGCAAACACAAGTGTATCCCGTACCCTTAAAATAAACCTCCTAGACAGCGGGAATGACCCAACACACCTCGTGGACTCACCACCACAACGTTACTCACCCCCCCACTAACTAGACAAAAGAGCACATCCCCTCACAGTACTCCCCCTTAAACATGCTAGAGATATATGCTAGTATAAACACAACAAATAGCATAAGACTTTGAAAAACAAAGAATAATGTACTTCTCTCCGGTGAGCGATTTCTCACCCGATGCTCCAATCCCAGAAACCTCTAGTTAGTAGACTCTCCACTCTATGATATTGTCCAATTGTTAAAGAAGGCGTAAGTTTGTCAAGAAGATAGTAGTTTCATTTCAGCAGGTGTGTTGATAGTACTGCGCAGCTAAACTCCCAACTGTCCTATGTCAGAAATTCACACTGACTAGTAGCTGAAGTCCAAAGCCAGGATACTCAGTTGATCGGGATGCTGCCAAGAGATCACAGCTCAGAGCAACAGGAACTTGCTTCAAATAGCCACGGAGCTTGACAGGGAAACTGGCACGAGTACCAATAGCGCCTTGGTGTTGCGTGAGAGCGCCGTTGAATATAACTTTAATAAGTTCACAGCCCCAGTGAAATTAACTTTATTGTGCCACCCCGCACTGACGAAAGAACAACAGTAGACAGCGTCGCTGAAGCGCAGGACTGCAATAGAAACACAAGATGGCAGCACGTTGTTACGCCCGCGCCGGGTGGCTCGCAGCGAAGACGTGCGTTCAATAGCAGCCGAGTTCCAGTCAGCACGACGCAACAATGAAGGTAAGAGTGTGCGCGCCCTCGCGACTCGGGCCTCAAATTTTCAAACACATTTAAAAAAACGGTTTAACTGCCACTGACACAAGGATTGCGGAGGCTGCAAGAAACAATAATAAACGAAAAATGTCTTACTTGCACTTTCAATGTCACTGCAACATCTCTATGCTCCAATTTCTGCCAAGAGACAGGGTCGCATTTCCGGATTGCCTATCTCCTAGTAAGATCTCGTCCAAGCTCCTCATGGGTAAAACTTTAGTTGGGCTGCAGTTCTTTCCAAACACACTTAGGTCCACTCACCCTCGAGCACTGGGACAAACAGCGAGGGCATCATCAAATCAGCGTTACTGCTCACCATGAGTTTCAGTCTTGCTCACTAGTGTCTGATGGTGGCAATTCTAGAAAATCAGTGGCTACCGCCAAACCAAAACAGCAGGGGCTGTGGGAGAGCCAGTTGGGCAAAAGCAATTCTTCTTTCCTTCTTCTTTCCAGGGAGATAGCAGTAATCTCTACCACAGAAAGTGTCAGTCTTCCCCAGTACACGTCACTGCTGCCAAACGCTGGTTGCTAGAGCCAATCTCACGACTGTAGAAAGGACAGCAGGGCAGGAATCCCCACTGCAACTGTATGAATACCTGTAGTAGAAGGTCAAACGCCCTGGGCTGCAGGCTGTCCAGATGAGGGACACTGGTGGGGCTGACCAGGGCGTTTCCGTTACGTTCCTTTTCGTATTCTTTTACCTTAGAGTCCTTAAAGTCTTTAGTTCCTTTGGTCTTGCTTACTCCACGCCTAAGGTTCTTCCAGTTCGTCGCCAGTGTTGTAAAGAAGAAAGGTACGTAGGCCATGTGATGTAGAACATAGATAGTAGATTTATTCTTAAAGTCACTTCTTGGTTACAAGATACAGGAAGATGATATGATCCATAAATGTGCCCCACCAGGAGCAGCCTCCTCGCTGCTCAGCCCTTCCACACCAACTGCTCTCTCTCCAACTCAAACACTCACAACATTCCGATGACATCACCGATGACTGAGCAGCAAGGCAGAGGACATCAATAGGGAGGATGCACTAATCAAGTAATAGATTATAACATGTTCCTTATCGAAGGGTAAATTTAAAATGGACGCTTGGACTTCTGGTTTAAACCCTGAAATTCTGAGCCAGGCATGTCTTCTAAAGAGAACGCTAGTGTTAACTGCACGAGCTGCAGTATCAGCTGCATCTAAAGCACATCTAATGGATGTATTAGAAATGAGCTTTCCTTCTTGAATTAAATCATTAGCTTTATTTTTATGTTCGTCTGGCAAGAATTGGAGCAATTTTTCCAGCTCGTCGTAATGAGCCCTGTCATAACACGCTAACAGAGCCTGTGTGTTGGCAATACGCCAGTGATTGGCTGCCTGTGCAGCTACTCTTTTGCCAGAGGCATCTATAAGTTTCAATTCGTTATCAGGAGGAGGGGCATCTCCTGTGAGCGTTAGAGATCACTAGGGAGTCTAAGGGAACTTGACCCCTGATGTAGATTGGGTCTGTAGGTGCTGGCTTATATTTTTTGTCTACTCTAGGTGTGACAATCCTCGCACGCACAGGGTCTTTAAAAATGTTGTCTGCGTGTTTGAGCAAACCCTTGAGCATGGGCAGTGTGTGTGTTGCTCTTTGAGAGGAACTTAAGGTCTCAAAGAGAAAATCCTCTTCAAGGGCCTCTTTGTGAAGTTGGACCCCATGATATTCAGCAGCCCTATTGAGTAACTCTATGTACCCTATATTGTCGTCTGGTGGAGAGGGTTTTGAAGGGTATAGATCAGGATCATTGTCTATTAGGATCTGTATTGTAGTCAGTCCATGGATCAGGACTAATGTCCCTTGGTACATCCCCATCCCCGTCATCTTGGTGGTCAGGTGACTGTGGTTGTGGTGAATTTGTAGGAGTAATTAACAAATTTGGGTCAACTGAGGAAGGAGGTGTAAGAGGAGGAGGAGGAGGAGAAGGATTAGTACCAACATTTTTCTTTTTAAGTGGAATGTGGTAAGCTTCCTCCATCTCTGGCTTCCGTTTAACTGGCAGTTTTACGTAAATATGTCCAGTTTTTGGATTAATCACTAGTTCTTTCTGTCTTGGGTCTGTGTTGGAAGACGGGACGTCGAAAAGAGGCTCCTTGGATGGAGGGGGAGCTGCCTAGTCTTTTGGCGCCAGAATGTTCGGTGCTGAAGGTTTCGGCGCCAAGGCTTTTGGATCCAAAGATTTAGATTTCGGTGCCGAAGTGACGTGCTGGGATTTCGGTGCCACAGTTTTCGGTTCGGTGCCCGAATGGGGCCGACTCAATCCTGAGCCGGAAGGTTTCGATGTGTGTTTCGATGCAGAGCCCGAAGGCGGGGCGTTCGAAACGTGTTCTCGGTGTCGACCTTGGCCTGAAGGCAGAGGCGGGCCCGGAGCCTTTTTCTTCAGCATTTTTTGGGGCAGGGGAGTATCAGTACTCACGGTATGCTGACCCTGCCGAACGTCGTCTTCTATGTCGATTCGTCTTCGGACACGGAAATGTGTTCCTCCTCTTCCTCTGCTCCTTGTGCGTCAAAGACTTCATGGTCGGAATCTTCTCCGAAGAGATCCGGTGCGGAGCCGCTTTGTTGGTGCATTTCAGGACGTCGAGCCCGACGATCACGGAGCGTCTTCTTGGATCGAAAAAGATCGGCACGCGTCGCAGTCCTGATCGTTGTGTTCCAGAGATGGACACAAGTTGCACACTTCGTGCAAGTCGGTGCGCGGATACTTAGCGCGACACCCGGGACAGAATTTGAATGGAGTCCATTCCATCGACTGCGAGCTGACCTGACGCGGTTAAGCCCAACGGCCCTCCACGAATTTTCCAATCGAATACTTTGAACCAATACAAAACACGGAGAATGGAAAACGCGATAGAGAAATAATACTGTAGATGGTAGTGGATTGCGTACCGAGGGGAACCCGAGAAACGGTGTCGAACCGGAGCGCAGCAATTCATGTCCGAACCCGAAGGCGGAAAAAAACAATCTAACAATGGAGTCGATGCCCATGCGCACTATCACCGAAAGGAGGAGTCACCTACCTCGTGACTGGAAAAGACTTCTTTGAAGAAAAACAAAGTGCAAACATCCGGACCCAACACTAGATGGCAGACGTATGCAAAGCATGTGATCTACAGCTCAACATGCCTCAAACACATCTTTTCAGTACCGACCGTGGCCCGCAGGCGGGTGTTGGACCAGAGCCTTCTTTTTGGGCTGAGGTGGACTTTGGGGCAAGGGAGGATCAGTACTCACAGTACGCTGCCCTTGTGGGATGTCTTCGTCCCCATCGGAGCCGTATTCGGAGATGGAGATAGGCTCTTGTTCTTCTTCGGCTGCCATGGCATCCCCGGTCTCTTGTTCCGAATCGTCTCCGAAGAGGTCCGGAATGGACCCGGTGTGTTGGCTATGAATATCACGGTGTCGTGCCCGACGGTCGCGAAGCGTCTTCTTCGATCGGAAAGCCTTACACGCGTCCCAGTCCTGCTCTTTGTGCTCCGGAGATAAGCCCAAGTTGCACACTTTGTGTGAGTCAGTGCGCTGGAATTTCACGTGGCACCGAGGGCAGAATTTAAATGGAGTCCGTTCCATCTACTGCGAGGTGGATCGACGCAGGTAGGCCTAACGGCCTTCCACAAGCTACCCGATCGAAAGAGGGATTTAGTAAATACGATACGCGGAGAAAGTAATATGCGATCGAAAACAATACCGTCGAGGGCGAGTGTATTGCGCATGGAGGGAAACCCGAGAAACGGTGTCAAACCGGAGCGCAGCAATTCACATCCGAACCTGATGGCGGAAAAAAACAATCTAAGGATGGAGTCGATGCCCATGCGCACTATCACCGAAAGGAGGAGTCACCTACCTCGTGACTGGAAAGACTTCTTCGAAGAAAAACAACTTGCAAACATCCGGACCCAACACTAGATGGCAGGAGTATGCAAAGCATGTGATCTACAGCTCACATGCCTCGAACATGAAATATTGAGGTGGCACTTTATATTTTCTCTCTACTCCTAGTGTAATGGATTGAGCCTAGTCTTAACTGGACTTTTGAAACTCTTAGTTATTAACTTCAGAACTCCCTTCAACATATGGAGATATTGAATGGTTTCTCAGATCTAGTCAGAGGCTTAATGAGGATGTCATCTCTCTCATCATCCACCTGAATGGTAACCTCTTGATGAAAAGCTGCCCTGTGACTAAATTTAGGCCAAATCTCACCAAATGATGATGAATTATTGAGAAAAGCTACCTCCACTGATGCGTGATGGGTCAACTTGATATGTATTCCAAGCATTAGTTGTCATGTGCATTTGATCTGCTGTTCCTGCTCCTCTTCTTCTCTAGCTTCAGATTCTGAGGTGGTAAAGGTGAGTGAGGAGTGGGATGCACTGCAAATGACTCAAATGTGATAGCTTGAACATCTTTTTGCAAAAAAATTACATTTCTTTTGCCTTTTTTGCGACTTACCTTGGAAATGGATGTCCGCTACTTATATGATGGGTGTGCCACTATACGACCCGTTTCTGGATCTAAATGTGTCTACTTCTGTTTTACAACCCCTGTTGGCAGTTCTGTGACTATCAGTGCTCTGTCCCATCATTTGCCTCAAACAAAGCAGAATATCTTTTACAAGTGATTTTTCTTTGACACCAGTGTTCTTATATAGTTTGATTTGTCAACAACATGCAAACCTCTTTTTGAGACTGCTTGAGTTCCGGAATTCAAGAGTCTGAACTTCCTCTAGAGCATGAGCCTCTTCCCGGGTTCGAAGACCATCTTGAAACCCACCCTCCTCTTGGGGAAATTTTCAGCCGAGAATTGAAACTCTTTTTGAGATCAGTCCACATGTGGAGGTAGGACCTCTTTTTGAAGGTGGTCATCTCATGGAAAATTTTCCTTCTTGAGATTCTGATTGAAGTGTTGGTGTCTGATTCATGCATGGAACCCAAAAGCCTCCAAGTGTGATGCTGTTTGAACCCAAAGCTACTGACACAATTTGTTTTGAATATGGCTTCTGTGGGAATTCTTATTCCTGGCCTATATTTTCTGTGGGAATTTTGGAGCAATGTATTCTCATGAATCGGAGCCTTCTGTTTCTCGAGTAGGAGACTGACTATGTATTGTCCCCATCGACTGGCAGGGAGTGTATCACCAAATAACCTCTCGCTAGCCCCTTCTGGCTTCTTCTCCTCTTAATAAAGCTCCTTCTGTGACTCAGTAAGTATACTTTTGACCATGGTGGCTTAGTGTGCCCAGTGTCCAATGCATTCGCGGATGAATTGTCTTTCTGGACCAAAACGGTTACCACGCTGAGAACTTATCCTCTGCATGGTCATTGCTAGAACTCGTACTGGTCTTTGCAAAGAATTCAGCTTCTCTGCTCTTGGTGAGCAAAATGTTGTTGAGGCACAGGAAAATAAAAAGAATGTTGGGAATTGGAGGTGGAGTCTCATTCCCTGTTTTTTGTGCTGTTCAGGGAACATGATCAAAGTCATTTGATACAACCACATAACCCAAAACATATAAAGATCAACAAGATGCAACATTACAAATACAATACAAGGTGGTTGGACAGCACTTTACATCTTTTGACAAGCATAAGGCATCATTGACCAGCTGCATACAACAAAATCCTAAAGGATCTGTTGCGAGGCAAAACCAAAATTGGAAGGCCACTAAGGATCTCAAGTCAATAAAACACTTTAGGAGAGATAATCACACAGTATCTAGTCAGGCAAGGAGTTTACAGTCCCAGAGAACTGCTAGCACAAAGAAGAGCCAGCTCAATGAATGTGACTTATAAAAATTGGCACCAAAGACATAGGTGAAAACTCCAGGGGGAAGAATTCAAGGGGTGCTACAGGAAGGCAGAGGAAAAAAGGGTCCTTATAATTGGAAAAAACACAATCAGATCTAACTTCCGAAGGACTGAGCAAACAGGCAGCTGAAAGGGGCAACGCTTGCAGTGAACATGCACCCAGCTAAGAAAAAGATAATCATGTTAATTGAAAGATGTACTGGGACCTTCATTTCTGCTTGGAATATGCCATGAGTCTGGAGGCAAGGGGACTGGGTATGGAGCTTAATTATAATTTACAGAGGGAGTTAGGAGGACATCTCTTTCAGTATAATTTCTGCAATTTTTTAAAGTGGAAAAATGCATGTAATTTACAAGACTACATTTTAACACTGATATACTACTAACAAGCACACAACCTGACATTGATAAAGTACCTACCTCCCACTGAGTAACAACTTTTTTTAAATGTCTTATTTCTTCATTTTTCTTTTCAAGTTCTTCTTTTAGCTGTTCTGTTTTTCCATCTTTCAAAAAATGTTCCTAGAAAATGAAAAAATATTGTTTAATCATGCCTAGTAACCAGTAATCACAAGATGCATGTAAGGATATTATTAAGTTAAACATGTCACTACTTTGTCTATGAGTCATTACAGCAACGCACTCATTTACTTTAGGGCATCGACTGATCTAGAACAGACAATATTAGAATAAGCTTGAAATATCCAAACAGCAGCTGCAAAATGACCTCACATCGCTTGATTCGTGATTTAATCATTAAAAGTTGCATAACTTATGGACAGCATAAGAGACATACCATCCATAGATGTGATTTGGAGAAAAATAGTGCAGGAGAGGTAAGAAAAGGTGAGGAATTGTACAGATATGGATAGTGGATATGCTTTACAGAAAAAAAGAGCATGTGTCTTTTTCTGCTTGTTGTGCATACACAAACAAGACATATAATATCTTTCTCAAAAATGCAAACAAATGCCCCAAGAGTACTCTTACAGCAGGAGTTAATCAAAATGAACTCTGCACATAAGCAGTTGCTAAACCGAATCTTGTACAGAGAAAGAATCGGCTTCCACTTTGCCTACTAGTACATAGGCACAGTGAGGCTAATGAAACAGTATGTTATAAGCATTTGTAGAGCGCACGTACACCAAACGGTTTCTTCGTACTGTAATGAAACAGCAGCAGTTTGAACTTTAAATCGGGTGAGCAGGTGAAACGAAGCAACATGGTGATGGCAAAGCAAGACTGGGAAGGGTGAAATCAAACAGCAAAATAACATGGGGAAGGTTGGGGAGGGAGAACGGCGGCAGAACTACAAAGAAACACAGGAGGGGACAAGAAAGGAACAGAGGTAGGGGGTATAGAAGGGGATAGGACGAGAGCACAAGCAAAATGGGGGTTGGGGGGAAAGTAACAGTGGGTGCAGGTGGAGGGAATCAATGGAGAGAAGCAAATGGGTGAGAGCAAGAGGAAGGGGGGCAGGAAAAAGCAGTTGGGCATAAGTGAGCAAGACGGAGTGCAGAAGGAGAGATGTACACAAGGGAAATAACTTGAAAACACACACACACACACACACACACACACACTCTAATAATGAAGTGATTCACACAAAAGAAAAAAGTAGTGAAAGCAGTGTTGCCAGCTAATCAAAGAGACTTAAATAGTCACGGTCCATGGGTGGGACAGGCACAAGATTGATAACTGGGAAACAAATATGATGCAGCCAAATGAGAGGGACCAGGAAAGCCAACCAATTGTATGCAATGGGTGGGCTTCAAGCCTCCCCATGTTCTTGGTAAACCACAATATGCCTCGCAATAGACTGCATATACACTGTCTAGTAGGCTCAATCTAAAAAGGGCATTGTTTACAGATGTGTCTAAGGCCATTGCAAATAGAGATGGGCATTCACTATGTGACAATTTGTGTGAAAATATCTTGGTAGGCGAATTCAGTTTTAAGAAAATGAAAACATATTCAGGATATCACTAATCGTTAATAGAAGTAAATCAAGTATGTATAAGAGATTAGTGTGTCAGAGTAAGAGGTTTTTGAGCGTTTTCACAGGTTAATTTGGATTTAGCAGATTAAGCACCAAAACAGTAGATGGAACAGTACTGTCATCTAAGATTAGAAATAATGATAGTAGTACTTTATTTTGTTGCTCTGACTGAACTTATCATGACAAAGTTGCAACGCTGACTTGATGGAACTGAAAAATATATTGATGAAATATTCCTGGTTAAAAAAACATACTATTGCGGCTCGGAAACAAATACATACAAATGGATGAATTTGACTTACTGATTCACAAAGACATTGTGTCCTATTCCTACGTTTGTAGCCATATCCAACATTTATGGATTTTAAACAGAATCGCAAAATCATCCAGAGAAATCAATACAGCAGATTTCCTAGGTACCTGTAGCAAACCAGAAACGTAGAAGATTTTGCGTGTTTACTTACTTTAGCAGTTAAACCCATCCATGGATGTCCACAAACATTTTAAAATGGAAATTGCAACGCTACGGAACTACAGACATTTTTGAAAACTAGACAACCAGGAGATTTCAGGGTGATATGCCTTGCGTGGATCCCATAAGATTTCTTATCCGCAATGCGCCGCAAACCTCAAACTATGCCTGAAATCACATTTTCCTTACATTCCTATGATAGAAACTTCTGGAATCCACAGTAATCCACAAAACTCCTACCACCCAGCGTTATCCCACTTGTGTCAATAATAGCGATGCACCACGTCTGTGGCTGGGACTAGGCCCGCGCCAGGAATGGATCAAATCAAGATCAATGGGTGCCCTTGTGAGGGGACAACCTATGAACCACAGACATTAAAAAATGTCTGTGGTTAAAGGTTTCCATAGGTTGAGGCCGAGCACTGCCCCAAAAACTGTAGCAAAACCTATCGCTGATATCTCAACATAGCCATTTAGAGTATTTTGTGTAAAGGTCTCCTGGCACACCCATGCAAGTGAGGTACCAGTGTCATTGGGAGACTTGGGGGGAATGCTGGGTGGTAGGAAATTTGTGGCTCCCCGCAGATTCCAGAAGTTTTCCTCACAGACATGTGAGGAAAGTATGTCTGTTTTTACCAAAGTTTGCAATGCATTGTGGGTAAGAGAGTGTTGTGGGTTCCATGCGAAGCACACCACCCTGGACTCTCCCGGGTGTCTATTTTTCACAACTGTCTGGGTCTGGTAGGTATTACCAGGTGGCAGCCTACCCAAGCCCAAGAAGTGCAGCCATTCACCAAGGCAAGGGGAGAGGCGGGAGGGACGGCAGAAAGACACTATGACCCCTTCTGGAGAGGACGTATGGCTCAATGGCAGGGTAGGCAGCACCCTCGTTTTCTTTTGAAACGTTTGATGTTCAATGGGCATTCTGTCCCCCAGTGGGGCAAGTTGGGGTGAATACCCTTAGTCACCCCAAGAGGGTGGGCAGGATGTCTATTTGGCTGCGGGGTGAGGGACAGCATATGTCCATGCCCAGAGGTGGTGCCCTCCCACACAAATGTACTGCATAAATGTAGTCTCTGTTGTCTAGTGGGCTTTCTGGGGTAATTGCCCCAATCCGCCTGAGGGGGCAGAAAGACTGCCCATGCACCCTTTTCAGGTGGGACATGGGCATGACATTGATGGGCATTCCCTTGGTGGCAAGCCCTCATCCCTATGTCTAGTGGGCCTTCTGCTCCCCCATCTGCCCTCCAGGGGCGGGCTGGGCAGAAAAAGTGTCACCATATTTGTGGGGAAGTGGGGGGGAAATCAGAAAGACTGTCCACTGTCCGACCACCTCAATATATTTATATATATAAATAACATTTCCTGGTGTCTAGTGGGTTTTCTGCCTCCCTTCTCTGGGGGAGGGGGGGGGAGATTTAGTTTCACCATATTTTTTTTTTTTTTAGGATCAGGTCCCATCCCGATATATTTTTTTACTGACCCTGATGTCTAGTGGGCTTTATGCCCCCCCCACGGGGTAATTACTCCATTTACCACCCTGGGGGTGCAGAAAGACTGAAATTTTAAATGAGAGCTTGGACATGTCCTCAGCGCCGGTGCTCAGGTACTTAAGACGTGTTCAGCACGTCCTACCATCCCATCAGTACGTCCTAGCATCCCACCTGCAGGGGAAACGTTTGCACTCCCACTGTGGGCTCCTCATCACAGGCCCTCACCAGGAATGGCAGGGGACATCCCCAGCGCCATCCCCAGCGATCTGAAGACAATGTCATCATTAGGAGATGGGGATGTGCTGGAATCTATTTGCTTCAATCGTGTCGGGCGAGGAGGACATTTTGGCAAGTCCTCTCGCCCTCGGGAGTGATTGGGCAGCAGGAGAGACACCAGGGGAAAAGAAGGAGTTTTTCCTTTCCCCCGGGCAAGAGTCGCTCCCCAATTTGGATTTCGTTCTTCTCCCCCAAGGGGGTGGAAACCCACTACACACCAGGGATGCCTAATTTATACATAGTTTCTGGGGAGCTGGTTCCAATCTAGGGTGCCAATTATTTGGCAGCCTTTTGTGTCCCCCTTGGGTGTAAATCAGGCTTTTTTGATTCCGTCGTGCCTCCTTTGAGCAGACTTCATACTGTTTTTTGTAAGGTATACTTCAAATGTTTACCACTGCCCTATTTGACTGTTTTGTTTACTGTGACAGAATTTTAGCATATTTTGCTTATGTTTTGACTTTCAAATTCACATTTGAATTTGCGAAAGATCTATGATATACGGTCTTCTGTGTAATTTTCTTTTTGTTATTCCTTTCTAGTGGGATATCTTTCGAGCTTGCTGTGTCTGTGCAGAGCAGGCACATTTGATCCTCAGTCTCAGCAAGAAAGAGGTACCTGGGTATCTTTTTGTAGTGGAAAGTTCATTGTTTGGTTTGCATCGATAGTTTCTTTCCAGATCGTTATATTTCGCAAGTTGTATTTACTGTGTGATATAGCTTCAGTTTGTTGAGTTCTAATTTTACGCAGTGTTGTTTACAGTTGTCTTTTTCTAAAGATAAATT
Organism: Calotriton arnoldi; assembly: GCA_963921515.1. NCBI lineage: Eukaryota > Metazoa > Chordata > Amphibia > Caudata > Salamandridae > Calotriton > Calotriton arnoldi. The sequence goes on along the minus strand of CAWUFW010000151.1, from coordinate 435,363 downwards.
TATTAGGAAGCATCATGGCTTCTTGCAGGCTGACATCCCAACAGGTTGTTTGATTGCTTTTTGAAACTGTCTCCGACCATGGCTCGGAGACAGACTCAGCATCTGAGGCAGAGGACCAAGTGCAAGATTCTGACAGTGAATTTTCTGTCTGAGAAGAATAATTTGATGATGAATCCACTATTAGCACTGAAGAAGTGCCTTGTTTAGAGGAGGCTATTTATGTGCCTGTAGTGTTATATGGGGTTATGTGGCCCTTAGATACATTGTCGACATTGCTAAGTTAGCATGAGTTTTGCTTGCCCTATGCTGCTGCTTTTGCGCACGCCTCTGCTAAGAGTTTGTGTTCGCGACACTTTGCCTCTGCCCTGTACATAACAGATTGTTTTTCACGTTCTCAGCTTTCCCTTCAATTCTGTCTGAACATAATGTGCAAGGTCAATCAACAATGTCTCTTGTTATTCTGTTCTGGTCAGTCCCTATTACCTAGACAAAACATGTTACCAACAGCTGCAGTATGGAAGAATCGAGCTTTGATATAGCGTTGTTGCATGTTTTTGAAACACACTCGAAGAAAGCCGTTCCATGGAGCTGAGCTCTGCTGTTCCTATGATGTAAACCTTTGCGTTTAGGCTTTCAGGTAGGGGGTCTGCTAATAACGTCTAGAGATCTTCTGTTATATAAAATAACTTCTTACTACCAAGGGGAGGGTGATTAGGCCCAGTTATTTTGCCTTTTTCACAGTCTTTATAAAATGACGACTCCTTTTGTATTCTATGGTATTGTAACAATGCTAATGATGCTAGCTTTATGCATTTTGCTGCTGGTCGTAGTTCGCATACTGTTTTATGAATCACTATAGTCAAAATAAACATTTTGAACTTATTTAGTAACTCTGATTATTCTTATTGTGGACAAGTACGTGAGAGCGAAAGATTGTCTTGTTCCCGCGACTCTGAGGTGAGTCGGGAGTGCTCGTGTTCTGGGTTGTCTAAACATTCGTAGCTTCTTGATATTTGTAGGAGACCGAATGAGACACTATTGCTAGTCGGTTGGGATTTTGGGTACTAAGGTGATAGGAGGTACACCCCTATTTACTGAGGTCCTGTTTTCTTGTGCATAGTTCTGTGTATGAGCAGAATCCCCGCAACAGTAGTGAAGCATGAACAAGATGGATTGCAGCCAGGGACTGCAAGGCTTCCCACTTGAAGTACTGAACCCTGGCTTGCCTCTACCATAGTGCAGCCTGTATTGCCTGTCTTTAATGGTGTTGCAGGGTGTAGAGTTGATACAGAGAAAATTTTGCTCATCAGTTTCTTCAAGCTCTTTATTGATGATATGATTTTGGAAGACATTGTTGAGCAGACCAATTTGAATGCAGAACAGTATTTGAGAGAACACTGCCACATTTAAGACCCACTCTAGAGCTACCCGGTGGACTCTTACAAACCTCCATGAAATGGAGCAGTTCTGCGGTTTAAATTTTTTGATGGAATTGTAATGAAAGCCATTGTTTCCACCATGAGTGGAGATAGGTATTTGCTTCTGCAGTGGGTGCTGCATTTTGTGGATAATGCTACACGAGATCACCCTGATTGTGACCGTCTCTTCAAGATTCGGCCTGTCCTTGACCTTTAATTGATCGTTTCTCAGAGATCTATGTTCCAGGTCAAGATATATCTGTGGACGAATTTTTGGTCCTGTTCAAGGGCGGTTTGGTTTTCAGACAGTATATACCTAGCAAGAGAGCACGTTATGGTATTAAGCTGTATTTGTTGTGTGAAAGTGCCACTGGATATGCCTATAAGTTCAGGGTGTACACTGGGTGGGATTCTTCAATTGACCTCCCTGGTTGTCCTTCCACTTTAGAAGTCAGAGAAAAAAATATGTGGGAACTTTCCAGAGCCCTTTTTCCAAAGGCAACCATTTATATGTGCACAATTTCTTTACAGGTGTGAAATTCTTAAAAGAATTGTTCAGAGTGGACACTGTGGCATGTGACGCAATCCGCTCTAACTATAAAGGTTACCCTAAAGAGCTTGTGTGTAAGAAACTTCAGAAGGGACAGAGCACTGCCTTTGTAGTGATAAACAACTCGCATTCAAATTTTCAGACAGAAGAGATGTCCACATGTTCACAACTATTCATGATGAAAGTAATGCATCTGTGACTGTTTGGGGTCAGGTAGCAGAAGTGTGCAAACCAGTGTGCATTCTAGACTACAAGAACATGGGAGGTGTAGACAGAGCAGATCAAAGGTTGGAGCCTTACAATGTTGCTAGAAAGTCCTATATCTGGTACAAGAAGTTGGCTGTTTATCTATTTCATTTAGTTTCCTTTAGTGCTTACATTATTTTCAAAGATAGTTCTCCAGATGCGAAGATGAGTTTTGTACAGTTTCAGCAGTCTGTGATAGGTAGCCTTGTTGCAGTAGAGTAACTAAGCATTCCTAGGATCAGAGTGGTTAAGGATGTGTATAGATTGAAAGATCGCCACATTCCTGAATAAATCCTGGCCTATGTATGCCCACTTCTTTTAAATTGTACCATACACAACTCAAGCATTGGGAACAACCATGATAGTAAAAGGGAACTGACTGTGGTCTGCATACACCTGTTCTGTATGCAGTCATAGTTGGTATTTCATCTTCTACCAAAAGTTGTTTTATTCTAGTTGATAAAAATGTACTGTTATTAGTTGGATGTTTTATTTTTTCCTGTCTCTGCTTTGTGTGTGTAATCTGTTCATTGTGGGAGTGTTTTAGAAATGAAAGTGATGTGGAGCTCATAGTAATGTCTTGAGTGGCATTTGGCTGGCGGTGTGTGTGTAAAGAACAAGTTACTTACCTTTGGTAATGCATTATCTGGTAGAGACTATCTAGCTGCAGATTCCTTACCTTTGAATTTCCCAGGCGTCAGGCTTGATCCGGAAAGTTTCGCTGAGCAATAACTCTTGCGCTCGCCGTCGAGTGGCTCCATTTGGCTCAGAGACGTAATCGGTTATGACGTTGCGGTCACCTAAATAGGCGCCACACAGACGTCAGTACTTTTCGATTTTTCAACGCCAGAAGCGCAGAGCCACGGAGTAACTGACATAGTCGTGTGCAAAACTAGGGCCCTGAAAAAGGTGGGGTGGGGGTAACCCTAGCCCTACAATATTAGTCAGCACAGCGGGGAGGCATGGGTGGGGCTGTAAGGAATCTGCAGCTAGATAGTCTCTACCAGATAATGCGTTACCGAAGGTAAGTAACTTGTTCATTTAATAGAGACTTCTAGTTGCAGATTCCTTACCTTTGAATTAGATATCCAAGCCGTAACATACCGGCGGTGGGCTGCAGACCAATATCTTAAACTAGAAAGTCCTGCAGGACGGAATGGGCAAAGTGCCCATCTCTGCGGACCTAACTGTCCAGGCAATAGTGCTTTGCAAACGTGTGCAACGATACCCACGTTGCTGCCTGACAGATGTCTTGGACTGGGACACAACAAGCCAAGGCCGTGGTTGCAGCCTTTCCCCTGGTGGAATGGGCCCTTAATCCCTCAGGATGCTGCTTCTTTGCCATGGCATAGCAGATCTTAATGCATAGAACGACCCAGGGAGAAATGGTCCTTTTCTGCACTGCCCTTCCCTTCTTTGCTCCCACGTACGCAACAAAGAGTTGGTCGTCCACCCGGAACTCTTTTGTGCGGTCAAGGTAGAATGACAATGCTCTTTTTGGGTCCAGTCAGTGGAGACGCTCCTCTTCCTTAGAGGGATGCGGGGGAGCAAAAAAGTGGGTAATGTGATGGATTGACCCAGATGAAATAGGGTCACAACTTTTGGCAAAAAGGAAGCCTGGGTGCGAAGCACCTCTTTGTCCGGAAAGGACATTAAATAGGGAGGCAAGCAAGATAAAGCCTGAAACTCACTCACCCTAATCACCACTAAGAAAGCTGTTTTGATGGTCAACAGCCGGAGGAGACAATTATGTAAGGGCTCAAAGGGAACAACCATCAGGTAGGTGAGGACCAAATTAAGGTCCCACTGTGGCATAACAAAGGGCGGGGGTGGAAACAAGTGAGCCACCCCTTACAGTAATCTATGTACAATAGGAGATTTAAAGAGAGAAGGCTAGTCTGAGAGCTGCAAAACGGCAGACAGAGCAGAGAGATAACCCTTGAGAATTCCCAAAGCAGAGGCCTGTTGGACAAGGGTTAAAATGAAAAGGACAGTAGAAAGAGAAGCAGAAAGAGGCTCAATAGACCTTTCTGTACAGTAGAATACAAATTTCTGCCAACGGCAGGCGAATACCATCTTAGTGGCGAGTCGCCTGGCCGCCAAAATAACATTACAAACTTGGGAGGAAGGTCAAAAGCTATCAACTGCCACCGCTCAATCTCCACAAATGGAGGCGCAGAGTTGACAGGTTTGGGTGGAGAACCCTCCCCTGCTGCTGCGACAGAAGATCCTCCCGAAGGGGCAGCCTGATCGGAGGATCGATGTTCATTTTCAGAAGCTCTCGATACCAGACTCTCCTCACCCAGTCTGGAGCCACAAGAATGACTTGGGCCCGGTTGTTCCTGATCTTCTGCAGAACCCTGGGCAGGAGTGGTATGGGCAGAAAGGTATACAGCAGGCCTCGGCTCCACTCGCGACGAAAAGCGTCACTGAGTGATAGCCGCCGTGGAAACTCCAGTGCGCAGTACTGCTGACACTGCGCGTTCTCTTCAGAGGCAAACAAATCTAGCCAAGTTTCTCCCCACTGCTGAAAGAGACCTTGCGCCACCTCCGACTGGAGATGCCATCCGTGATCCGCTAGACATCGACGGCCGAGTTCGTCCGCCCTGGCATTCAGAGAACCTGCCAGGGTTATGCCCTGCTGTTCCAGTCATGTCCAGAGACGCAGGGCCTCTCGACAAAGGGTCCACGAGCCAACCTGCACTGCTTGTTCCACATGGCCCTGGTGTTGTCCGTGAACACCTGCACTAGCTTCCCCTTGACAGAAGGAAGAAATGCCTTCAATGCCAATCGAATCGCTCGGAGCTCCAACAAATTTATGTGGATCCCTGATTCCACCGGAGACCAGTGTCCCCTGATCTCCACCTCTCCCAGATGGCCACCCCATCCCAGAAGTGACGCATCAGTCACTACAGTGAGCTCTGGTTGGGGAAGGGAGAGGGTTCTGCCGTTGACCCAATCGCGGTTCGTCAACCATCACTGCAGATCTCTCACAGTTCCTTCTGAGATCTGGACCATGTCGGTGAGATTTCCTCAAAGCTGTGCCCACTGGAACTTCAGCCTCTGAGTCCGTCTCACTGAAATCCAGGATAGAGGCTGAAACATCGGAATCATAACCTGAATATCCGGGACTCGCTGCTCCGGAGGATAGGCCCGAAACTGCACTGTGTCCAGAACTGCCCTGATGAAAAGGAGCATCTGAGAAGGAGTCAGGTGTGACTTCGACACGTTTATAGAGAACCCCAGCGAATGCAGGAGGTCCACCGTAGTCTGAATGAGAGACGACAGCCTGGGGCGAGGACGCCTTCAACAGCCAGTCGTCGGGGTAGGGGAAGACTGACACCCCTAATCGCAGATGAGCTGCAACCATCGCCATCACCTTGGTGAACACCCGAGGGGCACTGGTAAGGCCGAAGGGGAGCACGGTAAACAGAGTGCTTGCGGCTTACCTTGAACCGCAGGTAATGCCTGTGGCCCGACAGACTGGGGATGTGAAAATACACATCCTGCAGGTCCAACGCTATCATCCAGTCTTCTTGGTCTAGGGCAGCCAAAACCTGAGCTACAGTGAGCATCTTGGAATTCTCCTTCTTGAAGAAGAGATTGACGGTCCGAAGATCTAAAATGGGCCGCAACCCTTTGTTCTTCTTCAGAATCAGAAAGTAGTGGGAATAACAACCACTGTCTACCTCTGAAACCGGACCCTTTCTATAGCTCCTTTGGCCAAGAGAGCTGCAACTTCCTCCTGGAGCAATTTCAGATGATCCTCCGTTAGCCCTTCTTGATTTGGCAGAATGGGAGGTGGAAAAAAAAGGAAGGGAAGAGAATAGCCCTCCTGGACGATATGCAAGACCCACTTATCAGATTTTAAGGCTCTTCAGTGGGGGAGATGATGACAAATTCTCCCACCAACTGGGGTAGTGTGGTCTTGCAGAGTCAGCCTAGGAGTGCTTGGAGGCTGCGGCTGCCGGGGGCAGGGTGGCCAACGACTTCTGGCCTTCATTCCTGGATCGGAATGCACCGCGTCCACATCCCTGCATGTCTTGTGAAGTCTGTGCAGGACGGTGGCTGGGATAGGGTTGACGGGGCTGGAAACCCCTTCCGTTGCCACAAAAGGAGCGAAAGGAAGACTGGCCATGAGGAGTAGAGGAGAGGCCCAAGGATCTGCCCGTAGTTCGAGAGTCCTTGAACCTGACCAGGGCTGAATCTGCCTTTTCCCCAAAAAGATGGGTTCCATCAAAGGGCATGTCCATCAAATTGGCCTGGACATCGCCCGAGAAGCCACTTGTCCTAAGCCAGGCGTGGCGCATTAAGGCAAACTGCCGTTGAAATCGATCTGCCCAGCTAATCCGTCGTATCTAGACCACACCTTATGGTGAATTTTGCTGCATCTCTCCCATCCTTGACTGCATTGGGAGAGAACAGCACTTGCGCAACCGTCGCCCAAAGGGAATGGGAGAAATGGCCCAATAAGCATACGGTATTCACCGACCGCAATGCCAGGCTTAAGGAAGAAAACAATTTCTTCCCAAATGCATCCAACCTCTTGGATTCCCCATCCGGAGGGACAGAAGGGAACACGCCCTGGGAAGTAGAGGCTAGCACCACCAAACTTTCAGGGGTGGTGTGTTGGCTGAGGAACTTTGGATCACCCGGTGCTGGGCGATGGCGGCATGCAACCGTCCTATTCAAAGGAGCCCCGGTGCTAGGCTTGGACCACATGCCTAGAAGGACGTCTAAGTGCCTCATTGAAGGGCAAAAGGGGTTCAGAAGTGGAAGCCCCAGGTTGAAGCACTTCGGTGAGATTAGTCCTGACCTGCATTGAGAGTAGCTCTAGTCCAAGGGCTTCAGCTGCCCTTTTTACCACCATGGCATAGGATGCCCCCTCCTCCGTAGCCACTGTTGGCGGAGAGAGCATGCCAGTATCTGGAGAAGTATCCAGTCCACTGGCTTCCGCAAGTTTCCCATACCAGAAGACCCTGCGGCCTGGTGTTCCGAGGGTCCATATAGACCCCTCACATTCCTCCCCTGAGCCTAGCACATCCTCAAAGTGCTCAGGAGACAACATAGAACCCCTGAGTTCGGTCAGCGTCAGAATCAGCGTCATCATTCCGGCTCCGTGTTGTTGGGGATGAGGATGGGGCTGGCACCGACTTTGGGCACGACCGGCGTCGACCTGGATCGGATCCGTGAGACCCCACCAGGGCCGTGGTCGGAGCCAATGGTTTCAAACCTGATGGGGCCTCTTCCGACCCCGCGTGGCACGCGGGCTCACCAGCAGGGTCAGCCCGCTCAAATACGCGGTGCATGACCTCGTAAAACTCTTTACGGAAGAGGACTTAGGGCTTATGGAGCGGTTCCACGGCCTCCTCTTCTTCGATCGGGACCAGAACCTCTGCAGAGTCTCGCTCGTTGGTGTCGACTGCGGGGCTGCAAAGAGCTTTGTCGCCCGCTCCCTCAAGGCCTTGGGAGCCATGGCCAGACAGTCCAAGCACGACTAAGTCGTGGTCGAGCTTGAGACACCAGTGACAGACGAGGTGGGGGTTGGTAACTGACATTATGCGGTGACAGGCACCGCACGGCTTGAAACCTGTTTTCCTCAAAGACATCCCTCGCACACGAAGATGGAACGAATTCAGAATTCGATAAAAAGTTGAGAAAAAATCTGTCAAAAAGAGACAGAGGTAACTCTTCCCGGATCGGCGCTTAACTGGTGCGGAAAGATAAGACGTGCACGCTCCTAGGTGGCGCCTATATAGGTGACCGCGACGTCATAACAAACGCTACAGACGCCGACGTCACACAGAGCCAAATGGAGCCACCCGACAGCGCGCGGAAGGGGTATTGCTCAGCAAAGGTTTCCGGATCCAGCCTGATGCCTGGGAAATTCAAAGGCAATGAATCTGCAGCTAGAAGTCTCTATCAGATCTGCCGTTTAGCTGGCGGTATGTGTGTGGACTAGCATTTGGCTGGCGGTGTGTGTGAACCAGCGGCTGACTGATTGTGTGTGTAGTGGCAGCTGGCTGGCAGTGTGTATAGTGACTTGCTGCTGACACTACACACACATTATTAGCCAAACGCCAGTCCACACACACCACCACCCAAAATCCAATCCACACATTCTGCTAGCTGGTGTGATTGGTGTCCAAGTCCTTTGGGCGTATGAAAGTGATGGGCCCTTGAATCTCGCCGTTTGTTGAAGTGAGTGTTGTAATGTGTTGGACCCACTGCTGGTGGTGTGAATGGTTTTCCATGTGTGATGCATGAAAGGTGTGTGAATGGCCTGTAAAGCGGTTGGTGCCTTGTCGTGGCTTTACAGTTCACAAGCTGTGAATCACTGGTTCAGTATCGCAAAATTATAATTATCTTATTAACAGTGATTTCTACATTTTCATGAAATCCTTTGCTAATAAAATTTACATTGTGAACTTTTCACTCACCGACGTGCCAAATCCAACCAGTATGTGTGTGTACTTGAGTAGTCGATGGTTGTGCATTAATATTTGTCTTTTCTACCTTTCTCAGCCAGAGTGTACATTGTCTTTTGGAAAAATCTACGAACCCCAGATATTTTCGTAAACTAGACACCAGGGGGCTCCAGGGTGATGTCTCTCACATCATGGATCCCTTGAGATTTTCTTACCCAGAAGCCCTTGCAATCCTCAAACATGGTAAAAACCCACCTTTCCTTCATATTTCTGTGACTTAAAGTGCTGGAGTCAGTGGGGAACCACAAATTTCCTGCCACCCACACATGCCTACCGACAAAAATGGTACCTCACCTGTATAGGTGGGCTTAGCGCCCACAAAAGGGCAGTGTCCCAGACACAATCTGGCAACATCAACAAAAGGGGTAGCTGCAGTTTTTGGGCTCGTGGCCACCCAGAGAAACCTTCAAAACACAGGCATTTCTGAAAACTGGGCACCCAGGGTGGTGTGCCTCTTGTAGATCCCACAAAGGTTTGCTACCCACAAAGCCCGAAATTGGGGAATGGTAGGTGTAGGAAATGTGTCACTCCCTGCAGATTCTAAAACTTCCCACCACAGAAATGGGAGGAAAATTAGTTTTTTTAATTTGGTGTTTGCAAGGGCTTCTGGGTAGGAAAACCTGGTGGGAACCACACAAGTCACACCACCCTGGATTCCCCCGAGTGTCTAGTGTTAAAAAACGAGCACGTTTGCTAAGTTTCCCTAGGTGCCGGCTGAGCTAGTGCTCAAAATCCACAGCTAGCCATGTAGCAAAAAAAGGGTCAGTTTTCAGTGGAAAAATGTGATACGTCCATGCTGCATTTTGGGGGCTTTCCTGTCGTGTTCACTAGCCCTACCCACAAAAGTGAGGTACCATTTCTATCAGGAGACTTGGGAGACTGCTGGGTGGTAGAAAATGTGTGGCTCCGTGCAGATTCCAGACGTTTTCCCACAGAAACGTGAGGAAAATGTGTTTTGTTAGTCAAAGTTTGAGGTTTGCAAGGGCTTCTGGGTAGCAACTCTGGTGGAGTCACACAAGTAACCTCACCCCGGATTCCCCTAGATGTCTAGTTTTCAAAAATGTACAGGTTTGCTAGGTGTGCCTAGGTGCCGGCTGAGCTAGGGTCCAAATCCTTAGCTAGCCACATTGCAAAAAAAGGTCAGTTTTCAGTGGAAAAATGTGAAGTAGCCATGTTGCGTTTTGGGGCCTTTCCTGTTGCGGGCACTAGCCCTACCCACACAAGTGAGGCACCATTTTTATTGGGAGACATGGGGGAATGATGTGTGGTAGAACATTTGTGGCTCCTCAGATTCCAGAAGTTTTCCTTACACAGAAATGTGTGGAAAATGTGTTATTTTAGTTAATGTTTGCAAATGCCTAAGGGTAGGAAAACCTGGCAGGAGCCACACAAGTCACCTGTCACACGTTCCCCCGGGTGTCTACTTTTAAGAAATGTACAGGTATGATAGGTTTCCCTCAGTTCCGGCTGAGCTATGGCCTAAAATCCACTGCTCGCCACATTGCAAAAAAAAAAAATGTCAGTTTTCAATTTAAAAAATGTGATGTGTCCATGATCTGTTTTGGGCTTATTCCTCGAGGGCACTAGGCCTACCCACACAAATGAGGTACCATTTTTATCGGCAGACATGTGGGAATACAGACTATTATACCATTTGCTATTATCAATTGTATTTCTCTGCATTTGTTCCTTCCAAATGTAAGCCAGTGTGTAAGAAAGAACACATGCTCGTATGGGTACCCAAAAATCAGAGATGTACAAATAACCACTGCTCCTAAACTCCGTATCTGGTGTCCTTTTCAGAAATACATAGGGTTTATAGATACCCATTTTTCAGTCTTGATACCCATTTTACAGTCTTTATATTTTACCATATGAATTGCTCTATACCCGGTACACAATGAAAACCCATATTAAGGTGCAGTTTAATTGTTGGCTCTGGGTATCTCGGGTTCTTGGAAAACCTACAAACCCTATAGATCCCCGCAAACAGTAGGGTCTAGCGGACATAATGGTATTTTGCTTTTGTAAACAAGAATTTACAAATGAAAATACTGTCCCAGATGGAAGTTTTTTCCTACTCATTTTCATTTTTTTAAATTGTAACAGTTAGTTTCTTTAGGAAAACTTTGAGGGAGCTACACAAATGACCCCTTGCTGAACACAGAATTCTGTCTACTGTTCAGAAATCTATAGCTTTCCGGGATCACCCATGGGTTTCACCCTGGTTTCCACCACAAACTGGAAGTAGGTAGAAAGCACAAAAATTAGGAAAAATTGTCTACCTTTTTGAAAAATTACAAACTGTGGTAAAAAAAAAATATATTTTTGATTCAGCATCTGCATGTTCCTGAAAGCCAGGAAGATGGTGACTTTAGCACAGCAAACCTTTAATTGATGCCATTTTTAGGGGAAAAAAAACCTAACTTTTTTGAGGAGCACTTTCTTTCCCATTTCTCCCCAAAAAAAAAAAAAAAAGAAAGAGCTATATTTTGGCTATTTTCTCAGTCCCCTCCAAGAAAATCCACAAACCACCAAGTACCTCTGGAATCCCCAGATTGTTGGGGGAAAAAAGGGCACAAATTTGGCGTGGATACCTTATGTGGAAAAAGAAATTAAACACAATCTATCCCAAACAGCCAAAAAAGGACTTCGCATTCTAGGGGGAAAAGGCATAGCAGCCAAAGGGTTAAGAGAAAATAGTGCCTCACAAAAACAAGCTTCTTTCTCAGTACCCAAGTTGAGAAGAAATCCAGGTTTTCTTTCTACACACACCATATGGCAATCATTTGGTCATAATAATTAGCTAAGCACTTCCAACTCTGATCGCAACGTAGCACACCAACACAACTTAAAATCACAACCTCATGTACACTACAGAATAATAATTACGTACCTGGGTTGTGACACATGGATAGAAAAGGATTTACTCAGGAATAGCAATGGCCAACTGCATACTCAGGCCAGATAAAAAGTGGAAAACTCATTCACTACCTACAAGAAGACAAAACACTCAAGACAAGACAATTCATCCTCATACAATCCAGTCCTTACGTATACAGTGAAAAACTCTAATTTCACAGTCAAACAGCAACTAACAGCACTCTGATAGAGTAAGTGTTACAATGTCATAACTACAAGTGGTGCAAACTCTTGGACTCAAATCAATATAGCACTCAAATAAACAGACAATAAGTATGAATGTCCAAAAGGGAATTTCTCTTTATTTATACTGTAGTTACCAAGTACATTAAAGGTCATGAAACAGGTACATGCACCAAGACCCTGGAAAATTCCCAGCCAATTATATTGGTGTTTGAAGAGCGTGTGGTTGTCAACAAAGGTGAAGGGCTGAACAAGCAAAGTACGTGGCTGGCGTCACACTGAGCCGACCAAGGCCACCTACTGGCGCGCAAAGGTATTGCTCGAAGAAAAGTCTTCCAGATCCAGGCTGAAGCCTGGGAAATTCAAAGGTAAAGAATCTGCAGCTAGATGTCTCTATCAGATATCTAATGCATCAAAGTGACTACCCCATCTGAGGAAATAGGCATTGGTCACCACTATGGCCACTGCTGAAAGAGGGGCAAAAGGCTACAGACAAGTGAGGTGGTCCATCACCAGTAGCCATAGTAGGTCCAGAGATGCTTCATGAGAAATCTAGATGTTGTCTGTGAGGACTCTCCAGCACTGTGCACCAGTGGAGAGCATGAATGTGCTACCGAGCACAAAGAATGAGCAAAATGCACGAGGTGAGCAGGCCCAGAGGGCACAGGACTGTAGGGCCAGAAGAAGAGCTCTTTTCTTGAAACAGTGGACTCATAGCCGGATTGCTTCAAACTAGATGAGGATACAGGTAGGACTTGAGGGAGGGAGCGCCTAGCTCTGCCACGATAAAGAGGAGATACTATGAGGTAAGGTTGATGGAAAACCCCAGGCAAAAAGCAAGGAGATCATGCCTGCAGGTGGTCCGATACAAGCACTGGTGTGCCCACTTTCAGCAGTCAGTCACCTGCTTACTGAAATACCAGGATCACTAACCTGCAAAATGTTCTGCAATCACATAAATTACTTTTGTGAAGACTGGTAGTGCAGATGTTAACCCAAATAATAGGACAGTAAAATCACAGTAGGCCGAACCCACCAAAAAGAGTAGGCACCTTCTGTGAGACCACAGGATAGGTACTGTAAGCATCCAGCAACTCAAGAAACACCATCCAGTCTCCCAACTTCAGAGCTAAGTGAACCTATACCAGAGAAAGCATTGTGAACTTCTTCTTGAGGAGCAATGTGTTCTGATAACAAAGGTCCATAATAGGATGGAAGTACTGACTTCTTGGTAAGAAGAAAATACCAAGAATAGCATCCCTGCTCTATCTCATTCGCTAGAACAACTCCATGGCAACAGAGCCCAAAAGAACAAAGCCTCCTGCTGCAGAATGAAAGAATGGTCGTCCAAGGTGATTGATGGGCCAGAGGGTATAAGAGGCTGAAAGTCCTGGATGGGAATGGCGTAGCCCTGCTGAACAATTTGTAGGATGCAAAGGTCCATTGTGATGGACTGAATGTGTAAAATGTAGATCACCCTACCCCCCAAACAGGCCACACCTGCTTCTACAGGGGCAGATAAAAGCAGTTTAGCAGGTGGTAAAACGAGGGTAGGAAAAGGAGAAAGAATGCTGCTATTGCTCACAAAGACCTCTGAAACCCTGTGCCTTCTGCAGCACTGAACGAGATAGCTAGGTTGCTGTAAATGCTGCGAAGACTAGCATTCCCGAAAGGCCAGATCTTTGAAGTATCCCCATAACCTTTAGTACTGCCTGTGGAGCTGGCATGCAAGTGAAGACAGTTATAAAGATCGGCAATGGCCCACCCTTGCTTGATGCACTTCAGGGCGTACTTGGCTGTTTTGCTTAACAGGCAATCTCCCACTAAGGGAAGAACACAAGGTTCACTTTGCCATTCCCCCCCGAGAACCTAGGGGGGGATGGCAAAGTGTGGTGTCGGATGGCGAAGGAGGAACCCATGGACTGTACCAGTTAATCTGCCAGGTTCGAGCCAGAGTGAATAACTTGCTTTGCCACATCCTGCCCAATGCATCCAACTTCTGCAAAATTGTCGTAAAGGTGATCAGGGAGATTCCAGATGGCCATTTGTGCCATCTCCCACATGGAGTAAGAATAACGGGCCAGAAGGCAAGTTGTACTTGGTGAGAAAAGGCAAGACTCCCTGAAGAGAAGCCCTTTTCTCTATGGCCTCAATCTTTACTCAATGCCAGGGAACGTGTGGGAACAATTGAAGGAAGAGGATGTGTTAACGGCAAGGTTTCCAGATAAGTTTGAAATTGTGGGTTGTCAGGCAATGGCAACAGGCGAATTGGGGTTCAAAGTCAGAGCAGTAGCTGGCTTCTCATGCCACTAGGATGCGGTCCATTAATGCCTAATTGAAGGCAATCAACAGCTCAACTACAGAACAGACAGGCTGCAAAATCTGTGTCAAGAGGTGGTTTTGTTCTCCTCCTCAGGCAGTGGCAGCTGGAACACTTCCACAGAACACTTGTGGACAAGGCAGCTTCTTCAGTGGGAGGCCAAAGGGCACCCTAGATCCACCTCTAAAGAGGTGGCAAGGCCACTGGGTTCTGAAAGGCCAGATAGTAACCAGAATCTGTCTCAGTGGGGTTAGTGCGTCACTGCTACCATACTCGCTATGGTAAACTATGTTGGTCATCTGAATAGGATCCAAATCACTACCAAAGAACTCCACAAGCCTACCAAAATACTCACTACGGGTCAAGGGTCTTTTGATGAGCCTCCTCCATTAACTGCTGTGAAATGCATCTAGATCTGACCTGGAAATCAATAGTAGGGCCTGGAGGAGTCAGAGACTGTGCTGGTGGAGAGACAACTGGCAAGGCCTTCAGCACAGAGTGTGGTTCTGAAGGCACCAGAACATGGTCAGGAGGCATCACAAATGGGTTGGAGGTGAGACCGCCTCTGGAGCAGGAACAATGCTGGGAAGCAGAAAAGTAATTCCTGGGCATCTTTTTGAAGGGCTTCTTTCAATCCCAGGAAGAAGCCTGCCTCAAGGATTTTCCTGTCAGCTGGACTAGGACCTGGAATAATGCAGCTTCCGTGTGTGCCTCCTGAGCTTGTGCCATGAAAAGCTTGGCCTCCTACCCCTTATAGACTTTGTTTGCATGCAGCCACATATCTTGCACAAAGTGAAGTCATGCTTGGTGCCCAAGCACCACAGACAGATGCTGTGTGAAACAGAGTGACATCTGTCTGCCGCATGAATGGCACCGCGTAACGCACGACAACTTTGAGGGAAGCATGTCTAGTAAGCCACTGCAAAACAACAAATATTTTGGAAAGAAAAGTTTTTAGAATAGCAACTCCAGATCTGAGTTGAATGGTGTGGGAGAAAAAACTGTCAGTGTGCTGGGGTGGTGCTTTATACGGCTCCATTATGTCATATCGGCGGTAGATTCCGTAGCTGGGTCTGAGCCGAGGTGCCACCTATAGGTGCAGGAGAGTTATTTAAAGTTTCTGCATTTAGTATGGCACCTGGAAAAGATTCAAAAGGCGAGGAATCTGCAAGTAGAATTATTCACCAGTATTCCCAACGAATTTAGAATGGGCTTTGGGTAATAATAGAGCAGCAGTAGTCCCCTTTACTGCTGATCCATTCGTGGGAGGAGGAAGAGACATGGAGAACTCCACTGAAAGTACACACAGGCTGGTTTATATAACTGGAAACTTAATTTTTTTTGTAATTCTGAAGTATGATGAAAGTAAAGATTTTAATAGGATCAAATCAAATCAATATACTTTTACTTGGTGATGCATAAATGCAAAATATTCACTGAAACCCAATTTCCACACATTATCATTTAGCGTGCAATATAGTTATCAGTAAAACTGTATGTCTGTGAAAATTCAGAGTCCATTTCAATGGAAAATGTGCTGTTTGCAAATGTCAGTGCGCTACCACACAATACTTTAGCTCAAATTTTTTTTTTAAATGAAGAAAAACAATTACCCGCCTCGTGTCTATTAAAGTTCGCCCTGACTAACTCGGAACTCGAGGCAGTGGCAGAAGACTTGTGTCCCATTGCAGATGAAGTGAGTCTCTCAATAACCTTCTTGGCAGAAATGAACTTGTGGTCTGCATGCCGATGTATGCTCAGCTCGTATGCTCTGGTGTTCTGGTACCCCCGCAAGGCCGTTGGATATCAAAGATCTTTTGCTGTTCTAGACACCTCTGGAGGCATAGCGCTTTCTGCCACAGGATCTAGACCCCCACCTCACCCTTCTAGTTGCAGTACCACATGACGTTTGTATTGTCCATTAGGACCTGTACTAGCCTTTTCTTGACGGTCAGAAGTAAGGCTTTCAAGGCCAAACGGATCAGCCAAACATTAGAGGCATCTGTCATAACTATGAAGTCTGGGTGGGGAAGGGGAGAGAGGCCACCCACGGGTCAGGATGGTGCTTATCTGCCACCACAAGGGGTCCTAAGCCAGCACTTGTGAGATCTGGGCAACGTCAGATAGGCACCTCTTGTGCTGGGCCTACTGAAACCCTAGGTTCCACTACAGGTTCAGCATGTGCCATCTGGCATATGAGATAAGGAGGATGCAGGAGTCAGGCACCCAGAAAGCATTAGAACCATTCTTAATGAGACCCAGGAATGAGTCCAAAATGTCAGGATCATATCCTAGACTCACTACAGTGGAGGAAAGGCTTTGTACCCTCCTGTGTCTAGGATAGTCCCCATGAAGGGAATCCTCTGAGTGGAGGTTCAGGTGGGACTTTGGCACATTGATGGAAAACACCAAAGAGATTAAGAGCCTACCTGTTGTCAGTAGATTGTCTGTGACTGACTGCAGAGAGGGTGCCTTAAGTAACCAGTTGTCGAAGTACGGGAATACATGTATTCTTTTTTTTTTTTTTTTTTTAATTCTTTTTATTAACATTGCTCATGTTCAAGTGCAGTACACAGCGGCAGTTCATGATATAGTCACAGGGATCACAGTTCGTCATATATTTTGCATGCATGGAAATGCAGATGAGTAATTGCAACAATCTTCTATCCCAACCCATCTTGTACAGCTCGAAACCTTTGCCAGGGACCCCACACCTTCCTCCATTTGTTCACACATCCCCGGGACCTATAGACCGTTTCCTCCGCCCTCTGACACCAATCCAAGTCACAGAGCCACTGATCCCACGAGGGGGCGCCTGTGCACCCCAGCACCTGGCAATATTGCGTTTAGCCACCCCTGCTGCCAGCCCCAACCAAATCTCGTTATGGCGTGTCCAGTCCGTGGCTCCTTTGATCATGAGCAAGAGCCACTTGGGCTCCAGTGGGACCGGGGACCTCACTACCCCCTCCATCGTTTGCGTCACCCTGGTCCAAAACGGAATTATGAGTGGGCAATCCCATAGAATGTGATAGAATGAGCCCTCCCTTGACAGCCCCTCACACACAAGGGCGATAGAGTCCTACCCCAGGAGAACAGGTGGGTGCGGGGATAATAGACCCTGTGAAGTATTTTTAACTGCACAAGGCGGAATCGCGGCCGGATCGCGACCTCTCGAGGGCTCTGCAGGGCGTCCTGCCAGTCGTCGTCATCTAGTGTTCCAATGTCTCCCTCCCATCTCGCTCGCAGGGGACCCAGGGGGTCCGGCATATTATTAATAAGTTTTCGGTAAATCGTTGACGGGGTTTCGTTAGGATGGGGTCGAGAAGGAGCCTGTCCTCCATAGGGGAGTACTCCGGGATGGAAGTGCCAGCACGGATGTGGGCCCGCAATGCATGTATAAGGCGCAGGTAATGGTAGTGTTGGGAATCATTAAGTTGATATTCTTTTTCAGAGCCGCAAAGGGGACCGGGGCCCCCCTTCCACACATCACCAAGATACTCAATGCCGATCAGTTTCCACCCCCTATAGCCTGTTAGTCCCGCCACCTCCTTTAGCCGATCACCCGTCCAAAGCGGGGTCCGTCCCGTTAGGGTGTTCGTCCAGCCCAAGAATTTGTTGGCCTCCCTCCAACAGTGGAGTACCACCCCGGTGTGCGCGGGCAGATCCCGACCCCGCCCGCGGGAGTAGAGATATGGCTCACAGGTTCCTCCAATCATCGCGTGCCTATCCATTCTGTAAGCCGGCTCCGAGGTCGGCGCGTAAACCCAGTCGTTGACCACCTGCAACTGAGCTGCCCAGTAGTAGAGTTGAACGTCCGGGAGGGCCAGCCCCCGTCGTACACCCCCTCGTAAGCTTCTGCAACGCAATCCTCGGGCTGCCGCCGTCCCAAAGTAACGTCCGCAACTCCCGGGAGATCCGCTTAAATGTCGCCGTCGGGACCAGGTACGGTGTGTTTTGGAGGATATATAGAAGTCTTGGCAGCGCCAGCATTTTAAAGAGCGCCACGCGCCCCATCAAGGACAAGGGCAGGGACCTCCAATGTCCAATGTCCACCCCCAGCCTCATCAGTTGAGGCTCCAGATTTCGGGCGAAGAACTCCCTGTGTCTCTGGTGACGTACACTCCCGAGTACCGGAATCCAGCGGTCTCCAGCGATGCTGGGCAGTCCCGCGGGATGCGAGGAGGTGGACCCGACAGAGGATAAACCACCGACTTGGTCCAATTAATCGAGTAGCCAGAGTAGCTACCGAAAAGGGCGAAAAGGTGGAGAGCCCGCGCCATGGAATGGTAGGGTCTGGCCATATACAGGACAATATCGTCAGCGTATAAAGAAATACGCTCCTCCCATTCATCCGTGAGTGCCAGGCCCCAAAAGGCCCTATCTCTTCTGATCCAATGAGCGAGCGGCTCCAGGGCGAGGGCAAACAGGAGCGGTGACAGGGGGCAGCCCTGCCTAGTGCCCCTATACAGGGCGAAAGCCCGGGACGTCACCCCATTGACCCTCACCCTTGCCATCGGCTGCGTGTACAGGAGTCTCACCCAGCTACCGAACACGGGGCCCAAGCCCAGTCTATTCAGTACCATAAATAGGTATGGCCATTCGATGCTATCGAAGGCCATTGAGGCGTCCAGCGCCATCAATGCCGCTCTGCGCATGTCCCACGTCCTTAGTCATGTGCAGAATACCATAGAGCCTCCGCAGGTTGTGCCGAGTGCTCCTGTGGGGCATAAAACCCGACTGGTCTACATGCACGAGGTCGGGCAGTACGGATAGCAGTCTTGTCGCTAAAGCCTTGGCCAATACCTTCGCCTCCACGTTCAGGAGGGAGATAGGCCGATAGGACGAGCAGCAGTCCGCCGGTTTCCCAGCTTTATGAATAACCACAATCGTGGCCTCTCTCTGGTCGGGCGGAAGCACGCCCACCTCCCGTGCCTCAAGGAACATGCGTCGCATGGGCTCCAGTACCACACTCGCCTGTTTCTTAAAGATTTCGACCGGGAGTCCGTTGGGTCCCTGCGCCTTGCCGGCCTGGAGGGCATTGAGGGCTTCTCCCAGCTCCGCTCTTGTGAGGTCTGCATCCAGACACTCAGTTTGTTCCTGGGATAGCATAGGCAGCGCAAAGTCTCGCAGAATACATGTATTCTTGACCTTCAAAGATGACCTACGACCACCTCCATCACTTTCAGAAACACCTGAGTGGCCGAGGTTAGGCTAAAGGGTAGCACAACTAATTGGAAATGTACCGACTCCTCTGTGAACCACAGGAAATATCTGTGCATGTGGGACTGCAGGACATGTCTATAAAAACAATACTAGCACCCGCTTGATAGCACCTTTGGCCAGCCAGCAAGAGAATGTCTTCTTTAATCACGATAACAGTGTGGTGTCTCAAAACTCACTGTGGAATGAGGTAAAAAAGAGGTGGGGATGAAATGAAAGACAGGGTGTAACCCTTTTGAACAATTTGTTAAACTTGTCTGACGTGATGGATCTCCAGTCGGGGAGGAAATGTATCCTACCACCTACTAGCTGGCTGTGGGCCTAGAATGGCAAATCAAAGCAGCTTAGGAGCAGCTGCAGCAAGGAAGAAAGAGTTGGCTGCAACCCACCCATGTCCTCTACCACAAAAGGGCTTCATATGCTGCTGCACTAGTTGGAAAGGTTGGCGCTGCAGGTATTATTGGCCACTGGAACAGCCCTTTCTGTGTTGCTGGTGGAATTATCTGGCTAGGGACAATTCCAAGTACCGAGTTGTGGTTGGACTATCTCTGAATTGCTCAAGGACTTCAATCAAGATAGCAGCGTGGTGTCCCAAAAATTACATCACTCTGATTTGTGACCAGAGCCCAAGTACCAAAGGCATATGTTGTGTGGGTCCAAGACCAGCATCGGTTTCCTGCAGACTCAGCATGGCTCAAACCCTGTGGTTTTAGTCTTTGAAGTAAAATTTGGAGTCTTCCGAAAACTGACAAAATTTGTAGCAGAGTTCTAGATTCACGGCGAAGGGGGTGGAAAGAAAAGAACTGATGGCAGCATGCGGTGGGGTGCTTAAATGTGGCTCCACTCCCTCACATCTGGGATAGTTGGGGTGTCAATAAAGAAGAAGTACGTGGTTCCTCAGTGAATACAGAGTATTTATTGCAGGTCGTGAAAGGAAGGGGATTCTTCCTTTCGGAACTGGTGCCCTCACACACCCAGCAAGCTAGGTGTCATGCTTCATCATCTGGGCCTGCTCCTCGTCGGGTCGGCGCTGCAATACCCAACGGGCACCCAAAAGGGGCTCTTTATCGGAGATCTTTGTTCCTTGCCGGTGGGTGCCGTGGGTGTAGGGCCCTTTGATTGTGTGGATGTAGTAGTATGTGAAGTGAGTTAAAACAAGTCAGGGTGCCTTATGGAACATATTTTATTCTTGGTAGGCCACCTGCCTGATTTAAAATAGAAAAAGGAGAGGCGTCTATCTGGCGTCTGACTATAATGGGTCAAGATCAGGGCGCTCTATTCCGGATCCAGCGGAGAGGGGTAGGTCAACCACACGGCTTTCATTGAAAGCAGACACATAACATATGTGTCCACGGCCCGCTGGATACTGACGAGGCACGATTCAATTAGTGATTGGGTCGTCCATAGAAACAACGGGCGCACAACCCGCTTATCCAAGAGTGGTAGGTAGTTCACCACACCACTGGGTGTAGATAGACTCACTTTACGGTCCTGAAGAATCGCCTTTGATCCTTAAGACAACAATGGCGAGAAACATGTTGACCCACTAGGAATAGAGCGCTCTGATCTTGACCCATTATAGTCAGATAGACGCCTCTCCTTTTTCTATTTTAAATCAGGCAGGGGGCTTACCAAGAATAAAATATGTTCCATAAGGCACCCTGACTTGTTTTAACTCACGTCACATACTACTACATCCACACAATCAAAAGGGCCCTTACACCCATGGCACCCACCGGCAAGGAACAAAAGATCTCCGATAAAGAGCCCTTTTTGGGTGCCCGTCGGGTATTGCAGCGCCGACCCGACGAGGAGCAGGCCCAGATGATGAAGCATGACACCTAGCTTGCTGGGTGTGTGAGGGCACCAGTTCCGAAAGGAAGAATCCCCTTCCTTTCACGACCTGCAATAAATACTCTGTATTCACCGAGGAACCACGTACTTCTTCTTTATTGATTATCTAGGGCATGTACGTTGGACCTTTCCAAAAGCCCATTGTCCCCATCCTTTTGTAAAAAATAGTTGGGGTGTCACCACGAAGTCATATGGCCACACCTACCGGAATGTGGGGAGCACTACAGAAAAAAATCTCCAGATACAATGTGGCACCTGGGAATATTCTAAATGCGAGGATTCTGCAGTCAGAATTGTCCATCACAACAAGCAGTACTTAAGCGAGTTCCCTGACTGCCTCACCACCTCATACATCTGACACATCCACACTTCCCTTTTTGATGACTTCAACCTTACAGACACCTCAGGCACTAAGAACACAAGGCACCCTCTTTAACCTCATGAACACATTGATTGTGTTACAGCACGTCACCCAGCCAACATGCTTCAAAGGCTACATCCTCTACCTCATCTTCTCAACATCGTCAACCATTCATTACAAACAACACATACCTCTAGACTAGATTATCTACTTCACCATCCCCATTACTCTGCTCAGAGACCAAACACTACACACAGATAAATCCAAAGATATCAAACAAACCTTAAAATCCTTCAAGGACTTCCTCAGCAACAAACTCATCTTCTGCACTGCAATCCAACCTCACTATCAACTCCCTTCCAAGTAAATCCATCATCTGGAGAAACACATTAACACCAACACTTCAACTGAAACACACAAGTGAAAGCTAAGCCTCCAACATCTTAGTACTCTAAAGACTACACCGACATTTCATCCAGACTGGAAGAAATTTGTAAGAAAAGCAGAATAGACTACCTCACAGTACTTAAGTCCATGCAGACAAGTCATCACATCAGCAAAAGCCAAGTAAAATACTAGCTGCTTCAATGAAGCAGCCAACAAAAGCAGAATGCTCTTCAAGACTATCAAGCACTGCATCAACTCTCTACCGGACCCTGCAATTCCACACACCATCAACCTATTTTTCAGCAAAGCAAAACAGAAGATCCAACGGCACATCAATACCACCAAACATGCTTCATCTCTCAACACCCACCCCACTGTGTTGCATTCCACAATGGTCATTCTTTAAACCCCCATCTTTCGCAGACCCTGTTAACATCCTCAATTCTCTCCAAGCCACGCATATGTAGATTATGTCATACAATCAATTAATCCTAGCTCTCTATGGAGAAGCCCTCAATCCCAAACAGAACTGCCAACAACTCTCTCACTCAAGACAGGCCAGATCAAACTCTTTTAGGGGACCCACAGTAAGTCCTGATGACCTCACCAATTACCTGCCCATTACTCTCCACCCATTATCAGCAACCTCATCAAATAAGCAGTCAGGCTTTTCCAACTGTATAAAAATGTTAACTGAAACTGAATGTAGACGTGGAGACTGAGCAAACTCTCCCGGGATATTTCAGTAATCGTTAGAGCACTTTGCAGCACAAAATATATATGTCCTACACAAATACTATTTTTGCTGCACTTTTTGTCCTTCCCACCATCCAAATTGGCTACATAAGAAAAACTGAACAAGTGTGCCTTGTCCTAAAGCTTTACCACCTAAAACAGTTCCTGGACTCAAGCACTGCAAGGTTACCATCAGAGAGGGCCATGGCATCTTCAACTGTGGTAACTTTGCACAAAAAAACATTGGCTTTTCTGTGGACATGCAGACATTCCTTTATTGATAGGCTTTTGATGGACCCCCTCCTATTTAGCCAAAATGCTGATTCTGCCTTTGAAAGCTTTAAACAAAACAAAGACCTGGCACATTCCTTGGGCCTCTACACCCCAGCTCAGCAGTTTTGGTTGTTCTGAAGCTACTCCAGAGGGTTGACGTACAGAGAACACCAGTCTCTGCCACTGCAGCCAGTAGACACCCCAGTTCTTTTGTGGATGGTTAGTGACTGGGATCAAGCAGGTGTTGCGCAGGTCAACAGGGGCACCGTTCTGCTCAGACCTACACCCATGCAGTGTCTGCCTCCAAGCCACTTTAAATTGCCCTTAGCAGCACACAACTGCCCTGTGAGAGGCAGGATCAGACATTTTCTCCCAGGGTGGCAGCCCATCACATCCGATAGATGAGTCCTCCAGAACGTACAGCAGGGTTAAGCAATCCCCGTTCTTTCTGTCCCAGCACAGATTCCTCCTACCTCTGAGCAGTTTTTCGAGGAGCACCTATCCATTTTCCTGCAAGAGGTGAAGCCTCTGCTAGCCAAAGAGGCTATCAGGAGGGTGCAGACTTTTGAAATAAGGATGGGTTGTTACCCCCGCTATTTTCTTGTGTTGAAGAAGAAAGGAGGCCTCCATTCTATTTTAGATCTTCGCTTTCACAATGCTGTCCACAGGAAGGACAATTTCAAAATGCTCACAAAGGCCCAAGTTCAGTCTGCCTGGATCCGGGGGACTAGATGTTTGCCTTGGGCCTTCAGAATGCATACTTTCATATGCCCGTTTTGCATTCCCCACAGATGTTAACTGGTGGTCGACCAGGAGCATTGTCAGTTTGCTGTGCTTCAGCCTTGCCAGTGCCCCTCAGGTGTTCACGTAAGCGATGGCGGTGTTGGCTGTCCACCTTCAGAAGTCAGGGACTCCAGTTTTCCCTTACCTCAATGGCTGAGTTTCACTTTCATGGGATCTAATCAGGACACAGTGATATTCAGAGCCTTTCTTCAGTCGCAAAGAGTCCAGCAACTCTGGGCTATGATGCGGATGTTTCAGCCTTGGCCCTGGATCTTGGTGAGAGCAGCTCTGCGACAGCTTGGCCTGCTGGCCTCATACATCCTGCTTGACCACTTTGCCAGATGGCATATGCAGGTTATGCGGTGGGATCTGAAGTCTCAGTGAGCCCAGCACCAAGGAAACTGTTGGACATCATTCAGGCTTCAGAGGAGACTGCACAAGTTCTGCAGTGGTGGCTGCTCGACCGCAACTTGACCGGTGGCGACTGAGAGCTGATGATGGTGACAGATATGTAACTGCTGGGCTGTCATCTGAAAGACGCAGAGATCAGAGGACTCAGGTCTCCAGCGGAGGGTCGCTCTAAATAAATCTGTTGGAGTTGTGGGCCATCAGCCTGGTGTTGAAGGTCTTACTGCCGTCAATCAGGGGAAGCCTGGTGCAGAGTCTCACAGACAACACCACAGTCTTGTGGTACTGCAATAAGCAGGGCAGAGTGGGGTCCAGGGTCCTGTGTCAAGAGCCACTGCGCCTCTGGAGTTGGCTGGAACATCATGGCATCTCCCTGATTTTGAACCACCTGGTGGGATCTTTAAACACCAGGGTAAACAAGCTCAGCAGGCGATGCCTGGCAGATCACCAAAGGCGGCTGAATCCTGAGCGCACAGGGCATCATCTAACATTGGGGAGATCTTTTTGCCCACTGTTGTGAATAGACAATGTCAAAACTTCTGCACATTGGAGTTTCCCAGAACACACACTCAAGGAGACACATTCAGGCTAGAGTGGAGTACGGGTCTCCTGTATATGCCTTTCTGCCACTGCCTCTCCTGATACCTTCTAATGCACAAGTTACTAACTTGTGTAACGATATATCTGTAAGAGACAGTAGTTAGTGACAGATTCCTTACCTTAGAATATCCCCAGGCGTCAGGCTGGATCCGGAAAGTTTTTGCGTAGCAGTACCCTTGCGCGTCGGTAGGCGGCGTCGTGCGGCTCTGCGTCCGGCGTCGTGATCGCCGGGATGACGTCGCGGGCAGTACTTAGACGCCGCCCCTGCGCGCTGACGTCAGTTCTGTACACGACTTTCCGCGCCAGGAACGCAGAGCCATGCAAGAAGCTGACATAGGTGTCTGAAAAAGACTAGGGCCCTGAAAGGGATGTCCTTAACCCTAGAAATCAGGTCGCAGAACGGGGAGGATGGGTGGGCGGTAGGAATCTGTCACTAACTACTGTCTCTTACAGATATATCGTTACACAAGTTAGTAACTTGTGCATCTGAAAGAGACACGTTAGTGACAGATTCCTTACCTTAGAATAGATACCCCAGCAATACCAACCCCGGTGGTGGGTCTGCGAACAAAGATCAGACAAGGAAGTCCCGGAGGACAGAACGGCCAAAGAAGCCGTCCCTCCGGACCCGACTGTCAAGGCAGTAATGCTTTGTAAACGTGTGCAGCGAGGCCCACGTAGTTGCCTGACAGATATCCTGCAGCGGAACACCGCGGCCCAAAGCCGTGGTAGCAGCCGTGGCCCTGGTGGAATGGGCACGCAGCCCAACAGGAGGCTCCTTCATAGCCAAAGAATAGCAGGCCTTGATGCACAAGGTAACCCAGCGGGAGATGGTTCGTTTGTGCACCGCCCGACCTTTTTTGGCGCCCACGTAGCCAACAAAGAGCTGGTCATCCACCCGGAAGTGTTTTGTGCGGTCGATATAGAAGGAGAGCGCACGTTTTGGGTCCAGACGGTGGAGCCTCTCTTCCTCTCTGGAAGGATGCGGAGGCGGAAAGAAGGTAGGCAAAGTGATGGTCTGCCCAATGTGGAAGGCAGTAACCACCTTTGGCAAGAAGGACGGACGCGTCCTAAGAACAACCTTGTCTGGATGGACAGACAGAAAGGGAGGTTTGCATGATAGAGCCTGGAGCTCACTCACCCGCCGAGCGGAGGGGATGGCCACCAGAAAGGCTGTCTTCAGAGTCAGAAGACGAAGAGGACAGTTATGTAGAGGCTCAAAGGGAGCGCACATTAAAAAGGTAAGAACCAAGTTCAAGTCCCACTGAGGCATCACAAACGGAACAGGAGGGAAGAGGTGTGTAATGCTCTTTTAAGAACCTGTTAACAACAGGGGACTTGAAAAGGGAGGGCTGATCAGGGAGCCTGAGGAAGGCCGAGATAGCACAGAGATAACCCTTGATGGTACCCAGGGCAGAACCCTGTTGGGCCAGAGAAAGAAGGAACAGAAGGACCTCAGAAAGAGGGGCAGAAAGGGGGTTCACAGCCTTTGCTGTGCACCATGCCACAAATTTGTTCCACCTGCAGGCGTATACCACCTTAGTGGAGGGACGCCTGGCTGCCAGAATCACATCACAAACTTCGGGAGGCAATTCGAAAGGAATCAACTGCCGCCGCTCAATCTCCACGCAAGCAGGTGGAGGCTGGACAGGTTCGGGTGGAGGACCGTCCCCTGCTGCTGCGACAGAAAATCCTCCCGAAGAGGCAGACGGATCGGGAGATCTACGCTCATACTGAGTAGCTCGGGATACCAAACTCTTCGAGCCCAGTCCGGAGCCACAAGGATGACTTGGGCCCGGTCGTGCCGAATCTTCTTCAACACTCTGGGTAGAAGTGGTATAGGCGGAAAGGCGTATAACAGACCGCAACTCCACTCGCGACGAAAAGCGTCGCCGAGCGAGTGCCGCCTTGGAAATTCCAACGCGCAGAACTGATGACATTGCGCGTTCTCTTCGGTGGCGAACAGATCTAACCAAGGCTCTCCCCATTGTAGAAAGAGTCCTTGCGCCACTTCCGAGTGAAGACGCCATTCGTGATCCATCATGCACCTGCGGCTGAGTTCGTCCGCTCCTGGCGTTCAGGGAACCTGACAGGTGTTGAACCATCAGGAACATGCCCTGATGTTCCAGCCATGTCCAGAGGCGCAGAGCCTCCTGACAGAGGGTCCACGACCCCACCCCGCCCTGTTTGTTGCAGTAGCACATGGCGGTGGTGTTGTCTGTGAACACCTGCACTACCTTCCCTTTGACAGAGGGAATGAATGCCTTGAGTGCAAGTCGGATCACCCGGAGCTCCAGAAGGTTGATATGGAGCCGGGACTCCGCCGGAGACCAGAGGCCTCTGATCTCCGCCTCTCCCATGTGACCGCCCCATCCCAGAAGGGACGCGTCCGTCACAACTGTGTGCTCTGGCTGGGGAAGGGAGAAGGATCTGCCCTGACCCATTGCCGGTCCGTGAGCCACCACTGCAACTGTTTTGCAGTCCCCTCCGAGATCTGGACGTGATCGGACAGGTTGCCCCGGTGCTGCGCCCACTGGAACTTCAGGTCCCACTGCAGAGCCCGCATATGCCATCTGGCATGATTGACCAGCAGGATGCAGGAGGCCATGAGGCCCAGCAGCCTCAGGGTCATCCGTACCGAAACCCAGGATAAAGGCTGAAAGATCGGAATCATAGCCTGAATATCCCGGACTCGCCCATCGGGAGGATAGGCCCGAAACTGCGTCGTGTCCAGAACTGCTCCGATGAAAAGGAGCTGTGGAGAAGGAATCAGATGCGACTTCGGCACATTGATGGAGAACCCCAGCGAGTGCAGGAGTTCGGCCGTAGTCTGGAGGTGGGAGACGACTGCCTGGGACGAGCCCGCCTTCAGCAGCCAGTCGTCGAGGTAGGGGAAGACTGAAACCCCAGCTCGGCGCAGATGAGCTGCGACCACCGCCATCACTTTCGTGAACACCCGAGGGGCACTGGTAAGGCCAAAGGGGAGCACGGTGAACTGAAAATGCTCGAGGCCTACCGTGAACCGTAGGTAACGCCGGTGGGCCGGCAGGACGGGGATGTGGAAATAAGCGTCCTGCAAGTCCAACGCTACCAACCAGTCTCCAGGGTCGAGGGCAGTCAAGACCTGAGCTAGGGTGAGCATCTTGAACTTCTCCTTCCGGAGGAAGCGATTGACGTTCCGGAGGTCCAAGATAGGACGCATGTCCTCCTTGTCCTTTTTGGGCACCAGAAAGTAGTGGGAGTAGCAACCACGTCCTACTTCTGGGGTCGGAACATGCTCGATGGCCCTCTTGGCCAAGAGGGCCGTGACTTCCTTCTGCAGAAGCACCAAGTGATCCCCTGACATGCGGTGGAATTGAGGTGGCATGGCTGGGGGGTGGTCTCGAAGGGGAGGGAGTAGCCCCTTCGGACAATGTCCAAGACCCACCTGTCCGAGGTGATGGGACGCCAGTGGTGAAGGTGATGGCGGACCCTGCCCCCTACTGGCGTGCTGTGCACCTGAAAGGAGGGACTAGGAAGGCTTGGAGGCCGCGGACGGGTTGGAGGTGGTGGCCTGACCCGCACGCTGGTTGCCCGAACCGCCACGGCGGTATCCACGTCCTCGGCCACGTGAAGGCGCTTGCTGCGCGGGCCGTTGGCCGGGCTGCTGACGTGACTGGGCGCCCCTCCCGTGGCCACGAAAGGGGCGAAAAGCAGATGTTAGCGGAGGGCGCACAACAGCAAGGCCCAGGGACTTGGCAGTAGCCCGTGAGTCCTTGAAACGCTCCAGCGCATGGTCTGCTTTTGAACCAAAAAGACCGACTCCATCAAAGGGCATGTCCATGAGTGTATTCTGGACATCACCCGAAAAAGCAGTGGTCCTCAGCCAGGCGTGGCGACGCAGCGCCACCGTCGTTGCAAGCGATCTGCCCAGCGAGTCGGCGGTATCAAGGCCACAACGTATGGTGTATTTAGCCGCATCTCGCCCTTCCGCAATGGCGCGGGTAAGCAGTGTCTGGACCTCCTGAGAACACTGCGGCAAAACAGTCGCCACCGAATCCCACAGGGAGTGGGTATATCGGCCCAAGAGGCAAGAAGTGTTGACGGACCGCAAGCCAGCACTGGAGGAAGAGAAAGCCTTCTTCCCAAATTGGTCCAGGCGCTTGGATTCCCTATCCGGAGGGGCGGTAGGGAAGGCGGTTTGGGAGGCAGAGGCTTGGACAACCAAGCTCTCAGGGGTGGGGTGTTGGGAGAGAAACAGGGGGTCGCCCGGAGCAGGGCGATGGCGTCGGGCCACGTTCCTATCCACAGGAGCCCCTGTGGTGGGCTTGGCCCAGGCACCCAAAAGAACGTCAGTGAGTGCAACATTGAACGGCAACACAGTCTCCGAAGAGGAGGCCGCCGGCTGAAGCACTTCAGTCAGGAGGTTAGTCCTGACGGCCACAGTAGGCAACTGGAGATTCAAGGCTCCAGCAGCTCTACGCAACACCGTTGCAAAATTAGCCCCCTCCTCCGTAGCCACGGGAGGAGACAGCATGCCAAAGTCAGGGAGGTGTCCAGACCACTGGCATCCCCAAGTTCCTCAACCCAGTCCGGGTCAAACTCGCACCGCTGTGTGAGAGGGTCCTCAGACCCCTCCCAGCTCTCCTGGTCCTCCTCAGGTTCATAATATGGAGGAGGAGGGACATTAGGGACCCAAGGTCTCATTGGCGCCGGAACCGGCGTCGGGCGACGCCGGTCCGGCTCCATGTCCGGAGCCGGAGAGAGCCGGGAACGACGCCGTCCGGAGCCCCGGACGGCGTCAGGAACGGCACCGGGGACATCGGCGTCGGCGGAGGCGTGGTTAGGTCAACCGGCGTCGATGGGGGTTGCGGCACCACCGGAGCCGGGATCGAGGCCGGGGCCGGAGCCGAGGCCGGGATGAAGGCTGGTGGGACAGGCGACGCCGGGACCGGAGTCGACGGCGATGCCGGAGCAACCCCATCAGGGCCCGCGGGGCCCGAAGGCGCACCGGAGGGACCTTGAGGCCCGAAGAGGCAGGCCATGGCCGACAGGAACTCCTGTACTTGGGCCGGAGTCGCCCCCGAACCCGGGAAGGACGGGTAATGCAGGGGTGACTCGACAGGCACGTCCGGGGCCGCGGGGACGGTGCCGACAGGGGCCTCAGCCGAGTCGCGAGACCGGCGAGGCGAAGTGTTAGAGCGATGACGCCGCTTAGACTTCTTGTGCTTCGACTTACCGGAGGAGCGCGAAGACTTGGATCCCGACGAACGATGGGGGCTCCGCGACCGGCCCCTCGACCCCCGTGACCGGGGCTTGGTGCGGCGCGGAGCCGACTGCCGGACCTCGAGCAGCTTTCGAGACCGCTCTCTCAAAGCCTTCGGATGAAGTTTCCGGCAGTCAGGGCACGACTTCGTGTCGTGGTCTCGGCCGAGACAGAAGAGACACTCGAGATGCGGGTCCGTGATGGACATCATGCGGGCACAGACCTCGCAGGGCTTAAAGCCGGGCATCCCTACGACACCTTAGGAGTCGTGAAGACTCGTAGAAGAAACAGTGAAAAAATACACAAAAAAGGGTAGTCAAAAAGTGACTAGGGCACTGCTCTTCCCGGATCTGCGCTTACTGGCGCGGAAAAAGAAGAACTGACGTCAGCGCGCAGGGGCGGCGTCTAAGTACTGCCCGCGACGTCATCCCGGCGATCACGACGACGGACGCGGAGCCGCACAACGCCGCCTACCGACGCGCAAGGGTACTGCTACGCAAAAACTTTCCGGATCCAGCCTGACGCCTGGGGATATTCTAAGGTAAGGAATCTGTCACTAACGTGTCTCTTTCAGATATCATTGTATTATAAATAAATAATGATTATTTCTATTGTAGTGAACTCTTTATTATAACCATGATTTTTAATTATCAGGAACTGAACAGAAAACGAAGTAAAGCTACATTTGGGAGAAACACGGTGGCTGTTGTGAGAAGAAAGAGGAGGGGCAGGAAGGACAGTCATCTCTTCAAAGGATAAAATACTGTTGATTGGTTCATGTTGTTACTTGTTTTCCCTGGTGTTCTGTAAAATATAGTTTGGTTTTCTGATCAAGGTTGCTGGAGAGAAATAAAGGAGAAAGAAATGCATAACCCTCATCTGTGTCCTTAATAACATTAAAACTTTCCTTTACGTTTGCTTGGAATTTTTTCATTATGACTAAGATACATTTCCCACTGAAAACAAATTTTTTTTGTTAATAAGTTTGGCACCATTTTGACAAATCCGCGTGACAACTGGAAAGCAAAAGTGGCTAGGTTTTGACATGCCAAGTTTGTACAGATCAGTCCATCCGAAGAAACCTTGGGAAGGAGGAGAAGGCAGAGAAGTGGTAGTTTGGAAAAGTTGTTTTTTTCAAATTCAAACTTTCATGGGATGTTTTATGTGCTCCGAGAGGCCAAGACACAGCCAGATGATTGTTGATGATCCCCTCTGGCTAATTATCAATCTTTAGCCATAGGAAAGTGTGGGAAAGTAGGATCTGCTTTCATGGTTACCCCCGCTTTTTGCTGGTGTCAGTCTGTTTTTGTGTACTAGTCTGACTGGGATCCTGCTAATTAGGACCCCAGTCACGGGGGTCTCCCATGGGCTGCAGCATGTATTGTGCCACCCATGAGAGACCACTCAAACTTTGACTACAGGCCTGCAATGGCAGCCTGTGTGAGTTGGTGGTTGCACCTTTCACGACAGATATAAATCTCCTTATATATGAAGTCACTACACTTAAAACCTATAAGTCACCCCTCTAGCAGGCCTTTCAGTCCTGAAGGCAGGGTGCTTGGTTATAAGTGTGAGGGTACCCCTGAATGAGCAGGACACCCCTACAAACCCGGGAGTCGATTCTCCAGGCTTTTAAGTGCGGTCAGCCATTTTAATACATATAGTGGACATCAGTCATTACGAGATGTCTAACTATATAGTGGCTGCACCAAACCCGGTCATGTTTGGTATCAAACATGTTGAAGTCCTACCCCAACACTGATTCCAGTGTTGAAAGTATGATCCCATGTACTGGGGGGCACTTACGGTACCCCCCTGAACTCCCGGTCACAGCCTTTCAGGATCTGACAGCAAGCTAGTGCTGCTGCAGATCCCAGACACAATTCTGCCCTCCTGTTGCTGAGCTCGAGCAGGGGAAGGCAGAACAATTGGTTTCCTGTCACAGGGAGGTTGACCACCTCCCAGACAGGACTTAAGTGTATTGGGGTGGGTGGGGGCGCTGGTTGCCACCAGACTGCTTTGAAGGGCACATTTGGTGCCCTCCTTGCATACTCTGGTTTGAGCCAGTTCAGGAAGCCTTTGGCTCCCGCTCTGCCGCAAAACTGAACAAAGGAAAAGGAAGTATCCTCCCCTCTGTCCAGTCCCTCCTCTGGGAGGGACCCCTGAGTCGTGCTAGCCCCCTTCCTAGGGTATTTGAGGGCTTAACTGTAGGTGGATCCTCACATGAATCGTGGGACAAGACTCAAGCCTGAAACCACATCATTCTTCGACCGTCTGGACACTTGGACTTTGCTGGATTTCGCCTGGAACCGAGATTGCATCAAGTAAGACTCCTGCTGCTCCAGGTCTCACGGTTCTGCAAATCTTCGTCTGTGCCTCTTCCAGGAACTTCAACAGACCTGCAGGCATCAAGGACACCTGAAGTAATCTCCCATGGAGTGAAGGAGTCACTCCCCTGCATCTGGAGGCACCGTTAGGAAGTTGACCAGTCTGCTGCTCCTGACGTCCCACAGACTTCGAAAGACTCAGCAACACAGGTGGTGGTTTTTCAACTCCCTCGAGGCCTGACATGTCCTCTCAGCAAGTTTGAGACCAGTATCCCTGGTCAGAACCTCTGGGACCAAACCCCTGTGCACTGCATCGACTTGCCATTGCCAAGGCTTGTTGGCTTTGCACCCCAGAGATCTTCGGACTACAAGAAGCTCCAGCCTTTCTTCCTGCCAAGTTCAGCATCTTCACTGCATCCTCTGCACCGCGAGCCTTACTTCTTAGTGAGCTGCTCGAGGTCCTCTTGTGACTTCTGAGGGGATTCTCCTGCTTCAGTGGGCTCCCCTGCTAGCTTGGGGTCTGCTTTGACTCCCCTGCTTGTGGTGAGTCCCTTGAACCTTGCTGGTCCCAACGTTGCTCCTTCGCTTCCCACGCCTGTTGCAGCTGCCAAGGCTTGTTGGTGCTCCCGCCGGACACCGACCCCCTGGTTCTCTACTTCTGACGTGGGACAACTTGTGCACGGCTCCTGGTCTTCCTCAGCGTCACCTGGTCCTCACAGCTGCAGCGACAAGGTCTTTTTTTTTTTTATTGGAAAAAACAGTAACATCATTCTCATCTCAAAATACATAGTTCATATTAATAGTTCATACAAATGATTCCTAATACATAATAATTAATAAACTTCTGTGGCACATCACCCAGTTAATAATTCATGATAAGGTTTCTTCTAAATAATTTTTAAAAATATTAAAATACTTAGTAATAAAGCATTTCCAAATGTCAAATAATTTTTCATAAGATGTCTCAATATATCTCTTTGGACACACTATACAAACGGAACTATTGGATTATTAAAATATTATACACAGCAGCACTTGATTCATAGCTTCTTTACTTTAAACACAGCGCCCTCTGCCAACTTGACCAAATTTTGTTAAAACGCTTAATAGCACCTACTCTCTTTCCATAGAGAAACTCATGGCGATACACTTTGTCCATCTTATTACACCAATGATTCATGGTTGGTATTTTAGTCGACTTCCAATTTGCCAAAACCAATGATTTGGCAACCAAAGATGCTATAAAACAAAGCTGATTCAATTTGGTAGTCAAATTATGAGTAGTTGACAGGATGCCTAAAAAGGGCTCCCATCGGATCCAGTGTAATCACTCTTTTTGCCCAATTAATTATTTCGGAAAAGATCCCTGTCCAGAACTCATTCAATTTAGGACAGGTGAATATCATATGAAGTCAGTCACCAGGCTGAGATCTACATGTAAAGCAAGAGGGATCGGCAGCGTGGTACATTTTAAAAATTTTTGCAGGGGTATAGTACAGCATCCATTTACAATAGAAGCCCATAAGCTTAAAATTGGCCGCTCAGATAGCTTTTCTACTAAAACAATAGTCAACCCCTTTGAAACGTCTGTCATCCGTGGGCATTGCTCTGCCGTGCCTCGTGGTCACCTCCGAGAGGCATAGACAGTGTTCCCCTCTGCTTACAGGTTCTCCTCTTCAAGAATCCACCCTTCAATCAATCAATCAGGGAATTGTAAGCGCGCTACTCACCCGTGAGGGTCTCAAGGCGCTGAGGGGGGGGGGGGGTCCGCAGATCTGTTTAGCCGAAGAGCCAGGTCTTGAGGGTCTTCCTGAAGGTGTTCAGGGAGGGGGCGCGTCTGATGTCTGCCAGTAGCTCGTTCCAGGTCTTGGCTGCAATGTGAAAGAAGGATCTTCCGCCTGCTCTGGCTCTGTGGATGCGCGGGGTTTCGGCCAGTGCGAGGTTGGAAGATCGGAGGTTTCTTTTGGGTACGTGGAAGTTGATTCTGTCATTGAGGTATTTGGGTCCGTTGTTGTGTAGGCATTTGTAGGCGTGAGTGAGGATTTTGAAAGTGACTCTTTTCTCCACGGGGAGCCAGTGGAGACTTCGTAGGTGTTGGCTGATGTGTTCGTGTCGGGGGATGCCGAGGACGAGTCTGGCGGCGGTGTTCTGTATTGTTTGGAGTTTACGGAGTAGGGACTTGTTGATGCCGGCATAGAGTGCGTTTCCACAGTCCAGTCTGCTGGTGATGAGTGCGTGGGTGACTGTCTTCCTTGACTCAGGGGGGATCCACTTGAAGGTCTTGCGGAGGATGCGGAGGGTGTTGAAGCAGCTGGAGGTGACGGCGTTGACCTGTCGGTTCATGGTGAGTGATGAGTGGAGTACGATGCCGAGGTTCTTGGTGTGGTCTGAGGGGGTAGGTGGGCTTCCAAGGGCGGTCGGCCACCAGGTGCTGTCCCTTGCAGAAGGGGTGGTACCGAGGACGAGGACTTCTGTCTTCTCGGCATTGAGCTTCAGGCAGCTGTTGGTCATCCAGACTGCGACGTCTTGCATTACTTTCTGGAAGTTGAGTTTGGCAGTGGTGGGGTCTTTGGTGAGGGAGAGGATGAGCTGGGTGTCGTCGGCGTAGGATACGATGTTGAGGCCGTGTTGTCGGACGATGGCTGCGAGGGGGGCCATGTAGATGTTGAAGAGGGTGGGGCTCAGAGATGAACCCTGTGGGACTCCGCAGGTGATTTTCGTGGGGTCGGAGTGGAAGGGTGCGAGTCTGATCCTTTGGCTTCTTCCGGTGAGGAATGATCGGATCCAGTCCAGGGCTGTTCCTTGTATGCCTGCGTCGTGTAGTCTGGCGACTAATGTGCGGTGGGAGACGGTGTCGAAGGCCGCCGATAGGTCGAGTAGGATGAGGGCTGCGGAGTGGCCTTGGTCCAGGAGGGTGCGGATGTCGTCTGTGGCGACGAGTAGGGCGGTATCTGTGCTGTGGTTGCTTCGGAATCCAGATTGGGACGGGTCGAGGACGGCGTTCTCTTCAATGAATCGTGTCAGTTTCCTGTTGACTGTTTTCTCTGCAACTTTGGCTGCGAAGGGGAGGAGCGAGATGGGCCGATAGTTCTTGAGGTCGGTGGGCTTCTTGAGGTCTGTGGGCTTCTTGAGCAGGGGTCTGACTTCTGCGTGCTTCCAGTCATCTGGGAAGGTGCCCGTTTTGGTGGTGTTGATGGTGCGTTGTAGTTCGGGTGCGATGGCGGCCGCAGCTCTGTGGTAGATGTGAGGGGGGCAGGGGTCGGTGGGGGCCCCCGAGCGGATGCTTTTCATGGTCGAGTTGGTGTCTTCGGCCGTGATCGGTGTCCAGTTGGAGATGGTGGGCTGGCTGGTGTTTCTGGGGGGCAGGGGGCTGTCTGTGGCACCTGGTGGATGGTCGATGAAGTTGTCAGAGGTTTTTGATCTTGAGGTGGAAATAGGTTCCAAGCTTGTCGCAGAGGTCTTGGGATGGTGTGATGTCTGTGGCTTCGCTGCGTGGGTTGGTGAATTCCTGAATGATACTGAAAAGTTCCTTGGAGTTGGCCAGGATTTTGTTGTGGATGAAGTTCCTCTTGGTGGCTCTGATCTGGTTATGGTAGTCCATCAAGGCGTCCTTGTAGGTGGTGTGGTTTTCGGTTGTCTTGGTGTTTCTCCAGGCGTCTGCAGGTGCGTCTGGCTTCTTGGAGAGCGGTGGTGAACCAGGCGGCTTTCCTGGGGCGTTGTCTGTCGGGGTTGCGTAGCGGGGCGAGCTCGTCTGCGCAGTTGAAGATCCAGGTGTGGAGTTCTCTGGCTGCGTTGTTTGCGTCGGGTGCCCAGGTGTGGTTGTCTCGGGTGAGGGTGGAGTTAAGTTGCTCATCGGTAACCTTGCTCCAGTTCCTTCGAGGTGGGCGTGGGGCTGGTTTGGGTGCCTTGGGTTTGTTGATGGCGAAGTGTACGCAGTGGTGGTCGGTCCATGGCGGCTGCGTTGTGTGGCTGAATTGGACGCTGTTTCCTGCCGCGAAGATGGGTCGAGGGTGTGTCCTGCTCTGTGGGTCGGTGTGTTGACGAGTTGTTTAAGTCCGATGCTGGCGAGGTTGTCACAAAGGATAGTGGAGTTGGGGTCGCTGGGGTTGTCGAGGTGGAAGTTCAGGTCTCCAATGAGTATGTAGTTTGCTGAGGTGATGGCGTGGGGTGCGATGAAGTCGGTGATGGTGGTGCAAAGGGTGTTCGGGGGCCGGGGGGTCTGTAGATGAGGGTTCCTCGGAGTGTGGCTTTGGGGGTGGTCTGGATCTGGAAGGGCAGGTGTTCGGCGGAGGGGAAGGTTTCGCTGGAGGTGGTGAGGCAGAGGGTGCTCTTGTGGGCGATGGCGAGGCCCCCTCCTGGGTGGTTGGGGCGGTCTTTCCTCTGGATCTTGTATCCGTCTGGGATGGCGGTGCTGATGTCGGGGGCGGAGGATGCGTTGGTCCAGGTCTCTGTGAAGAAAGCGATGTCGGGCGAGAGAGAGTCGAGTAGGTTCCAGATTTCCATGGCGTGTTTGTGTACGGAGCGTACTTCGAGGAGGATGCATTTTAGGGTGTCCCCGGTGCTGGCGTCGGCGGTGTTGGAGGCCGGGGTGGGGGTGAGGGCCTGGCGGCAGTGGAGGCAGGAGAACTGGCCGTGGGTCGTGTTCGGCGAGGCCTGTTGGCATTCTCCAAGTCTTCCAGAGTTGAGTGCGAGGAGGGTGGTGGTGTCGTAGCGATGGGTAGTGGGAGGTCCAGAGTTCCTGGCGCTGGCCGCGGTCGGGTGCAGACGGGCTTGCCTCTGGCGCGCCGGAAGCGCGACCGCTGCGCGCGTCCGCTGCGCGACCACGCAGCGGCCGCCATTAAGTAGGGGAGGTGGGAGGGAGGAGAGGCTGAAGTGAGGGAATTCCGGGGGGGAATGGGCCGCAGGGGCAGCAGCGGCGAAAGGAACAGGCAGGCACGAGAAAATAAAAACAGTGGTGGAATTAGAGCAAGACACAGATGGGCACAATAACAGTGGCACAACAGGGAAAAATTAAGAAACAAGCGTTTACAATGCAATAGGTCTCGCAACTGCGAGTTTTAGAGCTATTGGTATTGTAAATGGCAATGCCTTTTGAAAAATTAACAGGTATTGTAATTTATAATAGTAATTTTCCACCAGTACCATAACTACCACTATTATTATTACTATCACCACAGAGTAGTAATAGTAATAATTGTAGTGGTGGTTATGGTACTTGTGGTGGTTGTAGTGGTGGTGGTGGTACTGGTGGTGGTGGTGGTACTGGTGGTCTACGTGGATTTTATTTCATTACTTATGCTACTGCTGGAATCTTTTTAACAAAAAATACAAAAACTAACAAACATTATCATTTGCAACGCCAATAGCTCAAACTTTTAGTAATGCCAGCCCTATTGCAGTGCAAATGCTTGTTTTATGTTGCAGGCATGAGGTGCATCATCTACTTCCCAAAATACAATCTTAGATTTGTAGACACTCGTAACAGTCCTATGGTAGGAGGCAGTTGTTCAGCCAGTGTAAGGCTAATAGCTCACACAACTTTGCATTTTGATACCTGAAGTTTTAAATTACAATAAATGTAGTAGACCTCAGGCAGGAGACTTGAGTTACCAGTAACTGTGGAAAGAGCAATAACTTTAGAAACTGGTGCTCTATTTCACCTTTTCTGTGGTGTGAAGGTTACGTATCTGTTTTATTGCGTTCGAATGGGCACAATGGGGCTCATTTACAAGTACCTTGCACTGCCGGTGCTTCACTTTTGTGTGGGAAAAAGTGACGCAGCGGCGGCGCAAGGGGCTTGTAAATAAGCCCCAATGTCCTGTTTCTCTGGCTCTAAAGCAGCTTTGCTGACCTGGTTCTCTGGCTCTACAACGGCTCTGCTGACCTGGTTCTCTGGCTCTACAACGGCTCTGCTGACTGGTTCTCTGGCTCTACAGCGGCTCTGTTGACCTGGTTCTCTGGCTCTACAGCAGCTCTGCTGACCTGGTTCTCTGGCTCTACAACGGCTCTGCTGACCTGGTTCTCTGGCTCTACAACGGCTCTGCTGACCTGGTTCTCTGGCTCTACAGCAGCTCTGCTGACCTAGTTCTATGGCTCTACAGCAGCTCTGCTGACCTGGCTCTATGGCTCTACAGCAGCTCTGCTGACCTGGTTCTATGGCTCTAAAGCAGCTCTGCTGACCTGGTTCTCTGGCTCTAAAGCAGCTCTGCTGACCTGGTTCTCTGGCTCTAGAGCAGCTCTGCTGACCTGGTTCTCTGGCTTTGAAGC
The DNA here is from genome assembly GCA_963921515.1 of Calotriton arnoldi. NCBI lineage: Eukaryota > Metazoa > Chordata > Amphibia > Caudata > Salamandridae > Calotriton > Calotriton arnoldi. Next base: position 396,776 of record CAWUFW010000151.1, on the reverse strand, counting down.
AGCTCTGCTGACCTGGTTCTCTGGCTCTAAAGCAGCTCTGCTGACCTGGTTTCTCTGCTTCTAGAGCAGCTCTGCTGACCTGGTTCTCTGCCTCTAGAGCAGCTCTGCTGACCTGGTTTCTCTGCTTCTAGAGCAGCTCTGCTGACCTGGTTCTCTGCCTCTAGAGCAGCTCTGCTGACCTGGTTTCTCTGGCTCTACAGCAGCTCTGCTGACCTGGTTCTCTGGCTCTAGAGCAGCTCTGCTGACCTGGTTCTCTGGCTCTAAAGCAGCTCTGCTAACCTGGTTCTCTGGCTCTAAAGCAGCTCTGCTGACCTGCTTCTTAGGCTCTAGAGCAGCTCTGCTGACCTGGTTCTCTGGCTCTACAACGCATCTGCTGACCTGGTTCTCTAGCTCTAAAGCAGCTATGCTGACCTGGTTCTCTGGCTCTAAAGCAGCTCTGCTGACCTGGTTCTCTGGCTCTAGAGCAGCTCTGCTGACCTGGTTCTCTGGCTCTAGAGCAGCTCTGCTGACCGGGTTCTCTGGCTCTAAAGCAGCTCTGCTGACCTGGTTCTCTGGCTCTAAAGCAGCTCTGCTGACCTGGTTCTCTGGCTCTAAAGCAGCTCTGCTGACCTGGTTCTTAGGCTCTAGAGCAGCTCTGCTGACCTGGTTCTCTGCTTCTAGAGCAGCTCTGCTGACCTGGTTCTCTGGCTCTACAGCAGCTCTGCTGACCTGGTTCTCTGGCTCTACAACGCATCTGCTGACCTGGTTCTCTGGCTCTAAAGCAGCTATGCTGACCTGGTTCTCTGGCTCTAAAGCAGCTCTGCTGACCTGGTTCTCTGGCTCTAGAGCAGGTCTGCTGACCTGGTTCTCTGGCTCTAAAGCAGCTCTGCTGACCGGGTTCTCTGGCTCTAAAGCAGCTCTGCTGACCGGGTTCTCTGGCTCTAAAGCAGCTCTGCTGACCTGATTCTCTGGCTCTAAAGCAGCTCTGCTGACCTGGTTCTCTGGCTCTAAAGCAGCTCTGCTGACCTGGTTCTCTGGCTCTAAAGCAGCTCTGCGGACCTGGTTCTCTGGCTCTAAAGCAGCTCTGCTGACCTGGTTCTCTGCCTCTAGAGCAGCTCTGCTGACCTGGTTCTTAGGCTCTAGAGCAGCTCTGCTGACCTGGTTCTCTGCTTCTAGAGCAGCTCTGCTGACCTGGTTCTCTGGCTCTACAGCAGCTCTGCTGACCTGGTTCTCTGGCTCTACAGCAGCTCTGCTGACCTGGTTCTCTGGCTCTACAACGACTCTGCTGACCTGGTTCTCCGGCTCTACAGCAGCTCTGCTTACCTGGTTCTATGGCTCTAAAGCAGCTCTGCTGACCTGGTTCTCCGGCTCTAGAGCAGCTCTGCTGACCTGGTTCTCCGGCTCTAGAGCAGCTCTGCTGACCTGGTTCTCTGGCTCTAAAGCAGCTCTGCTGACCTGGTTTCTCTGGCTTTACAGCAGCTCTGCTGACTGGTTCTCTGGCTTTACAGCAGCTCTGCTGACCTGGTTCTCTGGCTCTAGAGCAGCTCTGCTAACCTGGTTCCCTGGCTCTACAGCAGCTCTACTGACCTAGTTCTCTGGCTCTACAACGGCTCTGCTGACCTGGTTCTCTGGCTCTACAGCAGCTCTGCTGACCTGGTTCTATGGCTCTACAGCAGCTCTGCTGACCTGGTTCTATGGCTCTACAGCAGCTCTGCTGACCTGGTTCTATGGTTTCACAGCAGGTCTGCTGACCTGGTTCTATGGCTCTCAAAGCAGCTCTGCTGACCTGGTTCTCTGGCTCTAAAGCAGCTCTGCTGACCTGGTTCTCTGGCTCTAGAGCAGCTCTGCTGACCTGGTTTCTCTGGCTCTACAGCAGCTCTGCTGACCTGGTTTCTCTGGCTCTACAGCAGCTCTGCTGACCTGGTTTCTCTGGCTCTACAGCTGCTCTGCTGACCTGGTTCTCTGCCTCTAGAGCAGCTCTGCTGGCCTGGTTCTTAGGCTCTAAAGCAGCTCTGCTGACCTGGTTCTCTGGCTCTACAACGCCTCTGCTGACCTGGTTCTCTGGCTCTAAAGCAGCTCTGCTGACCTGGTTCTCTGGCTCTAAAGCAGCTCTGCTGACCTGGTTCTCTGGCTCTAAAGCAGCTCTGCTGACCTGGTTCTCTGGCTCTAAAGCAGCTCTGCTGACCTGGTTTCTCTGCCTCTAGAGCAGCTCTGCTGACCTGGTTTCTCTGCCTCTAGAGCAGCTCTGCTGACCTGGTTCTCTGCCTCTAGAGCAGCTCTGCTGACCTGGTTCTCTGCCTCTAGAGCAGCTCTGCTGACCTGGTTCTCTGCCTCTAGAGCAGCTCTGCTGACCTGGTTCTCAGGCTCTAAAGCAGCTCTGCTGACCTGGTTCTTAGGCTCTAATGCAGCTCTGCTGACCTGGTTCTCTGGCTCTAACACGCCTCTGATGACCTGGTTCTCTGCCTCTAGAGCAGCTCTGCTGACCTGGTTCTCTGCTTCTAGAGCAGCTCTGCTGACCTGATTCTCTGGCTCTAAAGCAGCTCTGCTGACCTGGTTCTCTGGCTCTACAACTGCTCTGCTGACCTGGTTCTCTGGCTCTAGAGCAGCTCTGCTGACCTGATTCTCTGGCTCTAAAGCAGCTCTGCTGACCTGGTTCTCTGGCTCTAAAGCAGCTCTTCTGACCTGGTTCTCTGGCTCTAAAGCAGCTCTGCTGACCTGGTTCTCTCACTCTAAAGCAGCTCTGCTGACCTGGTTTCTCTGGCTTTACAGCAGCTCTGCTGACCTGGTTCTCTGGCTCAAGAGCAGCTCTGCTGACCTGGTTCTCTGGCTCTACAGCAGCTCTGCTGACCTGGTTCTCTGGCTCTAAAGCAGCTCTGCTGACCTGGTTCTCTGGCTCTAAAGCAGCTCTGCTGACCTGGTTCTCTGGCTCTAAAGCAGCTCTGCTGACCTGGTTCTCTGGCTCTAAAGCAGCTCTGCTGACCTGGTTCTCTGGCTCTAAAGCAGCTCTGCTGACCTGGTTCTCTCCCTCTAAAGCAGCTCTTCTGACCTGGTTTCTCTGGCTCTACAGCAGCTCTGCTGACCTGGTTCTCTGGCTCTACAGCAGCTCTGCTGACCTGGTTCTTAGGCTCTAGAGCAGCTCTGCTGACCTGGTTCTCTGGCTTTGAAGCAGCTCTGCTGACCTGGTTCTCTGGCTCTAGAGCAACTCTGCTGACCTGATTCTCTGGCTCTAGAGCAGCTCTGCTGACCTGGTTCTCTGCCTGTACAACGGCTCTGCTGACCTGGTTCTCTGGCTCTAGAGCAGCTCTGCTGACCTGGTTCTCTGGCTCTAGAGCAGCTCTGCTGACCTGGTTCTCTGGCTCTAGAGCAACTCTGCTGACCGGGTTCTCTGGCTCTAGAGCAGCTCTGCTGACCGGGTTCTCTGGCTCTAGAGCAGCTCTGCTGACCTGGTTCTCTGGCTCTAGAGCAGCTCTGCTGACCTGGTTCTCCGGCTCTAAAGCAGCTCTGCTGACCTGGTTTCTCTGGCTCTACAGCAGCTCTGCTGACCTGGTTTCTCTGGCTCTACAGCAGCTCTGCTGGCCTGGTTCTTAGGCTCTACAGCAGCTCTGCTGACCTGGTTCTCTCCCTCTAAAGCAGCTCTTCTGACCTGGTTTCTCTGGCTCTACAGTAGCTCTGCTGGCCTGGTTCTCTGGCTCTAGAGCAGCTCTGCTGACCTGGTTCTTAGGCTCTAGAGCAGCTCTGCTGACCTGGTTCTCTGGCTCTACAACGCCTCTGCTGACCTGGTTCTCTGGCTCTAGAGCAGCTTTGCTGACCTGGTTCTCTGGCTCTAAAGCAGCTCTGCTGACCTGGTTCTCTGGCTCTAAAGCAGCTCTGCTGACCTGGTTCTCTGGCTCTAAAGCAGCTCTACTGACCTGGTTCTCTGGCTCTAAAGCAGCTCTACTGACCTGGTTCTCTGGCTCTAAAGCAGCTCTGCTGACCTGGTTCTCTCCCTCTAAAGCAGCTCTGCTGACCTGGTTCTCTCCCTCTAAAGCAGCTCTGCTGACCTGGTTCCTCTGCCTCTAGAGCAGCTCTGCTAACCTGGTTCTCTGCCTCTAGAGCAGCTCTGCTGACCTGGTTCTCTGCCTCTAGAGCAGCTCTGCTGACCTGGTTCTCTGCCTCTAGAGCAGCTCTGCTGACCTGGTTCTCTGCCTCTAGAGCAGCTCTGCTGACCTGGTTCTCTGCCTCTAGAGCAGCTCTGCTGACCTGGTTCTCTGCCTCTAGAGCAGCTCTGGTGACCTGGTTCTCTGCCTCTAGAGCAGCTCTGGTGACCTGGTTCTCTGCCTCTAGAGCAGCTCTGCTGACCTGGTTCTCTGCCTCTAGAGCAGCTCTGCTGACCTGGTTCTCTGCCTCTAGAGCAGCTCTGCTGACCTGGTTCTCTGGCTCTACAACGCCTCTGCTGACCTGGTTCTCTGGCTCTAGAGCAGCTCTGCTGACCTGGTTCTATGGCTCTACAGCAGCTCTGCTGACCTGGTTCTCTGGCTCTAGATTAATCTCTGCTGACCTGGTTCTCTGGCTCTACAGCAGCTCTGCTGACCTGGTTCTCTGGCTCTACAGCAGCTCTGCTGACCTGGTTCTCTGGCTCTACAGCAGCTCTGCTGACCTGGTTCTCTGGCTCTACAGCAGCTCTGCTGACCTGGTTCTCTGGCTCTACAACAGTTCTGCTGACCTGGTTCTCTGGCTCTACAACAGCTCTGCTGACCTGGTTCTCTGGCTCTAAAGCAGCTCTGCTGACCTGGTTCTCTGGCTCTACAACAGCTCTGCTGACCTGAAGCGAGGCCAATAAAGTTAGCGGACCGCGCTCCAAAATAATTACATAAACAAATGCAAATGCAACAATACAAGCCCGGTGTAAGAAATGGCTGCGGAGAGAAATAAGCATAAAGATACATATAACTATTAGGAAACAACAAAACGTAATACTAGAAAGCAAGCACCCATGTAACTGGTATTGAACCCTTCCAGTGCCACCCTTCCTCATCGCTCCCCAGAATAGTTTTAAACATCAAAGTACATCATACGGACTTACAACACACATTTTTGGATCGTGCTAAGTGAAAGTGAAGACTGAAGAGACGCCGTGCGCGTGCCCATCTGCTGTCGGAGGCAAGCTGATAGAGACGCCGTGAGCTCGAGCGCGCAAAAGTGAAAGCGCGCGGTGGGAGCATCTGTTTTCATTCAGCCACTTGTATTTGCATCTGGGCTGAGTGAAAACAGATGCGCTTGTCACGATGGGCGGCATCACAAAACTGCAAGGGCGTCAACAAAAGTGACAGCCAGCAAACCAAAAGCACGGAAAAAACATTAATCACGACCTAAGCCAATTGGAAACGGTCGAGACACAGGGGCGTGGATTAAAGTTCCCCTTCTTAGAGTGTTTACTATAGCCCTCGCAGGGCGAGGAGCGCATGCGCGCTCCAACGCCAGGCGAGACCTAAAAAACGGCTGAGAAAGGTTACGGTGGTTGCAGGCAGTCTGGTTCCAGTTGGAGCGGGCAGCAGGCGCACGAGCCGGCAGCAGCCTTGAACCTCCCAAGGAGGAAGTCGGGGTCTGGAGGCAAGAGACGGCACAGCGGAGCTGCGGGGAGAGAGTGGACCTAGACCGAGGGTCGGAGGTCTTACCCTTGGATTCCCCACAGGACTCTTGCACAGTCTTCTTCAGCGATATCTTTACTGAAGTCCTCCATTGTGGTTTACGGCGGTTTCTGACATCAGTTCGTACCTATGCACCTGGCTTTCCTGGTTAGGTATCCTGGTTCCTGGGGTATCCACGGGTGGGATGACTCTCCAACATTGTATTCCACTGGGTTTCTTCAGGGTCCACTGGGAAGGGTCCTTCTTTAAAACTGCGACTTCCCAGTTGACTTCTATTGGGCAAGCGGCTGTGTTTCCACTCTGCACACAGCCACTGTGGGGTTCCTGGGTACTTACATTGGGTGGTTCATTGTGTCCCCAGCTCCTCTGAGTCTCCTGGTCCAAGCACCGACTTCTGTCGCAGTTCACATTACACTTTCCTAATATATGGTTTGGTCTCTCCCTGGAGCCACTGTATTTTGTGCTTACTTACCTGTTACAATTGAAGTATTCTTGTGTATTTGTGTTTATATCTCTGGGTAGGAGATATACCAATGTGTTAGTGAGTGTTGTGTAATAAATAGAACTATTTTTATGTACACACTGTTTGATTCTTTTTCATTTAACCTACACTACATGATTAGATCTTGGAAAACAAGCTGCTTACCACTCCTTCAAGATAAGCCTGAAGGCTGCTCTCCACAACTACTACTTAGAGACCTTTCTAAAGTTGTCTAAGACCGCTAAAATCACCATAGGGGTTGAGGTTGTCTGGACTAGTGCAAGGTGCTTCACTTAAATAAGTGTGCACCATATACTAAGCCAGGCTTCTACAGCCAGCCAGATATATCTGGTACATAAGCACCTAGGGTGAGGAATTGGGGGGGTGGGGGGAGGAATTTTGTTGTATTGTATTCAACTGCCACAACTGATCTAATACAATATTCATCGTGATATGTTAGTAGTTTGCCACCTATGTGGAGAAGTGTTGTAAAATGTATCAAAACAGAAATATATCAAAACAATCCAGTAAATAATGGCATTACACAAATAAGAACTAGTAAATTACTTTAATAAAATATGTACATACCGGACTGTATTCATGAGATACAATGCCTCCAACATCATTTACATCTGTGAGCTCTCTTCTTTTTTTCTCTCTTATTAGTATTTTACTAACATCATCTTCCAGTCTACTGAAAAATTCACCCTCCTGTGATAAGGGCTGTGGAGACCTCAATTCCTGCAAAGAACACAATGTATCTGATTAAATACTGGAAAAACACCTACAAAAACCAATGTTTAATGACATCTTCTTTAAAATGAGAAAAAGGGACATGGAAGGGTGCAAGGTTTGAGAGACCTTCGAAATAGAAGCCTTTTCAGTGAACATGGACCATACCGCCTGCATTTTAATCTACATCTGCACAATTTCTAATTGTGAACTACAGTAAACTAAGTTCCACAATTTTTATTTTTTAAACAGCGGAACATTTTATAAAAATGTTTTACTTTTACAAAAAGTTCAATTTTAAAGATTTCTCATTTTACTTTGAGTGCCTTAGTCGGTCAACTTGCTTGAGTGGAGGAGAATGAGGATTTTCACAATGGTATCCAATTTCAAACAATAAGACCCAATGTAAATAAAACAATATCTAAGTAGGTGAGGAGGCGGTGCATTCCTGCGTTGGCAGGAGCGAGAAAGTATCAGTGTATTACTATGTCTATGGGATTAATAGAATGACATGCTATTCATCTCAATGAGAATGAGGGCAAATATTTAAAATCTACTTTTATGAGTAGGGATGAGAGGGAAAGCATCGAGGTGGGAGAAAATAAATGTAGTACATGAAAAACGTAATAATTGGGTTCATTGTCAAAGTAATGGTACTTTTTTTTATCAATCTGAGAAGAAAGGGCAAGTTACCCATGCCAGTACTCAAAGCGGATTCTTAATTGTAACAGGCTGACCTCTGCAGCAGGTGACCTGTATGTCGCACAGTGGTCCCTGCAGCTCACATGCACCTTGTTCAGTTGTTTTTCCAGAGAGGAAAGGGTATCCCTTAGGGGGTTGGGGTAAGAATTCTTATGCCTGGAGGACTTCCGGAAATGCAATAATGATTTAAATAAAACAAATATCTCTCATGGTACATACGCATGCTGCCGCCCCTCCCCCTCCCACGAGTCACCTAACAGCTAGTGAATCTGGTATCCTGACTTTCTTTTGGACAAAAATTGACTGAGACCCAGAGCCTAGCTCTGAGGTGAAGTACGGAGTTTGAAAAGCGTACCGCTTTAGCAACACAAGACTATGATCTGTATTCCTTGGATATGCACATAGTATGGTGGTGGCAGCATACTATTCTTGAAGCCTAGTGTGGGGTTTGGTTTCTTCCTGTTTTCCAGAACTGGGCACAATGCCTACAGGACCACTAGTGTACAGTTCTGCTTATGTGTCACACCAAAACCCTGTGCTGGCATACGCGGGAATGTGTGTTGAATGTGTGTTATGAGTATGGTCCTTACTAGCAGGGCCCCACAAGTGTAGGTATACTGTAAGCCAGTGGGATCCACTTTGTATTGCCCTTGGCTTTGACATGGCTCAAGGTGGAAGTGATGATACAGTCTCCGCGGTCAGTGGGTCACGCACCTAAGGAGGATAAGCACTCCCACCAGAACATATTTACTTTCTATATGGTGCAGAGCTGGATCAGACGCTTCCTGGCTGGTTCATGCTGACAATGTCTGATCTGAGTACCCATTTCTGAATTATGATGAAAACATTATCCCCCTGGTACTGTGGAGGCCCACAGATGAGGGCAGGCAAGGCACGGAGGCGTGAGACCACACACTTGACTAACTAAAAGCCAAGTCACACTTTTTCTTCTGTGTGATGCATGCAGAATCTGCAACACTGATTAAAGGTTCTATGAAACCTACATCACACACTGATTACACTTGGTATTCTGGCATCTGGAGTTGCTCTTGGAAACTTTGTTCGTAACTCTTGTTCTTCGTATTCCCCGGTTAGAAATATAATGTTTGGTACCTTCTGGGACATTTTGAGGTAACTAATGTTTTCTGAAATCCATATTTCTGCACAGATGAACTGTGTCAATACTAATTTGATCTCCAGATCCAAGATATTGTCCTAAAAAGTAATTTCCATTCGACCCTCTTGAACCGCTGTCTCGTTGGAGCTAATCGATGAATTTGTATAGCCAATTTTTAAAGAAAGGACCTTGTCACTTTTATACCTCGTCTTTGCTTTACTTCTTTTCTACTTTTCTGTCGCCTGGAACCGGACTGCTCTACATTCCAGGTAGGTGCATAAGGCTAAGGGGTTTTTCTTGAGGAAAAGTAGCAGATCCTGAAACTGTCTGTAATCCTTTCCTGATTTCTTTTTTAAGGTGGTTTTTTTCTCAGTTTCCTCTATGGCCCAATGCTCTTTACTATGTCTCCCAGCCCTTAAACCAGTGGTGCACGTCAACGTATTTCAAACCTGCAGAGTTATTCTCTACACTTAGTGTGTTTGGAAGAGGTGGTCGTGTGCATGGTCATGTGCCTCCACTTGTATCTGATGTTAAAAGTAATTACCAAAGTTACTGACAGGTTACATTGGCACTTCAACCAATGGCTGCTGCTATATTGCAGTTAAATCAAGCCCCCTCCGGAGTCCAAGCTGAACTACAGGCAATTAGATGAGAACACTTGATTTTATTAGATATGCTAAATGTCATTCAGCAACGATAAGTTAATTCCCCTGTGTTTTCTATCAAGTGCCAGCAGTGGTGCAGGGCCCATCACTTCCCGATACTGCAGCAGTCCCCATTTTGTATTCCTCGGGTTATAATATTCCATTACACGTTATTCCATTAACAGTATGTTACATTATTTCAAGAAAATCCTGAAAAACGTGCATCCTTTCCAACTCAGTGTTTAGTGCATTATACAATGAAACCCACCTTATTTCCCGACTATTAATCCAAGGTAATAGTTATGATGGCAAATTTTGGGGGAGAACTTTGGCTTAAATAATTCATAGTGATATTAGGAAGACTCAATTCTATTTTCATGAAGTCCCCGTAGGCCTTATATTCAGAACCATGGGATAGAGAAAGGACTCTGAGAACAAGTTGGGACTCCAGGCCATCTCGGTTCAAGCCTAATCCTTTGACTTCTGGGCTTGGCTGACCCTGAGCACAGGCTATGATAATTCAACTGGTTTAAATTAGTCTTTTTTGCTCCATTATGTGCAGTGACCAGTAGGAAATCATAACCATGGCTCGGTTTTCTCTGAAGAGAAGAGAGTGTAATAAACCAAAAACTGTGAAGAGATCCAACTTAACCCAAAAATGAATATCATTCAGAGTTAAATAGTAAGCAAGAGAATAGAAAGATGGTTTAAAAGAAAAGCACACTTATCCTCAAGTGCAATAATTTAACTTAGAGGACCCATCAGTTGCCGAATCAGATGCTAAAAGCCTAGCAATAAGTAGCTGCAACTCTTCGTTCATAAAGGATCATGTACTTCTTTTCCAAGAGGAGTTCCTAGGTTCACCTACCACAAGCTCCCATTCCGAAATATTTAAAGCCTCACCACATATTGTATGAAACAAATTGTGGGATATTTGCACTGTCAGCATCTGGATATGACCATGCCTGTAATTAAACAAATGAGACTACCTGAATGTTTGTTCAATCACTTCCAAATTATTAGGTAGACTAAACACCACTATAGATACAGTAGGGATAACAAGATTTTTTTAAACATTTTTCACACAGAATTGCAAAATAGTTTTCAAAGCACAATGAGATTAGGACAAGGAAAATAACTTGCATATCATTTCCATTAGATTCTCCACAAGGTGGATATTTAAATTTCATATTTGTGATCCATTTTTATATTATCCCTGGGGTCAAATAAGTGTGCTGAATTATCTTATCGTTTTGACTATGATATTTGGTATTAGTGAAGGTTTTAATTAAGCAAAACATTTTATTCCAAAGATTGTCATCAATTAAGATATATTTCTTCCACCACTTTAAGGATACATTTCCTCTCAAACAATCAGTATTTATAAGTTTATCTTAAAGTTGTCAGATTAATGTGTTTTGTGAATACAGAATGATAAATGGCATCTAACACAGGGTGGTTGGAAACAGATACTGGCCAAACTAAAAGATACGTTTTAGGTGTAAATACTGGAAAGCAAATTATTTTGGGATTGCAGAGAAAGCTCATCAAAAGACTTTGGGTGATTACTACTATTTATAAAATCCCTAAGTAATGTTAGAAAACTTAAAGAAAATGAATGCAGGAAATTCTAAAATGCACCATTAGACTGTGCATTTTGTGTATTTGCCAATTATAAGTCATTGCTGGATATACGGTCATATATGGGCTGTTCAGGATAGTTTTTAACCTTAATCTTTTAATATTTGTGGGACTTGTGCTTGATAAATAACCTAGCGGTCGTGACTGGCGATATCAGAAATTTTAAGTAGTAAAATGTATCCAATTCAATTCTATCAGGAGCTAACAATAATTTAATCGATTGTGTCTAGCAGCAGATAATATTCATGAAAATCAGGTCTTGCTAAGCCCTGTGCTCTGATTTTTGTGTGAGAAAGCAACTCTAGGCACCTTATTATCCAAAATTAAACTAGAAACGCCGGACCCGAATTTATATTAAAAAAAAAAAAAAAAAACTTAGGAATGTAAAAAGGAAGAAGATGTAATCAATAAATTACATTTAGCAGGATAGCCATTTTTATATAATTTACCCGGCCTAATAGTGAAATAGGTACTTTTAATTACAGTTTTGCAGCTGTTTAATCTCAACCCATCTTTGAAAGTAATTCAAAAAATACGATTTGCGTAGCTCTTTTGGTATGATAATGCAAAGATATCTAACCTTCTTTGTGTGGAGGGCTTCCCAGTCTGCTGCAAATCAACATTTCAATCCAACATCTCAGTCTTAGTGGTACTGAATTTGTACCCTGAAATAAAACTAGACCGATTTAAAATGCCCATTAGACAAGAAAGTGAAGCCTAGTCTTTAGTCAGATTGAGTTAGATTATCAGCATATAATTTCACTTTATGGCTACCATCACCCACAAGAAAAAATTTGATAGCCTCCAGATTGCAAATCATTGCAGCAAGAGACTTGATAAATAGATCAAAAAGGAAAGTGGAAAGAGGATATCCATGTAGATGAAAAGAGAATTGCTAATACTCCACTTCACTAACATCTTAACTGTAGGGGCTTGGTACGATGCTCGAATGTCAGATAACTGTAGAAGGTACGAAAGCATACCAAAAGTGTGACCTACAAATACCGGCAAAAGCTTTTCAGTGTCTACTAAACAGCTATTAAAGGAGAAGACTTGAAAGCTGCACTGTCAACACATGCTATACATTTCGTAATACTTTTTACACTATGCAATCAAATACTTCTGGCTGATCTTCATGAACCAAATCAGTTAGGATAGGATATATGTGAAATGCTAACAATTATGAATATATTTTATAATCACAGTTAAGAAAAGAGTAGTGTGGTAAGAAGAATAAAATGTGACAGAGGAAAGAGAGCGTCACACCAGTCCTCAGCATGTGAACAGCCAAATGAATCCCTAGAGGCAATTGGCACCTGATAAACACTGCGTATCATTATCTCTGCTAGAAGGCAACTATGATACTGTGATTCACTCTTATAAATGTCTCTTACTGTTGAATAAACAAGGGTCGAGGTTTTCTCCCTACTTTCCATGGCATTGCGGCCTGCCCTTCCTTTCGGATGCCATCAAGGGATATCCAGAAGGGGCGCAACACACTGCTATCAACTGGGGTGGGGACGCAAAGGAGATCAGCGACTAGCAAAAGAAAATGTTCAAACCCAGGTCGATGGAGGCTCTATGGAGTGGTATCCTGTGTTATGAAGCCATTCAGAGGAGCAGAGGAAATCAGAAGATCGGAACAATTTGAATAACTGTCGGTGAGACAAATTATATTAATCTAAACAGTGCTTTGCAGCTTAAAACACATCTGTTACTTTTTTCTATAGTTAATCCCCATCTATTATTTTCAACGCAGAGTTATTTAGAAACCATTGCGCCTGGCCCCCTTTCTCGCCTCCCTCCAATATGCCAAATAATGCCTCAGGTTACATCAAGCCTGAGAAGCCTCTGTCCTTCACAGATATGTGATAGCTTATCTTGAAATAAATCTGGAGGGTCGTCAATAAGAGATGCATGCAAGATAAATGAGGCTTGAGCTACATATTTTTTGAGACAACGTAAACTGGGTGAATCAGATAAACTGCCTAAAAGGCAATGTAAAAATAATTTAGAACTTGAAAAGAGGGCATAGATGAACACAGTAAATGCTAACAAGCCTCCAGTACAACCTTTTCCTAAATCTGCTCGGCTATGTATGTCCAAAAGTCACTCCCATAAAATAATTTATGTGAAAGAATGGAATAGCAGTGCAGGCTGGAGAAAAGATCAAACTATGCTCTAGTCAAACGAGGAGACAAGAGTAAGTGAGGAGATCTGGCAGATTAATCACAGCTTATTTTGGCACTTTATATGAGGAAGGTTCAAAGTTATCCAGAAAGGGTAGGTCATCTGACCCAGACTAAGCGAAGCAACCTACTATTAGCACTAGTGCAACCTCTATTTCTACTGGCTCTGGAACCAACACTGCTCATAAACCTCGAAGATGTGACAGGCATCATGATGGAGTCAGAAAAAGTATCTACAGCTTCCAATGGCATCTCTCTGATGTGGCGGGGCAGGGGTTGTCTACTTCTACCATGCCTGTTATCCCAGGCAGCTCTCAGAATGTTAGAGATTCTTTTCAGACTAGTTCTTTACATTCACCCAATTTAAGTTTAAATAGACCTAGGTGCACGTTCTAAAGTACCCACAATCCAGTAAATGAATTAGACACAACAAAATCAAGCGCGTGTCTGGAAGACATGAGCACAGAAAATAGTATAAAACTCTCATTACTCTCCCTACAAAATGGTATTGTTGTATACGAGAACCCTTGATTAATCACAAACCATATCCCTCAATAATGCTGAAACAGTAGCCACTGATTCTATAATGTCCTCCATACAACAGCATAAGCTCGGTCATGCAGAGGCGAACACTGTACTTTTGTACATTTCGGGTTGAAAGAAATTTCTGTAAAAATAGGGTAAAACTGCTTTAAAGGTTGAATCTTCACACACAATACTGATATCTCAAATTGTAAATTTAAGCTAACGATTCCAGCACAGAAAACAAGATGGGGTGAGCTGGATACACAAATCTCTTTGGTCAGGTTACGGAACTTCAAACTGCATCTCAAAATTAGGCGAATGAAATTCAAGCAACGCATAGGCAACAAGAGCTAATGGATGCAAATCTGGAAAGACTGGATAGGTTTTCTAGAATAGATATTAGAACTATTGGAGTACCACACGATGCAAAGGTTAACTCGGAACTCAAAAATTTGCTGTGCAATTTCTATGGGATCATGTACCGGATCTTCTTTCTGAGACAAAATTTGTTCAATGAAATGCAACAAATTCAGAGAGAACCTTTATTTGAATCGAGAAATTATTTCAACAAACTACAGAAGATTTTGTCACTGTTGTAGGGTTTTGGAATATCAGGAAGTTTGGCGCTCTGTCTAGTACGCGAGAGGTATGAAGTTTTCTAGGTAAATACGGTGCTGCCAGGTCAGGGGAACTACCCTTAAACCCCTGTGTATGTGTGGGTGGGAGCCCACACAAATGAAGAGAAGCAAAGTCCTGGGCACACGTTCATGGGGTAATATACTTGGTTTGTAAAGTCTCGCAATCTGAGAGAGTAACCTGTGAGATCGACACGGATATATTTCTTAGATTTCTTTTATTCCTTATTGAAAACACACAACCAGCCAACACGTGTTTCGTCACAAAGAGAACGAGTCCCGTGACGTCTTCAGGGCTGCAATGGAAGATGTGTAAGATCTGTAATGTCGCCCTGCCGGTGATAATTCCGACCCGGCTGGTCTGAAGCAAATGCAATTGAAAGCGTGATAAAATGTAAAATAGTGGGACGATAAGCCTGAGTACAGGTGATCCCCAGGAGTCCAGTGCCTGTGAGCGCGGTAGAGGATGGGTAAGCCACTCTAACCGTCGACCTGCAACGTGTGTGCTGCTAGCGGTCTCAACACTGGTTCCGCCTCTGTTCTAAGTTTGTGGGCCCACAGGTCGACGGTTAGAGTGGCTTACCTGTCCTCTACCGCGCTCACAGGCACTGGACTCCTGGGGATCACCTGTACTCAGGCTTATCGTCCCACTATTTTACATTTTATCACGCTTTCAATTGCATTTGCTTCAGACCAGCCGGGTCGGAATTATCACTGGCAGAGCGACATTACAGATCTTACACATCTTCCATTGCAGCCCTGAAGAAGTCACGGGACTCGTTCCTTTTGTGACGAAACACGTGTTGGCTGGTTGTGTGTTTTCAATAAGGAATAAAAGAAATCTAAGAAATATATCGGTGTCGATCGCACAGGTTACTCTCTCAGATTGCGAGACTTTACAAACCAAGTATATTACCCCTTGAACGTGTGCCCAGGACTTTGCTTCACTACAGAAGATTTTGATTCATTTTCTCACATATTGCCTTGTTGAGGAAATAATTCTAAACAAAAAAACATGTTCAAAATAATATATCTATTCCTTGATATAGGGCACTGGGTCACAAAGCATTTTGCAATATCCTTTAAAATAAGTAGAGATGGCAAAGGCAAATACAAATTTTCAACGGAGGAAGCTGCTAGTTGTTAGCAGTTAGCTCTCAGGTTTGCTAATCACTCCTTTGGGTTAAACAGCAGCTCTAGCCATAAACATGGGGGTTCTCCAAGGGTGAGAGGGAACAGGTTCACAAGGAAGGTTTACGGTTACGGGGATTGGGGTATGCATAGATGTGGGGGAGAAAAAAAGCAAGAAGTCCTCAGATTTTTAAAGTTCTCTATTCTTTAATTAGTGGAAATGATTTTATTAAAAGAGACTTGCATCCTTATTGGCAAAATTAACAAATTAAAAAGTTCCCTGGTCCTCAATGGTATAAGCTTCAAATCAAAGAAATGACGACAAGAGGCACAGTAATTTTGATTCTGAAAAACTCCAACTTAATGATTCAAGACGTTAAAGCAGACCATTTGGGACGATGGGTAGCCGCTATATTATCTTCTCAGAAAAAAAATGTGACAATCTATTACTTCTGGGTATACTTTTTATTTCAATTGATTCCATCCATCTCCCAAAAATTAATTTTTTCTGATTTCTAAGGAGTCCAAAGAATATTTCAATGATCTAACTTTTGCACCCAGACCCTGGTCTGAGCATACAATGCAGTTTTCGGAAGGTAAAAATTGTCAATGCACCTTACTTAGCCATTATTGGTCTTTCCATATGCTACTACACGACCAACAATTCCATTCTTATTTACGAACAAAAGGGAGAAAAAAAATGTATTCACTGCAATGTTAGATCAACCTATTATTTTGTAGATTGGGATGCATTAAAAGCATATTTAAGAGGGTTTATAGGCAATTTTTCTTATTCAAAGAAAAACAAGACAAACAGTTGCATGACTTCCTATTGGGTAAAATTCTATATCTATAAGATACACTCAAATGAGAAACAACTACGATTACCAACATTGCTGCTTCAGAAATTTGAAGTTCTAAATAATTCCAACAACTTGTCTCACAAAATTCAATGTCGGAATCTGCTGAGAGAAAAAAAACTGAGTTCTGCAAGTTTAATGTGAAGAGCAGCAAACCATAAAATTACGGAGAATAAGTAACGTGAAACACACTCGATTTGGCGATGAGTGGTAGAATCCAGAAAAGATTTAAAATTAATTTCAAGAATATTATTTAGAACATTACACTGAAACAATCGAGCCACGTGCACCAGATTTATGGACTATTTTGGTACAAATTCCAATTAACATCTCTACGCCAAAAATGATCAACACACTTCTTGATCCAATTAAATAACAAGCATTGGCATAGCCAATAGGTCTCGCTTTTGGGACCTTATAAGTGATTAGCCATGCAACACGATGTTGTTTAATGAAGGATATTGTGCTGGATAACTAAACACTTATAATGTCCCAAAGGCGAGACATATTGGCTATGCTTTGGGGGGCCTTATAAGTGTTTAGGTAGAGCTATTGACTTTGCTAATGTTTTTAAGCTGTTCTGTAGAGAAGTGTGGCTGCTGTGCAGCATGCTGAGAAGTTGTAATTAAAAAGTGTAAGAAGCATTGAGTGATGCTGTGCTGGCCCTGAGTTATTCAGCGGTGGCGCTGCAGAGTGATGCTGTGGCGCTGCAGAGTGATGCTGTGGCGCTGCAGAGTGATGCTGTGGCGCTGCAGAGTGATGCTGTGGCGCTGCAGAGTGATGCTGTGGCGCTGCAGAGTGATGCTGTGGCGCTGCAGAGTGATGCTGTGGCGCTGCAGAGTGATGCTGTGGCGCTACTGAGTAATGCTGTGGTGGCGATGAGTGATGCTGTGGTGCGATGAGTGATGCTGTGGAGTTCCTGAGTGATGTTGTAGTGGTGCTGAGTGATGCTGTTGTGAAGGAGAGTGATGCTGTGGTGAAGGAGAGTGATGCTGTGGTGGCGCTGAGTGATGATGTGGTGCTACTGAGTAATGCTGTGGTGGCGATGAGTGATGCTGTGGTGGCGATGAGTGATGCTGTGGAGTTCCTGAGTGATGTTGTAGTGGTGCTGAGTGATGCTGTGGTGAAGGAGAGTGATGCTGTGGTGAAGGAGAGTGATGCTGTGGTGAAGGAGAGTGATGCTGTGGTGAAGGAGAGTGATGCTGTGGTGAAGGAGAGTGATGCTGTGGTGAAGGAGAGTGATGCTGTGGTGAAGGAGAGTGATGCTGTGGTGGCGCCGAGTGATGCTGTGGTGGCGCCGAGTGATGCTGTGGTGGCGCCGAGTGATGATGTGGTGGCGCCGAGTGATGATGTGGTGGTGCCGAGTGATGATGTGGTGGCGCCGAGTGATGATGTGGTGGCGCCGAGTGATGATGTGGTGGCGCCGAGTGATGATGTGGTGGCGCCGAGTGATGATGTGGTGGCGCCGAGTGATGATGTGGTGGCGCCGAGTGATGATGTGGTGGCGCCGAGTGATGATGTGGTGGCGCCGAGTGATGATGTGGTGGCGCCGAGTGATGATGTGGTGGCGCCGAGTGATGCTGTGGTGGCGCAGAGTGATGCTGTGGTGGCGCAGAGTGATGCTGTGGTGGCGCCGAGTGATGCTGTGGTGGCGCCGAGTGATGCTGTGGTGGCGCCGACTGATGCTGTGGTGGCGCCGACTGATGCTGTGGTGGCGCCGACTGATGCTGTGGTGGCGCCGACTGATGCTGTGGTGGCGCCGACTGATGCTGTGGTGGCGCCGACTGATGCTGTGGTGGTGCTGACTGATGCTGTGGTGGTGCTGACTGATGCTGTGGTGGTGCTGACTGATGCTGTGGTGGTGCTGACTGATGCTGTGGTGGTGCTGACTGATGCTGTGGTGGTGCTGACTGATGCTGTGGTGATGCTGACTGATGCTGTGGTGGACCTGAGCGATGCTGTGGTGGACCTGAGCGATGCTGTGGTGGACCTGAGCGATGCTGTGGTGGACCTGAGCGATGCTGTGGTGGACCTGAGCGATGCTGTGGTGGACCTGAGCGATGCTGTGGTGGTGCTGATTGATGCTGTGGTGGTGCTGAGTGATATTGTTGTGTCCCTGAGTGATGATGTGGTGTCGCTGAGTGCAGCTGTGGTGGTGCTGAGTGACGCTGTGGCGGTGCTGACTGATGCTGTGGTGGCGTTGAGTGATCCTGTGGTGGCCCTGAGTGATGGTGTGGTGATGCTGACTGATGCTGTGGTGATGCTGATTGATGTTGTGGCGCTGCAGAGTGATGCTGTGGTAGTACTGAGTGATGCTGTGGGGTTCCTGAGTGATGCTGTGGTGGTGCTGAGTGTTGATGTGGTTCCGTAGAGCGATGCAGTGGTGGCGCTGAGTGATGCTGTTGTGGCCCTGAGCGATATTGTTGTGTGCTTGAGTGACGCTGTGGTGGTGCTGAGTGTTGCTGTAGTTGCGCTGAGTGATGTTGTGGTGCCCCTGAGTGATGTTGTGGTGGTGCTGAGTGATGCTGTGGTGGTGCTGAGTGATGCTGTGGTGGTGCTGAGTGATGCTGTGGTGGTGCTGAGTGATGCTGTGGTGGTGCTGAGTGATGCTGTGGTGGTGCTGAGTGATGCTGTGGTGGTGCTGAGTGATGCTGTGGTGGTGCTGAGTGATGCTGTGGTTGCGTAGAGCGATGCTGTGGTTGCGTAGAGCGATGCTGTGGTTGCGTAGAGCGATGCTGTGGTGGTGCTGAGTGATGCTGTTGTGGCCCTGAGCGATATTGTTGTGTGCTTGAGTGACGCTGCGGTGGTGCTGAGTGTTGCTGTAGTTGCGCTGAGTGATGTTGTGGTGGCGCCGAGTGATGTTGTGGTGCCCCTGAGTGATGCTGTGGTGGTGCTGAGTGATGCTGTGGTGGTGCTGAGTGATGCCGTGGTGGTGCTGAGTGATGCCGTGGTGGTGCTGAGTGATGCTGTGGTGGTGCTGAGTGATGCTGTGGTGGGGCTGAGTGATGCTGTGGTGGGGCTGAGTGATGCTGTGGTGGGGCTGAGTGATGCTGTGGTGGTGCTGAGTGATGCTGTGGTGGTGCTGAGTGATGTTGTGGTGTCGCTGAGTGATGCTGTGGTAGCGCATAATGATGCTGTGGTGGTGCTGAGTGATGCTGTGGTGGACCTGAGTGATGCTGTGGTGGTGCTGAGTGACGCTGTGGTGGTGCTGAGTGATGCAGTATGTACTATAGTGTGGAACAAAAGCTAAGCAAAGGGAGTAAGTTAGACCAAAGATTCAGATTTCATCATCACTAAGAAAGCGGCGACGAGTCATGTAAAATTGCAGAAATCATCATGTGAAAGTAGCTGAACTGTGGTCGTTCAAGTATTTTGTTTAAACATCATGCACACAAGTCAGAACTATTTTTACAAATGCACAAAGGAAAGGAGTTTTGTCAAATATCACTCATGGCAGGCTGAAAAGGTACCAGAAAAAGAATTCTTACTAGACACAATTTGGGAGAGAAAGCGAGAGGAAAGCCAGATGGCACCTAATCTTTGGGAGAGCAAGCGAGAGGAAAGCCAGATGGCGCCTGATCGAGGAATGCGCGTTACTGTGCGCGTAACCGCACGCTCTAGGCCACCCAAAAAGCTATGGTCGGCTTTTTAAAGCCCACTCACAAAATGTCTCGCCAGACCAGCGCATGCGCTGGCTCAGGCGAGACCTAAAAAAAGTGGCTATAACTACTTTAATGTGATCTAAAACAAATGGTAACACCCGAGGTCTAGTTGGTTTTCCAATTGAAATTTGGAAACTACAAAGAACTCAAATTGGAAATCAATTTTTAGGGTCTTGTTGAGTCTGGAGCTGCCAAAAATATAAAGAGCTAAGATTTGTTCAACAACATTTCTTTCCTGTGTTAATAAAAAGAACCAGTTACTATCAGACCAACAGATGGTTTAAAATTAACATCTGGTGCCATAACCATGAAAGTTTTTCACTGTTGATATAATTTCAAGAACACAAGGAACACACTCATTTTGATACTATTCTACCACATTTTCTCTTTATTCTCGGAATAGCATGTATAACTCATCACAACTTATTGTTTACTGGTCAGCTTACATATGAACAAAAGTTACTTACCTGTAAACTGTGGTTCTCCAGTATTGGTGTCTTTCATAGATTCACATGCTTGAATATTCCCCGTCGTCGAAGTGGGAGTCCCACGGTACATAACATAGCAATGTAGCAATAACACAACCATAAATAGGTAAGAAAAAACCATAGAGTAGCATTGAATCATAGAGCTTTTAGATAGAAAAAACTTGTCACTTTTATAACATATTACAGTCATTGTGAATAGTCCAAACTCCAGCCAATCAGGCGATAGCACCCTCCAGAATGTTCTCCTCAAAGAGGCTCAGGCCCTCAGATTTTCGTAGCACAAGAGTAACAAAGAGTCAAGGAGAAGAGGAGAGCCTCTGAGGGGAGGAGGGTGGGTCGCATGTGAATCTATGAAAGACACCAATACTGGAGAACCACAGTTTACAGGTAAGTAACTTTTGTTCTTCTCCAGTATTGGGGTGTCTTTCATAGATTCACATGCTTGAATAAGAATAGTAAGCAGTGATACCAAGATAATGCAAGGTACACATAAAATCATCATAATACACAGTACAAAGAGATACTGAAGCATAAAGACAAAAAAATGGTACCTTGTATACAGGAGGAGGGAAGCAACAGAGGCTCACCTTACTTAAAGAGATTACATAGGACCGCTTGCCCCACGGCTGAATCAGCGTTGTCAGCCGCTTCCAGACAGTAATGTTTGGTAAAGGTGTGCCTGCTGGACCATGTTGTAGCCCTGCAGATGTGTTGAAGAGGCACACCAGCAAATAGCGCAGTAGAAGAGGAAACTCGTCTGGTAGAATGCGCTCGAACATTAGCAGTAAGTGGCTTCCCAGCTTGCTGATGGCAAAAGGCAATTGTAGTCGATATCCAGCGTGCAATAGTCTGTTTGGTGACTGGATGTCCCTTTCGCATCCGTCCGTAGGCCACAAAAAGTTGCTCAGACTTACGGATACTAGCTGTCCTTTGAAGATAAAATTTCAGACATCTCTTGATATCTAAAGAATGGAGAGTCCTCTCTGCTGATGTTTGAGGATTAGGAAAAAACGTTTTTAAAATGACTGGCTCATTAAGATGGAAATCCGATGGCACTTTGGGGATAAAGGCCAGATTTGTGCGGAGCAAGACAGAGTCCCTGGTGAATTGAAGAAAAGGCGGTTTAGTAGTAAACGCCTGTATGTCACTGACTCGACGTGAAGAAGTGAGAGCCAACAGCAGCGAAGTCTTCCACGTAATGAATTTTAGATCGACTTTATGGATGGGCTCAAACGGTGGCTTCATGAGTTGTGCCAATACAATGTTTAACTGCCAAGGAGGAGGCGGTCGACGAATTGGAGGAAACATTCTAAAAAGGCCATTGAAGAACTGCTGAATTACTCTGGAGGAGTAAAGAGAGGTGGAACCATCCTGTCGAAATCTTGAGATTGCTGCCAGAAAAACTTTAAGAGTAGAATGCGAGAGGCCAGATTTTGCTAGATGTAAAAAGAAAGGCAAAAGTTGGTCTGGTGTGGAATGAACAGGATGTACCTGAGCAGTGTCGCACCATAGACAGAAACGTTTCCATTTGAGCTTGTATGTTTTCACAGTGGAGGCTGCTCTAGCCTTAGCAAGAACTTCCCTGCAGTCAGAAGGAATGTCTAGATTGGCAAACTCATATTGCTCAGGTTCCATGCCGCTAAGCGAAGAGAGGCTGGGTCGGGATGACAAACCTGTCCCTGATCCATGGTCAGGAGGTCCGGAAGTGGGCGGAGCAGAATCGGGTCGCACTGTGATAGGAGCAGGAGTTCCGTAAACCAGACTAGTCGAGGCCACCTGGGAGCTATTAGAAGAATGCGGCAAGGTTCTTTCTTCATTTTCCAAAGAACCCAGGGGACCAGAGGAATCGGCGGAAAAGCGTAGGCATATATTTTTGACCAGTTCATCAAAAAGGCATTCCCGCACGACTCTGGTTGGGGAAGCCAACTTGCGTAAAATGGGCATTTGCGGTTCAGATGAGTTGCGAACAGATCCAGATTCGGGGGCCCCATAACCGAAAGATGCGATCCAGTGTGGGTTGATGCAATTCCCACTCATGATTGGACGAGGTTGACCTGCTTAGAGAGTCCGCTAGAATGTTGCACGCTCCCGGAACATGCACTGCTGTCAGAGTGATTTGATGCTGGAATGCCCCGATCCCAAATTTGTTGAGCTTGAAGAGATAGCAAGAAGGACCGTGTGCCCCCCTGTTTGTTTATATAGTGCATGCATGTTGTGTTGTCCGTCCGGATCAACACCGAAGCTCCCTGGATAATGGCGCGAAAAGCCTTGAGCGCCAGAAAAATGGCAAGCAACTCCAGAAGGTTGATATGCCAGGTCCTTTGGTGGGCATCCCACCGTCCTTTTACTGTGAGGTCCTGGCGGTGTGCTCCCCACCCTTCGAGAGATGCGTCCGTCGTGAGAGTGAAACTTGGAGTGTCTACTAGAAACGGACGACCGGAAGAGACGTTTGTTTCGAGAGTCCACCAGAACAGAGCCATTTGCATCTGAGATGTGACCTTGATCATATCGTTGAAGGATCCTGAGACTTGAGCCCATTGCTTGTCGAGTTCCTCCTGGATGGGTCTCATTTTCAGGCGGCAGTGAGGGACTAGGGGAATGCAGGAGGACAACATCCCTAGGAAGGACTTCAACTGCCGAACAGAAACGGACTTTTTTAACCGGAGGAAGACCGCTAGGTTGCAAAGTCGTTGACGCCTTTCGTGTGACACAAAGGCTTTTGCCAGTTTGGTGTCCAGGATGGCCCCCAAAAACGTCCTGAGTTGAGCGGGGACAAATTGAGACTTGTCCATGTTGAACGTAAGGCCCGGAGACTGGAAGAGGGACCTGCAAAGTAGAGTGTGTCGGGATGCCAGATCGAACGACCGTGCCTTTAGAAGGCAGTCGTCGAGATAAGGAAAAATCTGTACTCCTTGTAGATGAAGATAAGCTGCCACCGGTGCGAGGACTTTGGTAAACACTCGGGGTGCAGAACGAAGGCCAAATGGAAGGACCTTGAATTGGAAATCTCTCCCGGCCACTCTGAATCTGAGGAATTTTCTGTGTCTGGGCAGAATAGGAACATGAAAATAAGCATCTTGAAGGTCCAGTGTGGTCATGTACTCTCCTTGGGATAGTAAAGGAAGGACCTCCTGAAGAGAACATGCGGAATGTTTGCTTCTTGATGTATTTGTTTAGGGCGCATAGGTCCAGAATAGGGCGCCATTCTCCCGACTTTTTCTGTATAAGGAAGAACCTCGAATAGAATCCTCTGCCCCTTTGTCAGTTCGGAACCACTTCGATCGCGCCTTTTCTCAATAAGATTTTCAGTTGACCTAAGAGTTCCTTCAGATGGGCAGGAGGAGGACCTCTGGGCGGAGAATTGGGAGGGATCTTTACAAACTCTAGAGCGTGCCCCCTGCGCACAATATCTAGAACCCATTGATCGGTAGTAATCAGTGACCATTTGGAGTAGAAGCGGGAGATTCGACCTCCAACCTTTGCGAGGGTGGGAGGCATCAAGAATGGCAGATGGAAAAAGTCATTGTTTCTTGGAGGAATCCCTTCCTCTATAAGAGGATTTACCTCTGTACTGTCTGTAAGATGCAGCTGGCGGTTGTCTGTACGATTGTTGATTCTGGGAGGAGTAACGTTGTTGGCCTTGAAAAGAATTGTATTGTCGCTATTGATTGGAACCTCCCCGAAAGGAAAAGGAGGAGCCACAACCCTTCGCACCCCGAAAGGGCTGTTTTTTAAATTGAAGTGTGCCGAGAGCACGAGCAGTGTCGGTGTCCTTCTTGATCGTCTGAAGGGCATCATCGATGTGTTGGCCAAACAGTGATTCACCGTCATAAGGCATGTCCAATATTTTCGTCTGCACCTCTTGACGGAAAGAAGTGGCTTTTAACCAGCCCTGCCGCCTGAGGACAGCAGCACCCGCCAGTTGTCGGAAACCAGTAGAAGACACGTCAACAGCACAATCAATAATCTCCGAGGAAATCCTTTCCCCTTCTTGAAGAATCTTCAGCGCTTCTGCTTTAGAAGGTTCTGGTAGTAAATCTACAAGGGAAGCAATGTCCGACCACATTTGTCGGTCGTAACGGCCGAGGATAGCTAGAGAATTGGCCGCTCGGACCGTAGTTGCCGCCATAGTGGAGAATTTCTTACCAATGGCGTCAAGGCGTCTTCCCTCACGATCCGGAGGAGCCGATACTGGAGACGAGGGATTCCTGGCACGACGTTGTGCTGCCTGAGTAATAATGGAATCAGGTTTCGGCTGTGCAATAAGACAAGCAGGCGAATTTTCCGGGGCCTTGTATTTTTTATCTAGTCGTGGCAGGACAGCAGGAATGGAATTAGGGTGTTGCATGAGCTTGAGACCCTCTTGCCAAATAAAATCGATGATGGGAATAGCACGCACTTGTTTCTGTGGCTGATCTTTAAAGTCATACAAGAAACAATCCTCCTCTTTAGAGACCATAGGGAGGTGAAATCTCTTTGCCGCCCTTTCCATGAGGACATGAAAACCACCTATGTCCACCGGTGGAGAATCAAGAGGAGCTGGAGTGGTGGGGGACGGCGTTTGAATTTGATAATTGTCCCATTCCGTGAAAAGGGATCTATCACCCAGCTCACCCTCCTCTCTGTCATCAACATCATCATCCTCCTCAATGACATGAGGAGCGTCTTGGTGTTGTAATCTGGACGCCAAAGTAGAAGGCGTAGAAAGCGGTTCTGTAGTAAGCGGAGGTGGAAGAGGCGCTTGTGGTGCTGGAGAAGCCTGGACTGAGTTTGGAAAACTCTGTAATAGTCATCCAGCATGAATTGAAGGTTGGAAATAAGGGACATAGGCATCTGCGCCATTGGAATATCCGGTGCAGGCTGGTTGGCACGGTCTGAAAAGTCCTCATACTCCTGGTCGTCATCAAAATCCTGACATTTAATTAGAAGCTCAGAGGGACTGCGAGCAGCCCTAAATGTGTTATCCTCCTCCGATTCATCGTCACCAGCGTCAGAAGAGAACAGTTCTGCTGGAGGATGAGAAGCAGTTTGGATTGCCGTCAAGGTATCCAAAGAAGACCGTCGCCGTTGAAGCAGAGAACCTGAAGACTTCAAAGGAACCAGATCCATGGATGCAGCCGTCGACGCTGAGAGAAGTTGCCGTTGAGCCGCCGTTGACGCTGTCGCCGTCGACGAGAGACGTTGCTGTTGAGCCGCCGCCGACAAAGCCGCCACCGCCGACGAAGACACCCTCGACGAAGCCATCGTCGACGACGAAGCCATCGTCGATGAAGCTGACCCTTTCGTCGACAAGGAAGTGCGTGTCAACGAATGCTTCTTCTGCTTGCTAGACGCCGTCGACGAAGTTAAAGGCACCGTAGACGACAGAGGCCTCACCTTCACTGACACCGTCGTCGACGGTGATGTCGCCGACGACAGGAGCATAGCCGGCATCATAGACGAAGAAGTTGAAGTCGTCGTTGTAGAAGCGACGACAGCAATCCTCGTCGACGGAGGAAGCGACGACAAGCTCGTCGACGAGATAACCAGTTTTTTAGGCAAAACTGCTCAGATAGAGTCTTGGACGCCTGAGAGTCCGATCTCGGGGGCGTAGAGGGTGTAGATAGACTCTGAGGGGCAGGAGACACCCCTTTAGAAGTTGAAGGCCGGTCAGTGGACTTTACACCATGATGTTTCTTCGCCACCTTAGTCTTAGGAGAAACCTTCTCCAACTCACTGGCTCTCTTCAAAGATTAAGTAGTCCGGACTGAGGAGACACTCTCCACATCTGATAGGGGGTTATCCATAGTCTTCAACTTCTGTAGCCACAGAAGGAGACGCCCCTCCCTGTCCTTAAGGGTCTTTTGAGAGAAAGTCCTGCAAATTTTACAATCCTGTACCTGGTGGTCAGGGTAGAGGCAATAAATGCACTTCTTATGAGGATCCTCAGAATGAAGTCGCTGTTTTCCACATGTCCCACAAGGTCTGAAGAGGGATTTCTTGGTTGTAGACATGACAAAAAATTGTTCTTTGAGAAGAAAAATGAGAAAAACTGAGCAGAGCTCAGGGAGACTCCCTTCACACAACGTGCGGTAGAAAATCTGAGGGCCTGAGCCTCTGAGGAGAACATTCTGGAGGGTGCTAACGCCTGATTGGCTGGAGTTTGGACTATTCACAATGACTGTAATATGTTATAAAAGTGACAAGTTTTTTCTATCTAAACGCTCTATGATTCAATGCTACTCTATGGTTTTTTCTTACCTATTATGGTTGTGTTATTGCTACATTGCTATGTTATGTACCGTGGGACTCCCACTTCGACGACGGGGAATATTCAAGCATGTGAATCTATGAAAGACACCCCAATACTGGAGAATAACTTTTCGATCTTTCGATCAGTGCCTAAATGAAAAATGTCCTGCTCCTGAGGCCAAACAGAAGGACTCAGAATTGATAGTGAATTTCTTCTGACTAACCAATTATATAAATATGGAAAAATTTGATGGCCTTGCATTCTCATGTGTGTCGGTACTAAAGCAAAGCACTTCGCGAAAATTGTCTGGGCTTAATTTAAGGCCAAACAGGAGGGCTTTGAAATGACAGTGAAGACTGGCCACTTTGAATCGCAGATATTCCTAATGACTGGGAAGGATTGGTATGCATCCAATAGGTCCAAAGATGTCATATACTCCCCTTGGAAGCAGGGGGGACTTACCGCTGAGTCATCAAATGAAATGTTTATTTTCGAAAAACATGCTAACATTTCTTAGACCCAGAATTGGTCTCCATTCGCCTGTTTTTTTTCCGTAGAAGGAAAAAGTGAGAATAAAACCCTAGATTTTGCTGGCACCCAGAGACTTGCTCTATTGTCCTTTTGGACTTGATCTATTGCCCCTTACCTGAATATGTTGAGAATTGTGGCTTGTAACACACAAAGATTTTGAAGAGGCTTAATGGGTGGGGTTTTCTGGGTGAACTTCAGTGTGACACCAAAATGTTGAGGTCCAACAGAAAGCAATCTGTTGCCATAGAAGTCCACTGTTTGTAACAAGAGGAGATTTTCTCTCGTACATGGCTGTATGGATTCTTCGTGACCGTAGCCTTTGTTGTGCCACTGTTGTTTTGAGCCCTGATGTCCCCTGTGATGGACTTCCAGCTCTTCTACAAGAAGCCTGTTTGTGATAGGACCCTGGTATGGGTCCCTGTATGCTTGAGCAAATACTCGGCAGTATGTCTGCTGAGATGGCTGAAATGGTTGAACTTATACATTTGGCAACCTACCCTGTATGAGTATATGCCTATTCCAGTGCCTCCATGAAAAGGCTGCGTTCGCCTTTGTTGAAGGATTGCAAGAGATCTTGCTGTGTTAGTGTCTGATTCCACAAACTGTAGCACTTCATCAACATAAAATCAAAAAACAGGACTGTTCATCATATGGCATGTCCAAAATCCTGCCCTGCACTTCCGCTCCACATGAGTAGGAATGCAGCAAGCCATGCCGCTATGAGTGCCAATTGTCTGAATCCAGTTGCTGTAATATCCATTGCTGTGTCAATGATTGCAGATGATGTCCTTTCTCCCTCATGGAGTATTGCTTTTGCTTCAGACTTCTTGACGCCCGGTAGATGGAACAGATATAGACCAAATCTGACCATATCTGACAGTCTGTTGAGCCAGAAAGGACAGTGAGTTTGCAGCCTTGAAAACCTTTACCAATATTGCCTAGTCATCTGCCTTTTCGGGTGGCGTGCCACATGAAGATGTCATGTTTCTCGATCTTCGTTTGGCTGCCAGCATTACATCCAGATCTGCACGAGGTGACCAACTGAGTAGGCATTTTCAGGTGTCTTATACTTTTTGTTGAGCCTGGGAATAACCGCAGCTATAGTGGCTAGATTCTTCATCACTTTTAGGCATTATGACTAAAGATAGGAGATTACAGGTATCCCCTTTACTGATTTTCTTGCTGGTTCTTTAAAACCTTAAAGAAAACAGTCATATTATTTTGTTTATAATGGCAAATCAAATTAATAGATGCCCTGTTGATGAGGTTGTGAAAGCCTCCAATGTCATCTGGAGGAGAATGTGAAATAGGAGGGGGTGACAGCCCCTAAAATGGGTGTAACATAATCATCCCATTCCAGACCAGTAGATTGTGGCTTCACAGGCAGCAGATGACCTTTTTAAATGTCATTTGAGTATGGGTCATCATCGCCTGTTGTTGCTGAAGGAAAGTGTTGAGGCACAGGGGTCGCAGGTCGTTTAATTAAAGGCACGTTCACAGAAGGTTGTTTCGTCAGCTCGGATGTCACTCATTCAAGGAAGTGCCTATAACAATCTTCATATCTTAGATCTGTTACAAGACCCATAGGAACCTGCATCATGGACTCTTGCAGTGTTTGGGTAGTTTGATGGTAAAAATTGTATGCATCTCTGCCAAGAATCACCGTCATCATCACGATGCCCTTTGAAGGGCTGATGGGCACCTGTGGTATTAGGGTCTTCAACTTTATCAGGATGAAAAACGCTTTCTGTTTCCCCTGTTCTCGGTCTTGTCCTTGTCAATACTTTATTTTTAATTAAGTAAGGCTATATGCAGGTGGAACGGACCATTATTATCCTCATCAGATTCCTCTTTATTCAGGAGATGTTGTGGCAGATATGATGACACTTTACTTGGAGATGTATGCTCAGTCCTAAGTGACATTGGAATGCCATTTTCCAATATCAAAGTGATTCTTGATGATTTTGGTGTTTTCTGTAGGATTGGTTTTGATGAATGTGTAGATGGGGTTGCCTTGGTTAAAGATGTACATGGCGTAGTTGCTGAGGCTGTCATTAATAGTTTCGACTGTCTTGTTGTGGATGGTGCCGAAGTCAATATCATCTAGGGTAACTAAGTCATCGTCGACAAGGTTTTACCTGGAGTCACAGTCGACAACTGGACTTTAGCAATCTTCATCAAAAATTTGTTCTTCACAAACTGAGATGCCAGCTGTGGGCTCGTCAACAGCAATGATGTTGTCATTTTTAGGTCGAGCCTAGCGCAGCGCGCATGCGCTGCTCTAGGAGAGGGCCTCTTGGAATCTCTCCAGACTTTCATAAAATTCGTGCATGTGGCTTAAGTTTTGCCACACATTCTATTGGCCTTTACGTGTGGCTTTCGAAAATTGAAAGCCCGCAATTGGCCAAAGGCGGGTGCATGTCCCGCCTTCTCTCTAAAAATTGACTCCCATGGCCTAGGGGTCTCGGGAGCGCAGCAGCAGCGCGGTCGGGTGCCAGCTGCATACCTTACATTCCTTGCAGTGCGCGCGCACCACACGCGGTCTTGTTTTTTTACCTGCTCGGCCACAGCTCTAAAGAGGCAGGAACCATCCTTTGCAACTTTCTTCCGGTAGAGCCCATGGGAAGCCAGGTACTGGTCCCATCAGTGCCTCCCCTGTCAGCTGCTCCTTTCCCCCTCCAGTGATCTCCCGGCTAGCCCCGCCGGTCATCTGTGCCCTGGGCTTCACAGACTGCCGCTCGCATGGACGGATGGAGGCGCACGCACTACTAGACCTGCATACAGCCTCCCATGGTCGACCGGTGCTAGGGCGCAGTTCTCCCCGTCTCGCACCGTCTGCGCACTGCGATTAGTTACATGAGTACCCCGGTGGTAACGAGGGTGCCCAGCCCTGAGCCACTCCTTGCCTCATATCCCTAAGTACCATCAGGAACCGGGATTTATGAACCCACAGAAGCGCAGACACTGCCCGCAGCTGTCTAGAACGAGGAGAGGCCGGAGGTTGGGAGGAGACACGCGCTGATCAGGGAAACACAAACAGGAAAGTTTATTTTCACTTTCACAGACCCAAGCAGACGGCACCATGGGAACTGTAGTCCAGAGGAAAGGGAAGATCTGTGCTTACGCACATAGAGATAGGACTTACCTGAGGCCTAAACCCTCTCGTGTTGTTACCGGCATGTGGGAGCTGATTCGCCTAGAAATGTGACAAACTTATGACAAGCTGGCTAGGTGACGTTACATAATATTATCTGATACCATTAAATGCATTCGAAAGTTGAAACAATAAGTGTTATTTTGTTGTACGTCTTCCTTACTGGAGGATCCAGTGTCGTTTGTTGAAGACTGATCACAGTAACGCTTTTGGCTAATATTAATTTATGGTTTCGTTGACGTTAATAGATTCTTGCGTCTGAAGATCGAAACTCCCTAACTCGCAACTTTGAGACACCACTTCTCCAATATGTTTTAGCAAGAGGGGCAAAATGTGCAAGCTGTCTGTCGGAATTGCATGGGACAAACAGCGGTCTAGTTGCAGGATAGACATATTCTAAGGACTTAAAATATGGACTTGACTATCAAACATTCATTTCCATTTGTTGCGATGTTTCTATTGCGAAGAGTACCTTAAACTGTGATAAGTTAGGCAATAGCCCTAGCTTGTTGTACGTGTAATGTTACTTGTTGTATCAGTATTATATATCTGTATGCAAAGACAGAAGCAGCAAAATACTAGTTGGGCGGCACACTATGCTAAGTACAGATTTTTAGCCTGCGTATATTTAAGCCAGGCCCTTAATTACATCTTCTCCCCACTCACCCTTTTGCTTCTCCCCTGCAATATTGCCAAAATGTTGTGTGTGGGCATGCTAATAGGGGATAATCTGCTGCATGGCTAAACTTATAAGGTCCCAAAGGCGAGATCTATTGGCTATGCCAATGCTGGTTTCTATTGAGTCTGATTCCGCATATATACTCTTTTTTGGTGAAATTGGCTCAGACAACGGATATTTTGCTGTTTTTGAAGGAATTTGTTTTCCAGCGTGACTACCTCAGGAGTGACCTCAGTTTCTCTCACAGATTTTTTTTTCTTATTTCCTTGGGGGTACCTCAGATGTTAAAGATTTCCCTTCTGATATTGATTTTGAAGAGCATTCAGAGTGTGAATGAACCCTTTTTTGTGTTTTACCTCAGGCCTTTGAAGTGTCCTCTTATTCCTTCTCATTAGTATGAGTTTTCCAGATTTTTATTTTTGGAGGCATAATAAAAGTCTATTTTCTCAGTCTTTTCGGGTTTTTGTAGAAAAGGTACAACATATATCAACAATATAAACAGTTCTTGATAGGGTCCTCAGAGTAACGCCTTTTCCAGCCACAGGTTCCATGTGGACTAAAAAGACCTTTCCAAGAGGATTCACCATAATCAAGTCTTGCCACGTTAAAAGGTCTTAGAAGTGGTGGGTATTCTCTCAGAAATTAAGAAATAAGCTAAAATAGCCAACATATCTGTGACTGACTGAGCAGAGCTCAGGGGACTCACAGATGTAGTCGAAATCTGAGCTATGGTCACCTTGGTGAAAAGGGTGAATACTATGTTTTGTTCTGATTGGCTGAAGTTTGGACTTTTTTTAAATGATGTGAATGGGTTACTTCTGTGACTATGTTAAAGCTCTTTTCTGTCTGTTTTTAACATTTAATTGGTCTGTGTGGTTACCGTGAGATTATGTCAAAAATTCAAGGAGGTACCCTAGTACTCGGAAAAGAGATGGGTATATATACAAACACAAAGATTCCCTTCTCCAAAAATTCAACTTGTAGGATTTAGATACATTTGGTGCTATGACCCAAATGGCTTACCAGATACAATCAATCAATCCGTGATCTAAATAAACTAAAAAAAAAATATTATTATTTAACAAGGTTTATGAATTGATTAATGTTTTTAATACATAATGTGAATTAGCCAAATGAACCAAGTTAATGATATTTTTGTGTATAAAATATTGTCTTTACCAAATAATAATTAAACATTTTTTTTTATACAGCATTCATTCCCTTTTACATCTTATTATTGAATTTGACATTGTTGTCTTATTGTTCTTGATTTACAATTGTTTGTAATTTAGGGACCTGGAAATCTTTTTTATCATAGTTTATTTAGATCACGGATTGATTGATTGTATCTGGTAAGTCATTTGGGTCATAGCACCAAATGTATCTAAATCCTACGAGTTGAATTTTTGGAGTAATGAATCTTTGTGTTGTTTGTTACCGTGAGACTCCCTGCTCGACACTCGGGATGATTCAAGCATGTAAATTCATGAAAGATCCAATATTGAAGAACAAAAACTATCCTTGCGTGGCTAAAACTGATTGGGGTCCTATTTAACAATTTTAAGACCAAAAAGTATGAATACCTTTTAGGTCAACAGCCCTTGCTGACTGTCTTTTATATTTGCTGAAGAGAAGAAGCTGTGAGCAGGCGCTGCAGAGGTCATATTGTTTCAAGGACTATATTAGATGTGGATTACTGGCTCAGCAGCATCTTCATTGGCAGAGGCTTATACAAGTTCGACAGGCCAGCAAAGCAGACTCAGTGCAACAACACAGCTCCAACAGCTTTGGAAATCCAATGTGTATCCCCAAGATGAATTGCTCAGAAGAATGTAGCTCTTCTCTCCTCGGCAAAGAAAAAGATAAATCATTCTGCTGTTGTGCTACTATCCATATTAATCAGAAGATTTATTTGGTTTCATTGAATAAAAAGACAATACAGAGACATTCTGAGATTTGGGGACGTTAACAAAAAGTATAATGAAAAGCCAATAAAAAGGGGTAGAATTAACCAACAAACATTCTGTTGAGTTAAAAAGAAATCAACTAACAGACAATCTAGGGTTATGAACAAAACTTAGACAGTTTTAGCTGAACTGATGATAATGAGAAGAAATACAACATTTAGACAAATCTAGATCACTATAAATGCATTGAGTGATCAAGGCTGTTTAGACAATATTAAAAGCATATTAGTCACTAAATGTAGAGTTGTCCACCAACATTGCTTGTACAGGCTTAAAAGCCTTTTCTAACCTTTGTCTCAAACAGCCTACAATAAGCACAAGTTACTAACTTGTGTAACGATATATCTGTAAGAGACAGTAGTTAGTGACAGATTCCTTACCTTAGAATATCCCCAGGCGTCAGGCTGGATCCGGAAAGTTTTTTGCGTAGCAGTACCCTTTGCGCGTCGGTAGGCGGCGTCGTGCGGCTCCGCGTCCGTCGTCGGCGTCGTGATCGCCGGGATGACGTCGCGGGCAGTACTTAGGCGCCGCCCCTGCGCGCTGACGTCAGTTCTGTACACGACTTTCCGCGCCAGGAACGCAGAGCCATGCAAGAAGCTGACATAGGTGTCTGAAAAATACTAGGGCCCTGAAAGGGATGTCCTTAACCCTAGAAATCAGTTCGCAGAACGGGGAGGATGGGTGGGCGGTAAGGAATCTGTCACTAACTACTGTCTCTTACAGATATATCGTTACACAAGTTAGTAACTTGTGCATCTGAAAGAGACACGTTAGTGACAGATTCCTTACCTTAGAATAGATACCCCAGCAATACCAACCCCGGTGGTGGGTCTGCGAACAAAGATCAGACAAGGAAGTCCTGGAGGACAGAACGGCCAAAGAAGCCGTCCCTCCGGACCGGACTGTCAAGGCAGTAATGCTTTGTAAACGTGTGCAGCGAGGCCCACGTAGCTGCCTGACAGATAACCGGCAGCGGAACACCGCGGCCCAAGGCCGTGGTAGCAGCTGTTGCCCTGGTGGAATGGGCACGCAGCCCAACAGGAGGCTCCTTTTTATCCAAAGAATAGCAGGTCTTGATGCACAAGGTAACCCAGCGGGAGATGGTCCTCTTGTGCACCGCCCGACCTTTTTTGGCGCCCACGTAGCCAACAAAGAGCTGGTCATCCACCCGGAAGTGTTTTGTGCGGTCAATATAGAAGGAGAGCGCACGTTTTGGGTCCAGACGGTGGAGCCTCTCTTCCTCTCTGGAAGGATGCGGAGGCGTAAAGAAGGTGGGCAAAGTGATGGTCTGACCAATGTGGAAAGCAGTAACCACCTTTGGCAAGAAGGACGGACGCGTCCGAAGAACAACCTTGTCTGGATGAACAGACAGAAAGGGAGGTTTGCAAGATAGAGCCTGGAGCTCACTCACCCGCCGAGCGGAGGTGATGGCCACCAGAAAGGCTGTCTTCAGAGTTAGAAGACGAAGAGGACAGTTATGTAGAGGCTCAAAGGGAGCGCACATTAAAAGGTAAGAACCAAGTTCAAGTCCCACTGAGGCATCACAAACGGAACAGGAGGGAAGAGGTGTGTAATGCCTTTTAAGAACCTGTTAACAACAGGGGACTTGAAAAGGGAGGGCTGATCAGGGAGCCTGAGGAAGGCCGAGATAGCACAAAGATAACCCTTGATGGTACCCAGGGCAGAACCCTGTTGGGCCAGAGAGAAGGAACAGAAGGACCTCAGAAAGAGGGGCAGAAAGGGATTCACAGCCTTTGCTGTGCACCATGCCACAAATTTGTTCCACCTGCAGGCGTATACCACCTTAGTGGAGGGACGCCTGGCTGCCAGAATCACATCACAAACTTCGGGAGGCAAGTCGAAAGGAATCAACTGCCGCCGCTCAATCTCCACGCAAGCAGGTGTAGACTGGACAGGTTCGGGTGGAGGACCGTCCCCTGCTGCTGCGACAGAAGATCCTCCCGAAGAGGCAGACGGATCGGGGGATCTACGCTCATATTGAGTAGCTCGGGATACCAAACTCTTCGAGCCCAGTCCGGAGCCACAAGAATGACTTGGGCCCGGTCGTGCCGAATCTTCTTCAACACTCTGGGTAGAAGTGGTATAGGCGGAAAGGCGTACAATAGACCGCAACTCCACTC
This sequence comes from Calotriton arnoldi, assembly GCA_963921515.1. Classification (NCBI taxonomy): domain Eukaryota; kingdom Metazoa; phylum Chordata; class Amphibia; order Caudata; family Salamandridae; genus Calotriton; species Calotriton arnoldi. The sequence goes on along the minus strand of CAWUFW010000151.1, from coordinate 361,659 downwards.
GTGACGAAAGCGTCACCGAGCGAGTGCCGCCTGAGAAATTCCAACGCGCAGAACTGATGACATTGCGCGTTCTCTTCGGTGGCGAATAGATCTAACCAAGGCTCTCCCCACTGTAGAAAGAGTCCTTGCGCCACTTCCGAGTGAAGACGCCATTCGTGATCCATCATGCACCTGCGGCTGAGTTCGTCCGCCCTGGCGTTCAGGGAACCTGACAGGTGTTGAACCATCAGGAACATGCCCTGATGTTCCAGCCATATCCAGAGGCGCAGAGCCTCCTGACAAAGGGTCCACGACCCCACCCCGCCTTGTTTGTTGCAGTACCACATGGCGGTGGTGTTGTCTGTGAACACCTGCACCACCTTCCCTTTGACAGAGGGAAGGAATGCCTTGAGTGCAAGTCGGATCGCCCGGAGCTCCAGAATGTTGATATGGAGCCGGGACTCCGCCGGAGACCAGAGGCCTCTGATCTCCGCCTCTCCCATGTGACCGCCCCATCCCAGAAGGGACGCGTCTGTCACAACTGTGTGCTCTGGCTGGGGAAGGGAGAGGGATTTGCCCATGACCCATTGCCGGTTCGAGAGCCACCACTGCAACTGTTTTGCAGTCCCCTCCGAGATCTGGACGTGATCGGACAGGTTGCCCTGGTGCTGCGCCCACTGGAACTTCAGGTCCCACTGCAGAGCCCGCATAAGCCATCTGGCATGATTGACCAGCAGGATGCAGGAGGCCATGAGGCCCAGCAGCCTCAGGGTCATCCGTACCGAAACCCAGGATAAAGGCTGAAAGATCGGAATCATAGCCTGAATATCCCGGACTCGCCGTTCGGGAGGATAGGCCCGAAACTGCGTCGTGTCCAGAACTGCTCCGATGAAAAGGAGCTGTGGAGAAGGAATCAGATGCGACTTCGGCACATTGATGGAGAACCCCAGCGAGTGCAGGAGTTCGGCCGTAGTCTGGAGGTGGGAGACGACTGCCTGGGACAAGCCCGCCTTCAGCAGCCAGTCGTCGAGGTAGGGGAAGACTGAAACCCCTGCCCGGCGCAGATGAGCTGCGACCACCGCCAACACTTTCGTGAACACCCGAGGGGCACTGGTAAGGCCAAAGGGGAGCACGGTGAACTGAAAATGCTCGGGGCCTACCGTGAACCGAAGGTAACGCCGGTGGGCCGGCAGGACGGGGATGTGGAAATATGCGTCCTGCAAGTCCAACGCTACCAACCAGTCTCCAGGGTCGAGGGCAGTCAAGACCTGAGCTAGGGTGAGCATCTTGAACTTCTCCTTCCGGAGGAAGCGATTGACGTTCCGGAGGTCCAAGATAGGACGCATGTCCTCCTTGTCCCTTTTGGGCACCAGGAAGTAGTGGGAGTAGCAACCACGCCCTACTTCTGGGGTCGGAACATGCTCGATGGCCCTCTTGGCCAAGAGGGCCGTGACTTCCTTCTGCAGAAGTACCAAGTGATCCCCTGACATGCGGTGGAATTGAGGTGGCATGGCTGGGGGGTGGACTCGAAGGGGAGGGAGTAGCCCCTTCGGACAATGTCCAAGACCCACCTGTCCGAGGTGATGGTACGCCAGTGGGGAAGGTGATGGCGGACCCTGCCCCCTACCGGCGTGCTGTGCACCTGAAAGGAGGGACTAGGAGGGTTTGGAGGCCGCGGACGGGTTGGAGGTGGTGGCCTGACCCGCACGCTGGTTGCCCGATCCGCCACGGCGGAATCCACGTCCTCGGCCACGCGAAGACGCCTGCTGCGCGGGCCGGTGGCTGGGCTGCTGACGTGAAGGGCGCCCCTACCGTGGCCACGATAGGGGCGAAAAGCAGAAGTCAGCGGAGGGCGTGTAGCAGAAAGGCCCAGGGACTTTGCAGTAGCCCGTGAGTCCTTAAAGCGCTCCAACGCATGGTCTGCTTTGGACCCAAAAAGACCGACTCCATCAAAGGGCATGTCCATGAGAGTATTCTGGACATCCCCTGAAAAACCAGTGGTTCTCAGCCAGGCGTGGCGTCGAAGCGCCACCGTCGTTGCAATAGACCTGCCCAGCGAGTCGGCGGTATCAAGGCCACATCGTGTTGTGTATTTGGCCGCATCCCTTCCTTCCGCAATGGCGCGGGAAAGCAGTGTCTGGACCTCCTCAGAACACTGGGGCAAAACATTCGCCACCGAATCCCACAAGGAGTGGGTATATCGGCCCAAAAGGCAAGCGGTGTTGATGGACCGCAAGCCAGCACTGGAGGAAGAAAACCCTTCTTCCCAAATTGATCCAGGCGTTTGGATTCCCTATCCGGAGGGGCGGTAGGGAAGGCGGTTTGGGAAGCGGAGGCTTGGACAACCAAGCTCTCAGGAGTGGGGTGGACAGAGAGAAACAGGGGGTCGCCCGGAGCTGGGCGATGGCGTCGGGACACGTTCCTATCCACAGGAGCCCCTGTGTTGGGCTTGGACCAGGCGCCCAAAAGAACGTCAGTGAGGGCGTCGTTAAACGGCAGCACAGTCTCCGTAGAGGAGGCTGCCGGCTGAAGCACCTCTGTCAAGAGATTAGTCTTGACCGCCACAGTAGGGAGTTGGAGATGTAAGGCTCCAGCCGCCCTACGCAACACCGTTGCAAAATTGGCTCCCTCCTCCGTAGCCACGGGAGGAGACAGCATGCCAGTGTCAGGGAAGTATCTAGACCACTGGCATCCCCTAGACCCTCTGTCCAGTCCTCATCGTACTGACACTGTTGTGCCAGAGGGTCATCAGACCCCTCCCAGTCCTCCTGGTCCTCCTCAGGTTCAAAATAAGGGGGAGGAGGGACATTTGGGACCCAAGGTCTCATCGGCGCCGGAACCGGCGTCGAGCGACGTCGGTCCGGGTCCATGTCCGGAGCCGGAAGGAACTGGGGGACGACGCCGCCCGGAGCCCCAGGCGGCGTCGAGAACGGCACCGGAGACATCGGCGCCGGCGGAGGTGTCGTTAGGTCGACCGGCGTCGATGGGGGTTGTGGAGCCGGGATCGAGGCCGGAGCCGGGATCGAGGCTGGAGGCACGGGCGACGCCGGGGCCATCGGCGACGCCGGAGCAACCCCATCAGGGCCCGCGGGGCCCGAAGGCGCACCAGAGGGACCTTGAGGCCCGAAGAGGCGGGCCATGGCCGACAGGAATTCCTGTACTTGGGCCGGATCCGCCCCCGAACCCGGGAAGGACGGGTATTGCGGGGCGACTCCACAGGCATGTCCGGGGCCGCGGGGACGGTGCCGGGAGGGGCCTCAGCCGAGTCGCGAGACCGGCGAGGCGAAGTCGTAGAGCGACGATGCTTTTTGGACTTTTTGTGTTTTGACTTACCGGACGAAGAAGACTTCGATGCCGACGACCGGTGTGGACTCCGCGATCGACCCCTGGACCTCTCACGCGACCGGGGCTTCCGCGGAGCCGAATGCCGGGCCTCGAGGAGCTTTCGAGACCGCTCTCGCAAAGCTTTCGGGTTGAGGGCCCGGCAGTCGGAACAAGACTCCGTGTCGTGGCCTCGGCTGAGGCAGAAGAGACACTCCCAATGCGGGTCTGTGATGGACATCATCCGAGCACAGGCGCCGCAACGTTTAAACCCGGGCATCCCTACGACACCTTGAAGTCGATTGAGAAAAACAGTGAAAAATTCACCAAAAAGTTTGGTCAAAAAATGACCAGGCACTGCTCTTCCCGGATCTGCGCTTGCTGGCGCGGAAAAAGAAGAACTGACGTCAGCGCGCAGGGGCGGCGCCTAAGTACTGCCCGCGACGTCATCCCGGCGATCACGACGCTGACGACGGACGCGGAGCCTACCGACGCCGCCTACCGACGCGCAAGGGTACTGCTACGCAAAAAACTTTCCGGATCCAGCCTGACGCCTGGGGATATTCTAAGGTAAGGAATCTGTCACTAACGTGTCTCTTTCAGATACATAGATAACAAGCCAGCTCTTCTTCTCATAAATAGTACCTGTACCCGCTACATGTGTATTCAGAAGCCTCTTTCTTTCTAATTTGAGGTGATCTATTTAAGGAATTAGACATTTAAACATCAAGAAGTTGCACTTGTGCTGAACAACAGCGGATTTCTATTAAACAATGTTAAGTGACACTTATATCGGTAACTCTTTTGTATCTGGCTCCAAACCTTTCTTTTAAAAATCAGTAACATGTGAACATGATTAAATCATATGAAATGCACAAATGGAGTTTTCAAAAGAATTGATTTTTTACAATGTGGGCATAACCAAAAACTACTACTATAGTCTCTCTTTTTTTTTTTTTAAACAAATTTTTTAAAAAGTCATAGACCGTACAGTGCTCCTTAACCCAGGAAACATCTGCCACATCAAACATTGCAGATCATTGTCTTTGACAGTTAGTTTATACATTATTATCGTCAAAATCATGCAATACAACATAACAAACACCTCAAACCCTCCCGTTGCACTAACCCACAGCTGCGTTTCGGCTGCCACCACATCACCCATCCCAACGAATCAATCCCTTCACCACATATCCAGTCCCTTACCCTAGGGGCCCACATCTCAAGGTAGATACAGATGTGTCCACCGGGGGCACCGTGTCCAATTCCAAGCCTCGATAATCTGCCCACCGTTTCCAGATTTTGGGGTGTTTTTGCGGGCAGCCCCTAGCCTTAAATATCGGGATCTCTAACCCCATGCTAAAGTCCAGCCCATTTTTCTAGGGCGAGAGAGAGGGAGGGGCCGTCGCCTTCCACAGCCTTGCTAGATCTCTTTTGGCCAAGGTCAGCCCCAGCAGCAGTATATGCCTCTTGTATACATTACCTCCTATGCCCTCCATAATATGCAGAATTGTCAATCTCGGTGAGGAGGGGAGCTCTCACCCCAACACCTCCGCCAAACAGGCCAAAACCCCTCTCCAAAATTTAGTGAGTGCTGTACAGTGCCAAATGGTATGAATTAGGGACCCCTCTTCTCGCCCACAACGCAGGCACATCGGGGATGCCACCAGACCCTCCCTCCACAGCCTGAGCCTAGTGTAATAAACCCGGTGGAGGTATTTAAATTGAATGAGGCGTAGCCTCATCGATATCGCTGCTCCTCTAGGTGAGGCCAGTGCATCCATCCAGTCGTCTCCATCCAGTTGGCCCACATCCCCAACCCAAGCCTCTCTGAGTTTATCGAGCGTAGATTGGTAAATCTTTGATATCTTATGATCTTGCAGATCTCCCATGAAGACCTTGGCCTCAATCGGACTGAATTCAGGGAGAGCCTCTAGCCCCAAAATACTCAGATAAAAGGCATGCCGAAATTGGAGGTATTTATAGAACTGAGTTCTTGGCATATGGTACTCTTGCTGAAGATCTTGAAAAGATTTGAGCACCGAACCTCGCATTACAGCCCCTAATGTGGAAATTCCTATATTATCCCACCCTTGAAATCCAGCTAGCGCCGCTAGCTGCGGCAAACGGCCATTATGCCACAGCGGGGTCTCCCTAGTTAGCTTATTCCACCATCCCATCTTACGGAGGGACTGTTTCCACAGCCGAAACACCACCTGAGTGGCCGACGGTAAAGAAGTACGCAGCGGCGCCGAGTATAGAATGGTATGTAAGGTGAACTCCCCCATACACCTCCGCTCCACTGCATAGGCGAGGTCTTCTCGGTCGCCATACCACCGTTCATTAAGCACCAGAAGATGCGAGGCCATGTAGTACGATTGGATATCTGACGTGGCCAGCCCCCCGAAATATGTTGACTGAAAGCAAGTCTGCAGCGCCACCCTGGAAGCCCCCCCAGCCCACAGGAAGTGACCCAGCGCCGCATTTACCTGGCGAAACCATGAAGGGGGCACCGGGTATGGATGGTTCTGCAGTTGAAAGAGCAGGCGCGGCAATGACACCATTTTAAAGATTGCCGATCTGCATATAGAGAGAGGGGCATGTGCGACCAAGTTTTAATTTCCTCCCTTATCCGTGCCCAAAAAGGTACTATGTTTCTGTCCCACGCTACTCTCGGCTGATCGGATAGGAAAACTCCCAGATATTTCACACCCTCTGTCGACGCCCGTACTGCCGTGGCCCAGGACCCCAGTTCCGCAGTTCCCCCCAGCACCCACAACGTGGATTTACTCGGGTTCATATACAGTCCCGATGATTCACCAAAGATTTGCATAATGCGGAGAAGCCTTGGCCCCGTCCTATTCATGTCTGTTAAGAAAAAGAGGACATCGTCCGCATATAAGCCAATGCGTTCCGAGAGCCCCTGATCCCACTCAAAGCCCACCACCTGCGCGTCGATTCGCACCCACGCCGCCAATGGCTCCATTGCTAGAGCAAAGAGATATGGCGACAGAGGACACCCCTGACGAGTGCCTCTGCCTATGGAGAATGTAGAGGATATGGATCCCGCCACCGACGCCGTAAGATCCGTATACAGCAGTTTTAGGTATGCCAAGAATCGCGGGCCTATATTAAGACGGTCGAGAAGCGCGAACAAGTATACCCAACTGAGGGAATCGAACGCCCTATCCATGTCCGCCAGCAAAAGGGCAGCCGGAACTCCTCTACCCTGGATGGCAGCTATTGCGTTGTGCGCCCGCCGGATATTGTGGCGCGTGGCCCGCTGAGGCATAAAGCCCGCCTGATCTGGATGGATCAAAGTAGTTATGTGAGATTGGAGGCGATTGGCCAACAATTTGGCCAGAATTTTGGCCTCGAAATTTAGTAGTGAAATGGGGCGATATGAGGCGTGTTGGTCTCTAGCTTCTTCAATAACTTGGAGATAATACGACCCTAGCTTGGAGAAGTATTTCTTAAAGAATTCGCATGGGAACCCATTCGGACCCGGCGCCTTCCACAGTTCAATTCTCCAAGCGCGGTACAGATCTCCTCCTCAGTAAACGGAAGTTCCAGGTCTGCTCGCGCGTCATCAGAAAGGGCGCGAGGCGGTAGGTCGTCTATAAAGCGATGGATCACATCCTCCTGCAGGAGTTCCCTAGGAGTATAAAGTTCTGCAAAATACTGTGCAAAACTCTCAGCTATGAGGGAGGGGTCTCTCAGAACCTGTCCATCAGGGCCTGGTATACTTGGGAGAACCTGGGGCTGCAGTAATTTACTGGACTTGTCGCCCCATTGATAAATTCTGCTACGGGACGCTAACCACGCAAGGCGGGCCTCATCCATCAGGGTATCTGCATAGGTTTGTCGCACCAGCACCAACTGTCGGCGCACCAAATTCCCTCCCTCCCCCCTACTACTCTGCTCTAACTCCATCAAATGTGCCTCTGACCGCAGAAGAGCCTCCCGCCTGGTGCGTCGAGCTGCCGCGCAGAAGGAAATGTCCACACCCGCAAAGTGGGTTTCATGGCCTCCCACAACGTCGCGGCCTCGGCCACCGTCCCCACATTAGTATCCAGATATTGTTCAATTGCCTGCCCCATGTGCTCCCGATACTTCTCGTCTTGGAGATGCCATGGGGAGAGACACCCACGAAAGGGGGGTTTCTCAGGAACCCAACTACACCGTCAGAACCACTGGAGAATGGTCGGATAGGTCTTTTGGGAGCAGCTCCACGGCCCTCACCCTCCCGACGGCTCTTAAGGGCAAAAAAATATAATCAAGACGGGAGTACGAGTCATGAGAGATCGAGAAATAGGTATAGCCTAGTTCCGTTCCATGCAGCCGCCGCCAAGCATCTACCCATCCCAGTCGCGCCACTAAGGAGCTCAGCTTGGTTCTATGGTTGACAGTGGAGTGTCCCCCTGACCTCCATCTGTCCACCGCCAAGTCCATTACGTCATCCCAATCCCTCCCAATGATTGCCAACCCCTCCGGCATATCAGCCCACAGCGTCGTAAGTCGCTCAACTAAAGCCCATTGTAGCGGCGGGGGGCATAGACACAACCCAACACCACCTGCTCCTCGTATATGGTACCCTAAATAAATACGTATCTCCCCTGAGGATCTGTCCATGTCTTAACATGTTTGTATGGGACCCTACGATGCAGCAAAATCGCGACTCCACGTGACACCCTGGTAAAGCCAGAATGAAACACTTGAATATAACCATAGCGGAGGAGACACAATGCTTTAGTACCCATTAAATGCGTCTCCTGAAGCATCAGGACGTCCGCTCGGTACCGTTTAGCCTGTTGGAGTATGGCCCCTCTCTTGACCTTATCCAGAGCCCCTCTAACATTCCAACTTACTATTCGAAGGTCACCCGCGTGGAGTCGCGCCCTATCCGTAAGACTTGCCATCAAAGGGTCTCTGAACCTCAAAGTGTGGGACAGCCTTGAGCCAGTACGCAAATGAGAACCATGTGTGGCAAAAACGCAGTGCAAACAGAAGACAAATATTCCCCAACATCCCCCAAACCCCCCCCCCCCCCCTATACCTCAAAACAGCTGAAATATCTGTCGCGGCGGAAGTGGCTTGCGGACCCCAACGGGGGCCCCCCACCCTCCCCTCCAATGGATCCCCAATAACCTGCCCATAGTAAACGGACTTTCCTTTTAACTATTGCAATTCGAACAGAGGTAATAGCCCCTGCCCACGTTTCATCGGTCAAGACATAGGACACAGACAGTCCCCCATGCAATAATGTCCTGGCGCTGCTACGATGCCGAAGACCCCTGCCAGAGCACCGATGCAGATCGATTAGGGTCACTGCAGGATTTGGAGCGGCGTCTCGATCTCGACCTCCTGGAGCCTTTGATCTTGGGTTTGGGTGGCCTGCGGACACCTCACTGGACGAGGAATTAGACTCCAACCTTGGCGGAGTGCGGCGCCGGATCTTCACAGTTTCATCCGTCCAATTGAATACATCCTCTGGCGATTCAAAGAAGAGTACGGGATTGATACACCACCCACAGTTTGGCTGCATACAGCAATGTGTAGGGATGTTTCAGCTCACGGAGAAGGGCCTTAGCTGCCATGAACGATTGTCGTTTCTGCTGGACTAGTCTTGTATAGTCAGGGAATAGGAGGATGCAAGTGTTTTCGTACAACAGAGGTTCCTTGATTCTAGCCTGTTTTAAGATTGCATCCCGGTCATGGTAATGCAAAATCTTGGCAATGACAGGCCTCGGTCTGGCACCGGGGGCGTTTTCTGCATCAGGGCCCTATGTGCCCTTTCAATGACAAAACAACCGGACAGCGATTCCGGAGGGAGCCAGCTCACCAACCACCCAGTGAGGAGCTGTTCCATGTCCCCCCTTCGCATCCTTCAGGGAAACCAACGAAGCGGAGGTTGTTTCTCCTGGGCCTGCCCTCCGCTTCCTCCACCCGCGAGGCCAGGCCTCTGGTGATCGACTCCAGTGATGTGACCTGTTTCTGCAATGTGGCTACTTAATCCTCTACTCCCGAGACTCTGGTTTCGGCCTCAGTAATGCGCTCCACTGCATTTCGAAGATCTTGCCTCAGAAGCGTAACGTCAGAGACCACCTCTCCAATCTTTGCTTCCATTGCGGCCCTAGACTGTGTGATGGCTGCCATGAGCGCGGCATTGTCTGGGATGCCCCCTTGTGCCCCTCCCTGGTCTGCAGCAGAGGCCCCCGATCCAGTGAAGCGGTCCAACGTGCTCTGCTTGGCAGATCCTCCCACTGGTTTGTCTTTTGTCATGATGGCGTTCGGACGCCTAACTTCTGAGATGACGGTTCCGCAGCCCCCTAGCCAGGCCTCCAGCTCAAATCACCGTTACTCTGTACGCCACCCGCCGAACTTCACTCATGCGGTCTCACCCGATAATATCCGTTCAGCTTCAGGCCTCTTGTAGTGCAGGACGCGGGTGGAAACCTCCTGCCCACAAGCCGCACCGGGCACTAACCCGGCCGCTTCAGTGGACAGTCGTATCTCCCCCCCCCCCCAAAATGGATGTCCCTCTGTCCCCACAAGTGCCACCTCCAGGAGATCAGGGAGGCAGGTCCGACCCCCACACCAGTCTCAACTGTAAAGGTAATGCCCGAGCCCAGCTCCTCACAGCAAAGGACGCGCTGGTATAGTCTAGTAATTGCAGGCCAGTCCCCTAAGCACGGTTCCACTAGCTTCCATCCACAAAAGCGCTGCTAGTGGCCAAGCAAAGCCTCCCAATGCTGCACAGGGCTCTGTACTGCCCACGAAGCGCACATCCACCAAGGGCCCACGCACACGCTGCCTCTCCGCCTCTATTACGGCTCACCACTTTTACTTTCTGTGGCGATGTATCAACAGACTTAGGCCGTAATGCGCATCAGTTTCATGGCATCGCCGCCTCCCTGCCGCCGGAAAAGCTTTGCAACGTTTATGTGGCTCAACAGCGGCAGTCCCACACAGGTTCCGCAGGCTCCAATTAGCCGCTGCCCAGGAGTCGAGCCCTCAGGCGCCGGCCCCCTGATCTCCAAAGAGGCCTCAACGCCTCTGTCACAGCCCCGTGGTGCGCCGTCCGGTCCCCAACCGTCCTCGGGAGGGAATGTGATCCTCAGGGAGCCTGCTGGATGCCCCCCCCCTTGCGGCCCGAACCGGCCGCCGTGTACTGTATAGGAGGCAGGAGGAAGGGGGGGGAAGCGAGCAAGGGCACTCACCGGATCTTCTATCGCGGGTCTGCCTGCAGCACAGCCGTCGCAACCATCCGCCCTCCGGGCCGGCCACCAGCAATCGATTGTGTCCACCGTCGGTCCTCACCGGCTTCCAGGCAATCCGGCGCCGCTGTGTACGGTGTCCCCCGCCGCCGCTCTAAGGCCTCTGCTGCCACTGCTAGACCGCTGCTACGGTCCGCCCACAAGGCCTCCCGGCAGCACCTTGAAACTGCCACTGCAAATGCCTCGGTTCCGGCTCCGCTCCGGGTCAGGTCACCGCCACTTGGGTCCCAACCACCGCGGGGGGCTTTGACGAACAATTCGTCCGACGAAACAGGATATTAAAGGATGTTAGCTATGGGCTGAGCGGAGCTCGCCTAACTCGCGTCCACCATGCTAGATCGCTAGGCCACGCCCCCTACTATATTCTCTTATTAAAAAAGCCTAGCGGTGGGTTTTAAAATCAGGAAGCGGAGTTCACCACTCTACCCTTTCAAGTCTTTAATTGTGCTGCATTGATCCTAGCAGGCGTACCTTTCCATAATAACACAAAAATAAGTTTATGCCTTAAAGAAATTCTCTGATAATGGGATAGAAAGCTAGCCCATTATAAAGCAAACCTGAGAAGACAGTGTCATTTTAATGGTTTTCAATCTCCCTCACCATATTATATATAGTGGTAGCCATTTCACAATTGCTGGTTTTTATGCAATTCTAGCTGTCTTAGTTTTGACACTAATATACAGCGTATTTGCAAATAACAAATCTAAATATGTAAAACTATTTAGACCACTAGGAAAGACCACTGATAACTCAATTTTAAAATTATTAAAGGAGTATCCGGGAACATCATATTTCTTGAGGTGATTGAGATTAAAGATATAGTAACATTGAGATCCTTAATGTAAAGTGAAATGCTATCTGCGTTAGCAGTCAGACAGTCATAACAGACCTACAATACCTAAATCATCATGGTTCCTAAACTAAGCCAAATAGTGGGATAGAGGGCATCCTATATCTTGTTCCCTTTTGTAATGTAAAAATTTAAGCAGCAATAGTTTTATAACCATCATATTTTTCCTTCTAGGTATCCTCCTTCTTGAATTATTTATGTTGTTTATTTAGATATGGGTCAACTATAAATGCCCAATTTTTGTTATCGTTATTTACTGTAACATGATAGTAAGTCTGCTTGAATATAGTCATGCTTTTCGGTATGGATCGAATTCCCTTTTCCAGTGATTGGTTTTTTTTTTTGTTGAAAAATCTTTCATAAAGGCTGATAACTTCACTTTTTATTTATAGATTTTAAACAAAAGGCAAACTTTCACAGAACGTAAGTAAGTGTAAGAGTTCCAGGGCCTTTCTGCTAATTTTTTATTCTGAAAATGTCCAACAATGATCGGATACAATATATACACCAAGAACAGAGTGCAATGAGATAGAGACGAACTTGATAGCAGAGACTCAAGCATAGGGCCCTACAGGACTACAATCACCCCGCCTCTGCTGAAGGCTACCAGGAGGCACATCTAGTCTTTGCTCAGTGAGCTTATCTACCTGCCTGCCAACACAAACAAGAATAGCAGACGATGTTACTTTGCTGAACGTTGGTTCTATTCTTAAGAAGTATTTAGGTATGATCCATCTTTAAAACTCGAATTAGGCCTCTCTTTAGTACTAAAGCTTAGCTTATTTTAGCCAAGAGAACTGTGGTTGGGGCTGAAGATATTATAAAGAAGGTTTTATGATATCATCATAATATTACAATATGCTTTATTCAGACCCCCCCACCTTTTTGCAATTTTCCAGTGAAATTTGAGGACACATGCTATGCCTGCACTTTTTAACTCATCTGCCGTGATAAAACATCAGGTTGTTTGTTTTATCAATGTAGTTGACCTTCTGCCCTAGGACAGGATAAATACGAGCCTGGCGGAAAGCAGCAGAGGCGCAGCTTTCCCTCAGCTCCTCCTCTCTGCTGCAGCAATTGTTTGGGATTGAGAGCTACAGCTAGGATATATACATATTTTCACTGGAAAAAAAAACAAAGGTTAAAGTAACGTTATAGTTAGGTGAATTTGCCAGTGACATTAACATTTTGAACAAATAAAAACACTAGATCTAGTTAGCAGCGATAACTATAACTTGCACCCCCGCCAGGCACTGCTTATGACCTCACACAACATGTTCTAGGATATAATTTACGGCATCACTGATGACATCTCAAATGACATCATTGATGACATAACTGATGACATCATTCAAATGTGTGTTAGTTTGTTTTATAGTATACATAGTGGCGGGTAAAAATATTACTTGCCTCTACCTCACCTGCACACTATGGTTCTCCTGTATTAATATCTTTCCTAGATCTTCCCCATCGTCATGGTGGGGGTATCACGTTAACAGCAATATAAAAGCAGTGCTAATAAATAGGCCTTAGAAGTCCCATTGAAAACAATAGACATTGCTAACCAATTTACCTCGTTTTAATGCACCAAAACTTTAGCCAATTAGAGCAGAGACCCTGAAGCACTCATCCCCTGCGAAGCACAATACCTCAGATTTCTAGCACAAGTGTAACATAAGAAAAGTAAGAGGTAAAACAATGGTGAGCCTTAACGGGGAGGAGGGCAGGTCGCATGTAAATCTATGAAAGATATTACTACTGGAGAACCACAGAGTACAGCTAAGTAACTTGTTTTTTCTCCAGTATTATATCTCTCATAGATTCACATGCCTGAATCCGATTAGCAAGCAGTATTAAGAGACCCTTGGAGGTGGGCTAGGCGAACCATTCCAGCATGATAACCATCACAATAATGACTGTAAAATTTCACAGTCATGCTATTCACAGATGTAACCAGATGTCACGTCTAGAACCTTTGATAAAATATACATATATATTTATATATATATATATATATATATATATACACACACACACACACATATATATATACACACACACACACACACACACATCAATGACCATATACTTGAATTAAAGAGAGAGAAAGAGATTTATCACAATCAAGCAATATGCACAAATGACGCAAAGTTGCATACCTTAGGAAAACAGGCAATGCAATGCGGCCTGTCCGACTTCTACATCAGCTTTTCTCCACGAGTCCAGGCAGTAGTGCTTCGTGAAGTTATGAGCATTAACGCATGCAGCTGCCCTGCAGATGCCAGGTAATGGGTACACCCGCAAACAGGGGTGAAGAAGCAGTGACATTCCTTGTCGAGTGTGCTTTCACTTTTGCCGACAGTGGTCTTCCTGCTTCCTCATGGCAGAAAGTGATAGCTGCAGATACCCATCGAGTGATACTCTCTATTGACTTAATAGCTGATCAGATTTCCTGAACACTTTAGTTCTGTTGAGGTAAAACTTGAGACAGCATCTAACATCAAATGAGTGCAAAGCTCTTTCACCTGGCGAATAAGGGTTACTGAAAAATGTTGCCAATACCATAGGTTCATTGAGGTGAAAAGTTGTTGGCATCTTTGGGATGCATTTGGGGTTGGTCCTTAAAATGACTATCCTCTTGAAACTGCAAATATGGTTCATGGATTGTCAAGGCTTGGATTTCGCTTATTCTCCTTGCAGAGGTAAAAGCCAAAAGAAAGGCTTCTTTCCAGGACAAAATGTTTAATTCAGCCTTGTGAACTGGTTCTAAAGGACAGCTGAGACAAGACTGTATTTAGCTGCCATGCCACTGTTGGAGGTTTTACCTTAGGATAGAACCGGAATAGGCCCTTCATAAACTCCTTATCCAGTCTATTGGACCACAAAGAGTTCCCCTTTGTGCCGCCTGAATATGCAGATCGATGCCAGGTGTACCTTATTAGAAGAGTGAGTCAGTCGTGACTTTGCAAGTTGTAGCACATAGGGAAGAATCCGCTCCGGAGAAGATGAAATGGGATGCAGCGACTTAAAGCTACACCAGACACAAAACCTCTTCATTTTGCATAATAATACTTAGACATGGACTGAGCACAAGCGTGCTGGAAAATCATTCTACAATCCCCGACATGTTTACTGCTCCGAACTCAGTGTCACGAGGAACCAAGCAGACAAGTTGAGAGAGCGAATCTGTGGATGAAGAACTTGTCCCTTGTTCATTGAAGGAAGATGTGAACACTGAGATAGGCAAAGAAGCTCGGTGAACCAGTATTCCTGAAATGTCCATTTCCCATGGTTTTCCAGATCCTGCATGTGGGATCCCCATCCTTCCAGGGAGGCGTCTGTAATCAACACTGTATGCAGTCGCACAGAGATGAATGAGAGACTCTGAGATGTTTTCCGCGTTCAACCACCACAACATTGCCAACCTCATCTCTGGCGTGATTGAAATCGTATCCTTGAAGGTGCCCTGGCATTGAACCTATTGCTCTTCCAGCTGCTCCTCAGGTCTGGAAGCTTCAAGATGGTCCTGGGAAGTTTGGGACCACAATGAACCTGGCCAAAACCCTTAAAAGTCCACTGGATGCACTCCAAGCAGGGGACTCTTGGTGGAGTTGATACAGGTTAGCTGGGTTAACCTGTAGCCTGCAGGGAGTCCACTCTTTGATCCTTTTGAAGCAAGGTACATCCAAAGGCCTGTAGTTCCAGATAATGCAGCAGGTGCAGTCAGTCAGAATGCAGGGCCTGAAGGGACATCTAGTTTGGTAATCCTTCTTCTCTTAGTTTCAAGCAGCAGATCTGAGAGGCTCTGCACCTCTCACATATTTAGTCAGTGTTCTCTGTTGTCAAGCAGGAGAGAACTCCTGTCCAATGAGATACAGAGCAACACCAGAGAGCATGATCACTTCCTCCAAAGTGTGGCATAATCTTTTCCCAGAAAGCACTATTCCTCCAAAATTCAGTATGGCTGAAATCTCAGCAGAGGAGCAAGAACTAGTTAAACCAACCTCCAGTATGGCTCGTTTCCATAGCTCTCCTCCCCCAACCACCTGCAAATTCCTGCTTTAAGCCTGCCATCTGGCTGGGTCAGAGGAGCTGGTGGGTAGATGGACCTGCCATTCCCTGCCTGTCCTATTGTCCCTTTGAAGTTCCATGCTTTAAGACCCCTCCCCCTGCTCTGGCATTCCCGTGTAGCAGAGCTCTCTCTACCAGAAAGCCTCTCACTGGGTGAGCCACTTATCACTTCATCAAACCAGCCTGGCTTATCCTGTTAACTCTGACCAATAAGGGAAGAGCACAAGATGGTATTTAAATTTAATTCCTAGCGATAGATATGCGTTTGTAAACTATTGCAATGTTATCCTATGGGGCTAGGTATCTACAATGGGGAAAATTAAATGGGCAATTTCTCCATCACCAGGGCATATAAACATATTTTATAAAGGCCCTGCTTATAGTTACATGACCTCACACCCTGGGACACCTAGGGGAGACTTTAGGGGTCCTGAATATGCCATAATAGTGTAGATCACCGTGCTCCTAGCACCAAAGTCGATTTTGGGAGGCACTTCACTACAATGGGGAAAGTGAAATGTGCAATTTCTCTATCCCCAGGGCATATAAAACATTTTATAAGGACCCTGGTTATATTGACATGATCCCCCACCCCTGGGACACATGGGGAAGACCCTCGGGGTACCTAAAATGCCAAAATATTGTAGTCGATCACTTTTTACGTACCCCTACCACCAAAGTCGAGTTTGGGCACAATTTACATTTAAAAGCAGTGCTGCAATATGGGCTGCTTTTAAAATGACCTCAGGCTCTCAGCAGTGCACACATGCAAGTGCAGAAAGGGCTGCTGGCCTCTAAACTACCATGCCCTATTATGTAGTAGGGACTTAAATGTAGTTTTAATCCCCCTGCCCTATTATCTACTAGGGACTTATAAGGTAGGTCATGCCAATCATAGGTGTACCCTAACACATAGTGTACCCTAATGCAAGTGTGTTGTCACTGGGTATTTTCAACTTAGCACTGGCCCTGGGCCTGCCCAGAGCTCAATGGTACGTAAAACAGTATGGTCCTACTGGTACGTAATTGACACAAGATGCAACAATTAATTTGCATGCAAGTTTCCTGAAAAAACATGACATTCATTTAATAATTCTAAAATACAATTTTATTTTTTATTTTATTTTTTTACACTTGACCACTATATTTAAGACCTTTTACATTTAGGGAAATTATTTTAAAGGACTGCAGCTAAACATGGACACATTGCTCCCGTTATGAATGTAATCTTTAGGATTCATCCTTTCAACATACAGAAAATTTGAAGCACCCCAACTTGAAATGCAAGTGCTCTATCCATTACTGGTAACAAAACACAAAAAGGGGAGGAACAAACAGAAGATTAACTTATCTTCTTCAAAGAGATCTACCCTGCAATTTAACATTTAAAGAACCTCCGACCCACAATCCACCCCAGCATAAACTAAGATTTTAACATCTACGGTAGCAGAATACAGTTAGTCTCTCGGCAATGTAAGCAACAAACAACCAAAGGTAATAATAAACTTAACCCTAGACTAATAACAATTCTGATCTTCGTACATTATCAGCTCATGTTTCCATCAAATATTTATTAGTAAATTCTGGATTAGTGAATGAATTGGTCATGTCATTAGGAGTAACTCTCATAAAAGTAGCATCATTGTCATGAAACTTACGACCACAATAACAGAGTACTAGCTTAATCTCTGAAAGCCTCTAATCACTTGAACATTCTCTTTGGCATAGTCTTGTATTTATATTCTTGTTCCAGCAATCATTAATACAAGACCTGTAGGCTTCTCTATCTACACTATCTATTATGCCTTAGTACTAAAAGACATATTACAGGGAACTTTTTACCCTGGTTTCCTTTTTGAGAAGACTGCATGTGTTTTGTCTACTGGACGGGCAACAAGAACTTAATTTTTTTTAAATTAGGAATTAATTGACTGTCCCCAATAGTCTTCCCGCCATTGTCTGTCATAGTGAACTTGGTTTGACCCCTTTGTCTTTTCCGATACAAATGGCACCAATTTTACTGTGGCACTCAATCTGGGCGAAGGAAGAGCCAGCTCTTAATCGCGCAATTATTTGAGACTGTTTTAAACTTGACTACATGTTGAAGATACCTTGGCTCAGCTACATAAAAAAACAGATGGAGACATTGGGGCTGGCAGACTGTTTTTATAAACTAAATTGAAAAAGGATCTCCTGACTTGTCTAAAGCTATCTAGTGAGCACCTAGAGATGGTAAAAAAGAGAGTCCTGGAACACTCGCTCCTAGTTCGTTCTCCAGGTGTTGAGCCTTATCTCTCTTCATACTTTAGTCACACTGAATTGTTTTATCTTATCAGATTCAGGTTTGGCATCTTGCACTTTTTGGTCTCTTATACCCGTAAAGCCTATTGTGATGCTAAACTGGATCTGTGCCCTTGTGACTCCAAGTCTACACAGAGTATGCTTCATTTTTTGTTCTTCTGTCAACTCTATTTCAAGCCAAGGCGTGATTTTATCATTCCTCTCCTAAAGTTTTTTAATATTAGGAAGTGCCGGGAAGCTTTATATCATCTCCTGCTTTTAAATGATGAATTTACTTGTTTAATGATTTATAGATACATTTCTGCAGCTGTTCGTTTTTGTAATGTTGTTGGGAAATTATCTTCTTTGTTCTGTCTGAATGATTTATCTCTGGATTTTATGGCTCTACGGGATGGGGGTTCTTCATGAAGTTTATTACATACTGTTTTTAGTTTAAGCTACTTTGTAGAAATATCAATTTATTGAGTTATTCTTACTACATCTCGACTATGAATTACTACTGCTTTGAAGTATTTTACCCATTGTCTGTACCATATTTTTAATTCATGTTTTAAATGTTTTCTTTTATTATGCATTCTTTTATGGCTGCAAGTCAGCCAAATAAAGATATTTTGACTGACTGACTGACTTCCATCAAATATTTATTAGTAAATTCTGGATTAGTGAATGAATTGGTCATGTCATTAGGAGTAACTCTCAAAAAAGTAGCATCATTGTCATGAAACTTACGACCACAATAACAAAGTACTAGCTTAATCCCTGAAAGCCTCTAATCACTTGAACATTCTCTTTGGCATAGTCTCGTATTTATATTCTTGTTCCAGCAATCATTAATACAAGACCTGTAGGCTTCTCTATCTACACTATCTATTATGACTTAGTATTAAAAGACATTACGTGGAACTTTTTACCCTGGTTTCCTTTTTGAGAAGATTGCATGTGTTTTGTCTACTGGACGGGCAACAAGAACTTAATTTCTTTAAAATTAGGAATTCATTTCGCAATGTATGCTCTACAATCAACTTCTGAATCTTGGGGAGAATAAAAGTGTGTATGCTACATTGGCAGTTTATATTCGAAAATGTTCTGGTGCATTATAAAGTTAGAGTATCATTGCCCATGAAGATCCTGATGAATTAAACTGGTTTAGAATTATCAGAACTTTAATTTCAAAGTCGGACTTCCTTCTGTCTATGTGTTGGTTTCGTTTCTCAGATTCCACAAAAAAGGAATTCAAGAGAAAGGGTTTGTTCATTTCCCAGTTTGCATTTAACAGATGTTTAAGGGGGACGGTGAAGGGCCTAGATTGGTGTCTACAGACAGGTTCTTTGTTGATTTGTCTTCTTAGGATCAAGCCATGTTTGAGTCCCAAAATATAGTGCAAACAGGTTGGTTTGATGAGAGTGGGCCTAGTCTGAATTCTAGAAAGGGATGTCTCAATTAAATCATACAGTCATTACAAGGCTAAGGAAGGAACAAAGAAATGGTCTATTATCAGGTTATGAGATCATTTCATATAGTACTAGAGGGAGGAACCTCAGTACACTACATGGAAAAGCACACCACATGAAGTAGGCCGCCACTTTAGGAGTATTACTGACCACATGTTGACTGACTACATAAGGGGCAAGAAGTGATACAAAGAAGTATATATTTTCCTGAAGCCCTCTACATTAATATTTGTTGCTAGAAAATCCCCTGCTCATAGTTGAGACACCACTCCCTCCAAGCATGAGAGCAGAAAGTATCTCAATGTGCACATTACCATCTCTGATGAAGTCATACACTGTTGGGCATCAGCAAGATCCAGCGATCAGAGCATCAGAGGTACAGAAGCACCGCTCTACTTCAGACACATTCACCAATAATTATGGCTCACTTCTCCAGTCCATAATTTGTATGGGCACTGCTCACCAGATATGCCTCAGTGGGATAGCCCAAGACCTCCGTATGACTACACCCCCAAACTCAGTAGCAGGGCACAACATATCATTTGGTGTATATTTCCAGGTTGTACTCAAGCTCTAGAGTCCTCATCAGAAATGAGTTTTAGTTTGCCCGGTTTACTTCGCCTGATGTTGCCTTTACGTCATTATTTTCACAATGACACTTGCCAATACCTTGTCTGCCATTACAATCTGTACCACTACCTCTACTAAGACTTAGGGGCCAGTGGCAAGTTGAAGACTATAACAAGAGGATGTCAATGCAAGAGTAATTTACATGTTAATAAAACACTGACCACATTCAGCATACATGTTACAGAAGAGTACTAGTCCAAACATAAGGATACCTCCCACTGGAGGATATGCAATACAGTTGAATTGCTGTGGCAGCAGAGACAGAAAGTTGGTGGCTAATGTGAATCAGAGAAACCTAAACCACTAGCTGCCTAGACAATACTAAACAAAGTGGTCCCCACAGACAGGTGTCTTTCAGAACAAGATCTTCAACTATCAAAGACTGTAAGGTAGATCTTGATATTCACTCAATATCATGGATCCAGAAAGATCCTTCCAAAAACAGCAGTTCACCTTAAGAGCCTAAATTACGAGTGCTGCACAAAGGAAGTCGCTACAGAGTAGCTGGATATGACCAAGGCACAATATACAATGCCAATGCAGGGATATACACCTGCTGAAAATGTCTGAGGAAAGACTCCAAATAAAAAATATGTTAAAATATGCGTATACTGGAGCACTCGTCTTAGAAAGCAAGCAAAGTGTCCCCGTCGACTTGGCAGGTTAAAAGGTACTAGAGCAAAGGCAGCCAAGTGGGCATGGGCTTGTGCATATTTGTGTTTTTACTTGCAATCAAAGCCTAGATGTAAATGCAGCCCCACTTGCATCATGCCTCAACCACACTAGCATATGGGATTATTTTTAATATTAAGTCACATGCAATGATAGACTCAATCAAAAAAGACTTAATTCTTCATTATTATTCAGCTTGGTATGACTAGGGAGTTAATATGCCCTTGCTAAGAATTCACTCTACCTCCCACAGGATTTTGTTTTATAAACATAAACATTGTAAACATTTGCATCTAATTTTAAGGGTGAATGATCCCTAGGAGGTGAGAAGTTAAAAGCAGGAACTGGCACTAACTAGAAGTTAAAGGAAATCGGTGTCCTATGGTCGCATGCATATTGCCAAAGTTCAAAGAACTAGTTTTTGCAGTTTCAAAATCTTAAAGCACGATTTATCATTCTACTGCTACAAATATACAAGGAGCTTAATCCTAAAACATAAAGCCAGTAAAACTGCCGTGAAAGCTTTTGAGTGTGTTATGTGGTTGCCATTGCTATATTCATCAAGTAAGGTAAAGGTTAACATGTTCAGAAGTGGCATACATTACATAATTTGGAGACCTCTTACCTCTTGCTTTTTACCGAGATGATCTGTAAAAGATAGAAAAAGACTAATGAACATAACATACAATTAAATGTGGCAAAGGAAATTAGCTGTACTATTAGGAGAACAATACCCATATTGGTTTCAGACTGAAAGTCCTTGAGTGCCACTGTGGTAGGCTTATCTTTTCCTTGATTCTTTTTTTTCTCTTTCTTGTGTGTACCCTTGGACTGGGGAGAAGCATTACCAGTACTGTCGGGTTCCTTGGAGAGAACAAAAAAAACAAACTATTTGCTTAATTCAACTTTTGTTTCTTTTATATATCTTTTCTGATGTTTAAGCAACAATGTGTTGCTAGAATATATTCAAAAAGTATCATTTTTTTACTAGGAATAAAATCTGCATTATTAAGACATTTCTCCCTAGGCATGTAGTCTGACTAAGGCGCAATAAAAAAACATAAGTGATTTATTTACAATTCTGATATGACATTAAGCTTAATTCAACTGTATTACAAAAGATGTCTTTTTAAAGAAAATACACCTCTGAAGAGTGTGTTTTCAAGAAGTTGGTACTGTGGGGGGTCATCCTGAAACAGCTTTCAGATACACTGAAGGGAAGGTCATTTGTAAGTAATCCTAGCTCTCCATCATAGAATGTTCACTGAATTCATAGGAAATGACTATATATGCCTATCCGTGGGATGCCTGACAATTTCCAAGATAAAAATTGTTTAGAAACATATACCTATCTAAAGGCACACTTTCTTTTATTTAAGATACCCAAATAAACAGTATAGACAATAATTCTGTGGTAAGTGTATATAACTCTTAATTTACAAAACACAAAGTAGGTCAGCACCTTCACTGTGTTACAAATACAAAACTGCACTATGCTTGAAGACAATGAGGGTGACCATGAAACCCCATGTATCATTGCTGAGTCAGTTGCTAGGAAGGTTACTGTCAAGCTTAGAGAGGGTATGAGGATCTTAAAAATAGACCACCTCATCCGCTTTCATTGTTCCCTGGGCAGAGGGTGAGATGTTCACGAATTAAGTTTAAAGTAAACATGATAGTGAACTAGGATTACAAGTAAGTAATTATCCCTTCTCCTTCAATGGGATCTCCAATAAATAGATTTGTTTTATTCTATTCACGTTTTCAATTAAGCATAAACAAAGAAAAATACCAAACTCAGGCAGTTAAAGGCATCGGATCTTGGTACCAGTGATGTATAAGACAAACATATGGAGAGTAAGGGAATGTATGGGGTTTGGAGATCGCTTAATAAATTTAGACTCTTTATAGCCAACTAGAAGTTAAAATACATATTAAGGGGAGAGAATCAAAAAGCATAAAGATAACACGCAGAGCTGGCAGCCCTGTTTGCTATATATTTAGAATCCTTTATATAGAAACTCTGAGATACTGATAGGATACAGCCTATACACTACAATGGTCATGTAACTAAGATGTTAGCATATGTGGATGATATACTAAATGATGATATACTAATATATAATAAATATAGCTGCAGAAACAGTGATTAAAGAAAAAGAGGCAAAGAGCTTTGGAGAAATCTCCCGGTATATCTTGAGATGCAAGAAAACTCAGATTTTGGCAAATACATACTCTAAAATACAAGATTCTATAAGGTGGTGACTTCAATGTATTTAGGAGTCAATATGACAGCCAATATTGATAAACTGGTATCTGTGAATTATGATGAACAAATTTCTTACCTTTGGTAACGCCTTATCTGGTGGAGACTATATCTAGCCACGGATTCCTTACCTTTTACATTTTCCCAGGCGTCAGACTGGATCCGGAATTTTACCCCAGCATCAGCAAGAGGCGTCTATAGGCTCCACGTCTGTCAGTGGCGTCGTCTGCAGTGGAAGTGACGTCACGGTACCTATATAGGTGCCAACCACTTTTGAAGACTTTCCACGCCAGAAGCGCCAGAAGCTCAGAGCCATGAAGAACACGGACCACTGTTGTCAAAAGTAGGGCCCTGAAAGGGCCATCCCTGTCCCTAGAAATCTGGTTGAAGAGCAGGGAGGATGGATGGGTCGGTAAGGAATCTGCGGCTATATATAGTCTCTACCAGATAAGGCGTTACCGAAGGCAAGTAACTTGTTCATCTGATAGCGTCTTCTAGTCACAGATTCCTTACCTTCTGAATAGATAGACAAGCAATACCATCTCCAGAGGGGCGTCTGAGAACTAATTTCAAACGAGAAAATCCCGAAGGCCTGAACGGGCAAAGGGGCCATCCCTGCAGACCAGACAGTAATGTTTAGTAAACGCAAGCAGGGAAGCCCACGTTGTTGCCTGGCAGATGTACAGGACCAGAACTCCATGTGCTAACCCAGTGGTGGCCGCTTTAGCTTTGGTGGAATGAGCCCACAAATCTCCAGGGGGCTGCTTCTTGACCAGTGCATGGCAGATTTTGATGCAGAGCATGATCTATCTGGAGATGGTCCACTTCTGCACTGTCAGACCTTTCTTTGCACCTACATACCCCACGAAGAGTTGGTCGTCCACCAGGAATGCTTGTGTGCAGCCAAGGTAGAACAACACTCTTTTTGGGACCAAACGGTGGAGTTGCTCCTCTTCTTTACAAGGATGTGGAGGAGCATAAAAGGTAGGCAAATTGACAGATTGGCCTACATGAAAAGGGGTGACCACCTTTGGAGGAAAGGAGGCCCTTTTGCGAAGCACCACTTTGTCAAGATAGACTGAGAGGAAAGGCGTCTTAAATGATGAGGCCTGCAGCTCACTTACTGTGGACAGATGCAATTGCCACAAGGAAGGCTGTTTACAAGGTAAGAAGCATGAGGGGACAATTGTGTAGAGGCTCGAAGGGAGTACACATCAAAAAAAGTCAACACCAAATTAAGGTCCCACTGAGGCATAATGAATGGTGAAGGAGGGAAGAGATGAGTAAGACCCTTGTGGAACCGATGTACAATAGGAGACTTGAATAAAGAGGGTTGATCAGGTAACCTTAAGAAGGCAGAAATGGCAGACAGATAGCCCTTAATAGCGCCTAGAGCAGAGCCCTGCTGGGCAAGAGAAAGAATGAAAAACAGAACTTTTGAAAGAGGGCTAGAATAGAGATCAACTGATTTTTCTGCACATCATACCACAAATGTTTTCCAACGGCAGGCATACACCGTCTTGATAGGGGATGCCTGCCTGCCAAGATTACATTACAGACTTCGGGAGGAAGGTCATAGCTGTCAACTGTGCCGCTCAATCTCCATGCAAGAAGGTGGAGAGTGGATTGGTTCAGGTGGAGAACTCTTCCCTGCTGCTGTGACAGAAGATCTTCCCAAAGGGGCAGCCTGATCAGAGTCTCGATGGCCATGCTCAGTAGTTCGGAATACCAGACTCTGTGTCCAGCCCAGAGCCACAAGGACGATTTGGGCCCGGTCGTTCTTGATCTTCTTGAGAACTCTGGGCAGGAGTGATATGGGCAGAAAGACATAAAGGAGGCCTGAGCTCCACTCAAGACTAAAAGCGTCTCCGAGTGAGTGCCGCCTTGGAAACTCTCAGCACTCCCGGCTGCTGTACGTGGCGCTTCATTCGCTCGTCTGCTGCGCTAACCTTGTATTCCCCGAGCTGCAGCCATCCCCGGATTTGTTCCTTACGTTACGGTACGATTGCACAGGACCACAGTAACTCCAATTCCACTCCTGATTCTGCTGCATGCTCAATTTCAACTCCTCATGGACCGCTGGCCACGCTGATTGCACAGGACCACGGTAACTTCCAATTCAACTCCTGATTCTGCCGCATGCACAACTTGAACTCCCTGTGGACCGCTAGCCACGCCACTAGAAGTGTTGGTCCGATCTCCGAATTCATTTCCCCTTAGTCCGTGGATAGCTCTGTACTTCCGTTGTACAGCACTACTTTGAATAAAGTAACCCTGTCCTGATGATGACCTGGAATTGAACAGGTCGAAACGCAGTGGACTATTCAGCGTATACTTGGCATCATTGTGGTCTACTTAAACAGCTTTAACGAAGAAACCCTCATTGTATATAATCCTTTTCGTTTACCACTATCTCTGTATATAATCCCTGAGCCGTTCACGCTGTTTTTCACCCCTTTGTGTCACTGCGCCGTTCACTATCACTAGCACATTCAGTGCACAATTGTGTGTTCTGGTTACTTTTGCATAAACTGTATTGTAGTGCCGATATAACTACTTACAACAAAGAAATTTACTTCCTAATGAAACTTTTTGTGGTCTCCCTTCTTTCCCTTCCCTCAGTGATTGGTATTCTCCTAGTACTTGCCCCCCTAAATGATTACCGGTTGAGACGTTGTCTTTTCGTTACAAGCCTTGGAAACTCCAGCATGCAAAACTGCTGACATTGTGCGTTCTCGGCAGAGGCGAACAGATATAACCAAGGCTCTCCCAACTGCTGAAAGAGACCTTGCGCCACCCCTGGGAGGAGACGCCATTCGTGATCCACTAGGTATCTTCAGCTGAGCTTGTCTGCCCTGGCGTTCAGAGAACTCGCCAGGTGTTGAACCACCAGGGATATGCCCTGTGGTTCCAGCCATGTCCAGAGAGGCAGGGCTTCTTGACATAGGGTCAATGACCCCACCCCATCCTGTTTGTCTCAGTACCACATGGCGGTGGTGTTGTCTGAACACCTGTACCAGCAAACGCCTGTTGGAGGGCAGAAAGGCTTTCAATGACAGTGTGACTGTGCGGAGCTCAAGCATGTTGATATGGAGTCCGGATTACGCCGGAGACCAGAGTCCTCAGATCTCCACCTCTCTCAGATGGCCGCCCTATCCCAGGAATGACGCATCTGTCACTTCTGTGAGATCTGGTTTGGGGATGAGAAAGTGGCCAGAGCCCACGTATGCCATCTAGCATGTGTCACTAGGAGGATGCTGGAGGCCACGAGGCCCAGCAGCCTCAAATTCAGTCTCACCAAACCCAGGATATAGGCTGAAACATCGGTATCATAGCTTGAATATTCTGGACTTGTCGCTCTGAAGGGTATGCCCGAAACTGTCCTGTGTCCAGAACAGCTCCGATTTAAGGGTGCGTCTGAGAGGGAGTAAAGTGTGACTTTGGCACATTGATAGTGAACCTCAGAAGGTTCGCCATAGTCTGGAGGTGGGAGATGACAGCCTGGGGCGAGCCTGCATTCAGCAGCCAGTCTTCTAGGTAGGGGAAGACTGGCACACCCGACCTCCGCAAATGAGTTCCAACCACCGCAATCACTTTAGTGAATACCCGAGCGGCGCTGGTAAGGACAAAAGGAAGCACGATGAACTGAAAGTGCCCGTGGCTTATCAGAAACCACAGATATTGCTGGTGAGCAGGCAGGACGGGAATATGAAAATAAGCGTCCTGCAAGTCACTCCTTGGTCCAGGAAAGACATGACCTGAGCCAATGTGAGCATTTTGAATTTCTCCTTTGAGGAAGAGATTGAGAGTTTGGAGATCGAGGATAGGACAATGACCCATGTCCTTTTTGGGAACCAGAAAGTAGCGGGAATAACAACCACAGCCTACTTCTGGCACCTGAGCCCTCTCTATGGCTCCCTTGGCCAAGAGAGTCGTGACCACCTTGCGGAGAACAGACAGATGATCCTCTGTCAGCCGATTGTGAGATGGTGGCATTGGCAGGGAGGGGTATTCTCGAAGGAAGGGAGTAGCCACTTCGGACAATCTGTAAAACCCACCTGTCCGATGTCATTGACTGCCAGTGGGGAAGGTGATGGCAAATCCAGTCACCAACTGGGTGTCCTTCACGCGCACGGCCCCTCCCGCTGAGCAAGGCACTATCGGAGGATTCCGCAACCGGGGCAGCCTGCCTAGGAGCCGAGGACTTCTCCACTACATGTTTCTGACTGAGTACTACGCATACATTTGAGTGAGCAGATTGGAGTACAGGCAGAAAATTCAGAACAGTACCACACACACAGAAATTTGAACGGGCACACGTGAGCACAAGCACAACAACAGGCTATACAGACAGTACCACACACACATTTGAAAGTCCAGTCGTTTGCCATTTGACAGCATGGGATCTGTCGACCCACAGTCTTATTACGGATGTTCGCACGTGTACTCATGACCGTACAGTTTCCCGTTGTTTAGAGCATTTTGGAGCCCACTCACCTTGACTCCACAGCCTGATTCTACATGCTGTTTAATAGATTGGGTGCTCTGTCGCACTGTCCTGATGAAGACCCCCACACTAAGGGCTGAACCACCTAGAATATTTAAGGGGTCGAAACGTTGACTACGACATACCATTCATACAAGCTCTGACGACTGAAATTCACTATCAGTGTCTCTATAGTGCAATGTGTATATACTGGAATACTTGGCCTGTAATAGGCCGGACAGGTTTCACTATGTAAATTTAATGAATATATGTCACATTACCTCTCCCTTTTCAATTTCCCTCACTCACTTTGACCCAGAACACCCCCACCCATCCCCTCACCAGAGCACCAATGTTGCGTATACAATCATGTTCCGCATGTATGAACGGCGTTGTCTATAAAAAGTGATTTATGCATTAAAAATAAATCGCATCTACTGCGAAACTTGAGAAGTTGGTGTTGTGAATGCCACTATTCCGTTCATATTGTTAAATTGTTGCTACTGTGACCAGTTGTTTATTGTACTGCATGGTGGTATAGGGCCAGACTAGGAGGGTTTGGAGGCTGATGCAGGAGGGGGGTGGCGAACTGACGAGATCGCTGGCCACCTGACCCACAAGGTCTGTATACCGCACCCTTGGCCACACAGATGGTGGGGAGCCTGCGCAATGTCTGGGCAGGAATTGGCGCAGCTGGAATGCCCTTTTGTAGCCACGAAAGGAGCAAAAGGCAGATTGAGGTGGACGTGGGGCAGCAGAGAGACCTAAGAACCTTGCCGTCGCACGACAATCCTTAAAGCGCTAGAGCGCCAAATCTGCCTGGTCTTCGAAGAGGCGGGTGCCATCGAAGGGCATGTCCATAAAGGAAGCTTGGACAACCTCTGAAAAGCCAGTCGTCCTCAGCCACGCGTGTTGCCTAAGGGCCACCGTCGTGGAAACTGCTCTGCCTAGCGAGTCGTTATTGTCAAGCAAGCATCGAATAGTGAACTTTGCCGCGTCTCTCCAGTCGGTGACAGCTTGGGAGAATACAGCCAGGGCCTCCTTCCAGACCTGTGGCAGCACTTGCGCAACCATATCCTGAAAAGCATGGGAATAACAACCCAAAAGTAATGGGGTGTTCAGGGACCGCAATGCCAGGCTGACAGAAGGGATCATCTTCCCAAATGAGTCCAGTCTCTTGGATTCCCTATCTGGGGAAGCGGTAGGGAAAGCGCCTTAAGAGGTGGAGGCTTGGATCACCAAGCTCTCAGGTGTAGGGTGTTGCGTGAGGAAGTTTAGGTCCTCCAATGAGGGGTGATGGTGGGGGCAATCGTGCTATTCACAGGAGCTCCTGTGCTGGGGTTGGGCAGGGAACCAACAGGACGTCAGTGAGGGCATCATTGAATAGGAATAGGGGTTCCAACGTGGAAACTCCAGGCTGCAGCACCTCTGTCAAGAGATTAGTCTGGACTGCCACTGTGTGTAGCTGCAGGTCGAGGACCTCCGCACCACCATTGCGTTAGAAGCTCCCTTCTCCATAGCCACGGTATGAGGAGAAAGCAGACGAGCATCTGAAGACTTATCCAGGCCATAGGCCTCATCCAGGTTCTCACTCCAGTCCAAACTTTGACCTACCTCATAGGGCTGGTATTCTAAAGGGTCTAGTGACCCCTCGCAGTCTTCCCCGTGGCCCAGCCGATGTAAATAAGGCTCGGGTTCTGATCTAGGAAGCAAAGCTCCTGCTGGCACCCGAGTAAGCATTTTGCGACGCCCATCCGTGTCAGAGTCGGGGATGACAATGGGGATGGCTCCGGGAGCACTGTCATCAGGACGGGCGTAGGGGAAAGGTCAAGATGGCACAACCGGCGTCGGTCCGGATCCAGAAATGGATCCCTGGGGCCTCGCCGGGCTGAAGCCGCTGGTGCAGAATGAAGCAAACAGTTTTTAGTTAGACTTACCAAGCAGAGCTACTACAAAAGAACAGTTTATGGTAGTGCAGTCAGCTATTAACACTTGGAAAATTTGGGTCAGAACTTTTAAAATCACAAAATATAATTATTATATTCCATTATGGAGATCAGCCTTATTTCTATACATTTTTCATGATAGATTTTGTAAGATTTGGGAAAAGATGGAATCAATTGGTTAGGAGAAATCTGTACCAAAAGACAAAGCATGTTTTTCTTATTTACGGGAAAAATATGATCTTCCTAATGAATCTTTTTCAAAATATCTACAAATCAACTATTATATATAAGCCCTGGAAAAAATCAATTCTGCATAACACGAACCTTAGTAACGCACACAATAGTGAAAAGGAAGAGCCTCAAAAATTAGAACGTACTACAAAATATTTTCTGATATGGAAACTGGTGATATTGAGAGTCAAACAGAGCTGGAGTAGGAAACTGAATAAAGGCAGAGTTTGAGGATTCTATACATTTAGGAAATATGATACTGCTGTGCCATTAACCTTACAATTACAGCACTATAAAACAAGTTATAAGTGTATTATGCTTCTGAGAAATTGCTTAAATGGGGGTGTATGCCGAATGCCAACGCTATTGCGAGTCGGGAGCAGATACTATATACATATGTTCGCAACATATTTTAGGATTACAAAATGAAATACTTTTTTATGGAAAAATTACACACAGATTACATTTACTTCACAGAGTTAGGAATAGACAGCCCGGTTACCAGTTTTAGCAGATCCCAGAATGCGATATTTGTCGCCAATGTGGTTTCCCAAATATATATATGCTGCAGCTCGGTTGGATGCCAAACAGCCTACACATCAACAGTGGTGGGACCACTACCTAGCCAGCTTTCACCTTGAAAAATCTTTATATAAATGCAAAGGCAATGTGGCAAAGAATAGGTGACATAATATCTGGGGCCCTCTAGAATACTGGAACAATTAATATAATGGCACCAAATATAAATTGTGTGAATTGCAATGTATGATTAAGTAAGTGTATCACTGTTGTAAATCATGGCTTATCATGTATTTTATTTCTTCTGAAAAGAAAAAAACACAGACTCAGACAGTCACAAGAATCTTGGTACCAGCGTAATGAATCCATAGCATTTTCAGGTCGAGCCTAGCGGCAGCGCGCATGCGCTGCACGCTCTGCGAGGCATGCTGTATAGGGGAGTGTAATAAAAGCCTCGCCCACTCTCCGCCCATATTTTTAATTGGCTTGTGCCATTGTCCTTCGTGAACGCTGGCTTCCGATTCATTATGAAGCTGGTTAGTCCCGCCTTGTCTCCTTTAGTTACCGGCCATAAGGACTGGACCTTTTACTGGTGTTGTTACATGCTCTGCTTTATAAGTTGGTGAGCACTATTTTCCTTAATGCTCTTCCCCTATTCCACACACTACATAGCAGCACGCCTACTACTGTATTTATTTGAATTACTACGCTGTCCGCTTTAACTATAGCGGCCGCACTTTTTCAATTTATGGCACGGTCCGCTTTCAGTTTAGCGGCCGCGCTTATTTAATTAAATATTTTACAGGTGGCCACTTTTATATTAGCGGCTGCGCTTATTTATTTTATTAATTAATAGCACGGGCCACTTTCACTTCAGCGCCGCGCGCAAAGTTTCTTAATTAATATACTTTTACTTTGTGTGAAAGCGCACCATATGCGCTTTCACTTTAATATTGTTCGTGCCCCTTTGTTTAGACGCTGCTCACTGTAACCTAAATACCGTGAGCAGCGCCTAAATAAATGGGCGTGGCCAACATTAAAGTTTATTCGTGCTTTTTCATGACATCAATATTTGTGCTGTAGCACGTGAACTGTCGTTTCATGGACCTCCGAAGGATGAAAGTTCGAGTCTGCCCCGCCCTAATCAGAACCAGAGCGTAGCACACAGTCTTCTGGAGCGGGTGCATTAACCCACTCTAATAGTTCAACGTTATTCTTGGATACTATGAACTGGTCAGGTTCAGTACCAGTGCACAGAAGCCAGAGCGTCGGCTGTGTCTTTTGCGGAATGTGCACTCTGCCGTGGGCCTCTTGTGCATGTACAGGATAGGGGTTTTAAGGAGGAAAACAGAGAAGGGAACATAAAAAAAAGAAAAGACGAGTGAGCATTAGACCGAAGGGGAGCAAACACTCCCGCTATATAATTGATGCCTAGGCGACGCGCAGCAGAAAGGTGGCAGGCAGTGATTGGTATAGCGCTGCGTTGTCATTTGCAGTGATTCGTATAGCGCCGAGTTGTCATTTTCGAGGGTCTGATTCTTGTGTGCAGCCACTGTTGGCGATTACACCTATCCATGGTTTGTGGTGGCCTTAGTCAACACTTTACCAGAGAGGAGCCTCGGAGAGCAGGTAAACCCCGCTCAGTTACTCGTATATAGCGCCTCGGAAACGGTCACGATATTAGTATGTTGAGTCGCCGTCATCTTCAGCGTTGGAAGAGCCACGACCCTTTCCTCTCTGAGCTGTGTGGCACATAACTCGCACCGGAGGAATGTGAGGTAGAGCAGAGGCCGAGGGCTGAGGTTGAGAGCAGAGCAGGGAGGTGCACAGTGAGGGGAGGAGGGAGAAAATGAGTTGAGGTAGCCAGTGAGAGAACTAGATGTAGGCACAAAGAGTGGTGCAAAGAGGTGAGGGCATGAGATATGTAGAGGCGGAGTAGCGAGAGCCATCTTGGGAGATCGGTGAGAGGTGAGGTACAGAGGGGGTAAATAAACTAAGATTTAGCAGGTATAGAGGGGGAGATGTAGAGATCGGCGAGCTAGAGGGAGGTGAGGTACAGAGGGGTAAATACACTACGATTTAGCAGGTGTTGAGGGGAGAGGTAGAGACAGATGGGTGAGGTATAAGAGGGGGTGAAGTAAGAAAAAACAATACATGACAGAATTATTTCTGTTTCATTTGAGACTGGGGGTGAGAGGGTTAAACTTGGGCAGGCTGGGCAACCACTCTTTGGCGTTCTTTACGACTGGACCAGTAAACTGCAGCCACGTGCCAACACCACAGGGTCACAATTATACGTGTGTTAGAGGGCATCGCACCCGGTGATTACCGGGTGCAGTAAAGTCCGATCCCCAAATGAAACGTGAGCAGGTTCAATGTGCTGAGATTTACTGGGTTACAAATATCCGGTAAACACTGCAACACGCAGATTTACGAGCATTTCATTCCCAAATCCAGTCAGTTTCATATCTCTCACATTTTACGTTTGAGGGAAAGTACTTCATCGTAGGATTAATTGCAGATTCTTTTTTTCTAGGGGTCCAAATGCATGGTCGAGATTTTAGTTATTTTGGAGTTCATGTTTTTGCAAAAATTATTTTGACGTGCGTGATGTCAAGTGCTGCTCCTCCACTGATAATCCACAGAATGGCTATTGGAACAGTAGGCACCTAGAAATCCTGCGAGTGTGTACCCTGCCATCAGGGTCACTGGAATTATGCGGCAGGGTGGGGTCAAATTATGCGGCAGGGTTGAGTAAATTATGTGGCAAGAAAAGGCAATTTATGCAGCACTACGCAGCAAATTCTGTGACAATATTACTTTATTATTTTGATATTTTTAGGCTTGTTAACACTGCCTGGGTATTGGCTGTTCCTCAGTACCAGTTTAGCACTGTAATATGGCAATAAGCTACAGAAAGTGACCAGTCAACCTTTGCAGAGGGCCTTCCCCTGAGTGGCAACATGGTTCGCTGTGTTTTTTACTGATGGGGACAATGGCGGCTGCTTTATTTTGTCATATTTGCATGTTGAGCGCTGCTCCCGCTTCAGGGATACCGCGCCCTGTTTTTTTTTTATTTCAAACTTTAATACCGAGCGTGGCACCCGCTTCAGGGACACCGCGCTCAGTTTATTAATTTTAAAAAAAAATGTAATACTGAGCGCGGCGCCCACTTCAGGGACACCACTCTCGGTTTATTAATTTAAAAAAAAAATGTAAAACAGAGCGCGGCGCCCACGTAAGGGACACCACTCTCGGTTTAATTTATTATTTTTTTAAATGTACTACCAAGTATGGCGCCCACTTCAGGGACAACGCGCTCGGGTTCATTATTTTTTTAATTAACTTTAGTCATGAGCGCGGCGCCCGCTTCAGGGACACCACGCTCTACAATGCAATAGGTGGTGCTTTTGGTATTGTAAATGACAATGCCTTTTAGTTTTTTTATAAAAGGCATTGCCATTTACAATGGCAATCGCTCCAAAACTCGCAGTTGCGAGACCTATTGCATTGTAAATGCTTGTTTTGCGTTGCAGTCAAGTTGTCAATATTATAATAGATGGTATAGCTGAACCTGCATACTTCAACAAGAGTACTGATGCTGGCACTATGTTCCTATGTCCTTGCAGAGAAAGGTCCATTCAGCAAATTTACAGCTGCTGTGGTACTGTATGCAGTTATTGTCTGTATTCTTCTTCAGGTGGGTCTGTCCTGCCATTCTGGTCCTCCGACAACAGGTAGCTCGTCAGTGGTCCCTAAATGTCCTTAGGGTGTGAGTTATTTACATGAGGAATGCATGTGAACCCATCCTATCATTGCAATAGACCAAGTCTGCTAGCCACTGCTTAGTGCTCAGCACACTCTTTACACCCCATTTCATGGATGCCCTTCATTTGGCTAATAGCAGTGCCAGAGAGGTACATCTCCTGTTTATCGGTGTCAACATCCTCACACATCCTAGCAATATGATCTTGCCAGATGGTATCCTTTACATAGTCAACATTTTCCCAAGCATTTCAAATACTACTAACCTATATCTATTACTACTTGGATACCTCAAATCAAGGTACATAAAATCTAGTCCTCACCACCACTTCTTTGGCATCTATTTTCTGCCCTAAGTCCCAGCCAGTACAAAAAGGTGAGTGTGTATCAAGGTCACAGTGTGCAGCAGTCTTGTGCCAGGTCCATATACCACAATAAACCACATTCAACTTTGGTGTAGGTCTACCATTCCTTCTCATCAGTCTAGTAGTCAATGATGTGGGGGCGGGGTCGCTGCTATTTCCTTTTCTCTGCCTATAAGTGGGAAGTACGCTTGTACTCCATACCAACTGCTGTGTTATGCCTGTGCTATATGGTGATACAGCTCTATGTCGGGCACGTCCATTGCCTCCCTATTGTATAGCAGTGTTAGTATATACCACCCCACCCAAGGTTGTCCCCCCTTCCAGATTAATCTTAGCATAAGAGATCTCAGCTGTCTAAAGAAGGTCACCAGCAATGCCATATGTATATTGCAGAACAGGTACAAAAGTTTAAACAGAACTATAATTTTTATGGGCAATATCCTCACAGTCATAGATACTGTCAATCTGATTCATTTTAATACCTGTTCCTGTAACCTGAGGAGCACCTGGCTGTAGTATTTTTTTAATGACCACTTCCAGAGTTCTATGCATCCTGATGCCCTATTATCGTATTGTGCAGTCCCCCCTCCCCCCCACCCACCACCACCACCACACCAAAAAGGCCCAGTAAGGTCCTTGGTGTGCCCAGCATAGTAGGTGGGGGGCAGGGAGACGCACATCTCCAATTCACTTACATTGATCTGGATGCCAGACAACCAACAGAACCCCAAGATCTCACTTATAAATGGCAGCACATTCCCCTCACGGTGCCTAACATACAGAAGGTCAACTACATACAGTGAAATTAATACTGAGGTGTCACCAATGCATATTCCCCTGTTGGCATTGCGCTCCACTGCCACCACAAATAGCAACTGTGATAGTGGGTAACACTGCCAGGTGCCCCTGAATATCGAGAGTGGAGTCAAGACCATTTACCCTAACTCGGACAACCGGGCCGGATTACAGCAGCCTGCTCCATTATAGTGTGCCCCTTCGAATCCCAGGCATTCCAGTACAGCACACATATGCTGTCAGGCCACTGAATCAAGCACATATATTGTTCCAAAGGTAGATCAGTGTCAATCTGGTGCCACAGGCCAAATAGCAGTCTGATGTTGCTCTTCCCATTATTCAGCCGGTCTGCTCTGGCAAGACTAGTCTAGCCATACAGGGCCTTAGGTGTTTAGTAGTTATTTTAGCCAAGATTGTTTAGTCCAGATTAATCGGGGACAGATGCCCATACGAGACAAACTGTGGGGATTATTAATGCTTCATTTATCTTTCAGGGCAGTATACCTTTTGTTCTAGCCTCCTCATACATCAATATGGGGCACCAGTAGGATGCTGAATGTTTTTTAAATTCTGCAATAAATCCATCATTCTCAAGGAGCTTTCCTACCCAACTCGTTGTCTCCGATCTCTGCCACCGTCAATGGAGAACAAAGGGGTTCACACTCCCATCTTTCTCTATCTCTAGGAAAGCCATTGTGACTCGGTCCAAATAGTTGGGCAGTTTTGTTTGGAGGATACCTCTTGTACAGACCCACATGGAACTCCCTAAATTGACTTAATATTTCGTCTTCTGTCCAAGCTTTGTTGGCATCTTTTTCTTCAGTCTCTAAAATATTTTAAATCACCCACTGTCACCTTATGAGGTGTGCCAGTCTTTTGCCAGGGAGGTCTCCCTCCCTATACTGTCGAGCCACTAAGTATTCGTCCATTAGCCTAGCCTCTGACTTAGTTCTGTCACTGTATCTCTCCACTAGATTTTTTACTTTCAAAAACTTTCCTTTATCCCCCATATGCTGGTATTCCAGTTCTTCCATTACGCATTTTACTTTCCAATTTCTGCATGTAATATGCTGTGCTGCTTGGCTATACCTATGCCCCTGATGTATGCCTTGAAAGTCTCCCATAATACTCTTGGGTTTAGTATTGAGCCTGCATTTAGTGTAAACAACTCATTTATGGCTTGTCTCAACTCTTAACACTTCAGTCTTAAACACTGAATCCAGCAATGCCAACAGAATCTACCACTGTCTGGCAGCTCTGGTACACAGCATTGTAAGACTACGGGTGAGGGCACACAGAAGAATTGAGACCGTCTCCACCCATGTACACGGATCTCTGGATAGCAGTCAATAGTCAAGCCTTGACAAGCCATTGTGGATCAAGAAGTAATATGTGTAGTCTTGTGTCTCAGGGTTCCTGTGCCTCCAAATATCTACCAATCCATATTGTCTGACTAACCCAAACAGCACATTGGTGGTAGTCATTTGCGTTCAGGCCACCAACTTTGACAGGTACTTTTGTATGTCTAAGACAATATTAAAATCTCCCCACCACACTCCTGATAAGTGTGCGATGAACAAGTTACTTACCTTCAGTAACGCTTTTTCTGGTGGATACAGTATCTGCCTGTGGATTCCTCACCTTTTGAATTACCCCTTGCGCCAGCATTCCACAGAAACTTTTTCCTAGCTCTCCCACGTCGACGAGGACGTCACAATAGCACGGCTCCACTCGCGACTCCGTATAACGTCATTGGAGCCATAAGGAGACCTCGCCGGCATGCTGACGTCAGTTCCCCCCATTTTTTCCATGCCCTCCAGGCGAACGGGCGGACTGACAACATAATGCAAGTATACACAGTATACAATATATACACGAATACACACAGTATATAGGTAAAGAGGAAAAGCTAAAACCAAAGCATTTCCTAACGACAAACAGTATGGCAAGCAATTGACATAGGAAAACAACGTCTTTCAATGAAAACCTTTTCGGTATACGTAGGTGGACAACGGGGAGGAGGGTGGGTCAGTGAGGAATCCACAGGCAGATACTGTATCCACCAGAAAAAACGTTACCGAAGGTAAGTAACTTGTTCTTCTGACGGATACATCTGCCTGTGGATTCCTCACCTTTTGAATTGAATCCCACAGCAGTCCTGCTCTTGGAGGAGGGTGTCCACCCACTCATACCAAAAAGTCCTGCAGCACAGACTGTGCAAAATGGCCATCGCTCCTCACCTCAGAATCCAAGCAATAATGATTCGCGGAGTGTGGAGGGAGGCCCATGTTACAGCCTTACAAATGTCCACCACAGGGACACCTCTAGCCAAAGCAGATGTGGAAGACTTTGCTCTAGTAGGATGAGCTCTGATACCTTCAGGCGGCTCCTTCTTGGCCAGGGCGTAGCATATCTTGATACACAAGATGATCCACCTGGACAGCGTTCTCTTGTGGACGGCTTTGCCCTTCATCTTCCCCACATAGCCAACGAAGAGCTGGTCGTCCAACCTCGAGTCCCTGGTTCTGTCCAGATAAAAGCTGACCGCCCTCCGAGGGTCCAGGCGGTGAAGTCTCTACTCTGCCTTGGAAGGGTGAGGGGGAGGATAGAAGGTAGGCACATGTGATAGACTGTCTCAGGTGGAAAGGAGAAACCACCTTAGGCAGAAAAGCAGCCCTGGTCCTAAGAACCATCTTGTCTGCATGGATAGTAGTAAAAGGAGGCCTAGAACGAAGAGCCTGCAGCTCACTTACCCTCCTGGCCGAGGAAATAGCCACCAGAAAAGTAGTCTTAAAAGAAAGCAGTCTCAAAGGGCAACTATGAAGAGGCTCAAAAGGAGACCCCATCAGAAAAGTAAGTACTAAATTCAAATCCCACTGAGGCATTATGAAGGGAGTGGGAGGAAACCTATTGGTGAGGCCCTTAATGAACCTCATGACAATGGGGGACTTAAATAAAGACGGCTGGTCCGACAAACAAAGGAAGGCAGTCAAGGCCGACAAGTATCCCTTAACCGTAGCCACAGCACAAACTTGCTGGGCCAAGGAAAGTGAAAAACTAAGTACATCTGATAAATGGGCCTTCAAAGGATTTATTTATTTATTTGTTTGCAAAGTTTTATATAGCGCTGGCTAGACCCGGAGGTATCAGAGCGCTTTACATGAGGATCAGTGAGTTACAGGTTCCATAATTATATAGACAAGTATAGACATAGGAGAAAAGAAAAAAGAAGAAAAAAACATGAGATTACACAATAATGTGAGATTATTAGTGCGTACACACGTCTTATGGGGAGTGACGAGGTAGAGGGGGAATGGTAAACGGGGGTAGGGAATGCAGGTAGGAAGAACACAACGGTGAGGCGAGGAAAACTATGTCCGATGTCCGGCTGGGTAGGTGCCAGCCGAGGGGTGAACCAGAGCCAAACTCCTCTATAGCTGCATATGACAGCTCCACCGGGCATCAGCCAAAGTTGCTCGGGCACCGCGGCTTCACATGAGGATCAGCGAGTTACAGGTTACAAAATTACATCAGTTACAGGAGCCAAGAATAAACGTAAGGAGAAAAACTGTAATTACACAGTAACAAGAGATATTAACGTATAAGCTAGGAAGGGGCGGTAGCCACAGGATCACGGAGGGAGGAGGCGGAGGAGGGAAGGAAACAACGGGGAGACGAAGAAAAACTATGTCCAATGTCCAGCGGGGTAGATGACGGCCGAGGGGGTGAACCTGAGCCAAACTCCTCTATAGCTGCCTAAACAGCTCCACCGGGCATCGGCCATGTTGCTCAGTCTCCACGGTAAGTACAATATTCATGGTTTCCGCCCGGGGGGCCTCGTCATTGAAATGATCAATGGATCTCTCTCCACACCACTTCACAAACCTAGCCTATCTACAGGAATAAACAGATTTGGTGGAGTGCCTCCTGGACAATAAAATAACATCCACCACATTGGTGGGAGAGAGAAAGAACTCGGGTTGCCCCGTTCAATCTCCAGGCATGAAGGTGCAGACTCTGGAGGTGGGGGTGTAGAACCTGCCCCTGCGAATGCAAGAGGAGGTCTGCCCTGAGAGGGAGACGGAGCGGAGGGTGCGATGAGAGCAGATGATCTGTGTACCACACCCTTCTTGGCCAATCCGGGGCGATCAATATAACTTGGGCCCGGTCTTGGCAAATCTTCCTCAGGACCCGATGAATCAAGTGTATGGGAGGAAACGCGTAAAGAAGCCGAAAGCTCCAATCCAGTTGAAACGCTTCCCCCATTGCTCCCCGCATCGGATACTGGAGACTGCAGAACAACGGGCAGTGCGCGTTCTCGTGAGTGGCAAATAGGTCCACCTGAGGAGACCCCCACAATCTGAAGATGCGGCGAATCGCCTCCGGGTGAAACCTCCACTCTTGGACGGCTGAGTACTGCCGTCTGAGACGGTCAGCACGCACATTCAACACCCCGGCCAGATGATTTGCAATTACGCAAATCTGGTGATCCTGAACCCAGGACCAGAGCCGCAGAGCCTCTCTGCAGAGACGATATGACCCTTCCCCTCCCTGCTTGTTGATAATATCACATGGTGGTAGTGTTGTCCATCAGGACTTGAACTGACTGACCTCGAAGGAAGGCCTAGAGAGCCAAACGTATTGCCTGCAATTCTAGAAGGTTGATGTGGGCAAACTTTTCTCTGGAGACCAAGGACCCTTGACCTCCAGGTCCCCCCAGATATGCTCCCCATCCTAGAGTGGAGGCATCCGTGATCAATTTGGCCACCGGTGGAGGAGGTTGAAAAGGCTTCCCTTGAGACAGGTTGTCCGAAACACTACACCAAGACAGCTCCGCTACAGTGTCTCTGGAGATTCTGACCATCTCCCTGAGATCTCCATTGTGCTGATACCACTGCCTGCGAAGGCACCACTGGAGTGCCCTCATGTGCCAGCGTGCACAGTTGACCAACAGTATGCAGGAAGCGAACAGACTGAGCAGGCGTAGGACCTTCAGGACTGGAACATCCGCTCCATCGTGAAACAAAGGAATCAATTCCTGAATGTCGAAAATCCTCTGCGGAGGCGGGAAAGCTCGACACACAGTAGTGTCCAGTACTGCCCCTATGAACAGGTTGCGCTGAGAAGGCACCAGGTGCGATTCGGGTACATTTATCGAGAAACCCAAGTCGAACAACAGCCGCGTTGTTACTTGCAGATGATGCAGCACCAACCCTGGCGACTTTGCTTCGAGCAGCCAGCCGTCCAGATAGGGGGAAACAGGAACCGCCGACCTTCTGAGATGAGCTGCTACAACCGCCATCACATTCGTGAAGATGCGTGGTGCGGACTTAAGTCCGAACGGAAGGGCCGCAAACTGGTAATGTTGAGATCCCACCGTAAAACGGAGATACCTTCCGATGCAACTTCAGGATGGGAAGATGAAAATATGCATCCTGCAAATCGATCGACACCATCCAGTCTTCCTGCTGCAGCGCCAGAAGAACCTGAGCCACGGTAAACATCTTGAACTTTTCCTGCTTGAGGTAAAAGTTCAAGATCCTGAGGTCAAGGATCGGCCTCAAATGACCGTCCTTCTTGGGGATCAGGAAATACCAGGAGTAGCACCTCTGGTCCCGTTCCTGCTCTGGAACCACCTCCATCGCACCTTTCTGTAGTAAGGCAAGAACCTCCTGCTGCAAGAGCAGCAGATGGTCCTCCGAACACCAGCCCTGGCGAGGAGGATAAGGAGGTCGAAACTCTTGGAAAAGTAGGGCGTACCCATTTTCTACAAGATTTAAAACCCAAAGATCTGATGTAACAGATTTCCAATTTTGTAGAAAATGGGACACCGGGCCCCCTACGGGACCAACCTGCTCCAAGATGGGGGATCTAGAGCTGCTTTCCTGTGGTACCGGTGGTGGCGACGAGGAGGAGGAGGACTGTTGCCGGAGGCCCCCCGCAGACGGCCTCTACCCTTTCCTCTGTACAATTTGTACAGGGGGTTCTGCTGCTGCTGTGGCTGCTGACAGCCTCAAAAAGAAGCCGCTTTCCCAAAACCTCGAAACCTCCTGAATCCATAACCCCTAGGTTGGGACTGCAGGCCCAAGGATCTTGCAGTAGCCCTACTGTCCTTGAAGCGTTGCAGAGCAGAATCCGCTTTTGTACCAAAAAGTCTGGACCCAAAAGGCAGATCAAGCAGAGTAGCCTGCACATCCGGAGAGAACCCCGAAGACCTGAGCCAGGCATGCCTCCAGGTAGCCACAGTGGAGCCCATCACCCTGGCGACCGAGTCCGCCATATCCAGCCCTCACAATCAGCTGACGGGCTGCAACCTGCGTATCTGCTAACACTTCCAGGAAGTGACTACGGTCATCCACAGGCAGTTTAGGAGCCACCTCTTTAGCAGAGTCTATCAAGGCATGGATATACCTCCCCAACAGGCACCTGGCATTAGTCGATTTTAAGGCCATGCTCGCCAAGGAGAAAACCTTCTTGGCAGACTGCTCCAGTTTTTTTGAGTCCCTATCCCCCAGAGTGGTGGGGAAAGACCCAGCCGACTGCTTAGTTGAACAAGAAGCCTGAACCACCAAGCTCTCCGGCGAAGGGCGGGCAGTAAAGAAAGCAGGATCACCCGGAGCAGGCTTATATTGTCTCGCTACTGTCCTTGATACAGCAGGGGCAGATAAGGGCTTCTACCACACCTCCAAAATTGGCTCTGTCAAAGCCTCGTTGAAAGGCAGCAAAGGCTCAACAGCAGAAGAAGGGGAATGTAACACCTCAGTCAGGATATTTGACTTGACCTCAGCCATGGGCAATTGTAGATCCAATAGGTCAGCAGCCTTTCTGATGATGGAATGGTATGGAGCAATGTCCTGTGAAGGCAAGGCTTTCGGGGAAGAAAGCTCCCACTCTGGGGAAGTGTCCAAGCCACTTGCCTCCTGAAAGCCCTCAAAGTCATCCACGGAGTCGAGGATTTCCCCCTCTTCAGCCTGATCCTGCTGGTACTCCTCCTCCTCCAGCAGCCTCTGGGCCTCCCTCCTGGAGCGCAACTTCGGGATTGGCATTGGCGGCGCCAGGCACGGCGCCGGAGACATTGGCGCCGGCAAAGGAGGACCCTCAGAAGCAGGCAGCGACGCCACTCGAAGCCGGGAAGGTGTTGGCCCAACACCAGACGGCACCTGAGACTGTGGTATCAGCGTTGAATATCTCGGCGTCGGGAACTGCCATGACGGAGCCGTCGGCATGAAGGGCACGAAAAGTGCTTGGCCATATTGCTGGGGGATGCCCAAATTATAAGCAAGCGGACCCACTGGGCCAGACGGCGCACCGGTAGGGAAAGTAGCCTTGGAAAACATGCCAAACATCGCAATCAGGAAATGCGATGGATCCGCTCCTGGAACCTGAAAGGGTGGATAAGGATCTGGAACCGCCGGGTCTGGATCGGACCAAGGCAGTGAGGCGGGCTTTGCCGCCGGGGACACCGAGGCCAGTACAGGCGAAGCCGCAGGAGAAGACTCCCTGGGCGCCGGCGAATCCCTCAGCGTCAGAGAGTGGGCCAGAGTCGCCTGTGGAGAAGGAGAAGGCGACCGCAAGATGTCATCTTTAGCATGACGCCACTGAACAGGAGAAGCCGCCCTCGAAGCCTTGCCCTTTGAAGATCAATGCCGAGACCCATGTCGGCGCTTCTTATGCTTTCTCGCCACCGAAGGTGTGTGAGGTCGACGACTTCGGCTCGGACCTCTTGCGGTCCCTCTTCTCCTTTTTCGCCCATGCCATGAAAAGCTTCGCCTCACGCTCCTTCAGATTCATCTTCCTATGAATATCCTTCAACGCCGTGATCCGACGACAGGCACCAGTGACCATCGTCGTGGGGATCCATGATGGACATATGGCCCCCACACTCCCTGCAAGGCTTGAACCCTGACTTCTTCAGTGTAGCCATCGCACTGCTACACCAAGGGAGAAAGTAGAAACAAAGTAATACGAAGAAAATGGAGTCCCAGAAAAAAATGTTACGCCTCGACGGAGCGGAAAAAAGGGAACTGACGTCAGCACGCCAACGAGGTCTTCTTATGGCTCCGATGACGTCATACGGAGTCGCGAGCGGAGTCGTGCCATTGTGACGTCCTCGTCGACGTGGGAGAGCTAGGAAAAAGTTTCTGTGGAATGCTG
Organism: Calotriton arnoldi; assembly: GCA_963921515.1. Classification (NCBI taxonomy): domain Eukaryota; kingdom Metazoa; phylum Chordata; class Amphibia; order Caudata; family Salamandridae; genus Calotriton; species Calotriton arnoldi. Next base: position 318,580 of record CAWUFW010000151.1, on the reverse strand, counting down.
GCGCAAGGGGTAATTCAAAAGGTGAGGAATCCACAGGCAGATGTATCCATCAGAAAAGGCAAGTTATTATATTTCATCACCAACTGCGTGAAGAATTTAAGATTTTCTGCATTTAAACTGCAGACATTGACAAACATACACATGCCGGCCCTATTGACACCCACACTATAAGACACATTATAAGACATCTGCCCTAGTCCTCTTTCATGGTAGCCACGTGATGAAATGGAATATTCCTGTGTATCAGAATGCAACGGCCATGGTACATGTTAACTGTAGGAAGTAAAGTAGTGTCTCTTTCAAGGCCCCTCTCTCACCCAGGTGTCTGTCTTGTAAAAAATATTACCTTAAGTCCTTTGATGTTGCTCATGCCATACATTACACCAGCTATCTAGATTCACCTGCATGCCTGGCAGTATTGAATCCCCCATAGCCTACATTCCATTCCCTCAAGTGTCAAACTTAGCCCCTTCCCCCTCTGCACTTCAAATGGAGCAGTCTCTTACTGGATTAACTTGCTTTTAGTACCAAATATAACTAACCCAGATAATGAATTACACATGTCGGTTGACCAGTCTTGCCTCATTTCATATGGCTGCCTCAGCTATTTATCAGTGCTTTAACTCTGTATCTGCATCTTATATACATTCCCATTAGGCACATACATTGAAAATTGCTCCTATACTTGATATATAATCGCACAGGTATTGCATTTCTACAGATGTATGTTGTGCTTCCCTATGTAAGTATCCGCATCGTAATGAGTAATAGTCAGTCTGTCCTGGAGGTGTATTTGGTATCACTTGGGACATGATATCCCCCTCCTGCAAATGAGGTGCATTTCCTCCTCTATTTTGCTTGTTCTGGGTGGCTGCTCTTTCGCATATTTTGGTGTCTGTGTACAGTATTGAGGCACCACTCATTGCTATCTTCAGTTTGGCCTGGTATTGCATTGCTTATTGAACCTGGCTCTCTCAGGATATTTTTCAAAAGAAGAAATATGCACTTGGCAGTCTGCACATTTTGCATTAAATCAGGGAACATGGCAATCTTCGAACCTCCGTCCCCTCTACAGATTTTCACAAGGCCATGCCATGCCCCTATCACAGTATATCAATATCCTGGTGATGATGGGACATGGATTTACTCCCCAGAGCAGCCTGAGAGACTCCGAGAATAATGTGCCCTTTCCACCACCAGCAGCTACAGAAAACGTTTCCTGTCAAACAGATGAACCAGTAGGGATTCATCAAAAGCTTCCAGTTCTCAGGCCCGTCACCATTGTTGTTTCTGGTACTCCCATCATGCAGGCATTATTACGCCTAGATACATCATCTTTGGCAATTGTCAACTCCAAGAACTTTCCCAATTTCATGATTTTTTTTCACCATGGGTTGGGGATTTGTCTTCCAAGTCAGACATCTACTGCTCTGCCATGCCAAGCCTGACTGTATGTTTGTCTACTCTCTCCTTCAAGTGATCCATGTAGGAAGCTGTCTTTTAAGTGGTAGTGCCAATGTACTGGTTTACAGGGCTTAAATTTATAATACCAAGTGCTCTAGTTGTGGTAGTGTGGTCGAGCAGCTTAGGCTCGTCAGAGGATAGTGTTAAGCATTTGTTGTATACACAGAGTCAATAAATGAAACACAAACTCAAAAGAAATTCCAGCCCAATTTAGAAAAAATAACAGATTTGAATATAATTTTAGACACCAAGATCATCGGAATCAGGTAAGTATTTGCTGAGTTATAGATTTTGTAGAATAGAAAAATACAGTTGAATATCGGTTTTGAGGTATGAGCCTCGAATGCGGTAATTTTATCCTATGGGAGAAGCATACACTGCATAGTTATAAAAACTGAGTAGGGGTGTCCTCCCTTTCAAAATAAATCAAAGTAACATCCTTTCATGGTTTGCCTTTATTTTTGGGCGAGTGGTTCCATGTTCTGATAGGGGTGAGAAATGCCACCTGATGTACAAAAGACACGTGTTGACAGCCAACAGGTGTTTTGCCTCTATGGTTAATAAGCCTGGAGCTTTTTCAAGGCTCAAAAGAAAAAATCAAATCATGTCTTCTTAATGCATGCCTGGTCTAAGTATGTCTGGTCATGGCTTAGAAACCTTACAGTCTAGTCTCTCCTCGGGTGGATGTGCTAAAGTGGTACTACGGCACTGTCTTCTATCTAAGGCAGCAGAGGCTTTGAAGCCTCTGGCCTGGACATGCTAATTCACTAGCTGCCCTGCTGGAGGAAGTGTGAACACCTTCCTCCAGAGCAGGCATTGTTTTTGGCCTCAGAGCCTGGGCTCTCACCTACAGGAGGTCAGAATCTTGTCTGTGGTGGCAGGCTGGACAATAACAGTCTGACAGCACACTAGAGGACTAGTAGGTTTTCAGGGGGCACCTCTAAGGTGCCTTCTTGGTGCATGCCATAATAAATTTGGTACTGGCATCAGTACATATTTATTAAGGCAAGGTGTTTGATACCAAACACCATTGGTTTCAGTGCAGCCATCATGTAGTTGGTTAACTCGTAATGACCAGTGCCCAGTACATGTCCTTAAGATGGCTGCCTGATCACTTGCAATATCTAGTAATTGAACTAGACATTATAGCGGCATATCTGCTCGTGCAGATGTGCCCTCACATATAATATAATTCACCCTGCCTTAGGGCTCTAAGTCCTGCTGTTGGGGTGACTTACATATAGTATATGCAGTGTGCCATGTCGTGTTTTCAAAATGGTTTGCACCATTTCACGCATCCTGAAATGGCAGTATGCATGCAGGGTTTGTATGGGTCCCTTTGGGTGGCATAATACATGCTGCAGCCTATAGGGACCCTCTTTACTACCCATGCCCTAGGTACCAGGGGTACAATTTACTAGGGATTTACAGGGGTGCTAAAGGACTTGGCAACTGAGTTACAATTAGACATTTACCTTGTTTTAAGGGAAAGAGCACTGGCACTAGGGGCTTGGTTAGCAGGGACCAAGTGCATCTTCAGTCAAAAAGCATTAGAAAAGTGGGGGTGACCATGTCAAAAAGGCCACTTTCCTACAATCCATTCTTATGAACAGATCAATTTTTCAGCCTATCACAAATGTTCGTTTCAAGAAGCATCTGCTTTGGGTCCCGGTCTGCATTCTCCACCTGGTCTCTGGTTCGATCCAATTGCTCCATTTGTGTTTCCTCTTGCCTGGATTTATTTACATTCTTGGTTTCAAAGGGCATATTTCCCTACTTTGCATCAATTTTCCCCTTTGCGGGCTATTTTGAGTGTGTGTATTGGCTTGTGCATGTCCTCACTTATCAAAGGACGCCCTCCCACCTCCTCCTAATTAACAATCTGCTGCAGTTAGCATTTGTGAGTGTCTCAGTTCTTAGCATCAATATTGCATAATATGCATGCTAGCTGGCTTGGTGGTTCAGTAGGGTCCCTCGGGGGTCACTTTACAATTTTGCTTCATTTTGCTTGTGCTCAGCCTGGGCGTCCTACACCCTGTACGACTTCTTGGGCTGGTTTAGTGCTGCTCTTTAATGCCTCCGCGTGTCCAGCACGTGCGTGTAAGGTGTACTGCTGTATGTCCCCCTGTTCCTCACTTCAATGGATGGAATTCATCATCCATGCTCATGCTCTATGCATGTAGTCCTGCACCCGTGGACCACAGACGACATGGGTTTCTGGAAAAGGTGTTGTCCATTCTCAAACAAGCCAATATGTAAGAAACAGGACAGTCAGCAGACTATAAACTGCTCAGATATTGCATTATACAGCTAATTAAAAAAACTATTAATAAAGAAATGGGCAATCAAACCTGTTTCCATCTTTTGCCATAAATTAGTCCTTAAATATTTGGCTTCATAATTTATTTTTATGTGGTGACTAGGTTCATCAATCCCTACACAACACCAGCTAATAATTGAGGATTGGGCCAGATGATTAGTTTTTTTTTACCATACGTTTGGTTATAACATTTACGGGTTTCCCCGCCTTCATGTTTTTGAGTCTCGCTCATTACATATTTAATTGTGTATAGGCATACCATAGCCAAGTGTTGTCATTAAATGTAAGAGATTTTGTCACACTTGAGCCATCTATTGTGCTTTTCTTCATTTTAGAGACACTACTGTAGAAATGTTGGGCCATCATTTTTGTTTTACTTTTCCAAATGCTCAATGAGATAAGTCCCTTAATGCTGGTATGCATATGCTATAAATGCACACTGCACTCACTCTACACATACAAAAAAACCACAAAAAGCTCGAATTGTCAAGGACGACCCGAGTGGGTAAAGAGACTAGACTGAGACAGTAAAAACTACTTGACAACACAGGTTGAAGTTTTAGGAGAGTTGAGAGCAACTCTACATGAACAAGGATGAAAAGGTCATAACTTAGGGCCAGCTGTTAGATTTGAAAATCCCATTTCTGTGTTATTCTTGCACTGTGCTATATTAGGTTAGCATTATAAGGCTAAGTTAGTAGCCGCTGCCACATTTGTAGGCCACCCACTGAGCTATCCCAATAATGGGCAGGTTTCAGTTAGAGCTATGCCTCATCCATGTTTTTCACCCCTGGCTCTGCTGTGAAGGCAGACAGAGGGACTTTGGCACTCTGTTAAATATAAACTCTGTCCTCCTTGCCAGCCCTGGCTCTATCCTTGACACTGCACCTGTATCAACTTGAGTAAAGAATCAACACGAGTAAAGAATCTAGATTGTGTCATTGTAGCTGTGTATACATGCTGAGTCAGCGCAAAAGAACAGCTGGCTTCGCTTAAGGATTTCTTGAGACAATCACTGAACTTTTGACAATGTTACCTAAATAAAGATATCTCGCTATGCAGCCTCAGGATGCCCCAATTGTGCAAGACACCAAGGCTGTCAATTCTTTAACAGTGCCACCTGTGTGTATTCTTCACGTAGCCCTATTTACCTCTGATTGTCTTTAGTTAGTGAACATTTATAAACATTGTGGACATTTGCTATTAAAACCCATGTAAACCATTGTTCAGTGTGCTCTCCCCTGAAGTGTCTCTGGGATGCTTGAGAGAGGAAGAGCTCCCATTTGTTCATGAATAAATGACCAATGATTTGTCTTCACTCTAGTGTCGAGTCCTCCTTATTATTGATAGAGAACCCGTGGACTAAGTGATGGCCCCTGCATCAGTAGATTATTATTAATTTACTCCACAAATTGGCGCGCCAACGTGGGGCTCCATCAAGGGCCTGCAGTCGGACCGGGGGAGGAGATCAGGTTGGGAAGATGAACTTCGCTGAGGGGCGCTCCACCTGAGGAGACTAGTGTTGCTCGTGGTCTAAGGTGATTTGTCAGCTCTCCAACCCTGATCTTCCTGGCGGCTGTGGGCCTTGACTGGAGCCTCCGGATGGTCATACTTTGGATCAAGGAGGATCGACAGGTGGGAGTTGAAGACTACGCATAAGGTAAATCTGTATTGAACCGGTTCATTTGGTTAGGATTTGTTTTGGTATTTGCTTGACTTGGTATTTGGTTTGGAATCCGATCGGAATTTGAATTTTGGAATCTGTTTTGGTTTTGGAATCGGTTTTGGGACTTGCTATTTGTTTTGACTAATATTTTTCCTTACAGGTAAATGTGAGAATATTTTTTATTTCTCTCTGTTTATAAGTTTTTTGTATCTTATATAACATGCCTGTAATTAGTACTCTTTGGAAGTTTTGTTGCTGCTGCTGTAATAAGCAGAGCATTTTGGAAGCAAGTCAGCCGGCGCCACCAGAAGGTATGCCGAATTTTGAGATGTACATCAAATATGGTATTTGTCCCATCATGTATAATGCATTGTGGAACAAATATACGAAAGGGGATCCCCAGTTGCAATGGCCATTGGAGGGAACTTTGGGCCCTCATAAACTCGAGTATTTAGAGAAGCGTTTGTTCTTAAAGAAGGTTAAGCCAGCTATGTTTGACAGTTTGCGTATGTGAAGGAAAGAAGTGAAGGAGCGGCAGCTCAAAGCAGAGAAGTTGCAAAGGAAACAGGAAAGGAAGACTGAGTTATCAGAGGTATAAGGAATTGAAGGAAAAGGAAGTCCAGGAGAAAAGGGAATGTTTAGATAGAGAGCATAGATTATTAATATCTAAAGAATATATAGTTAGACCAACAGTGGCGTTTGATATCGGTGTTAAAAATGATATTGACTGTTATATTTAAACATTTTGTGGTATAAAATATGTGAGAGTCAATGCTGAGTTACTGTGGGTTTTTTTTTTTTTTTACATATAGGCACTGTGTGGGATTCTGGGTTATAGTGAATTTGAGTGGCAATCCACAGAGTGTCCTGTATTTGAGTGACGGTTTGGGAATGCATGATATGTATATGTGGCAGTTTAAAATGTCTTGTGCATGAATTGTAGTTTCTGGAGTGATTGTGGTGGTTCAGTTTTCAGATTGTTTTGTGGTGAAATTGTGTGTGCATGCCTGAGAAATTAAGAACTGACGTCAGTAAATGGTGGTGTGTGAAATATTTGTTTGAATGAGCTGTGAAAACATGTGGTGTGGGGGGTAAAGTTGTCTTGCCTCAGTGAGTTATGTGGCGTGAGGTTTCTTTGTGTGACACGGTCTGTGGACCACTTTTGGAAAAGCGCTTGAAATTGTTTGGTTCCTTTTGAGGACATGTTGGAAAAAAAACAAAAATTGTAATTATTTTGCCAGCCACGTTAATGAATTTGGCCTTTTTTTGAACATGCCTGCAGTGAGTTTAATTTGGTCTCTTATTGCCATCAATGCATTGCAAAAGGTAATTGAAAGGGGCGCAGCTAGAAAAAGAGCACCCCCTGTGATTTAATGACACCCTTAATTTGAAGAATGTAATAATGAAAAGGAAATATGGACTGATCAAAAGTACAGAGGGAAAAAATGTGTGCATTTGAATTTGCAGGTTGTTCCCAGCTGGTTTTGGTGGCTCAGTGAGCTAATGCGCCTGGTGCAGGACTCGGTGTTTAACATCATGGTTGTAGGGTAAAATTCCAGCGGGGCCTACTGAGACTTTCATCCATTTGAGGTTGATAAAATGAGTACCATTGAGTTGGGTAGTAACAAACATCTGTTATTTAGTGGTAAAATATGACTGGTATGGTATGTTATACAGATGTGTATTTAAAAATGGGTACTTAGGACACAGTAAAAAAAAAAAAAAAGAAAAAAAAAAAACAGACTCCTGGTCTGACAGTGTGTGGTTTAATAGTTTGAGAGCAGAAATAAACTGTGGCCCCTAAAAGGAGACAGTTCATGTTAGAATGTATTTTTTTTAAATAGGGTTAATTATTAAAGGTCAGAAAGAATTATGAGGGCCTTTTGCCTTTGACAGCTTGAGAGTAAGGAGAGGGTGGGGGCTAGAACAGGAGTGAGTAACCAGGAGGTGAGATCACTGCTTATAAGCTTCCCTGACATAACAAGCATTGGCATAGCCAATAGGTCTCGCTTTTGGGACCTTAAGTGTTTATTTTGAAGTTTTGGCTATGTTGTAGAGTATTGTGGCTGATGTGTTTTATGTTGAAAAGTTCTATTTAAAGTGTTATATGTGGTACTTAGTGGTATTATGTGGAGTGTATTGATGTTGCATTGAGTATAGTGTAATTAGGTGGTGTGTAATTATGTGGTACTGAGTGTTGTGTAGTGTATTTATATTGCATTGAGTGGTTATAAATCTGTGGTGTGTTATTACGTGGTACTGAGTGATATTATGTGGATTGTATTTTTTTTGTAATGAGTTGAGTGTAATTATGTGGCATGTAATTATGTGGCATTGAGTGGTATTATGTGTGGTGTATGTTGCATTTAGTAGAGTGTAATTATGTGGTATGTAATTATGTGGCAGTGAGTGGTATTATTTGGAGTGCATTTTGCATCAAGTGCAGTATAATTATGTAGCATATAATTATGTGGCACTGAGTTGTATTATGTGCAGTGTTTTTGTGTTGTATTGAGGAGAGTGTAATTATGTGGAGTGTAATTATGTGGCACTGATTTGTTTTATGTATAGTGTATTTATGTTGCTTTGAGTAGAGTGTAATTATGTTGCATGTAATCATGTGTTAGTAAGTGGTATTATGTGGAGTGTATGTTGCATTTAGTAGAGTGTAATCATGTGGTGTAATTATGTGGTTTTGAGTGGTATTTTGTGGGGTGTATGTTGCATTTAGTAGAGTGTAATTATGTGGTATGTAATTATGTGGCAGTGAGTGGTATTATTTGGAGTGTATTTTGCATCAAGTGCAGTATAATTATGTAGCATATAATTATGTGGCACTGAGTTGTATTATGTGCAGTGTTTTTGTGTTGTATTGAGGAGAGTGTAATTATGTGGAGTGTAATTATGTGGCACTGATTTGTTTTATGTATAGTGTATTTATGTTGCTTTGAGTAGAGTGTAATTATGTTGCATGTAATCATGTGTTAGTAAGTGGTATTATGTGGAGTGTATGTTGCATTTAGTAGAGTAATCATGTGGTGTAATTATGTGGTTTTGAGTGTTGTAATGTGGAGTGTATTTATATTGTATTGAGTAAAGTGTAATTATGTGGCGTGTTATGTGACACTGCTATTATGTGGTTTGTATTTGTTGTATTGAGTAGAGTGTAATTATGTGGCATGTAATTATGTGGTATTGAGTGGTATTTTGTGGGGTGTATGTTGCATTTAGTAGAGTGTAATTATGTGGTTTTGAGTGTTGTGTGGAGTGTATTTATATTGTATTGAGTAGAGTAATTATGTGGCGTGTTAATACGTGGCACTGAGTGATATTATGTGGATTGTATTGATGCTGTATTGCGTAAAGTGCAATTATGTGATATGTAATTATGTGGCAGTGAGTGGTATTATGTGGAGTGTACGTTGCATATAGCAAAGTGTAATTATGTGATGTAATTATGTGGTTTTGAGTGGTGTTATGTTGAGTGTATTTATATTGTTATGAGTAGAGTGTAATTATGTGGTATGTAAATATGTGGTATTGAGTGGTGTTATGTGAAGTGTATTTATGTTGCATTGAGTAGAGTGTAATTATGTGGCATGTAATTATGTGGCACTGAGTGGTATTATGTGGAGTGTATGTTGCATTTAGTACAGTGTAATTAAGAAATAAGGATATTTGCTGTAGAACAATATAGTTATTTAGCAATTCACTGAGTTAGTTTATGAGAGAGTGAGTTAGTGAGATAGAGAGTTAGTGATTTAGTGAGGGGTAGCTTGAGAAATGGAGTTAGTAAGTGATAGGTTTAGAGTGAGTTAGTGAGTGAGAGAGCGTGTTAGTTATTGAGAGATTTATTTTTTAGATAGATTGAGCTATTTAGCTGAGAGAGAGTGTTATAGAGTTAGTTATTGAGGCAGAGAGTTAATGCAAGAGAGAATTTTGAGATTTTGTTTTGTGAGAGATAGTGTGTGAGAGATATTAATTTATATTTAGTGTTGAAAGAGAGTTGGTTATTGAGAGTTATAGTAAGGGAGTGATATAGTTATTTTGTTAGTGAGCGAGCTAGTGATAGAGTGAGTTATTGAGATATATAGTGAGTTAGTGTGAGCGAGCTAGTGAGAGTGAGTTAGTCACTAAGTGTGTGAGTTAAAGTGAGTTAGTGAGAGAGGGAGTTATTTTTCGAGAGAGAGAGTTAGCTAGTGAGATATAGTTATTTATTGAGATAGAGAGTTAGAGATTTATTTTTTGAGATAGAGAGCTAATGAGAGAGAGAGTTTTAGTTTATTAGCCCCTTCTGACTGTTTTTTTATAGATTTTAATAATGTTTTGTATAGTAACAACTGACAACTGTTATTTCTCTAGGACGCCCTTTTGCTAAAATATCAGCAGGGTAGACAAACATTAAAGTTGGTGTTTGGAAATATACGGGGTCTGTGCGAGACAACATTAATACTCACTCTAAACTGCAAATACATAAAAAGCTTCCAGTTCCAAAACCTCCTTCTAATGCGCCCTGTTGTATAGTATATGTTCTACCCTTAAATTTGTGTGTAAATACATTTTGCGCCAAACACATGCTCAAATTAAGCTGCTGTATATTAAATATATATCTGCAAGTTATATGCGCGCGGTTTACATTTAAAGTGCTTGTTTTTATTGAAGGAATCGCTCTGCAGGATACGGCGACCTGTTGCTTAAATAAGGTATGCTGTTCGAGGGGGATGTGGTAGCAGTAACAGTAATGCACAATGTAAGGATTTGTGTTATAGTTTGGAGGTTCAAATGCTACGATAAAAATAAGGCTGTAATAAAGTTTTGTAAGGTTGTTTCAGCTAAAGACAGAAAGCGCATGTAAAAAGCAGTCCGTCAAACACCAGTTTAAATTATGCCCCTGTATAGCTATTGTGGCGCTGCCATAAGTGCCGGGGTTTTTGTTTTGCTTTAGTAAGGTGGAGGAGAAGCGGCCTTATTTACAAACACCTCGTCTGACTGCCTAGAAACAGCCTAAGGCGAGGTGGGGGTTTTGTAGTGAAACTAAGCAGAGACTGCCCTGGAGCCATCCCACGGCCTTATCTGTTGTTCTAACAAGTCTGCAGACTAGGGACATGGGTCCACAAGTTAAAAGGTGGTCATAAAAACATCCTAAGGGAGGACAGCAGTAAATAAGCACCGGAAGCTGTAAATTTATTAGGAAGAGGATACCAGTTTAAGAAAAGGCAGCAGCTTTTGTAAAGGCAATTCTTTTATCACAAAATGTTTAGGCTATTCCCATCATTAGTACATATCCGGGTTCTCAGTTCTAACATATCTATTCAAAGTATTGGTTTCTAAACGCATTTAATTATTGCTAAAAACAAAACTTAATCAGCCCTTCAAATACTAAATTAATTTCTAGTCAAGCGTGTCCGTGCACTATAAAATATAATGCTTTGGATTTTGTATCGTATTACTGCTTCCATCGAGCTCTTAGAGGAGGAGAGGGTAACCTCCGCCATTTCGCGAGATCTCTAACCGGTGGACGGACAACAGAAGGGGGTTTTAGAAACCGATGGAGTGGAATGGATAGAGGAAGTGCGAGATGGAAAACACAAAAGAAAGAGAATTAAAACAGCTTCCCGAGCGACCCGTGAAAGGACCACTTCTTGTAAATAGGGTAAACAAATCTTTCTTTTAAGGGACTCCCTTCTGCTGAAATGTTGGTAGCTTAGATAAGCATAAAGGCTGGTGTTTGAAAAATACAGTGTTTCTGCGAGAAAGCATTAATACACACTACTAACAGAAAATAGATCAAAAGCTACAACTTCCAAACCCTATGTATGAACAGCCCTATCTTATGGTAGATATTTTACCGGTAAATATGCATATTTAAATGCCTTTTGCGTATAAGCGTTCCGTTAGACACCGGTTTAAATTAAGCCCCTGGATGGCTTTATGGGTGCTGTCAGGAGTGCTGGGGTTTTTTTTTTTTTTACTTTCGTAAAATGGATATTTTTTTTATAATAAATAAAAAAAAGCAAACCTGCAATAGCGGCAGTGCTTTAAAAGGCAAATGTTTTACCAGATTTTTTAACATTTATGAGGGAATATTTAAAATCAAATGCAGTTTACACAATGTTACTAATTTATCAAGCAAACTAAATGCGCATGGTAATAACCATCCTGTTTGTTCAGTGTTGCCATTACCCATGCAACCGAGCTTTACAGAAACAAAGCGCTGACTGTTTGCAGCTATTCTATATACATTGGCAAGTTAATTGTGCGCTGTTGACATTTGAAGTGATCAGCAGGTTACAAATTGGCGGAGGGACAACAGAAGGGTGTTACAGAAACAGATTGAATGGCATGGATGTAGGAAGTGAGAGAGGAAAGCAGTGAAGAGAGAGATACAAAATTAAAACTAACTACGTTTGTGCTGTGACTAAGGTGACAGAGCGTCCCGTGAAAGGACCCCAGCTCGCAAATGAGTGAAACAAATGTTTCTTTTCCGGGACTGCCCTTGGCTTAATGTCGGCAGTTTAAACAAACATGAAGGGTGGCGTTTGAAAATATACATGGTCTGTGCAAGGCATCAATTTAGCATGTTTAAATACTTTTTGCAAATAAGCGTTCTGGTACACACCTGTTAAAATTAAGCCCCTGTATGGCTATATGGGTGCTGCCAGGACTGCTGTGGATTTGTGTTTGCCTTAATAGGTAGATATTTTTTTCTTTTTAAAAATACGCAAACATACAATGGCGGAAGCATTTGGAAGGAAAATCTTTTAGCCGAGTTTTGTAAAATTTTTACAGGGACAATTGAACATACCATGCTTTTTTAACTCAGCGAGTTAAATGCGCGGTGCCGACATTGTTAAGTGATTAGCAGGCTATGAATTTGATGAGAAACAACAGATAGGAGTGAGAAAAGAAAACAAACGAAAGAGGAGAGAGACAAAAACAAACTTTGTACTGTGACTGAGCTGCTGGAGCTACTAGTGAAAGGACCACATCTTGTAAATAACGTAAACAAATGTTATTTCTCTAGGGCGCCCTTTTGCTAAAATATCGGCAGGTTAGACAAACAAAGTGGAATGGTTACGCAGTTTGAGCAAAATGGCAGAAGGGGGTAAAGGTGCGCCGTGCAGTATGTCCTCGAGTTCAAAAGCTGTCTGTTGCACATTATGTTTTACAAAGTTAACCTAGCCAGTACGGAGCGTGAAAAAAGACAATGAATTCTTACTGAGAAAAAAAAAAACACGCATTGGCCGCGCGGCCGTGAAACTGACACGGCCGCGCGGCCGTGAAAGTAATCGCGGGTTTTGGAAGTGCAAACAGTGGCTTTTGCTGGCGACCAGCTTGCGTTCACGCGAGCGTCCAGATGGCGAGGGAAGCCATATGGCGCCTGATCGCGCGTGCACGCCGCGTGAACGCAGGCTAGTCCGCAGCAAAAGCCACTGTTTGCACTTCCAAAACCCGCTTACTAAAAGTCTCGCCAGAGCAGCGCATGCGCGCTGGCTCAGGCGAGACCTAAAAAGTGTAATGCTTGCAGCAGAAGTGGGTCTTGGAAAGAGGTGGGGGCCGGGAGTGCCACGCTGAGTGTCTATATTTAGCTTGCTGATAAGATAGGACGGCCCAGACGAGAAATTGAAGGTTACAAAGCTGTCTTTGTTTGCAACAAAAAAATAATATGCCTTTGGTTCACGAGTGAGAAAATAATGCTCACGTTATTGTCTTATTTTTTAAAAACTACATTACACTAATTCTAGAGACAAAGTAATTGAAGGTCTTTCTTAGAATTTAGTGGGCTACATTAGTGAAAAAAATAAGTAAGAAAATTAGGACTTATGTTACATAGTTAAATTGTGGCGCAAAGAAAATTGAAGACAAAATTGAGATAGCTGCCTGCTTATATGTTCTAGACATGACAGGCCTAAAAAAGGGACAGTGAAGGTAAGTAGTGTTAGTTGTGATTTGTGTTTTTTAATTATTTTTGTGTTATGTTGAAGTGTCTTTTCTATTGTGTTTTCAGTATTTTTACTTCTATCCACAGCTCTTTTATGAAGTGTTCTACGTGGTTCTAGGGCTGACAAGACTACAGTTGGACACGTGAGTTGGTTTGAAAAAGACGTCATAGGTGTGCACAATGATCTGCGCAGTTTTATAGAAAGCGCTTTAAGCTAAACCCCCCCCTTAAAGAAGGGTGCGGTCAGCCGTGTGTTGAAGTATATGTGCTTTTTCTTTGGAAAGAAATGTTTGTGTGCTTTTCATTTTTTGTGCGTTTTGTCCTTTTATGAATTGTTCCTGATGTTCCTGTGTGTCAGAAGAGACACAGTGAGTTGTGTCGACAGCAGGTCACCACTTAGGCTTAGGTCACCTACTGTTGAAGGGGGGAGAGGAAAGTAAGGAAAGAGAATATTATTTTTAAGCCTGACAAATTAAGCAGGCCAGAATATTAGTTTTTTGGGCTATAGGTCCGCTGTGCATAAAGTGCATAACACAGTGTTGTGTGTCACAGATCATTTAAACCTGATCTAGAAATTGTCTATGCTTTCTGTGCTTGGTATACAGCAAGTATACATGATGACTTGGCATGTGTGTTTCTATTTTTATGCGCGTTTTTGTTTTTGCGCTTTTTGTTTTTGATACTATTACAAGCTCCCTTGTGTTGTGAGGGGATGGTCATGACGATGCCCATTGCTATGCAACAGTCGGTTGGACTTGTTCTGGTTACTAAATTTCACAGATATGATATTTCATGCTGTGAACATGACAGACAACACTTCACTAGTGCATGTCTAATTGGCTATAACATAATATATTTTTTCTTTAACAAATTGTTATGATTAGGAAAACAACATGTTACCTTGACGTATGCCATATTACTGCCCCACCTTTCTGTAAATTTATGGAATTGGAAATTGAGATGCAGATGAAAGGACGGGTAGACTAGACTGATGTTCCTTTATCTGACCCTTAAGAGGAACGATATGTCGGTGGCGTCATCATTATTGTTCATGTTACTACAACACTACATACAGTTGCAGAGACATCATAAGTCCCTTATCAGTTAGCCTGTGTAATTGAGTTGATAGCCCATATTAGAGCTTGTGAATACGTTTTCCCCTGATTATAATGACATGGCCCAGATCATGGAAATAATGGTGCACATGATGCACCATACTAGGAACGGTGGTTGTATGCCCCCGGTAAATGCGCACCATGCATTTTTAGTGGTTATCAGTTTGAGGAGCACGTAGTCCTACAGGAGCTTGTTTGGAATAACAAGTTTAGCTGGAAAATTCGTGTACTCGCTACATTATGTTTAATTTGTTAGTTATATAATTAACAATTCTAAATTTTCCTGCCATAATTATAATGTGAAAGTATGGTCACAAAATGCAATACTTATGTTGGCAAATTTTGGAGGTGTCTGCAGACCTGCGCAGCATTGAAGGTTCCCAAGGTGGAAGCTGTGTCATGATCTCTACGATTTATTGAACACAAGCTTGCTAAGACAAGAAACACAGTGGAGCTGTTGCTTTGAAATTCCTTTTTTAGGGTTTTAGATGAATGGTATAGGCAGAGTATGTTCGTATTGTTTTCCTGGTTTCCCTCAGAGCTTGTTAAATGAATTTAAGCTTACTTGGCTACTTGGTGTTGGGAGAGACAACAACAAAATTGTATGATGTTTTATCCTTGCCAGTTAATTAAAAATATGCATTCTACCCCCGAATAGGTCCGGGACACCCATCCGTCATAGAGAGAGGGGCCCGGACATGCCTGGCTGCTTGTTATGGAACATCCATGAATATGATTGGGGCGGGGCTGCAGAACAAAGAAGTGCTGGACGAGGCAGTACCACCGAAAAACACCACAGAGAGAGGGGCTATCCAGGAGCCCCAGCCTGAGTCTCTGCCCCCTGGTTCTCTTGAGTAGCTGACCCCATTTTTCCTTGATCCCCTTGTGCCCGGAGTATTGATGCACCATTTGTACCCCGATGGAAGAACAGTGCGCCAGAGGGTTAGTCCATAAGACAGGGAAGGACTTGAGATAGGAGTACGGGTGCTTTGCCTACAGCGGCTGCAACGCTTAAGGTGAGTTATACTGGTGCACTGCCGAAGACACTGGACAGGATTAGTTGAGGGTGTCCTCCAAGGAGGGAGGGTACCCTATCCTGAGTGAAGAGGATTTTATTTTCCGGAAAGAGCTAGACAAGTTAGCTCCACCGCCGGTGCTCAATAGCGCCATCAGATGAACAATAGGAGCCTACCAGTGATGGCTCTCCAAAGGACACTGGCCCATCCTCTCGTTCCCTGGCCATCAATTCCATTGTGTTGCATTTCTCTCCCAGTAGCCATGTATTTATTTTGTTCCCCAACTAATGGGGAAAAGAGTCCTTTTGCACCTCCCTGTTTAGAGCAGGGTCAGTACATAAAAAGTATAAGTTGCATCCAGAGCTGTATGCTAATAATAGTGTTAGGAACATCCTACTCCCTGAGTAAGTAGTATCCTGCGCACTATCAGGTTCATGCAGCACCTGCCTCTTTTGTGAACATGTATTGTTACTTTAACTCCACGCGCAGGCGAGCAAAAGAAGGACATCTATGCAGTCCAAGTGTTGAAATCATGCTTCTCTTTTAGTTTCCCTACTTAATAATGAACATTTGAATAATTTTTGATATAGCCTGGTTATGATACAGGGTTGGAAGTATATAGCAGTACACCAGGGGTATACAGCTAGATCAGATGGAGAGGAGGGTACCCTACATCCAGAAGTTTGTGTGCAAATACAATATAGGACATGATGCTCATTAACATAGAACACTCAATAGATTCTGATATTCGTGTGTTGCTTTGTCTCCCCTTATACCTTGAGTGACTATGCAATTTCCCCTCCCCACTTAGAATGATGAAGATCCTTACCCCATGACAAATAAAGGTCTTTAGCTTATAATGCTAAAAGGAGGGTCTGTTAGATTTGAAAATCCCATTTCTGTGTTATTCTTGCACTGTGCTATATTAGGTTAGCATTATAAGGCTAAGTTAGTAGCCGCTGCCACATTTGTAGGCCACCCACTGAGCTATCCCAATAATGGGCAGGTTTCAGTTAGAGCTATGCCTCATCCATGTTTTTCACCCCTGGCTCTGCTGTGAAGGCAGACAGAGGGACTTTGGCACTCTGTTAAATATAAACTCTGTCCTCCTTGACAGCCCTGGCTCTATCCTTGACACTGCACCTGTATCAACTTGAGTAAAGTATCAACTTGAGTAAAGAATCTAGATTGTGTCATTGTAGCTGTGTATACATGCTGAGTCAGCGCAAAAGAATCAGCTGGCTTCGCTTAAGGATTTCTTGAGACAATCACTGAACTTTTGACAATGTTACCTAAATAAAGATATCTCGCTATGCAGCCTCAGGATGCCCCAATTGTGCAAGACACCAAGGCTGTCAATTCTTTAACCGTGCCACCTGTGTGTATTCTTCACTTAGCCCTATTTACCTCTGATTGTCTTTAGTTAGTGAACATTTATAAACATTGTGGACATTTGCTATTAAAACCCATGTAAACCATTGTTCAGTGTGCTCTCCCTGAAGTGTCTCTGGGATGCTTGAGAGAGGAAGAGCTCCCATTTGTTCATGAATAAATGACCAATGATTTGTCTTCACTCTAGTGTCGAGTCCTCCTTATTATTGATAGAGAACCCGTGGACTAAGTGATGGCCCCTGCATCAGTAGATTATTATTAATTTACTCCACACAGCAATGGGCAGAAATGATGATTAGATTGATGGAGAGACAGAACTCTGGCAAATTAGCCTGTACAGTAGATGCACAAAGAACTGTGACTGACTGTAGCAGGCCGTTGATAGCACAGATGGAAGATTAAGAGAAGCTCAGACAAGATGTCTCAGAATGGCTGAAAAGCTGGTGAGAGAGATGCGAATTTCATAAGGCAACATGATTGACTTGGGTCTGGGTGGTGAAGAATGAGGATGTATCTGACTGGAGCAGAGGCGTTGCACCACAGCAAGTATGGGCTGCCGAGCTGGTCTGCCAAGAGGAGTGGGAGGTAACGAGAGGTAACATCTAGCTACCAGGGAAGCAAGAAATTAGTAGGAGGGGATCCTAATCTTTAAATGGGTGAAAAGGGAAAGCCAAAGTGGATTGAGGCATGGTTGGTAATAGGATTCGGAGGTGGAGCAGACAAAAGATCTGACACAGAGGTGTGGAATTTAATAAAATATCTACTTGTCCATGGGGCAGGTTCCTTCATAAATCTACTTGTCCTGTAACAAAATCCACCTGTCCCTTTGGTGCCATGTAGTGCGGCGACAAATTATGGCAGCAATCTCCTTATACAAGAGTTTTGATATAGCCTCTCAGATTATGCCATGGCTCATACCATAGTAGTGTTTGAGTACTAGCAATCCCCTTATGTTGCCACGTTTCTGCAGCTCTACATACTGGGGCTGAAGGTAGTGGTAAGCAATAGTTCCAGGGTTGGAATGCTCTTTTGAGTCTATGCAAACCTACTAACTTGCATGTTTCAAGGGTTTTTAACAACTCTTCTCTAATCTTTTCCCATACTGAGAAATGTTGGAAATTTACTTCTGACTATGGCAGACGTAAACCTTCTTCCAGAGTTGGGGAAAAAAGTGGCTGGAGGGAAAGTGAACTTGCAAACACTCAGATTTTCGCATGATCAAATCTACACATGTATATTTGCTCATGCTAAAATGCAGTTCAAAAATATTTTCTAGGAGTACTATTTCTTGCCCCTACTTCTGTAATTTCTAGTGAATTCATGAAAGCCGTATAGCTGCACTTAATGCAAGGACATATACCATGGGTGCACTTTTGAGTTTTTCTTTAATAATTGGGTCCCTAATTTGGTCCGGCGTTAACCATGACTTTGTGTTTATTAAAATTCTCTTCCTTTGTATAGGCTGGCTTCACTGAGAGTGACAGCATTCTGCGCTTTCACAAGGGGGCTATCTGCAGATAAAGTAGTTTTGTTCAGTGCCAGTAATTGCTGTGGCAGTGTGTGGTTTTTGAGACCAAAAACAAAGTTTTCTTTTGCCAATGTTTGTTATAATGGTGAGGGCCCAGCAGCTCGGACACCAATAAGGTTTTACAAAAACCATGCCAAAACAAGTCACACATTGACAAAACTAAGAAGCGGACCACCAATTTCAGACCTACTGGCTTTGCCAATGCTTATTTATTTTTATGTTTCCCATAATCTTATTGAATTTGGTTACACTGATTTTCCATCATAAATATTTTTGGGAAATACTAGCATGCATCAACACATTTTACTAAATGATGCTGCGAAGAAATGGTACCTGAAATTTTACAGTTTAGCAAAATGCTTTTTTTCCTACTTCAATTTTTTTATGAACATTTTATTTTGAAAGCAAAGAATCATCAATCTTGCTTTCAAGCTTCTGTAAATATTTGCATCTAATCAGAGAGCATTCTGGGGGCATTATACATAGCCTCATAGTGCTAAACTTTGAAAATGTGTGTACACATTTTTATACTGGAACCATTGTCAGTAGTGCTGTCAGAGCTCACATTTACTTAGAGCGCTTACTCTAATAATAAAGGCTTTCAATTAATGAACCATAAATACAAGTTTGAACAGCACTAACATATGTACACAAATATGACCTTAACTGCAGACAGTGCCCTTCCCTGATCCGTGGAACTGCAAACGACATTAAAACTTGTTGCCCTTGACACCAAACAATATGTCCTGGGCGTCGGACTATAGGAATTCCACAACCCTGTGACAACACGTATTGCTCTGCATTTCAAACATGCTCCTACTGTAGGTTCAGTAGGTTGAATCAGATATGGCACGATAGGCACTGGGATACATGCATCAACGTTGTGGTGGGTTCACTGTGGATATGCTGGCATGGAGAGTGGTCAGAATGCAAAATGCAGAGCGTGTGAACTAGTGCTGGCAGGTAGAGGTGGGTTCCAACAATTGACAAAGAAGGAATGGCCATAAGATAGGCATGCAATGAGGGGTCCAGGTGAGAAGGGCTGCATCAACACATATATGGATTGAAGTGAAAGAGAACATGTAGAAGGCATAGTGGAGACAGGAAGGTGGGTGTGGGTGTAGGAAGCTGGCTCTGTATAAACAATACCAAAGTGAGGTATAGTGTGCACAGAGTCCAGTGGAACCCAAAAGGTAGGCACAGGTAAAGTAGATAGCACCTCACTCTATATTTGTGGTAGTGTGGTCGAGCAGTAAGGCTTTATCAGAGGACAGTGTTAAGCATTTGTTGTACACACTCAGTCAGCAAATGAATTCACACACTCAAAGACTGAACTTCAGACCAATTGTTTTTGTATAAAAATATTCTTTTAGTTATTTTATTTTCTAGAACCAAGCAAGCCTGGCACAGGCAAGCAATAAATACTTTACAGTAGTAATGCAGTTGTAACACAGTTTGGATTGCAATTGTATATGCACTTTGTTTTGATTACAGTATTGTTACTGAAAATGCAATGCTTTGGAAATACAGTACATATACTTTGTGTAGGGTTTTTTTTTTTTATAACACATTTTATTGAATTTCCATGGTACAGTCCGGGCCGTGGCCCTGCATATGCATTTCGGAGACAAAATGACTCAAAAGTACCAGTGCATGTACATCCGTAACTTCTGCAGAACCTGCATATAAAACAACAAAAACATAGCGCAGATAGTCCCAGTTCCCATATTTCTTAGGAAATTTAACTGAGTTCAGGTACAGACGGTGATGTAGTGTGGTGTAGGTTGTTCAATGGCCAGAGGTATGCGGGGACAGTATCAGGGGGTCTGAGAGGGAAGGGGAGGTAGGTCTATGCCCCGATATGTTGCCCAGCGGGACCATATTTTCCTGTGTTTCTGGGGGCAGCCTCGGGCCTGGAACACAGCGATCTCTGCACCCATACATCTGTCCAGGTCCTTTCTCCACCCCCCTAGCGTTGGGGGGGACGCCCCCTTCCACAACTGGGCAATGTCGCGCTTAGCAATAGTGAGGGCTAGAAAGAGTAGGTGCTGTTTGTACTGGTTCCCACCTATCTTGTCAGTGCTATGAAGTAGGAATAATTTCGGGTTGAATGGGAGATCCCAGGATAATACCCTGCCCAGAAAGGTTGAGACCTTTCCGCCAGAAAGGCTGTAGTGCTGTACAACTCCAGACTGTGTGTATGAATGTTCCCTCCTCCCTTTCGCAATGCAGACACAGGGGGGATTGGATAACACCCATCTTCCAGAGACGGGATCGCGTGTAGTATACGCGGTGTATGTACTTATATTGGATGAGGCGATAGCACGAGGACACTGCCGCACCCCGGGGGCTGGATGAGGCTTCAGCCCAGTCATCATCAGTCAAGTCAGGTATGTCATCTTGCCACGCCCTTCTAGTCTTGTGCAATGTTGTTCTGGTGTGTGTCGTTAAAGTTTGATAGATCTGACGGATTTTATGTGCACCCAGGTCTCCCCATTAAAAGGCGGCCCTCAAGGGGATGGAACTCAGGCAGGGTATCTAGGGAGAGAATCATGGGGGCAAGTGCATGGCGCAGCTGGTGATATTTGTAAAATTGTGTCTTGTGCAGCTGGATTTCCTCTTGTAATTGGGGGAAGGACTTTAGGGTAGTGCCCTGCATGACATCCCCCAGGGTGGATATGCCCACCAGGTCCCATTTACGGAATCCCATTAGGGCCGCCACCGGGCGTAGATAAGTACCGTGCCACAAGGGAGTCGCCTGGGTCAGCCGACCACGCCATCCCATTTGTCTAACCGTGTACCCCCAGAGCCGGACCACTGTTCTGGCATGAGGTAGGAAGTCTAGGCTCTGTGCGCTGTATAGAAGTTGAAGAAGTGGGACACCTTCCATTGCCGCGTGTTCGAGTGCGAACGCTGGGTCTGTTGGGGAGCCATACCACCATTCGTTTATAATTAGTAAGTGGGAAGCCGCATAATATGCATACACATCCGCCGCCGCGATGCCGCCACAATATGTGGATTGTGCACATGTATGTAATGCCACCCGGACCACCCCACCATTCCACAGAAATTTATTATGTATGGCGTTAATTTGTGCGAACCAGGATCGTGGTATATGGTACAGGGAAGTTCTGCAGCTGATACAGAACTCTGGGTAGAGAGACCATTTTAAAAATCGCTGAGCACCCGTACAGTGAGAGCGGGAGGGAGGACCATATTGCCGTCTCATCCCCAAGACTGGTGGCAAGCGGGTTTATGTTGTGTGCCCACGAAATCTTTGGGCAAGGAGACATGAAGATGCCCAGATATTTGAAGCCCTCGGTCGCGTGGGCCAACTGTGCCGCCCAGGCTCCACGTCCCTGGTCTCCACATACCGGAAATAGCACAGATTTGGAGGGGTTAGTGTGAAGCCCAGTGGTCTGACCGCACACTCAGAGGATCTGCAGGATTCGTGGGCCCGAGAACCACGGTTCGGTCATAAAGAAAAGGACGTCGTCCGCGTATATCGCTAAGCGGTCAGATCGTGCAAAGCCCCGGAGAACCGGTTCACTGCGCACCCACGCCACCAAGGGTTCTACGGCCAGGGCGAATAAGAGCGGGGACAGGGGGCAGCCCTGTTGCGTACCGCGATGGATAGGGAAGGGGGCCGACCAGTGCCCTGCTATGCGAACTGAGGCCATTAGATTTGTGTAGAGCAAGCGGACATATGCTAAAAAGCGCTAGCCAAAATTGACGGCTTCAAGAAGTTGGAAGAGGTACACCCAGCTAAGGGAGTTGAACACCTGGTCTATATCGGCTAGTAATATGGGGCCATCGCCATGGCATTGTGAACACGTTGAATTTTGTGGCGGGTGGCCCGGTGTGGCATGAAGCCGGATTGATATGGGTGGATCAGATCCTGCACGCAAGCCCGCAGGCGGTCAGCAAGGACCTTGCCCAAGAGTTTGGGCTCAAAATTAATAAGAGAGATAGGGCGATAAGAGGATGGATCTTCCGGTGGGCGACCTGGCTTGAGGAAGAGGACCATCTCCACGTGCCGCCAGTCCCGGGGTAACAGGCACTGATCGAAAGCGTTGTGCATTGCCTCCAGCAGATCTGGGCCTAGTGTATGCATATGCGGTTGAAGGAATTCCATAGGGAATCCATTTGGGCCGGGGGCCCTCCCTGGGTTCATTGCGACAAGCGCAGCACTTAGCTCATTGGTTGTGACAGGGGTATCTAGTTGGTCTCGCACCTGGTCAGTGAGTCTTCGGGGAGGAATATCTCCAAGGAATTCAGCTATGAGAGCCTCCGATAGCTGCTCAAGCTGCGCGTATAATGCAGAGAAATAATGCGCAAATTCCCCGGCGACTGCCTCGGCGGACAAGTGTAGGGCGCCGTCCGCGCCTCTTATAATTGGGACATTGGCGGGGGATTTCTCTGCCTGGCATAACCTATGGAATATTTTGCTTGATTTGTCTCCCCACTGATATATCCGATGTTGCGACGCTAGCCAGATTTCTTTCGCCTCGCCCATGAGGTGTTGCTGTATATGTTGTTGCGTTTGGAGCAGACTGCGTTGGAGGGGGGGGGGCTGGGGTCACAGATAAGCTGAGCCTCTAAGGTCGTCTGGCGGGCTTTCCAGGTCAGCCAGTTGGGCTGAGCGTTTGCGTTTCTCATTAGTACGGTAACTAATGTCAACCCCGCGGATTGTGTGCTTTAGGGCTTCCCATAGGTTACCCTTGGATGGGGCCGAGGCCACATTCGCGTCAAGATAATCCGAGACTGCCCTGGTGAGTGTCTCCTGGTAGTCGGGGTCCCGAAGGTGCCATGGGGACATACGCCACCTAAAGGGGGGTTTATGGGAGTGAGTCCGGAGTTTGAGAGTAACCGGGGAATGGTCCGACAGCACTCTGGGGAGGTGGGAGACATGAGAGAACCTGTGAAAGCAGCTGCGTGGTGTAAACATGTAGTCCAGCCGGGACAGAGAGCCGTAGACAGCGGACATGTATGTGTAACTCAGTTCAGCGGGATGGTACTAGCGCCAGATGTCCGACCATCCCAGTGT
This sequence comes from Calotriton arnoldi, assembly GCA_963921515.1. NCBI lineage: Eukaryota > Metazoa > Chordata > Amphibia > Caudata > Salamandridae > Calotriton > Calotriton arnoldi. Next base: position 295,090 of record CAWUFW010000151.1, on the reverse strand, counting down.
ATTGGCTAGGAGGTGCAATTTGGATGTGTCAGTTGAGGGACCTCGATCGGACCCACGCCTTCTGTCCAGTGGTGACATGACATTGTTCCAGCCCCCTCCTAGGAGGGTCAAACCATCTGGGAGTTCACAACAGAGCTGGGAGATCTCGTCGACAAATGTATTCCCTAACAGAGGGGGAACATAGATACTGCCAATGTTAATGTGTTCCCAATATAATGTGCCTGATAATATGACGCAACGTCCCCCCGGATCCACCCAGTGCTTTATATGGACAAAAGGGACACGGCGGTGAATGAGAATGGTGGTCCCCCGGGATCCCCTGGTGAACCCTGCATGATATATCGTGTGATATCCAAATCTGGCCAAGCAGGGAGCCTTGGTGCCCAATAGGTGAGTCTCCTGTAGGAGGAGGATGTCGGCCTTGTATAGCTTAGCCCGGAGAAGGATAGCACCCCTCTTGATTTTATTGAGCAACGCCCTGACATTCCAGGATACCATGGTCAGGTCCCCAAGTGGGGAAATGTGAGCCTGTGTAGTCATCTAGCGTCTATGTACGCGCTCTTGGGAACTGATGCAGCGGGATCTGGACGATGTGTTTGCGCTCGTGCAAAAACTAAAACCAGCATAACATGAAACCCCGTGGACCCCCCCTCCGATACTGCCATAAACAAGGAGCATCTGTTGCGGTGAAGGAAGCCCCGGCCCCCAACGGGGGGACCCAGAGCCCCTCCGCCAATGGTACCCAACACTCCCATAAAACATTAACATGGGGTACAAATGTCCGGGGCTAGGCAGCCTCGTGGCTGGATGTCCACGCCAACTCAGTGTTTAGTATGGAGCAGGATATTCTAGATGCCGAACAGTCAGTATGGTATTAGAGCCAGGGAGCCTTGTCGGCCGGTCAGGGTCAGCATGTCCGTTCGGGACTGGAGGAGCGTCGGTCGGAGCCAGATCTGTGTCGCCTTTTAGATTTAGTCCTCTTTGGTCTGTTCCACTGCGAGCCCCGGGAGGAATCAGACTCCAGCGGTGGTGGAGTGTGAGGCTTCAGATGAGTCAGTTTGTCTGTCCAGGCGAAGACAGCCTCCGGCGTGTCGAAGAAGTGGGACTAGGAATTGAAAATGAGACGCATCTGGGCTGGGTATAGGAGCATATACTGGATGTTACACTCCCATAACCTACGCTTTGCCGCCGCAAAGGATTGGAGTTGTTGTTGCACTAGACGCACAAGTTACTAACTTGTGTAACGATATATCTGTAAGAGACAGTAGTTAGTGACAGATTCCTTACCTTAGAATATCCCCAGGCGTCAGGCTGGATCCGGAAAGTTTTTGCGTAGCAGTACCCTTGCGCGTCGGTAGGCGGCTCCGCGTCCGTCGTCGGCGTCGTGATCGCCGGGATGACGTCGCGGGCAGTACTAGACGCCGCCCCTGCGCGCTGACGTCAGTTCTGTACACGACTTTCCGCGCCAGGAATGCAGAGCCATGCAAGAAGCTGACATAGGTGTCTGAAAAAAACTAGGGCCCTGAAAGGGATGTCCTTAACCCTAGAAATCAGTTCGCAGAACGGGGAGGATGGGTGGGGCGGTAGGAATCTGTCACTAACTACTGTCTCTTACAGATATATCGTTACACAAGTTAGTAACTTGTGCATCTGAAAGAGACACGTTAGTGACAGATTCCTTACCTTAGAATAGATACCCCAGCAATACCAACCCCGGTGGTGGGTCTGCGAACAAAGATCAGACAAGGAAGTCCCGGAGGACAGAACGGCCAAAGAAGCCGTCCCTCCGGACCTGGCCGTCAAGGCAGTAATGCTTGGTAAACGTGTGCAGCGAGGCCCACGTAGCTGCCTGACATATATCCTGCAGCGGAACACCGTGGCCCAAGGCCGTGGTAGCAGCCGTTGCCCTGGTGGAATGGGCACGCAGCCCAACAGGAGGCTCCTTCTTAGCCAAAGAATAGCAGGCTTTGATACACAAGGTTACCCAGCGGGAGATGGTTCTCTTGTGCACCGCCCGACCTTTTTTGGCGCCCACGTAGCCAACAAAGAGCTGGTCATCCACCCGGAAGTGTTGTGTGCGGTTGATATAAAAGGAAAGCGCACGTTTTGGGTCCAGACGGTGGAGCCTCTCTTCCTCTCTGGAAGGATGCGGAGGTGGAAAGAAGGTGGGCAAAGTGATTGTCTGCCCAATGTGGAAGGCAGTAACCACCTTTGGCAAGAAGGACGGACGCGTCCTAAGAACAACCTTGTCTGGATGGACAGACAGAAAGGGAGGTTTGCATGATAGAGCCTGGAGCTCACTCACCCGCCGAGCGGAGGTGATGGTCACCAGAAAGGCTGTCTTCTGAGTCAGAAGACGAAGAGGGCAGTTATGTAGAGGCTCAAAGGGAGCGCACATGAGAAAGTTCAAGTCCCACTGAGGCATCACAAACGGAACAGGAGGGAAGAGGTGTGTAATGCCTTTTAGGAACCTGTTAACAACAGGGGACTTGAAAAGGGAGGGCTGATCAGGAAGCCTGAGGAAGGCCGAGATGGCACAAAGATAACCTTGATGGTACCCAGGGCAGAACCCTGTTGGGCCAGAGAGAGAAGGAACAGAAGGACCTCAGAAAGAGGGGCAGAAAGGGGATTCACAGCCTTTGCTGTGCACCATGCCACAAACTTGTTCCACCTGCAGGCGTATACCACCTTAGTGGAAGGACGCCTAGCTGCCAGAATCACATCACAAACTTCGGGAGGCAAGTCGAAAGGAATCAACTGCCGCCGCTCAATCTCCACGCAAGCAGGTGGAGGCTGGACAGGTTCGGGTGGAGGACCGTCCCCTGCTGCTGCGACAGAAGATCCTCCCGAAGAGGCAGACGGATCGGGGGATCGACGCTCATACTGAGTAGCTCGGGATACCAAACTCTTCGAGCCCAGTCCGGAGCCACAAGGATGACTTGGGCCCGGTCGCGCCGAATCTTCTTCAACACTCTGGGTAGAAGTGGTATAGGCGGAAAGGCGTACAACAGACCGCAACTCCACTCGCGACGAAAAGCGTCGCCGAGCGAGTGCCGCCTTGGAAATTCCAACGCGCAGAACTGATGACATTGCGCGTTCTCTTCGGTGGCGAATAGATCTAACCAAGGCTCTCCCCACTGCAGAAAGAGTCCTTGCGCCACTTCCGAGTGAAGACGCCATTCGTGATCCATCATGCACCTGCGGCTGAGTTCGTCCGCCCTGGCGTTCAGGGAACCTGCCAGGTGTTGAACCATCAGGAACATGCCCTGATGTTCCAGCCATGTCCAGAGGCGCAGAGCCTCCTGACAAAGGGTCCACGACCCCACCACGCCTTGTTTGTTACAGTACCACATGGCGGTGGTGTTGTCTGTGAACACCTGCACTACCTTCCCTTTGAAAGAGGGAAGGAATGCCTTGAGTGCAAGTCGGATCGCCCGGAGCTCCAGAAGGTTGATATGGAGCCGGAACTCCGCCGGAGACCAGAGGCCTCTGATCTCCGCCTCTCCCATGTGACCGCCCCATCCCAGAAGGGACGCGTCCGTCACAACTGTGTGCTCTGGCTGGGGAAGGGAGAGGGATCTGCCCATGACCCATTGCCGGTTCGAGAGCCACCACTGCAACTGTTTTGCAGCCCTCTCCGAGATCTGGACGTGATCGGACAGGTTGCCCTGGTGCTGCGCCCACTGGAACTTCAGGTCCCACTGCAGAGCCCGCATATGCCATCTGGCATGATCGACCTGCAGGATGCAGGAGGCCATGAGGCCCAACAGCCTCAGGGTCATCCGTACCGAAACCCAGGATAAAGGCTGAAAGATCGGAATCATAGCCTGAATATCCCGGACTCGCCGTTCGGGAGGATAGGCCCGAAACTGCGTCGTGTCCAGAACTGCTCCGATGAAAAGGAGCTGAGGAGAAGGAATCAGATGCGACTTCGGCACATTGATGGAGAACCCCAGCGAGTGCAGGAGTTCGGCCGTAGTCTGGAGGTGGGAGACGACTGCCTGGGACGAGCCCGCCTTCAGCAGCCAGTCGTCGAGGTAGGGGAAGACTGGAACCCCTGCCCGGCACAGATGAGCTGCGACCACCGCCATCACTTTCGTGAACACCCGAGGGGCACTTGTAAGGCCAAAGGGGAGCACGGTGAACTGAAAATGCTCGAGGCCTACCGTGAACCGAAGGTAACGCCGGTGGGCCGGCAGGACGGGGATGTGAAAATAAGCGTCCTGCAAGTCCAACGCTACCAACCAGTCTCCAGGGTCGAGGGCAGTCAAGACCTGAGCTAGGGTGAGCATCTTGAATTTCTCCTTCCGGAGGAAGCGATTGACGTTCCGGAGGTCCAAGATAGGACGCATGTCCTCCTTGTCCTTTTTGGGCACCAGAAAGTAGTGGGAGTAGCAACCACGTCCTACTTCTGGGGTCGGAACATGCTCGATGGCCCTCTTGGCCAAGAGGGCCGTGACTTCCTTCTGCAGAAGCACCAAGTGATCCCTTGACATGCGGTGGAATTGAGGTGGCATGGCTGGGGGGTGGTCTCGAAGGGGAGGGAGTAGCCCTTCGGACAATGTCCAAGACCCACCTGTCCGAGGTGATGGCACGCCAGTGGTGAAGGTGATGGCGGACCCTGCCCCTACTGGCGTGCTGTGCACCTGAAAGGAGGGACTAGGAGGGCTTGGAGGCCGCGGACGGGGCGGAGTTGGTGGCCTGACCCGCACGCTGGTTGCCCGAACCGCCACGGCGGTAGCCACGTCCTCGGCCACGCGAAGATGCTTGCTGCGCGGGCCGGTGGCTGGGCAGCGGACGTGACTGGGCGCCCCTTCCGTGGCCACGAAAGGGGCGAAAAGCAGAGGTTAGCGGAGGGCGCACAACAGAAAGGCCCAGGGACTTGGCAGTAGCCTGTGAGTCCTTAAAATGCTCCAGCGCATGGTCTGCTTTGGAACCAAAAAGACCGACTCCATCAAAGGGCATGTCCATGAGTGTATTCTGGACATCACCCGAGAAGCCAGTTGTTCTCAGCCAGGCGTGGCGACGCAGCGCCACCGTCATTGCAAACGATCTGCCCAGCGAGTCGGCGGTATCAAGGCCACAACGTATGGTGTACTTTGCCGCATCCCTACCTTCCGCAATGGTGCGGGTAAGCAGTGTCTGGACCTCCTCAGAACACTGGGGCAAAACAGCCGCCACCGAATCCCACAGGGAGTGGGTATATCGGCCCAAAAGGCAAGCGGTGTTGACGGACCGCAAGCCAGCACTGGAGGAAGAAAAAGCCTTCTTCCCAAATTGGTCCAGGCGTTTGGATTCCCTATCCGGAGGGGCGGTAGGGAAGGCGGTTTGGGAGGCAGAGGCTTGGACAACCAAGCTCTCGGGGTGGGATGTTGAGAGAGAAACAAGGGGTTGCCCGGAGCAGGGCGATGGCGTCGGGCCACGTTCCTATCCACAGGAGCCCCTGTGGTGGGCTTGGACCAGGTGCCCAAAAGAACGTCAGACAGTGCATCATTAAACGGCAGCAATGGCTCCGAGGAGGAAGCTGCCGGCTGAAGCACTTCCGTCAGGAGATTAGTCCTGACAGCCACAGTAGGCAATTGGAGGTGCAAGGCTCCAGCTGCTCTACGCAACACCGTTGCGAAATTTGCTCCCTCCTCCGTAGCCACGGGAGGAGACAGCATGCCAGTGTCAGTGGAAGTGTCTAGACCACTGGCATCCCCAAGTTCCTCTGCCCAGTCCTGATCATACTCACACTGCTGTGTGAGAGGGTCTTCCGACCCCTCCCAGCTCTCCTGGTCCTCCTCTGGCTCAAAATATGGAGGAGGAGGGACATCTGGGACCCAAGGTCTCATCGGCGCCGGAGCCGGCGTCGAGCGACGTCGGTCCGGCTCCATGTCTGGAACCGGAGAGAACCGGGGAACAACGCCGCCCGGAGCCCCAGGCAGCGTCGGGAACGGCACCGGGGACATCGGCGCCGTCGGAGGCGTGGTTAGGTCAACCGGCGTCGATCGGGGTTGCGGTACCACCGGAGCCGGGATCGAGGACGGGGCCGGAGCCGAGATCAAGGCTGGCGGGACAGGCGACGTCGGGACCGGAGTCGTCGGCGACGCCGGAGCAACCCCATCAGGGCCCGCGGGGCCCGAAGGCGCACCGGAGAGACCTTGAGGCCCGAAGAGGCGGGCCATGGCCGACAGGAATTCCTGTATCTCGGCCGGAGTCGCCCCCGAACCCGGGAAGGACGGGTAATGCGGGGCGGCGCCACAGGCACATCCGGAGCCGCGGGGACGGTGCCGACAGGGGCCTCAGCTGAGTCGCAAGACCGGCGAGGCGAAGTCTTAGAGCGATGGTGCTTCTTAGACTTCTTGTGCTTCGACTTACCCGAGGAGTGCGAAGACTTGGACTACGACGACCGGCGGGGCTCCGCGACCGGCCCCTCGACCTCTCACGGGACCGGGGCTTGGTGCGGCGCGGAGCCGACTGCCGGACCTCGAGGAGCTTTCGAGACCGCTCTCGCAAAGCCTTCGGGTGTAAGGCCCGGCAGTCAGGGCACGACTTCGTGTCGTGGTCTCGGCCGAGACAGTAGAGACACTAAGTGCGGGTCTGTGATCGACATCATTCGACCACAGACGTCGCATGGCTTGAAGCCGGGCAGCCCTACTGACACCTAGGAGTCGAGAAGACTCGAAAAGAAACAGTGAAAAAATCACCAAAAATGTAGTCAAAAATTGACTAGGGCACTGCTCTTCCCGGATCTGCGCTTACTGGCGCGGAAAAAAGAAGAACTGACGTCAGCGCGCAGGGGCGGCGTCTAAGTACTGCCCGCGACGTCATCCCGGCGATCACGACGCAGACGACGAACGCGGAGCCGCACGACGCCGCCTACCGACGCGCAAGGGTACTGCTACGCAAAAACTTTCCGGATCCAGCCTGACGCCTGGGGATATTCTAAGGTAAGGAATCTGTCACTAACGTGTCTCTTTCAGATAGGTATAATCCGAGAAAATCATTATGGGCCGTGAGTCAAATAGGAGTTTGTCCTTGTGCAATCTGGCGAATTGCAAAACGGCATCTTAGTCCGCATAGTTGAGTAATTTAGCAATTACTGGCCGTGGGCTTTCCTCAGGGGGAGGTTTCTTCGTCAACGCCCGATGGGCTCTCTCCACCACGAAGCAGGTGGATAGTTTATCCTCTGGTAAGAGATCCTTAAGCCATTGGGTAAGAAAGCGGTTCATGGAGGTGCCCTCACAGCCCTCCGGAAAGCCCATGAAGTGGAGGTTATTGCGCCTGGTGCGGCCTTCTGCATTTTCCACCCGAGATGCCAACTCCTGCGACACCACCGTAAGCTTGTGGACTTTCTTCTGTAGGGTGGTCACGGTGTCTTCAACGGTCGAGACCCGCACTTCTGCCTCAGTGATGCGGTCCACTGCCTTTCGGAGGTCCTGGCGCAAGATGGAGACTTTGGATCCTACAGCACTAATCTTGGCATTCGAGCTTGTCTCTGGCCTCTGTGGTAGCCACCAGGAGCGCTGCGTTTTCCGGTACGGCTCCACCCGTGTCCCCTCCGCCCGGGGTCATAGTGTAGTTATCGAGGGTGCTCCGTTTGGCTCCTGCACCACCTGGTTTGTGTTTGCCCATGGTTACAAACAGGGAGGAGGCTGATTCGAGGGCCTCAGGGAGCCGGCGGTAGGGGGGCGCTCCTCTCAATGCGGAGGACCAGAGCAGGCCTCGGAATGTCGCAGATGTGTCTCACAGGCGGCGCCACGGGGGAACACCGCGGGCTGGTCCTCACGGAATCCAGCACGCCCTGGGCCACAAGCCGCACCGAGCCTAGCCCAGCCACCACCGCAACCCACGACGGTCAGCCAAGTAGGCCCCCTAATAGGACCAGACTCGTCGGACCACCAGCCCGCTGCGTGCCCCTACCAAGTTGTCGGATGTCAGGCCCAGCGTCTCAGCCAGGGCTACGAAGATGAAGCACTCCCTCCACTGGTGGCACAAGAGCGGGCTCGGCAGTGCCCAGGGACACGATCCAGTCGCTCCGCACCAATGTCCCCTCGGGCCCCCAGCCAGGGCCAGCAAATTGTAGGAAGGATCACAGGTGTCCGAACGGGCGGTGCCCCCCCGCTTCGGGGCCCTGTCGTGGCAGCCAGCTGGGAACACCACCGCCCCGCGGGATGCAGAGGGAGAGGCCCAGGGCGCCCGGAATCATCTTGGTGCAGGGCCTCACAGGAGCAGCGCGGGGCCGGCGCACAATGTCGCAGTTCTTTATCGGGTGCGGCCCTCTGGGACCGATATGTCCGGATGGCGTCTAGGTCTGAGAGCGCCACGCTGCTGGGGAGAACCAAGCCAGGCAGGGAGGCACACATGCAGCAAAGGATTCCTCCGGGGAGCTCGCGGTCGCTGCTTGACGGGCCCGCCCCCACCACAGGCCCGCTACGATCTCTGGGTCCCGGGATCTGCCCGCAGACCACTGCGTCTTCTCCCAGCACCGGACGCCCCCACCTCACCTCTGGGGCCCTGATCCAGTCCCACACATTGTAGCTATGCTCCGGGTCGGGAGCCGGGCGAAAGACGGCCTCCAACAGGCCCAGGCCCGCGCCACACCTCAGGCCGCTCCGATGCACGGCGCACCAGCCGAAAGCCGCCGCCCGCACCTCTCGCCGGCACATGTTGCTCCGGCTGCTGGCGCGATCAGCGAATTCGTCCGATGTGCTCCACTGAGCAGGATTTAGGCGGATAAGTGAGGATTATTTGGCGTGGACTTGCGGAACCCGCTTAGGCTGTGTCCGCCATGTTGGCTGTCCAAGCCACGCCCCCCTTGTGTAGGCTTTTTAGTAAAATGACCAGTAGATTACTTTGCAGATTACTTTTCTTACACAGTAGAGTATACCTGTACTAAATAACAAAAACGCTTTTACTCACCTGTTTACAGGAAATGTCCCAGTGCAGTATCCAATTTTAAAAGGATTTCTTAGGTTTTCCAACTCCAAACTTAGAAACTTTTCACAGAAAAACAGTCAATGTTATCCTACGGAGGAAAGGAAAATGCTACTTACCCAGTATGCATCTGTTCTTGGCATGTAGAGCTGTAGATTCACATGCTTTGCATAAGTCTGCCATCTAGTGTTGGGTCCAGATGTTTGCACTTTGTTTTTGTTCGAAGAAGTCTTTTCCAGTCACGAGGTAGGTGACTCCTCCTTTCGGTGATAGTGCGCATGGGCATCAACTCCATTGTTAGATTGTTTTCTCGCAGAGGGCGAGAATGCAGTTAGTAAGAGTAGAATTGAGATGTCCATGTGTATGTATCTAAGTAAGATAGTACTGGAACAGGTACAGGTACCCGGGGAGGTGGGTGGGCGCATGTGAATCTACAGCTCTTCATGCCAAGAACAGATGCATACTGGGTAAGTAGCATTTTCCGTTCGAGGCATGTGAGCTGTAGATCACATGCTTTGCATAGACTATACAGCAGTAATCTCCCAAAGCGGTGGCTAACCTGTAGCTGTTGCAGTCGTTTGAAATAGTGTACGTAAAACTGCCTGGCCTACATTAGCTTGTTGTCTAGCTAACACATCTACACAATAGTGTTTTGTAAATGTGTGTGGTGTAGACCATGTTGCAGCTTTACAGATGTCATCTACGGGAATGTTTCCTAAGAAAGCCATAGAAGCCCCTTGTTTGCGAGTGGAATGCGCCATAGGGGGAATTGGTAAAGTTCTCTTTGCTTTTGTATAGCAAGTTTTAATGCATTTGACTATCCATCGTGCAATACCTGATTTAGAAATGGGATTGCTTTTGTGTGGTGGAGCAAAAGCGACAAAGAGTTGTTCAGTTTTACGAAAAGGTTTTGTCCTCTCTATGTGACAGAGTAATGCTCTTTTAAAATCCAAAGTGTGTAGAGCACGTTCTGCCACAGAATCTGGTTGAGGAAAGAACACAGGTAACTCAACAGATTGGTTGATGTGGAAGGCAGAAACAACTTTAGGCAGAAATTTAGGGTTAGTGTGAAGAACCACTTGTTTTGGTGTACTTGTAAAAATGGTCCTTTTATGGTTAATGCCTGAAGCTCACCCACTCTCCTCAGTGATGTGATAGCAATGAGGAAAGCAACATTCCAAGTGAGAAATTGCAGTTCGCATTTATGCAATGGCTCGAAGGGTGGACCCATTAGTCTGCGAAGGACAGTATTAGGATTCCTATTTATCAAAAAGAGAGGGGGGGGCGGTGGGAGCTGATTGTTAGGTCCAGTGACCCTTGCTCCCGATTGGTAACTGGTATATAAAGGGGGGTCACTGTTCCTTAAGAGGAGAGTTCAAAGTGGAGAAAGAAAAAGGAAAAGGTGTCCTGTGCTACTCTATGTGCGGGGACAGTGTGTCCTCATCATGATCCCCTCACACACCCCGAAGGATGTCATGCTTCATCATTGGGCTTTTTGCCACTCTCCCTCCAGTCATTTTTTAACACACTAGTTGAGACCTTACTTCCACTCACATGCACGCACCTAACGGCTTGTTTCATCAAAATAGCTCCGAAAAAGAGACCCTTCGGGGGACCCGTAGGGAATTGCAGCGCCGGCCCGACGAGGAGCAAAAAGCCCAATGATGAAGCATGACATCCTTCGGGGTGTGTGAGGGCATCATGATGAGGACACACTGTCCCACAGGACACCTTTTCCTTTTTCTTTCTCCACTTTGAACTCTCCTCTTAAGGAACAGTGACCCCCCTTTATATACCAGTATTAGGATTCCACAATGGGGCAGGTGGAAGTCTGGGAGGAATAAATCTTTTAAGTCCTTCCATGAAAGCTTTAATAACAGGCACTCTGAAAAGAGACATATGTTGTCTATTTTGAAGATAAGCGGCTATTGCAGTGAGATGTAAGCAGATAGATGTGTACACTAAATTTGAGAGTTGTAAATGTAGAAAATAGCGAATGATATTTTGAACGGAAGCATCAAGCGGGTTGTTATTACAATAAATAACAAACCGCTCCATTTTGCTGCATAGCAAGCTCTTGTAGTAGGTCTTCTGGCCTCTTTAATGATATTCATACAGTCTGGTGGAAGATTCAGATAACCAAACTCTATGACTTCAGGTGCCAGATCGCAAGGTTGAGAGGTTTGGGATCTGGATGTTTTCTCTCTCCATGGCTCTGTGTGAGGAGACTGGATGTGAGATGTAGTTTTTGATGAGGAGCTACTGAGAGTTTCAACAGGGTAGTGAGATGTAGTTTTTGATGAGGAGCTACTGAGAGTTTCAACAGGGTAGTGAGCCAGGGCTGAAGGGCCCAAGTGGGAGCTACCAGGATTAGTGTGAGGGATGTTTGCCTGAGCTTCCGAACCACTAGTGGAATGAGTGGGAGAGAAGGAAAGCGTAAGCAAATATCCCTGACCAATTCATCCATAGAGCATTGCCTTTGGATAACGGGTGTGGATACCTGGAGGCGAAGTTTGGGCATTTTGCGTTTGTGTGTAGCAAACAGATCTATGTCTGGGAAGCCCCACATTTGAAAGAACGGGAGGAGAACTCGAGGGTGAAGTTCCCACTCGTGGATCTGTTGTCTCGGTCTGTTGAGTAGATCTGCGATCTGATTGTTTACTCCTGGGAGGTGTTCTGCTAGGAGATACATTTTTTGATGAATGGCCCTTCTCCAAATGGCTTGTGCAAGGTGTGACAGTTGGAGAGAGTGTGTCCCCCCCTGCTTCTGTATGTAATACATGGCTGTCATGTTGTCTGTGCGTATTAGGACAGCTTTGCCTACAAGGTGAGTTTGGAAGGCTTTGAGCGCTAGAAAGACTGCTAGCAGCTCTAGATGATTTATGTGGAGTTGTTTTTCCTTTTGACTCCACAATCCCCGAGTTGTGTGAGTTTGGAGATGAGCTCCCCAACCATTGAGTGATGCGTCTGTTGTTAGCACTGTCTGTGGAAGTGGGTCGATGAAAGGCCACCCCTTGGAAAGGTTCTGTGGATTCCACCACTGCAGAGAGCGATGAGTGCGGCCGTCCACCAACACTAGATCTGTTAATCGACCCGGAGACTGATTCCACTGATGTGCTAAACATTCCTGAAGGGGACGCATTTGAAGTCTTGCATACGGAACTATCATGATGCAAGATGCCATCATTCCTAGAAGCTGCATGAATACCCGAGCTGGTAATGAGTGGTTTGAGTTGAAATTTGGAAATGAGTACCTGAATATTGTGGATCCTGGCTGTATTGGGGCAGGCTAGAGCTTTTTGTGTATCTAGAGTGGCCCCCAAGTACGTTTGCGTGTTGGAAGGTTGAAGATGGGACTTCAACAGATTTACTGTGAATCCATGGTTGTGCAGTAAGTGTACTGTTCTTTGAGTGTGCTGTATGCACTGAGAGTGCTGGCTTTGATGAGCTAGTCTAAATATGGGAAGACGTGAACCTGTTGTCTTCGCAGATGTGCAGCGACTACTGCCAGGCATTTGGTGAATACTCTGGGAGCAGTGGTGACCCCGAATGGGAGCACTTTGAATTGGTAATGTTGTCCCGCTACCACAAACCTGAGGTATTTGCGATGAGCGGGATGTATTGGATATGGAAGAACGTGTCCTTTAAGTCCAGAGAGGACATAAAGTCTCCTTGTTGTAACAGAGGAAGCACCTGTTGGAGAGTGACCATGTGAAAGTGATCTAAATGAATGTATAGGTTTAATTCTCTGAGGTCTAATATAGGTCTGAGAGAACCATCCTTTTTGGGAATTAGAAAGTAATGAGAGTATACACCCGTCCCTTGGTATTGTAATGGGACAGGCTCTATAGCTTCCTTTTCCAGAAGGGATTGAACCTCGTTTGAGTAGGTGTATATGTGCTGGAGATAATTTGTGTTTTCGTGGTGGAATGTTTGGAGGGTTGTAAGCTCCAGGCAATAACCAGATTGGATAATTTGTAAAACCCATTTGTCTGATGTGATGGTATTTCAGACTGGGAGAAATTGAGTGTGACGTCCCCGACAGGTGTTGAATGATAGGGGGGAAGGGGAGACTAGTCACTGTTTATTTGTGGCTGGGGAAGTATGGGGTGTATTACCTCTTCCTTTGCCATTGTTTCCCCGAAATCCACCTCGAAAATAACCTCTGGTAGAGGGTGATTGATTACTGCCTCTATACGAGGGAGAGGACACGTCAGCAGGCATGGTTTTTGAGCCTCCCCTGTAAAAGGAGCGGCGAAAGGAACCACGGTTGGATGGTGTCTGTAGGGCTCCCATTGATTTGGCTACCTCAATGTCTTTCTTCATTTTTTCTAATTAAGTGTCGACTGCAGGGCCAAATAACTGTTCCTTGTTAAATGGTAAATTTAAAATGGATGCTTGAACCTCCGGTTTAAATTTTGATACTCTTAGCCATGCATGACGTCTAAGTAGGACGCTGGTGTTAATTGCGCGTGAAGCAGTGTCTGCTGCGTCAAGAGCACACCTGATGGAAGTGCTGGAAATAAGCTTCCCTTCCTGGATGAGGTCATGAGATTTAGCTTTATGCTCATCAGGCAGATATTGGATGAGCTGCTCTAGTTCATCATAATGAGCTCTGTCATACCTTGCTAAGAGTTCTTGTATATTAGCTGTGTGCCGCTGCTTGCGCTGCTATTCTTTTGCCTGAGGCATCTATTAATTTAGATTCTTTATCAGGAGGCGGGGCGTCCCCTATTTGAGAATTAGCTTGTTTACGAGCATTTGACACCACTAAAGAATCTAATGGAACTTGGCCCCTCATAAATTGTGTCTGTAGGTGCCACTTTATATTTTTTGTCCACTCTTGGTGTGATGACCCTAGCTCGCACCGGATCTTTGAATACCTCATCTGCATGATTTAACATACCTTTGAGCATAGGTAATGTATGTGTTGTCTTTTGTGATGCACTTAGTGTCTCAAATAAAAAAAATTCCTCAAGAGGCTCTTTATGGAGCTGTACTCCATGGTACTGTGCAGCTTTATTATGCAACTCAATGAACCCCATATTATCATCTGGAGGAGAAGGCTTAGATGGGTATAGGTCTGGGTCGTTATTATTGGTATCAGTGTTATAATCGACCCAGGGGTCTGGAACATTGTCTTGTGGCACATCCCCAAGGTTGTTCCAATCTTGATCTCTATCCCCATCATCTTGATGATCTGTAGATTGTGGCTGAGGGGAAATTGTGGGTGCTATGAGTAAATTAGGATCCATAGGTGGAGAAGGTGAAGAAAGTGAAAGAGATGGTGGAGAAGTGTTAGTAGCTCTACTCTTCCTCTTTAAAGGGATATGATGAGTCCTCCAATTCTGGCTTTCTTTTTGCTGGCAACTTTGCATAAAGGTGTCCTGTTTTAGGGTCAATGAACAAGTTACTTACCTTCGGTAACGATATATCTGTAAGAAACATAGGTTAGTTATGGATTCCTTACCTTAGAATCTCCCCCAGGCGTCAGACTGGATCCGGAAAGTTTTTCGTCAGCAGTACCCCTGCGCGTCTGAAGGTGGCGTCGGTCGACTCCGCGTCCGTCGTCGTGGTCGCCGGGATGACGTCGCAGTAGCTACATAGCCGCCGCCCTCGTGCGCTGACGTCAGTTCTGTACACGACTTTCCACGCCAGAAGCAGAGCCATGCAAGACACTGACCACTGGTGCACAAAACTAGTGCCCTGAAAGGATGTCCTTAACCCTAGAAGTCAGTTCACAGAACGGGGAGGATGGGTGGGGCGGTAAGGAATCTATAACTAACCTATGTTTCTTACAGATATATCGTTACCGAAGGTAAGTAACTTGTTCATCTGAAAGAAACAGTTAGTTATAGATTCTTTACCTTAGAATAGATACCCCAGCAATACCAACCCCGGAGGTGGGTCTGCGAACCAAGTTCACACCAGAAAGTCCTGGAGAACAGAACGGCCAAAGAAGCCGTCTCTCCGGACTTGACTGTCCAGGCAGTAGTGTCTTGTAAACGTGTGCAACGATGCCCACGTAGCTGCCTGACAGATGTCATTCAGGGGGACTCCTCGTCCCAAAGCAGTAGTAGCTGCCGTCGCCCTGGTGGAATGGGCGCGCAAACGCACTGGAGGCTCCTTCTGAACCAAAGAATAGCACGGCCCGACCTTTCTTAGCACCCACGTACCCAACAAAGAGCTGGTCATCCACCCAGAATTGTTTTGTGCAATCCAAGTAGAAAGAAAGCGCACATTTTGGATCCATTGGGTGGAACCTCTCTTACTTTTTCGAAGGATGCGGAGGCGGAAAGAAGGTGGGCAAAGTGATGGTATGGCCAATGTGGAAAGAAGTAAACACCTTGGGAAGGAAGGAAGGTCTAGTTCTCAGGACGACCTTATCCGGATGGATAGCCAGAAAGGGAGGCTTAGAAGAAAGAGCTTGTAGCTCACTCACCCTGCGAGCAGAGGTGATGGCCACCAGAAAGGCAGTTTTCAGAGTTAGAAGCCTGAGAGGGCAATTATGAAGCAGCTCAAAGGGAGCGCACATAAGATATGTAAGAACCAAGTTCAAGTCCCACTGGGGCATTACGAAGGGTACAGGAGGAAAAAGATGAGCAATGCCCTTAAGAAACCTATTTACAACAGGGGACTTGAAAAGAGAAGGCTGATCAGGAAGCCTAAGAAAGGCTGAAATGGCCGAGAGGTAGCGCTTAAGAGTGCCCAGAGCAGAGCCCTGCTGGGTCAAAGAGAGGAGGAACAAGAGAACCTCAGAAAAAGGGGCAGAAAGGGGATCCACAGCCTTTGCTGTGCACCATGCCACAAATTTATTCCATCTGCAGATGTATACCGTCTTAGTGGAGGGACGCCTGGCTGCCAAGATTACATCACAGACTTCGGGAGGCAGGTCAAACGACGTCAACTGCCGCCGCTCAATCTTCACGCAAGGAGGTGGAGGCTGGACAGGTTCGGGTGGAGGACCGTCCCCTGCTGCTGCGACAGAAGATCCTCCCGAAGAGGCAGTCTGATCGGAGGATCGATGGCCAAGTTGAGCAGCTCGGGATACCAGACTCTTCGTGCCCAATCCAGAGCCACAAGAATGACATGGGCCCGGTCGCGCTTGATCTTCAGCACTCTGGGCAGAAGTGGTATAGGCGGAAACGCGTATAGAAGATCGCAACTCCACTCGCGACGAAAAGCGTCACCTAGTGAGTGCCGCCTTGGAAATTCCATCGTGCAGAATTGCTGACATTGCGCGTTCTCTTCGGTGGCGAATAGATCTAACTAAGGCTCTCCCCACTGCTGAAAGAGACCTTGCACCACCTCCGAGTGAAGACGCCATTCGTGATCCATCATGCACCTGCGGCTGAGTTCGTCCGCCCTGGCGTTCAGTGAACCTGCCAGGCGTTGAACCACCAGGGATACGCCCTGATTTTCCAGCCATGTCCAGAGGCGGAGGGCCTCTTGACATAGGGTCCACGACCCCACCCCGCATTGTTTGTTGCAGTACCACATGGCGGTGGTGTTGTCCGTGAACACCTGCACTATTCTTCCCCAGGCAGAGGGAAGGAATGCTTTGAGTGCAAGACGGATCGCCCGAAGCTCCAGAAGATTGATGTGGAGCCCGGACTCCGCCGGAGACCAGATGCCTCTGATCTCCGCCTCTCCCATGTGGCCGCCCCATCCCAGAAGGGATGCGCCCGTCACCACTGTGTGTTCTGGTTGGGGAAGGGAGAGGGATCTGCCGTTGACCCAATCCTGGTTCGTGAGCCACCACCACAATTGTCGTGCAGTGCCCTCCGAGATCTGGACGCAATCGGACAGATTCCCCTGATGCTGCGCGCTGGAACTTCACGTCCCACTGCAGAGCCCCCATATGCCACCTGGCATGATCTGCCAGCAGGAGGCCATGAGGTCCAGCAGCCTCAGGGTCATCCTGACCGAAACCCGGGATAGAGGCTGAAAGATCGGAATCATAGCCAGAATATCCCGGACTTGCTGTTCGGGAGGATAAACCCGAAACTGCGTCGTGTCCAGAACCGCTCCGATGAAGAGGAGCTTCTGAGAGGGGGTCAGGTGTGACTTCGGCACGTTGATGGAGAACCCCAGCGAATGCAGGAGGTCGGCAGTAGTCTGGAGGTGGGAGACGACAGCCTGGGGCGAGCCCGCCTTCAACAGCCAGTCGTCGAGATAGGGGGAAGACTGGAACCCCTGATCTGCGCAGATGAGCTGCGACCACCGCCATCACTTTCGTGAACACCCGAGGGGCGCTGGTAAGGCCAAAGGGGAGCACGGTCAACTGAAAGTGCTCGTGGCCTACCGTGAACCGCAGGTAATGCCAGTGGGCCGGCAGGACGGGGATATGAAAGTAAGTGTGCTGTAAGTCCAACGCTACCATCCAGTCTCCAGGGTCGAGAGCAGACAAGACCTGAGCGAGCGTCAACATCTTGAACTTCTCCTTCCAGAGGAAGTGGTTGACGTTCCTGAGATCCAAGGTAGGACGCAGGCCTTTGTCCTTCTTGGGCACCAGAAAGTAGTGGGAATAGCAACTACGGCCTACTTCTGAGGCAGGAACGCGCTCGATGGCACCCTTGGCCAAGAGTGCCGAAACTTCCTGTTGGAGAAGGGCCAGGTGATCCTCCGACATGCGATAGTACTTAGGTGGCATGGAGGGAGGGGTAGTCTCGAAGGGGAGGGAGTAGCCCGCTCGGACTATTTGCAAAACCCACCTGTCCGACGTGATGGTGCGCCAGTGGGAAAGGTGATGGCGGATCCTGCCGCCCACTGGTGTTTGGTGGCCCTGAAAGATCGGACTAGGAGGGTTTGGAGGCTGCTGCAGAGGGGGCTGTGGTGGACTGGCCCACCGGCCCCCAGAACCACGCCGGTGGTTCCCACGTCCCCGGCCATGCTGAGGCTGTACAGTTTGCGCCGGCCTGTGGCTCTGGGCGGGACGTTGTGGGGCACCCCTTCCGTAGCCACGAAAGGGGCGAAAGGCAGACTGCGCAGGGCGGGTGTTGGAGAGGCCCAAGGACCTGGTCGTAGCCCGTGAGTCCTTAAAGCGCTCCAGCACGTTGTCTACCTTGTCGCCGAAAAGGCGACAGCCATCAAAGGGAATGTCCATAAGGGTGGATTGAACATCCCCGGAAAAACCAGTCGAACGCAACCAGGCATAGCGTCGAAGGGCTACTGACGTTGAAATCGTCCCGCCAAGTGCGTCGGCGATATCCAGCCCACAGCGGATGGTAAACTTCGCTGCGTCTCTCCCCTCAGCAACGGCACGGAAGAGTGTGGCCCGGGCCTCCTCCGGGCACTGAGGCAGCACCTGCGCCACCGTATTCCACACAGAGTGGGTGTACCGGCCAACAGACATGCGGTGTTTACCGACCACAGTCCCAAGCTGGCGGAAGAAAACATTTTCTTGCCAAGGTGGTCCAGCTTTTTGGATTCCCGTTCCGGAGGTGCGGTAGGGAAGGCGCCTTTAGAAGTGGAGGCTTGAACCACCAAGCTCTCAGGGGTGGGGTGTTGGGAGAGGAAAGTGGGGTCGCCCGGAGCCGGGCGGTGGCGTCGGGCAACCATCCTGTCCACAGGAGCCCCTGTGTTGGGCCTGGACCAAGTGCCCAAAAGGATGTCCGTGAGGGCTTCATTAAACGGGAGCAGGGGCCCCGGAGAGCTCGCTGCCAGCTGAAGCACCTCTGTCAGGAGGTTAGTCCAGACTGTCACTGTAGGAAGCTCGAGGTTGAGAGCCTCAGCCACCCTACGCAACACCACTGCGTATGACGCTCCCTTCTCCTTAGCCACGGTAGGAGGAGACAACATGCCTAGGTCTGGGGAGGTATCCAGACCACTGGCATCCCCCAGTTCCTCGCGCCAGTCCGGATTGTACTCCAACTGGTCTGTCAAAGGGTCACCAGACCCCTCCCAGTCTTCCTCACCCTCCTCTGGCTGCCAATCTGGTTGAAAATGGCCAGGGTGGAACACAGGGACAAAAGTACCCATCAGCGCCGGATCCGGCGTCGGCTGACGCCGGTCCGGCTCAGTGTCCACGTCGAGGTGGAAGCCGGGGTCGACACCGGCTGGGGTTCCAGCCGGCGTCGGCTGCAGACGTGGTGCCGGCGCCGGTGTAATAAGGTCGACCTGCGCCGATCCGGATCCAGGCCTGGATCCAATGGGGCCCTACGGTGCCGAGGCCGAAGCCGCCGAAGGCCTAGGGCCACCAGCCAAGTCCGCGGGGCCCGAAGGCACGCCGGCGGAGTCGGGCTGCACATAGATGGCGTGCATTGCTTCGTAAAATTGACGAAGCTGGGCAGGGGCCGCTCCCGGGCCCGGAAAGGGAGGGAAGGCCATAGTCGACCCTGAAGGCTCGGCGGGAGGGGCACCACCCGCACCCTGCGTCGCGTCGGCCGACGGACGAGGGGAAGTCTAAGAGCGACGATGCTTCTTCGACTTCTTCTTGTGCTTCAATTTACCTGACCCCGAGTGCGAAGACTTAGAAGAGATGTGATGATGATGACTCCGCGATCGATCCCTCGACCTCCCACGCGACCTTGCGTGACGCGGAGCCGACTGCCCGGCCTCGAGGAGCTTTTGGGGCGGCTCCCGCAAAGACTTCGGGCCATGGTTCGACAGTCGGAGCACGACTTGGGGTCATGCTCCAGGCAGAAGAGGCACATGCGGTCCGGATCCGTCACGGACATCATTCGGTTACAGGAACCGCATGCCTTGAAACCGGGCATCCCTCGTGCACCAGGAGTCGGTTAAAGACTCAAAAACGAAGTCGACAAAAGTCGCAAAAAACTCAGTCAAAAAGTGACTGGGGGTACCGCTTGTCCCGGATCTGCGCTTGCTGGCACGGAAAAAGAAAGAACTGACGTCAGCGCGCGAGGGCGCGTCTATGTAGCTACCGCGACGTCATCCCGGCGACCACGACGACGGACGTGGAGTCGACCAACGCCACCTTCAGACGTGCAGGGGTACTGCTGACGAAAAACTTTCCGGATCCAGTCTGACGCTTGGGGGAGATTCTAAGGTAAGGATCTATAACTAACTGTTTCTTTCAGATAACAAGTTCCTTTTGTTTTGGGTCTGTGTTGGCAGGCGGAACATCCAAACAAGGCTCCTTAGATGGCGTAGGAGCAGTTTTTTCTCTTGGGGTCAGAATTTTCGGTGTGGAAGATTTTGGTGCTGATCATTTCGGTGCCGAGGATTTTGGATCCAAAGTGTGTTTCGGTCCCGAAGAGTGTTTCGTGCCAAAGAGTGTTTCGTGCCAAAGTGTTTGAGGGATCACTCTGTTTGTCTTTCGGTGCCGAAGTTTTGGGTTCGGTCCCCGAGGAATGTCGACTCGGTCCCGAGCCGGAAGGCTGTGATACGTGTTTCGGTGCTGGGCCTGAAGGCGGGGCGTTCAAAACTTTATCTCGGTGCCGACCTTTGCCCGAAGGCAGAGGAGGGACCGGAGCCTTTTTAGAGGGTACCTTTTGGGCAGAGGAGTATCTTTACTCACGGTACGCTGACCGGGTGTGATGTCTTACTCGATGTTGGAGTCTTCCTCGGACACGTAGATGTGTTGTTCTCTCTCTGCCTCGGCTCCCTGTGCTTCGAAGATCTCTTCGTCGACATCTTCGCTGTAGAGATCTGGAGCGGAGTCTCTGTGTTGCTGATACATTTCGTGACGTCGAGCCCAACGGTCACGGAGCGTCTTTTTCGATCGGAACGATCAGCAGGCTTCGCAGTTTTCTTCTTTGTGTTCGGGTGATAAGCACAAATTGCACACGTTGTGTAGATCGTTGCGGGGGTACTTAGAGTGGCACCCGGGGCAGAATTGGAATGGAGTTCATTCCATCTACTGCGAACTCGGTCGCCGCGGGCTAGGCCCAAGGGCCTGCACGAGACTCTCCGATCGAAGTTTTAGGAATGGATACAATACGCGAAGATAGGAACACGGGATCGAAAAACAATACCGTTGAGGGTAGAGGATTGTGCGCCGAGGGGAACCCGAAACTGTGTGGAACTGGAGCGCAGCAATTCACGTCCGAACCCAATGGCGGAAAAAAACAATCCAACAATGGAGTCGATGCCCATGCGCACTAACACCGAAAGGAGGAGTCACCTACCTCGTGACTGGAAAAGACTTATTCGAACAAAAACAAAGTGCAAACATCCGGACCCAACATTAGATGGCAGACTTATGCAAAGCATGTGATCTACAGCTCACATGCCTCGAACATAGTGTTATCGGTTAACAGGTAAGTACTTTGTTGTGGGAGTTGGTATTCTGGGATTAGACTCAGGGGTCCCCCAGGGTCAAGGATGCACTCTTGTTACACCCTCAGCGGCACTAGGGCTGTCGGGTGCAGAGTGCTGAGGCCCAATGTTATCCAATGTGAAATAGGGGGCCTCCGGTTGGTGGCTGCTGACGAGCAGGCCACTGGGTTGTAGGAGCAAAGCTCCTAGACTTAAGCTCAGGGCAAATGGGGGTTTGAGCCAGCACCAAAGGTACACCCTCAGCGGCACTGGGGCGGCAGGGTGCAGAGTGCTGTTTTGGCGTCGGGAGCCCTGTAGCTTCAATGGGGAGTCTCCGGTTTGCAAACACACTGAAGAGACACTGGGACGAAGGTCTTCTGGGTGCGACCACCACTTGGAGAGGCAAGTTGGGATGCTGGGGGTTGGTTAGGCACCGTCTGTTGGGCCACCCAAGGCCGTGGAGTGTATGGGGCAGGGGTGCCTTTTAGGGTCGGATCTGCTTACCAGCTCCTGGTCGCGGTTGGGGGGACCTTCCGGTTTGAGGCTGCAGGCGTCGGCTGGAGACTTGAGGCAGGTCAGGGGTCAACGGGTCTCGGGTCAGGATCGCCAGGGAGACCTCCTCTTGGTGTTGGGCCACTCAAACTCGGGCTGTGGGCGCCGGGTGCAGAGTGGTGCAGACCCGCGGATCCTTGCGGAGCTGGAGTCTGTTGATGAACAAATCCGGTGTTCACGGGAGACAGAGTCTTTGGGATGGAAGGGAGGCAGGTCCTCCGGGTTTTTCGAGGTTGCTGGCTGCAGGACACACTGGGATTTTGCTGGAGCAGGTTCGAGGTGGGGACAGGCCGGTAGGGCTGGGGCCAAGTCAGTGGGCGTCCTCCTCTAGTTAGCTTCGGCACAGCTGTTCGGTCCTTCTTTTCTTCTTCTGGTTTCTTGTCCCCTTTCTTGGTTCAGGGCTGCTCCCTAAATTCTGTATTTAGGGGGCGTTTTAGGGGTCTCGAGGTTAGTAGCCAATGGGCAACTGAGCTTAGGGTGACCACACCCTTTGTGTGCTCACCCCACCTGGGGGAGTGAGCACAATCCCTAATCCTGATTGGGGAGTGCCTGCCATCTGCAAGATGGCGGCCACTGAAGAGTGGGATTCACCTCGCCTCCCCCACTTGAGGGGGGGAGTTGGCAGAGGTGGGCACACCTTCAGGGCTGGCTAATTTTGTCCCGACTGGCTTCCCGCCGAAAAGGAGGGGAGACAGGAAGGGGGCCTGCTCCTGATAGCAGGAGAGGCTGGGGGTCGCATTACAAAGGCTGCAAGGCCTTTGAAGCTCCCTTGCCACAGATGGCTCTTCCTGGCCTAGGGAGGTGTGAACACCTCGCCCAGGAAAGGCTTGGCTTCTGGGCTCAGGGAGCGAAGGCTCCCACCCTAGGGGTCCAGAAACATGTCTCGAGGTGGCAGGCTGGTGTGTACCAGTCAGGGAACCCACCAGAGGCTGGTCGTTTTTCAGGGGGCATCTCTAAGATGCCCTCTGTGCGCATTTTTCAGTAAATCCCACACTAGCATCAGTGTGGGTTTAATGTGCTGAGAAGTCCGATACCAAACTTCTCAGTTTTCAGTGTAGCCATTATGGTGCTGTGGAGTTCGTAATGACAACCTCTCAGCACCATATACTCTTAATGGCAGCACTGCACTTACAATGTCTAAAAATGGACTTACGACACTGTAGGGGTACAGGCCTCATGCACCTCTACCCTCACCACTGGCATAGGGCACCCAGCTAGAGGGGTGACTGATCTATGCCAGGGCAGTGGGTTGTAGGCATGGGGCACAGGCTTGTGTGCCATGTGGATTCTTCACTTTGTTCTGCACCAAGACATGCAGCCTGCAAAGGCAGTGTGTGAGTGTAAAGGTACAGGGCCTCTAAGGGTGGCACAGTAAGTGCTGCAGCCCTTAGAGGTCTTCCCTGGTCACAGTGCCCTGGGCACCTGTGGTACCATTTACCAGGGGCTGACCTGTGGCCAGGGATGCCAATTGGGGGTACGAGGTACAGTTTTGGGGAAAGAACACAGGCCCCGGGAAAATGATTGGCAGGGACCCAGGGTACATCAAGTCAAAGTGCATCAGTAGTCTGGCAAATAGTGTGTTGGGGGGGGTTTACTGCCATAGAAACCTAGCTTCCTACAGGGGAGGGGGGGTCACCTTGGAGCTGTAGAGCTGCCAAATGAAATTTTGAGATTCAGCCAGGGGATAGATGACAGTAAATGGCCTGCTGACAGTAACATGTATCAGAGGAACTGAAGAATGTTGTAGAAGTTGGAGAGCTACTCATGGGAAGAGGAAGCTTTGAGTCGTGATAGAAGAACAAGATGGATAGGTGACTGTGACCTCTGTGAAGGGTGGGTCTGCGTTGCGGAACATTTTCAGGAGAGAAGAGGAACCAGCAGGGGGACCATGGAGGGAAGGCATTGGTAGGGTAGCCCAAGCTGGGGAGATTTAGGTGGGAGGTTTGATGTGAGAAAAATGTAGGAG
Source organism: Calotriton arnoldi (assembly GCA_963921515.1). NCBI lineage: Eukaryota > Metazoa > Chordata > Amphibia > Caudata > Salamandridae > Calotriton > Calotriton arnoldi. Next base: position 271,431 of record CAWUFW010000151.1, on the reverse strand, counting down.
GACTGAGACCAGTGGCTGGTACCAAAGGAACTACAGATCAGAAGGCGAGTTTGGGAAGTAGTAAATGGCGGTAAAACAAGAGCAGAGAGCTGTACAGATGGCAGGGAAAGCAAAGATTAGGGAGGAGGGTGCAATCTCGGAGAGGGTGGAAAAGTGGACTGAGACGGGGTGGGAGTCCAGATTTAGGCGAGATGCGATACATGATTTTTCTCTGTATTAGAATATGCATTGACTATACACTAGACGAACAAATTATTTACCTTGTGAAAAGGTGTTTATGTTGGACAATCATTTACCTGTAGGGTCTTCCCCTCTCAAATCTCCTCCAGGCACCAGTCTGGATTAGGAAACTGAGTTGATGGGTGACACTATGTCTCTGTATCATCTACAGGATCCACCCCGGTTTAGGACATCATACAGTTTTATAAAGTACCATCCTAGGACACTTAAGTCATATCCTCATCTATTTTCCCATGCCCTTGGAGGCAGAGATGAAGACAACAAGACTGAAATTGAAATGTACAAAAACTAACTTGGGTCTTTATTAAAAAGGTCACACGACCAACTCTTCAGAAAAGGGAGATGGGCGGGATCGGTGAGAAATCTGTAGGTAGACAGAGTATCCACTAGAAAGACTGCTAGTAAAGGTAAGTAACTTGTTCTTCTGATGGATACTTCTACCTGCAAATTCCTCACCTTTTGAATTAATATGCAAGCAAAACTTCCCGGGTGGTGGGTCTGATGAGAAGGTAAAACCAAGAAGTCCAGAAACGCAGGTCTGGCAATATCTCCAGCATGCAATTTTCTGAGTTGAGGAAATAATGCTGTGTGATGTGCCGAATGAAGTTTGGCAGACATGAATCAGCTATCTGCCTGGTGAAAAGGGCCCCAATCCCATAGGAGATGGTCTGCCACTAAATTGGTTAGCCTTTATTGGAACCAGCACTGATAAGGGAAGGCTGATCACCAATCCAGTACACCAATGTACAAACTGAGGGCCCTGTGACGGTATCAGCAGTGCATTCTCTCTTCCTCTGTGGTGGGATGAAGAGGAGGGTAAAATGCTGGTAGAGTGATGCACTGAATAACGTGAAACTGGATGTCAGCCTTCAGCAAGAAACAAACCTTGATCCTAAGAACCAGTTAGACCAGCAATAATGTGGCAAAATAAAGTCGAAGAAACAAAGGCTGCAGCTTGATAAGATACTGAGCATAGGTAATGGGCATCAATAACAGTCTTTAAAGTAAACAGCTGCAAAAGACAAGTGCACACATACTCATAGGATGAACCCATCGAAAACATGGGTACCAAGTTTATGTCCCTCTAAGCTAAGGCATAACAGGGGGGAGGGGGGGGGGGTTCAAATGAATCCATCCCTTCAGAAAACATGTATCTATAGGAGACTTAAACAAAAACAGCTGGGCTGACAAGTAGTCCTTAACAGTGCCCACAGCAAAGCTTTACTGGGCCAAGGAAAGCACAACACATTAGATAAGCATACCTTGATGGGTCACCTTCCATCTCGGCACACCAAAAGAAACGAGCATTGGCAAGGCCAATAGGTCTTGCCTTGGTACCTTTTGACTTTATAAATGCTTTTAATGATGCTTCAGAGCATCGGTAAGAAGCAAAATGCTTTTTTGCCTATGCTGTACAGCATCTGCAAAAGAAATAAATGTGTCATGATGCAAAGCACTAAGTTGGAGCAAATCATCGTTGTACCTGCTGACCCCTAATACTCTTCCAGGACACTTAGATTTTGGGGAGAGCCAGATAAGGAGGGAGGACATGTCCTTCCAGCATATTTATCCTCCAGATATTCCATGCCGAACGGGATCTTCTGGATGGCAACTTAATATATGCGGTCTAGTCACTCCAGTCACAGATGGCTTTCTGGCACTCTCTCCCCCTCTCAATCATGGGTCCTACTGCTGTCTCAAAGAAGGTGATGCATCCTTGGCTTCTTTACTACTTTGCCAAACTTCTAACAATTCTCTCTGCAAATTTTTTGAAACCTCGACAAACTGCTAGGTGGCTTGAGTGGCATAACTCCTGCAACAGGGTAGCACTCTCTAAATTACAACTCTTGTCAGATGTGGGATGCACAAGTGCTCCTAACTTTGAATATTACTATTTGGCAGCCCAATTGCATTAGCTCGCCTGCTGGTTGGCTTTTAGATACCTAGCAAAAATGTGCAATTCAGGTCCCCTTCTTGATCAAGTTGGGATAATGGCACTCGTGATTCCGCCTCAGATGGGATCTTCTTCACCTCCTACAAGTGGCCTTCAATTGTCTATCTAGAGGTCTCAGGATTTCTAAACATCTTACCCCCTTTTCCCCTGCAATACCACTCCTGGACCTTTGTCCTCTTTGGGAACATTTAAATAATCGAGAGCTGCATTTCTGGGACCAGGCCGAACTACCTCCTCACGGAGACCTCTTTCAAGATGGTCAGCTCCTCCCATTCTTAGCACTCAAACCTGAATGATCCCCATGAGGGCCAGTTCCTTTTACTCAGTTCTCTTCAGTCTTTTCTATGAGACTTATGGGCCGTTTTCAAGTCAGAGCCACCAACCCATCAACTCAGACAGGCCATTCATACTTTGAACAATGATTGTAAACTTAGTAGCTAGCTTTCGAGGGCATTGGAGGCCCATTCCCAGGCTTTGATGCGGTCCCTCAGGAAGACCTGGGAGGTGGTGTTTGGCAGAGCTTTGCATGATAAGCAGTGGATAAAAACATGAAAATACTTACCGAAAATGTTTAAAAAAATCCCATCTAAAGTTAATACAATCCTACATACTACATGGGAGTATCTCATCCCCAAGCGGCTTGCTTGAATCTTTCTGGGAACCTCAGACATGTGCCAGGAGTGTATTTCAGCCAGTGAGCCTTAAACACTTACTCTGGGACTGTCCCAAAAGCTCGGCCAGTTCTGGGCTGCCGTGACTTAGCAACTGGAAGACAGCACCTGACTGCCAAGAGTGTATTCCTAGGAAGTGGGGGTGGGAGGGGGGCACTGGGAATTTACAAATGTTTGAATAAATGTAGAGCTAATATACGTTTCCTGGACCTGGCTCTAATTCTGGCAAAAAGATCAACCACTTTGAGATAGAAGAACCCATTACGCACCTTATGCAAGTTATGGGTGGAGGCTGTGGCAGGCGTGCTGCGCACAGAGGCTGCCAGGAAAAAGCCCACATGCCTGTGCTCACTGTAACCAAGCTACATCTGACTGAAGAGCCCCAATCAGGTTGAAAGCGGTCTTGGGTTGCTTGTGTTCTGTTTCAGGGAGGACCTGGCCTGGCACTATGGGCTGGACTGTTCCTATTGGGGCAGGGTGAAGACTGATTTGCATATGGCTGAGTCCAAACTGAGGTGGTATGGAGGGCAAAAGAACGATGAGTTGGAATGCTACCCTGAGAGAATGGCAGTGGTTAGAGTTATTCAAAGCATTCCTCCCATCACCTTTTGAGTGTTTGATATTCATTAGAACACCCAGCCTCTGCTTATTCACTAGGGTACCAAGGTGCATTATATACATTCTTCAGCATGTTAAGAAATGTTCATTGGGGCATGTGGCTTTTGCATATTTATTATGGTGGAAGGCATCTAAATATTAACACAGGGAATCTGCTAGGCATTCACTAGGATGCCTAAGTTCATACTCATTATGAGCCTGCCTGTTGTTGTAGCGCTTAATAGATATTTCTTGGTGCATTTGGGTGCTGCAAATTCATTAGGGGATCTCTTGCAGCATATTCCTTGGGAAACATGCTACTAAATATTTATTACCAGTAGAGTGAGTTTATAACGAACAAACAACTTTGGTAACGCTTTTCCTGGTAGAGACCATCTAACCACAGATTCCTCAACTTAGAATATTTCCCAGGCGTCAAGACTGGATCCGGAATATCTTGAGCAGTAACTCTGCACGCCAGTAGATAGCATCGATTGGCTGGCCTTCAGTGGCATAAGTGTCAGAAGTGATGTGCGCGGTGCCTATAAAGGCACCATCCTGGCGTGCTAACATCAGTTTCTTTCGTGATTATTTCAACACCAAAAACACAAACCCATGTTACACCAGTGTACAGAAACTAACAGGATGTTAGGATGAAGAGCCAGGTCACAGAGTGGGGAGGATGGAAGGGTTGGTGAGGAATCTGTTGTTTTAGAGCCACTACCAGAAAAAGCATTACCGAAGGTAAGTAACGTGTTCTTCTAACAGAGGTTTCTAACCGCAGAATCCTCACCTTAGAATAGATACCTACGCAATACCTTCTCGGAGGTGGGTCTGCGAATGGTTCAAACCAGGAAGTCCTGAAGGACCAAACAGAAAAATACCCGCCCCGAAGGACCTGACCGTCCAAAGAAAAGTACTTTAACGTTTGGAGGGATGCCATGTAGCAGCTTGGCAGATGACCAGGATAGGAACCCTGTGTGCTATCGCTGTGGTAGCGGCCTTCGCCCTGGTCGAATGGGCCAGCAAGCCTTCAGGATGCTCCTTTTTATCTAATGCGTAGCAGATCTTGATGCAGAGCACAATCCATCGAGATGATCCGTTTCTGCACCACATTGCCCTTTTTCACTCAGGTGACCCAAATGAAGAGCTAATCGTCCACCCGATAGTCTGTGGTGTCATCAAGATAGAAAGCGAAAGCTCTCTTTAAGTCCAAACGGTGGAGTATCTCCTGCTCCGTAGAAGGAAGAGGTGGGGCGAAAAAAGTTGGCTGCATGATATTCTAGTCGACATGAATGGATGGGAGTGACCGCGTTCAGCAGAAAAGAGGCAAATGTCCGAAGAGCCAGTTTCTCTGGAAAAAAGCTGGTGTTTGGGGGTTAACTGACAAAACTTGAAGCTCGCTGATCCCCAACCCTTTGTAAAGCATTCTTGAGGGTTAGGGAGTCTGGGTGGACAGCTATGCAGGGTCTCAAATGGTGAGACCAGATTAAGGTTCCACTGGGGCATGATGAAAGAGGTAGGCGGAAAACAAATGCTGCAAGCCCTTAAGAAAACGAGTCTCAATAGGTGATTTAAACAGTGAGGATTGATCAGGCAACAGAAAAAAGCTCAGCTGGCTGAAAGGTAACTTTTAATGGCGCCCAGGGCAAGGCCTTGCAGGGCTAAAGACAACACAAACAGCTAAACCTCTGACAGGGGGCTAAAAGCGGGTCAGCATGACGGAATGAACACCAAACCACAAACTTGCCCCAACGGTGGGCACAACCAGTCTTTGTGGAGGGATTCCTGGCTGCCAAGATGACATCAATGATTACGGGCAGCAGTAAAAAGGCATTCAACTGTTGCCGGTTCTCTCATTCTCCATGCAAGAAGATGAGTTTGTGTGTACGTTTGGGAATAGAACCCTGCCCTGCTGCTGCGACAGAAGGTGCTCTCAAAGAGACAGCCTGATTGGACAGATGCTCATGCTCAGGAGTTCGGTGTACCAGACTCTCCTTGCCCAGTCCAAAGCCACAAGGATGACTTGGGCCTGGTCGGTAATGATCTTCTTGAGGACTCGGGGCAGGAACAGTATCAGCGGAAAGGCGTACTTGAGTATCTTGTTTTATTTTAAGTGGAACACGTATATGAGCCAGAGCCACTTTGGAAACTCCAAAGCACGCAAGTGCAGACATTGCGCATTCTCAGCGGTGGCGAATAGATTGAAGCAAGGTTCTCTTAAATCTCAGAAGAGACCTTGTGCCACTTCCGGGTGTACACACTATTGTGATCTGCAAGGTATCAGAGTTTGTCCGCCCTGGTGTTCAGGAATCCAGGAATGATGTATGACCAGGAAGATGTCCCATCGCTCTAGCCATGACCCCACTCCACCATGTTTATTGCAATAACACACGGTAGTAGTTTTGTCCATGAACACCTGAACTAGCCTTCCCTTGATGGATAGAAGGATTTCAATGCCAAGCGTATCGCCCTCCGTGCCAGAAGACTTACTTGGAGTTAGGACTTTGTTGGAGACTAGAGTCCGCTCATCTTCACATCCACCTAAATTGGACATGGTGAGTAGTTGGGTACACTCCAGATTGGCTACTGGTGTACCCTTGTAAGTCCATAGTATATGGTACTAAGGTACCCAGTGCATAGGTAAACCAAGGGTCTCCCATGGGCTATAGAATGTATTATGCCACCCATGAGAGACCACTCAAATTGTGACTGCATGCCTGCCATTGCAGCCTGTGTAAGCTGGTGCTAGCAACCACTTACGACAGATATAAGTTTCCTTATATCTGGGGTCACTGCACTTAAAACCTATAGGTCACCCCTAAGGCAGGCCTTTCAATCCTGAAGGCAGGGGGCTCGGTTATAAGTGTGAGGGTGCCCCTGCATGAGAAGGACATCCCTACAACCTAAGGAGTCCATTCTCCCAGGTTGTAAGTGCATCAGTCATTACGATACATAGAGTAGCCATGCATCATTACGCAATGGCTATCTCTAAACTGGCTGTAACGAACCCTGTTGTGTTTGGTATCAAACATGTTGGAATCATACCCCAACACCATAAACGGTGTTGGAGGTATGATTCCATGCACTGTAAAGCTCCTGAAGGGAGGTCCTCAGTGCTCCCGGTACCAGTCTTCTAGACCCGGACAGCAAACTATGGCTGCTGCCGACCAGAGACACGATTCTGCCCTCCTGCTGCTGAGTCGAGCAGGAGAAGGCAGGACAATAGGTTTCCTGTCACAGTGAGGTGTGACTACCTCCCAGACAGGACTTAGTGTATTGGGACAGGGTGGGGGCACTTGCCAGTGCCACCAGACTGCTCTGAAGGGCACATTTGGTGCCCTCCTTGCATACTCCAGTTGGAACCAGTTCAGGGAGCCGTTAGCTCCCGCTCTGGCGTGAAGCTGGACAAAGGACATAGGAGTATCCTCCCACTGTCCAGCCCCTCCTCTGGGAGGGACTCCTGAATCGTCTCAACCCTTTCCTTAAGATTCTTTAGGGCTTACCTGTGGGTAAGTCAATAGATTCGTAGTGGGACAAGATTCAGATCCGAAACCACTTCATCTTCATCTGTCTGGGCACTTTGGACTTCGCTTTGGGAACAGAGACTGCAACTGGGAAGACTCCTGCTGCTCCTGGTCTCATCGTCCTGCCAGTCTTCTGCGTCGTCTGTGCCTGTGCTCCATACAGGTTCTTCTACAGACCTGTGGACATCCAAGACACTCCAAGGAATCTCCCTTGAAGTGAAGGAGTCACATCCCTGCATCTGCAGGAACCGCAACAAAGCTGACCGGTCTGCTGTTCCTGAGCGCCTACGGATTCCGAAAGGTTCAGCAACACAGGTGGTGGTTCTGCAGCTCCCTCGAGGCCTGCACCGTCTTCACAGCAAGTTTGAGGGCAGTATCCCTCGTTGGAACCGCTGGAGCAGTACCCCTGTGCACCGCATCGACTTGCCGTTGCCAAGGCTTGTTGACTCTTTTCACCAGAGATCTTTGGGCTCCAAGAAGCACCAGCCTCAAGCATCTCCTGCAACCAAGATTTTCGCCTGCATCGCATCCTCTGCACCGTGGGCCTTCATCATTTGGTGAGCTGCTCGAGGTCCTCTTGCGACTCCTGTGCCTTCGGCCCATGGGTCCTCTTGAGGGTCTTCTTTGGCTCCAGTGGGCTCCCCTGCTTGCTCGGGCCTGCTCTGACTTACCTACTCATGGTGAGTCACTTGGACCTTGCTGGTCCCGACACTGCACCTTTTTCGATGACTACGTAGGTTGCCGCTGCCAAGACTCGTTGGCGACCCTGCTGGTCACTGACCCCCTGGCTCTTGACATCCGATGTGGGACAGCTCGTAAACGTCTCCTGGTCTTCCACAGCGTCGGATGGTCCGCACAGCTGCATCTTCAAGGGCACGGTCAACTCTCCTGCATCTCCGACATCGGTGGGCATTCATCTTCAGTGCCTCCTGGTCACTCCTGAGTGGCATAGACTCTGTTTTCTCTGCTTGTAGGTACCTATCATCTTGAATCCACCTGTGGGTTCCACTGGGCTTTCACCTTCTTCGCCAGCGGCATCTTCACTGAATTCCTCCATTGTGGTCTACGGCGGTTTCCGACATCACTTCGCACCTATACACTCTGCTTCCCTGGTGTAGGTATCCTGGTTCCTTGGGTATCCGCGGGTGGGGTGACTCACCAAACTTCCATCTTTCACTGGGTTTCTTCAGGGTCCGCTGGGAAGGGTCGTCCTTTAAAACTGCAACCGTGACTTACCCATTGACTTGTATTGAGCAGGCAGTCGTGTTCCCACTCTGCACACGGCCTCCGTGGGGCTCCTGGGTACCTACCTTGGGTGATTCCTTAGATCCCCGACTCTCCTACGTCTTCTGGGTCCATTCTCGACTTAGGTCGTGGCCCGCATTCCACTATTTTAGTATATGGTTTGGTCTCCCCCTGGAGACCACTGTGTATTTGTGCTACTTACATGTTCTATGATCAAAGTATTGTGTATTGTGGTTATATCTCCAGGCAGGAGATATTGCAATGTGTTAGTGAGTGTTTATAATAAATACATATTTTTATAACAACACTGTGTGGTTCTTTTTCACTTAACCTATACCATAAGATTAGGTACTGGTAAAACAAGCTGCTTTACACTCCTTCTGGACTAAGGCTTAAGGCTGCTCTCCACAGCTACCACTTAGTCAACCTTAGAAAGCTCTCTAAGACCACTAAAATCACCATAAGGGTTGTCTGGATTAGTGCAGGGTGCTACACTTACATAAGTGAGCACCATATACTAAACCAGCCTCCTACAAATCCCCTCCCTCAGTCCACTTCTCTACCGTTATTCACACACTCTGAGATTAGGTTCTCCTCCCTATTCTTTGCTTCACCTGACATTTGTTCAGTTCCTTGCTCTCCTTACTACCTTCTCCCCCTTCCCAAGTTTGCTTGGTGACCTGTACCTCCTTAGGTATACCAATCCCTCATCTGAGTCCTGCTGGATCTTCTAACAGCACACCTTTCACTCTAAATGTACACACCCTGGGCCAGCTTAACAAGGTATTCCCTTCATGGTGCCCCTGCAGGCTCCTCCTCTTTTCTAAACATGTTGCACACCACAGACCCACCCATGATCACATTCTCCATTGAGGATACATTTATCCCTCAAGCTTGTTCACTTATCACCTGCCACAACCTATAGTTTCCTCTGCCTCGGGGTAACCCTTGAATTTCCAAAACACTCTTCAATCCCTACAGCATACTTTATCATCAGCAGGCCATATCCTGCCACCTCCTCATTTCAACTGACTGGACCCCAAAATGTCATGTGATCACTCCACAGCTACAGAGGGACCACCCCACCCCCCGGCTCCACCATGACTTATTCTTGTTCTCTTTCGCTCCATCCAACCAAGAGATAAGGAATCTGCAGTCAGAAAGAGTGGTGATGGGTTTTCTGCATTGCTGATTAGGAATGCAGGTTTGTTTGCAAGTGGGCCACTGAGTATTGTGAGACCTTCAGCCTCTCTCAGGTGTCTTGGCATAGAGTTTGGACTCTGGTGTGGTATGTGTGGCAATTTTTGACGCCTGACCTGGGTTCGCCCTAGAGAGAATGATCCATGCACACAACCATAATAGATGAAACAGCCATTTACCCCCCCCCCCAACTGCCTTCTGCCTCTTTAAACCATCCAGAACTATGATGCTGAGACCCGGTGTACCCTCTCCAAAGAACGTGGTCAACCATTGGCACACACCTTCATGCTGACAGGGAGTTACCCTTTGTATATTTTTTCACTAAGAAGAAGGATAAAGACTCATACAGCTGCTCGCACATTCTGAATATGGACGTACAGACGGTGTGCTACTAAAGAGGAGAGGTAGTACAAGTGTGACGGACTGATTGTGATTTTGTAAAAGATATAGTTACTCAGCAGAGGGCCATTAAAGATTGAAAAGGTTGGTTTAGGTGTTTTTTAAATTCCATGTGAGGAATGATGCTACAGGGAAATGGTGGAAGGGGTCAAGAAACTGAAGGAGCGACCTCTGCATTTGGACCTCTTGATACAAGGGACAGTAAAAAGAAAGCCAGAGGTGGACCAAAGGACTCGTCCACCATGCCCTTATCCCACATCTCTCCCACCTTCAACAACTTCTCTCCAACTTTGTCTTTCCCAATCAAGTTCCCACACGTCTCCCCACACTCCTGCTCACCACCTATCCTTTTTCCGCTTTCACTGCCTCTTACACCTCCTCCCTTGTTTGTACTATCTCTTACCTAAGAAACCTCAGCACCAGGATACCTTCGCGGGAGATGGTGTGATTTACAAATAACATAATAGAACATAAATACATCATTCCCTCTCCCGCCTCTTTTTGCATCTTCCTTATTGCTGCCCTATTCCTCTCCCCTTCTCCTACCCAGCATCCCCTTTTGTTAATACTCCCCGTCTTCTCTCTTCAAATGTCTCCTTCCATCTCCCTTTCCTAATATCTCACACTGCTGAGTCCCTCTAATCTCTTCCCCTCTCGCACCTCATCCACTCTTATATTTCACCTAACTCTACCAACTCCTGCTCCTATCATTGTGAAATAATCTGAATCCCACCTCTATCTCTCTCTTCCTGATCTACTTTCTCCATCCACGTTTTCTCTGTCCTGCATTTTCCCAGCGTCCTTTTCTTCTTTTCCTGTCTCCCCACCTCTCTCCATCTCTACCCCCTTAGGTTTGCCTTCCTGTTACCCGTCATCTTTTCCGCTGACAGCTCGAATTCAATCTTTCCCATCTCTTTTTTCTCCAAGACATGCCTCATTTTTTTCTTTTTCCATTTCTTTATTTCATCCACCCCCACGCATCTCACTGACACCACTTTTCATCTCTTCATTCTCATGCAGACCATTCCTTTCCTCTTCTTTGTTTCCAATATCCCCACACTCTTATCTTTATCACATGCCCACATCTGTCTCTTTCTCCACCACTTTGTGTCTTTCTAAAACTTCCCCACAGCTACTTCTTGGTTTTCATGCCTTCCTTTTATATCCACACTCTCACTTTTGGCCCCTTCCTTCCCCTTGTGCTTTCTCCTCTTCTGCCATATGCCTGCCATTACCACCTCTGTGAATGTCTGTACCTTCCTCTCGGTCTCTTACCCCCTTACCACCACTTCTTTAGCTACACCTGCTGCTCCTCTCTCTGCCAATTTTCCAACTCCTCTCCTTCTCAAGAGGTATGGAAGAGCAATTTATAGAGCAATACAATGCACACTACTGTGGCCATTTTTATTGATCCTTAATGTCTACCATCTTAACTCCTTTCCTTCACCTTTCTCCTTATGCCACTCAGGCCCAAGTCATTCCTTTGCATTTCCCGATCAACCTGACTGTTGACTCTCTCCTGCTGCACAGTTGTCTCTAACCTCTTCACATTGCTTGTCCTTTCCATAGTCACCCTACATCTCTGAGATGGGTGTACACAGGAACACAACCAACTGGCCTGGGATTGCTAGGGGCTTGACCTGGTAGTTTGGATTGGACCATTACTAATGGAGTAATATGGCTGGTTCCTGTCCGAGGTGGCGTGATAGAGAAAACATGGACTATATTGAAACCTGGACCAACTACCAGTGGCTGAGATTAATTTAAGCAATCTATCCATCACTTTTTTTTAGTGACATGCCCTATGTTAATGTGTCATACAACTTAAACTGCATCTCACACGTGGCCCAAATAGGTCAAAAATGGTCTGGGGTTGCCTATGTTGCTATTTAGAGGGAAGAGGATGCTTGGGCTGGATTGTTGGAGTAGAACCAAAGCTGATATACATATGGCTAGTTCCTGTCTGAGCTGTGTAGAGAAGATGGTTTTGGACCCAGGTGATATGATCCAAGTACTTTATTAGGAGCCCATCAGCCAAAGCCTGCAAGACACATCTGCTCATCCCCAACTGACTCCAGGTTGAACCCTCAGTCAGGAAGGCTGTTGGACCGGACATCCTTGGCTTGGTTTTCCCCCCAAACCTTTTGCCTTCTACCCTCTTATTTTGCTGAAAATTGCTTTTGCTTGCTTTAGGACTCAATGCACTTTACCACCCCTAACCAGTGCTAAAGTGTTTGTGCTCTCTACCCTAAACCTGGTAAAATTGGTTTACACCCCCCCATTTGGAACATTTAATTTACTTAGAAGTCCCAAGAAAAGTGGTGCTACATGTACCGAGGGCCTGAAAAATAAATGCTACTAATGGGCCTTCAGCACTTATTGTGCCATTCACTTAATTAGCCTTGTCAAACATGTCTCAGACCTGCCATTGCAGCCTGTGTGCATTTTTAAACTGATATTTCGACCTGGCAAAATAAACCTTTTCCCAGGCTTGAACCTTCCTTTTTAATACATATACATCACCCCTAGGATAGGTCCTAAACAACCCATAGGGCAGGGAGCATGGTTTATAAAAAAATTTGGAAAGGCACTTTTAAGTTTTACATATCCTGGTCTTAACTTCGATTTTCACTACTGTAAAGCCTACCTCTCCCAAAGGATAACATTGAGTTACCTTAGGTCTTTTAGTAAGTGATAACTTTTGCTTGGGAACAGGGGGAAAAAATCATGTTTGGTCTCAAGAGAATTGTAATTTAAAATCCTCTTAAAGGACTTTGAGGACTGCTCCTATTGGAGCACGGCCAAGACTGATTTGCAAATGGCTGGTTCCCATCTGAGGTGGAATGGTGGGCAAAAAATGAGAGATGGAACAAGGCCCCAGAATAATTACCAGAGGCTGAGAAGAATTAAAGCATTCCACTCAACATGTTTTTGTTATCTTCGGGAAGGACTGGTAAAAGGCCCTCCTAAAATTTCAAAGGTTAGCCTTGCCTCCACCCTCTTACCCTTCAGTCTGCAGTGAGAGGTAATCATCAACTGGGAGAGGGTGGGAGGGTGAGAGGGAATCATCAACTGGAAGAGGGCGGGAGGGTGGAAGGATGAGAGGGAATCATCAACTGGGAGAGGGCGGGAGGGTGAAAGGGAACCATCAACTGGGAGAGGGCGGGAGGGTGAGAAGGAATTATCACAGGGAGAGGGAGGGTGAGAGGGAAGCATCAACTGGATAAGCATCAACTGGGAGAGGGTGGGAGCGAAGCAGCAACTGGGAGAAGGGGGAGGGTGAGAGGGAAGCATCAACTGGGGGAGGGTGGGAGGGAAGAATAAATTGGGAGAGGGAGGGTGGGAGGCAAGCATCAACTGAGAGAGGGTGGGAGGGAAGCATCAACTGGGAGAGGGTGGGAGGGAAGCATCAACTGGGAGAGGGTGGGAGGGAAGCATCAACTGGGAGAGGGTGGGAGGGAAGCATCAACTGGGAGAGGGCGGGAGGGAAGCATCAACTGGGAGAGGGCGGGAGGAAAGCATCAACTGGGAGAGGGCGGGAGGGAAGCATCAACTGGGAGAGGGCGGGAGGGAAGCATCAACTGGGAGAGGGCGGGAGGGAAGCATCAACTGGGAGAGGGCGGGAGGGCGGGAACAGAGCATCAACTGGGAGGGGGCAGGAGGGTGGGAACGGAGCATCAACTGGGAGGGGGCGGGAGGGTGGGAACGGAGCATCAACCGGGAGGGGGCGGGAGGGTGGGAACGGAGCATCAACTGGGAGAGGGCGGGAACGGAGCATCAACAGGGAGAGGGCGGGAACGGAGCATCAACTGGGAGAGGGCGGGAACGAAGCATCAACTGGGAGAGGGCGGGAACAAAGCATCAACTGGGAGAGGGCGGGAACAAAGCATCAACTGGGAGAGGGCGGGAACAAAGCATCAACTGGGAGAGGGCGGGAACAAAGCATCAACTGGGAGAGGGCGGGAACGAAGCATCAACTGGGAGAGGGCGGGAACAAAGCATCAACTGGGAGAGGGCGGGAACGAAGCATCAACTGGGAGAGGGCGGGAACGAAGCATCAACTGGGAGAGGGCGGGAGGGTGGGAACGTAGCATCAACTGGGAGAGGGCGGGAGGGTGGGAGCGAAGCATCAACTGGGAGAGGGCGGGAGGGTGGGAACGAAGCATCAACTGGGAGAGGGCGGGAGGGTGGGAACGAAGCATCAACTGGGAGAGGGCGGGAGGGTGGGAACGAAGCATCAACTGGGAGAGGGCGGGAGGGTGGGAACGAAGCATCAACTGGGAGAGGGCGAGAGGGTGGGAACGAAGCATCAACTGGGAGAGGGCGGGAGCGAAGCATCAACAGGGGCTGGGGGCGAAGCATCAACTGGTGGGAGCGAAGCATCAACTGGGAGAGGGCGGGAGCGAAGCATCAACTGGGAGAGGGCGGGAGCGAAGCATCAACTGGAGGAGGGCGGGAGGGTGAGAGGGAAGCATCAACTGGAGGAGGGCGGGAGGGTGAGAGGGAAGCATCAACTGGGAGGAGGGCGTGAGGGTGAGAGGGAAGCATCAACTGGAGGAGGGCGGGAGGGTGAGAGGAAGCATCAACTGGAGGAGGGCAGAGGGTGAGAAGGAAGCATCAACTGGAGGAGGGTGGGAGGGAAGCATCAACTGGAGGAGGGTGGGAGGGAAGCATCAACTGGAGGAGGGTGGGAGGGAAGCATCAACTGGAGGAGGGAGGGAGGGTGGAAGCATCAACTGGAGGAGGGAGGGAGGGTGGGAAGCATCAACTGGAGGAGGGAGGGAGGGTGGGAAGCATCAACTGGAGAAGGGAGGAGGGTGGGAAGCATCAACTGGAGAAGGGAGGGAGGGTGGGAAGCATCAACTGGAGAAGGGAGGGAGGGTGGGAAGCATCAACTGGAGAAGGGAGGGAGGGTGGGAAGCATCAACTGGAGGAGGGAGGGAGGGAGGGAGGGAAGCATCAACTGGAGGAGGGAGGGAGGGAGGGTGGGAAGCATCAACTGGAGGAGGGAGGGAGGGTGGGAAGCATCAACTGGAGGAGGGAGGGAGGGTGGGAAGCATCAACTGGAGGAGGGAGGGAGGGTGGGAAGCATCAACTGGAGGAGGGAGGGAGGGTGGGAAGCATCAACTGGAGGAGGGAGGGAGGGTGGGAAGCATCAACTGGAGGAGGGAGGGAGGGAGCGTGGGAAGCATCAACTGGAGGAGGGAGGGAGGGAGGGTGGGAAGCATCAACTGGAGGAGGGGGGAGGGTGGGAAGCATCAACTGGAGGAGGGGGAGGGTGGGAAGCATCAACTGGAGGAGGGCGGGAAGCATCAACTGGAGGAGGGCGGGAGGGTGGGAAGCATCAACTGGAGGAGGGCGGGAGGGTGGGAAGCATCAACTGGAGGAGGGCGGGAGGGTGGGAAGCATCAACTGGAGGAGGGCGGGAGGGTGGGAAGCATCAAATGGAGGAGGGCGGGAGGGCGGGAAGCATCAACTCGGAGAGGGCGGGAAGGTAGGAAGCATCAACTCGGAGAGGGCGGGAGGGAAGCATCAACTGGAAGAGGGCGGGAGGGAAGCATCAACTGGAAGAGGGCGGGAGGGAAGCATCAACTGGAAGAGGGCGGGAGGGAAGCATCAACTGGAAGAGGGCGGGAGGGAAGCATCAACTGGAAGAGGGCGTTAGGGAAGCATCAACTGGAAGAGGGCGGGAAAGAAACATCAACTGGGAGGGCAGGAGGGTGGGAAGCATCAACTGGGGGAGGAAAGCATCAACTGCGGGAGGATTAGGGTGGGAGGGAAGCATCAACTGGAGGAGGGCGGGAGGGTGGGAAGCATCAACTGGAGGAGGGCGGGAGGGTGGGAAGCATCAACTGGAGGAGGGCGGGGAGGGTGGGAAGCATCAACTGGAGGAGGGCGGGAGGGTGGGAAGCATCAACTGGAGGAGGGCGGGAGGGTGGGAAGCATCAACTGGAGGAGGGCGGGAAGCATCAACTGGAGGAGGGCGGGAGGGTGGGTGGGAAGCATCAACTGGAGGAGGGGAAGCATCAACTGGAGGAGGGCGGGAGGGTGGGAAGCATCAACTGGAGGAGGGCAGGAGGGTGGGAAGCATCAACTGGAGGAGGGCGGGAGGGTGGGAAGCATCCCAACTGGAGGAGGGCGGGAGGGTGGGAAGCATCAACCGGAGGAGGGCGGGAGGGTGGGAAGCATCAATTGGAGGAGGGCGGGAGGGTGGAAAGCATCAACTGGAGGAGGCGGGAGGAGTGGGAACCATCAACTCGGAGAGGGCAGGAGGGAAGCAGCAACTGGGAGAGGGCGGGAGGGAAGCAGCAACTGGGGGAGGGTGGGAGGGAAGTATACATTGGGAGAGGGAGGGAGGATGGAAAGGAAGCATCAACTGGGAGAGGGAGGAAGCATCAACTGGGAGAGGGAGGGTGGGAGGGAAGCATCAACTGGGAGAGGGAGGATGGGAGGGAAGCATCAACTGGGACAGGGAGAGAGGGTGGGAGGGAAGCATCAACTGGGAGGGGGCGGGAGGGCGGGAATGGAGCATCAACTGGTAGAGGGCTGGAGGGCGGAATGGAGCATCAACTGGGAGAGGGTTGGAGGGCGGGAACGAAGCATCAACTAAGAGAGGGCGGGAACGAAGCATCAACTGGGAGAGGGCGGGAACGAAGCATCAACTGGGAGAGGGTGGGAGGCAAGCATCAACTGAGGGAGGGTGGGAGGGAAGCATCAACTGGGAGAGGGTGGGAGGGAAGCATCAACTGGGAGAGGGCGGAGGGAAGCATCAGCTGGGAGAGGGCGGGAGGGAAGCATCAACTGGGAGAGGGCGGGAGGGAAGCATCAGCTGGGAGAGGGCGGGGAGGAAGCATCAGCTGGGAGAGGGCGGGAACAGAGCATCAGCTGGGAGGGGGCAGGAGGGTGGGAACGGAGCATCAACTGGGAGGGGGCGGGAGGGTGGGAACGGAGCATCAGCCGGGAGGGGCGGGAGGGTGGGAACGGAGCATCAACTGGGAGAGGGCGGGAACGGAGCATCAGCAGGGAGGAGGGCGGGAGACGGAGCATCAGCTGGGAGAGGGCGGGAACGAAGCATCAACTGGGAGAGGGCGGAACAAAGCATCAACTGGGAGAGGGCGGGAACAAAGCATCAACTGGGAGAGGGCGGGAGACAAAGCATCAACTGGGAGAGGGGCGGGAACAAAGCATCAACTGGGAGAGGCGGGAACGAAGCATCAACTGGGAGAGGGGGCGGGAGAGGTGGGAGCGAAGCATCAACTGGGAGAGGGCGGGGAGGGTGGGAACGAAGCGATCAACTGGGAGAGGGCGGGGAGGGTGGGAACGAAGCATCAACTGGGAGAGGGCGGGAGGGTGGGAAACGAAGCATCAGCTGGGAGAGGGCGGGAGGGTGGGAGCGAAGCATCAACTGGGAGAGGCGGGGAGGGTGGGAGGCAGAACGCATCCAGCTGGGAGAGGGGCGGGAAGGTGGGGAACGAAGCATCAACTGGGAGAGGGCGAGAGGGTGGGAACGAAGCATCAGCTGGGAGAGGGCGGGGCGAAGCATCAGCAGGGGCTGGGGGCGAAGCATCAGCTGGTGGGAGCGGAAGCATCAGCTGGGAGAGGCGGAGCGAAGCATCAGCTGGGAGAGGGCGGGAGCGAAGCATCAACTGGAGGAGGGCGGGGAGGGTGAGAGGGAAGCATCAACTGGAGGAGGGCGGGAGGGTGAGAGGGAAGCATCAACTGGAGGAGGGCGTGAGGGTGAGAGGGAAGCATCAACTGGAGGAGGGCGGGAGGGTGAGAGGAAGCATCAGCTGGAGGAGGGGCAGAGGGTGAGAAGGAAGCATCAACTGGAGGAGGGTGGGAGGGAAGCATCAACTGGAGGAGGGTGGGAGGGAAGCATCAACTGGAGGAGGGTGGGAGGAAGCATCAACTGGAGGAGGGAGGGAGGGTGGGAAGCATCAACTGGAGGAGGGAGGGAGGGTGGGAAGCATCAACTGGAGAAGGGAGGGAGGGTGGGAAGCATCAACTGGAGAAGGGAGGGAGGGTGGGAAGCATCAACTGGAGAAGGGAGGGAGGGTGGGAAGCATCAACTGGAGAAGGGAGGGAGGGTGGAGCATCAACTGGAGAAGGGAGGGAGGTGGGAAGCATCAGCTGGAGGAGGAGGGAGGGAGGGAGGAGGAAGCATCAACTGGAGGAGGGGAGGGAGGGAGGGTGGGAAGCATCAACTGGAGGAGGGAGGGAGGGTGGGAAGCATCAACTGGAGGAGGGAGGGAGGGTGGGAAGCATCAACTGGAGGAGGGAGGGTGGGAAGCATCAACTGGAGGAGGGAGGGTGGGAAGCATCAACTGGAGGAGGGAGGGAGGGTGGGAAGCATCAACTGGAGGAGGGAGGAGAGGGTGGGAAGCATCAGCTGGAGGAGGGAGGGAGGGAGCGTGGGAAGCATCAACTGGAGGAGGGAGGGAGGAGGGTGGGAAGCATCAACTGGAGGAGGGGAGGGTGGGAAGCATCAACTGGAGGAGGGGAGGGTCGGAAGCATCAGCTGGAGGAGGGCGGGAAGCATCAACTGGAGGAGGGCGGGGAGGGTGGGAAGCATCAACTGGAGGAGGGCGGGAGGGTGGGAAGCATCAACTGGAGGAGGCGCGGAGGGTGGGAAGCATCAGCTGGAGGAGGGCGGGAGGGTGGGAAGCATCAAATGGAGGAGGGCGGGGAGGGCGGGAAGCATCAACTCGGAGAGGGCGAGGGAGTAGGAAGCATCAACTCGGAGAGGGCGGGGAGGGAAGCATCAACTGGAAGAGGGCGGGAGGGAAGCATCAGCTGGAGAGGGCGGGAGGAAGCATCAACTGGAGAGAGGCGATTAGGGAAGCATCAACTGGAAGAGGGCGGGGAAGAAGCATCAACTGGGAGGCAGGAGGGTGGAAGCATCAACTGGGGGAGGAAAGCATCAGCTGCGGGAGGATTAGGGTGGGAGGAAGCATCAACTGGAGGAGGGCGGGGAGGGTGGGAAGCATCAACTGGAGGAGGGCGGGAGGGTGGGAAGCATCAACTGGAGGAGGGGCGGGAGGGTGGGAAGCATCAGCTGGAGGAGGCGGGAGGGTGGGAAGCATCAACTGGAGGAGGGCGGGAAGCATCAACTGGAGGAGGGCGGGAGGGTGGGTGGGAAGCATCAACTGGAGGAGGGAAGCATCCAACTGGAGGAGGGCGGGAAGCATCAACTGGAGGAGGGCAGGAGGGTGGGAAGCATCAGCTGGGAGGAGGCGGGAGGGTGGGAAGCATCAGCTGGGAGGAGGGCGGGAGGGTGGGAAGCATCAGCTGGAGGAGGGCGGGAGGGTGGGAAGCATCAATTGGAGGAGAGGCGGGAGGGTGGAAAGCATCAGTTGGAGGAGGCGAGGAGGGTGGGAACCATCAGCTCGGAGAGGGCAGGAGGGAAGCAGCAACTGGGAGGAGGGCGGGGAGGAAGCAGCAACTGGGGAGGGTGGGAGGGAAGTATACATTGGGAGAGGGAGGGAGGATGGAAAGGAAGCATCAACTGGGAGAGGGAGGGAAGCATCAACTGGGAGAGGGAGGGTGGGAGGAAGCATCAACTGGGAGAGGGAGGATGGGAGGGAAGCATCAACTGGGACAGGGAGAGAGGGTGGGAGGAAGCATCAACTGGGAGGGGCGGGAGGGCGGAATGGAGCATCCAACTGGTAGAGGGCTGGAGGGCGGGGAATGGAGCATCAACTGGGAGAGGGTTGGAGGCGGGAACTGAAGCATCAACTAAGAGAGGCGGGAAGCAGGCATCCAACTGGGAGAGGGCGAGAACGAAGCATCCAACTGGGAGAGGGCGGGAACGAAGCATCCAGCTGGGAGAGGCGGGAGGCGAAGCATCAACTGGGAGAGGCGCGGAGGCGAAGCATCCCAGCTGGGAGAGGCGGGAGGGTGGGAGCGAGGCATCAGCTGGGAGGAGGGCGGGAGGAAGCATCAACTGGAGGAGGGCGGGAGGGAAGCATCAACTGGAGGAGGGCGGGAGGGAAGCATCAACAGGGAGAGGGCGGGAGGAAGCATCAACTGGAAGAGAGGCGGGAGGAAGCATCAACTGGAAGAGGGCGGAGAGAAGCATCAACTGGAAGAGGGCGGGAGGGAGGGTGGGAAGCATCAACTGGAGGAAGGGAGGGAGGGTGGGAAGCATCAACTGGAGGAGGGAGGGAGGGAGGGTGGGAAGCATCAACTGGAGGAGGGAGGGAGGGAGGGTGGGAAGCATCAACTGGAGGAGGGAGGGAGGAGGGTGGGAAGCATCAACTGGAGGAGGGAGGGAGGGAGGGTGGGAAGCATCAACTGGGAGGAGGGAGGGAGGGTGGGAAGCATCAGCTGGAGGAGGGCGGAAGCATCAGCTGGAGGAGGGCGGGAAGCATCAACTGGAGGAGGGCGGGAGGGTGGGAAGCATCAACTGGAGGAGGGCGGGAGGGTGGGAAGCATCAACTGGGAGGAGGGCGGGAGGGTGGGAAGCATCAACTCGGCGAGGGCGGGAGAGAAGCATCAACTCGGCGAGGGCGGGAGAGAAGCATCAGCTGGAAAGGGCGTTAGGGGAAGCATCAACTGAAAGAGGGCGTTAGGGAAGCATCAACTGGAAGAGGGGTGGAAAGAAGCATCAACTGGGAGGGCAGGAGGGAAGCATCAACTGGGGGAGGATGGGAGGGAAGCATCAACTGCGGGAGGAGGAGGGTGGGAGGGAAGCATCAACTGGAGGAGGGCGGGAGGGTGGGAAGCATCAACTGGAGGAGGGCGGGAGGGTGGGAAGCATCAACTGGAGGAGGGCGGGAGGGTGGGAAGCATCAACTGGAGGAGGGCGGGAGGGTGGGAAGCATCAACTGGAGGAGGGCGGGAGGGTGGGAAGCATCAACTGGAGGAGGGCGGGGGGGTGGGAAGCATCAACTGGAGAAGAGGCGGGGGGTGGGAAGCATCAACTGGGAGGAGGGCGGGGAGGGGTGGGAAGCATCAACTGGAGGAGGCGGGGAGGGTGGGAAGCATCAACTGGAGGAGGGCGGGGAGGGTGGGAAGCATCAAGCTGGAGGAGGGCGGGAGGGTGGGAAGCATCAACTGGAGGAGGGCGGGAGGGTGGGAAGCAGTGAACTGGAGGAGGGCGGGAGGGGGGAAGCATCAACTGGAGGAGGGCGGGAGGGGGAAGCATCAACTGGGAGGAGGGCGGGAGGGTGGGAAGCATCAACTGGAGGAGGGCGGGAGGGTGGGAAGCATCAGCTGGGAGGAGGGCGGGAGGGTGGGAAGCATCAACTGGAGGAGGGCGGGAGGGGTGGGAAGCATCAGCTGGAGGAGGCGGGAGGGTGGGAAGCATCAACTGGAGGAGGGCGGGAAGCATCAACTGGAGGAGGAGGCGGGAGGGTGGGGAAGCATCAGCTGGAGGAGGGCAGGGAAGCATCAGCTGGAGGGAGGGCGGGAGGGTGGAAAGCATCAATTGGAGGAGGGCAGGAGGGAAAGCATCAACTGGAAGAGGGCAGGAGGAAGCATCAACTGGAAGAGGGCAGGGAGGGAAGCATCAACTGGGAAGAGGCGGGAGGGAAGCATCAACTGGAAGAGGGCGGGGAGTGGAAGCATCAACTGGGAAGAGGGGCGGGAGGGAAGCATCAACTGGAAGAGGGCGGGAGAGAAGCATCAACTGGAAGAGGGCGGGGAGGAAGCATCAACTGGAAGAGGGCAGGAGGAAGCATCAGCTGGAAGAGGGCAGGAGGGGAAGCATCAACTGGAAGAGGCAGGAGGGAAGCATCAGCTGGAAGAGGGCAGGAGGGGAAGCATCAACTGGAAGAGGGCAGGGAGGGGAAGCATCAACTGGAAAGAGGGCAGGAGGGAAGCATCAACTGGGAGGGCTGGAGGGAAGCATCAACTGGGAGGGCAGGAGGGAAGCATCAGCTGGGAGGGCAGGAGGGAAGCATCAACTGGGAGGGCAGGAGGGAAGCATCAACTGGGAGGGCAGGAGGTGAAGCATCAATTGGGAGGGCAGGGAGGGAAGCATCAACTGGGAGGGCAGGAGGGGAAGCAGTCAACTGGGAGGGCAGGAGGGGAGAGCATCAGCTGGGAGGGCAGGAGGGAAGCATTCAACTGGGAGGGCAGGAGGGAAGCATCAACTGGGAGGGGCGGGAGGGAAGCATCAACTGGGGAGGATGGGAGGGGAAGCATCAACTGGGGGAGGATGGGAGGGAAGCATCAACTGGGGGAGGATGGGAGGGAAGCATCAACTGGGGGAGGATGGGGAGGGAAGGATCAACTGGGGAGGTGGGAGGAAAGCATCAACTGGGAGAGGCGGGGAGGGTGAGAGGGAACCATCAACTGGGAGAGGGCGGGAGGGTGAGGGAATTATTAACTGGGAGAGGGAGGGAGGGTGAGAGGGAAGCATCAACTGGATAAGCATCAACTGGGAGAGGGTGGAAGGGAAGTATACATTGGGAGAGGGAGGGAGGATGGAAAGGAAGCATCAACTGGGAAAGGGAAGGAGGGAGGGAAGCATCAACTGGGAGGGGGCGGGAGGGCGGGAATGGAGCATCAACTGGGGAGAGGGCTGGAGGGCGGGAGACGGAGCATCAACTGGGAGGAGGGCTGGAGGGCGGGAACGGAGCATCAACTGGGAGAGGGCTGGAGGGCGGGGAACGGAGCATCAACTGGGAGAGGAGCTGGAGGCGGGAGCGAGAGCATCAACTGGGAGAAGGCGGGGGCGTGGCATCAACTGGGAGAGGGCGGGAGGGTGGGAACGTAGCATCAGCTGGGAGAGAGGGCGGGGAGGGTGGGAGCGTAGCATCAACTGGGGAGAGGGCGGGAGGGTGGGAGCGTAGCATCAACTGGGAGAGGGCGGGAGGGTGGGAGCGAAGCATCAACTGGGAGAGGGCGGGAGGGTGGGAGCGAAGCATCAACTGGGAGAGGGCGGGAGGGTGGGAGCGAAGCATCAACTGGGAGAGGGCGAGAGGGTGGGAGCGAAGCATCAACTGGAGGAGGGCGGGAGGGAAGCATCAACTGGGAGGAGGGGCGGGAGGGAAGCATCAACAGGGAGAGGGTGGGAGGGAAGCATCAACAGGAAGAGGGCGGGAGAGAAGCATCAACAGGAAGAGGGCGGGAGAGAAGCATCAACTGGAAGAGGGCGGGAGAGAAGCATCAACTGGAAGAGGGCGGGAGAGAAGCATCAACTGGAAGAGGGCGGGAGAGAAGCATCAACTGGAAGAGGGCGGGAGAGAAGCATCAACTGGAAGAGGGCGGGAGAGAAGCATCAACTGGAAGAGGGCGGGAGAGAAGCATCAACTGGAAGAGGGCGGGAGGGAAGCATCAACTGGGAGAGGGCAGGAGGTTGGGAGGGAAGCATCAACTGGGAGAGGGCAGGAGGGAAGCATCAACTGGGAGAGGGCGGGACGGTGGGAGGGAAGCATCAACTGGGAGAGAATGGGAGGGTGGGAGAGTGGGAGGGAAGCATCAACTGGGAGAGAATGGGAGGGTGGGAGAGTGGGAGGAAAGCATCAACTGGGAGAGAATGGGAGGGTGGGAGGAAAGCATCAACTGGGAAGAGGGGCGGGAGGGAAGCATCAACTGGGAGAGGGCGGGGAGGGGAAGCATCAACTGGGAGAGGGCGGGGGGGTAGGGAAGCATCAACTGGGAGAGGGCGGGAGGGAAGCATCCAGCTGGGAGAGGGCGGGGGGGTGGGGAGAGCATCAGCTGGGAGAGGGCGGGGGGGTGGGGGGAAGCATCAACTGGGAGAGGGCGGGAGGGTGGGGGGGAAGCATCAACTGGGAGAGGGCGGGAGGGTGGGGGGGAAGCATCAACTGGGAGAGGGCGGGAGGGTGGGGGGGAAGCATCAACTGGGAGAGGGCGGGAGGGAAAGCATCAACTGGGGAGAGGGTGGGAGGTAAGCATCAACTGGGAGAGGGTGGGAGGGAAGCATAAATGGGAGAGGGAGGGAGGAGCATCAACTGGGAGAGGACGGGAGGGAAGCATCAAGCGGCAGAGGGCGGGAGGGTGGGAAGGAAGCATTAAGCGGCAGAGGGCAGGAGGGAAGCATCAACTGGGAGAGGGCGGGAGAGAAGAATCAACTGGAAGAGGGCGGGAGAGAAGCATCAACTGGGAGAGGGCGGGGGAAGCATCAACTGGGAGAGGGCGGGAGGAAGCATCCAACTGGGAGAGGGCGGGAGGGTAGCATCAGCTGGGAGAGGGCGGGAGGTGGGAAGCATCAACTGGGAGAGGGCGGGAGGGGTGGGAAGCATCCAGCTGGGAGAGGGCGGGAGTGTGGGGGGAAGCATCACACTGGGAGAGGGCGGGAGGGGAAGCATCAACTGAGAGAGGGTGGGAGGGTGGGAGAGTAAGCATCAGCTGAGAGAGGGTGGGAGGGTGGGAGGTAAGCATCAACTGAGAGAGGGTGGGAGGGTGGGAGGTAAGCATCAACTGAGACAGGGTGGGAGGTAAGCATCAACTGAGAGAGGGTGGGAGGTAAGCATCAACTGAGAGAGGGTGGGAGGGTGGGAGGTAAGCATCAACTGAGAGAGGGTGGGAGGTAAGCATCAACTGAGAGAGGGTGGGAGGTAAGCATCAACAGAGAGGGTGGGAGGGTGGGAGGTAAGCATCAACAGAGAGGGTGGGAGGGTGGGAGGTAAGCATCAACAGAGAGGGTGGGAGGGTGGGAGGTAAGCATCAACTGAGAGAGGGTGGGAGGTAAGCATCAACAGAGAGGGTGGGAGGTAAGCATCAACAGAGAGGGTGGGAGGGTGGGAGGTAAGCATCAACAGAGAGGGTGGGAGGTAAGCATCAACAGAGAGGGTGGGAGGTAAGCATCAACTGGGAGAGGGTGGGAGGTAAGCATCAACTGGGAGAGGGTGGGAGGTAAGCATCAACTGGGAGAGGGTGGGAGGTAAGCATCAACTGGGAGAGGGTGGGAGGTAAGCATCAACTGGGAGAGGGTGGGAGGTAAGCATCAACCGGGAGAGGGTGGGAGGGAAGCATGAACCGGGAGAGGGAGGGAGGGAAGCATCAAGCGGCAGAGGGCGGGAGGGAAGCATCAAGCGGCAGAGAGCGAGAGGGAAGCATCAAGCGGCAGAGGGCGGGAGGGTGGGAAGGCAGCATTAAGCGGCAGAGGGTGGGAGGGTAGCATCAACTGGAAGAGGGCGGGAGAGAAGCATCAACTGGAAGAGGGCGGGAGAGAAGCATCAACTGGAAGAGGGCGGGAGAGAAGCATCAACTGGAAGAGGGCGGGAGAGAAGCATCAACTGGAAGAGGGCGGGAGAGAAGCATCAACTGGAAGAGGGCGGGAGAGAAGCATCAACTGGGAGAGGGCGGGGGAAGCATCAACTGGGAGAGGGCGGGGGAAGGATCAACTGGGAAAGCGAGGGCAGGAGGGAAGCATCAACTGGGAAAGGGAGGGCAGGAGGGAGGGAAGCATCAACTGGGAGAGGGCGGGAGGAGGGAAGCATCAACTGGGAGAGGGCGGGAGGGAGGAAGCATCAGCTGGGAGAGGGGCGGGAGGGTGGGAAGCATCAACTGGGAGTGGGCGGGAGGGTGGGAAGCATCAACTGGGAGAGGGCGGGAGGGTGGGAAGCATCAACTGGGAGAGGGCGGGAGGGTGGGAAGCATCAACTGGGAGAGGGCGGGGAGGGAAGCATCAACTGGGAGAGGGCGGGAGGGAAGCATCAACTGGGAGAGGGCGGGAGGGAAGCATCAACTGGGAGAGGCGGGAGGGTGGGAAGCATCAACTGGGAGAGGCGGGAGGGTGGGGAAGCATCAACTGGGGAGAGGGCGGGAGGGTGGGAAGCATCAACTGGGAGAGGGCGGGAGGGTGGGAAGCATCAACTGGGAGAGGGCGGGAGGGTGGGAAGCATCAACTGGGAGAGGGCGGGAGGGTGGGAAGCATCAACTGGGAGAGGGCGGGAAGCATCAACTGGGAGAGGGCGGGAGGGTGGGAAGCATCAACTGGGAGAGGGCGGGAGGGTGGGAAGCATCAACTGGGAGAGGGCGGGAGGGTGGGAGGTAAGCATCAACTGGGAGAGGGCGGGAGGGAAGCATCAACTGGGAGAGGGAGGGTGGGAAGCATCAACTGGGAGAGGGCGTGGGAAGCATCAATTGGGAGAGGGGTGGGAAGCATCAGCTGGGAGAGGGCGGGTAGGGTAGGAAGCATCAACTGGGAGAGGGCGGGAGGGTGGGAAGCATCAGCTGGGAGAGGGCGGGAGGGTGGGAAGCATCAGCTGGGGAGAGGGTGGGGAGGTAGGAAGCATCAACTGGGAGAGGGCGGGGAGGTGAAGCATCAGCTGGGGAGAGGGCAGGAGGGTGGGGGGGGAAGCATCAACTGGGTGAGGGTTAGCATCAACTGGGTGAGGGTTAGCATCAACTGGGTGAGGGTTAGCATCAACTGGGTGAGGGTTAGCATCACCTGGGTGAGGGTTAGCATCAACTGGGTGAGG
Source organism: Calotriton arnoldi (assembly GCA_963921515.1). Lineage (NCBI taxonomy): Eukaryota > Metazoa > Chordata > Amphibia > Caudata > Salamandridae > Calotriton > Calotriton arnoldi. The sequence goes on along the minus strand of CAWUFW010000151.1, from coordinate 245,204 downwards.
GTTAGCATCACCTGGGTGAGGGTTAGCATCAACTGGGTGAGGGTGGGAGGTAAGCATCAACTGGGAGAGGGTGGGAGGTAAGCATCAACCGGGAGAGGGTGGGAGGTAAGCATCAACCGAGAGAGGGTGGGAGGTAAGCATCAACCGAGAGAGGGTGGGAGGTAAGCATCAACCGAGAGAGGGTGGGAGGTAAGCATCAACCGAGAGAGGGTGGTAGGTAAGCATCAACTGAGAGGGTGGGAGGTAAGCATCAACTGAGAGAGGGTGGGAGGTAAGCATCAACTGAGAGAGGGTGGGAGGTAAGCATCAACTGAGAGGGTGGGAGGGTGGGAGGTAAGCATCAACAGAGAGGGTGGGAGGTAAGCATCAACAGAGAGGGTGGGAGGGTGGGAGGTAAGCATCAACAGAGAGGGTGGGAGGGTGGGAGGTAAGCATCAACAGAGAGGGTGGGAGGGTGGGAGGTAAGCATCAACAGAGGGTGGGAGGTAAGCATCAACAGAGAGGATGGGAGGGTGGGAGGTAAGCATCAACAGAGAGGATGGGAGGGTGGGAGGTAAGCATCAGCCGAGAGGGTGGGAGGTAAGCATCAACCGAGAGGGTGGGAGGTAGCATCAACAGAGGGTGGGAGGTAAGCATCAACAGAGGGTGGGAGAGTAAGCATCAACAGAGGGGTGGGAGGTAAGCATCAACAGAGGGTGGGAGGTAAGCATCAACAGAGAGGTGGGAGGGTAAGCATCAACAGAGAGGGTGGGAGGTAAGAATCAACAGAGAGGGTGGGAGGTAAGAATCAACAGAGAGGGTGGGAGGGTGGGAGGTAAGCATCAACAGAGAGGGTGGGAGGTAAGCCTCAACAGAGAGGGTGGGAGGTAAGCATCAACTGAGAGAGGGTGGGAGGTAAGCATCAACTGAGAGAGGGTGGGAGGTAAGCATCAGCTGAGAGAGGGTGGGAGGTAAGCATCAGCTGAGAGAGGGTGGGGGGTAAGCATCAACTGAGAGAGAGGGTGGGAGAGTAAGCATCAACTGAGAGAGGGTGGGAGGTAAGCATCAACTAGAGAGGGTGGGAGGTAGCATCAACAGAGAGGGTGGGAGGTAAGCATCAACAGAGAGAGGTGGGAGGTAAGCATCAACAGAGGAGGGTGGGGAGGTAAGCATCAACAGAGAGGGTGGGAGGTAAGCATCAACAGAGAGGGTGGGAGGTAAGCATCAACAGAGGGGGAGGGAGGTAAGCATCAACAGAGGGGGAGGGAGGTAAGCATCAACAGAGAGGGTGGGAGGTAAGCATCAACAGAGAGGGTGGGAGGTAAGCATCAACAGAGAGGGTGGGAGGTAAGCATCAACTGAGAGGGTGGGAGGTAAGCATCAACTGAGAGGGTGGGAGGTAAGCATCAACAGAGAGAGGGGTGGGAGGTAAGCATCAACAGAGAGGGTGGGAGGTAAGCATCAACGAGAGAGGGTGGGAGGTAAGCATCAACAGAGAGGGTGGAGGTAAGCATCAACAGAGAGGGTGGGAGGGTGGGAGGTAAACATCAACAGAGAGGGTGGGAGGGTGGAGGTAGCATCAACAGAGAGGGTGGGAGGGTGGGAGGTAAGCATCAACAGAGAGGGTGGGAGGGTGGGAGGTAAGCATCAACAGAGAGGGTGGGAGGGTGGGAGGTAAGCATCAACAGAGGGGTGGGAGGTAAGCATCAACAGAGAGGGTGGGAGGTAAGCATCAACAGAGAGGGTGGGAGGTAAGCATCAACAGAGAGGGTGGGAGGTAGGCATCAACAGAGAGGTGGGAGGGTGGAAGGTAAGCATCAACAGAGAGGGTGGGAGGTAAGCATCAACAGAGGGTGGGAGGGTGGGAGGTAAGCATCAACAGAGAGGTGGGAGGGTGGGAGGTAAGCATCAACAGAGAGGGTGGGAGAGTAAGCATCAGCTGAGAGAGGGTGGGGAGGTAAGCATCAACTAGAGAGGGTGGGAGGTAAGCATCAGCTGAGAGAGGGTGGGAGGTAAGCATCAACTGAGAGAGGGTGGGAGGTAAGCATCAACTGGGAGAGGGTGGGAGGTAAGCATCAACTGGGAGAGGGTGGGAGGTAAGCATCAACTGAGAGAGGGTGGGAGGTAAGCATCAACTGGGAGAGGTTGGGAGGTAAGCAACAACAGAGAGGGTGGGAGGTAAGCATCAACAGAGAGGGTGGGAGGTAAGCATCAACAGAGAGGGTGGAAGGTAAGCATCAACAGAGAGGGTGGGAGGTAAGCATCAACAGAGAGGGTGGGAGGTAAGCATCAACTGGGAGAGGGTGGGAGGTAAGCATCAACTGGGAGAGGGTGGGAGGAAGCATAAATGGGAGAGGGAGGGAGGGAAGCATCAACTGGGAGAGGCGGGGAGGGAAGCATCCAGCGGCAGAGGCGGGAGGGTGGGAAGGAAGCATTAAGCGGCAGAGGGCAGGAGGGAAGCATCAGCTGGGAGAGGGCGGGAGAGAAGAATCAACTGGATGAGGGCGGGAGAGAAGAATCAACTGGAAGAGGCGGGAGAGAAGCATCCAACTGGAAGAGGGCGGGAGAGAAGCATCAACTGGGAGAGGGCGGGGGAAGCATCAACTGGGATAGGGCGGGGGAAGGATCAACTGGGAAAGGGAGGGCAGGAGGGAAGCATCAACTGGGAGAAGGCCGGAGGGTGGGAAGCATCAACTGGGAGAGGGCGGGAGGGTGGGAAGCATCAACTGGGAGAGAGGCGGGAGGGTGGGAAGCATCACAGCTGGGAGAGGGCGGGGAGGAGCATCAGCTGGGAGAGGGCGGGAGGGTGGGAAGCATCAACTGGGAGAGGGGTGGGAAGCATCAACTGGGAGAGGGTGGGAGGTGGGAAGCATCAGCTGGGAGAGGGCGGGAGGGTGGGAAGCATCAACTGGGAGAGGGAAGCTTCAACTGGGTGAGGTTAGCATCAACTGGGGAAAGGAGGGCGGGCGGGGAGGGAGTATCAACTGGGAAAGGGAGGGTGGGGAGGGAAGCATCAGCTGGGAAAGGGGAGGGTGGGAGGGAAGCATCAACTGGGAAGGGAGGGTGGGAGGGAAGAATCAACTGGGAAAGGGAAGGTGGGAGGAAGCATCAACTGGGAAAGGGAAGGTGGGAGGAAGCATCAACTGGGAAAGGGAGGGTGGGAGGGAAGCATCAACTGGGAAAGGGAGGGTGGGAGGGAAGCATCAACTGGGAAAGGGAGGGTGGGAGGGAAGCATCAACTGGGAAAGGGAGGGTGGGAGGAAGCATCAACCGGGAAAGGGAGGGTGGGAGGGAGGAAGCATCAACTGGGAAAGGGAGGGTGCGGAGAGGGAAGACATCAGCTGGGAAAGGGAGGGTGGGCGGAGAAGCATCAACTGGGAAAGGGAGGAAGGGGAGAAAGTATCAACTGGGAAAGGGAGGGCAGGAGGGGGGAAGCATCAGACTGGGAAAGGGAGGGGCGGGAGGAGAAGCATCAACTGGGAAAGGGAGGGCGGGAGGGAGGAAAGCATCAGCTGGGAAAGGGAGGGCGGGAGGAAGAAAGCATCAGCTGGGAAAGGGAGGGCGGGAGGGAAGAAAGCATCAACTGGGAAAGGGAGGGCGGGAGGAAGAAAGCATCAACTGGGAAAGGGAGGGAAGAAAGCATCAACTGGGAAAGGGAGGGCGGGAGGGAAGAAAGCATCAACTGGGAAAGGGAGGGCAGGAGGGAAGCATCAACTGGGAGAGGGCGGGAGGGTGGGAAGCATCAACTGGGAGAGGGCGGGAGGGTGGGAAGCATCAACTGGAGGAGGGCGGGAGGGTGGGAAGCATCAACTGGAGGAGGGCGGAAAGCATCAATTGGAGGAGGGCGGGAAGCATCAATTGGAGGAGGGCGGGAGGGTGGAAAGCATCAATTGGAGGAGGGCGGGAGGGTGGGAAGCATCAACTCGGAGAGGGCAGGAGGGAAGCAGCAACTGGGAGAGGGCGGGAGGGAAGCAGCAACTGGTGGAGGGTGGGAGGGAAGTATACATTGGGAGAGGGAGGGAGGATGGAAAGGAAGCATCAACTGGGAGAGGGAGGGAAGCATCAACTGGGACAGGGAGAGAGGGTGGGAGGGATGCATCAACTGGGAGGGGGCGGGAGGGCGGGAATGGAGCATCAACTGGGAGAGGGCTGGAACGAAGCATCAACTGGGAGAGGGCGGGAACGAAGCATCAACTGGGAGAGGGCGGGAACGAAGCATCAACTGGGAGAGGGTGGGAGCGAAGCATCAACTGGAAGAGGGCGGGAGGGAAGCATCAACTGGAGGAGGGCGGGAGGGAAGCATCAACAGGGAGAGGGCGGGAGGGAAGCATCAACTGGAAGAGGGCGGGAGAGAAGCATCAACTGGAAGAGGGCGGGAGAGAAGCATCAACTGGAAGAGGGCGGGAGAGAAGCATCAACTGGAAGAGGGCGGGAGAGAAGCATCAACTGGAAGAGGGCGGGAGGGAGGGTGGGAAGCATCAACTGGAGGAGGGAGGGAGGGTGGGAAGCATCAACTGGAGGAGGGAGGGAGGGTTAGCATCAACTGGAGGAGGGAGGGAGGGTTAGCATCAACTGGGTGAGGATGGTAGGTAAGCATCAACTGGGAGAGGGTGGGAGGTAAGCATCAACTGGGAGAGGGTGGGAGGTAAGCATCAACTGGGAGAGGGTCGGAGATAAGCATCAACTGAGAGAGGGTGGGAGGTAAGCATCAACTGAGAGAGGGTGGGAGGTAAGCATCAACTGAGAGAGGGTGGGAGGTAAGCATCAACTGAGAGAGGGTGGGAGGTAAGCATCAACTGAGAGAGGGTGGGAGGTAAGCATCAACTGAGAGAGGGTGGGAGGTAAGCATCAACTGAGAGAGGGTGGGAGGTAAGCATCAACAGAGAGGGTGGGAGGTAAGCATCAACTGAGAGAGGGTGGGAGGTAAGCATCAACTGAGAGAGGGTGGGAGGTAAGCATCAACTGAGAGAGGTGGGAGGTAAGCATCAGCTGGGAGAGGGTGGGAGGTGAAGCATCAGCTGAGAGAGGGTGGGAGGTAAGCATCAACTGAGAGAGGGTGGAGGGTAGCATCAGCTGAGAGGTAAGCATCAACAGAGAGAGGGTGGGAGGTAAGCATCAACAGAGGGTGGGAGGTAAGCATCAACAGAGGGTGGGAGGTAAGCATCAACAGAGAGGGTGGGAGGTAAGCATCAACAGAGAGAGGGTGGGAGGTAAGCATCAACAGAGAGGGTGGGAGGGTGGGAGGTAAGCATCAACAGAGAGGGTGGGAGGGTGGGAGGTAAGCATCAACAGAGAGGGTGGGAGGGTGGGAGGTAAGCATCAACAGAGAGGGTGGGAGGTAAGCATCAACAGAGAGGGTGGGAGGTAAGCATCAACAGAGAGGGTGGGAGGGTGGAAGGTAAGCATCAACAGGGAGGGTGGGAGGTAAGCATCAACAGAGGGTGGGAGGGTGGGAGGTAAGCATCAACAGAGAGGGTGGGAGGGTGGGAGGTAAGCATCAACAGAGAGGGTGGGAGGTAAGCATCAACTGAGAGAGGGTGGGAGGTAAGCATCAACTGAGAGAGGGTGGGAGGTAAGCATCAACTGAGGAGAGGGTGGGAGGTAAGCATCAACTGGGAGAGGGTGGGAGGTAAGCATCAACTGGGAGAGGGTGGGAGGTAAGCATCAACTGGGAGAGGGTGGGAGGTAAGCATCAACTGAGGAGAGGTTGGGAGGAGTAAGCAACAACAGAGAGGGTGGGAGGTAAGCATCAACAAGAGAGGGTGGGAGGTAAGCATCAGCAGAGAGGGTGGGAGGTGCATCAACGGAGAGGGTGGAGGTAAGCATCAACTGGGAGAGGGTGGGAGGAGCATAAATGGGAGAGGGAGAGGAAGCATCAGCTGGGAGAGGGCGGGAGGGGAGCATCAAGCGGCAGAGGGCGGGAGGGTGGGAAGGAAGCATTAGCGGCAGAGGGCAGGAGGAAGCATCCAGCTGGGAGAGGGCGGGAGAAGAATCAGCTGGAAGAGGGCGGGAGAGGAAGCATCAACTGGAAGAGGGCGGGAGAGAAGCATCAACTGGAGAGAGGCGGGAGAGTAAGCATCAACTGGGAGAGGGCGGGAGAGAGAAGCATCAACTGGGAGAGGGCGGGGGAAGCATCAGCTGGGATAGGGCGGGGGGAAGGATCAACTGGGAAAGGGAGGGCAGGAGGAAGCATCAACTGGGGAGAGGGCGGGAGGGTGGGAAGCATCAACTGGGAGAGAGGGCGGGGAGGGTGGGAAGCATCAACTGGGAGAGGGCGGGAGGGTGGGAAGCATCAACTGGGGAGAGGGGTGGGAAGCATCAACTGGGAGAGGGCGGGAGGGTGGGAAGCATCAACTGGGAGAGGGTGGGAGGGTGGGAAGCATCAACTGGGAGAGGGTGGGAGGGTGGGAAGCATCAACTGGGACAGGGGCGGGAGGGTGGGAAGCATCAACTGGGGAGAGGAGGAGCTTCAGCTGGGTGAGGGTTAGCATCAACTGGGAAAGGGCGGGCGGGAGGGAGTATCAACTGGGAAGGGAGGGTGGAGAGCATCAACTGGGAAGGGAGGGTGGGAGGAAGCATCAACTGGGAAGGAGGTGGGAGGAAGAATCAACTGGGAAAGGGAGGGTGGGAGGGAAGCATCAGCTGGGAAAGGGAGGGTGGGAGGAAGCATCAACTGGGAAAGGGAGGGTGGGAGGGAAGCATCAACTGGGAAAGGGAGGGTGGGAGGGAAGCATCAACTGGGAAAGAGAGGGTGGGAGGGAAGCATCAACCGGGAAAGGGAGGGTGGGAGGGAAGCATCAACCGGGAAAGGGAGGGAAGCATCAACTGGGAAAGGGAGGGTGGGCGGGAAGCATCAACTGGGAAAGGGAGGGTGAGCGGGAAGCATCAACTGGGAAAGGGAGGGTGGGCGGGAAGCATCAACTGGGAAAGGGAGGAAGGGAGGAAAGTATCAACTGGGAAAGGGAGGGCAGAAGCATCAACTGGGAAAGGGAGGGCGGGAGGGAGGAAAGCATCAACTGGGAAAGGGAGGGCGGGAGGGAGGAAAGCATCAACTGGGAAAGGGAGGGCGGGAGGGAAGAAAGCATCAACTGGGAAAGGGAGGGCGGGAGGGAAGAAAGCATCAACTGGGAAGGGGAGGCGGGAGGAAAGCATCAACTGGGAAGGGGGAGGGCGGGAAGAAAGCATCCAACTGGGGAAAGGGAGGCGGGGAGGGAAGAAAGCATCAACTGGAAAGGGAGGGCGGGAGGAGGAAAGCATCAACTGGGAGAGGGAGGGGGAGGGTGGGAAGCATCAACTGGGAGAGAGGCGGGAGGGTGGGAAGCATCAACTGGGGAGAGAGGCGGGAGGGTGGGAAGCATCAACTGGGAGAGGGCGGGAGGGTAGGGAAGCATCAGCTGGAGGAGGGGGAGGGTGGGAAGCATCAACTGGAGGAGGGCGGAAGCATCGGGGTGGAGGAGGGCGGGAAGCATCAATGGGAGGAGGGCGGGAGGGTGGAAAGACATCAAGTGGGAGGAGGGCGGGAGGGTGGGAAGCATCAGCTCGGAGGAGGGCAGGAGGAAGCAGCAACTGGGAGAGGGGCGGGAGGGAAGCAGCAACTGGTGAGAGGGTGGGAGGAAGTATACATTGGGAGAGGGAGGGAGGATGGGAAGGAAGCATCAACTGGGAGGGAGGGAGGGAAGCATCAACTGGGACAGGGAGAGAGGGTGGGAGGGATGCCATCAGCTGGGAGGAAGGTCGACTGGAGGGGCGGGAGGGTCATGGGAAGCATCAACTGGGGAGAGGGCTGGAGGGCGGGGAGGGAAGCATCAACTGGGGAGAGAGGCGGGAGCGGAAGCATCAACTGGGGAGAGGGCGGGAGGCGAAGCATCAAGCTGGCAGAGAGGCGAGAGGGCGAAGCATCAAGCTGGAAGAAGGGCGGGAAGGAAGCATCAAGCTGGCAGGGGGGCGGGAGGGAAGCATCAACAGGGGAGAGGGTGGGAGAGAAGCATCAACTGGAAGAGGGCGGGAGAGAAGCATCAACTGGAAGAGGGCGGGAGAGAAGCATCAACTGTGAGAGGGCGGGGAGAAGCATCAACTGGGAGAGGGCGGGGAGAAAGCATCAACTGGAAGAGAGAGCGGGAGGAGGGTGGGAAGCATCAGCTGGAGGAGGGAGGGAGGGTGGGAAGCATCAGCTGGGAGGAGGGAGGGAGGGATTAGCATCAGCTGGAGAGAGGCGAGGAGGGTGGTAAGCATCAACTGGGTGAGGATGGGTAGGTAAGCATCAACTGGGAGAGGGTGGGAGGTAGCATCAACTGGGAGAGGGTGGGAGAGTGGGAAGCATCAGCTGGGAGAGGGTGGGAGAGTGGGAAGCATCAGCTGAGAGAGGGTGGGAGGGTGGAGAGCATCAGCTGGGAGAGGGTGGGAGGTGGAGAGCATCAACTGGAGGGCAGGAGGTGGGAGGTAAGCATCAACTGGGAGAGGGTGGGAGGTAAGCATCAACTGAGAGAGGGCGGGAGGGTGGGCATCAACAGAGAGGGTGGGAGGTTAGCATCAACTGGATGAGGGGCATCACTGGGTGAGGTTAGCATCAACTGAGAGAGGGTGGGAGGTAAGCATCAACTGGGAGAGGGTGGGAGGTAAGCATCAACTGAGAGAGGGTGGGAGGTAAGCATCAACTGAGGAGAGGGTGGGAGGTAAGCATCAACTGAGAGAGGGTGGGAGGGTAGCATCAACTGAGAGGTAAGCATCAACAGAGAGGGTGGGAGGTAAGCATCAACAGAGGGTGGGAGGTCAGCATCAACAGAGAGGGTGGGAGGTCAGCATCAACAGAGAGGGTGGGAGAGGTAAGCATCAACTGAGAGAGGGTGGGAGGTAAGCATCAACTGAGAGAGGGTGGGAGGTAAGCATCAACTGAGAGAGGGTGGGAGGTAAGCATCAACAGAGAGGGTGGGAGGTAAGCATCAACAGAGAGGGTGGGAGGTAAGCATCAACAGAGAGGGTGGGAGGTAAGCATCAACAGAGAGGGTGGGAGGTAAGCATCAACAGAGAGGGTGGGAGGTAAGCATCAACAGAGAGGGTGGGAGGTAAGCATCAACAGAGAGGGTGGGAGGTAGCATCAACAGAGAGGGTGGGAGGTAAGCATCAACAGAGAGGGTGGGAGGTAAGCATCAACAGAGAGGGTGGGAGGTAAGCATCAGCAGAGAGGGTGGGAGGGTGGGAGGTAAGCATCAACAGAGAGGGTGGGAGGAGTGGGAGAGTAAGCATCAACAGAGAGGGTGGGAGGGTGAGTAGCATCAACAGAGAGGGTGGGAGGTAAGCATCAACAGAGAGAGGGTGGGAGAGTAAGCATCAACAGAGAGGGTGGGAGGTAAAGCATCAGCTGAGAGAGGGTGGGAGGTAAGCATCAGCAGAAGAGGGTGGGAGGTAAGCATCAACTAGAGAGGGTGGGAGGTAAGCATCAACTGGGAGAGGGTGGGAGGTAGCATCAACCAGGGAGAGGGTGGGAGAGTAAAGCATCAACTGGGAGAGGGTGGGAGGTAAGCATCAACTGGGAGAGGGTGGGAGGTAAGCATCAACTGAGAGAGGGTGGGAGGTAAGCATCAACTGAGAGAGGGTGGGAGGTAAGCATCAACAGAGAGGGTGGGAGGTAAGCATCAACTGAGAGAGGGTGGGAGGTAAGCATCAACAGAGAGGGTGGGAGGTAAGCATCAACAGAGAGGGTGGGAGGGTAAGCATCAACAGAGAGGGTGGGAGGTAAGCATCAACAGAGTGGGAGGTAAGCATGCAGGAGAGAGGTAAGCATCAACAGAGGGAGGGTGGGAGGTAAGCATCACAGCTGGGTAGGAGAGGGAGGCAGCATCAACTGGGAAGGAGGGTGGGAGGTAAGCATCAACTGGCAGAGGACGGGAGGGTGGGAAGGAAGCATCAAGCTGGGAAGAAGGAGGGTGGGAGGAAAGCATCAACTGGAAAGGAGGGTGGGAGGAAAGCATCAACCGGGAAAAGGAGGGCGGGGAGGAAGCATCAACCGGGAAAGGGAGGGTGGGAGGGAAGCATCAGCTGGGAGAAGGGAGGGTGGGGAAGCATCAGCTGGGAGAGGGCGGGTGGGAGGGAAGCACCAGCATGGAGAGGGAGGGTGGGTGGGAAGCATCAACTGGGGAAAGGGAGGGTGGGCGGGAAGCATCAACTGGGGAAGGCGAGGAGGGTGGGCGAAGCATCAACTGGGGAGAAGCGGAGGTGGGAAGTATCAACTGGGAAAGGGAGGGTTCAGCTGAGTGAGGGATAGCATCAACTGGGAAAGGGAGGGCGGGGAGGGAGGAAGCATCAACTGGGAAGAGGGCGGGCAGGAGGAGAAGCATCAACTGGGAAAGGGAGGGCCGGAGGGTGGGAAGCATCAACTGGGAAAGGGGAGGCAGGGAGGGAAGCATCAACTGGGAAAGGGAGGGCGGGAGGGAAGAAAGCATCAACTGGGAAAGGGAGGGCAGGAGGGAAGCATCAACTGGGAGAGGGCGGGAGGGTGGGAAGCATCAACTGGGAGAGGGGGGGAAGCTTCAACTGGGTGAGGGTTAGCATCAACTGGGAAAGGGAGGGCGGGAGGGAGGGGAGCATCAACTGGGAAAGGGAGGGTGGGAGGGAAGCATCAACTGGGAAAGGGAGGGTGGGAGGGGAGCATCAACTGGGAAAGGGAGGGTGGGAGGGAAGCATCAACTGGGGAAAGGGAGGGTGGGAGGGAAGCATCAACTGGGAAGGGAGGGTGGGAGGGAAGCATCAACCGGGGAGAGAGGGTGGAGGGAAGCATCAACCGGGAGAGAGAGGGTGGGAGGGGAAGCATCAGCTGGGAAGGAGAGGGTGGGAGGGAAGCATCAACCGGGAAGAGGAGGGTGGGAGGGAGAAGCATCAACTGGGAAAGGGAGGGTGGGAGGGAAGCATCAACTGGGAAAGGGAGGGTGGGAGGGAAGCATCAACTGGGAAAGGGAGGGTGGGAGGGAAGCATCAACTGGGAAAGGGAGGGTGGGCGGGAAGCATCAACTGGGAAAGGGAGGGAAGTATCAACTGGGAAAGGGAGGGCAGGAGGGGAGAAAGCATCAACTGGGAAAGGGAGGGCGGGAGGGAGGAAAGCATCAACTGGGAAAGGGCGGGGAGGGAGAGAATGCATCAACTGGAGGAAGGGGAGGGCGGGGAGGGAAGAAAGCATCAGCTGGGAAAGGGAGGGCGGGAGGGAAGAAAGCATCAACTGGGAAAGGGAGGGCGGGAGGGAAGAAAGCATCAACTGGGAAAGGGAGGGAGGGAAGAATCAACTGGGAAAGGGAGGGAGGGCGGGAAGAATCAACTGGGAAAGGGAGGGAGGGCGGGAAGAATCAACTGGGAAGGAGGGAGGGAGGGGCGGGAAGAATCAGCAGCAGAGAAAAGGGAGGGAGGGGGCGGGAAGAATCAACTGGGAAAGGGAGGGAGGGAAGAATCAACTGGGAAAGGGAGGGAGGGCGGTTGGGAGGAGCGGTTAGAATCAACAGGGAAAGGGAGGGAGGGCGGTTATAATCAACAGGGAAAGGGAGGGAGGGCGGTTAGAATCAACAGGGAAAGGGAGGGAGGGCGGGAAGAATCAACAGGGAAAGGGAGGGAGGGCGGGAAGAATCAACAGGGAAAGGGAGGGAGGGCGGGAAGCATCAACTGTGGGAGGAAAGTCAACTGGAAGAGGGCGGGAGGGTCATGGGGAAGAAACAACTGGGAGAGGGCGGGAGGGTGGGGGGAAGAAACAACTGGGAGAGGGCGGGAGGTGGGAATGAACTGGGGGAGAGGGCGGGAGGTTGGGAAGAAACGAACTGCGGAGAGGCGGGAGGGTGGGAAGAAGCAACTGGGGGAGAGGGCGTGAGGGTGGGAGAGAAGCATCAACTGGGAGAGGGCGGGAGGGTGGGGAAGCATCAACTGGCAGAGGGCGGGGAGGGTGGGAAGCATCAACTGGCAGAGGGCGGGGGTGGAGAAGCATCAGCTGGCAGAGGGCGGGGGGAGAAGCATCAGCTGGCAGAGGGCGGGGAGGGGAAGCATCAGCTGGCAGAGGGCGGGAGGGAAGCATCAGCTGGGAGAGGGCAGGAGGGTGGGTCGGAAGAATCAGCTGGGGAGAGGGTGGGAGGAAGAATCAGCTGGGAGAGGGCGGGAGGGGAAATCATCAACTGGGAGAGGGCGGGGAGGGGAAGAATCAACTGGGAGAGGCGGGAGGGTGGGAGGAAGAATCAGCTGGGAGAGAGGGCGGGAGGGTGGGAGGGAAGAATCAACTCGGGAGAGGAGGCGGGGAGGGTGGGAAGGAAGCATCAACTGGGAGAGGGTGGGAGGTGGGAAGCATCAGCTGGGAGAGGGCGGGAGGGTAGAATCACCAGCTGGGAGAGGGGCGGGAGGAAGCATCAGCTGGGAGAGGGCGGGGAGGAAGAACCAACTGGGAGAGGGCGGAGAGGGGGAAGCATCCAGCTGGGGAGAGGGCGGGGAGGGTAGCATCAGCTGGGGAGGAGGGCGGGAGGGAAGCATCAACTGGGAGAGGGCCCGGGAGGGTGGGAGGTAAGCATCAACTGGGGAGAGGGCGGGGTGGGTAAGCAGTCAACTGGGAAAGGGCGGGGGGTGGGAAGAGTCAACTGGGAAAGGGCGGGGTGAGGAAGCAGTCAACTGGGGAGAGGGCGGGAGGAGGCATCAGCTGGGGGAGGGCGGGAGGAAGCATCAACGGAGGGGCGGGGAGGGTGGGAGGGAAGCATCAGCTGGGAGAGGGCGGGAGGAGTGGGGGGGGAAGCATCAGCTGGGAGAGGGCAGGAGGGTGGGAAGCATCAACTGGGAGGGGAAGCTACAACTGGGTGAGGGGGAAGCTAAAAACTGGGTGAGGGGAAGCTAAAACTGGGTGAGGGGAAGCTAAAACTGGGTGAGGGGAAGCTAAAACTAGGTGAGGGGAAGCTACAACTGGGTGAGGGTGGGAGTAAGCATCAACTGGGGGAGGGTGGGAGTAAGCATCAACAGGGGGAGGGTGGGAGGTAAGCATCAACTGGGGAGGTGGGAGGTAAGCATCAACTGGGAGAGGGTGGGGAGGTAAGCATCAACTGGGAGAGGGTGGGAGGGTGAGGTAAGCATCACAGAGCGGGTGGGAGGTAGGGTCAGCAGAGAGGTGGGGGTAAGCATCAACTGGGAGAGGGTGGGAGGGTGGGGAGTAAGCATCACAGCGTGGGAGGGAGGAGATCGAGAGAGGGTGGGAGGTAAGCATCAGCTGGGGAGAGGGTGGGAGGGTGGGGAGGTGAGCATCAACTGAGAGAGAGGGTGAGAGGGTGGGGAGGTAAGCATCAACTGGGAGGAGAGGGTGGGAGGGTGGGGGGTAAGCATCAACTGGGAGAGGTGGGAGGGTGGGGGTAAGCATCAGCTGGGGAGGGTGGGGGTAAGCATCAGCTGGGAGAGGGTGGGAGGTAAGCATCAGCTGGGGAGAGGGTGGGAGTAAGCATCAACATGGGAGGGTGGGAGGGTGGGGTAAGCATCAACTGGGAGAGGGTGGGGGTAAGCATCAACTGGGAGAGGGTGGGAGTAAGCATCAACTGGGAGAGGGTGGGAGGGTGGGGGTAAGCATCAACTGGGAGAGGGTGGGAGGGTGGGGGTAAGCATCAACTGGGAGAGGGTGGGAGGGTGGGGGTAAGCATCAACTGGGAGAGGGTGGGAGGGTGGGAGGTAAGCATCAACTAGGAGAGGTGGGAGGGTGGGGGGTAAGCATCAGCTGAGGGGAGGGTGGGGGTAAGCATCAACAGAGAGGGTGGGAGGGTGGGAGGTAAGCATCAACTGGGAGAGAGTGGGAGGGTGGGGAGTAAGCGTCCAGCTGGGGGAGAGGGCGGGAGGGTGGGGGAAGCATCAACTGGGGAGAGGCGGGGAGGTGGGAGAGCATCAACTGGGAGAGGGCGGGGAGGTAGGGAGCATCAGCTGGGAGAGGGCGGGAGGAAGCATCCAGCTGGGAGAGCGGGAGGGTGGAGAGCATCAACTGGGGAAAGGAGCGGGAGGGGCGGGGAAGCATCAACTGGGGAGGAAGGGCGGAGGAGGGAAGCATCAGCTGGAGAGGAGGGTGGAGGGAGGGAAGCATCAACAGAGAGGGTGGGAAGGTGGGAGGTAGATAGCAGAGGGAGGGAGGTAGCATCAACAGGGAAAGTGGGAGGGCGGGAGGTAAGCATCAACTGGAGAAAGGGAGGGCGGGGGAGGGAGGTAAGCATCAACTGGGGAAAGGGAGGGCGGGAGGAAAGCATCTACTGAGGGAGAGGGAGGGCGGGAGGTAAGCCTCAACTGGGAAAGGGAGGGCGGGGAGGGAGGAAAGCATCAAGCTGAGGGAAGGGAGGGCGGGGAGGGAGGGTAGCGTCAGCTGGGAGGAAGGGAGAGAGGCTGGAAGAGGGAGGAGTGAAGCGTCAACTGGGAAAGGGAGGGCGGGAGGGAGGGAAGCGTCAACTGGGAAAGGGCGGAGGGTGGGAAGCAGTCCAACTGGGGAGAGGGCGGGGAGGTGGGAAGCATCAACTGGGGAGAGTGCGAGAGAGGGTGGGGGAAAGCATCAACTGGGAGAGGGCGAGAGGGTGGGAGAGAAGGATGAACTGGGGAGAAGCATCAACTGGAGAGGGCAGGACGGTGGGAGAGAAGCATCAACGGAGAGGGCAGGACGGTGGGAGGGAAGCATCAACTGGGAGAGGGGGGAAGCTTCAACTGGGTGAGGGTTAACATCAACTGGGAAAGGGAGGGCGGGAGGGAGGGGAGCATCAACTGGGAAAGGGAGGGTGGGAGGGAAGCATCAACTGGGAAAGGGAGGGTGGGAGGGGAGCATCAACTGGGAAAGGGAGGGTGGGAGGGAAGCATCAACTGGGAAAGGGAGGGTGGGAGGGAAGCATCAACTGGGAAAGGGAGGGTGGGAGGGAAGCATCAACCGGGAAAGGAGGAGGCATCAACCGGGAAGGGAGGAAGCATCAGCCGGGGAAGAGAGGGTGGGGAGGAAGCATCAACCGGGGAAAGGGAGGGTGGGAGGGAAGCATCAACCGGGAAGGGAGAGAGGGTGGGAGGCGGGAGGGGAAGCATCAACTGGGGAAGGGAGGGTGGGGCGGGAAGCATCAACTGGGAAAGGGAGGGCGGGGAGGGGGAAGCGTCAACTGGGAAGGGAGGGCGGGAGGGAGGAAAGCATCAACTGGGAAAGGGAGGGCAGGAGGGAAGCATCAACTGGGAAAGGGAGGGCGGGAGGGAAGCATCTACTGGGAAAGGGAGGGCGGGAGGGAAGAAAGCATCAACTGGGAAAGGGAGGGCGGGAGGGAAGAAAGCATCAACTGGGAAAAGGGAGGGCGGGGAGGGAAGAAAGCATCAACTGGGAAAAGGGAGGGTGGGAGGAAGAAAGCATCAACTGGGGGAAAGGGAGGGAGGGTGGGAAGAATCAACTGGGGAAGGAAGAGGGAGGGAGGGAAGAATCAACTGGGAAAAGGGAGGGAGCGGAGAATCAGCTGGGAAAGGGAGGGAGGGCGGGAAGAATCAGCTGGGGAGAGGGAGGGAGGGGCGGGAAGAATCAACTGGGGAGAAGGGAGGGAGGGCGGGGAGGGAGAAATCAACTGGGAAAGAGGAGGGCGGGGAGGGAAGAATGCATCAGCTGGGGAAAGGGAGGGCGGGAGGAAGAAAGCATCAACTGGGAAAGGGAGGGCGGGAGGGAAGAATGCATCAGCTGGGAAAGGGAGGGCGGGGAGGGAAAGAATCAACTGGGAAAGGGAGGGAGGGCGGGAAGAATCAACTGGGAAAGGGAGGGAGGGAAGAATCAACTGGGAAAGGGAGGGAGGGAAGAATCAACTGGGGAAAGGGAGGGAGGGAAGAATCAACTGGGAAAGGGAGGAGCGGATAGAATCAACTGGGGAAAGGAGGGAGGCGGGCAGATCAACTGGAGAAGGGAGGGAGGGCGGGAAGAATCAGCAACAGGGAGGGAGGGCGGGAAGGAATCAGCAGGGAGAGGGAGGAGGGCGGAAGAATCAACTGGGAAAGGGAGGGAGGGCGGGAGAGCATCAACGGGGAGGAGGAAAGTCAACTGGGAAAGGGAGGGAGGGGCGGGGAAGAATCAACTGGGAAAGAGGGAGGGAGGGCGGGAAGAATCAACTGGGGAGAGGGAGGGCGGGGAAGAATCAACGGGAGAGGGCGGGGAGGGCGGAGAGAGAAACAACTGGGAGAGGGCGGGAGGGTGGGAGGAATCAACAACTGGGGAGAGGGCGGGAGGGGGGGGAAGAATCAAGGCAGGGGCGGGGAGGGTGCGGGAGGGAGACGGCGGGAGGGAGAGAGAGTCGACGGGGGGAGAGGGAGCGGGGGAGGGCGGGAGGGAAGGAATCAACTGGGAGAGGGCGGGGAGGAGGGAGAGAATCAGCTGGGAGAGGGCGGGAGGTGGGCGGAAGAATCAGCTGGGGAGAGGGTGGGAGGGAAGAATCAGCTCAGGAGAGGGCGGGAGAAGAGTAGCTGGGGGAGGGGTGGGAGGGAAGAATCAACTGGGAGGGCGGGAGGGTGGGAGGGAAGAATCAGCTGGGAGAGGGCGGGAGGGTGGGAGGGAAGAATCAACTGGGAGAGGGCGGGAGGGTGGGAGGGAAGAATCAACTGGGAGAGGGCGGGAGGGAAGAACCAACTGGGAGAGGGCGGGAGGGAAGAATCAACTGGGAGAGGGCGGGAGGGTGGGAGAATCAACTGGGAGAGGGCGGGAGGGAAGAATCAACTGGGAGAGGGCGGGAGAGGAAAAATCAGCTGGGAGAGAGGCGGGGAGGAAAAAACTCAACTGGGGGAGGGCGGGGGAGGGAAAAATCAACTGGGGAGAGGGCGGGAGGGTGGGAGGGAAAAATCAACTGGGAGAGGGCGGGGAGGGAAGAATCAACTGTGAGAGGGCGGGAGGGAAGAATCAACTGGGAGAGGGCGGGAGGGTGGGAGGGAAGAATCAACTGGGAGAGGGTGGGTGGGAAGAATCAACTGGTAGAGGGCTGGAGGGTAGAATCAACTGGGAGAGGGCGGGGAGGGAAGGATCAACTGGGAGGAGCGGGAAGGAAAGAACCGGCTGAGGGAGAGCGGGAGGGAAGCATCAGCTGGGAGAGGGCGGGGAGGAAGCATCAGCTGGGGAGAGGGCGGGAGGGAAGCATCAGCTGGGGAGAGGGCGGGAGGGAAGCATCAACTGGGGAGAGGGCGGGGAGGAAGCATCAACTGGGAGAGAGCGGGGAGGGAAGCATCAGCTGGGAGAGGGCGGGGAGGGGAAGCATCAACTGGGAGAGGGCGGGACGGTGGGGGGAAGCATCAACTGGGAGAGGGTAGGGTGGGGGGAAGCATCAACTGGGAGAGGGGCGGGGGGAAGCATCAACTGGGAGAGGCGGGAGGGTGGGGGTAAGCATCAACTGGGAGAGGGCGGGGAGGGTGGGGGGAAGCATCAACTGGGGGAGGGCGGGAGGGTGGGGGGTAAGCATCAGCCAGGGGAGGCGGGGAGGGTGGGGGGAAGCATCAACTGGGGAGAGGGCAGGAGGGTGGGAAGCATCAGCTGGGGAGGGGGAAGCTACAACTGGGTGAGGGAAGCTGCGGCTGGTTGAGGGGTTAGCATCAACTGGGGTGAGGTGGTAGAGTAGCATCAACTGGGAGAGGTTGGGAGGGTGGGGGTAAGCATCAACTGGGAGAGGGTGGGAGGGTGGGGAGTGGCATCAACTGGGAGAGGGGGGGGGTGGGGGTAGGCATCAACTGGAGAGGTGGGGGTAAGCATCAACTGGGGAGGGTGGGAGGGTGGCATCAGCACAGGGGAGGGTGGGGTAGCATCAACTGGGGAGAGGGCGGGAGGGTGGGGGTAAGCATCAACTAGGAGAGGGCGGGAGGGTGGGGGTAAGCATCAACT
This sequence comes from Calotriton arnoldi, assembly GCA_963921515.1. Taxonomy (NCBI): domain Eukaryota; kingdom Metazoa; phylum Chordata; class Amphibia; order Caudata; family Salamandridae; genus Calotriton; species Calotriton arnoldi. The sequence continues at coordinate 227,389 of CAWUFW010000151.1, read as the reverse complement.
AGGAGAGGGCGGGAGGGTGGGGGTAAGCATCAACTAGGAGAGGGCGGGAGGGTGGGGGTAAGCATCAGCTAGGGAGAGGGCGGGAGGTGGGGGTAAGCATCAACTAGGAGAGGCGGGGAGGGTGGGGGGTAAGCATCAGCTAGGAGAGGGCGGGAGGGTGGGGGAGCATCAGCTGGGAGAGGGCGGGAGGGGGGGGGGAAGCATCAGCTAGGAGAGGGCGGAGGCAGCATCAACTGGGAGAGGAAGGGCAGGAGGGAGGGAAGCATCAACTGGGAAAGGGAGGGATGGAGGGAGGGAAGCATCAACTGGGAAAGGGAGGGATGGAGGGGAGGGAAGCATCAACTGGGGAAAGGGCGGGGAGGAGGGAGAAAGCATCAGCTGGGAAGGGAGGGCGGGGAGGAAGCATCTGCACTGGGGGAGGGCGGGAGGGAGGCGCATCTGCTGGGAAAGGGAAGGGGGAGGGAGGGTAGCGTGCAGCTGGGAGAGGGAGGGCGGGGAGGGAGGTAGCGTCAGCGTCAACATGGAAAGGGGCGGGGGTGGAGGTAGCGTCAACTGGGGAAAGGGCGGGGGGGTGGGAAGGAGTCAACTGGGGAAGGGGCGGGGGTGGGAGGGGTGGGAACGAGCAGCTGGGAAAGGGGCGGGGGTGGGAAGAGTCAACTGGGAAAGGGCGGGGGTGGGAAGAGTCAACTGGGAAAGGGGCGGTGGGAGAGTCAGCTGGGAAAAGGGCAGGGGGTGGGAAGCGTCAACTGGGAAGGGCGGGTGGCGAGGAAGCATCAACTGGGAAAGGCGGGTGGGAGGAAAGCATCAACTGGGAGAGAGGCGGGTGGGAGGGGAAGCATCAACTGGGAGAGAGGCGGGTGGGAGGGAAGCATCCGGCTGGAGAGGGCGGGTGGGAGGAAGCATCAGCTGGGGAGAGGGCGGGAGGGTGGAGGGAAGCATCGGCTGGGGAGAGGGCGGGGAGGGAGGCATCAGCTGGGAGAGGGCAGGAGGGTGGGGGGAAGCATCAGCTGGGAGAGGGGGAGGGTGGGGGAGAGCATCAACTGGGTGAGGGTTGGCATCAACTGGGTGGGGGACGGCATCAGCTGGGTGAGGGTGGGAGGTAAGCATCAGCTGGGGAGAGGGTGGGAGGTGAGCCATCAGCTGGGGGAGAGGGTGGGAGAGTGGCGCCAGCTGGGGAGAGGGTGGGAGGTAAGCATCAGCTGGGAGAGGGGTGGGAGGTAGCAGCACATCAACAGAGAGGGTGGGAGGGTAGGCATCAGCAGAGAGAGGGTGGGGTGGCATCAGCTGAGAGAGAGGGTGGGAGAGTAAGCATCAACTGAGAGAGGGTGGGGAGGAGTAAGCATCAGCAGAGGGTGGGAGAGTAAGCATCAACAGAGGTGGGAAGTGGCATCAACAGGGGTGGGAGGTAAGCATCAGCAGAGGGTGGGAGGTAAGCATCAACAGAGGGTGGGAGGTAAGCATCAGCCAGAGGGTGGGGAGGTAAGCATCAACAGGGTGGGAAGTAAGCATCAACAGAGGGTGGGAGGTAAAGCATCAGCTGAGAGATGGTGGGAGGTAAGCATCCAACTGAGAGAGAGGTGGAGGTAAGCATCAGCAGAGAGGGTGGGAGGGTGGGGGAAGTGGCATCAACAGAGAGGGTGGGAGGGTGGGGTAGGCATCAACAGAGAGGGTGGGAGGTAAGCATCAACAGAGAGGGTGGAGGTAAGCATCAACAGAGAGGGTGGGAGGTAAGCATCAACAGAGAGGTGGGAGAGTAAGCATCAGCAGAGAGGGTGGGAGGGTGGGAGGTAAGCATCAGCTGAGAGGGTGGGGAGGTAACCATCAGAGAGGGTGGGAGGTAGGCATCAGCAGAGGGTGGGGAGGTAAGCATCAGCTGAGAGATGGTGGGAGGTGAGCATCAGCTGAGAGAGGGTGGGGAGGTAAGCATCAACAGAGAGGGTGGGAGGGTGGGAGGTAAGCATCCCGGCAGGGTGGGGAGGGTGGGAGGTAAGCATCGGCAGAGAGGGTGGGGGAGAGTAGCATCAGCAGAGAGGGTGGGGAGGGTAGGCATCAGCAGAGAGGGTGGGAGGTAAGCATCAACAGAGAGGGTGGGGGTGACATCAGCTGAGAGAGGGTGGGAGAGTAGGCATCAACAGAGAGGGTGGGAGAGTAAGCATCAACTGAGAGAGGGTGGGAGGAGGCAGCATCAGCTGAGAGAGGGTGGGAGGTAGGCATCAGCTGAGAGGTGGTGGGAGAGTAAGCATCAACTGAGAGGGTGGGGGAGGTAAGCATCAACTGAGAGGGTGGGAGGTCAGCATCAGCTGAGAGGGTGGGAGGTAAGCATCAGCTGAGAGAGGGTGGGAGAGGTAGCATCAGCTGAGAGAGGGTGGGAGGTAAGCATCAACTGAGAGAGGGTGGGAGGTAAGCACCTCAGCTGAGAGAGGGTGGGGGAGGGTGGGAGAGTAGGCATCAGCTGAGGTGGGAGTAGTAGCATCAACCAGAGAGGGTGGGAGGGTGGGAGGTAAGCATCAACTGAGAGAGGGTGGGAGGGTGGGAGGTAAGCATCGTGCTGAGAGAGGGATTGGGAGGTGGGGGAGGTAAGCATCAAATGAGGGATGGGAGGGTAAGCATCAACTGAGAGACGGTGGCAGGGTGGGAGGTAAGCATCAACTGAGAGAGAGAGAGGTGGAGGTAAGCATCAACTGAGAGAGAGAGGGTGGGAGGGGGTGGGAGAGTAAGCATCAACTGCGAGAGGGTGGGGAGGGTAGCATAAACTGAGAGAGGGAGGAGGAGGTAAGCATCAACAGAGAGGGTGGGGAGGTAAGCATCAGCAGAAAGGGTGGGAGGTAAGCATCAACAGAAAAGGGTGGGAGGTAAGCATCAACAGAGAGGGTGGAGGTAAGCATCAGCAGAGAGGGTGGGAGAGTAGGCATCAGCAGAGAGAGGTGGAAGGTAAGCATCAACAGAGAGGGTGGAAGGTAAGCATCAGCAGAGAGGGTGGAAGGTAAGCATCAGCAGAGAGGGTGGAAGGTAAGCATCAGCAGAGAAGGTGGGAGAGTGGCATCAGCAGAGAGGGTGGGAGGTAAGCATCAGCTGAGAGAGAGGGTGGGAGGTAAGCATCAACTGAGAGAGGGTGGGGGAGGTAAGCATCAACCCTGACAGAGGGTGGGAGGGTGGGAGGTAAGCATCAGCAGAGAGGGTGGGAGGGTGGGAGGTAAGCATCAACAGAGAGGGTGGGAGGGTGGGAGAGTGGCATCAGCTGAGAGAGGGTGGGAGGGTGGGAGAGTAAGCATCAACTGAGAGAGGGTGGGAGGAGGTGGGAGAGTAGGCATCAGCACTGAGAGAGGGTGGGAGGTAAGCATCCGCTGAGAGAGGGTGGGAGGTAAGCATCAGCTGAGAGAAGGGTGGGAGGTAAGCATCCGCTGAGAGGGTGGGAGGGTGGGAGGTAAGCATCAGCTGAGAGAGGTGGGAGGTGAGCATCAACCCCTGAGAGAGGGTGGGAGGTAAGCATCAACTGAGAGAGGGTGGGAGGTAAGCATCAGCTGAGAGAGGGTGTGGGGTAAGCATCAACTGAGGTGGTGGAGGTGAGCATCCAGCTGAGAGAGGTGGGAGGTAAGCATCAACTGAGAGAGGGTGGGAGGTAAGCATCAGCTGAGAGAGGGTGGGAGAGTAAGCATCAGCACTGAGAGAGGGTGGGGGAAGTAAGCATCAGCTGGGAGAGGGTGGGAGGTAGGCATCAACTGGGGAGAGGGGTGGAGGTAAAGCATCAGCGGGAGAAGGTAGGGAGGTAAGCATCAGCACGGGAGAGGTGGGAGGGAAGCATCGGCTGGGGGCGGGCGGGGGGGGGCGCCGGCTGGGGAGGGTGGTGGAAGGCAGCAACTGGCGAGGGCGGGAGGGAAGCATCGACTGGGAGGGGCGTGTGGGAGGGGAAGCATCAGCTGGCGAGAGGGTGGGAGGGAAGCGTCAACTGGGAGAGGGTGGGGTGAGGAAGCGCTGACTGGGAGAGGAGGAGGAAGCGGGAGCTGGGAGAAGGAGGAGGAAGCGTGGGCGGGCGGCGGAGGGGCGAGGGGAGCGTCGGGCGGCAGAGGGCGAGAGGAAGCGTCAGCGGCGGAGGGGCGCGCCTGGGGGCGTCAGCGGCGGAGGGCGCGGTGAGAAGAGCAGCATCGGCGGCAGAGGGTGGGGGAGAAAGCGTCAACCGGCAGAGGGCGGGAGGAAGCGCCGGCTGGAAGAGGGCGGAGGAAAGCCCGTCGGCTGGAAGGGCGGGGAGAAAGCATCAGCAGTGAGAGAAAGGCGGGGAGAAGGCATCTGTGGCTGGGAGAGGGGCGAGGGGAGAAAGCATCAGCTGGGAGAGGGCGGGGAGAAGCATCAACTGGGAGAGGGCGGGGGGAAGCATCAACTGGGTTAGGGCGGGGGAAGGATCAACTGGGAAAGCGAGGGCAGGAGGGAAGCATCAACTGGGAAAGGGAGGGCAGGAGGGAGGGAAGCATCAACTGGGAGAGGGCGGGAGGGGGGGAGGGAAAGCATCAGCTGGGAGAGGGCGGGAGAGTGGAAGCATCAACTGGAAGAGGGCGGGAGGGTGGGAAGCATCAGCTGGGAGAGGGCGGGAGGTGGGGAAGCATCAGCTGGGGGAGAGGGCGGGAGGGTGGGAAGCATCAGCCTGGGAGAGGGCGCGGGAGGGTGGGAAGCATCAACTGGGAGAGGCGCGGGAGGGTGGGGAAGCATCAGCTGGGAGAGGGCGGGAGGGTGGGGAAGCATCAGCTGGGAGAGGGCGGGGAGGGTGGGAGGGAGGCATCAGCTGGGAGAGGGCAGGGAGAGGGTGGGAGGTAAGCATCAGCTGGGGAGAGGGCAGGCAGGAGGTGGGAGGTAAGCATCCCAGCTGGGAGAGGGCGGGAGGTGAGCATCGGCTGGGAGAGAGGGCAGGAGGGTGGGGGGAAGCATCAACTGGGTGAGGGTTGGCCTCAGCTGGGTGAGGGTTGGCATCAGCTGGGTGAGGGTTAGCATCACCTGGTGGGGAGGATCAGCATCAGCTGGGTGAGGGTGGTAGGTAAGCATCAACTGGGGGAGAGGGTGGGAGGTAAGCATCAGCTGGGGAGAGAGGTGTGGGAGGTAAGCATCAGCTGGGGAGAGGTGGGAGGTAAGCATCAACTGAGAGAGGGTGGGAGAGTAAGCTTCAACTGAGAGAGGGTGCAGGATGGCAGCATCAGCTGAGAGAGGGTGGGAGGTAAGCATCAGCTGAGAGAGGGTGGGAGGGTAGCATCAACAGAGAGGGTGGGAGGAGTAGCATCAACAGAGAGGGTGGGGAGGGTAGCATCAACACAGAGAGGGTGGGGGGGTAAGCATCAACAGAGAGGGTGGGAGGTAGGCATCAACAGAGAGGGTGGGGAGGTAAGCATCAGCAGAGGGTGGGAGGTAGGCATCGGCAGAGAGGGTGGGAGGTAAGCATCAGCAGGGTGGGAGGGTAAGCCATCAGCAGAGAGGAGTGGGAGGTAGGCATCAGCAGAGAGGGTGGGAGGGTGGGGGAGTTAAGCATCAGCAGAGAGGGGGTGGGAGGTGTGGAGAGTAAGCATCAGCAGAGGGTGGGAGGTAAGCATCAGCAGAGAGGGTGGGGAGGGTAGCATCAGCAGAGAGAGGGTGGGAGGTATGGCATCAATGCAAGAGGGTGGGGAGGTAGGCATCAGCAGAGAGGGTGGGGAGGTAAGCATCAGCAGAGAGGGTGGGAGGTAAGCATCAGCAGAGAGGGTGGGAGAGTAAGCATCAACAGAGAGGGTGGGAGAGTAAGCATCAACAGAGAGGGGTGGGAGGGTGGGAGGTAAGCATCAGCAGAGAGGGGTGGGAGGGTGGGAGAGTAAGCATCAACAGAGAGGGTGGGAGGGTGGGGAGGTAAGCATCAGCAGAGGTAGGAGGGTGGGAGGTAAGCATCAGCAGAGGGTGGGAGAGTAAGCATCAGCAGAGAGGGTGGGAGGTAAGCATCTCAGCAGAGAGGGTGGGAGGTAAGCATCAACTGAGAGAGGGTGGGAGAGTAAGCATCAACTGAGAGAGGGTGGGAGAGTAGGCATGCAGCTGAGAGAGGGTGGGAGAGTGGCAGCATCAGCAGAGGGTGGGGAGGTAGGCATCAACAGAGAGGGTGGGAGGTAAGCATCAGCAGAGAGGTGGCGGGAGGTAAGCATCAACAGAGAGGGTGGGGAGGTAAGCATCAGCAGAGAGGGTGGGAGGTAAGCATCAGCAGAGAGGGTGGGAGGTGGCGTCAGCAGAGAGGGTGGGGGTAAGCGTCAGCAGAGGGTGGGGGTAGGCGTCAGCAGAGAGGGCGGGAGAGTAGCATCAGCAGAGAGAGTGTGGAAGAGTAAGCATCAGCAGAGAGGTGTGGAGGTAAGCATCAACGAGGGGGAGGGGTGGGAGGTGGGGTAAGCATCAGCAGGGAGGGTGGGGAGGTAAGCATCAACAGGGAGGGTGGGGGAGGTAAGCATCAACAGGGAGGTAGGAGAGTGGCATCAGCAGAGAGGGTGGGAGGGTGGGGAGGTAAGCATCAGCAGAGAGGGTGGGAGGGTGGGGGAGTAAGCATCAGCAGAGAGGGTGGGAGGGTGGGAGGTAGCATCAACAGAGAGAGGGTGGGAGGGTGGGAGGTAAGCATCAACAGAGAGGGTGGGAGGGTGGGAGGTAAGCATCAGCAGAGAGGGTGGGGAGGGTGGGGAGTAAGCATCAGCAGAGAGAGGGTGGGAGGGTGGGGAGGTAGGCATCAACAGAGAGGTGTGGAGGGTGGAGGTAAGCATCAACTGAGAGAGAGGGTGGGAGAGTGAGCATCAACTGAGAGAGGGTGGCAGAGCCATGCATCTAACTGAGAGAGGGTGGGAGGTAGGCATCAACTGAGAGAAGGGTGGGAGGTAAGCATCAGCTGGGAGAGGGTGGGAGAGTAGGCATCAGCTGGGGAGAGGTGGGAAGTGAGCATCAGCTGGGAGAGGGTGGGGAGAGTAAGCATCAGCTGGGGAGAGGGTGGGAGGTAAGCATCAGCTGGGAGAGGGTGGGAGAGTAGGCATCAGCTGGGAGAGGGTGGGGAGGTAAGCATCAACAGAGAGGTGGGAGGTAAGCATCAACTGAGAGAGGGTGGGAGAGTAAGCATCAACAGAGAGGGTGGGAGGGTGGGAGGTAAGCATCAGCAGAGAGGTGGGGGAGGTAAGCATCAACAGAGAGGGTGGGAGGGTGGGAGGTAAGCATCAACCGAGAGAGGGTGGGAGGGTGGGGAGAGTAAGCATCAACAGAGAGGGTGGGAGGGTGGGAGGTAAGCATCAACGGAGTGGGTGGGAGGGTGAGAGGTAAGCATCAACAGAGAGGGTGGGAGGTAAGCATCAAGCGGCAGGGCGGCGGGAGGTGGGAAGGAAGCGATTAGGCGGCAGAGGGTGGGAGGGTAGCATCAGCTGGAAGAGGGCGGGAGAGAAGAATCCCAACTGGAAAGAGGGCGGGAGAGAAGAATCAGCTGAAAGAGGGGCGGAGAAGAAGAATCGACTGAAAGAGGGCGGGAGAAGAATCATGCGTGAGGGCGAGAGGCGGGAAAGCATCGGCTGGGAAAGGGGGAGGGCAGGAAGGGAAGCATCAGCTGGGGAGAAAGGCCGGAGGGTGGGAAGCATCAACTGGGGAGAGGGCGGGAGGGTGGGGAAGCATCAGCTGGGGAGAGGGCGGGGAGGGTGGGGAAGCATCAGCTGGGGGAGAGGGCGGGGAGGGTGGGAAGCATCAGCTGGCGAGAGGGCGGGGAGGGTGGGAAGCATCAGCTGGGAGAGGGCGGGGAGGGTGGGAAGCATCAACTGGGAGAGGGCGGGAGGGTGGGAAGCGCATCAGCTGGGGAGGGGCGGCAAGCTGGCTGGGTGAGGGTTAAGCATCAACTGGGAAAGGGAGGGCGAGGAGGGAGGGAGCATCCAACAGGGAAGAGGGCGGGAGGGAGAGGCATCAGCTGGGAAAGGAGAGGGTGGGAGGGAAGCATCAACTGGGAAAGGGAGGGTGGGAGGGGAAGCATCAACTGGGAAAGAGAGGGTGGGAGGAAGCATCAACTGGGGAAGAGAGGGTGGGAGGGAAGCATCAACTGGGAAAGAGAAGGGTGGGAGGGAAGCATCAGCTGGGAGAGGGGAGGGTGAGCGGGAAGCATCAGCTGGAGAAAGGGAGGGTGGGGCGGGAAGCATCCCAACTGGGAAAGGGAGGGCAGGAGGGGGAAGCATCAGCTGGGAAAGGGAGGGCGGGGAGGGAGGAAGCAATCAACTGGGAAAGGGAGGGCGGGAGGGAAGAAAGCATCAACTGAGAAAGGGAGGGCGGGAGGGAAGAAAGCATCAACTGGGAAAGGGAGGGCGGGAGGGAAGAAAGCATCAGCTGGGAAAGGGAGGGCGGGAGGGAAGAGAGCATCAGCTGGGAAAGGGAGGGCGGAGGAGGGAAAGGCATCAACTGGGAAAGGGAGGGCGGGGGAGGGAAGAAAGCATCAGCTGGGGAAAGAGGAGGGAGGAAAATCAACTGGAAAAGGGAGGGTGGGAGGGAGAAAAATCAACTGGGAAAGGGAGGGAGGGAGGAAAAATCAACTGGGAGAAGGGAGGGAGGGCGGGAAGAATCAGCTGGGGGGAAAGGGAGGGAGGAGGCGGGAGAAGAATCAACTGGGGAGGGGAAAGGGAGGGAGGGGCGGGGGAAGAATCAACTGGGAAGAGGGAGGAGGGCGGGGAGAAGAATCAACTGGGAAAAGGGAGGGAGGGCGGGAAGAATCAACTGGGAAAAGGGAGGGAGGGCGGGAAGAATCAACTGGGGAGAAGGGGGAGGGAGGGCGGGAGAAGAATCAACTGGGAAAGGGAGGGAGGCGCGAAGAAGAATCAACTGGGGAGAAAGGGAGGGAGAGCGGGAAGAATCAACTGGGAAAGGGGAGGGAGGGCGGGAAGAATCAACAGGGAAAGGGAGGGAGGGCGGGAAGAATCAACAGGGAAAGGGAGGGAGGGCGGGAAGAATCAACAGGGAAAGGGAGGGAGGGAGGGAAGCATCAACTGTGGGAGGAAAGTCAACTGGAAGAGGGCGGGAGGGTCATGGGGAAGGAAACAGCTGGGAGAGGGCGGGAGGGGGAGGAAGAAAGCAAGCTGGGAGAGGGCGGGAGGGTGGGGGAGGGAAGAAACAACTGGGGAGAGGGCGGGAGGGGGTGGGGAGGGAAGAAACAACTGGGGAGAAGGGCGGGAGGGGTGGGAGGGAAGCGTCCGGCTGGGAGAGGGCGGGAGGGAAGAGATCAGCTGGGATGGGGCGGGAGGGGAGGGTCGGGGTAGCTGGGGAGAGGGCGGGGAGGGAAGAGATCAGCTGGGAGAGGGCGGGGAGGGTGGGAGGGAAGAATCGGGGCTGGGAGAGGGCGGGGGAGGGTGGGGAGGAAGAATCAGCCTGGGGAGAGGGCGGGGAGGGAAGAATCAGCTAGGGAGGGGCGGGGAGAGATCAGCTGGGTGGGAGGGCGGGGAGGGTGGGTGGGGCGGGACCCCGGCTGGGGAGAGGGCGGGGGAGTGGGTGGGTGGAAGAATCAGCAGGAGAGGGCGGGAGGGAAGAATCAACTGGGGAGAGAGGGCGGGAGGGAAAAATCAACTGGGAGAAGGGCGGAGAGAGGGAGAAAAATCAGCTGGGAGAGGGCGGGAGGGAAGAATCAACTGTGAGAGAGCGGGAGGAAGAATCAACTGGGAGAGGGGCGGGAGGGAGAGAATCAACTGGGAGAGGGCGGGGAGGGAGAGAATCAGCTGGGAGGGCGGCGGGAGGGTGGGAGGGAAGAATCAGCTGGGAGAGGGTGGGTGGGAAGAGTCAACTGGTAGAGGGCTGGAGGGTAGGGTCAGCTGGGGAGAGGGCGGGAGGGCGAAAATCAGCTGGGGAGAGGGCGGGGAGAAAGCAACCAGCAGAGGAGCGGGCGGGAGGGAAGCATCGGCTGGGAGAGGGCGGGGGAGGAAAGCATCAACTGGGAGAGGAAGCTGGGGAGGGAAGCATCAGCTAGGAGAAGAGGAGCGGGAGGGAAGCATCAGCTGGGAGAGAGAGCGGGACGGTGGGGGGAAAGCATCCAGCTGGGAGAGGGTGGAGGAAAGCATCAGCTGGGAGAGAGAGGGCGGGAGGGTGGGGGGAAGCATCAGCTGGGAGAGGGCGGGAGGGTGGGGGGAAAGCATCAGCAGGAGAGAGGGCAGGAGGGTGGGGAAAGCATCAGCTGGGAGGGGGAAGCTGCTGGCTGGGTGAGGGAAAGCTACAACTGGGTAGAAGCTACAACTGGGTGAGGGGAAGCTGCAACTGGGTGAGGGTTAGCATCAGCTGGGTGAGGGTTAGCATCAACTGGGTGAGGGTGGTAGGTAAGCATCAACTGGGAGAGGGTGGGAGGGTGGGGGTAAGCATCAACTGGGAGAGGGTGGGGAGGGTGGGGGTAAGCATCAACTGGGAGAGGGTGGGAGGGTGGGGGCAAGCATCAGCTGGGAGAGGGTGGGAGGGTGAGGGAGGTAAGCATCAACTGGGAGAGGGTGGGAGGGTGGGGAGTGAGCATCAGCTGGGGAGAGGGTGGGGAGTAAGCATCAACTGGGGAGAGGTGGGGAGTGTTAAGCATCAACTGGGGGAGGGTGGGAGGTGGGGGTAAGCATCAACTAGGAAGGGCGGGAGGGTGGGGAGTAGGCATCAGCTAGGAGAGGGCGGGGAGGGTGGGGGTAAGCATCGGCTAGGAGAGAGGCGGGGAGGGTGGGGTAAGCATCAACTAGGAGAGAGGCGGGGAGGGTGGGGATAAGCATCAACTAGGGAGAGAGCGGGGAGAGCAAGCATCCATCTGGGGAGAGGAAGGGCAGGAAGGGAGGAAAGCATCAAAGCCTGGGGAAAGGGGAAGGGATAGGAGGAGGGAAAGCATCAGCTGGGAGAAAGGGAGGAGATGGAGGGAGGGAAGCATCAACTGGGAAAGGGAGGGGCGGGAGGGAAGGGAGGAAGCATCAACTAGGAAAGGGAGGGCGGGAGAAGGGGAGGGAAGCATCAACTGGGGGAAAGGGAGGGCGGGAGGGAAAGCATCTGCCTGGGGGGAGGGGGCGGGAGGGAAGGCATCAACTGGGAAAGGGAAAGGCGGGGAGGGAGGGTAGCGTCCCGGCTGGGGAAAGGGAGGGGCGGGGAGGGAGGGTGGCGTCAGCTGGGAAAGGAGCGGGGGTGGGTGGCGATCAGCTGGGGAAGGGTGGGGTGGGTAGCGTCCCAGCACGGGAAAGGGCGGGGGTGGGAAGAGTCGGCTGGGAGGGGAAGGGTGTGGGGGGAAGGGTCCCGCTGGAGAAAGGAGGCGGGGTGGGGGGGGGGAGAGAGTCAGCTGGGGAAAGGGCGAGGTGGGGGGGGAAGCATCAACTGGGGGAGGCGGGGGAAAGCATCAACTGGGAGAGGGCGGGGAGGGGTGGGGGGAAGCATCAGCTGGGAGAGGGGCGGGAGGGTGGGGGGAAGCATCAACTGGGGAGAGGGCGGGAGGGTGGGGGGAAGCATCAACTGGGGAGAGGGCGGGAGGGTGTGGGGGAAAGCGTCAGCTGGGAGAGGGCGGGGAGGGTGGGGGGGAAAGCATCAACTGGGAGAGAGAGCGGGAGGGGTGGGGGGGAAGCATCAGCTGGGAGAGGGCGGGAGGGTGGGGGGAAGCATCAGACAGCTGGGAGGGCGAGAGGGTGGGGAAAGCATCAGCACAGGGAGAGGGCGGGGGTAAGCATCAGCTGGGGAGAGGGTGGGAGGGAAGCATTCAACTGGGAGAGGGCGGGTGGGAGGAGAGCATCGGCTGGGAGAGGGCGGGAGGGAAGCATCAGCTGGGGGAGAGGGCGGGAGGGTGGGAGGAAAGCATCAGCTGCGGAGAGGGCGGGGCCCGAGAGCATCGGCGGGAGGGGAGCTGGGGAGGGTGGGGGGAAGCATCAACTGGGGAGAGGGAGGGTGGGGGGAAGCCATCAGCTGGGTGAGGGTTGGCATCAGCTGGGTGAGGGAGTTGGCATCAACTGGGTGAGGGTGGTAGGTAAGCATCGGCTTCGGGAGAAGGGTGGGAGGTAAGCATCAGCTGGGGAGAGGGTGGGAGGTAAGCATCAGCTGGGAGAGGGTGGGAGGTAAGCATCAGCAGAGAGGGTGGGAGGTAAGCATCAACTGAGAGAGGGTGGGAGGTAAGCATCAACTGAGAGAGGGTGGGAGGTAAGCATCAACTGAGAGAGGGTGGGAGGTAAGCATCAACAGAGGGTGGGAGGTAAGCATCAACAGAGGGTGGGAGGTAAGCATCAACAGAGGGTGGGAGGTAAGCATCAACAGAGGGTGCAGGGTAAGCATCAACAGAGGGTGGGAGGTAAGCCTCAACAGAGGGTGGGAGGTAAGCATCAGCAGAGGGTGGGAGGAGTGGGAGGTAAGCATCTCAACAGAGGGTGGGAGGTAAGCATCAACAGAGGGTGGGAGGTAAGCATCAGCTGAGAGATGGTGGGAGGTAAGCATCAACTGAGAGAGGTGGGAGGGTGAGCATCAGCACAGAGGGAGGGTGGGAGGGTGGGGAGGTAAGCATCAACAGAGAGGGTGGGAGGTAAGCATCAACAGAGAGGGTGGGAGGGTGGGAGGGTAGCATCCGGCAGAGAGGGTGGGGGGGTGGGGTAAGCACATCAGCAGAGAGGGTGGGGAGGGTGGGGAGGTAAGCATCAACAGAGAGAGGTGGGGAGGTAAGCATCAACAGAGAGGGTGGGAGGGTGGGAGGTAAGCATCAGCCAGAGGTGGGAGGTAGGCATCAGCAGAGAGGGTGGGAGGTAAGCATCAACTGAGAGAGGGTGGGAGGGTAGCATCGGCAGAGAGGGTGGGAGGTGAGCATCAGCTGAGAGAGAGGTGGGAGGTAAGCATCAACAGAGAGGGTGGGAGGTAGGCATCAGCTGAGAGAGGGTGGGAGGGTGGCATCAACTGAGAGAGGGTGGGAGGTAAGCATCAACTGAGAGAGGTGTGGAGGTAAGCACATCAACTGAGAGGGTGGGAGGTAAGCATCAACTGTGAGAGGGTGGGAGGTAAGCATCAACTGAGAGAGGGGTGGGAGGTAAGCATCAACTGGGAGAGGGTGGGAGGTAGGCATCAGCTGGGGAGAGGGTGGGGAGGTAAGCATCAACTGAAAGGGTGGGGAGGTAGCATCAGCTGAGAGAGAGGGGTGGGAGGTAAGCATCAACAGAGAGGGTGGGGGAGGGGTGGGAGGTAAGCATCAACGGAGTGGGTGGGAGGTGAGAGGTAAGCATCAGCAGAGAGGGGTGGGGAGGGTGGGAGGTAAGCTGTCAACAGAGAGGGTGGGAGGGGGGTAAGCATCAAGCGGCAGAGGGCGGGAAAGGTGGGGAAGGAAGCGATGGGCGGCAGGGGGTGGGAGGAGCAGCGCCGGCCTGGAAGGAGAGAGCGGGGAGAGAAGAATCGCTGGAAGGAGGGCGGGGAGAAAGAGATCAACTGAGAGAGGGCGGGGAGAGAAGAATCAGCTGAGAAGAGGGCGGAGAAAGCATCAGCTGAGAGGGAGGGGCAGGGCAGGGAGAGAGCATCCAGCTGGGGAGAAGGCCGGAGGGTGGGGAAGCATCAGCTGGGAGAGGGCGGGATGGTGGGAAGCATCAACTGGGAGAGGGCGGGAGGGTGTGGGAAGCATCAGCTGGGGAGAGGGCGGGGAGGGTGGGAAGCATCAACTGGGAGAGGGGGTAAGCTTCAACTGGGTGAGGGTTGGCATCAACTGGAGAAAGGGAGGAGGGGAGCATCAGCTGGGAAAGGGAGGGCAGGGAGGGAAGCATCAGCTGGGAGAAGCGGCGGTGGAAGCACACTGGGAGGGCGGGAGGGTGGGAAGCATCAACTCGGGAGAGGGCGGGAGGTTGGAAGCATCAACTGGGAGAGGGCGGGAGGGTGGGAAGCATCAACTGGGAGAGGGCGGGGAGGGTGGGAAGCATCAACTGGAGAGAGGCGGGAGGGTGGGAAGCATCAACTGGGAGAGGGCGGGAGGGTGGAAGCCATCAACTGGGAGAGGGGGAAGCTTCAACTGGGTGAGGGTTAGCATCAACTGGGAAAGGGAGGGCGGGAGGGAGGGGAGCATCAACTGGGAAAGGGAGGGTGGGAGGGAGCATCAACTGGGAAAGGGAGGGTGGGAGGGGAAGCATCAACTGGGAAAGGGAGGTGGGAGGGAAGCATCAGCTGGGAAAGAGAGGGTGGGAGGAAGCATCAACTGGGAAAGAGAGGTGGGAGGAAGCATCAGCTGGGAAAGAGAGGGTGGGAGGGAAGCATCAACTGGGAAAGAGAGGGTGGGAGGGAAGCATCAACCGGGGAAAGGGAGGGTGGGAGGAAGCATCAACCGGGAAGGAGGGTGGGGGGAAGCATCAACCGGGGAAGGGAGGGGTGGGGAGAGAAGCGCTCAACCCTAGGAAGCATCAGCCGGGAAAGGAGGGTGGGAGGAAGCATCAACTGGGAAAGGGAGGGTGGAGCGGGAAGCATCAACCGGAGAAGGAGGGTGGGGCGGGGAAGCATCAACTGGGAGAAAGGGAGGGTGGGCGGGAAGCATCAACTGGGAAAGGGGAGGGGGGCAGAGGGGGAAGCATCAACTGGGAAAGGGGGAGGGCAGGAGAGGGGGAAGCATCAACTGGGGAAGGGAGGGCGGGAGGGAGGAAAGCATCAACTGGGAAAGGGAGGGCGGGAGGGAAGAAAGCATCAACTGAGAAAGGGAGGGCAGGAGGGGAAGAAAGCACTCAACTGGGAAGGGAGGCGGGAGGGAAGAAAGCATCAACTGGGAAGAGGAGGGCGGGGAGGAAGAAAGCATCAACTGGGAAAGGGGAGGCGGGAGGGGGAAAAGCATCAGCTGGGAAAGGGAGGGAGGAATAATCAGCTGGAAAAGGAGGGTGGGAGGAAGGATCAACTGGGAAAGGGAGGGAGGCGGGAAGAATCAACTGGGAAAGGGAGGGAGGGAAGAATCAACTGGGAAGAGGGAGGGAGGGCGGGAAGAATCAACTGGGAAAGGGAGGGAGGGCGGGAAGAATCAACTGGGAAAGGGAGGGCGGGAAGAATCAACTGGGAAAGGGAGGGAGGGCGGGAAGAATCAACTGGCAAAGGGAGGGAGGGCGGGAAGAATCAACAGGGAAAGGGAGGGAGGGCGGGAAGAATCAACAGGGAAAGGGAGGGAGGGCGGGAAGAATCAACAGGGAAAGGGAGGGAGGGCGGGAAGAATCAACAGGGAAAGGGAGGGAGGGAGGGAAGCATCAACTGGGAGAGGGCGGGAGGGTGGGAGGGAAGAATCAGCTGGGAGAGGCGGGGAGAAGAATCAACTGGGAGAGGGCAGGAGGGTGGGAGGAAGAATCAACTAGGAGAGGCGGGAGGGTGGTGGGAAGAATCAACTGGGAGAGGCGGGAGGGTGGGTGGGAAGAATCGGCTGCGAGGAGGCGGGAGGGAAGAATCAACTGGGAGAGGGCGGGAGGGAAAAATCAACTGGGAGAGGGCGGGAGGGAAAAATCAACTGGGAGAGGGCGGGAGGGAAGAATCAACTGTGAGAGAGCGGGAGGGAAGAATCAACTGGGAGAGGGCGGGAGGGAAGAATCAACTGGGAGAGGGCGGGAGGGTGGGAGGGAAGAATCAACTGGGAGAGGGAGGGTGGGAGGGAAGAATCAACTGGGAGAGGGAGGGTGGGAGGGAAGAATCAACTGGGAGAGGGGGGTGGGAAGAATCAACTGGTAGAGGGCTGGAGGGTAGAATCAACTGGGAGAGGGAGGGAGGGAAGAATCAACTGGGAGAGGGCGGGAGGAAAGAACCAGCTGGGAGAGGCGGGAGGAAGCATCAACTGGGGAGAGGGCGGGAGGGAAGCATCAACTGGGAGGGCGGGAGGGAAGCATCAACTGGGAGAGGCGGGGAGGGAAGCATCATGGGAGAGGGCGGGAGGAAGCATCAACTGGGAGAGGGCGGGAGGGAAGCATCAACTGGGGGAGAGGGCGGGAGGAAGCATCAACTGGGAGAGGGCGGGGAGGAAGCATCAGCTGGGAGAGAGCGGGACGGTGGGGGAAGCATCAACTGGGAGAGGGTGGGGGGAAGCATCAGCGCGGAGAGAGGGCGGGAGGAAGCATCAACTGGGAGAGGGTGGGGGAATCATCAACTGGGAGAGGGCAGGAGGGTGGGAAGCATCAACTGGGAGGGGGGAAGCTACAACTGGGTGAGGGGAAGCTACAACTGGGTGAGGGGAAGCTACAACTGGGTGAGGGTTAGCATCAACTGGGTGAGGGTGGTAGGTAAGCATCAACTGGGAGAGGGTGGGAGGGTGGGGGTAAGCATCAGCTGGGAGAGGTGGGAGGGTGGGGTGTGGCATCAACTGGGAGAGGGTGGGAGGGTGGGGTAAGCATCAACTGGGAGAGGGTGGGAGGGTGGGGGTAAGCATCAGCTGGGAGAGGGTGGGGGTAAGCATCAACTGGGGGAGGGTGGGGGTAAGCATCAACTGGGGGAGGGTGGGAGGGTGGGGGTAAGCATCAACTAGGAGAGGGCGGGAGGGTGGGGGTAAGCATCAACTAGGAGAGAGCGGGAGGGTGGGGATAAGCATCAACTAGGAGAGGGCGGGAGGTAAGCATCAACTGGGAGAGGAAGGGCAGGAGGGAGGGAAGCATCAACTGGGAAAGGGAGGGATGGAGGGAGGGAAGCATCAACTGGGAAAGGGAGGGATGGAGGGAGGGAAGCATCAACTGGGAAAGGGAGGGCGGGAGGGAGGGAAGCATCAACTGGGAAAGGGAGGGCGGGAGGGAGGGAAGCATCAACTGGGAAAGGGAGGGCGGGAGGGAAGCATCTACTGGGGGAGGGCGGGAGGGAAGCATCAACTGGGAAAGGGAAGGCGGGAGGGAGGGTAGCGTCAACTGGGAAAGGGAGGGCGGGAGGGAGGGTAGCGTCAACTGGGAAAGGGCGGGGGTGGGTAGCGTCAACTGGGAAAGGGCGGGGTGGGTAGCGTCAACTGGGAAAGGGAAGTGGTGGTGGGAAGAGATCAACTGGGAAGGGGTGGGGGGAAGAGTCAGCTGGGAAAGGGCGGGGTGGGGGGAAGGAGTCACTGTAAAGTGAGGTGGGGGGAGGCATCAACTGGGGAGAGGGTGGGAGGTGGGGGGGAAGCATCAACTGGGAGAGGGCGGGAGGGTGGGGGGGAAGCATCAACTGGGAGAGGGCGGGAGGGTGGGGGGGAAGCATCAACTGGGAGAGGGCGGGAGGGTGGGGGAGAGAAGCATCAACTGGGAGAGGGCGGGGAGGGTGGGGGAAGCATCCAGACTGGGAAGGGGCGAGAGGGTGGGGGAAAGCATCGGCTGGGGAGAGAGGCGGGGGGTAAGCATCAACTGGGGGGGGGTGGGAGGGAAGCATCAACGGAGGGAGGGCAGGACGGTGGGAGGGAAGTATCAGATGGAAGGCAAGTGGGGTGGGGAAGCGTCAACTGGGAAAGGGCGGGGGTGGGAAGAGTCAGCTGGGAAAGGGCGGGGGGTGGGAAGAGTCAACTGGGAAAGGGCGGGGGTGGGAAGAGTCAACTGGGAAAGGGCGGGAGGGTGGGAACACTCAACTGGGAGAGGCGGGTGGGAGGGAAGCATCAACTGGGAGAGGCGGGTGGGAGGAAGCATCAACTGGGAGAGGGCGGGTGGGAGGAGAAGCATCAGCTCGGGAGAGGCGGAAGGTGGGAGGAAGCATCTGACTGGGAGGCAGGCGGAGGGAAGCATCAGCTGGGAGAGGGCGGAGGAAGCACTCAGCTGGGAGAGGGCAGGAGGGTGGGGGAAAGCACTCAGCCGGGAGAGGGAGGGTGGGGGAAGCATCAGCCTGGGTGAGGTTGGCATCAACTGGGTGAGGGCTAGCATCAACTGGGTGAGGGTGGTAGGTAAGCATCAACTGGGAGAGGGTGGGAGGTAAGCATCAACTGGGAGAGGGTGGGAGGTAAGCATCAACTGGGAGAGGGTGGGAGGTAAGCATCAACTGGGAGAGGGTGGGAGGTAAGCATCAACAGAGAGGGTGGGAGGTAAGCATCAACAGAGGGTGGGAGGTAAGCATCAACAGAGGGTGGGAGGTAAGCATCAACAGAGGGTGGGAGGTAAGCATCAACAGAGGGTGGGAGGTAAGCATCAACTGAGAGATGGTGGGAGGTAAGTATCAACTGAGAGAGGGTGGAGGTGAGCATCAACTGAGAGAGGGTGGGAGGTAAGCATCAGTCTGAGAGAGGGTGGGGGGGTGGAGGTAAGCATCAACAGAGAGGGTGGGAGGTAAGCATCAGCAGAGAGGATGGGAGGGTGGGAGGTAAGCATCAACAGAGAGGTGGGAGGGTGGGAGGTAGCATCAACAGAGAGGGTGGGAGGGTGGGAGGGTGGAGGTAAGCATCAACAGAGAGGGTGGGAGGTAAGCATCAGCAGAGAGGGTGGGAGGGTGGGATGTGCATCAACTGAGAGAGGGTGGGGAGGTAACCATCAGAGAGGTGGGAGGTAGCATCAACAGAGGGTGGGAGGGTGGGAGGTAAGCATCAACAGAGAGGGTGGGAGGTAAGCATCAACTGAGAGAGGGTGGGAGGGTAGCATCAACTGAGAGAGTGGTGAGGTAAGCATCAGCTGAGAGAGGGTGGGAGAGTAAGCATCAACTGAGAGAGGGTGGGAGGTAAGCATCAGCTGAGAGGGTGGGAGGTAAGCATCAACTGAGAGAGGGTGGGAGGTAAGCATCAACTGAGAGAGGGTGGGAGGGTAGCATCAACTGAGAGAGGGTGGGAGGTAAGCATCAACTGAGAGAGGGTGGGAGGTAAGCATCAACTGAGAGGGGTGGGAGGGTGGGAGGTAAGCATCAACTGAGAGAGGGTGGGAGGTAAGCATCAACAGAGAGGGTGGGAGGGTGGGAGGTAAGCATCAACTGAGAGAGGGTGGGAGGGTGGGAGGTAAGTATCAACAGAGAGGGTGGGAGGTAAGCATCAACAGAGAGGGTGGGAGGTAAGCATCAACTGAGGATGGGAGGTAAGCATCAACTGAGAGACGGTGGGAGGTGGGAGGTAAGCATCAGCTGGGAGAAGACGGTGGGAGGGTGGGAGGTAAGCATCAACTGAGAGGGTGGGAGGGTGGGAGGTAAGCATCAACTGAGAGAGGGTGGGAGGTAAGCATCAACAGAGAGGGTGGGGAGGTAGGCATCAACAGAGAGGGTGGGGGGAGGGTAGCATCAGCCGAGAGAGGGTGGGAGGTAAGCATCAACAGAGAGGGTGGGAGGTGGCATCAGCTGAGAGGGTGGGAGGTGAGCATCAACAGAGAGGGTGGGAGGGGTAAGCATCAACAGAGAGAGAGGGTGGGAGAGTAGGCATCAGCAGAGAGGGTGGAAGGTAAGCATCAACAGGGAGGGTGGGAGGTAAGCATCAACAGAGAGGGTGGAAGGTAAGCATCAACAGAGAGGGTGGAGGGTAAGCATCAACAGAGAGGGTGGAAGGGTAAGCATCAGCAGGAGAGGGTGGAAGGTGTAAGCATCAACAGAGAGGGTGGAAGGTAAGCATCAACTAGAGAGGGGAGGGAGGTAAGCATCAACTGGAAAGGGTGGGTGGGAGGGTAAGCATCAGCTGGGAGAGGGAGGGTGGGAGGTAAGCATCAACTGGGAGAGAGGGTGGGAGGTAAGCATCAACTGGGAGAGGGTGGAAGGTAAGCATCAACCAGGAGAGGGTGGAAGGTGAAGCATCAACAGGAGAGGGTGGGAAGGTAAGCATCAACTGGGAGAGGGAGGGAGGTAAGCATCAACTGGGAAGAGAGGGTGGGAGGTAAGCATCAACTGGAGAGAGGGTGGGAGGGTGGGAGGAAGCATCAGCTGAGAGAGGGTGGGAGGGTGGGAGGTAAGCATCAACTGGGAGAGGGTGGGAGGGTGGGAGGTAAGCATCAACTGGAAGAGAGGGTGGGAGGTGAAGCATCAACTGGGAGAGGGTGGGCAGGAGGTAAGCATCAACTGGGAGAGGGTGGGAGGGTGGGAGGTAAGCATCAGCTGGAGAGGAGGGTGGGAGGTAAGCATCAACTGGGAAGAGGGTGGGAGGGAGGGAGAGTAAGCATCAACTGGGAGAGAGGGGGGTGGGAGGTGAAGCATCAACTGGAGAGAGGGTGGGGAGAGTAAGCATCAACAGAGGGTGGGAGGTAAGCATTAACAGAGTGGTGGGAGGGTAAGCATCAACTAGAGGGTGGGAGAGTGAAGCATCAACTGGGAGAGGAGGGTGGGAGGTAAGCATCAACTGGGAGAGGGAGGGTGGGAGGAAGCATCAGCTGGGAGAGGGAGGGTGGGAGGGAAGCATCAGCTGGAGAGAGGGTGGGAGGTGAGGAAGCATCATGCTGGGAGAGGGCAGGGAGGTAGGAGGAAGCATCAACTGGGAGAGGGAGGGTGGGGGAAGCATCAGCTGGGAGAGGGGGGTGGGAGGGAAGCATCAACTGGGAGAGGGAGGTGGGAGGTAAGCATCAACTGGGAGAGGGTGGGGGAGGCAAGCATCAACCTGAGGGAGGGTGGGAGGTAAGCATCAACTGAGAGGGGTGGGAGGTAGCATCAACTGGGAAGGGAGGGTGGGAGGCAGAGCATCAACTGGGAAAGGGAGGGTGGGGAGGGTAAGCATCAACTGGGAAGGGAGGGCGGGAGGGAGGAAGCATCAACTGGGGAAGGGAGGGTGGGAGGAAGCATCAGCTGGGAGAGGGAGGGCGGGAGGAAGCATCAGCTGGGAGAAGGGCGGGAGGAAGCATCAGCTGGGAAAGGGAGGGCGGGAGGAGAAAGCATCAACTGGGAGAGGGTGGGAGGGAAGCATCAGCTGGGAAAGGAGGGCGGGAGGAGAGAGCATCAACTGGGAGAGGGAGGCGGGAGGGAGGGAGGCATCAACTGGGAAGGGAGCGGTGGGAGGGAAGCATCAACTGGGAGCGGGTGGGAGGGAAGACATCGAACTGGGGAGAGAGGAGGGAGGGAAGCATGAACTGGGAGAGGGGGAGGGAGGGGAAGCATGAACTGGGAGAGGGCGAGGGAGGAAGCATCAAGCGGCAGAGGGCAGAGTAGAAGCATCAACTGGGCAGAGGGCGGGAGGGTGGGGGAAGGCAGCACTAAGGCGGCAGAGGGTGGGAGGGTAGCATCAACTGGAAGAGGGGCGGGAAAGCATCAGCTGGAAGAGGGCGGAGAAGCATCAGCTGGGGAGAGGGCGGGAGGGTAGGAAGCATCAACTGGGAGAGGCGGGAAGCATCAACTGGGTTAGGGCGGTGGGAAGGATCAACTGGGAGAGGGCGAGAGGCAGGAGGAAGCATCAACTGGGAGAGGGGAGGGCGGGAGGGAGGGAAGCATCAACTGGGGAGAGGGCGGGAGGGTGGGAAGCATCAACTGGGAGAGGGCGGGGAGAGTGGGAAGAATCAACTGGGAAGAGGGTGGGAGGGTGGGAAGAATCAACTGGGAAGAGGGCGGGAGGGGGAAGCAGTCAACTGGGAGAGGCGGGAGGGTGGGAAGAGTCAACTGGGAGAGGGCGGGGGAGGGTGGGGAAGCATCAGCTGGGAGAGGGCGGGAGGGGTGGGAAGCAGTCAACTGGGAGAGGGCGGGAGGGGTGGGAAGAATCAACTGGGAGAGGGCGGGAGGGTGGGAAGCATCAACTGGGAGAGGGCGGGAGGGTGGGAAGCATCAACTGGGAGAGGGAGGGTGGGAGGGAAGCATCAACTGGGAGAGGGCAGGAGGGTGGGAGGGAAGCATCAACTGGGAGAGGGCAGGAGGGTGGGAGGTAAGCATCAACTGGGAGAGGGCGGGAGGTAAGCATCAACTGGGAGAGGGCAGGAGGGTGGGGGGGAAGAATCAACTGGGTGAGGGTTGGCACACTGGGTGAGGGTTAGCATCACCTGGGTGAGGAGTTAGCACGCTGGGTGAGGGTAAGCAGTCACCTGGGTGAGCGGGTGTAAGCATCAGCTGGGTGAGGGTGGTGGGGTAAGCAGTCAACTGGGAGAGGGCGGGGGGGGTAAGCATCAACTGGGAGAGGGCGGGAGGGTGGGAAGCAGTCAACTGGGAGAGGGCGGGAGGGTGGGAAGCATCAACTGGGAGAGGGTGGGAGGTAAGCATCAACTGAGAGAGGGCGGGAGGTGGGAAGCATCAACTGGGAGAGGGCGGGAGGGTGGGAGGAAGCATCAACTGGGAGAGGGCGGGGGGTGGGAGGAAGCATCAACTGGGAGAGGGCGGGAGGGTGGGAGGCAAGCATGGCAGAGAGGGTGGGAGGGTAAGCATCAACGGGAGAGGGTGGGGGGGAAGCATCAGCTGGGAGAGGGCGGGGAGGTAAGCATCAACTGAGAGAGGGTGGGAGGTAAGCATCAACTGGAGAGGGTGGGAGGGTGGGAGGTAAGCATCAACGAGAGAGGGTGGGAGGTAAGCATCAACTGAGAGAGGGTGGGAGGCGAGCATCAACAGAGATGGGAGGAACATCGGCAGAGAGGGTGGGAGGTAAGCAGCAACAGAGAGGGTGGGAGGTAAGCAGCAACAGAGAGGGTGGAGGTAGCAGCAACAGAGAGGGTGGGAGGTAAGCATCAACTGGGGAGGGTGGGAGGTAAGCATCAACAGGAGGGTGGGAGGGTGAAGCATCAGCTGGAGAGAGGGTGGGAGGTAAGCATCAACAGAGAGGGTGGGAGGTAGCATCAACAGGGAGAGGGTGGGGGGTAAGCATCAACAGGGAGGGTGGGAGATAAGCATCAACTGGGAGAGGGTGGGAGGTACGCATCAACTGAGAGAGGGTGGGAGGTAAGCATCAACTGAGGAGAGGGTGGGAGGTAAGCATCAACTGGGAGAGGGTGGGAGGTAAGCATCAGCTGGGAGAGGGTGGGAGGGTGGGAGGTAGCATCAACTGGGAGAGAGGGTGGGAGGGTGGGAGGTAAGCATCAACTGGGAGAGGGTGGGAGGGTGGGGGTAAGCATCAACAGGGAGAGGGTGGGAGGGTGGGAGGTAAGCATCAACTGAGAGGGTGGGAGGGTGGGAGGTAAGCATCAACTGGGAGAGGGTGGGAGGGTGGGAAGCATCAACTGGGAGAGGGTGGGAGGGTGGGGAGGTAAGCATCAACTGGGAGAGGGTGGGAGGTGAAGCATCAGCTAGGAGAGGGCGGGAGGGTGGGAGGTAAGCATCAACTAGGAGAGGGTGGGGAGGGTGGGAGGTAAGCATCAACTGGGAGAGGGCGGGGAGGTAAGCATCAACTGAGGAGAGGGTGGGAGGTAAGGCATCAACAGAGGGTGGGAGGTAAGCATCAGCAGAGGGTGGGAGGGTAAGCATCAACTGGAGAGAGGGTGGGAGGGTGGGGGAAAGCATCAACTGGAGAGAGGGCGGGGAGGGTAAGCATCAACTGGAGAGGGTGGGGCGTGGCATCAACAGAGGGTGGGGGGTAAGCATCAACTGAGAGAGGGTGGGAGGGTGAGGCGTCAGCAGAGAGGGTGGGAGGTAAGCGTCAACAGAGAGGGTGGGAGGTAAGCATCAACTGAGAGAGGGCGGGAGGGTAAGCATCAACTGGAGAGAGGGCGGGAGGTGGGCACGCAGATCAGCTGGGAAGTGCATCAGCGGAGGGTGGGAGGTAAGCATCAACTGGGAGAGGGTGGGAGGGTAAGCATCAGCAGAGAGGTGGGAGGTAAGCATCAGCAGAGGGTGGGAGGTAAGCATCAACAGGGGTGGGAGAGGGATCGGGGAGGTGGGAGGAAGCATCAACTGGGAGAGGGCGGGAGGGTGGGAGGAAGCATCAACTAGGAGAGGGTGGGAGGGTGGGAGGTAAGCATCAACTAGGAGAGGGCGGGAGGGTGGGGGGGAAGCATCAACTGGGAGAGGGCGGGAGGGTGGGAGGGAAGCATCAACTGGGAGAGGGCGGGAGGGTGGGAGGGAAGCATCAACTGGGAGAGGGCGGGAGGGAAGCATCAACTGGGAGAGGGCAGGAGGGTGGGGGGAAGCATCAACTGGGAGAGGGAGGAGACGGAGGGGGGAGGAAGCATCAGCTGGAGAGAGGGTGGGGGAGTGAAGCATCAGCTGGGAGAGGGTGGGAGGTAAGCATCAACAGAGGGTGGGGTAAGCATCAGCAGGGGTGGGAGGTAAGCATCAACTGAGAGAGGGTGGAGGGGTAAGCATCAGCAGGAGAGGGTGGGAGGGGTAAGCATCAACTGGGGAGAGGGTGGGAGGGTGGGGGTAAGCATCAACTGAGGGAGAGAGGCGCAGCAGAGGGTGGGGGGTAAGCATCAGCGTGGGGAGTAGCGCAGGAGGGTGGGAGGTAAGCATCAACTAGGAGAGGGCGGGAGGTAAGCATCAACTGAGAAGGGAGGGTGGGAGGTAAGCATCAACTGGAGAGAGGGTGGGAGGTGAGAAACATCAGACTGGGAGAAGAGGCAGGGAGGTGGGAGGTAAGCATCAACTGGGAGAAGGGCAGGAGGGTGGAGGGTAGGCATCAACTGGGAGAGAGAAGGTGCGAGGGTGGAGGTAAGCATCAACTGGAGAGGGTGGGAGGGTGGGAGGTAAGCATCAACTGGGAGAGGGTGGGAGTGGATGGGAGGGTAAGCATCAACTGGGAGAGGGTGGGAGGGTAGGAAGTCAACTGGAGTAGGGTGGGGAGTAAGCATCAACTGGGGAGGGTGGGAGGGGAAGCATCAACTGGGAGAGGGCGGGAGGGTGGGAAGCATCAACTGGGAGAGGGCGGGGAGGGTGGGAGGTAAGCATCAACTGGGAGAGGGCGGGAGGGTGGGGGAAGCATCAGCTGGGAGAGGGCGGGGGAGGGAGCATCAACTGGGAGAGGGGAGGGTGGGGAGGAAGCATCAGCTGGGAGAGGGCGGGAGGTGGGAAAGCATCAGCTGGGAGAGGGCGGGAGGGTGGGGGGGAAGCATCAGCTGGGAGAGGTGGGAGGGGAGGCAGCTGAGAGAGGGGGGAGGTAAGCATCAACTGGGGAGAGGGCGGGAGGTGGGGAGGAAGCATCAACTGGGAGAGGGCGGGAGGGTGGGAGGAAGCATCAACTGGGAGAGGGCGGGAGGGTGGGAGGTAAGCATCAACTGGGAAGAGGGCGGAGGGTGGGAGGGAAGCATCAACTGGGAGAGAGGGCGGGGAGGTGGGAAGCATCAACTGGGAGAGGGCGGGAGGGTGGAAGCATCAACTGGGAGAAGGGCGGGAGGGGTGGGAGGGAAGCATCAACTGGGAGAGGGCGGGTGGGGAGGGAAAGCATCAACTGGGAAAGGGCGGGAGGGTGGGAGGAAGCATCAACTGGGAGAGGGCGGGGCGGGTGGGAGGAAGCATCAACTGGGAAAGGGAGGGGAGGGTGGGAGGGAAGCATCAACTGGGAAAGGGCGGGGGGTGGGAGGAAGCGTCAACTGGGAAAGGGCGGGGGGGTGGGAAGCATCAACTGGGAAGAGGGCGGGGGGGGGAAGAATCAACTGGGAAAGGGCGGGGGGTGGGAGGAAGCATCAACTGGGAAAGGGCAGGGGGGGGGGGAAGCAGTCAACTGGGAGAGGGCGGGGAGGGTGGGGAAGCATCAACTGGGGAGAGGGCGGGAGGGTGGGGGAAGCATCAACTGGGAAGAGGGCGGGAGGGTGGGAAGCAGTCAACTGGGGAGAGGGCGGGAGGGTGGGGAAGCAGTCAACTGGGAAGAGGGCGGGGGAGGTGGGAAGCAGTCAACTGGGAGAAGGGCGGAGGGTCAGGGTGAGGGAAGCAGTCAACTGGGAAAGGGAGGGCGGGGAGGGAGGGAAGCATCAACTGGGAAAGGGACGGGGGGGAGGGAAGCAGTCAACTGGGAAAGGGCGGGGGGATGGGAAGCAGTCAACTGGGAAAGGGCGGGGGGGTGGGAAGAAGTCAACTGGGAAAGGGCGGGGGGGGGGAAGAGTCAACTGGGAAAGGGCGGGGGGTGGGAAGAGATCAACTGGGAAAGGGCGGGGGGTGGGAAGCATCAACTGGGAAAGAGGGCGGGGGGTGGGAAGAGTCAGCTGGGAAAGGGCGGGGGGGTGGAGGAAGCAGTCAACTGGGAAAGGGCGGGGGGGGGGAAGAGTCAACTGGGAAAGGGCGGGGGGTGGGAAGAGATCAGCTGGGAAAGAGGGGCGGGAGGGTGGGAAGAGTCAACTGGGAAAGGGCGGGGGGGTGGGAGAGAGGTCAACTGGGGAAAGGGCGGGGGGTGGGAGAAGCAGTCAACTGGGAAGAGAGGCGGGGGGGTGGGAAGAGCATCAACTGGGAAAGGGCGGGGGGTGGGGGAAGCAGTCAGCTGGGAAAGGGCGGGGGGGTGGGAAGAGTCAGCTGGGGAAGGAGGGCGGGGGGGTGGGAAGCAGTCAACTGGGGAAAGGGCGGGGGGGTGGGAGGAGAGCATCAACTGGGAAAGGGCGGGAGGGTGGGGAAGAAGCATCAACTGGGGAAAGGGCGGGGGGGTGGGAGAGAGCTCAACTGGGAAAGGGCGGGGGGGGTGGGGAAGCAGTCAGCTGGGGAAAGGGCGGGGGGGGGGAGAAGCAGTCAACTGGGGAAAGGGCGGGGGGTGGGAAGAGTCAACTGGGGAAAGGGCGGGGGGGGGGGAAGAGTCAACTGGGAAAGGGCGGGGGGGTGGGAAGAGATCAACTGGGAAAGGGCGGGGGGGGGGAAGAGTCAACTGGGAAAGGGCGGGGGGGTGGGAAGAGTCAACTGGGGAAAGGGCGGGGGGTGGGAAGAGTCAACTGGGGAAAGGGCGGGGGGTGGGAAGAGTCAGCTGGGAAAGGGCGGGGGGTGGGAAGAGTCAACTGGGAAAAGGGCGGGGGGGTGGGAAAGAGTCAACTGGGAAAGGGCGGGGGGGGGAAGAGTCAGCTGGGAAAGAGCGGGGGGGTGGGAAGAGTCAACTGGGAAAGGGAGGGGGGGTGGGAAGAAGTCAACTGGGAAAAGGGCGGGGGGGTGGGAAGAGTCAACTGGGAAAGGGCGGGGGGGTGGGGAAGAGTCAACTGGGAAAGGGCGGGAGGGTGGGAAGAGTCAACTGGGAAAGGGCGGGGGGTGGGGAAGAGTCAACTGGGAAAGGGCGGGGGGGGTGGGAAGAGTCAACTGGGAAAGGGCGGGGGGGTGGGAAAGAGTCAACTGGGAAAGGGCGGGGGGGTGGGGAAGAGTCAACTGGGAAAGGGCGGGGGGTGGGGAAGAGTCAACTGGGAAAGGGCGGGGGGGTGGGAGAGAGTCAACTGGGAAAGGGCGGGGGGGTGGGGAAGAGTCAACTGGGAAAGGGCGGGGGGGTGGGGAAGAGTCAACTGGGGAAAGGGCGGGGGGGTGGGAAGAGTCAACTGGGAAAGGGCGGGGGGTGGGGAAGAGTCAACTGGGAAAGGGCGGGGGGTGGGGAAGAGTCAACTGGGAAAGGGCGGGGGGTGGGGAAGAGTCAACTGGGAAAGGAGGGCGGGGGGGGGTGGGAAGAGTCAACTGGGAAAGGGCGGGGGGGTGGGAAGAGTCAACTGGGAAAGGGCGGGGGGTGGGAAGAGTCAACTGGGAAGAGGCGGGGGGGTGGGGAAGAGTCAACTGGGGAAAGGGCAGGGGGGGTGGGAAGAGTCAACTGGGAAAGGGCGGGGGGTGGGGAAGAGTCAACTGGGAAAGGGCGGGGGGGTGGGGGAAGCAGTCAACTGGGAGAAGGGCGGGAGGGTGGGAGAAGAATCAGCTGGGAAAGGGCGGGAGGGTGGGAGGAAGAGTCAGCTGGGAAAGGGCGGGGGGGTGGGGGAAGAGTCAACTGGGAGAGGGCGGGAGGGTGGGGAGAGAGCATCAACTGGGAGAGGGCGGGGGGGTGGGGAAGAGCATCAACTGGGGAAAGGGCGGGGAGGTGGAGAAGAGATCAACTGGGAGAGGGCGGGAGGGTGGGAGGAAAGCATCAACTGGGGAAAGGGAGGGCGGGGGAGGGAAGCAGTCAACTGGGAAAGGGGCGGGGGGTGAGGGAAGCATCAACTGGGGAGAGGGGCGGGGAGGGTGGGAGAAGCATCAACTGGGAAAGGGCGGGAGGGTGGGAGAGCAGTCAACTGGGGAAAGGGCGGGGAGGGTGGGAGGGAAGCATCAACTGGGAGAGGGCGGGACGGTGGGAGGGAAGCATCAACTGGGAGAGGGCGGGAGGGTGGGGGGGAAGCATCAACTGGGAGAGGGCGAGGGGGTGGGAAGCGTCAACTGGGAAGAGGGCGGGGGGTGGGAAGCAGTCAACTGGGAGAGGGCGGGGGGGGAAGCATCAACTGGGAGAGGGCGGAGGGTGAAGCATCAACTGGGAGAGGGCGGGGGGTGGGAAGCATCAGCTGGGAGAGGGCGGGAGGGTGGGGGGAAGCATCAACTGGGAGAGGGAGGGCGGGGGGTGGGAAGCAGTCAACTGGGAAAGGGCGGGGGGGTGGGGAAGCAGTCAACTGGGAAAGGGCGGGGTGGGAGCATCAACTGGGAAGGACGGTGGGTGGGGAAGCATCAGCTGGGAGAGGGCGGGAGGGTGGGAAGCAGTCAGCTGGGGAAGGGCGGGGGGGTGGGGGAAGCATCAACTGGGGAAAGGGCGGGGAGGGTGGGAAGAAGCATCAGCTGGGAAAGGGCGGGAGGGTGGGGGAAGCAGTCAACTGGGAAGAGGGCGGGGGGGTGGGAAGCAGTCAACTGGGAAAGGGCGGGAGGGTGGGGGAAGCAGTCAACTGGGAGAGGGCGGGAGGTGGGAAGCATCAACTGGGAGGGCGGGGGGTGGGGGGAAGCAGTCAACTGGGAAAGGGCGGGGGGGTGGGGGAAGCATCAACTGGGGAGAGGGCGGGGAGGGTGGGGGAAGCATCAACTGGGAGAGGGCGGGAGGGTGGGAGGAAGCATCAACTGGGAAAGGAGGGGGGGGGGGAAGCGGTGGGAAGCATCAACTGGGAGAGGGCGGGAGGGTGGGGGGAAGCATCAACTGGGAGAGGGCGGGGAGGGTGGGGGGAAGCATCAACTGGGAAAGGGCGGGAGGGTGGGGGAAAGCATCAACTGGGAAAGGGCGGGAGGGTGGGGAGGAAGCATCCAACTGGGAAAGGGCGGGGGGGTGGGGGAAGCAGTCAGCTGGGGAAAGGGCGGGGGGGTGGGGAGGAAGCATCAACTGGGAAAGGGAGGGCGGGGTGGGAGAGAAGCATCAACTGGGAAGAGGGCGGGAGGGTGGGAGGAAGCATCAACTGGGAAAGAGGGCGGGGGGGGGAAGCAGTCAACTGGGAAAGGGAGGGCGGGGGGAGGGAAGCATCAACTGGGAAAGGGAGGGCGGGGGAGGGAAGCATCAACTGGGAAAGGGAGGGCGGGGGTGGGGAAGCAGTCAACTGGGGAAAGGGCGGGCGGGGGGAGGGAAGCAGTCAACTGGGAAAGGAGGGCGGGGGGGTGGGAAGCAGTCAACTGGGAAAGGGCGGGGGGGTGGGGAAGAGTCAACTGGGAAAGAGGCGGGAGGGTGGGGGAAGCAGTCAACTGGGAAAGGGCGGGGGGGGTGGGGAAGCAGTCAACTGGGGAAGAGAGGCGGGGGGGTGGGGAAGAGTCAACTGGGGAAGAGGGCGGGGGGGGTGGGGAAGAGTCAGCTGGGAAAGGGCGGGGGGGGTGGGGAAGAGTCAACTGGGAAAGGGCGGGGGGTGGGGAAGAGTCAACTGGGAAAGAGGCGGGGGGGTGGGGAAGAGTCAACTGGGAAAGGGCGGGGGGGTGGGGAAGCAGTCAACTGGGGAAAGGGCGGGGGGGGTGGGAAGAGTCAACTGGGAAAGGGCGGGGGGGTGGGGAAGAGTCAACTGGGAAAGGGCGGGGGGGGTGGGAAGGAGTCAACTGGGGAAAGGGCGGGGGGTGGGAAGAGTCAACTGGGAAAGGGCGGGGGGGTGAGGAAGAGTCAACTGGGAAAGGGCGGGGGGTGGGAAGAGTCAACTGGGAAAGGGCGGGGGGTGGGGAAGAAGTCAACTGGGAAAGAGGGCGGGGGGGTGGGAAGAGTCAACTGGGAAAGAGGCGGGGGGGTGGGAAGAGTCAACTGGGAAAGGGCGGGGGGTGGGAAGAGTCAACTGGGAAAGGGCGGGGGGTGGGGAAGAGTCAACTGGGAAAGGGCGGGGGGGGTGGGAAGAGTCAACTGGGAAAGGGCGGGGGGGTGGGAAAGAGTCAACTGGGAAAGGGCGGGGGGGGTGGGGAAGAGTCAACTGGGAAAGGGCGGGGGGGTGGGGAAGAGTCAACTGGGAAAGGGCGGGGGGGTGGGAAGAGTCAGCTCAACTGGGGAAGAGAGGCGGGGGGGGTGGGGAAGCAGTCAACTGGGAAAGGGCGGGGGGTGGGGGAAGAGTCAACTGGGAAAGGGCGGGGGGTGGGAAGGTCAGCTGGGAGAGAGCGGGGAGTGGGAAGAGTCAACTGGGAGAGGGCGGGGGTGGGAAGAGTCAACTGGGGAAAGGGCGGGGGGTGGGAAGAGTCAACTGGGAGAAGGGCGGGGGGGTGGGGAAGAGTCAACTGGGAAAGGGCGGGGGGTGGGAAGAGTCAACTGGGAAAGGGCGGGGGGTGGGGGAAGAGTCAACTGGGGAAAGGGCGGGGGGGTGGGGAAGAGTCAACTGGGAAAGAGGCGGGGGGGTGGGGAAGAGTCAACTGGGAAAGAGGGCGGGGGGGTGGGAAGAGTCAACTGGGGAAAGGGCGGGGGGGTGGGAAGAGTCAACTGGGAAAGGGCGGGGGGGTGGGGAAGAGTCAACTGGGAAAGGGCGGGGGGGTGGGAAGAGTCAACTGGGAAAGGGCGGGGGGGGTGGGAAGAGTCAACTGGGAAAGGGCGGGGGGGTGGGAGAAGAGTCCAACTGGGAAAGGGCGGGGGGTGGGGAGAGAGTCAGCTGGGAAAGGGCGGGGGGTGGGAAGAGTCAACTGGGAAAGGGCGGGGGGTGGGAAGAGTCAACTGGGAAAGGGCGGGGGGGGTGGGAAGGAGTCAGCTGGGAAAGGGCGGGGGGGTGGGAAGAGTCAACTGGGAAAGGGCGGGGGGGTGGGAAGAGTCAACTGGGAAAGGGCGCGGGGGGTGGGGAAGAGTCAACTGGGAAAGGGCGGGGGGGTGGGAAGAGTCAACTGGGGAAAGGGCGGGGGGGTGGGGAAGAGTCAACTGGGAAAAGGGCGGGGGGGTGGGAAGAGTCAACTGGGGAAAGGGCGGGGGGGTGGGAAGAGTCAACTGGGAAAGGGCGGGGGGGTGGGAAGAGTCAACTGGGAAAGGGCGGGGGGGTGGGAAGAGTCAACTGGGAAAGGGCGGGGGGGTGGGAAGAGTCAACTGGGAAAGGGCGGGGGGGTGGGGAAGAGTCAACTGGGAAAGGGCGGGGGGTGGGAAGAGTCAACTGGGAAAGGGCGGGGGGTGGGAAAGAGTCAACTGGGAAAGAGGGCGGGGGGGTGGGAAGAGTCAACTGGGAAAGGGCGGGGGGGTGGGAAGAGTCAACTGGGAAAGGGCGGGGGGGGTGGGAAGAGTCAACTGGGGAAAGGGCGGGGGGGGTGGGAAGAGTCAACTGGGAAAGGGCGGGGGGGTGGGAAGAGTCAACTGGGGAAAGGGCGGGGGGGGTGGGAAGAGTCAACTGGGAAAGGGCGGGGGGGTGGGAAGAGTCAACTGGGGAAAGGGCGGGGGGGTGGGGAAGAGTCAACTGGGAAAGAGAGACGGGGCGGGGGGTGGGAAGAGTCAACTAAGCTGGGAGAAGAGGGCGGGGGGGTGGGAAGAGTCAGCTGGGAAAAGGGCGGGGGGGTGGGAAGAGTCAACTGGGGAAAGGGCGGGGGGGTGGGAAGAGTCAACTGGGAAAGAGGGCGGGGGGTGGGAAGAGTCAACTGGGAAAGGGCGGGGGGTGGGGAAGAGTCAACTGGGAAAGGGCGGGGGGGTGGGAAGAGTCAACTGGGAAAGGGCGGGGGGTGGGAAGAGTCAACTGGGGAAAGGGCGGGGGGGTGGGAAGAGTCAACTGGGGAAAGAGGCGGGGGGGGTGGGAAGAGTCAACTGGGAAAGGGCGGGGGGTGGGAAGAGTCAACTGGGAAAAGGGCGGGGGGGTGGGAAGAGTCAACTGGGAAAGGGCGGGGGGGGTGGGAAGAGTCAACTGGGAAAGAGGGCGGGGGGGTGGGGAAGAGTCAACTGGGAAAGGGCGGGGGGGGGTGGGAAGAGTCAACTGGGGAAAGGGCGGGGGGGTGGGAAGAGTCAACTGGGGAAAGGGCGGGGGGGTGGGGAAGAGTCAACTGGGGAAAGGGCGGGGGGTGGGAAGAGTCAACTGGGGAAAGGGCGGGGGGGTGGGAAGAGTCAACTGGGAAAAGGGCGGGGGGGTGGGGAAGAGTCAACTGGGGAAAGGGCGGGGGGGGTGGGGAAGAGTCAACTGGGGAAAGGGCGGGGGGGTGGGGAAGAGTCAACTGGGAAAAGGGCGGGGGGGTGGGAAGAGTCAACTGGGGAAAGGGCGGGGGGGGTGGGAAGAGTCAACTGGGAAAGGGCGGGGGGGTGGGAAGAGTCAACTGGGAAAGGGCGGGGGGTGGGAAGAGTCAACTGGGAAAGGGCGGGGGGTGGGAAGAGTCAACTGGGAAAGGGCGGGGGGGTGGGAAGAGTCAACTGGGAAAGGGCGGGGGGGTGGGAAGAGTCAACTGGGAAAGGGCGGGGGGGTGGGAAGAGTCAACTGGGGAAAGGGCGGGGGGGGAGTGGGAGGAGAGTCAACTGAGGGAAAGAGAGCGGGGGGGGTGGGGAAGAGTCAACTGGGAAAAGGGCGGGGGGTGGTGGGAAGAGTCAACTGGGGAAAGGGCGGGGGGGGTGGGGAAGAGAGTCAACTGGGAAAGGGCGGGGGGTGGGAAGAGTCAACTGGGAAAGGGCGGGGGGTGGGAAGAGTCAACTGGGAAAGGGCGGGGGGGTGGGAAGAGTCAACTGGGGAAAGGGCGGGGGGTGGGAAGAGTCAACTGGGGAAAGGGCGGGGGGTGGGGAAGAGTCAACTGGGGAAAGGGCGGGGGGGTGGGAAGAGTCAACTGGGAAAAGGGCGGGGGGGGTGGGAAGAGTCAACTGGGGAAAGGGCGGGGGGGGTGGGAAGAGTCAACTGGGAAAGAGGCGGGGGGTGGGAAGAGTCAACTGGGGAAAGAGGGCGGGGGGGTGGGGAAGAGTCAACTGGGAAAGGGCGGGGGGTGGGAAGAGTCAACTGGGAAAGGGCGGGGGGGTGGGAAGAGTCAGCTGGGAGAAAGGGCGGGGGGGGTGGGAAGAGTCAACTGGGAAAAGGGCGGGGGGGTGGGAAGAGTCAACTGGGGAAAGGGCGGGGGGGTGGGAAGAGTCAACTGGGAAAGGGCGGGGGGTGGGAAGAGTCAACTGGGGAAAGGGCGGGGGGGTGGGAAGAGTCAACTGGGAAAGGGCGGGGGGGTGGGAAGAGTCAACTGGGGAAAGGGCGGGGGGTGGGGAAGAGTCAACTGGGAAAGGGCGGGGGGGTGGGAAGAGTCAACTGGGAAAGGGCGGGGGGTGGGAAGAGTCAACTGGGAAAAGGGCGGGGGGGTGGGAAGAGTCAACTGGGAAAGGGCGGGGGGGGTGGGGAAGAGTCAACTGGGAAAGGGCGGGGGGGTGGGAAGAGTCAACTGGGGAAAGGGCGGGGGGGTGGGAAGAGTCAACTGGGAAAGAGGCGGGGGGGTGGGAAGAGTCAACTGGGAAAAGGGCGGGGGGTGGGAAGAGTCAACTGGGAAAGGGCGGGGGGGTGGGGAAGAGTCAACTGGGGAAAGGGCGGGGGGGTGGGGAAGAGTCAACTGGGAGAGGGCGGGGGGTGGGAAGAGTCAACTGGGAAAGGGCGGGGGGGTGGGAAGAGTCAACTGGGAAAGGGCGGGGGGTGGGAAGAGTCAACTGGGGAAAGGGCGGGGGGTGGGAAGAGTCAACTGGGGAAAGGGCGGGGGGTGGGAAGAGTCAGCTGGGAAAGGGCGGGGGGTGGGGAAGAGTCAACTGGGAAAGGGCGGGGGGGTGGGAAGAGTCAACTGGGAAAGGGCGGGGGGGTGGGGAAGAGTCAACTGGGAAAGGGGCGGGGGGTGGGAAGAGTCAACTGGGAAAGGGCGGGGGGGTGGGAAGAGTCAACTGGGAAAGGGCGGGGGGGTGGGAAGAGTCAGCTGGGGAAAGGGCGGGGGTGGGGAAGAGTCAACTGGGAAAGGGCGGGGGGTGGGAAGAGTCAACTGGGAAAGGGCGGGGGGTGGGGAAGAGTCAACTGGGAAAGAGGCGGGGGGGTGGGAAGAGTCAACTGGGGAAAGGGCGGGGGTGGGGAAGAGTCAACTGGGAAAGAGCGTGAACTGGGAAGGGCGGGGGTGGGAAGAGTCAACTGGGAAAGGGCGGGGGGGTGGGAAGAGTCAACTGGGAAGAGGGCGGGGGGTGGGAGAGAGTCAACTGGGAGAGGGCGGGGGGGTGGGAAGAGTCAACTGGGAAGAGCGGGGGTGGGAAGAGTCAACTGGGAAAGGGCGGGGGGGTGGGAAGGAGTCAACTGGGGAAAGGGCGGGGGGTGGGAAGAGTCAGCTGGGAAAGGGCGGGGGGGTGGGAAGAGTCAACTGGGAAAGGGCGGGGGGGGTGGGAAGAGTCAACTGGGAAAGGGCGGGGGGGTGGGGGGAGAACGGAATCGACTGGGGGGAAGAGCGGCGGGAGGGCGGGGGTGGGAAGAATCAACTGGGAGCGGGTGGGAGGGTGGGAAGAATCGACTGGGAGCGGGGCGGGCGGGTGGGGAAGACATGCGAGCTGGGGAGCGGGTGGGGGCGGGAAGCAACCGGCTGGGAAGAGGGGCGGGGGGGGGGAAGAATCAACTGGGAAGAGCGGGGGTGGGAAGAAGCATCGACTGGGAGAGGGCGGGGAGCGGGTGGGGAAGGAATCAGCTGCGGGAGAGATGGGAGACGGGGTGGGGGAAGCGAGTCAGACATGGAGAGAGCGGGGGGGTGGGAAGAGAGCCAGACGGTGGGAGGGTGGTGCGGGAACACCGACTGGGAGCGGGTGGGCGAGGAAGAACCAGCTGGGAGAGGGCGGGGGGTGGGGGGGAAGACATCAGACTGGGAGCGGGTGGGCGGGAGGATGGGGGGGGGAAGCATCGACTGGGAGCGGGTGGGCGGGTGGGAGAGAAGCATCGGCTGGGGAGAGCGGGCAGGACGGGAGCGGGTGGGAAGACATCGACTGGGAGAGGGCGGGGCGTGGTGGGGAAAGCACCGAGCTGGGAGAGCGGGGAGGGTGGGGGGGAAGCATCGACTGGGAGCGGAGTCGGAAGAAATCACTGGGAGCGGCTGCAACCAGGCCCACTGGGAGCTGAGCGGAAGAACCGACCGGGAGTCGGGTCGAAGAACCCGGGCGGCTCGAGCGAGAGTGGGCGAGGGAAGAGGCTCCACTGAGGAGCGGGTCGGAAGAGCCGACTGGGAATGTAGGCCGTAGTCAGGCGGGCGTCGACTAGGACGGGTCGGAAGAACCGACTGGAATGGTCGGAAGAACCGACTGGAGGCCGGGTGGGAAGAACCGACTGGGATGAGTCGGGAAGGTTTCGGCTAGGGCCGTCGAGGAAGAACCGACTGGGCGCGGCGTGGTCGGGCGGGAAGAACTCGACTCGGAGCGGGTGGATCGTCGTCCAGGCGACTGAGCGACTGGGAAGAATCGTCTCGTAGAGCGAGGCGCGTCGGGCAGGCTGCGTCGTGGAGGGCGGGTGCCGGCCCCTAGAATCGACGGCAGCGGCAGGGCGCTCGAGCCTAGAATCAGACAGAGCCGTGGAGGAACCGAACCCACAGTGAGTCGCAGTCGGAAAGGTGGCACAACTCCGACATGAGTCATGGAGTGGCAGGCATTCCGACTAGGGCGCGGGTCGGCAAGAAATCCACCGAGGGAGCGGGTCGGCAGAATCAACATGGAAATAGCGTAGGTCGGAAGAATCAACAGGAGCGGTGGGGAGAGAAGTCGACAGGGAGTCTTTCGGGTGGCGGTGAGGAAGAATCGACAGGGAGCGGAGTGGGAAGAACTGACAGGGAAGCCCAGGTTGGGTAGAAGCGACAGAAGTCGCGAATTGGTAGAGTCCAGCAGGAGGTGGGAGGGAAGAACCCCGACAGG
Organism: Calotriton arnoldi; assembly: GCA_963921515.1. Lineage (NCBI taxonomy): Eukaryota > Metazoa > Chordata > Amphibia > Caudata > Salamandridae > Calotriton > Calotriton arnoldi. The sequence continues at coordinate 191,589 of CAWUFW010000151.1, read as the reverse complement.
TAATGAGTGCATGGTGGGAAGTAACCGAAATGGTCGGGAGAATCGACAAGATGGTCGTAGATCAGAAGAACCCACAAGGAGCTGGTCGGAAGAACCGACTGGGGATGCGGTGGCTGGGTGGTGCGGGGCACTGACTGGGAGCGGGTCGGGCGATGCGGAAGAAACCGACTGGGATGAGGCGTGGTGGGAAGAATGAACCGAGCGGGAGTGGATCGTGGATTAGGAAGAATTCCACGGGAGCGGGAGGGCGGGGTGGGCAGAACCGACTAGAGCTAGTGCAGGTCGGGTGGGCAGAATCGACCGGGCGCGGAGGCGAATCGACAGGAGCGGTGGATGGCAGAACTCGACTAGGAGCGGCGGTGCGCGACAGGCAAGTGCAAGAACCCATTAGGGTGCGGCAGCAAGAATTCCACAGTAGGCGAAGCCGTGCGATAGAATCAACAGGTAGCGGCCGGCGACGCAATCACCAGGGGAGCTGGGAGGAAGAATCGACAGGGAGCGGGTGGGCGGGTGGAAGAATCGACAGGGAGGCCAGTATTGGTGGAATCGACGCGATGAGCGGGTGGTTGTGGAAGAATCGACGCGAGTCTGGCGAAGCATGGAAGAATCGACAGTGGGCGTGGTGGGAAGAATCGACAGGGTTGCCGGAAGCGGGAAGAATCGACGGGAGCTTTGTATTGGTGGAAGAAGCTATTTATGACGCACAAGTGGGAAGAACGGCGTGAGCCGGGTCGGAAGCTGAATCGACAGGGGCGTGGGTGGCGTGGTGGGAAGAATGCGACAGGGAAGCGGGTAAACAGATAGGCAGAATCTGACAGGGAAGCGGGCGGCGGGTGGGGCGAATCGACAGGGAGCGGGTGGGGCGGGTGGGAAGAATGACGACAGGAGCGGAGTGGCGGGTGGGAAGAGATAAACCGGAGAGCCGGGTGTGCCGTGGAAGAATCGACAGGACCGGCCGTGTGGTCGGAAGAATCGATAGGAGCGGGTGGCGGTGGAAGAATCGACAGGGTAGCGGGTCGTGGTCGGACAGAATCGATGGAATGAATCAGACAGAATCGACAAGGAATGGGTCGTGGTCGGAAGAATCAACAGGAAATAGTCGTGGTCAGTGCGAAGAATCGACCTAGGGAGCCGAGATTTTCGGCGGGTCGGAAGAACTCGACTCAGGGGAGCCGGGTGCGCTAGGTCGGAAGAAATCCTCCGAAACCGTGCTCGTCAGTAAAGCAACAGGGCGGTGTAGGTGGGAAGATCAACCAGACTGGGTCGTAGGTCGGAAAATTTCTTTCTAGGAAATGAGTCGTGGTCGGAAGAATCAGCCGACTGGGTCGTAGTCGGAAGAATCAACGGGATGGGTCGGAAGAACCGACCCCTAGGACAGGTCGTAGTCGGGCTCAATAGAATGGGTCGTAGGTCGGGAAGGACCGACCCCTAGACTGGGTCGTAGTCGGAAGAACCATTTCTAAAGTGTGGGTCGTGGGTCGGAAGACCCGACTGGGAGCAGGTGTGAGTCGGAAGAACCGAGCTGGGAGCGGGGGTCGCTAGGTCGGAAGAGCCGGCTGAGGAGACGAATTCGTGGTCGGAAGAACCGACTGGGAGATCGGGTGGCGGAGTCGGAAGAACCGACTGGGAGGCCGGGTGCGTGGAGTGGGAAGAACAAACTAGAACGGGCCGGAAACGCGTACTAGAGCAGGTGGGGAGGGAACAACCGACTGGGAGCCGATTGGGTCGTGGTCGAAATCAACCGACTGGGAGCGGGTCGTAGGTCGGACTTTCCGACCTAGACTGATCGTGAGTCAGGAGTAGCCTGGCTGAGGAAATGGGTCGCCGATCTGGGTAGCAGGCTAGAGATAGTGTCGAGTAGTCGGAATGCCCGACTGGGGGCCGGGTGGGCGGGTGGGAATAACCCGACTGAAATAGTGGAGTGGGAATAATGACTAGAGTAGGTCGTAGGTCGGAACAACCGACGAGCGGTAGTGGGGCGGGTGGGAACAAACCGACTGGGGCGGGTGGGAAGAACAGGCCTGGGAGCGGAGTGTGGCGGGAAGAATCGACTGGGAGCCGGAGTAGCGGGTGGGAAGAAACCGACTGGGAGCGTGGTGGGAAGAACCGACCGGGCCGAGCTGGAAGAACCGACTGGGTGGTCGGAAGAACCCCAGCTGGGGCGCGGGTGGGGAAAAACCGGCCTAGAGGCCAATTGAAGCAGGTGAGAAGCACCGACTGGGATAGCGCGTATGGTGAGAAGAACCGACTGGGGAGCGGGTGCGCGCGTCGAGAAGAACTGACTCGGGAAGCGGGTCGCGGGTCGGAAGAACCACTGCGAGGCCGACGGGAAGAAACCCGAACGGGAGCGGGTGCGCGGGTCGGAAGAACCGACTGGGGGTGGGCGGGTCGGAAGCACCGACTGGGGTGAAGTGCAGTGGGAAGAACCGACCGGGGAGCGGGTGGCGAGGTCGGAAGAACTCCGACCAGAATCGGGTCGCTAGTCGGAATAGACCGACTGGAGAGCAGGTGCGGTAGGTCGGGGAAGAATCCCACCTGGGGGCGGGTGGGAAGAAATCGACTTGAGCGGGGAGGGCGTCGGTGGGCAGAATCAATAGACGGAGCGGGAGGGCGGGTCGGTCGAATCAACAGGGAGCGGGAGGGGAAGAATCGGTCGAGGAGCGGGTGGTAAGAATCGACAGGGAAGCGGTGGTGGCAATTTACAGGAGCGGTGGCAGAATCGACAGGGTGCGGTGGTAAGAATCAGCAGAGTCGCAGGTGGGAAGAATCAACAGAGTGGTGGAAGAAATCAACAGTGAGCGGGAAGAATTCCATTATGAGCCGGTGAAGAATCACAGAGAGTAAAAAGAACCCATTATGGAGCGTAGTGGGCGGGTGGGAAGAATCGACAGGACGGGTGGGCGGGTGGGAAGAATCGACAGAGCGGGCGGGCGGGTGGAAGAATCGACAGGAGCGGTGGGTCGTGGTCGGGAAGAATCGACAGAGTGGTCGTGGTCGGAAGAATCGACAGGGAGCGGGTGGGCGAGAAGAATTTGACAGAGCGGGTGGGCGTGGAAGAATCGACAGAGCGGGTGGCGTGGAGTGGAAGAATGACAGACGGTGGATGGGTGGAAGAGTCCATTATTTGTGGATGGTGGAAGAACGATTATTTTGCAGCCTGAACCCATGAGGAGCCTAAGTGGGGCTATGTGGTGGCTTGAAGTCGACAGGTTTTGGCAAGTGGTGAACAGTTCCGACAGGGAGCGGGCGGGCGGGTGGGGAAGAATGACAGGGAGCGGGTGGGCGAAAGAATTCGACAGAGCGGGTGAGTAGCGGGTGGAAGAATCGACAAGGGAGCGGGTGCAAGTGGTCGGAAGAATCGACAGGGAAGTCGGGTACGTAGTGGGAAGAATCGACGAGTAGCGGGAAGAATCACGACAGAATCAGATTAGTAGTGGAAGAATCGACAGAACGGGCGGTAGTCGGAAGAATCGACAGGAAGCCAGGTGACGCGGAGTGGGAAGAACTCCGACAGGAGCCAATGCGCTAGGTCGGAAGAATCTGTACTAGGAGCTGTGGTGGGCGTGGTGGAAGAATCGACAGGAGGCCAGGTGGAAGCGGGTGGGAAGAATCAACAGGGAAGGTGGGAAGAATCGCGGTGGCGAAGAATCAACGGTGAGCCGTCTCGTAGTCCGGAAGGAGATCCGGCGGGGGGCGGGTGGGCGGGTGGGAAGAATCAACAGGGAGACGGAGTCGGTGAGCCCCGAAGGAGCCGGCGGGGAGCGGGTGGGGCGGGTGGGGAGAGAATCAACGGGGGCGGGTGGCGGGGTGGGGAGAGAACTCAGCAGAGGAGCCGGGTGGGTGGAAGAATCAACAGGAGCGGGTGGGCGGTGGTGGGAAGAATCAACAGGGAGCGTGCGTGGGTAAGGAGCGCGCAGAGCGGGTAGCCGGGTGGGAAGAACCAGCAGGGAGCCGCGGTGTGGGGAATCACCAGGAGCTGGTGGAAGAATCAACAGGGAGCGCGGGTGGGCGGGTGGGAAGAATCAACAGGGAGCGGGTGGGCGGGTGGGAAGAATCAGCAAGGAGCGGGTGGGCGGGTGGAAGGGGGAAGTCAACTCACGAGGAGCGGGTGGGCGGGTGGGGAAGAATCAGCAGGGGCGGGTGGGCGGGTGGGAAGAATCAGCAGGGAGCGGGTGGGCGGGTGGGAAGAATCAGCAGGGAGCGGGTGGCGGTGGGAAGAATCACCAGGGAGCGGTGGCAAGAACCAACCGGGAGGCTGGTGGGAAGAGCTCGACCGGGAGCGGCTGGCAAGTGGCTATCAACTCCGGAGGATGCATGAGGTGAAGAGCGCGGTCGGGAAAGGGCTCAGCAGGAGAGTCGGCTGGGGGAGGCTGTGGGAGTCGGAAGAGTCACTCGGGAGCGGGGTGGGCGGGTGGCAAGGAGAATCAATCAGGGAGCGGAGTGGGGCGGGTGGGAGAGAGTCAACTCGGGAGCGGGTGGCGGGTGGGGAAGGAGTCAACAGAGGGAGAGCGGGTCGTGAGTCGGGGAGAATCAGCAAGGAGCGGGTGGGAAGAGTCAACTGGGAAAGGGCGGGGGGGGTGGGAAGAGTCAACTGAGTGGCAAGGAAGAGCTCTCGGGGGCGCAAAGTGGAAGAGTCAACCCGGGGCACAGGGCGGGGGGTGGGAAGAGTCAACTGGGGAAAGGGCGGGGGGTGGGAAGGAGTCAACTGGGAAGGGGCGGGGGGGTGGGAAGGAGCTCAACTGGGAAAGGGCGGGGGGTGGGGAAGAGTCAACTGGGAAAGGGCGGGGGGGTGGGAAGAGTCAGCTGGGAAAGGGCGGGGGGGTGGGAAGAGTCCAACTGGGAAAGGGCGGGGGGTGGGACAGAGTCAACTGGGGAAAGGGCGGGGGTGGGGAAGAGTCCAACTGGGAAAGGGGCGGGGGTGGGTAAGAGTCGGCTTCTGGGAAAGGGCGGGGGGGGTGGGAAGAGTCAACTGAAATGGTGGAAGGCGACTGCGTGGGGTGGGGAAGAGTCCCAGCACAGGGAAGGGCGGGGGGGTGGGAAGAGTCTCAACTGGGGAAAGAGGCGGGCGGGGGTGGGGAAGAGCTCAACTGGGGAAGCTGGCGGGGGGGTGGGAAGAGTCAGCTGGGAAAGGGCGGGGGGTGGGAAGAGTCAGCTGGGAAAGGGCGGGGGGGTGGGAAGAGTCAATCTGGTGGGAGAAGGGCGGTGGGGTGGGAGAGAGTCAACTGGGAAAGGGCGGTGGGGTGGGAAGAGTCAACTGGGAAAGGGCGGGGGTGGGAAGAGTCAACTGGGGAGGGGGAAAGAGGCGGGGGGGGTGGGAAGAAGTCAGCTGGGAAAGGGGCGGGGGGGTGGGAAGGAGTCAGCTGGGGAAGGGGCGGGGGGGGGTGGGGGGGAGAGACTCAGCCCGGAAAAGCGGCGGGGGGGTGGGAAGGGCTCAGCCGGGCAAGGGCGGGGGGTGGGGAAGAGTTCAACCGGGAAAGGGCGGCGGGGTGGGAAGAGTCAGCTGGGGAAAGAGGCGGGGGGGTGGGAAGGGTCAACTGGGGAGAGGGCGGGGGGGGTGGGAAAAGTCCCAGCTACAAGGGAAGAGGGCGGGGGTGGGGAAGAGTTCAGCTGGGGAAGAGGCGGGGGGGGTGGGAAGAGTCTAGCTGGGAAAGGGCGGGGGGGTGGGGAAGAGTCCCAATGCTGGGAAAGGGCGGGGGGGTGGGGAAGAGTCAACTCGGAAAGGGCGGGGGTGGGAAGAGTCAACGGGGAAAGTGGCGGGGGGTGGGAAGAGTCGACCAGGCGGGGTGGAAGAGTCGGCGGCGGGCGGGAAGGAGCCCAACTGCGAAAGGGCCGGGGGGTGGCGAAGGAGTCAGCACTCAGGGGAAGAGGGCGGGGGGTGGGAAGAGCTCAACTGGGAAGAGGCGGGGGGTGGGAAGAGTCCAACATGGGGAAAGGGCGGGGGGGGTGGGAAGAGTCAACTGGGGAAAGGGCGGTGGGAAGAGGGAAGAGTCAACTGGGAAAGGCGGGGGTGGGAAAGAGTCCCAGCTGGGGAAAGGGCGGAGGGGTGGGAAAGAGTCTTTGGGAAAGAGCGGAGGGTGGGAAGAGTCTGCTGGGAAATTCAGGCGGGGGGGTGGGGAAGCTCAGCTGGGAAAGGGCGGGGGGGGGTGGGAGAATCAACTAGGAAGGGCGGGGGGGTGGGAAGAGCTCAAACTGGGAAAGGGCGGGGGGGTGGGGAAGAATCCAACCGGGAGAGGGCGGGGGGGTGGGAAGAAGTCCCGGAACAGGGGAAAGGGCGGGGGGGGTGGGTAGGGAGTCCGGCTGGGGAAAGGGCTGGGGGGGGGAGAGGGCAGGACAATCTGGGAAAGGGCGGGGGGGGGGTGGGAAGAGTCAACTGGGGAAAGGGCGGGGGTGGGGGAAGAGTCCCGGCTGGGAAGAGGGCGGGGGGGGTGGGGAAGAGTCAGCTGGGGAGGCGGGAAAGGGCCGGGGGGGGTGGGGGATGGGGTGGAAGGAGTCACCAGCTGGGGAAAGCGCGGGGGGTGGGAAGGAGTCCAACTGGGCAGAAGGGGCGGGGGGTGGGAAGAGCTCACCTGGGGAAAGAGAGGCGGGGGTGAGGGAAGAGCTCAACTGGGAAGGCTGGCTGGGTGGAAGAGTCCGGCGGTGAGGCTACTCGGGCAGAGAGCTCAAGGGCTGGGGGGGCTGGGTAAGAGCTCAGCTGGGGAAGGGCGGGGGTGGGAAGAGTCAACTGGGAAAGGGCGGGGGGTGGGAAGAGTCAACTGGGAAGGAGAGCGGGGGTTGGGAAGTGTCAGCTGTGAAAGGGCGGTGGGGTGGGTAAGAGCTTGGGACCAAGGGCGTGGGTGGAAAGTCAATCAGAAAGGCGTGGGTGGGAAGATCAACAAGTAAGTAAGGGAAGAGCTCAACTGGGAAAGGATGGAAGAGTCAATCAGAGTACATGGGGTGAAGATCAACTGGGAGTTATTGGGTGGAAGAGTCAACTGGGAGCTGCATGGGTGGAAGATCCAACTGAGTAACAAGGGAAGAGTCAATCGGGAAAGGATGTGAGTGGAAGAGTCAATCAGAAAGGAAGGGTAAAGAGTCAACTGGGAAGTGGGTGGGGGGAAGCACTGCTGAGAGGGCGGAGGGTGGGGTGGAAGCATCACAGAGAGGGCGGAGGGAGGTGTGGAAGAGTCGAATGGAGAAAAGTGGAGGGAAGAATTACTGGGAAAGGGAGGGCGGGTGAAGAATTTCACTGGGAAAGGGGAGTAAGTGGAAGAACCCCACTGGGTGCTGGGAGAAGTGGTGGAAGAATTTGACGGAGCGGGTGGAGCAGAACGGAATGGGAGCTAAAAGGGTGGAATCGAATGGGAGCAAGGCAGAATTCCACCGAGCTGTAAGGTACAGAAACGACCGAGAGCCGTGGTGGGAAGAATCTAGTATCAGAGCCGGTGGGAAGAAACTGACTGGGATGTAAGTGGAAGAATTTATGGGGAGCGAAGTGGCTGGTGGGAAGAATCGATCAGACAGGGCGGGTGGGGAAGAAACTTACTCAGCGTGGTGGGCGGTGGGAAGAACTGACTGGGGAGCGGGTGGCTGGTGGGAAGAACCGATCAGAGCGGGTGGGCGGGTGGGAAGAACCGACTGGGAGCGGGTGGATGTGGTGGGAAGAACTCGACTGGGAGTCAGATGAGGAAGAACTGACTGTATTTAAAAAGAAACCCACCAGATGCTGAAAGAACTCATCAGAGCTGCAGAAAGAACCCGTGGAGCTGCAGGGGAAGAACTCCATTGGGAGCGGAAGTTTAAACTGTCAGAGCGGAAGAACTCCACTGGGGAGCGAAGGCGGGAAGAATCAACTGGGAGCGGTGGCGGGAAGAATCGACTGGGAGCAGTGGCGGGTGAGAAGAATTTACTGGGGAGCGGGTGGGCGGGTGGGAAGAAATGGGAGCGGTGGGCGGGTGGGGAAGAATTGACTGGAGCGGGTGGCGGGGTGGGAAGAATTTCCAAGGAGCAGGGGCGGGGTGGGAAGAATGCTGAGCTGGGGGCGGGTGGGAAGAATCGAAGGGGAGTTGAGGGGGAAGAGCCGCTGGGAGCGAAAGAACTGGTCAGAGCTGGTGGGAAGAAACCGCGGGAGCAGGAAGAAGATCAGAGCGATGGTGATGCAGGAAGAACCGACTGGGAAGTGGCAGGCTGGTGGAAGAACTCGATCAGAGCGGGTGGGATGGTGGGAATGAACCACTGGGGAGCGAATGGGTGGGAAGAATCACTGGGAGCGGGTATGGTGGGAAGCAAATCGACTGGGAGCGGTATGGTGGGAAGAAACCCGACTGGGCTGGTGGCGGTGGAAGAACAATGGGAGCGGTATGGTGGGAAGAACGACTGGGAGCGGGTGGGCTGGTGGGAAGAAACGACTGGAGGAGTGGTGGCTGGTGCTGAACCCACCTGACATTTGCATGCAGTGGGAAGAAACCTAATTGAGAGCCGGTGGGCAAGTGGAACCGACTGGGACAGCATGGGTAAAAGAACCACTGGGAGCGAAGGGGGTGGGAAGAACTCGACTGGAGCCGTGGTGGCGGGTGGGAAGAACCGACTGGGAGCGGGCAAAGGGTGGGAAGAAATCGACTGGGGAGAGGGTGGCGGGTGGGAAGAAACCGATCGGGAGCGGGTGGCGAAGAAACCGACTGGGGAGCCGGGTGGGCGGGTGGAAGAACCCGACTGGGAGCGGGTGGCAGGAAGAACCGATCAAGAGCGGGTGGGCGATGGGAAGAAACCGACTGGGAGCGGGTGGGAAGAACCGACCGGGAGCCGGGCAGGGAAGAAATCCCACTGGGAGCGGGTGGCAAACCCCGACTGGGAGCCGGTGGGCGGGTGAGAAGAACCGACTGGGAGCGGGTGGGAAGAAACCATTGGGAGCGGGTGGCGGGTGGTTGCCCACGGGAGCGGGTATGGTGGGAAGAAACTGACTTGGGAGCGGGTGGGCGGTGAAACAAATGACGGAGCGGGTGGGAAGAACGACAAGTAGGAAGAATGATTTGAGCGGAGGGCGGTGGGCAGAATTACAGATGGTGGAAGAACGACAGAGCGGGAAAGAATCAACAGAGCCGTGGAAGAATCAACGAGACCGAAGGAAGAATCAACAGGAGCCGGGTGGGAAGAACTGGAACAGAGCCGGTGGGAAGAATCAACAGGAGCGGGTGGAAGAATCAACAGAGCGGAAGAATTAACAGGAGCGGGTGGGAAGAATCAACAGGAGCGGGTGGGCGAAGAACAACAGAGCTGGTGGCGGGTGGAAGAATTAACAGAACGGGAAGGGAAGAATCACTAGGAACGGTAAGGGTGGTAATCAACAGGGGAACGGTGGGCGGGTGGAAGAACAACAGGAACGGGTGGCTATAAAGAATCAACAGAACGGTGGATGCAGTGAAGAATCAACAGGAACCATGGCTATGAAAGAATCAACAGGAACGGGTAAAGAATCAACAGGAGCTGGTGGCGGGTGGGAAGAATCACCAGGAGCGGGTGGGCGGGTGGGAAGAATCAACAGGGAGCGGGTGGCGGTGGAAGAACTCAACAGGAGCGTGTGGGCGGGAGGGGAATCAACAGGGAGCGGGTGGCGGGTGGGAAGAATCAACAGGAGCGGGTGGGAAGAACAACAGAGCGGGAGGGAAGAATCAACAGGAGCGGGTGGGAAGAACAACAGGAGCGGGTGGGCGGGTGGGAAGACTCGCACAGGAGCGGGTGGCAGAACGACAGGAGCGGGTGGAAGAATCGACAGAGCCAAGGAAGAATCCATCTGGAGCGGGTGGATGGGTGGGAAGAATCTATTTACGGGTATGGAAAGGGAAGAACTTCCGATCGGTGAGCGAGTAAGGTGGAAGAATCGAATGGGTTTGTGGGCGGTGGGAAGAATTCCATCGGGAGCGGGCAGGGCGGGTGGGAAGAATCGACGGGGAGCGGGTGGAAGGGTGGGAAGAATCAACAGGAGCGGGTGGGACATGGAAGAATCACCAGGAGTTGCATGGGAGGAAGAATCAACAGGAGTTGCACAGTGGAAGAATCAACAGATGGTGGCAAGGGGAAGAATCAACAGGAGCGGGTGGGAAGAACGAACAGACGGGTGGCTGCAGTGGGAAGAATCAACAGGAGCGTGGTGGGAAGAATCAACAGGAGCGAGGTGGAAGAATCAACAGGAGCGGTGGGAAGAATCAACAGGAGCTGGTGGGAAGAATTACCAGGAGCGGGTGGAAGAATCAACAGAGCGTAGGCGGTGGGAAGAATCACAAACAGGAGCGGGTGGAGTAAAAAGAATCAACAGGAGCGGTAGGAAGAATCAACAGGGAGCGAAGGGTGGAAGAATCAACAGAGCGGGTGGCGGGTGGGAAGAATCAACAGGAGCCGGGAGGGACAAGGGAAGAACTCAACATAACACACGGGTGGGAAGAACCCAAGGTGGAGCTGGGTGGAAGAATCAACAGGAGTCGTGGTGGAAAAATCGACGAGGTGAGCTGGTGAAAGAATCGACTTGGGGCGTGGTGGAAGAACCGACTGGGAGCGGGTGGCGGGTGGGAAGAACCCCATCAGATGGTGGGCGGGTGGGGAGAATCACTGGGAGCGGGTGGGCGGTGGGAAGAACTCCGACTGGGAGCGGGTGGCGTGGTGGGTAGCTGAACTCGACTGGGAGCGAAGGGTGGAAGAAACTGTACTGGAGCGGTGGTGGTGGAAGAACGACTGGGAGCGTGGTGGGCGGGTGGAAGTGAATCGACTGGAGCGGTGGGAAGAAACCCATCGGGAGCCGGTGGGAAGAAACCGACTGGGGAGCGAAGGTGGGAAGAAATCCCATCGGGAGCGGTGGGCTGCAGTGGGAAGAACCGATCGGGAGCGTGGTGGGCGGAAGAACCGCACTGGGGAGCGGGTGGCTGGTGGGAAGAACCGACTGGGAGCGGTGGTGGGAAGAAACCGACTGGGGGAAGGTGGGGAAGAACCGACTGGGAGCGTGGTGGGAAGAACTCCACTGGGAGCGAAAGAAACCACTGGGAGCGGGTGGGAAGAACCACTGGGAGCGGGTGAACCGACTGGGAGCGAAGGGAAGAACTCACTGAGCGGTGGTGAACCGACCGGGACGGGTGGGCCTCTAAGTGGAAGAATCGATCGAGCGGGTGGGCGGGTGTGGGAAGAATCCACGGGAGCGGGTGGCGTGGTAAGAATCGTGGCTGGGGAGCGGGTGGCGAGGAGAAACTGGCTGGGAGCGGGTGGGCGATGGGGAAGAACCGGGCTGGGAGCGTGGTGGGCGGATGGGAAGAACGCTGGGAAAGGAAGAAACGCTGGGAGCGGTGGGAAGAATGCTGGGAGCGGGTGGGGAAGAACCGGCTGGGAGCGGGTGGGAAGAATGCTGGGAGCGGGTGGGAAGAACTGGACTGGGAGCTTTGGTGGGGAAGAAACCGACTGGGAGCCGATGGGAACCGACTGGAGCCGGGTGGTGGCCAACTCCACTGGGAGCCGGTATGGGCAAGAACCGACTGGGAGCGGGTAGGAAGCAACCGACTCTGGGAGCGGGGTGGGCGGGTGGTAACTGACTGGGAGCGGTGGGCGGGTGGGAAGAACTCACTGGGAGCGGGTGGCGGGTGGGAAGAACTGCAACTGGCGAAGAAATCGACTGGGAGCGGGTGGCGGGTGGAAGAAACCACTGGGAGCGGGTGGCGGGAAGAAAGACTGGGAGCGGTGGCGGGTGGGGAAGAACTCGACTGGGATGGTGGCGGGTGGGAAATAAACCAACTGGGACGGGCACGGCGGGGAAATAATGAACACTGGAGACCAGAGCTGGTGGAAGAAACCCGACTGGGAGCGAAGTGGGATGGGTGGGAAGAAATCCCACTGGAATGGTATGGTGGGAAGAAATCCCGACTGGGGAGCGAAGGGAAGAACCGACTGGGAGCGGGTGGGCGGGTGGGAAGAAATCACTGGGAGCGGGTGGGCGGGTGGAAGAACTGACTGGGGCGGTGGCGGGTGGGGAAGAACGACTGGGAGCGTGGTGGCGGAGGAAGAACTCGATCAGAGCGGGTGGGGCTGCAGGAAGAATTCCACCAGAAAGTGGAGGAAGAACGACCGTGAGTTGAGAGGGAAGAACCAACTGGGAAAGCAGATAAAGAATTCCATCAGAGCGGAGTGGAAGAATCGATTGGGAAAGCGGGGAGGGCGGTGGAAGAACACTGTGGTGCGGAGGAAGCAGGAAGAATGACTGGGAAAGGAGGCGGGTGGTGGACACCGAATGGGGAGCGGGTGGTGGTAGCACGAATGGGAGCGGGTGGGCGGGTGGGAAGAATTGACTGGGAGCGGGTGGCGGGTGGAAGAATGACTGGGGAGCGGGTAGGGGCGGGTGGAAGAGCGAAGCGAGCGGAAGTGGCAGGTGGGAAGAACGCCGGGCTGGTGGAAGAACGATCAGGAGCGAGGAAGAACGACCGTACGTAAGTGTTCGACCTGGGAGTCGTGGTGGCAAGGAGAAGAACTGACTGGGAGCGAGGAAGAACCACTGGGAGCGGGCGGTGGGAAGAATCGACTGGGGAGCGGGTGGGCAGGGGAAGAACGCACTGGGGAGCGGGTGGCGGGTGGGAAGAAACGATTTGAGCGGGTGGGAAGAACCGACTGGGCGGGTGGGAAGCAATGATTTATGGTATGGGTGGGTAGAATTAATAGGAACGGGTGGAAGAATCAACAGGAGTTATGGAAGAATCAACAGAGCGGGTGGGAAGAATCAACAGGACGGTGGAAGAATCAACAGAGCCGGGTGGAAGAATCAACAGGACGTGGAAGAACTCAGCTTCAGGAGCCAAGAATCAACAGGAGCGGCACAAGGAAGAATCAACAGGAACGGTATGTGGTGGAAGAATCAACAGGAACGGGTGGGCGGGTGGGAAGAATCAACAGGGAGCGGGAGGGCGGGTGGGGAAGAATCAACAGGAGCGGGTGGAAGCAGGAAGAATTACCAGGGAGCGGGTGGGCGGGTGGAAGAATCAACAGGGAGCAGGCGGGTGGGAAGAATCAACAGGTGGCAGTGGAAGAATCAACAGAGCGGGGGTGGGAAGAATCAACAGGAGCGGGTAAAGAACTCAACAGGAGCCGGGTGAAGAATCGACATTTGGCATGTAAGTGGAAGAACTCCATTTTGTTTGGGGTGGGCTGGTGGGAAGAATTCCATTTGTTTGGAAAGTGGTGAAGAATTTATGAGCGGGTGGGCGGGTGGAAAGAACTCCATTTGTTATGGAATGGTAAAGAATGGTTTGTTAAAAGGGTGGAAGAAATTTACGAGTGGTATGGTGTGGAAGAAATTCCATTTGTTTTATGGAAGTATAAAGAATGACGGGAAATGGGCATGAAGGGTGAAGAATGTGATGGTGAAGTGTATGGAAAGAATCACTTGTTTGCATGGTGGAAGAACTCCAGACGGGAGCGGGTGGGCTATGGAAGAATCGACAGGACAGGGCTATGTGGGAAGAATCAACAGGGAGCTGGTATTGGTGGAAGAATCAACAGAGCGAGGGCGGGTGGAAGAATCAACAGGAGCGGTGGGCGGGTGGGAAGAATCAACAGGAGCTGGTATGGTGGGAAGAATCAACAGAGCGGGTGGGCGGTGGAAGAATTAAATAGGAGCTTGTGGAAGACCAACAGAGCGGGTGGAAGAATCAACAGGAGTCAGGAAGAACAGAGCGATGGATGGTGGAAGAATCAACAGAGCACACAAGTGGAAGAACTCAACATGAGCCTATAATGCAGTGGGAAGAATCAACAGGAGCCGTGGTGGATGGTGAAGAATCAACAGGGAGCGGGTAGGAAGAATCAACAGAGCGGTGGGAAGTGGTGGGAAGAACCAACAGGAGCGGGTGGGAAGAATTGACAGGAGCTGGTGGGAAAATACAGGGAGCTGTGGGAAGAATTTACTGGGGGCAGGGAAGAAATCTGGGACGGGGAGCGATGGCTGGTGGGAGAATCACTGGGAGCGGGTGGCGGGTGGGCACTGACTGGGGAGCGGGTGGGCGAGTGGGAAGAACGACTGGGAGCGATGGAAGAACCCGACTGGGAGCGGGTGGAACCGACCGGGAGCGGTGGGTGGGGAACAAATCCCATCAAGCCGGGTGGGCGGGTGGGAAGAACCCATCGGGAGCTTGTGGCGGGTGGGAAGAACCCCGACTGGGAGCCGGGTGGCGGGTGGAAGAACCGACTGGGCGGTGGAAGAACCGACTGGGAGCGGGGGTGGGAAGAAACCGATCAGAGCTTGGTGGAAGAACACTGGGAGCGGGTGGGAAGAACCGACTGGGAGCGGGTGGAAGAACGACTGGGGAGCGTGGTGGAAGAACCACTGGGAGCAGGGGAAGAATCGAGACTGGGAGCGGTGTGGATGGTGTAAAGAACCGACCAGAGCCGGTGGCAGAAGGGCATTAACGACTCTCAGAGCCGGGTGGGTTGGTAAAGAATCGACTGGGAGCGGTGGGCGGGTGGAAGAATCGACTGGGGAGCGGGTGGCTGTGGTGGAAGAAACTAGATTGGGAGCGGGTATGCAGTGGGAAGAGATGGGCTGGGAGCGGAAGTGGCAGGTGGGAAGAGTGCTGGGGATGAGGAAGTTGAAACTGATTGGGAGCGGTGGGAAGAAACCGACTGGGGAGCGTGGGGAAATCACTGGGGAGCGGGTGGGCGGGTGAGCAGAAGAACGACTGAGCGGGTGGGGAGCTGAACCGACCAGAGCCGGTGGCTGGTGGAACCGCCTGTTTGTATGTGGCTGATGGGAAGAAACTGGCCAAGAGCGAAATAAACTCCTAGGTCAGAGCGGTGGGAACACACTCGGCTGGGAGCTGAAACAATGTGCTGGGAGCGTGGTGGGGAAGCCAAACCATTGAGCTGGTGGGAAGAAACCGACTGGGAGCTGGTGGGGAAGAACCCCATCAGAGCGGTGGAAGAAACCCATCGGGAGCGGTGGGAAGACCATTTGGGAGCGGGTAGAAGAAACTGACTGGGAGCGGTAGGGAAGAACTTACTGGAGCGGTGGGCGGTGGAAGAAATCGACTGGGGGCGGGTGGAAGAACGATCGTGAGCGGGTGGCGGGAGGAAGAACCCATCGGGAGCCGGTGGCGGGTGGGCCCCGACTGGGAGCGGGTGGGTGGTGGGAAGAACAAGACTGGGAGTTTGTGTGGAAGAAACGATCAGAGCGGGTGGCGGTGGGACCAACTTGTACTGGGAGAGCGGGTGTGGCAGGGAAGAACCGACTGGGGAGCGTGGTGGGCGGTGGGAAGAACCGACTGGGAGCGGGTGGGCGGGTGGGAAGAAACTGGACTGGGAGCGGGTGGCGGGTGGAAGAATTTACTTGGGAAAGGGAGGGAAGAACCCACTGGGAAAGAGAGAGGGAAGAATACTGGGAAAGAGAGAGGGAAGAATTGACTGAGTGGAAAGAATCGACCGGGAAAGGAGGCTTATGGAAGAACGACTCAAGCGGGAGGGCGGGCAAAGAATCGATCGTGAAAGTGAGGCGGGTGTAAGAACCACTGGGGAAAGGGAGGGCGGGTGGGAAGAATTTAATGGGGAGCGGGAAGTGGGTGGAAGAATTCGAATGGGAGCGGGTGGCGGTGGGAAGAATCGACTGGGAGCGTGGTGGGCGGGTGTGAAGAATTTATCAAGCGGGTGGCGGTGGGAAGCACCACTGGGAGCGGGTGGGTGGGGTGGGAAGCACCGACTGGGGAGCGGGTGGCGAGGAAGAGGTCGGCTGGGGAGCGAAGTGGCAGGTGGGAAGAAATCGTCAGAGCGGGTGGAAGAATCGTGTCAGAGCGGGTGGAACAACCGAAGTTTATGATAATAGTAATCACTGGGAGCTGCATGGAAGAACCGGGGCTGGGAGTGGTGGGGAAGAAACTCCCACTCGGGAGCTGGTGGGGAAGAACCGACTGGGAGCGAGGGGAAGAAACCGGGACTGGGAGCTGTGGGCGGGAAGAACCGACTTTGGGGAGCGGGTGGCTGGTGGGAAGAACCGACTGGGGAGCGAGGTGGGCGGGTGTGGGAAGAACCATCAGAGCGGGTGGAAACCCACTGGGAGCGGGTGGGCGGGTGGAAGAAATCCCGACTGGGAGCGGGTGGGGCGGGTGGGAAGAACCGACTGGGAGCGGGTGGGCAGGGGAAGAACGACTGGGAGCGGGTGGCGGGTGGGAAGAACCGACCGGGTTTGGGTGCATGCAGTGGAACATTCCATCAGATGGGTGGCTGGTGTGAAGAAACCGACTGAGAGCGAAGTGGCTGCAGTGGGAAATAATCCGACTGTAGCGGGTGGGAAGAAATCGACTGGGGGCGAAGAACCGACTGGGGGCGGGTGGTGGGAAGAAATCAGACTGGGATGGTGTGGGCGGGTGGAAGAAACCGACTGGGAGCGGGCAGGTGGGAAGAACCCACTGGGAGCGGGTGGGAAGAATTCGACTGTGAGCGGGTGGGCGGGTGGAAGAATCGATCGGGGAGCGGGTGGGCAGAATCGACCGTGAGCCAGGCGCAGGAAGAATCAACCCATGGGAGCGGGAAGTGGGGCCAAGGGGGAAGAATCGACTGGGGAGCGGGTGGCGGGTGGGAAAGAACCGACTGGGAGCGGTAGAAGAACACTGGGAGCGGGTGGGGCAGGGAAGAAATACTGGGGGAGTGGTGGTGGAAGAAATCACTGGGAGCGGGTGGCGGGTGGGAAGAACCGACTGGGAGCGGGTGGGCGGGTGGGAAGAACCGACTGGGAGCGGGTGAAGAACTGCTGGGAGCGAGTGGGAAGAACTGGCTGGGAGCGAGAAGAACAAGGAGCAGGGTAGAACTCGGGCTGGGAGCGAAAAAGAATCGCCGGGAGCGGGTAGAAGAACCGCCGGGGAGCCGAAACAAACCGGCTGGGAGCGTGGTGGAAGAATTCCACTGGGAGCGGGTGGGAAGAATCTCACTGGGAGCGGGTGGAAGAAACCGACTGGGAGCGGGTGTGGGAAGAAACCGACTGGGGAGCGGGTGGCGGGTGGGAAGAAACTGACTGGGAGCGGGTGGGCGGTGGGAAGAAATCACTGGGAGCGGGTGGGCGGGTGGGAAGAACCGACTGGGAGCGGGTGGGCGGGTGGGGAAGAACCCGACTGAAGTGGTGGGAAGAAACCGACTGGGGAGCGGGTGGAAGAACCCATCAGGAGCGATGAGTGGAAACCGACCGTGAGCCTATGGCTGGTGGAAAAATCGAATCTATTTCTGTGGGTGGCTTATGGTAATAACCACTGTAGAGCTTGGTAGGAAGAAACCCGACTGGGAAAGTGGGTGGGCGGGTGTGGGAAGAACCCGATCGGGAGTTTGTGGGCGGGAGGAAGAACGCACTGGGGGCGAGGAAGAACCGACTGGGAGCGGGTGGGCGGGTGGGAAGAAATCGACTGGGAGCGGGTGGGTTGGTGGAAGAAATCGACTGGGAGCGGGTGGGTTGGAGGAAGAAATCGACTGGGAGCGGGTGGCGGGTGGGAAGAATGTGACTGGGAGCGGTGGAAGAAACTGAATGGATGTGGTATGGTGAAGAACCGACTGGGACGGGAGGCATGGTGGGTGAAGAACGCACTGGGGAGCTTTGGGTGGGCTGGTGGAAGAACCGACTGGGAGCGTGGGTGGGCGGTGGGAAGAACCGACTGAGCGGTGGCTGGTGGGAAGAACCCACTGGGGAGCGGGTGGCGGTGGAAGAATTCCATCAGAAAGGGAGGGAAAGAATTGAATGGGAAAGGGAGGCGAGGAAGAAGATCGGGAAAGGGAGTGGCGGGTGGGAAGAACACTGGGAAAGCGGGAGGCGGGTGGAAGACCGATCAAAGGGAGGAAGCGGTGGAAGACGACTGGCATGGAGGCATGGTGGAAGAATCGACTGCAGGCGGAGTGGCGATGAAAGAATCGTGACCGTATTTGGTGGGCTGGGTGGGAAGA
The DNA here is from genome assembly GCA_963921515.1 of Calotriton arnoldi. Lineage (NCBI taxonomy): Eukaryota > Metazoa > Chordata > Amphibia > Caudata > Salamandridae > Calotriton > Calotriton arnoldi. Next base: position 173,679 of record CAWUFW010000151.1, on the reverse strand, counting down.
ATCGACTGGGGAGCTTGTGGCTGGTGGAAGAATTGGACTGTAGAGCGGGTGGCGGTGGAAGAATCGACTGGGAGCGGGTGGGAAGAATTTATTTGGGAGCGGGTGGAAGTAGGTGGGAAGAATCGATCAGAGCGGGTAAGTGGTGGGAAGAATCGATCAGAGCGGGTGGCGGTGGGAAGAACCGACTGGGATGGTGGGAAGAGACGAAGGAGTTTATGGCGGTGGGAAGAACGGTCGGGAGCAGGAAGAATCGGGCTGGGGAGCTGCAGGAAGAACCGGGTCGAGCCGGTAGAAAGAACTGGCCAGAGCTCTGGCAGGAAGAACCGACTGGGAGCGAAGGGAAGAAACCGACCGGGAGCGAAAGAAATCCCATCAGAGCGGGTGGGAAGAACACTGGGAGCGGGTGGGCGGGTGGAAGAATCGACTGGGGAGCGGGTGGCGGGTGGGAAGAACCGACTGGGAGCGGGTGGGAAGAAACCCACTGGGAGCGGGTGGGGAAGAACCGACTGGGGAGCGGGTGGCGGGTGGGAAGAAACTGACAGAAAGGGTGGTTGGTGGAAGAAATCGACTGAGCTGGGTGGCGAGGAAGAAACGATCAAGAGCGGCACAGTGGGGAAGAACCTGAATCAGAGCCTATGTTTGAACCCACCAGATCGGTGGCGGTAAGGGAAGAAACCGACTGGGGGCGGGTGGGAAGAACTGGACTGGGGAGCGGAGGGCTGGTGGAAGAAATCCCGACTGGGAGCGGGAGGGCGGTGGTGGGAAGAAACTCCACTGGGAGCCGGGTGGGCGGGGGAAGAACCGATCAGGAGCGGGTGGCGGTGGGAAGAACCGACTGGAGCGGTGGCGGAGTGGGAAGAAATCGACTGGGGAGCGGTGGGCGGGTGGGAAGAAACCGACTGGGAGCGGGTGGCTGGTGGAAGAACCGACTGGAGCGGGTGGATGGTGGGAAGAACCCGACTGGGGAGCGCAGGATGGTGGGAAGAACCGACTGGGAGCAGGTGGAAGAACCCATTATGGAGCCGTGGCAATGGGTGAAAGAATCAACAGGAGCGGTGGAGCCGGGTGGGAAGAATCAACAGGAGCGGGCATGGGTGGAAGAATCAACAGGAGCGGGTGGGCGGGTGGGAAGAATCAAACAGGGAGCTTGGTGGGCAATCGACGGGATTTTGGTGGAAGAATTGGACAGAGCGGTGGGCGAAAAAAGAACACAGGAGCGGTAAAGTAAGTGGAAGAATCGACAGAGCGGGTGGGCTGGTGGAAGAATCGACAGAGCGTGTGGCGGTGGGGAAGAACGACAGATGGTATGGGTGGGAAGAACGACAGAATGGTGGATGGAGTGGAAGAAACCCATTATGACGGGTGGGCGGAGGAAGAAACCCACTGGGAGCGGTGGCTGGTGGAAGAAACCGACTGGGAGCGGGTGGAAGAAATCCCACTGGGAGCGGGTGGAAGCAACCCCGATCAAGTGGTGGGAAGAAATCACTGGGAGCGGGTGGGCGGGTGGAAGAACTCTGGGAGCCGGGTGGCTGGTGGGAAGAACGACTGGGAGCGGGTGGGCGGAGGGAAGAACCGACTGGGAGCGGGTGGGCAAGAACGACTGGGAGCGGGTGGCTGGGGTGGTGCTGAACCGACTGGGGGAGCGGGTGGCGGGTGGGAAGAACCCATCCGTAGCCCTATGGGCTTATGAGCCACTGACTGGGAGCGGGTGGCTGGTGGGAAGAACCGACTGGGGAGCGGTGTGGCTGGTGGGAAAGAACTAACCGGGAGTCGGGTGGAAGAACCGACTGGGAGCGGGTGGGAAGAAATCCACTGGGAGCGGGTGGGAAGAACCGACTGGGAGCGGGTGGGAAGAACGACTGGGAGCGAGGTGGAAGAACCACTCGGGAGCGGGTGGAAGAAACCGACTGGGGAGCGGGTGGAAGCAGCCCGACTGGGAGCGGGTGGCGGGTGAAGAAACCACTGGGAGCGGGTGGGCGCGTGAGAAGAATTGGATCAGAGCGGGTACGCGTGGAGAAGAACCGACCAGATGGAAGGTAATAAACCACTGTGAGCCGGTGTGGGAATGAACCCGACTGGGGAGCCGGTGGGAAGAACCGATCAGAGCGGTGGCGGGTGGGAAGAATCGACTGGGGAGCGTGGTGGATGGTGGGAAGAACTCGATCTGGGAGCGGGTGGCGGTGGAAGAAACCGACTGGGAGCGGGTGGCTGTGGTGGGAAGAACCGACTGGGAGCGGGTGGGCGTGTGGTGGGAAGAACTGACTGGGGGGGAAGTGGAAGAATTGCACAGGAGCGTGGTGGGAAGAATCTCGAACAGGGAGCGGGTGGAAGAATCAACAGAGCGGGTGGGAAGAATCAACAGAGGGAGCGGGTGGATATGGGAAGAATCAACAGAGCCAGGATGCAGGAAGAATCAACAGGGAGCTGGTGGGCTGTGGAAGAATCAACAGAGCTAAGTGGAAGCAGGAAGAATCAACAGGGAGCCAAGGCGGGTGGGGAAGAATCAACAGGGAGCGGGAAGGGGGTGGGAAGAATCAACAGGAGCGGGTATAAGTGGAAGAATCAACAGGAGCAGGCGTGGGAAGAATTACCAGGGAGCGTGGGGTGGGCGGGGTGGGAAGAATTACCAGGAGCGGGTGGGCGGGGTGGTGAAACTAACAGGAGGGTAGGAAGAATCAACAGGGATGATGTATGCAGGAAGAATCGACAGAGCCGGGCATGGGTGGGGAAGAATCCATTATGAGCCAGGTTGAATCGACAGGAGCCGAAAAGAATCCCAAACAGGGAAACGGGGGTATGGGTGAAGAATTTATAGAGCGGGTGGGATGGTGGAAGAATTTACAGAAATGGTATGGTGGGAAGAATGGTTGTGGAGCGGGTGAAGTGGTGGGAAGAATTTAATAGAGCGGGTGGCGTGGTAATCACAGAGTTGGTGGGTTGGGTGGAAGAATCACAGGGAGCGGGTGGGCGGTGGGGAAGAATTGACAGGAGCGGGTGGGAAGAATGAACAGAGCGAAGGGTGGAAGAATCGTCGAGAGCGGGTGGGCGGGTGGAAGAATCAAGAGATGGGTGGCTGCGGGAAGAATCAACAGAGTCGTGCATGGGTGGAAGAATCAACAGGAGCTGGTGGCGAGTGGAAGAATCAACAGGAGCCAGGCGGCAGTGGGAAGAATCAACAGGAGCTTTGTATGGTGGGAAGAATCAACAGGAGCCGGGTATGGGTGGGAAGAATCAACAGAGCAAGGGTGGGAAGAATCAAACAGGAGTTGCGGGCGGGTGGGAAGAATCAACAGGAGTTTCAGGCGGGTGGAAGAATCAACAGAGCGGGTGGCGGGTGGGAAGAATCAACAGAGCGAATGGTGGAAGAATCAACAGAGTCGTGGAAGAATCAACAGACGAAGTGTGAACCCACGAGGAGCGGCAATGGAGGAAGAATCAACAGAGGTCGTGGTGGATAAGTGGTGAAATGAAATCAACAGGAGCCGGGTGGTGCTGAATCAACAGGAGCGGGTGAAGAACGGCAACAGGAGCGGGTGGGCGTGGTGGAAGAATTAACAGGAGCGGGTGGGAGTGGTGGGAAGAATCAACAGGGAGCGGGTGGAAGAATAACAGAGCGGGTGGGAAGGTGGGTGGGAAGAATCAACAGGAGCGGGTGGGAAGAATCAACAGGGAGCGGGTGGCAGGAAGAATTCCACAAGGAGCGGGTGGGAAGAATCAACAGGAGCCGGTATGGTGGGAAGAATCAACAGGAGCGGGTGGATGGAAAAGAATCAATGATGGCAAGAAGAATCAACAGGACGAGAGGAAGAATCACAGGGAGCGGGTGCATGGTGTAAGTTGAAATCAACAGGAGCGGGTGGGCGGGTGGAAGAATCAACAGGGAGCGGGTGTGGAAGAATCGACAGGAGCTGGCATGTGGTGGAAGAATTTAAGAGATGGTATGGTGGCGAATCACAGATGGCAGGAAGAATCGACAGAGCGGGTGTATGGAAAGAACGATGGTGAGCGAAGGTGGGAAGAATGACAGACGGGTGGTGGAAGAACGACAGATGTGGCGGGAAGAATACAGTGACGTGAAGAATCTGACGGGTGCGTGAACCCATTATGGTTTATGGCGCGAACGACAGGAGCCGGTGGCGGGTGGGAAGAATCGACAGGAGCGAAGGGGCTGGCGGGAAGAACCCACTGGGAGTGGCGGCGGGAAGAAACCACTGGGAGTGGAAGGAGTGGGAAGAAATCGACTGGGAGCGGGTGGCGGGCGGAAGAACCACTGGGAGCGGGTGGGAAGAACGACTGGGGAGCGGTGGAAGAATTACAGGGAGCGGAATGGGGAAGAAGATAGAGCGGTATGGGAGGGGAAGAATTTAGACAGAGTGGTAGGCGGGTGGAAGAAACTGATCGGGAGTGGCGAAGGGAAGAACGATCGTATGGATGCATGGAAGAACTGACTGGGGAGCGAAGGGATGGAAGAACTCCGACTGGGAGCTGGTGGCTTGGCTGGAAGAAATCGGGACTGGGAGCGGTGGCGGGCGTGGAAGAACCCGACTGGGAGCGGGTGGCGGCGGGAAGAACCGACTGGGAGCGGGTGGCGAAGGGAAGAAATCGACTGGGAGCGGGTGGGCAGAACGACTGGGAGCGGTGGGCGGGTGGGCAGAAATGACTGAGCGGGTATGGTGGGGAAGAACCGAATGGGAGCGGGTATGCAGGAAGAACGGGACCGTATTTGGGTGGATGGAGGAACAAACCCATCCGAGCCGATGGGTTTGTGGGGAACAAACCGACTGGGAGCGGGTGGCTTGGTGTGAAGAACCATCAGGAGCGGGTGGCGGGTGGGAAGAACCGACTGGGAGCGAAGGTGGCGGTGGGAAGAAACCGACTGGGAGCGAGGGAAGAACTCCGACTGGGGAGCGGGTGGGCTGGTGGGAAGTGAAACCGACTGGGAGCGGGTGGGAAGAACTGACTTTGTAGGTGGGAAGAACGATCAGAGCGGTGGGGAAGAACACGTCTGAAGGGGTGGAAGAACGAATGATGGAGTGAAGAATCAACAGAGCGATGGAAGAATCAACAGGAGCGAAGGAAAAATCAACAGAGCCGGGTGGAAAAACAACAGGTCAAGGTGGAAATAACCCATTATGAGCCAAGGCATGGTGAAAGAATCGATATGGAGCCGTGGTGGGCTGTGGAAGAATCACAGGAGCGTGGTGTATGGTGGAAGAACGACAGAGCGTGTATGGTGGAAGAATTCCACAGAGCGGGTGGCGGTGGGAAGAATCGACAGAGCGAGTGGCAAGAAGAACGACAGAGCGGTGGCAATTCTGCAGAGCGGGTGGAAGAACTCCAGATGCAGTGGAAGAAGACAGAGCGTGCAATTCCACAGTGGAGCAAGTGAAGAATTCCACAGAGTGGCAGTGGAAGAATGATTGAGAGCCAGGAAGAACCCACAGGAGCCGATGGAAGAACCGACTGGGAGCTGGTGGAAGAAACTCCACTGGGAGCGGGTGGCGGGCAGGGAAGAAACCGACTGGGAGCGGGTGGCGGTGGAAGAAATCGACTGGGAGCGGGTGTATGGAAGAACTCGACTGGGAGCGGGGAAGTAGGGAAGAACCGACTGGGGAGCGGGTGGGGCGGGTGGGAAGAACTCGATCAGGAGCGGTGGCGGGTGGGAAGAACCGACTGGGAGCGGTAAGTGGTGGGAAGAAACCCGATCAGAGCGGGTGGCGGTGGGAAGAACCTAGACCGTGAGCGGTGGCGGCAGGGGAAGAACCCACCGTATGGCAATGGTGTGGAAGAACCCACCGGGAGCGGGTGTGGCTGGTGGGAAGAACCCGACTGGAGCCGGGTGGCGAAGGGGAAGAACCGACTGGGAGCGGGTATGGTGGGAAGAAACCAGACTGGGAGCGGGTGGGTGGTGGAGAAACCGACTGGGAGCGGGTGGAAGAACTGATAGGGAGCTGGTGGATGGTGGGAAGAACGACAGGAGCTGGTGGGAAGAAATCAACAGGGAGCGGGTGGGAAGAAACTGACTGGGAGCGGGTAGCAGGAGAAATCCCGACTGGGGAGCGGGTGGCGACAGGGAAGACCGATCGTACGGGTGGCAGGAAGAACTGACCGTATCGGTGGTTGGTGGAAGAACCGACCGTGAGCCTATGGGATGATGAAAGAACCACTGGGAAAGCGGGTGGGATGCAGTGGGAAGAATCGACTGGGGAGCGTGTGGTGGAAGAACCCACAGGAGCGGGTGGTGGGTGGAAGAACGACAGGTGGTGGTGGGAAGAACACAGGAGTGGTGGGCGGGTGGGAAGAAACTCAGGAGCGAAGTGGTGGAAGAACGAATAGAGCCAAGTGGACAGGAAGAACTGACATGAGTTTAGATAGCTGGTGGAAGAACGACAGGACACACAGTGAACACCCATCAGATCTTATGGATGCAGTGGGAACAAACCCATTTATTCTAGGCGAAGTGGGAAACAGACCCATTATGATGTGGGCAGGAGCGAAGGAAGAATCAACAGAGTTTGGTGGAAGAATCAGAACAGGAGCGGGTGAAGAATCGACAGGAGCGTGGTGGGCGGGTGGAAGAATCGACAGGGAGCGGGTGGCGGGTGGGAAGAATTTACAGGGAGCGGGTGGCGGGTGGGAAGTAACGACTGGGAGCGGGTGGGCGGGTGGGAAGAACCGACTGGGAGCGGGTGGCGGGTGGGAAGAACGACTGGGAGCGGGTATGGGTGGGGAAGAACGACTGGGAGCGGGAAGGCAGGGAAGAAATCTCCACTGGGGAGCGTAGGGAAACTGAATTGGGAAGTGGTAATAATCCCACTTTGTGAAATGGGTGGCTGGTGGGAAGAAAACCGACCTAGAGCGGGTGGAACAAACCATCAGAGCGGGTGGGAAGAAACCCACTGGGAGCGGGTGGGGAAGAACCGACTGGGAGCGGGTGGCTGAGGAAGAAACTGGACTGGGAAATGGAGAGGGAGTTAACTCGACTGGGGAGCGGGTGGCGGGTGGGAAGAACCTGTACTGGGCGGGTGGAAGAACATGAGGCGGAGGGGCGGGTGGTAATTTACAGAGCGTGAGGAAGAACAACAGGGAGCGGTGGGAAGAATCAACAGGGAGCGGTGGAAGAATCAACAGAGCGAGGTGTGGAAGAATCCATCAAGGAGCCGTGGTGGGAAGAAACAACAGGAGCGGAGGGCTTGATGGGAAGAATTAACAGGGAGCGGGTGGTGGGTGGAAGAATAACAGGAGCTTGGTGGCTGCAAGTGGGAAGAAATCAACAGGAGCTGGTGGCGGGTGGGCAGAATTTACTGGAGCGGGTGGCAGAATTCCACAGAGCGAAAAGGCACTGACAGATGCAGGTGGGCAGAATGACGAGTGGTAGGAAGAATCGTACAGGAGCGGTGGTGGCTAACTCCATCAGAGCAAAAGAAATCGACCGTATTTATGGAAATAGAACCCACTTAAGCCAAGTGGGCTTATGAAGAACGACCGGGTGAGCGGGCAAAAAGGGTGAATTCCATCGGGAGCTGGGTGTGAAGAATTGAGACGGGAGCGGTGGCGGGTGGAAGAATTCCATCGTGATGGGTAAGGTGAATTTATCGGGAGCGGTGGAAGAATGCATTGGGAGCGGTAGGGAAGACCACTGGGGAGCGGGTAGAAATTGTACTGTGAGCAGGAAGAACGATGGGGAAAGGGTGGAAAAACGACTGAAAATGGTAAGGGAGGGAGAAGAAACGTATCGGGAGCTGGGTATGGTGGAAGAACCATCAGATGTGGTGCATGCATGGAAGAACTCCAACCGGGAGCCGTGGTGGCATGGTGGGAAGCAGAACTGCACTGGGAATGGGTGGCTGGAGTGGAAGAAACCCGACTGGAGCCGTGTGGCGAAGGGAAGAAATCACTGGGAGCGGGTGGGCGGGTGGGAAGAACCCGGACTGGGAGCGGGTGGGCGGTGGTGGGAAGAACTGCGACGGGGAGCGGGTGGGCGAGGAAGAACCGACTGGGGAGCGGTGGCGGAAGACTCGACTCGGGAGCGATGGCGGTGGCGCACTGGGAGCGATGGCGGGTGGAAGAGAACCGACTGGGAGCTTGTGGCGGGTGGAAGAAACCACTGGGGGACGGTAATGGTGTGTAATGTCCACCGGGAGCGGGTGTGGAAGAACCGACTGGGGCGGGTGGGAAGAATCACAGAGCAGGAGGGCGTGGTGGGCAGAATTCCACAGGAGCGGGGTGGCAAGAATTAACAGGGTGCGGGTGGTAAGAATCAACAGGAGCGGTGGTAAGAATCAACAGGAGCGGGTGGTAAGAATCAACAGGAGCGGGTGGAAGAATCAACAGGAGTGGTGGGAAGAATTAACAGGGAGCGGTGCAGAATCAACAGAGCGGGTGGGCGGTGGGAAGAATCAGCTGGTGGCGGTGGGGAAGAACTAACAGGAGCGAAGTACGGTGGGAAGAATCAACAGGCTGTGGTGTGGTTGAATCAACAGGAGCCGGGTGGGCGTGGGTGGAAGAATCAACAGGAGCGGTATGGGTGGGAAGAATTAACAGGAGCGGTGGTGGTGAAGAATTACAGGGAGCGGGTATGGTGGGAAAGGAATTAACAGGGAGCGGGTATGGTGGGAAGAACGACAGAGCGGGTGGGCAGAATTGATTTGAGCGGTGGAAGAATTTACTTGATGGGAAAGAATTCCACGTGATGGTGGTGCACCATTTGAGCGGGTGAAGAATTTAATGTGAATGGGCAGGAAGAACCTAATTTGTTTGGGGATGGTGGAAGAATCGACTGGGGAGCGGTAGTGGCTGAAAAGAATCGATCAGATGGGTGGATGGGTGGAAGAATCGATCAGAGCGGGTGGGGAAGAATTTACTGGGAGCAGGTGGGCTGGTAAAGAATTCTATCAGGGAGCGGGTACGGGTGGGAAGAATTCATCGGGAGCGGGTGGGCGGGTGGGAAAGAGCCGGCTGGGAGCGAGGCGGGCGGGTGGGAAGAACCGGCCCCGGAGAGCGGGTGGGGAAGAACCGAGCTGGGAGCGGGAGGGCCGCTGGGAAGAACCGACTGGGAAGCGGGTCGGCTGGGAGCGGGAGAAGAGAACCCGACTGGGCCGGGTAAAGGGCCCAGGGCCGGCAGGAAGAAACCCACTGGGAGCGGGGTGGGCGGGAGTGGGGAAAGAACCGACCGGGAGCGGGTGGGCGGGTGGGAAGAAACCGACTGGGAGCGGGTGGGCGGGTGGGAAGAAACCGACTGGGAGCGGGTGGGCGGGTGGGGAAGAAACCCCGACTCGGGAGCGGGTGGGCGGGTGGGGAAGAACCGACTGGGGGCGGGTGGGAAGAACCGACTGGGCTGGGCGTGGTGGGAGGAACCGACCGGGGAGCGGGTGGATGCAGGCGGAAGAATGGGAGCCGAGCGGGTGGCCCGTGGTGGGAAGAGCCGACTGGGAGCGGGTGGGAAGGGCTGGGAGCGACGTGGGCTGGTGGCTGTGGAAGAACCTCGACTGGCCGGAGGCGGGTGGGCAAGAAACCTCGCCTGGGAGCGGCGTGGGCGGGTGGGAAGAATCATACTGGGGAGCGGGTGGGCGTGGTGGGAAGAATCGTACTGGGAGCGGGTGGGCGGGTGGGAAAGAACCGAGCTGGGAGCCGGGTGGGCGGGTGGAAGAACCGACTGGGAGCGGGTGGGCGGGCGGGAAGAACCGACTGGGGGGCGGTGTGGTGGAAGAACCGACTGGGGAGCGGGTGGGCGGGTGGGAAGAACCGACTGCCAGGAGCGGGTGGCGCGAGTGGGAAGAACTCGACTCGGAGCCGGGTGGGACCCCACAGAGCCAGATGTCTGGTGGAAGCGGGCCCAGCAAGAGATTGGCAACGGAAACCATCGGGATGCGAGTGGGAAGAGCCGGCTGGGGAGCGGGGTGGGAAGGAGCCGGCAGGAGCTGACGTGGGTGGGAAGAATCAACAGGAGCTGGGTGGCGAGGTGGGAAGAACCGGCTGTGGAGCGAGGTGTGGGAAGAACCGGCTGGGAGCGGTACGGGTGGGAAGAATCGGGACAGGGAGCGGGTGGGCAGAATCGACAGGGAGTCGCAGGGTGGGGAAGAACCGACAGGGAGCGGTGTGGTGGAGAACCGACTGGGGAGCGGGTGGGCGTGGTGGGAAGAAACTGACTGACGGAGTCAGGAAGAACGAATCTTGTTTGGAGCATGGAGTGGAAGAACCCAGAATTTGGGAGCGATGGGAAGAAACCGACTGGGGAGCGGGTGGGCGGGTGGGAAGAACCGACTGGGGAGCGAGGTGGGCGGGTGGGGAAGAAACCGACTGGGGGCGCGGTGGGAAGAACCGACTGGGGAGCGGGGTGGGAAGAGACCGACTGGGAGCGGGTCGAAGGAGCTCGACCGGGAGAGCGGGTGGGCGCGGTGGGAAGAAACTGACTGGGAGCGGGTGGGCGGGTGGGGAAGAACCGAGCTGGGGGCGGGTAGGAGCGACCGACTGGGAGCGGGTGGGCGCGTGGGGAAGAACCGACTGGGGAGCGGGCGGGCGAGTGGAGAAGAACCGACTGGGGAGCGGGTGGGAAGAACCGACTGGGAGCGAGGTGGGCGGTGGGAAGAACCGACTGGGACCGGGTGGGCGGGTGGGAAGTGAACCGACTGGGAGCGGCGGCGGCGGGAAGAAACCGACTGGGGAGCGGGCGGGCGTGGTGGGGAAGAGACACAGACTGGGAGCCGGCGTGCAGGGAGAAGAACCGACTGGGGAGCGGGTGGGCGGGTGGGAAGGAGCCGGACTGGGAAGCCGGGTGGGCGGGTGGGTGGGAACAACCCCACTGGGGAGCGGGTGGGCGGTGGGAACGAACCGAGCTGGGAGCGGGTGGGCGGGTGGGAAGAACCGGGACTGGGGGCGGGTGGCGTTGGCGGGAAGAACCGACTGGGGGCGGGTGGGCGGAGTTGGGAAGAATCGACTGGGGAGCAGGGGAGGGAAGAATCAGAGCAGGGAAAGCAAGGGCAGGGCGGGTGGGGAAGAATCGACTGGGGACAAGGGAGGGCCAGGTGGGAAGAATCGAAGCTGGGGAAAGCGATGGGCGGGTGGGAAGAATCGACTGGGGAAAGCGGAGGGCGGGGTGGGAAGAATCGACTGGGAGCGGGAGGGCGAGGTGGGAAGAGCTCGACTGAGAAGGGAGCGGCGGGCGGGAAGAAATCGACTGGGAGCTGAGGTGGGCGGGTGGGAAGAATCGACTGGACGGGGAGCGGGTGGGCGGGTGGGAAGAATTGACCACTTGGGAGCGAGGTGGTGAACGACAGAGCGGGCAAGGAATCGACTGGGAGCGAGGGTGGGAAAGAGAATCGACTGGGAGCGGGTGGGCGGGTGGGAAGAGATCGACTGGGGAGCGGGTGGGCGGGTGGGAAGAATCGCACTGGGAGCCTGGGTGGGCGTGGTGTGGAACTGATCATCGACTGGGAGCGGAGTGGGAAGAGTCCGGCTGGGAGCGGAAGTGGCGGGTGGGGCGAGAACCGGCTGGGAGGCGGTATGTGGTGGAAGAACCGGCAGGGAGCGGGTGGCGAAGAACCGGCTGGGAGCGGGTGGGCGGTGAGGCATCGGCAGAGTGAAGCGGGTGGGAAGACCAACCGGAGCTGTGGAGCGGGTGGGAAGAACCGACAGAGACGGGCGGGAAGCAATCAACAGAGCTGGGTGAGCGGGTGGGAAGAACCGACTGGGGAGCGGGTGGGCGGAGTGAGAAGAATCGACTGGGAGCGAAGGAAGGGTCTGTGTTTGTGGCTGAGAAAGAACCGACGGGATTTGCGAGGTGGGAAGAACTCCACTGGGAGCCTGGGTGGCAGGAACCGAACTGGGAGCGAGGGTGGGCGGGTGGGAAGAACCGACAGGGAGCGAGGGTGGGCGGGGTGGGAAAGAATTCCGACTGGGGAGCGGGGTGGGCGAGGTGGGAAGAACCGACGGGAGCGGGTGGGCGAGGTGGGAAGAAACCGACTGGGGCGTGGTGTGGAAGAAACCGACTGGGGACGCGGTGGGCGGGCGGGGAAGAACCGGACTGGGGGCGGGTGGGAAGAACCCCACTGGGAGCGAGGGAAGACCACTGGGAGCGGGTGGGCGGGAAGAACCGACTGGGGAGCGGGGGGGGCGGGTGGGGAGAGAGACCGAGAAACCTACTGGGGAGCGGGTGGGCGGGTGGGAAGAACCGACTCGGGAGCGGGTGGGCGGGCGGGAAGAACCCACTGTGAGGCCGGCGGGTGGCGGCGGGTGCGGAAGGGCCGAGCTGGGAGGGCGGGTGGGCGGAGGTGGGAAGGGCTGCGGCTCGGAGCGGGTGGGGCGAGGTGGGAAGAACCAGCCAGGAGACGGGTGGGCGGGTGGGAGTGAACCGATTGGGGAGCGGGTGGGCGGGTGGAAGAAACCGACGGGGAGCGGTGTGGAAGGAGCGACAGAGAGCAGGTACGAGAGAATCGACAGGGGCGTGGCCGGCGGGTGGGAAGAATCAGCAGGGAGACGGGTGGGCGGGTGGGGCGTCAACAGCGCGCGACGTGGGCGAGGGTGGGAAGAATCAGCAGGGAGCGGGTGGGCGGGGCGGAAGAATCAGCAGGGAGCGGGTGGGCGGGAGCGTCAAGACGCGGACGGTGGCGGGAAGGAGTCGACGGGGAGCGGCGGTGGAAGAACGCCGGCTGGGAGAGGAATGGGACGGAGGAGCGGGCTGGGGGCGGGTGTGGGAAGGAGTCCGGCTGGGGAGCGGGTGGGCGGTGGGAAGACTCCGACTGGGGAGCGGGTGGGCGGGCGGGAAGAATCGACGGGGAGCGGGTGGGCGGGAAGGGAGGAATGGACCGAGCAGGGGAGCGGGTGGGCGGGCGGGAAGGAGCTCGACGGGGAGCGGGTGGGCGGGGCGGGAAGAAATCCCGACTGGGAGCGTGGTGGGCGAGGAGGGAAGAACCGACTGGGGAGCGGGTGGGCAGAAACACGATCCCAGGTCGGAGCGGGTGGGCAAGAAAACCCGGAGCTGGGATGCGTGGCGGGAGGCAGAACCGACTGGGGGCGGTGTGGCGGGTGGGCAGAACCTCGACTGGGGAGCGGGTGGGCGGGGTGGGCAGAACCGACTGGGGAGCGGGTGGGCGGTGGGAAGAACCGACTGGGGGGCGGGTGGGCGGAGTGGGGAAGAACCGACTGGGGGAGCGGGTGGGCGGGTGGGAAGAACAGAGCGCTGGGGAGCGGAGGTGGGCGGGTGGGAAGAACCCGACTCAGAGCGGGTGGGCGGAGTGGGAAGAACCGACTGGGAGCGGGTGCTCAGGCGAGTGGAGAAGGAGCCCGAGCTACAGGGAGAGAGCGGGTGGGCGGGAGTGGGAAGAACCGACCGGGAGCCGGTGGGAAGAACCGACGGGGAGCCGGCATGGCGTGGAAGAACCGACCTGGGAGCTGGTGGATGGTGGGAAGAAACCGACTCGGGAGCGGGTGGGCGGGTGAAGAACCGACTGGGGAGCGGGTGGGAAGGAACCGACTGGGGAGCGAGGTGCAGGAAGAACCCGACTGGGCGGGCGGGAAGAATCAGAATGGAGCGGGTGGAAAGAACCGGGCCAGGAGACGGGTGGGACGACGCGAGACAGAGCGGTGGCACCAGCGGGGCGGGTGGGGGCGCGTCAGACAGGACCGGCTGGGAAAACCAACGGGTGCGAAGAACCGACTGGGAGCGGGTGGGAAGAATCAACAGACTGGGGAGCGGGTGGGAAGAACCGACTGGGATGCCGGTGGGCGGGTGGGACAGAACCCAGTGTGGAGCGGGTGCGCGGGTGGGAAGAACCCATCATGGTTTGGCAAATGGCGCCGTAGGGCGGGTGGCAAGAATCCGACATGGGAGCGGGTGGTAAGAATTCCACAGAGCGAAGTGGGAAGAATTCCGACAGAGCGGAGCGGTGGTGGTTCCGCAGGGCGGGAAGAAATTCCGACTGGGCGGTGTGCAGGAAGAACGACAGGAGCGTGGTGGCGGGTGGGAAGAATTCCAGCAGACGGTGGCGGGTGGAGAAGGAACCCCACAGGGAGCGAGGGTGGGAAGGAGTCAACCCACGGGGAGCGGGTGGGCGGGTGGGAAGAATCGGCATCGGGAGCGGGTGGGCGGGTGGGAAGAATCAGCACGGGCGGGGTGCGCGGTGGCGGGAGGAAGAACCCGACAGGGAGCGGGTGGGCGGGTGGGAAGAATCAGCAGGGAGCGGGTGGGCGGGTGGGAAGAAATCAGCAGGGAGGCGGGTGGGCGGGTGGAGAGAACTCAACGGGGAAGCGGGTGGTGGTGGGAAGAATCAGCAGGGGCGGGTGGGCGGGGTGGGAAGGAGAACCAAACAGGGCGGCCGGGCGGGCGGGAAGAACCCGACAGGGAAGCGGGTGAGCGGGGTGGGAAGAATCAGCCGAGGAGCGAGGTGGGAAGAATCAACGGGAGCGGATGGGCGGCGTGGGAAGAACTCGACAGGGAAGCGGGTGGGCGGGGTGGGGAAGAATCGAACGGGGAGCGGTGGATGCAGGCAGAACCGATCGGGGAGCCGGCGTGGGAAGGAACAACCGGACCGTGAGCCGGGTGGCCGGGTGGGGAAGGACCCGGCAGGTGAAGCCGGACGGGCTGGCGGGGAAGAACCGACAGGGAAGCGGGTGGGCGGGTGGGAAGAACCGACTGGGGAACGGGTGGGCGGGCGGGAAAGAAACTGACGGGGCGGGCGGTGGGCGGGTCGGAAGGAGAATCGACGGGGAGCGGGTGGGCGGGTGGGAAGACTCGACAGGGGAGCGGGTGGGCGGGTGGGGAGAGAACCGACCGGGGAGCGGCGTGGCGAGGAAGAACGAACGGGGAGCGGGTGGATGGCGGGTGGGAAGAACCGACTGGGAGCCGGTGGCGGGTGGAAGAACCGACCGTATCGAAGTAAGCAGAACCACAGGGAGCCTTGGCATGCAGGTGGAAGAACCATTATGAGCAAGTAGGGGAAGAATCCCAGACAGGGAGCCGGTGGGCGGGTGGGGAAGAACTCGACAGAGCAGGGTGCAGGAAGAACCGACAGAGTGGGCGTGGTGGGAAGAAACAGACAGGGAGGCGGTGGTGGAAGAACGACAGAGCGTATGGCGGGAAGAATCGACGGAGCGCGTGGCGGTGGGAAGAATCGACAGGGAGCGGGTGGGCGCGTGGGGAAGAAACCCGACAGGGAGCGGGTGGGCGCGTGGGAGGTTTGAACCCATCAGGGATGCCCGGTGGCGCGGTGTGGGAACAAAGAACCCAGCGGTGGAGCGGGTGGGCGGGTGGGAAGAACCACAGGGAGCGTGGTGGGCGGGTGGGAAGAAACCCACAGGGAGCCGGTGGGCGGTGGGGAAGGAGCTCAACGGGGAGCGGGTGGGAAGAATCAGCAGGGAGCCGGGTGGAAGAAAGAACCAGCACGGGGAGCGGGTGGGCGGGTGGGAAGAATCAGCAGGGAGCGGGTGGGCGGGTGGGAAGAGAACCCGACAGGGAGCGGTGGGGATGGTGGGAAGAATCGACTGGGGAGCGGGTGGGGAAGAATCAACAGGGGAGCGGGTGGGCGGGTGGGAAGAAACCGATCGGGAGCCGGGTGGGCGGGTGGGGACCGAGCCAGCAGCGGAGCGAGGTGGGAAGAGACTCCACGGGGAGCGGGTGGGCGGGTGGGAAGAATCAACAGGGAGCGGTGGGCTGGGTGGAAGAATCGGACAGGGAGCGGGTGGGCGGGTGGGAAGAATCGACAAGGAGCGGGAGGGAAGAATCAAACAGGAGAGCGGGTGGAAGACCAACAGGAGCGTGGAAGAATCAACAGGGAGACGGGTGGGCGGGTGGGAAGAATCAACAGGGAGCGGGTGGTGGGGTGAGAAGAATCAGCAGGAGCTGGGTATGGTGGAAGAATCAACAGGGAGCCGGTGGGCGGGCGGGAAGAATCACCAGGGAGTCGGGTGTGGCGGGTGGGGAAGAATCAACAGGACGGGCACAGGGTGGGAAGGAGACTCGACAGGGGAGCGGGTGGGCTTGGAGTGGGAAGAATCGACCGGGGAGCCGGTGGGCGGGTGGGAAGAACCGACAGGAGCCGGGCGGGCGGTGGGAAGAATCCGCGGCGAGCGAGCGGGTGGGCGGGTGGGAAGAATCGACAGGGAGCGGGTGGGCGGGATCGACGAGACCAGCGAGGTGGGCGGGTAAAGAATCGGCCAGGGAGCGGGTGGGCGGGTGGGGAGAATCGACAGGGAGCGGGAAGGGTGGAAGAACCGACTGTGAGCGGGTGGGCGGGTGGGGAAGAATCGACAGGGAAGCGGGTGGGCAGGAGTCGACTGGGGGAGCGAAAGGGTGAATCGGCGGGTGGCGAAGAATGGAGAACCCGGGGAGCGGGTGGGCGGGCGGGAAGAACCCACTGGGAGCGGTGCGGTGCGGGCAACACCGACCGGGGCGGGCGAGAGGCGGGAGAAAGAACCGACTGGGAGCGGGTGGGCGGCGGGCGTGCCGACTGGGGCCAGGGTGAAGTGGAAGATACCGACTCGGAGCGGGGGTGGAAGAATCGACAGGGAGCGGGTGGGCGGGTGGGGAGAAGAATGCGACGGGGAGCGGGGTGGGCGGGTGGGAAGGAATTCGACTGGGGAGCGGGCAGAATGACTGGGAGCGGTGGGCAGAACCGACTGGGAGTGGGCGGGCGGGAAGAACCGACTCGGGTGGCGGGGCGGGAGAGAACCGACTGGGGAGCGGGTGGGCTGGCGGGAAGAACCGACTGGGCGCGGTGGCATGGCACGCATGGGCAGAAACCGGACCGGGGAGCGGGTGGGCGGCGGGAAGAGCCGACTGGGGGAGCGGAGTGGGCGGGCGGGGAAGAACCCACTCGGGAGCGGATTGAGGCGGGCGGGAAAGAACCCGACTGGGAGCCGGTGGGCAGGGCTGGGCAGGAGCCGGCTGGGAGCGGGTGGGCAGAGGCTCGACTCGGGAGCGGGTGGGCGGTGGGGAGAAGGGCTCGACTGGGAGCCGGGTGGGCGGGTGGGAAGAAACCGACTGGGGAGCGGGTGGGCGGGTGGGGAAGAACCGTAGGGACCGGGAGCGGGTGGCGAGGTGGGAAGAAACCGACCGGGAGCGCGGGTGGGCGAGTGGGAAGAAACCGGGACTGGGAGCGGGTGGGCGGGTGGGGAAGAAACCGACTGGGGAGCGGGTGGGCGGTGTGGGAAGAAGCCGACTGTGGAGCGAGGTGGGAAGAACCGACTGGGAGCGGGTGGGCGGGTGGGAAGAACCGACTGGGAGCGAACGGTGGGAAGAAACCGACTGGGGGCGGGTGGGAAGAACCGACTGGGGAGCGGGAGGGCAGCAGAACCGTACAGGGGGCGATGGGTGGGAAGAATCGACGGAGCGGTGAGTGAAGAATCAACAGGGAGCGGGTGGGAAGAATCAGCAGGGAGCGGGTGGGAGAAATCAACAGGGAAGGCAAGGGTCGGAGGCACCAACGAAGGGAGCGGGTGGCGTGGTGGGAAGAATCGAACAGGGAGCGGGTGGGCGAGCGGTCGGGAAGAATCGACAGGCTTGGAGCGGGGAGGGTCGGCAGGGCGAATGAATCGACGGGGAGCCGGTGGCCGGGTGGGAAGAATCGAGCAGGGAGCCGGGTGGGCGGGTGGGAAGAATCGACAGGGAGCGGGTGGGCGGTGGGAAGAATCGACAGGGAGCGAGTGGTGGAGAATGCCGACAGAGAGCGGGTGGTAAGAATCGACAGAGGAGCGGGTGGGAAGAATCGACAGGAAGCGGTGGGAAGAAATCGACAGGGAGCGGGTGGGGAAGATATCGACTGGGGAGCGGGTGGGAAGAACCGACAGGGAGCGAGGTGGGAAGAACCGACGGGGAGCGGGTGGTGCAGAACCGACGGGGAGCGGGTGGGGAAGAGCCGCACTGGGAGCGGGTGGAAGTGGAAAGAACCCGACTGGGAGCGGGTGGGAAGAACCGACGGGAGCGGGTGGGCGGGGTGGGAAGAACCGACCGGGGCCGGGCATGGGCGGGTGGGGAAGGCACCGACTGGGGGAGCGGGTGGGCGGGTGGGGAAGGAACTCCACTGGGAGCTTGGGTGGCGGAGGTGGGAAGAACCGACTGGGAGCGGGGGTGGGCGGGTGGGAAGGAGCCGACTGGGGAGGGCGGGTGTGGCGGGTGGGGAACGAGCCGGGAGCCCCTGGGCAGAACGGGTGGGACGTGGTGGGAAGAAACCGACTGGGAGCGGGTGGTGCGGGGTGTGGAGGCACCGATACTGGGAGCGGGTGGGCGGAGTGGGAAGAACAAGCGAGCGGGTGGGAACCGACTGGGGAGCGGTGGGCGGGTGGGACGAACTCGGCCGTGGAGCGGGTGGGCGATGGTGGGAAGAGCCTGACTGGGAGCGGAGGTGGGCGGGTGGGAAGAGACCGACTGGGGAGCGGGTGGGCGGGTGGGAAGAATCGACAGGACCGACTGGGAAGGGTCGGCGTGGAGCGGGTGGAAAGAATCCGACTGGGAGCGGTGGGAAGAATCCGACAGGGAGCGGGTGGGCGGGTGGGAAGAACCGACGGGGAGCGGGTGGAGAAGAATCCGACGGGGAGCGGGTGGGAAGAACCGACTGGGAGCGGGTGGGCGGGTGGGAAGAACCGACTGGGAGCGGGTGGGCGGGTGGGAAGAATGCGACTCGGGCGTGAGGGAAGAATTCGACTGGGAAAGGGAGGCGGGTGGGAAGAACCGACTGCGGACGGGAGTGGCCGGGGTGGGAAGAACCGACCGGGAGCGGGTGGGCGGGTGGGAAGAACCGCACTGGGAGCGGGTGGGCGGTGGAGGAAGACCCACTCGGGAGCGGTCGTGGAAGAACTCGACGAGACTGGGTGGGCGGGGTGGCGGAGGAAGAACCGACTGGGGGCGTGGGTGGGCGGGTGGAAGAATCCGATCAGGGAGCGGGTGGGCGGGCGGGAAGAACCGACGCGGGGAGCGGGTGGGCGGGTGGGAGAGAACCGACTGGGAGCGGGTGGGCGGGTGGGGAAGAACCGACCGGGAGCGGGTGGGCGAGGGTGGGGAGAGGGCTCGACGGGAGCGGGTGGCGCGGTGGGGAAGGAGCACGGCCAGAGCTGAAGTGGCGGCAGGTTGGGCTCGGGAGCCGGTGGGAAGAACAGCCATTGGGAGCCGATAAAGAAACTGGCTGGGCCGGGTGGGAAGAACCCACTGGGAGCCGGGTGGAAGGACCGACTGGGAGCGGGTGGGAAGAATCAACGGGGAGCGGGTAAGAATTTACTGGGAGCGGTGGCGGTAAGAAATCAGACAGGGAGTTGCGGAGTGGCAGGGAAGAAATCGACGGGGAGCGAAGAACTCGGCTGGGAGCGTGGTGGGCGGGTGGGAAGAAATCGATCAGGGCGGGTGGGGCGGTGGGGAAGAAATCGACGCGGGAGCCGGGTGGGCGGGTGGGAAGAAGAACCGACTGGGAGCTGCGTGTGGGAAGAACCAATCTGGGAGCGTGGTGGAAGAACTCCACTGGGAGCGGGTGGGCGAGTGGGAAGAACCGACTGGGAGCGGGTGGGCGGGTGGGAAGAACACGACCCCGGGAGCGGGTGGGCGGTGGCAAGAAACCCGACTGGGAGCGAGGCGTGTGGAAGAACACGACTGGAGCGGCGGCGGTGGGAAGAAATCCCACTGGGGAGGGCGGGTGGGCGGGTGGGAAGAACACGACTGGGGAGCGGGTGGGCGGGTGGGAAGAACCGACTGGGAGCGGGTGGGCGGGTGGGAAGAAACCGACTGGAGCCGGGTGGGCGGGTGGAAGAAACCGACTGGGGAGCCGGGTGGGCGGTGCGGGAAGAAACCGACCCCCGGGAGCCGAGGCAGGGGAAGAACCGACTGGGGAGCGGGTGGGCGGAGTGGGAAGAACCGACTGGGAGCCGGCGGGCTGGTGGGAAGAACCGACTCGGGAGCGGTGGGAAACCACAGGAGCGGGAGGCGGGTGGGAAGAACCCGACGGGGAGCCGGGCAGGTTAGAAGAACTCAGCAAGGAGCGGGTGGGAAGAATCAGCAGGGAGGCGGGTGGGAAGAATCAGCAGGGAGCGGGTGGGAAGAATCGACAGTGGACAGGCGAGGTGGGGAAGAAACGACAGAGAGCGGGGAGGGCGGATGGTGAAGAAGGCGAAATCGGCAGGCCCGGGTGGGCGGGTGGAAGAATCGAGCAGGAGCGGGTGCGCGGTGGGAAGAATCTGATGCAGGGCAAGCGGGTGGGCGGGTGGCCCACAGAGAGCGGACGCTGGGCTGCGGGTGGGCAGAACCGACAGGGAGCGGGTGGGCAGAACCCGACAGGGAGCGAAGGTGGGCAGGGTGCGACGCAACTGGCTAGGAGCGGGTATGCAGTGGGAAGAAATCCCATCGGCGAGAAGCGGGCGGGTGGAAGAATCAGACTGGGAGCGGGTGGCTGGCAGTGGGAATGAACCGACTGGGGAGGCGGTGTGGGAAGCACGCGACTGGGAGCGGTGGGCGGGTGGGAAGAAATCCCGACTGGGGAGCGGGTGGGCAGAAACCGACTGGGGAGCGGGTGGCGGGTGGGAAGAACTCGACGGAGCGGGTGGGCGGGTGGGAAGAACCGCAGCTGGGAGAAGCGGGTGGGCAGGAGCCCGACTGGGAGCCGGGTGGGAAGCGGAGCCCACCTGGGGAGCCGGGTAGGAAGAACAGACTGGGAGCGGGTGGGGACGAAGTCCCGACTGGAGCGGGTGGGAAGAACCGACTGGGAGCGGGTGGGAAGAACCGACTGGCGGGCGGGCGGGTGGGAAGGAGCCGACTGGGAGCGGGTGGGCGGTGGAAGAAACCGACTGGGAGCGGGTGGTGCACCACTGGGAGCGGTGGGCGGGTGGGAAGCAACCCCGACTGGGAGGGCGGGTGGTGCGGGTGGGAAGAAACCGACTCGGGGCGGGTGGCGCGTGAGGAACAAGACCGACTGGGAGGAGCGGGTGGGCAGCCCGCCGCGGCCGATGGGAAGAACCCACCTCGGGAGCGAGGTGGGCGGGCTGGACGACCGGCCGGGAGCGGGTGGGCGGGTGGGAAGAGTCCCGGCTCGGAGCGGTGGCGCGGTGGGAAGAACCGGGACTGGGAGCGGTGGATCGGGCGGTGGGAAGAAGACCCGACTGGGAGCGGGTGGGCGGGTGGGAAGGACCGACTGGGAGCGGGTATGGAAGAAACCGACTGGGGAGCGGGTGGCGGGTGGAAGAAACCGACTGGGGCGGTGCGGAAGAATCGGCAGGGAGCGGGTGGAAGAAACGCCGACTGGGAGCGTGGTGGGCGGGTGGGGAAGAAACGACTGGGAGCGGATGGATGCAGGAAGAACTCAACAGGCGGGCGTTGGTGGGAGAAGCAACACGAGCCAAAGGCAGGACCGGCAGGAGCCGGGCAGAACATCGACGCGGGAGCGGGTGGTGCAGAATCAGCAGGAGTTGTGCGGGCGGGTGGGAAGAATCAACAGGGAGCGATTGTGGCGATGGGAAGAATCGACAGGGGAGCGAGGATGGTGAAGAATCGAGCAGGAAGCGGGTGGGAAAGAATCGACAGGGAGCGTATGGTGGAATCGACAGACAGGACGCATGAGCGGACGGCGTGGATGGAAGAACAGACGTGGCGGCGAGGATCAGCAGGCGTGGGCGGGTGGGAAGAATCATGCGGGTCGGCGGGCTTGGGTGAAGAATCAGGGAGCGGGCAGGCGGGTGGGAAGGAGAATCACACGGGGGCGGGTGGGAAGAATCGGCGGGGAGCGGGTGGGCGGGTGGGAAGAATCCCGGCAAGGGAGCGGGTGGGCGGGTGGGGAAGAATCCAACAGGGGAGCGGTGCGGGCGGGTGGGAAGAATCAACGGGGAGCGAGGTGGGCGGGTGTGGGAAGAATCCCAGCAGGGAGCGGGTGGGACGGGTGGGAACAGCTCTCGAGCGGGTGGGCGGGTGGGCAAGAATGCGACGGGGAGCGGGTGTGCGGGAGGAAGAATCGACGGGGAGCGAGGTGGGAGAAGGGCCGGCCCGATGGTGGCGGGTGGGAAGGAGGGGTCGACGGGGGCAGGGAGGGCGGGTGGGAACGAGAATCATCAGCGGGTTTGGCAGCGGGCGGGAAGAATCGACGGGGGAGCGGGCGAGGGCGGTGGGAAGACCCATGCAGAGCCCCATGGAGCAGGGTCGGCAGAGGCGGGGGGAAGAATCGACTGGGAGAGAGCGGAATTTGGGCTGGGTGGGAAGAATCGACTGGGAGCGGGTGGCAGGAAGAATCGACTGGGAGCGGGTGGGCGGGTGGGAAGAATGGAGGCTGGGAGCGGGTGGGCGTGGTGGGAAGAACCGACTGGGAGCGGGTGGGCGGGTGGGAAGAAACCCGGCCGGGCGGGGGGGCGCGGGTGAGAGCCGGCTGGGAGCCGGGTGGCTGGGCAGGAACTCGGTCGGGGAGCGGGTGGATGTAAGAACCTGGCTGGGGAGCTGAGGTGAGCAAGAACCCGACTGGGAGCGGGTGGGAAGAACCGGCTGGGAGCGGGTGGGAAAGAGAACCGGCGGGAGCGGGTGGCGGGGGTGGGAAGCGAAGCCGACAGGAGCGGGTGGGCGGGTGGGAAGGATGTACCAGAGCTGGTGAGCGGGTGGGGAAGAAACCGACTGGGGAGCGGGTGGGCGGGTGGGAAGGAGCCGACTGGGGAGCGGGTGGGCGGGCGTGGAAGAACCGACTGGGAGTGGCGGAGTGGAACCCACTGGGAGTGGCCATGGGAAGAACCGACTGAGTTTGGTGGCGGATGGGAAGAACCCACGTGGTGGATGCATGTGGAATGATAAACCCCGGGACCGGGGGAGCGGGTGGGCGGGAGCGGGAAGAACCGACTGGGAGCGGGAGGGGCAGAACCCGGGACTGGGGAGCCGTGGGGCAGAAACCGATCAGAGCGGGTGGGCAGAACCGGAATGCTGGGGAGCGAAGGGCAGAAATCACTGGGAGCGGGTGGGCGGGTGGGAAGCGAACCGACCGGGAGCGGGTGGGCGGGAACCCACGGGAGCGGGTGGGCGGGTGGCAGAAGCCGACTGGGAGCGAGGTCGGGCGGGGTGGGAAAGAGCCGAGCAGAGCTGAGGGCGCGGTGGGAAGAACCGACTGGGGAGCGCGGGGGTGGGCGAGGAGTGGCAAGAACCCCGACCGTATCTGGCACAGGAACAAGTCTAGACCGGTGGGCCGGGTGGGCGGTGGGAACCCACTGGGAGAGCGCGGTGGGCGGGCGGGGAAGGAGAGACCGACTGGGAGAGCGGGTGGGCGTGGTGGGGGGAACCGACTGGGAGCGGGTGGGCGGGTGGGAAGAACCGACTGGGAGAGCGGGTGGGGGGCGAGCCGGCTCGGGAGAGCGGCGTGGGACGAACCGACTGGGAGCGGGTGGCTATGGGAAGAATGACTGGGAGCTGGTGGGAAGAAGTCCCGACTGGGAGCGGGTGGGGAAGAACTGGTCTGGGGGCGAGGGAAGAATCGACTGAGCGGAGTGAAACAAATCAACAGGAGCGGGTGGAAGAATCAACAGAGCCGGTGGGAAGAACCAACAGGACACGGGTGGCGAAAGTCAACAGGAGCGGGTGGGAAGAATCAACAGGAGCGGGGTGGGAAGAACAGGACGGGTCGGAAGAATCAACGTGAGCAGGTGAAGAATCAACAGAGCGAGGGCGGGTGGGAAGAACCGACAGGGAGCGGGTGGAAGCAAGGGGAAGAATCGTGACAGAGCGTGGTGGTAAGAATGACAGGGAGCGGGTATGGTAAGAATCGAGAGCGGGCAGAAGAATTCCACACAGTGAACGATGGCAAGAATCTAACAGGACGGGGTGGCAAGAATCCACAGAGCCTAAGTAAGAAGAACCCACAGGAGCCGGGCAGGTAAGAATCACAGAGCGGGTGAAAGAATCTATTATGAGCCGGGTGGGAAGAATTCCAGTGAGCGGGCAGTGGGCGGGTGGGAAGAACCCGACTGGGGAGCAGGAAGAACTGTGACTGGGGAGCGTGGTGGCGAAGAACCGACTGGGAGCGGGTGGGCGTGGTGGGAAGAATCGACGGGGAGCGGGTGGGCGGGTGGGAGAAGAATCGACTGGGGAGCGGGTGGGCGGTAGGAAGCGACCGACAGGGAGGGCGGGTGGCGGCGGGTGGGAAGAGAACGACTGGGAGCGAGGGAAGAAATCTGACCGGGATGAGGCGGGAAGAACCTATTAGGAGCGAAGTAACTTCGACTGAGGAGCTAAGTGGGAAGAACCATCAGAACGGTGGCGGGTGTGGAAGAACCCCACTGGGAACGGGTGGGCGGGTGGGAAGAACCCACTGGGAAGCGAGGTGGGCGAGGGTGGGAGAAGAGAACCGACTGGGAACGGGTGGGCGGGTGGGGAAGAACCCACTGGGAAACGGTGGCGGTGGGGAAGAACCGCACTGGGAACGGGTGGGCGGGTGGGAAGAACTTCGACTGGGAGCGGGTGGGCGGGTGGGAAGAACCGACTGGGGAAGCGGGTGGAAGACGGGAACATGGGTGCTGCCCGACTGGGAGCGGGTGGCGGGGGGAAGAACCGACTGGGAGCGGTGGGCGGAGGAAGAACGATCGGGGAGCCGGTGGGCGGGGGAAGAACCGACTGGGAGCGGGTGGCGGTGGGAAGAACCGACTGGGGGGGCGAGGTGGAAGCTGGTGGGGAAGAAACCCACTGGGAGCGGTGAGGGTGGAGAAGATCCGACTGGGAGCGGGTGAGCGGGTAGGGAAGAACCGACTGGGAGCGGGTGGGCGCGGCTGGGACCAGTAAGAACCGACTGGGAGCGGGTGGCTGGGTGGGAACCGATCGGGAGCGGGTGGCTGATGAAGAATCGACTGGGAGCGGGTGGGAAGAACCGACTGGGAGCGGGTGGGAAGAACCGACTGGGAGCGGCGGTGGGTGGGAAGGACAAACCGACTGGGAGCGGGTGGAAGAACCGACTGGGGAGCCGGGTGGGAAGAACCGACTGGGAGCGGGTGGGAAGAACCGACTGGCGAGGCGGGTGGGAAGGAACCGACTGGGGAGCGGCGGGAAGAATCACTGGGAGCGGGTGGGCGGGTGGGAAGAACCGACTGGGAGCGGGTGGGCGGGTGGAAGAACCGACTGGGAGCGGGTGGGTGGGTGCGGGAAGAACCGACTGGGAGCGGGTGGGCGGGTGGGAAGAACCGACTGGGAGCGGGTGGGCGGGTGGGAAGAATCAGACTGGGGAGCGGGTGGGAAGAATCACGCTGGGGGCGGGTGGGAAGAATCACGGAGCGGGAGGAACGAATCAACAGGGAGCGGGTGGGAAGAATCAACAGGGAGCGGGTGGGAAAATCAACAGGAGCTGGGAAGAATCAACAGGGGAGCGGGTGGAAGAATCAACAGGAGCGGGTGGGAAGAATCAACAGGGAGCGGTGGGCAGGTGGGAAGAATCAACAGAGAGCGGGGTGGGCGGGTGGGAAGAATCAACAGGAGCGTGGGAAGAACCCACTCGGGAGCGGGTGGGCGGGAAGAATCCGCACTGGGAGCGGGTGGGCGGGTGGGAAAGAACCGACTGGGAGCGGGTGGCGGGTGGAAGAACCGACTGGGGAGCGGGTGGGCGGGTGGAAGAACCGACTGGGAGCGGGTGGGCGGTGGAAGAACCGACTGGGAGGCCGGTGGCGAGCGGAAGAACCGCCTGGGGCGGGTGGGACGAGTGGGAAGAACCGTGGGAGCGGGTGGGCGGGTGGGAAGAATCACCCGGGGAGCCGGGTGGGCGGGTGGGCAAGAGCCCAGAGCGAGTGGCGGGAGGGAAGAACCGCCCGTGGAGCCGGTGGGCTGTGGGAAGAACTCGACAGGAGCGGGTGGCGGGTGGGAAGAATCCGACAGAGCGGGTGGGCGGGTGGGGAAGAACCGACAGGAGCGGGTGGGCGGGTGGGAAGAAATCCACAGGGAGCGAAGCGGTGGGAAGAACCGACAGGCGGGTGCGGGTGGTGGAAGAATCAACAGGGAGCAGGGGCGGTGGGAAGAACCGATAGGGAACGGGTGGGAAGGGTGGGGATGAACCGACAGGAACGGGTGGGCGGGTGGGAAGAATCAACAGGAGCGGGTGGAAGAATCAACAGGGAGCGTGGTGGGAAGAACACTGGGAGCCGTGACGGGGGAAGAATCGACCAGGAGCGGGTAGCAGGCTCACCAGGGACGGGTGGCGGTGGGAAGAATCAACAGGAGCGGGCGAGCGGGTGGGAAGAATCGACACGGAGCGGGTGAGGTGGTGGGAAGAATTGACAGGGAGCGGGGTGGGCGGGTGGAAGAATCGACAGGGAGCGGGTGGGCGGGTGGGAAGAATCGACAGGAGCGGGTGGGAAGAATGAACAGGGAGCGGGTGGGCGGGTGGGAAGAATCAACAGGGAGCGGGTGGGCGGGTGGAAAGAATCAACAGAGCTGGGAAGAATCAACAGGAGCGGTGGAAGAATCAACAGGAGTGGGTGGGCGCGGTGGGAAGAACCAACCGGAGCCGGGTGAGCGGGTGGGAAAATCAACAGAGCCGGGGAGCGGGTGGAAGAATCAACAGGGAGCGGGTGGGAAGAATCAACAGGGAGCGGGTGGGCGGGTGGGAAGAATCAACAGGGAGCGGGTGGGCGGGTGGAAAGAATCAACAGGGAGCGGGTGGGCGGGTGGAAAGAATCGACGGGACGAGAGCGGGTGGGAAGAATCAACAGAGCGGTGCGGGTGGAAGAGCCGACAGGGAGCGGGTGGGCGGGTGGGAAGAATCACAGAGCGGGTGGGCGGGTGAAGAATCACCAGGATGGTGGGTGGTGGGAAGAATCAACAGGACGTGTGTGGAAGAATCAACGGAGCGGGTGGCGGGGTGGGAAGAATCAACAGGAGCCGGGGGAAGAATCAACAGGGAGCCGGGTGGGCAGGTAGGAAGAATCAACAGAGCAGGTGACGGGTGGAAGAATCAACAGGAGCGGGTGGGAAGAATCGATAGGGAGCGGGTGGCGCGTGGGAAGAACGACTGGGAGCGGGTGGGTGGAAGAATCGACAGGGAGGTGGTGGGCGGGAAGAACGACAGGGAGCGGGTGGGCGGGAAATCGACAGGAGCGAGTGGGCGGAACGACGGGAGCGGGTGGGAAGAACTCCGACAGGGGAGCGGGTGGTGCGGGATGGAAGAACCGACATGGCAGCAGGTGGGCGGGGTGGGAAGAACGACAGGGAGCGGGTGGTGGGCGGGTGGGAAGAACCGACGGGGTGGGCGAGGGAAGAACCGGACCGGGGAGTGGTGGGCGGAAGAACCGACTGGGGAGTGGGTGGGCGGGCAGAAGCCGACTGGGGAGCGGGTGGGAGAGCCGACTGGGACGGGAAGAATCGACAGGAGCGGGTGGGCGGGTGGAAGAATCGACAGGGAGCCGGGTGGGCGGGTGGGAAGAAACCGACTGGGAGCGGGTGGAGCGGGTGGGAAGAACCGACTGGGAGCGGGCTGGGCGGGTGGGAAGAACCGACTGGGGAGCGGGTGGGCGGGCGGGGAAGAACCGACTGGGAGCCGGGTGGGCGGGCGGGAAGAACCGACTGGGAGCGGGTGGGGCGGTGGAACTCGACTGGGAGTGGGTGGGCGGAAGAAACCCCGACTGGGGGGTGGGCGGGCGGGAAGAAACCGACTGGGAGCGGGTGGCGGGCGGAAGAACCGACAGGAGCCGGCTGGGCGGGCGGGAAGAACCGACTGGGAGCGGGTGGGCAAAACCGACTGGGAGCGGGTGGGCAGAACGACTGGGGAGCGGGTGGCAGAACCGACGGAGCGGGTGGGCGGGCAGGGAAGAACCGACTGGGAGCGGGGTGGCGGGTGGGAAGAACCGACTGGGAGCCGGGTGGGCGGGTGGGAAGAACCGACTGGGAGCGGGGGTGGGCGGGTGGGAAGAACCGACTGGTAGGGGGGCGGGTGGGAAGAACCGACTGGGAGCGGGTGGGCGGGTGGGAAGAACCGACTGGGAGAGGGTGGGCGGTGGAAGAACCGACTGGGAGAGGGTGGGCGGGTGGGAAGAACCGACTGGGAGAGGGTGGGCGGGTGGGAAGAACCGACTGGGAGCGGGTGGGCGGGGTGGGAGGAACCCGACTGGGGAGCGGGTGGGAAGAACCGACTGGGAGCGGGTGGGAAGAACCGACTGGGAGCTGGTGGGCGGGTGGGAAGAACGCGACTGGGAGCGGGTGGGAAGAACCGACTGGGAGCGGGTGGGGAAGAACCGCACTGGGCGGGTGGGAAGAATCGACGGAGCGGGAGGGAAGAATCAACAGGAGCGGGTGGGAAGAATCAACAGGGAGCGGGTGGGAAAATCAACAGGGAGCGGGTGGGAAAAATCAACAGGGAGCGTGGTGGGAAGAATCAACAGGGAGCGGGTGGGGAAGAATCAACAGGAGCGGGTGGGAAGAATCAACAGGAGCGGGTGGGCGGGTGGGAAGAATCAACAGGAGCGGGTGGCTGGTGGAAGAATCGACAGGAGCGGGTGGTAAGAATCGACAGGGGAGCGGGTGGTAAGAATCGACAGGGAGGCGGGTGGTAAGAATCGACAGGAGCCGGGTCCGGCTGCTGAAACCGACAGGGAGCGGGTGGGGGTGGGAAGAAATCCCGACAGAGCGGGTGGGCGGGTGGGAAGAATCGACAGGGAGCGGGTGGGCGAGGGTGGGAAGAACCAACAGGGAGCGGGTGGGAAGAACCGACTGGGAGCGGGTGGGCGGTGGGAAGAACCGACTGGGAGCGGGTGGGCGGGTGGGGAAGAACCCGACTGGGAGCGGGCGCGGGTGGGAAGAACCGACTGGGGAGCGGGTGGGGCGGGTGGGAAGAACCGACTGGGAACGGGGTATGGCAGGGTAAAGAACCGACCGGGGAACGGGTGGGCGGGTGGAAGAACCGACTGGGAACGGGTGGGCGGGTGGGAAGAACCGACCCTGGGAACGGTGGGCGGGTGGGAAGAACCGACCGGGAACGGGTGGGCGGGTGGGAAGAACCGACTGGGAACGGGTGGGCGGGTGGGAAGAACCGACTGGGAACGGGGGTGGGCGGGTGGGAAGAACCGGCTGGGAACGGGTGGCGGGTGGGAAGAACCGACTGGGAACGGGTGGCGGGTGGGAAGAACCGACTGGGAACGGGTGGGCGGGTGGAAGAACACCGACTGGGAACGGGTGGGCGGGTGGGAAGAACCGACTGGGAACGGGTGGCGGGTGGGAAGAACCGACTGGGAACGGTGGGCGGGTGGGAAGAACCGACTGGGAACGGGTGGGCGGGTGGAAGAACCGACCGGGAACGGGGTGGGCGGGTGGGAAGAACCGACTGGGAAACGGGTGGGCGAGTGGGAAGAAACCGACTGGGAGCGGGTGGGGGCGGGTGGGAAGAACCGACTGGGAGCGGGTGGGCGGGTGGGGAAGAACCCCGACTCGGGAGCGGGTGGGCGGGTGGGAAGAACCGACTGGGAGCGGGGTGGGCGGTGAGGGGAAGAACCGACTGGGAGCGGGTGGGCGGGTGGGAAGAAACCGACCGGGAGCGGGTGGGCGGGTGGGAAGAAACCGACTGGGAGCGGGTGGGCGGGTGGGGAAGAACCGACTGGGAGCGGGTGGGCGGGTGGGAAGAAACCGACGGGGAGCGGGTGGGCGGGGTGGGAATGCAACGACCCGCGGGGAGCCGGGTGGGCGGGTGGGAAGAACCGATGGGAGCCGGGTGGGCGGTGGGAAGAACTGCGACTGGGGAGCGGGTGGCGGGTGGGAAGAACCGACTGGGGGAGCGGGTGGGCGGGTGGGAAGAACCGACTGGGGAGCCGGGTGGGCGGTGGAAGAACTGACTGGGAGCGGGTGGGAAGAACCGATCGGAGCGGGTGGGAAGAACCGACTGGGAGCGGAGGTGGGCGGGTGGGAAGAACCGACTGGGAGCGGGTGGTGGGTGGGAAGAATCGAGCAGGGAGCGGGTGGGGAGGAAGAACCGACTGGGAGCCGGGTGGCGGAGGAGGGAAGAACCGACTGGGAGAGCGGGTGGGCGGGTGGGAAGAACCGACTGGGAGCGGTGGCGCAGGAAGAAGCCGACTCGGACGGTGGCGGGTGGGAAGAACCGACTGGGAGCGGGTGGGCGGGTGGGAAGAAACGCTGGCGAGGGTGGCGGGTGGGAAGAACCGACTGGGAGCGGGTGGGCGGGGGTGGGAAGAACCCGGACTGGGAGCGGGTGGGCGGGTGGGAAGAAATCCGACTGGGAGCGGGGGGGGGTGGGAAGAATCGACTGGGGGGCGGGTGGATAGAATCGACTGGGCGAGCGGGGAGGAAGAATCAACAGGGAGTCGGGTGGGAAGAATCAGCAGGGAGCGGGTGGGAAGAATCAACAGGGAGCCGGGTGGGAAGAATCAACAGGAGCGGGGAAGAATCAACAGGAGCGGGTGGAAGAATCAACAGGAGCGGGTGGGCGGGTGGGAAGAATCAACAGGAGCGGGTGTGGCGGGTGGGAAGAATCAGCCAGGGAGCGGGTGAGTGGTGGAAGAATCAACAGAGCGGGTGGCTAAGAATCAACAGGGAGCGGGTGGTAAGAATCAACAGGAGCGAGGGTGAACGAACAGGAGCTGGTGTAAGAATCAACAGGGAGCGGGTGGTGCAAGAATCGACAGGGAGCGGGTGGTGCGCACGGTACAGGGAGCGGGTGGTGAAGGAAGCCGACGTGAGCGGGTGGTAAGAACCGACTGGGGAGCGGGTGGGAAGAACTCGACTGGGAGCGGGTGGGCGGGTGAGGAAGAACCGACTGGGAGCGGGTGGGCGGGTGGGAAGAACGGACTGGCGAGCGGGTGGCGAGGTGGGAAGAACCAGACTGGGAGCCAGCGAGGCGGGTGGAAAGAACCGACATGAGAGCGGGTGCGGTGGGAAGAACCGACAGGGAGCGGGTGGGGTGGAAGAACCGACAGGAGCGGTGGCGGGGTGGAAGAACCGACAGGAGCGGGTGGCGAGCAGGAATAACCGACTGGGAGCGGGTGGCGGTGAAGAAGAACCGACGTGTGCGGAGTGGCGGGTGGGATAGAACCGACTGGGAGCGGGGGTGGGCGGGTGGGTAGGAACCACATCGACTGGGTCGGGTGGCGGTGGGGAAGAACCGCAGGGAGGGGCGTGGTGGGACAGAACCGACAGGGAGAGCGGTGGGCTGTAGAATAACCGACTGGGAGCGTGGTGGGCGGGTGGGAGAACCGACAGGACGAGTGCGGGTGGGAACAACCGACATAGAGCTGGCAGGCGGGTGGGAAGAACCGACATGAGCGACGGGTGGGGAAGAACCCACAGGAACGGGTGGCGACTAGGAAGAACCGGTGGAACGCGGGGGCGGCAGGAGAACTCGACAGGAACGGGTGAGCGGGTGAAGGAATCGACAGGGAGCGGGTGGGCGGGTGGGAAGAACCGACTGGGAGCGGGTGGGCGGGTGGGAAGAACCGACTGGGAGCGGTGGAGGTGGAAGAACCACTGGGAGCGGGTGGGCGGGTGGGAAGAATCGACTGGGAGCGGGTGGGCGGGTGGGAAGAACCGACTGGGAGCGGGTGGGCGGGTGGGAAGAACCGACCGTGGGAGCCGGGGGTGGTGGAAGAACGACGGGCCGGTGGCGGGTGGGAAGAACCGACTGGGAGCGATGGGCTGGTGCAGGAACCGACTAGGGAGCGGGTGGCGGTGGGAAGAATCGACATGGGAGCGGGTGCGGCGGAAGAACCGACTGGGAGCGGGTGGGCGGGTGGGAAGAACCGACTGGGAGCGGGTGGGCGGGTGGGAAGAACCGACTGGAGCTGGTGGGAAGAACAGCCTCGGGGGAGCGGGTGGGAAGAACCGACTGGGAGCGGGTGGCGGGTGGGAAGAACCACTGGGAGCGGGTGGGCGGGTGGGAAGAACCGACTGGGAGCGGGGTGGCGGGTGGGAAGAACCGACTGGGAGCGGGTGGGCGGGTGGGAAGAACCGACTGGGAGCTGGGTGGGCGGGTGGGAAGAACCGACTGGGAGCGGGTGGGCGGGTGGGAAGAACCGACTGGGAGCGGGTAGGCGGAAGAACCGGACTGGGAGCGAGGAAGAACCGTCTGGGGGCGGGTGGGAAGAATCGACTTGAGCGGGAGGGAAGAATCAACAGGAGCGGGTGGGCAAGAATCAACAGGGAGCGGGTGGGAAGAATCAACAGGGAGCGGGTGGAAGAATCAACAGGAGCGGGTGGGAAGAATCAACAGGAGCGGGTGGGAAGAATCAACAGGGAGCGGGTGGGCGGGTGGAAGAATCAACAGGAGCGGGTGGCGGGTGGGAAGAATCAACAGGAGCCGGGTGGGCGCGGTGGGAAGAATCAACAGGGAGCGGCAGAGAACCAACAGGAGCGGGTGGGAAGAATCAACAGGGAGCGGGTCGGGTAAGAATGGACTGGGGGAGCCGGTGGGCGGGTGGAAGAACCGACTGGGAGCGGGTGGGCTAGTGGGGAAGAACTCGACTGGGAGCGGGTGGGCGGGTGGGAAGAAACTCGACTGGGAGCGGGTGGGCGCGGTGGGAAGAACCGACTGGGAGCGGGTGGGCGATGGTGGGGAAGAACCGTGGAGCTGGGAGCGGGTGGGCGGGTGGGAAGAACCGACTGGGAGCCGGGTGGGCAGAACCGACTGGGAGCGGGTGGGCGGGTGGGAAGAACCGACTGGGGAGCGGGTGGCGGGTGGGAAGAACCCGACTGGGGAGCGGGTGGGCGGGTGGGAAGAACCGGACTGGGGAGCGGGTGGGGGTGGGAAGAACCGACTCGGGAGCGGGTGGGCGGTGGGAAGAACCGACTGGGAGCGGGTGGGAAGAAACGCAATAGACTGGGTGGAGGGTGGGAAGAACCGACCAGGAGCGGGTGGGCAGGAATCGACTAGGGAGCGGGTGGGAAGAACCGACCGGGAGCGGGTGGGCGGGTGGGAAGAACTCGACTGGGAGCGGGTGGGCGGGTGGGAAGAACCGACTGGGAGGGCGGGTGGCGGGTGGGAAGAAACCGACTGGGAGCGGGTGGGCGGGTGGGAAGAACCGACTGGGAGCGGGTGGGCGGGTGGGGAAGAACCGCTGACGGGAGCGGGTGGGCGGGTGGGAAGAACCGACTGGGAGCGGGTGGGCGGGTGGGGAAGAATCGACTGGGAGCGGGTGGGCGGGTGGGGAAGAACCGCCTGGGAGCCGAGGTGGGGCGGGTGGGAAGAACCGACAGGGAGCGGGTGGGCGGGTGGGAAGAACCGACAGGGAGCTCGGGTGGGCGGGTGGGAAGAAACCGACAGGAGCGGGTGGCGAGTGGAAGAACCGACAGGGAGCTGGGGTGGGCGGGTGGGAAGAACTCGACAGAGGAGCGGGTGGGCGGGTGGGAAGAACCGACAGAGGCGGGTGGGCGTGGGAAGAACCGACTAGGGAGCGGGTGGGCGGGTGGGAAGAACCAGACAGGGAGCGGGTGGGCGGGTGGGAAGAACCGACATGGGAGCGGGTGGGCGGGTGGGAGAGAACCGACAGGGAGCGGGGTGGGAAGAATCAACAGGAGCGGGTGGGCGGGTGGGAAGAATCAACAGGGAGCGGGTGGGCGGGTGGGAAGAATCGACAGGGAGCGGGTGGGAAGAATCGACAGGAGAGCGGGTGGGAAGAACCGACTGGGAGCGGGTGGGCGGGTGGGAAGAACCGACTGGGAGCGGGTGGGAAGAACCCGACTGGGAGGCGGGTGGGCGGGTGGGAAGAAACCGACTGGGAGCGGGTGGGCGGGTGGGAAGAACCGACTGGGAACGGGTGGGCGGGTGGGAAGAACCGACTGGGAAGAACCGACACTGGGCAACGCTGGTGAGGCGGGTGGGAAGAACCGACTGGGAACGGGTGGGCGGGTGGGAAGAACCGACTGGGAAGCGGGTGGGCGGGTGGGAAGAACCGACTGGGAACGGGTGGGCGGGTGGGAAGAACCGACTGGGAACGGGTGGGCGGGTGGGAAGAACCGACTGGGGAACGGGTGGGCGGGTGGGAAGAACCGACTGGGAACGGGTGGGCGGGTGGGAAGAACCGACTGGGAACGGGTGGCGAGGGTGGGAAGAACCGACTGGGAACGGGTGGGCGGGTGGGAAGAACCGACTGGGAAGCGGGTGGGCGGGTGGGAAGAACCGACTGCGGGAACGGGTGGGCGGGTGGGAAGAACCGACTGGGAACGGCGGGTGGGCGGGTGTGGAAGAACCGACTGGGAACGGGTGGGCGGGTGGGAAGAACCGACTGGGAACGGGTGGGCGGGTGGGAAGAAACCGACTGGGAACGGGTGGGCGGGTGGGAAGAACCGACTGGGAGCGGGTGGGCGGGTGGGAAGAACCGACTGGGAGCGCGGGTGGGCGGGTGGGAAGAACCGACTGGGGAGCGGGTGGGCGGGTGGGGAAGAACCGACTGGGAGGCCGGGTGGGCGGGTGGGAAGAACCGACTGGGAGAGCGGGTGGGCGGGTGGGAAGAACCCGACTGGGAGCCGGGTGGGCGGGTGGGAAGAACCGACTGGGAGCGGGTGGGCGGGTGGGAAGAACCGACTGCGGGAGCGGGTGGGCGGGTGGGAAGAAGCCGACCGGGGAGCCGGGTGGGCGGGTGGGAGACGAACCGACTGGGAGCGGGTGGGCGGGTGGGAAGAATCCGACTGGGAGCGGGTGGGCGGGTGGGAAGAACCGACTGGGAGCGGGTGGGCGGGTGGGAAGAACCGACTGGGAGCGGGTGGGCGGGTGGGAAGAACCGACTGGGAGCGGGTGGGCGGGTGGGAAGAACCGACTGGGAGCGGGTGGGAAGAGACCGACTGGGAGCGGGTGGGAAGAACCGACTGGGAGCGGGTGGGCGGGTGGGAAGAACCGACTGGGAGCGGGTGGGCGGGTGGGAAGAACCGACTGGGAGCGGGTGGGCGGGTGGGAAGAACCGACTGGGAGCGGGTGAGGAAGAACCGACTGGGAGCGGGTGGGAAGAACCGACTGGGAGCGGGTGGGCGGGTGAAGAAACCGACTGGGGAGCGGGTGGGCGGGTGGGAAGAACCGACTGGGAGCGGGTGGGCGGGTGGGAAGAACCGACTGGGAGCCGGGTGGGCGGGTGGGAAGAACCGACTGGGGAGCGGGTGGGCGGGTGGGAAGAACCGACTGGGAGCGGGTGGGCGGGTGGGAAGAACCGACTGGGAGCGGGTGGGCGGGTGGGAAGAACCGACTGGGAGCGGGTGGGAAGAACCGTCTGGGGGCGGGTGGGAAGAATCGACGGAGCGGGAGGGAAGAATCAACAGGAGCGGGTGGGAAGAATCAGCAGGGAGCGGGTGGGAAGAATCAACTGGGGAGCGGGTGGGAAGAATCAACAGGGAGCGGGTGGGAAGAATCAACAGGGAGCGGGTGGGAAGAATCAACAGGAGCGGGTGGGCGGGTGGGAAGAATCAACAGGGAGCGGGTGGGCGGGTGGGAAGAATCAGCAGGGAGCGGGTGTGTGCGGGTGGGAAGAATCAACAGGGAGCGGGTGGTAAGAATCAACAGGGAGCGGGTGGTGAGAATCAACAGGGGCGGGTGGTAAGAATCAACAGGGAGCGGGTGGTAAGAATCGACAGGGAGCGGGTGGTAAGAATCGACAGGGAGCGGGTGGTAGAATCGATGGGAGCGGGTGGTAAGAACCGACTGGGAGCGGGTGGTAAGAACCGACTGGGAGCGGGTGGGAGAGAACCGACTGGGAGCGGGTGGGCGGGTGGGAAGAACCGACTGGGAGCGGGTGGGCGGGTGGGAAGAACCGACTGGGAGCGGGTGGGCGGGTGGGAAGAACCGACTGGGAGCGGGTCGGTGGGAAGAACCGACAGGAGCGGGTGGCGGGTGGGAAGAACCGACAGGGAGCGGGTGGGCGAGTGGGAAGAACCGACAGGGAGCGGGTGGGCGGGTGGAAGAACCGACAGGGAGCGGGTGGGCGGGTGGGAAGAACCGACGGGGAGCGGGTGGGCGGGTGGGAAGAACCGACAGGGAGCGGGTGGCGGGTGGGAAGAACCGACAGAGCGGGTAGCGGGTCGGAAAGTCGACAGGAGCGAGTGGGAAGAACCGACAGGGAGCGGGCGTGGGCGGGTGGGAAGAATCCGACAGGGAGCGGGTGGGCGGGGTGGGAAGAACCGACAGGGAGCGGGTGGGCGGGTGGGAAGAACCGACAGGGAGCGGGTGGGCGGGGTGGGAAGAACCGACAGGAGCGGGTGGGCGGGTGGGAAGAACCGACAGGGAGCGGGTGGGCGGGTGGGAAGAACCGACAGGGAGCGGGTGGGCGGGTAGGAAGAATCGACAGGGAGCGAGGTGGGCGGGTGGGAAGAACCGACAGGGAAGCGGGTGGGTGCGGGTGGGAAGAACCGACAGGGAACGAGGTGGGGCGGGGTGGGAAGAACCGACAGGAACGGGTGAGCGGGTGGGAAGAATCGACAGGGAGCGGGTGGCGGGTGGGAAGAACCGACTGGGAGTGGTGAGCGGGGAAGAACCGACTGGGAGCGGGTGGGCGGGTGGGAAGAACCGACTGGGAGCGGGTGGGCGGGTGGGGAAGAACCGACTGGGAGCGGGTGGGCGGGTGGGAAGAACCGACTGGGAGCGGGTGGGCGGGTGGGAAGAACCGACCGGGAGCGGGTGGGCGGGTGGGAAGAAACCGACAGGGAGCGGGTGGGCGGGTGGGAAGAACCGACAGGGAGCGGGTGGGCGGGTGGGAAGAACCGACAGGGAGCGGGTGGCGAGTGGGAAGAATCGACAGGGAGCGGGTGGCGGGCGGGAAGAACCGACTGGGGAGCGGGTGGGCGGGTGGGAAGAACCGACTGGGAGCGGGTGGGCGGGTGGGAAGAACCGACTGGAGCGGGTGGCGAAGAACCGACTGGGAGCGGCGGGTGGGAAGAACCGACTGGGAGCGGGTGGGCGGGTGGGGAAGAACCGACTGGGAGCGGGTGGGCGGGGTGGGAAGAACCGACTGGGAGCGGGTGGGCGGGTGGGAAGAACCGACTGGGAGCGAGGTGGGCGAGTGGGAAGAACCGACTGGGAGCGGGTGGGCGGGTGGGAAGAACCGACTGGGAGCGGTGGCGGGTAGGAAGAACCGACTGGGAGCGGGTAGGCGGGTGGGAAGAACTCGAGCTGGGAGCGGGTGGGAGAAGAATCCGTCTGGGGGCGGGTGGGAAGAATCGACGGAGCGGAGCCGGAGGGAAGAATCAACAGGAGCGGGTGGGAAGAATCAACAGGGAGCGGGTGGGAAGAATCAATCAGGGAGCGGGTGGGAAGAATCAACAGGGAGCGGGTGGGAAGAATCACAGGAGCGGGTGGCGGGTGGGAAGAATCAACAGGGAGAGCGGGTGGGCGGGTGGGAAGAATCAACAGGGAGCGGGTGGGCGGGTGGGAAGAATCAACAGGGAGCGGGTGGTAAGAATCAACAGGGAGCGGGTGGTAAGAATCAACAGGAGCGGGTGGTAAGAATGGACTGGGAGCGGGTGGGCGGGTGGGAAGAACCGACTGGGGAGCGGGTGGGCGGGTGGGAAGAACCGACTGGGAGCGGGTGGGCGGGTGGGAAGAACCGACTGGGAGCGGGTGGGCGGGTGGGAAGAACCGACTGGGGAGCGGGTGGGCGGGTGGGAAGAACCGACTGGGAGCGGGTGGGCGGGTGGGAAGAACCGACTGGGAGCGGGTGGGCAGAACCGACTGGGAGCGGGTGGGCGGGTGGGAAGAAACCGACTGGGAGCGGGTGGGCGGGTGGGAAGAACCGACTGGGAGGCGGGTGGGCGGGTGGGAAGAACCGACTGGGAGCGGGTGGGCGTGGGAAAGAACCGACTGGGAGCGGGTGGGCGGGTGGGAAGAACCGACTGGGAGCGGGTGGAAGAACCGTCAGGAGCGGGTGGGCGGGTGGGAAGAACCGACAGGGAGCGGGTGGGCAGAACCAACAGGGAGCGGGTGGGAAGAACCGACTGGGAGCGGGTGGGCGGGTGGGAAGAACCGACTGGGAGCGGGTGGGCGGGTGGGAAGAACCGACTGGGAGCGGGTGGGCGGGTGGGAAGAACCGACTGGGAGCGGGTGGGCGGGTGGGAAGAACCGACTGGGGAGCGGGTGGGCGGGTGGGAAGAACCGACTGGGGAGCGGGTGGGCGGGTGGGAAGAACCGACTGGGAGCGGGTGGGCGGGTGGGAAGAATCGAGCTGGGAGCGGGTGGAGAGAACAGCTGGGAGCGGGTGGGCGGGAAGAACCGACGGGAGCGGGTGGGCGGGGGGAAGAACCGACAGGGAGCGGGTGGGCGGGTGGGAAGAACCGACAGGAGCGGGTGGGCGGGTGGGAAGAACCGACAGGGAGCGGGTGGGCGGGTGGGAAGAACCGACAGGAGCGAGGTGGGCGGGTGGGAAGAACCGACAGGGAGCGGGTGGGCGGGTGGGAAGAACCGACAGGGAGCGGGTGGGCGGGTGGGAAGAACCGACAGGAGCGGGTGGGCGGGTGGGAAGAACCGACAGGGAGCGGGTGGGCGGGTGGGAAGAATCAACAGGGAGCGGGTAGGAAGAATCAACAGGGAGCGGGTGGGCGGGTGGGAAGAATCAACAGGGAGCGGGTGGCGGTGGGAAGAATCGACAGGGAGCGGGGTGGGAAGAATCGACAGGGAGCGGGCGTGGGAAGAACCGACTGGGAGCGGGGTGGCGGGTGGGAAGAATCGACGGGGAGCGGGTGGGCGGGTGGGAAGAACCGACTGGGAGCGGGTGGGCGGGTGGGAAGAACCGACTGGGAGCGGGTGGGCGGGTGGGAAGAACCGACTGGGAGCGGGTGGGCGGGTGGGAAGAACCGACTGGGAGCGGGTGGGCGGGTGGGAAGAAACCGACTGGGAGCGGGTGGGCGGGTGGGAAGAACCGATCTGGGAGCGGGTGGGCGGGACATCGGGAAGAACCACGGGAGCTGTGGTGGGCGGGAAGAACCCGACAGGGAGCGGGTGGGCGGGCAGAATCGACAGGGAGCGGTTGGGCGGGCGGGAAGAGACCGACTGGGAGCGGGTGGGCGGGCGGGAAGAACCGACTGGGAGCGGGTGGGCGGGTGGGAAGAACCGACTGGGAGCGGGTGGGCGAGGTGGGAAGAACCGACTGGGAGCGGGTGGGCGGGCGGGAAGAACCGACTGGGAAGCCGGAGTGGCGGGCAGAAACCGACTGGGAGCGGGTGGGCGGGAAGAACCGACTGGACGGATGAGCGGGAAGACCGACTGGGAGCGGGTGGGCGCGGAAGAACCGACTGGGGAGCGGGTGGGCGGGGGAAGAACCGACTGGGAGCGGGTGGGGCGGGGAAGAACCGACTGGGAGCCGGGTGGGCGGGAAGAACCCGACTGGGAGCGGGTGGGCGGGCGGGGAAGAACCGACTGGGAGCGGGTGGGCGGGCGGGAAGAACCGACTGGGAGCCGGTGGGCGGGCGGGAAGAACCGACTGGGAGCGGGTGGGCGGGCGGGAAGAACCGACTGGGAGCGGGTGGGCGGGTGGGAAGAACCGACTGGGAGCGGGTGGGCGGGAAGAACCGACTGGGAGCGGGTGGGCGGGTGGAAGAACCGACTGGGAGCGGGTGGGCGGGTGGGAAGAACCCGACTGGGAGCGGGTGGCGGGTGGGAAGAACCGACTGGGAGCGGGTGGGCGCGGTGGGAAGAACCGACTGGGAGCTGGTGGGCGGGTGAAGAACCGACTGGGAGCGGGTGGGGCGGGAAGAACCGACTGGGAGCGTGTGGGCGGGTGGGAGAAGAACCGACTGGGAGCGGGTGGGAAGAACCGACTGGGAGCGGGTGGGCGGGTGGGAAGAACCGACTGGGAGGGCGGGTGGGAAGAACCGACTGGGAGCGGGTGGGCGGGTGGGAAGAACCGACTGGGAGCGGGTGGGCGGGTGGGAAGAATCGACTGGGAGCGGGTGGGAAGAGCCGGCTGGGAGCGGAAGTGGCGGGTGGGAAGAACCGGCTGGGAGCGGGTGGGCGGGTGGGAAGAACCGACTGGGAGCGGGTGGGCAAGAACCGACTGGGGGCGGGTGGGAAGAATCGACGGAGCGGGAGGGAAGAGTCGACTGGGAGCGGGTGGGAAGAACCGAGCAGGGGAGCGGGTGGGAAGAAATCGACTGGGAGCGGTGGGTAGGGCGGGTGGGAAGAACCGACTGGGAGCGGGTGGGCGGGTGGGAAGAACCGACTAGGGAGCGGGTGGGCGGGTGGGAAGAACCAACAGGAGCGGGTGGGCGGTGGGAAGAACCGACGGGGAGCGGGTGGGAAGAACCGACTGGGAGCGGGTGGGCGGGTGGGAAGAACCGACAGGGAGCGGGTGGGCGGGTGGGAAGAACCGACTGGGAGCGGGTGGGCGAGGGGAAGAAACCGACTGGGAGCGGGTGGGCGGGTGGGAAGAACCGACTGGGAGCGGGTGGGCGGGTGGGAAGAACCGACTGGGAGCGGGTGGGCGGGTGGGAAGAACCGACTGGGAGCGGGTGGGCGGGTGGGAAGAACCGACTGGGAGCGGGTGGGCGGGTGGGAAGAACCGCCTGGGAGCGGGTGGCGGGTGGGAAGAACCGACTGGGAGGCGGGTGGGGCGGGTGGGAAGAACCGACCTGGGAGCGGGTGGGCGGGTGGGAAGAACCGACTGGGAGCGGGTGGGCGGGTGGGGAAGAACCGACTGGGAGCGGGTGGGCGGGTGGGAAGAACCGACAGGGAGCGGGTGGGCGGGTGGGAAGGAATCCGACAGGGGAGCGGGTGGGCGGGTGGGAAGAACCGACAGGGAGCGGGTGGGCGGGTGGGAAGAACGACAGGGAGCGGGTGGGCGGAAGGAATCAGCAGGGAGCGGGTGGGCGGGTGGGAAGAACCGACAGGGAGCGGGTGGGCGGGTGGGAAGAACCGACAGGGAGCGGGTGGGCGGGTGGGAAGAACCGACAGGGAGCGGGTGGGCGGGTGGGAAGAACCGACAGGGAGCGGGTGGGCGGTGGGAAGAACCGACAGGAGCGGGTGGGCGGGTGGGAAGAACCGACAGGGAGCGGGTGGGCGGGTGGGAAGAACCGACAGGAACGGGTGGGCGGGTGGGAAGAATCAACGGGAGCGGGTGGGAAGAATCGAACAGGGAGCGGGTGGGCGGGGTGGGAAGAATCAACAGGGAGCGGGTGGGCGGGTGGGAAAGAATCAACAGGGAGCGGGTGGGAAGAATCGACAGGAGCGGGTGGGAAGAACCGACTAGGGAGCGGGTGGGCGGGTGGGAAGAACCGACTAGGGAGCGGGTGGGCGGGTGGGAAGAATCAACTGGGAGCGGGTGGGCGGGTGGGAAGAATCAACAGAGAGCGGGTGGCGAAGAATCAGCGAGGGAGGCGGGTGGGGCGGGTGGGAAGAATCAACTGGGAGCGGGTGGGCGGGTGGGAAGAATCAACAGGGAGCGGGTGGGCGGGTGGGAAGAACCGACTAGGGAGCGGGTGGGCGGGTGGGAAGAACCGACTGGGAGCGGGTGGGCGGGTGGGAAGAACCGACTGGGAGCGGGTGGGCGGGTGGGA
Organism: Calotriton arnoldi; assembly: GCA_963921515.1. Lineage (NCBI taxonomy): Eukaryota > Metazoa > Chordata > Amphibia > Caudata > Salamandridae > Calotriton > Calotriton arnoldi. The sequence continues at coordinate 132,314 of CAWUFW010000151.1, read as the reverse complement.
AGAATCAAGCACTGGGAGCGGGTGGGCGGGTGGGAAGAACCGACTGGGAGCGGGTGGGCGGGTGGGAAGAACCGACTGGGAGCGGGTGGGCGGGTGGGAAGAACCGACAGGGAGCGGGTGGGCGGGTGGAAGAACTCGACAGGGAGCGGGTGGGCAGGCAGGAATCGACAGGGAGCGGGTGGGCGGGTGGGAAGAATCGACAGGGAGCCGGGTGCGGCGGGCGGGAAGAACCGACTGGGAGGCGGGTGGGCGGGAAGAACCGACTGGGAGCGGGTGGGCGGGTGGGAAGAACCGACTGGGAGCGGGTGGGCGGGCGGGAAGAACCGACAGGGAGCGGGTGGGCGGGAAGAACCGACTGGGAGCTGGGTGGGCGGGAAGAACCGACTGGGAGCGGGTGGGCGGAAGAACCAGGGAGCGGTGGGCAGGAAGCCGACTGGGAGCGGGTGGGCGGGAAGAACCGACTGGGAGCGGGTGGGCGGGAAGAACCGACTGGGAGCGGGTGGGCGGGAAGAACCGACTGGGAGCGGGTGGGGCGGGCGGGAAGAACCGACTGGGAGCGGGTGGGCGGGAAGAACCGACTGGGAGCGGGTGGGCGGGAGTGAGAAGAACCGACTGGGAGCGGGTGGGCGGGTGGGAAGAACCGACTGGGAGCGGGTGGGCGGGTGGGAAGAACCGACTGGGAGCGGGTGGGACGGGAAGAACCGACTGGGAGTGGGCGGGTGGGAAGAACCGACTGGGAGGCGGGTGGGCGGGTGGGAAGAAACCGACTGGGAGCGGGTGGGAGGGAAGAACCGACTGGGAGCGGGTGGGCGGGCGGGAAGAACCGACTGGGAGCGGGTGGAGACGGGTGGGGAAGAACCGACTGGGAGCGGGTGGGCAGAAGCCGACTGGGAGCGGGTGGGCGGGTGGGGAAGAACCGACTGGGAGCGGGTGGGCGGGTGGGAAGAACCGACTGGGAGCGGGTGGGCGGGTGGGAAGAACCGACTGGGAGCGGGTGGGCGAGTGGGAAGAACCGACTGGGAGCGGGGTGGGCGGGTGGGAAGAACCGACTGGGAGCGGGTGGCGGGTGGGAAGAACCCGACTGGGAGAGCGGGTGGGCGGGTGGGAAGAACCGACTGGGGAGGCGGGTGGGAAGAACCGACTGGGAGAGGGTGGGCGGGTGGGAAGAACCGACTGGGAGCGGGTGGGCGGGTGGGGAAGAACCGACTGGGAGCGGGTGGCGAAGAACCGACTGGGAGCGGGTGGGCGGGTGAAGAACCGACTGGGAGCGGGTGGCGGGTGGGAAGAACCGACTGGGCGGGTGGGAAGAACCGTCTGGGGGCGGGTGGGAAGAATCGACGGAGCGGGGAGGAAGAATCAACAGGGAGCGGGGGGGAAGAATCAACAGGGAGCGGGTGGGAAGAATCAACAGGGAGCGGGTGGGAAGAATCAACAGGGAGCGGGTGGGCGGGTGGGAAGAATCAACAGGGAGCGGGTGGGCGGGTGGGAAGAATCAACAGGGAGCGGGTGGTGAAGAATCAACAGGGAGCGGGTGGTAAGAATCAACAGGGAGCGGGTGGGCGGTGGGAAGAATCAACAGGGAGCGGGTGGCAGGTGGGAAGAATCGACAGGGAGCGGGTGGTAAGAATCAACAGGAGCGAGCGGAGGTGGTAGGCGGGTGGGAAGAATCAACAGGGAGCGGGTGGTGAAGAATCAACAGGGAGCGGGTGGGAAGAATCAACAGGGAGGCGGGTGGGAAGAATCAACAGGGAGCGGGTCGGTAAGAATCAACAGGGAGCGGGTGGTGAAGAATCAACAGGGAGCGGGTGGGCGGGTGGGAAGAATCAACAGGGAGCGGGTGGTAAGAATCAACAGGGAGCGGGTGGGCGGGTGGGAAGAACCGACTGGGAGCGGGTGGGCGGGTAGGAAGAACCGACTGGGAGCGGGTGGGCGGGTGGGAAGAACCGACTGGGAGCGGGTGGGCGGGTGGGAAGAACCGACTGGGAGCGGGTGGGCGGGTGGGAGAAGAACCGACTGGGAGCGGGTGGGCGGGTGGGAAGAACCGACTGGGAGCGGGTGGGCGGGTGGGAAGAACCGACTGGGAGCGGGGTGGGCGGGTGGGAAGAACCGACTGGGAGCGGGTGGGCGGGTGGGAAGAACCGACTGGGAGCGGGTGGGCGGGTGGGAAGAACCGACTGGGAGCGGGTGGGCGGGTGGGAAGAACCGACTGGGAGCGGGTGGGCGGGTGGGAAGAACCGACTGGGAGCGGAGTGGGCGGGTGGGGAAGAACCGATCAGGGAGCGGGTGGGCGGGTGGGAGAGGACCGATCAGGGAGCGGGTGGGCGGGTGGGAAGAACCGACAGGGAGCGGGTGGGCGGGGGAAGAACCGACTGGGAGCGGATGGGCGGGTGGGAAGAACCGACTGGGAGCGGGTGGGCGGGTGGGAAGAACCGACTGGGAGCGGGTGGGCGGGTGGGAAGAACCGACTGGGAGCGGGTGGGCGGGTGGGAAGAACCGACTGGGAGCGGGTGGGCGGGTGGGAAGAACCGACTGGGAGCCGGGTGGGCGGGTGGGAAGAACCGACTGGGAGCGGGTGGGCGGGTGGGAAGAACCGACTGGGAGGCGGGTGGGCGGGTGGGAAGAACCGACTGGGAGGGCGGGTGGGCGGGTGGGAAGAACCGACTGGGAGCGGGTGGGCGGGTGGGAAGAACCGACTGGGAGCGGGTGGGCGGGTGGGAAGAACCGACTGGGAGCGGGTGGGCGGGTGGGAAGGAACCGACTGGGAGCGGGTGGGCGGGTGGGAAGAACCGACTGGGAGCGGGTGGGCGGGTGGGAAGAACCGACTGGGAGCGGGTGGGCGGGTGGGAAGAACCGACAGGGAGCAGGGTGGGCGGGTGGGAAGAACCGACAGGGAGCGGGTGGGCGGGTGGGAAGAACCGACAGGGAGCGGGTGGGCGGGTGGGAAGAACCGACAGGAGCGGGTGGGCGGGTGGGAAGAACCGACAGGGAGCGGGTGGGCGGGTGGGAAGAACCGACAGGGAGCGGGTGGGCGGGTGGGAAGAACCGACAGGGAGCGGGTGGGCGGGTGGGAAGAACCGACTGGGAGCGGGTAGGCGGGTGGGAAGAACCGACTGGGAGCGGGTGGGCGGGTGGGAAGAACCGACTGGGAGCGGGTGGGCGGGTGGGAAGAACCGACTGGGAGCGGGTGGGCGGGTGGGAAGAACCACGGAGCGGGTGGGAGACCGGCTGGGAGCGGGTGGGAAGAACCGACTGGGAGCGGGTGGGCGAGTGGGAAGAACCGACTGGGAGCGGGTGGGCGGGTGGGAAGAACCGACTGGGAGCGGGTGGGCGGGTGGGAAGAACCGACTGGGAGCGGGTGGGCGGGTGGGAAGAACCGACTGGGAGCGGGTGGGCGGGTGGGAAGAACCGACTGGGAGCGGGTGGGCGGGTGGGAAGAACCGACTGGGAGCGGGTGGGCGGGTGGGAAGAACCGACTGGGGAGCGGGTGGGCGGGTGGGAAGAACCGACTGGGAGGCGGTGGGCGGTGGGAAGAACCGACTGGGAGCGGGTGGGCGGGGTGGGAAGAACCGACTGGGAGCGGGTGGGCGGGTGGGAAGAACCGACTGGGAGCGGGTGGGCGGGTGGGAAGAACCGACTGGGAGCGGGTGGGCGGGTGGGAAGAACCGACTGGGAGCGGGTGGGCGGGTGGGAAGAACCGACTGGGAGCGGGTGGGCGGGTGGGAAGAGACCGACTGGGGGAGCGGGTGGGCGGGTGGGAAGAACCGACTGGGAGCGGGTGGGCGGGTGGGAAGGAACCGACTGGGAGCGGGTGGGCGGGTGGGAAGAACCGACTGGGGAGCGGGTGGGCGGGTGGGAAGAACCGACTGGGAGCGGGTGGGCGGGTGGGAAGAACCGACTGGGAGCGGGTGGGCGGGTGGGAAGAACCGACTGGGGAGCGGGTGGGCGGGTGGGAAGAACCGACTGGGAGCGGGTGGGCGGGTGGGAAGAACCGACTGGGAGCGGGTGGGCGGGTGGGGAAGAACCGACTGGGAGCGGGTGGGAAGAACCGACTGGGAGCGGGTGGGGGAGAAGAACCGACTGGGAGCGGGTGGGCGGGTGGGAATAACCGACTGGGAGCGGGTGGGCGGGTGGGAATAACCGACTGGGAGCGGGTGGGCGGGTGGGAATAACCGACTGGGAGCGGGTGGGCGGGTGGGAAGAACCGACTGGGAGCGGGTGCGGGGGAAGAACCGTCTGGGGGCGGGGTGGGGAAGAATCGACTGGAGCGGGGAGGAAGAATCAACAGGGAGCGGGTGGGAAGAATCAACAGGGAGCGGTGGGAAGAATCAACAGGAGCGGGTGGGAAGAATCAACAGGGAGCGGGTGGGAAGAATCAACAGGGAGCGGGTGGGAAGAATCAACAGGGAGCGGGTGGGAAGAATCAACAGGGAGCGGGTGGGAAGAATCAACAGGGAGCGGGTGGGCGGGTGGGAAGAATCAACAGGGAGCGGGTGGGCGGGTGGGAAGAATCAACAGGGAGCGGGTGGGCGGGTGGGAAGAATCAACAGGGAGCGGGTGGTAAGAATCAACAGGGAGCGGGTGGTAAGAATCAACAGGGAGCGGGTGGTAAGAATGGACTGGGAGCGGGTGGGCGGGTGGGAAGAACCGACTGGGAGCGGGTGGGCGGGTGGGAAGAACCGACTGGGAGCGGGTGGGCGGGTGGGAAGAACCGACTGGGAGCGGGTGGGCGGGTGGGGAAGAACCGACTGGGAGCGGGTGGGCGGGTGGGAAGAACCGACTGGGGAGCGGGTGGGCGGGTGGGAAGAACCGACTGGGAGCGGGTGGGCAGAACCGACTGGGAGCGGGTGGGCGGGTGGGAAGAACCGACTGGGAGCGGGTGGGCGGGTGGGAAGAACCGACTGGGAGCGGGTGGGCGGGTGGGAAGAACCGACTGGGAGCGGGTGGGCGGGTGGGAAGAACCGACTGGGAGCGGGTGGGCGGGTGGGAAGAACCGACTGGGAGCGGGTGGGAAGAACCGTCAGGGAGCGGGTGGGCGGGTGGGAAGAACCGACAGGGAGCGGGTGGGCAGAACCAACAGGGAGCGGGTGGGAAGAACCGACTGGGAGCGGGTGGGCGGGTGGGGAAGAACCGACTGGGAGCGGGTGGGCGGGTGGGAAGAACCGACTGGGGAGCGGGTGGGCGGGTGGGAAGAACCGACTGGGAGCGGGTGGGCGGGTGGGAAGAACCGACTGGGAGCGGGTGGGCGGGTGGGAAGAACCGACTGGGAGCGGGTGGGCGGGTGGGAAGAACCGACTGGGGAGCGGGTGGGCGGGTGGGAAGAATCGACTGGGAGCGCGGGTGGGCGGGTGGGAAGAACCGCCTGGGAGCGGGTGGGCGGGTGGGAAGAACCGACAGGGAGCGGGTGGGCGGGTGGGAAGAACCGACAGGGAGCGGGTGGGCGGGTGGGAAGAACCGACAGGGAGCGGGTGGGCGGGTGGGAAGAACCGACAGGGAGCGGGTGGGCGGGTGGGAAGAACCGACAGGGAGCGGGTGGGCGGGTGGGAAGAACCGACAGGGAGCGGGTGGGCGGGTGGGAAGAACCGACAGGGAGCGGGTGGGCGGGTGGGAAGAACCGACAGGGAGCGGGTGGGCGGGTGGGAAGAACCGACAGGGAGCGGGTGGGCGGGTGGGAAGAACCGACAGGGAGCGGGTGGGAAGAATCAACAGGGGAGCGGGTGGGCGGGTGGGAAGAATCAACAGGGAGCGGGTGGGCGGGTGGGAAGAATCGACAGGGAGCGGGTGGGAAGAATCGACAGGGAGCGGGTGGGAAGAACCGACTGGGAGCGGGTGGGCGGGTGGGAAGAACCGACTGGGAGCGGGTGGGAAGAACCGACTGGGAGCGGGTGGGCGGGTGGGAAGAACCGACTGGGAGCGGGTGGGCGGGTGGGAAGAACCGACTGGGAACGGGTGGGCGGGTGGGAAGAACCGACTGGGAAGAACCGACTGGGAACGGGTGGGCGGGTGGGAAGAACCGACTGGGAACGGGTGGGCGGGTGGGAAGAACCGACTGGGAACGGGTGGGCGGGTGGGAAGAACCGACTGGGAACGGGTGGGCGGGTGGGAAGAACCGACTGGGAACGGGTGGGCGGGTGGGAAGAACCGACTGGGGAACGGGTGGGCGGGTGGGAAGAACCGACTGGGAACGAGGTGGGCGGGTGGGAAGAACCGACTGGGAACGGGTGGGCGGGTGGGAAGAACCGACTGGGAACGAGGTGGGCGGGTGGGAAGAACCGACTCGGGAACGGGTGGGCGGGTGGGAAGAACCGACTGGGAACGGGTGGGCGGGTGGGAAGAACCGACTGGGGAACGGGTGGGCGGGTGGGAAGAACCGACTGGGAACGGGTGGGCGGGTGGGAAGAACCGACTGGGAACGGGTGGGCGGGTGGGAAGAACCGACTGGGGAACGGGTGGGCGGGTGGGAAGAACCGACTGGGAACGGGTGGGCGGGTGGGAAGAACCGACTGGGAGGGCGGGTGGGCGAGGTGGGAAGAACCGACTGGGAGCGGGTGGGCGGGTGGGAAGAACCGACTGGGAGCGGGTGGGCGGGTGGGGAAGAACCGACTGGGGAGCGGGTGGGCGGGTGGGAAGAACCGACTGGGAGCGGGTGGGCGGGTGGGAAGAACCGACTGGGAGCGGGTGGGCGGGTGGGAAGAACCGACTGGGAGCGGGTGGGCGGGTGGGGAAGAACCGACTGGGAGCGGGTGGGCGGGTGGGAAGAACCGACTGGGGAGCGGGTGGGCGGGTGGGAAGAACCGACTGGGAGCGCGGGTGGGCGGGTGGGGAAGAACCGACTGGGAGCGGGTGGGCGGGTGGGAAGAACCGACTGGGAGCGGGTGGGCGGGTGGGAAGAACCGACTGGGAGCGGGTGGGCGGGTGGGAAGAACCGACTGGGAGCGGGTGGGTGGGAAGAACCGACTGGGAGCGGGTGGGCGGCGGGAAGAACCGACTGGGGAGCGGGTGGGCGGGTGGGAAGAACCGACTGGGAGCGGGTGGGCGGGTGGGAAGAACCGGGAGCTGGGGAGCGGGTGGGAAGAACCGACTGGGAGCGGGTGGGAAGAACCGACTGGGAGCGGGTGGGCGGGTGGGAAGAACCGACTGGGAGCGGGTGGGCGGGTGGGAAGAACCGACTGGGAGCGGGTGGGCGGGTGGGAAGAACCCGACTGGGAAGCCGGGTGGGCGGGTCGGGAAGAACCGACTGGGAGCGGGTGGGCGTGGTGGGAAGAACCGACTGGGAGCGGGTGGGCGGGTGGGAAGAACCGACTGGGAGCGGGTGGGCGGGTGGGAAGAACCGACTGGGAGCGGGTGGGAAGAACCGTCTGGGGGCGGGTGGGAAGAATCGACGGAGCGGGAGGGAAGAATCAACAGGGAGCGGGTGGGAAGAATCAACAGGGAGCGGGTGGGAAGAATCAACAGGGAGCGGGTGGGAAGAATCAACAGGGAGCGGGTGGGAAGAATCAACAGGGAGCGGGTGGGAAGAATCAACAGGGAGCGGGTGGGCGGGTGGGAAGAATCAACAGGGAGCGGGTGGGCGGGTGGGAAGAATCAACAGGGAGCGGGTGTGCGGGTGGGAAGAATCAACAGGGAGCGGGTGGTAAGAATCAACAGGGAGCGGGTGGTAAGAATCAACAGGGAGCGGGTGGTAAGAATCAACAGGGAGCGGGTGGTAAGAATCGACAGGGAGCGGGTGGTAAGAATCGACAGGGAGCGGGTGGTAAGAATCGACAGGGAGCGGGTGGTAAGAACCGACTGGGAGCGGGTGGTAAGAACCGACTGGGAGCGGGTGGGAAGAACCGACTGGGAGCGGGTGGGCGGGTGGGAAGAACCGACTGGGAGCGGGTGGGCGGGTGGGAAGAACCGACTGGGAACGGGTGGGCGGGTGGGAAGAACCGACTGGGAGCGGGTGGGCGGGTGGGAAGAACCGACAGGGAGCGGGTGGGCGGGTGGGAAGAACCGATAGGGAGCGGGTGGGCGGGTGGGAAGAACCGATAGGGAGCGGGTGGGCGGGTGGGAAGAACCGACGGGGAGCGGGTGGGCGGGTGGGAAGAACCGACGGGGAGCGGGTGGGCGGGTGGGAAGAACCGACGGGGAGCGGGTGGGCGGGTGGGAAGAACCGACAGGGAGCGGGTGGGCGGGTGGGAAGAACCGACAGGAGCGGGTGGGCGGGTGGGAAGAACCGACAGGGAGCGGGTGGGCGGGTGGGAAGAACCGACAGGGAGCGGGTGGGCGGGTGGGAAGAACCGACAGGGAGCGGGTGGGCGGGTGGGAAGGAACCGACAGGGAGCCGGGTGGGCGGGTGGGAAGAAACCGACAGGGAGCGGGTGGGCGGGTGGGAAGAACCGACAGGGAGCGGGTGGGCGGGTGGGAAGAACCGACAGGAGAGCGGGTGGGCGGGTGGGAAGAACCGACAGGGAACGGGTGGGCGGGTGGGAAGAACCGACAGGGAACGGGTGAGCGGGTGGGAAGAATCGACAGGGAGCGGGTGGGCGGGTGGGAAGAACCGACAGGGAGCGGGTGGGCGGGTGGGAAGAACCGACTGGGAGCGGGTGGGCGGGTGGGAAGAACCGACTGGGAGCGGGTGGGCGGGTGGGAAGAACCGACTGGGAGCGGGTGGGCGGGTGGGGAAGAACCGACTGGGAGCGGGTGGGCGGAGTGGGAAGAACCCGACCGGGAGCGGGTGGGCGGGTGGGAAGAACCGACAGGGAGCGGGTGGGCGGGTGGGAAGAATCGACAGGGAGCGGGTGGGCGGGTGGGAAGAATCGACAGGGAGCGGGTGGGCGGGTGGGAAGAATCGACAGGGAGCGGGTGGGCGGGTGGGAAGAACCGACTGGGAGCGGGTGGGCGGGTGGGAAGAACCGACTGGGAGCGGGTGGGCGGGTGGGAAGAACCGACGGAGCGGGTGGGAAGAACCGACTGGGAGCGGGTGGGAAGAACCGACTGGGAGCGGGTGGGCGGGTGGGAAGAACCGACTGGGAGCGGGTGGGCGGGTGGGAAGAACCGACTGGGAGCGGGTGGGCGGGTGGGAAGAACCGACTGGGAGCGGGTGGGCGGGTGGGAAGAACCGACTGGGAGCGGGTGGGCGGGTGGGAAGAACCGACTGGGAGCGGGTGGGCGGGTGGGAAGAACCGACTGGGAGCGGGTAGGCGGGTGGGAAGAACCGACTGGGAGCGGGTGGGAAGAACCGTCTGGGGGCGGGTGGGAAGAATCGACGGAGCGGGAGGGAAGAATCAACAGGGAGCGGGTGGGAAGAATCAACAGGGAGCGGGTGGGAAGAATCAACAGGAGCGGGTGGGAAGAATCAACAGGGAGCGGGTGGGAAGAATCAACAGGGAGCGGGTGGGAAGAATCAACAGGGAGCGGGTGGGCGGGTGGGAAGAATCAACAGGGAGCGGGTGGGCGGGTGGGAAGAATCAACAGGGAGCGGGTGGGCGGGTGGGAAGAATCAACAGGGAGCGGGTGGTAAGAATCAACAGGGAGCGGGTGGTAAGAATCAACAGGGAGCGGGTGGTAAGAATGGACTGGGAGCGGGTGGGCGGGTGGGAAGAACCGACTGGGAGCGGGTGGGCGGGTGGGAAGAACCGACTGGGAGGCGGGTGGGCGGGTGGGAAGAACCGACTGGGAGGGTGGGCGGGCGGGAAGAACCGACTGGGAGCGGGTGGGCGGGCGGGAAGAACCGACTGGGAGCGGGTGGGCGGGCGGGAAGAACCGACTGGGAGCGGGTGGGCAGAACCGACTGGGAGCGGGTGGGCGGGTGGGCAGAACCGACTGGGAGCGGGTGGGCGGGTGGGAAGAACCGACTGGGAGCGGGTGGGCGGGTGGGAAGAACCGACTGGGAGCGGGTGGGCGGGTGGGAAGAACCGACTGGGAGCGGGTGGGCGGGTGGGAAGAACCGACTGGGAGCGGGTGGGAAGAACCGTCAGGGAGCGGGTGGGCGGGTGGGAAGAACCGACAGGGAGCGGGTGGGCAGAACCAACAGGGAGCGGGTGGGAAGAACCGACTGGGAGCGGGTGGGCGGGTGGGAAGAACCGACTGGGAGCGGGTGGGCGGGTGGGAAGAACCGACTGGGAGCGGGTGGGCGGGTGGGAAGAACCGACTGGGAGCGGGTGGGCGGGTGGGAAGAACCGACTGGGAGCGGGTGGGCGGGTGGGGAAGAACCGACTGGGAGCGGGTGGGCGGGTGGGAAGAACCGACTGGGAGCGGGTGGGCGGGTGGGAAGAATCGACTGGGAGCGGGTGGGCGGGTGGGAAGAACCGCCTGGGAGCGGGTGGGCGGGTGGGAAGAACCGACAGGAGGCGGGTGGGCGGGTGGGAAGAACCGACAGGGAGCGGGTGGGCGGGTGGGAAGAACCGACAGGGAGCGGGTGGGCGGGTGGGAAGAACCGACAGGGAGCGGGTGGGCGGGTGGGAAGAACCGACAGGGAGCGGGTGGGCGGGTGGGAAGAACCGACAGGGAGCGGGTGGGCGGGTGGGAAGAACCGACAGGGAGGCGGGTGGGCGGGTGGGAAGAACCGACAGGGAGCGGGTGGGCGGGTGGGAAGAACCGACAGGGAGCGGGTGGGCGGGTGGGAAGAACCGACAGGGAGCGGGTGGGAAGAATCAACAGGAGCGGGTGGGCGGGTGGGAAGAATCAACAGGGAGCGGGTGGGCGGGTGGGAAGAATCGACAGGGAGCGGGTGGGAAGAATCGACAGGGAGCGGGTGGGAAGAACCGACTGGGAGCGGGTGGGCGGGTGGGAAGAACCGACTGGGAGCGGGTGGGCGGGTGGGAAGAACCGACTGGGAGCGGGTGGGCGGGTGGGAAGAACCGACTGGGAGCGGGTGGGCGGGTGGGAAGAACCGACTGGGAGCGGGTGGGCGGGTGGGAAGAACCGACTGGGAGCGGGTGGGCGGGTGGGAAGAACCGACTGGGAGCGGGTGGGCGGGTGGGAAGAACCGACTGGGAGCGGGTGGGCGGGTGGGAAGAACCGACAGGGAGCGGGTGGGCGGGAAGAACCGACAGGGAGCGGGTGGGCGGGCAGAATCGACAGGGAGCGGTTGGGCGGGCGGGAAGAACCGACTGGGAGCGGGTGGGCGGGCGGGAAGAACCGACTGGGAGCGGGTGGGCGGGCGGGAAGAACCGACTGGGAGCGGGTGGGCGGGCGGGAAGAACCGACTGGGAGCGGGTGGGCGGGCGGGAAGAACCGACTGGGAGCGGGTGGGCGGGCAGAACCGACTGGGAGGCGGGTGGGCGGGAAGAACCGACTGGGAGCGGGTGGGCGGGAAGAACCGACTGGGAGCGGGTGGGCGGGAAGAACCGACTGGGAGCGGGTGGGCGGGAAGAACCGACTGGGAGCGGGTGGGCGGGAAGAACCGACTGGGAGCGGGTGGGCGGGAAGAACCGACTGGGAGGCGGGTGGGCGGGCGGGAAGAACCGACTGGGAGCGGGTGGGCGGGCGGGAAGAACCGACTGGGAGCGGGTGGGCGGGCGGGAAGAACCGACTGGGAGCGGGTGGGCGGGCGGGAAGGAACCGACTGGGAGAGCGGGTGGGCGGGTGGGGAAGAACCGACTGGGAGCGGGTGGGAAGAAACCGACTGGGAGCGGGTGGGAAGAACCGACTGGGAGCCGGGTGGGCGGGTGGGAAGAACCGACTGGGAGCCGGGTGGGAAGAACCGACTGGGAGCGGGTGGGCGGGTGGGAAGAACCGACTGGGAGCGGGTGGGCGGGTGGGAAGAACCGACTGGGAGCGGGTGGGCGGGTGGGAAGAACCGGCTGGGAGCGGGTGGGAAGAACCGACTGGGAGCGGGTGGGAAGAACCGACTGGGAGCGGGTGGGAAGAACCGACTGGGAGCGGGTGGGAAGAACCGACTGGGAGCGGGTGGGCGTGTGGGAAGAACCGACTGGGAGCGGGTGGGCGTGTGGGAAGAACCGACTGGGAGCGGGTGGGCGGGTGGGAAGAACCGACTGGGAGCGGGTGGGCGGGTGGGAAGAACCGACTGGGAGCGGGTGGGCGGGTGGGAAGAACCGACTGGGAGCGGGTGGGCGGGTGGGAAGAACCGACTGGGAGCGGGTGGAGCAGAACCGACTGGGAGCGGGTGGGCGGGTGGGAAGAACCGACTGGGAGCGGGTGGGCGGGTGGGAAGAACCGACTGGGAGCGGGTGGGGAAGAACCGACTGGGAGCGGGTGGGCGGGTGGGAAGAACCGACTGGGAGCGGGTGGGCGGGTGGGAAGAACCGACTGGGAGCGGGTGGGAAGAACCATCAGGGAGCGGGTGGGAAGAACCGACAGGGAGCGGGTGGGCAGAACCAACAGGGAGCGGGTGGGAAGAATCAACAGGGAGCGGGTGGGGAAGAACCGACTGGGAGCGGGTGGGCGGGTGGGAAGAACCGACTGGGAGCGGGTGGGCGGGTGGGAAGAACCGACTGGGAGCCGGGTGGGCGGGTGGGAAGAACCGACTGGGAGCGGGTGGGCGGGTGGGAAGAACCGACTGGGAGCGGGTGGGCGGGTGGGAAGAACCGACTGGGAGCGGGTGGGCGGGTGGGAAGAACCGACTGGGAGCGGGTGGGCGGGTGGGAAGAACCGACTGGGAGCGGGTGGGCGGGTGGGAAGAACCACCTGGGAGCGGGTGGGCGGGTGGGAAGAACCGCCTGGGAGCGGGTGGGCGGGTGGGAAGAACCGCCTGGGAGCGGGTGGGCGGGTGGGAAGAACCGACAGGGAGCGGGTGGGCGGGTGGGAAGAACCGACAGGGAGCGGGTGGGCGGGTGGGAAGAACCGACAGGGAGCGGGTGGGCGGGTGGGAAGAACCGACAGGGGAGCGGGTGGGCGGGTGGGAAGAACCGACAGGGAGCGGGTGGGCGGGTGGGAAGAACCGACAGGGAGCGGGGTGGGCGGGTGGGAAGAACCGACAGGGAGCGGGTGGGCGGGTGGGAAGAACCGACAGGGAGCGGGTGGGCGGGTGGGCAGAACCGACAGGGAGCGGGTGGGCGGGTGGGAAGAACCGACGGGAACGGGTGGGCGGGTGGGAAGAATCAACAGGGAGCGGGTGGGAAGAATCAACAGGGAGCGGGTGGGCGGGTGGGAAGAATCAACAGGGAGCGGGTGGGCGGGTGGGAAGAATCGACAGGGAGCGGGTGGGAAGAATCGACAGGGAGCGGGTGGGAAGAACCGACTGGGAGCGGGTGGGCGGGTGGGAAGAACCGACTGGGAGAGGGTGGGCGGGTGGGAAGAACCGACTGGGAGCGGGTGGGCGGGTGGGAAGAACCGACTGGGAGCGGGTGGGCGGGTGGGAAGAACCGACTGGGAGCGGGTGGGCGGGTGGGAAGAACCGACTGGGAGCGGGTGGGCGGGTGGGAAGAACCGACTGGGAGCGGGTGGGCGGGTGGGAAGAACCGACTGGGAGCGGGTGGGCGGGTGGGAAGAACCGACTGGGAGCGGGTGGGCGGGTGGGAAGAACCGACTGGGGAGCGGGTGGGCGGGTGGGAAGAACCGACTGGGAGCGGGTGGGCGGGTGGGAAGAACCGACTGGGAGCGGGTGGGCGGGTGGGAAGAACCGACAGGGAGCGGGTGGGCGGGAAGAACCGACAGGGAGCGGGTGGGCGGGCAGAATCGACAGGGAGCGGTTGGGCGGGCGGGAAGAACCGACTGGGAGGCGGGTGGGCGGGCGGGAAGAACCGACTGGGAGCGGGTGGGCGGAGAAGAACCGACTGGGAGGCGGGTGGGCGGGCGGGAAGAACCGACTGGGAGCGGGTGGGCGGGCGGGAAGAACCGACTGGGAGCGGGTGGGCGGGAAGAACCGACTGGGAGCGGGTGGGCGGGAAGAACCGACTGGGAGCGGGTGGGCGGGAAGAACCGACTGGGGAGCGGGTGGGCGGGAAGAACCGACTGGGAGCGGGTGGGCGGGAAGAACCGACTGGGAGCGGGTGGGCGGGAAGAACCGACTGGGAGCGGGTGGGCGGGAAGAACCGACTGGGAGCGGGTGGGCGGGAAGAACCGACTGGGAGCGGGTGGGCGGGAAGAACCGACTGGGAGCGGGTGGGCGGGCGGGAAGAACCGACTGGGAGGCGGGTGGGCGGGCGGGAAGAACCGACTGGGAGCGGGTGGGCGGGTGGGAAGAACCGACTGGGAGCGGGTGGGGAAGAACCGACTGGGAGCGGGTGGGAAGAACCGACTGGGAGCGGGTGGGCGGGTGGGAAGAACCGACTGGGAGCGGGTGGGCGGGTGAGAAGAACTGACTGGGAGCGGGTGGGAAGAACCGACTGGGAGCGGGTGGGCGGGTGGGAAGAACCGACTGGGAGCGGGTGGGCGGACTGGGAAGACCCGGGGTGGGCGGGTGGGAAGAACCGACTGGGAGCGGGTGGGAAGAACCGACTGGGAGCGGGTGGGCGGGTGGGAAGAACCGACTGGGAGCGGGTGGGCGGGTGGGAAGAACCGACTGGGAGCGGGTGGGCGGGTGGGAAGAACCGACTGGGAGCGGGTGGGAAGAACCGACTGGGAGCGGGTGGGAAGAACCGACTGGGAGCGGGTGGGCGGGTGGGAAGAACCGACTGGGAGCGGGTGGGCGGGTGGGAAGAACCGACTGGGAGCGGGTGGGCGGGTGGGAAGAACCGACTGGGAGGCGGGTGGGCGGGTGGGAAGAACCGACTGGGAGCGGGTGGGAAGAACCGTCTGGGGGCGGGTGGGAAGAATCGACGGAGCGGGAGGGCGGGTGGGTAGAATCAACAGGGAGCGGGTGGGAAGAATCAACAGGGAGCGGGTGGGAAGAATCAACAGGGAGCGGGTGGGAAAAATCAACAGGGAGCGGGTGGGCGGGTGGGAAGAATCAACAGGGAGCGGGTGGGCGGGTGGGAAGAATCAACAGGGAGCGGGTGGTAAGAATCAACAGGGAGCGGGTGGTAAGAATCAACAGGGAGCGGGTGGGCGGGTGGGAAGAATCAACAGGGAGCGGGTGGGCGGGTGGGAAGAATCAACAGGGAGCGGGTGGTAAGAATCAACAGGGAGCGGGTGGTAAGAATCAACAGGGAGCGGGTGGTAAGAATCAACAGGGAGCGGGTGGGAAGAATCAACAGGGAGCGGGTGGGAAGAATCAACAGGGAGCGGGTGGGCGGGTGGGAAGAATCAACAGGGAGCGGGTGGTAAGAATCAACAGGGAGCGGGTGGTAAGAATCAACAGGGAGCGGGTGGTAAGAATCAACAGGGAGCGGGTGGTAAGAATCAACAGGGAGCGGGTGGGAAGAACCGACTGGGAGGCGGGTGGGCGGGTGGGAAGAACCGACTGGGAGCGGGTGGGCGGGTGGGAAGAACCGACTGGGAGCGGGTGGGCGGGTGGGAAGAACCGACTGGGAGCGGGTGGGCGGGTGGGAAGAACCGACTGGGAGCGGGTGGGCGGGTGGGAAGAACCGACTGGGAGCGGGTGGGCGGGTGGGAAGAACCGACTGGGAGGCGGGTGGGCGGGTGGGAAGAACCGACTGGGAGCGGGTGGGCGGGTGGGAAGAACCGACTGGGAGGCGGGTGGGCGGGTGGGAAGAACCGACTGGGAGCGGGTGGGCGGGTGGGAAGAACCGACTGGGAGCGGGTGGGCGGGTGGGAAGAACCGACTGGGAGCGGGTGGGAAGAACCGTCAGGGAGCGGGTGGGCGGGTGGGAAGAACCGTCAGGGAGCGGGTGGGCGGGTGGGAAGAACCAACAGGGAGCGGGTGGGCAGAACCGACAGGGAGCGGGTGGGAAGAACCGACAGGGAGCGGGTGGGAAGAACCGACTGGGAGCGGGTGGGAAGAACCGACTGGGAGCGGGTGGGCGGGTGGGAAGAACCGACTGGGAGCGGGTGGGCGGGTGGGAAGAACCGACTGGGAGCGGGTGGGCGGGTGGGAAGAACCGACTGGGAGCGGGTGGGCGGGTGGGAGAAGAACCGACTGGGAGCGGGTGGGCGGGTGGGAAGAACCGACTGGGAGCGGGTGGGCGGGTGGGAAGAACCGACTGGGAGCGGGTGGGCGGGTGGGAAGAACCGACTGGGAGCGGGTGGGCGGGTGGGAAGAACCGACTGGGAGCGGGTGGGCGGGTGGGAAGAACCGACTGGGAGCGGGTGGGCGGGTGGGAAGAACCGACTGGGAGCGGGTGGGCGGGTGGGAAGAACCGACTGGGAGGCGGGTGGGCGGGTGGGAAGAACCGACTGGGAGCGGGTGGGCGGGTGGGAAGAAGCCGACAGGGAGCGGGTGGGCGGGTGGGAAGAACCGACAGGGAGCGGGTGGGCGGGTGGGAAGAACCGACAGGGAGCGGGTGGGCGGGTGGGAAGAACCGACAGGGAGCGGGTGGGCGGGTGGGAAGAACCGACAGGGAGCGGGTGGGCGGGTGGGAAGAACCGACAGGGAGCGGGTGGGCGGGTGGGAAGAACCGACAGGGAGCGGGTGGGCGGGTGGGAAGAACCGACTGGGAGCGGGTAGGCGGGTGGGAAGAACCGACTGGGAGCGGGTAGGCGGGTGGGGAAGAACCGACTGGGAGGCGGGTGGGCGGGTGGGAAGAACCGACTGGGAGCGGGTGGGCGGGTGGGAAGAACCGACGGAGCGGGTGGGAAGAACCGACTGGGAGCGGGTGGGAAGAACCGACTGGGAGGCGGGTGGGCGGGTGGGAAGAACCGACTGGGAGGCGGGTGGGAAGAACCGACTGGGAGCGGGTGGGCGGGTGGGAAGAACCGACTGGGAGCGGGTGGGCGGGTGGGAAGAACCGACTGGGAGCGGGTGGGCGGGTGGGAAGAACCGACTGGGAGCGGGTGGGCGGGTGGCAAGAACCGACTGGGAGCGGGTGGACGGGTGGGAAGAACCGACTGGGAGCGGGTGGGCGGGTGGGAAGAACCGACTGGGAGGCGGGTGGGAAGAACCGACTGGGAGCGGGTGGGCGGGTGGGAAGAACCGACTGGGAGCGGGTGGGCGGGTGGGAAGAACCGACTGGGAGCGGGTGGGCGGGTGGGAAGAACCGACTGGGAGCGGGTGGGCGGGTGGGAAGAACCGACTGGGAGCGGGTGGGCGGGTGGGAAGAACCGACTGGGAGGCGGGTGGGCGGGTGGGAAGAACCGACTGGGAGCGGGTGGGCGGGTGGGAAGAACCGACTGGGAGCGGGTGGGAAGAACCGACTGGGAGCGGGTGGGCGGGTGGGAAGAACCGACTGGGAGGCGGGTGGGCGGGTGGGAAGAACCGACTGGGGAGCAGGTGGGCGGGTGGGAAGAATCGACTGGGAGCGGGTGGGCGGGTGGGAAGAATCGACTGGGAGCGGGTGGGCGGGTGGGAAGAGCCGGCTGGGAGCGGGTGGGCGGGTGGGAAGAACCGACTGGGAGCGGGTGGGAAGAACCGACTGGGAGCGGGTGGGAAGAACCGACTGGGAGCGGGTGGGCGTGTGGGAATAACCGACTGGGAGCGGGTGGGCGGGTGGGAAGAACCGACTGGGAGCGGGTGGGCGGGAAGAACCGACTGGGAGCGGGTGGGCGGGTGGGAAGAACCGACTGGGAGCGGGTGGGAAGAACCGTCTGGGGGCGGGTGGGAAGAATCGACGGAGCGGGAGGGAAGAATCAACAGGGAGCGGGTGGGAAGAATCAGCAGGGAGCGGTGGGAAGAATCAACAGGGAGCGGGTGGGAAGAATCAACAGGGAGCGGGTGGGAAGAATCAACAGGGAGCGGGTGGGAAGAATCAACAGGGAGCGGGTGGGAAGAATCAACAGGGAGCGGGTGGGCGGGTGGGAAGAATCAACAGGGAGCGGGTGGGCGGGTGGGAAGAATCAACAGGGAGCGGGTGGGAAGAATCAACAGGGAGCGGGTGGTAAGAATCAACAGGGAGCGGGTGGTAAGAATCAACAGGGAGCGGGTGGTAAGAATCAACAGGGAGCGGGTGGTAAGAATCAACAGGGAGCGGGTGGTAAGAACCGACTGGGAGCGGGTGGGCGGGTGGTAAGAACCGACTGGGAGCGGGTGGGCGGGTGGGAAGAACCGACTGCGGGTGGGCGGGTGGGAAGAACCGACTGCGGGTGGGCGGGTGGGAAGAACCGACTGGGAGCGGGTGGGCGGGTGGGAAGAACCGACTGGGAGGCGGGTGGGCGGGTGGGAAGAACCGACTGGGAGCGGGTGGGCGGGTGGGAAGAACCGACTGGGAGCGGGTGGGAGGGTGGGAAGAACCGACTGGGAGCGGGTGGGCGGGTGGGAAGAACCGACTGGGAGCGGGTGGGCGGGTGGGAAGAACCAGACTGGGAGCGGGTGGGAAGAACCGACTGGGAGCGGGTGGGAAGAACCGACTGGGAGCGGGTGGGCGGGTGGGAAGAACCGACTGGGAGCGGGTGGGCGGGTGGGAAGAACCGTCAGGGAGCGGGTGGGCGGGTGGGAAGAACCGACAGGGAGCGGGTGGGCAGAACCAACAGGGAGCGGGTGGGAAGAATCAACAGGGAGCGGGTGGGAAGAACCGACTGGGAGCGGGTGGGCGGGTGGGAAGAACCGACTGGGAGCGGGTGGGCGGGTGGGAAGAACCGACTGGGAGCGGGTGGGCGGGTGGGAAGAACCGACTGGGAGCGGGTGGGCGGGTGGGGAAGAACCGACTGGGAGGCGGGTGGGCGGGTGGGAAGAACCGACTGGGAGCGGGTGGGCGGGTGGGAAGAACCGACTGGGAGCGGGTGGGCGGGTGGGAAGAACCGACTGGGAGCGGGTGGGCGGGTGGGAAGAACCGACTGGGAGCGGGTGGGCGGGTGGGAAGAACCGCCTGGGAGCGGGTGGGCGGGTGGGAAGAACCGCCTGGGAGCGGGTGGGCGGGTGGGAAGAACCGCCTGGGAGCGGGTGGGCGGGTGGGAAGAACCGCCTGGGAGCGGGTGGGCGGGTGGGAAGAACCGACAGGGAGCGGGTGGGCGGGTGGGAAGAACCGACAGGGAGCGGGTGGGCGGGTGGGAAGAACCGACAGGGAGCGGGTGGGCGGGTGGGAAGAACCGACAGGGGGCGGGTGGGAAGAACCGACAGGGAGCGGGTGGGCGGGTGGGAAGAACCGACAGGGAGCGGGTGGGCGGGTGGGAAGAACCGACAGGGAGCGGGTGGGCGGGTGGGAAGAACCGACAGGGAGCGGGTGGGCGGGTGGGAAGAATCGACAGGGAGCGGGTGGGAAGAATCGACAGGGAGCGGGTGGGCGGGTGGGAAGAATCGACAGGGAGCGGGTGGGAAGAATCGACAGGGAGCGGGTGGGCGGGTGGGAAGAATCGACAGGGAGCGGGTGGGCGGGAAGAATCGACAGGGAGCGGGTGGGCGGGTGGGAAGAACCGACAGGGAGCGGGTGGGAAGAACCGACAGGGAGCGGGTGGGCGGGTGGGAAGAACCGACAGGGAGCGGGTGGGCGGGTGGGAAGAACCGACAGGGAGCGGGTGGGCGGGTGGGAAGAACCGACTGGGAGGCGGGTGGCGGGTGGGAAGAACCGACTGGGAGCGGGTGGGCGGGTGGGAAGAACCGACTGGGAGCGGGTGGGAAGAACCGACTGGGAGCGGGTGGGCGGGTGGGAAGAACTCGACTGGGAGCGGGTGGGCGGGTGGGAAGAACCGACTGGGGAGCGGGTGGGCGGGTGGCAAGAACCGACTGGGAGCGGGTGGGCGGGTGGGAAGAACCGACTGGGAGCGGGTGGGAAGAACCGACTGGGAGCGGGTGGGCGGGTGGGAAGAACCGACTGGGAGGCGGGTGGGCGGGTGGGAAGAACCGACTGGGAGCGGGTGGGCGGGTGGGAAGAACCGACTGGGAGCGGGTGGGCGGGTGGGAAGAACCGACTGGGAGCGGGTGGGCGGGTGGGAAGAACCGACTGGGAGCGGGTGGGCGGGTGGGAAGAATCAACAGGGAGCGGGTGGGCAGAATCAACTGGGAGCGGGTGGGCAGAATCGACTGGGAGCGGGTGGGCAGAATCGACTGGGAGCGGGTGGGCAGAATTGACTGGGAGCGGGTGGGCGGGTGGGAAGAATCGACTGGGAGCGGGTGGGCAGAATCGATTGGGAGCGGGGAGGGCAGAATCGACTGGGAGCGGGTGGGAAGAATCGACGGAGCGGGTGGGAAGAATCAACAGGGAGCGGGTGGGCGGGTGGGAAGAATCAACAGGGAGCGGGTGGGAAGAATCAACAGGGAGCGGGTGGGAAGAATCAACAGGGAGCGGGTGGGCGGGTGGGAAGAATCAACAGGGAGGCGGGTGGGAAGAATCAACAGGGAGCGGGTGGGAAGAATCAACAGGGAGCGGGTGGGCGGGTGGGAAGAATCAACAGGGAGCGGGTGGGCGGGTGGGAAGAATCAACAGGGAGCGGGTGGGCGGGTGGGAAGAATCGACGGGGACGGGAGCGGGTGGGCAGAATCGACAGGGAGCGGGTGGGCAGAATCGACTGGGAGCGGGTGGGCAGAATCGACAGGGAGCGGGTGGGCAGAATCGACAGGGAGCGGGTGGGCAGAATCGACAGGGAGCGGGTGGGAAGAATCGACAGGGAGCGGGTGGGCGGGTGGGAAGAATCGACTGGGAGCGGGTGGGCGGGTGGGAAGAATCGACTGGGAGCGGGTGGGCGGGTGGGAAGAATCGACTGGGAGCGGGTGGGCAGAATCGACTGGGAGCGGGTGGGCAGAATCGACAGGGAGCGGGTGGGCAGAATCGACAGGGAGCGGGTGGGCAGAATCAACAGGGAGAGGGTGGGCAGAATCGACAGGGAGCGGGTGGGAAGAATCGACAGGGAGCGGGTGGGAATAATCGACAGGGAGCGGGTGGGAATAATCGACTGGGAGCGGGGGGCGGGTGGGAATAATCGACTGGGAGCGGGGGGGCGGGTGGGAAGAATCGACTGGGAGCGGGGGGCGGGTGGGAAGAATCGACTGGGAGCGGGGGCGGGTGGGAAGAATCGACTGGGAGCGGGGGGCGGGTGGGAAGAATCGACTGGGAGCGCGGGGCGGGTGGGAAGAATCGACTGGGAGCGGGTGGGCAGAATCGACTGGGAGTGGGTGGGCGGGCAGAATCGACGGAGCGGGTGGGAAGAATCGACTGGGAGCGGGTGGGCGGGTGGGAAGAATCGACTGGGAGCGGGTGGGCGGGTGGGAAGAATCGACTGGGAGCGGGTGGGCGGGTGGGAAGAACCGACTGGGAGCGGGTGGGCGGGTGGGAAGAATCGACTGGGAGCGGGTGGGAAGAATCGACTGGGAGCGGGTGGGAAGAATCGACTGGGAGCGGGTGGGAAGAATCGACTGGGAGCGGGTGGGAAGAATCGACTGGGAGCGGGTGGGCGGGTGGGAAGAATCGACTGGGAGCGGGTGGGCGGGTGGGAAGAATCGACTGGGAGCGGGTGGGCGGGTGGGAAGAATCGACTGGGGAGCGGGTGGGCGGGTGGGAAGAATCGACTGGGAGCGGGTGGGCGGGTGGGAAGAATCGACTGGGAGCGGGTGGGCGGGTGGGAAGAATCGACTGGGAGCGGGTGGGAAGAATCGACTGGGAGCGGGTGGGAAGAATTGACTGGGAGCGGGTGGGCGGGTGGGTGGGAAGAATCGACTGGGAGCGGGTGGGCGGGTGGGTGGGAAGAATCGACTGGGAGCGGGTGGGCGGGTGGGTGGGAAGAATCGACTGGGAGCGGGTGGGCGGGTGGGAAGAATCAACAGGGAGCGGGTGGGCGGGTGGGAAGAATCAACAGGGAGCGGGTGGGCGGGTGGGAAGAATCAACAGGGAGCGGGTGGGCGGGTGGGAAGAATCAACAGGGAGCGGGTGGGCGGGTGGGAAGAATCAACAGGGAGCGGGTGGGCGGGTGGGAAGAATCAACAGGGAGCGGGTGGGCGGGTGGGAAGAATCAACAGGGAGCGGGTGGGCGGGTGGGAAGAATCAACAGGGAGCGGGTGGGAGAAACCGACAGGGAGCGGGTGGGTAGAATCGACAGGGAGCACAAGAATCGACAGGGAGCGTGTGGAAGAATCGACAGGGAGCACAAGAATCGACAGGGAGCGGGTGTGTGAGAATCGACAGGGAGCGGGAGGGCGGGTGTGTAGAATCGACAGGGAGCGGGAGGGCGGGTAGAATCGACAGGGAGCGGGCGGGTAGAATCGACGGAGCGGGTGGGCGGGTGGGGATAATCGACAGGGAGCGGGTGGGGATAATCGACAGGGAGCGGGTGGGCGAGTGGGGATAATCGACAGGGAGCGGGTGGGCGAGTGGGGATAATCGACAGGGAGCGGGTGGGGATAATCGACAGGGAGCGGGTGGGTGGGGGATAATCGACAGGGAGCGGGTGGGTGGGGATAATCGTCAGGGAGCGGGTGGGTGGGGATAATCGTCAGGGAGCGGGTGGGTGGGGATAATAGTCAGGGAGCGGGTGGGTGGGGATAATCGTCAGGGAGCGGGTGGGGATAATTGACAGGGAGCGGGTGGGGATAATCGACAGGGAGCGGGTGGGGGATAATCGACAGGGAGCGGGTGGGGATAATCGACAGGGAGCTAATCGACAGGGAGCGGGTGGGGATAATCGACAGGGAGCTAATCGACAGGGAGCGGGTGGGGATAATCGACAGGGAGCGGGTGGGGATAATCGACAGGGAGCGGGCGGGTGGGGATAATCGACAGGGAGCGGGTGTGCGGGTGGGGATAATCGACAGGGAGCGGGTGGGCGGGTGGGGATAATCGACAGGGAGCGGGTGGGCGGGTGGGGATAATCGACAGGGAGCGGGTGGGCGGGTGGGGATAATCGACAGGGAGCGGGTGGGCGGGTGGGGATAATCGACAGGGAGCGGGTGGGCGGGTGGGGATAATCGACAGGGAGCGGGTGGGCGGGTGGGGATAATCGACAGGGAGCAAGTGGGCGGGTGGGGATAATCGACAGGGAGCAGGTGGGCGGGTGGGGATAATCGACAGGGAGCGGGTAGGGATAATCGACAGGGAGCGGGTGGGCGGGTAGGGATAATCGACAGGGAGCGGGTGGGGATAATCGACAGGGAGCGGGTGGGCATAATCGACAGGGAGCGGGTGGGCGGGTGGGGATAATCGACAGGGAGCGGGTGGGGATAATCGACAGGGAGCGGGTGGGCGGGTGGGGATAATCGACAGGGAGCGGGTGGGGATAATCGACAGGGAGCGGGTGGGGATAATCGACAGGGAGCGGGTGGGCGGGTGGGGATAATCGACAGGGAGCGGGTGGGCGGGTGGGGATAATCGACAGGGAGCGGGTGGGGATAATCGACAGGGAGCGGGTGGGCGGGTGGGGATAATCGACAGGGAGCGGGTGGGGATAATCGACAGGGGGCGGGTGGGGATAATCGACAGGGAGCAGGTGGGGATAATCGACGGAGTGGGAGGTGAGAATCGACAGGGAGCGGGAGGGTGGGAGGTGAGAATCGACACGGAGCGGGAGGGTGGGAGGTGAGAATAGACACGGAGCGGGAGGGTGGGAGGTGAGAATAGACACTGAGTGGGAGGGTGGGAGGGGTGAATCGACGGGGAGGGTGGGAGGGGTGAATCAACACGGAGCAGAGGGTGGGAGGGGTGAATCAACACGAAGCGGGAGGGTGGGAGGGGTGAATCCATAAGTGAAGTCTTATGGAACTATAAGCAAGGACTGGCTTCTGCAAGTAAAGCAGATAACAAACCATATATTAGGGACTGCTGCCCCGAGAGGATTGATGTGCCAGGGAGCGCAGAAGTGCTTAAACTTAAAATTTAGCTGCCTAGCAGGGTCTTGTTGCAGGCCTGCTTGCTTCCTTAAGGATGATCATATACTATGGAGGTTAATTGAGGTAGGCAAATTCTAAGACCTCAGAAGCCAAATCGCAAGATTTAGATGGTTGGGGTTCGGGTGCCTCATCGTGCCCTGTCTCTGCGTGAGAAGGTCTGGCCGGTTGGGCAGCTTTTTGTGAGGCACCAGGGAGAGGTCAAGGAGAGTAGTAAATAAGGACTGTCTGGCCTAAGTGAATGACACTAACATGAGGGAGGTTTGTCGAAGCCTCAGAACCATGAGTTACGAACATAGTGCATAGACCATGGACTGTGGGTGTGCATACCTGGGGCGAAGCTTGGGCATTTTGCATTTTCGGCTGTGGCAAAGAGGTCTGCGTAGGGGAATCACCACTGACGGAAGTACGGGAGGAGGATTTGCAGGTGGAGTTCCCACTTGTGGACTTGTTGCTGCATCCGGCTGAGCAGGTCTGAAAGGTTGCTGCATACTCCTAGAAAATATTCTGCTAGTAGATGCATTCTGTGATGGGTTGCCCACTTCCAAATGCCGCGAGCCAACGCAAATGCCAGCATGCCTATAGTTAGCACATTGCAGTAATGCTGTCTGAGCGAAGGAGAACCACTTTGTGCTGAACATGAATGAGGAATAACTGGAGTTGTAGCTGGACAACCAGCAGTTCCAGGTAGTTGATGTGGAGACCCCATTGATGGGTTTTCCACACGCCTTGCACAATCAAGTTTTTGAAGTGTGCTCTCTACCCAGTGAGTGAAGCATCTATGATGGTCACATGCAGGACTGGGTTGAGAAAGGGCCTGCCTTGTAACGGGATTGGTGCTGTTCCACCAGTGCAGAGAGCAATGAGTGCGGCGCCCCAGATAAACAATAGATCCTCCAAGGGACCCTCCACTTGTGTCCACTGTGCAGCTAGGCACTCCTGAAGTGGGCGCATGAGGAACAATGTGTAACTATTGCAACACAGGAGTCCATCATGCCAAGGAGGCAAGTGACCGTTGTTACCGTTAGTTGGCGATCTGGCTAAAAAAGGATAGCAACATCTGGAAAACTTGGAAGCGTGCTGGGATAGGTGACTGAATTGAGAACTGCTCCTAAGAAGGACTGAATCTGAAGGAGGTAGGAAGTGCTTATGTTGATGCAATAACCCAGATCGTGTAACAGTTTGAGGGTGAACTGAGTGTGTGCCAGACTCTGCTGTTGGGTTGCACTCTTGATCAGCCAGTCATCCAAGTAAGGGAAGACGTAGATGCTGTTTCTATGGAGTAGAGGTGACCACGGCAAGACACTTTGTAAACACCATGGGGGCAGCGGCTACCCCGAAGGATAGCACTTTGAACTGGTAATGCTGACCACTTAGCACAAACCTGAGGTACCAGCAAATGCAGAGTGGATCGGAATATGGAGGAAGGCATTCTTCAGGTCAAGGGGGGGGTCATAAAGTTGCCTTGCTGCAGTAGAGGGATAACATCCTGGAATGTCACCAGGTGGAAGTGCTCTGACAGGATGCATCAGTTGAGGGGCCAGGGGTTGAGTATGGGTCTGAGGGACCCGTCCTTTATGGGGATGAGAAAGTACAAGGAGTATACTCCTTTGCCACAGTGGTGAAGCGGCACTGGTTCTGTGGTACCTTTGTGATTGAGTACCTCTACTTCCTCTTGAAGGAGGTGCTGGTGTTCCTGGGAGACGGTGTGTCTGCAGAGAGAGGTGTTTGGTGGGATTGAGGTGAGGTCTTAGTAATACCCCTGCTTGATGATGGATTGAAACCACTGATCGGCGGTGATCCCCACCAGCTGGCGAGGAGTCTCTGACATCTTCCCCTGACAGGTGTAGTGTAATCAGGGGGGGGTAAGGAGTGGATGGGGGAGAAAGAAGCCACTGTTTAGTTGTGGCGGCACACTTAGCGGCGGCACCTATATCTCTGCCTCTGGAATTACTGCTTTTGTAACCTCCCCTGGAGTAACCTTGGGATGGTGTCTGTTGGTTCTGCTGCCTGTGGTAGATGCCTCGGGGAGGTGGTTCTAGAGCCACTCTATAGTTGGACCTTCGAAAGGACACCTGGCAACGGCGTTTGGAGGGCTCCCATTACCTTTGCAGTGTCTGTGTTTTTAGATTTTTTCCAGCATCTCATCAACTTGCGGACCAAAGAGGTGCTCACAGTCCTAAGGCAGGTTGAGGAGTTGCTGTTGTACCTCTGGTTTAAAACCAGAGACACGCAGCCAAGTGTGTCATCGAATCAGGACACTAAAGTTAATACCCCACGCTGAGGTGTCGGCTGCATCTAAGGCACAGCGGATGGTGGGGTTGAAAATGAGCTTCCCTTCCAAGACAGGTTTGTGTCCCTGCTTTTTGTACTTATCTATGTACTGGAGGAGCTCTTCCATCTCATGCCAGTGAGCACCGTCATAACGTGAGGGTAGCCTAATTGAGTGTGCAATATTCTACTGGTTTGCCGATTGGTGCTTCTGGCATATGTGCTGCCTCTCAATCTTTCTATTCTTTTTATCTGGCAGAGGAGCATTGCCAGTGCCCTGCACGTTAAAGATCTTTCACGCCATATGTACCACCACCAGGGAGTTGGATGTTGGTTGCCCCCTAATGAACAATCGGAGGGTGATGCATTGTTTTTGTTTTTTAATCAACCCTTGGAGTTACTACCCTGGCTTTCACATGGTCTTTACAGTTTTCAGGTGCAGTTCTTAACATGCCTTTAAGCATTGGGAGATACTGCACTGACCTTTGGATAGAGGGGAGTGTCTCCACTAGGAAGTCTTCTTTCTCCTGAACCTTATAAAGCTCTACCTTGTAGGAAGTTTTGGCCCCGCTTATAATCTTGTGATACGAGGTGGTATCTTCAGGAGGGGATGGCTCTGCAGGCAGAGGCCTGGGTCTGTGTCTACAGGTGGGTCGATAGAGTAATCGTCTCATGGGCCATCTCTTGCCCTCGGGTCGAACAGTGCCTCGCATGGATTAATGGGGTACACTGGACTCCCTCTCTCATATGAGGAGCTTGGTCATCCCTATGCTGAGTGCGCTTGAGGAAGGTGTGGCGGAGAAGGTAGAGGAAGAGGTGGTGCAGAGTACTATTGTGGTGCTGGATTAGTGCCCGTCACAATGTTTCCTCAACTTAGGTGGAGGAGAGGGTTTCGCAGCAAGCTCCTTCTCAAAAGTAAGTTTTTGTTTACGGGACAGAAAGTCTTGCTCCTTCAGAGGTGGCTTGGTTATAATTCTTCTGGTCCATGGGTAAACTGCGAGGCGCTGTTGTCTGGCATCGATCTCCTCCTGGAACCGAAGCAGGATGGACTTTGGGCGTCGAACAAGTCAGTGTCGACACAGGTTTTTGCATGTCATGCGCCTAATGATTCTTGGGAGCGGAAGCAGGATCTGGTGCCAGCTTCAAAGGAGTTATCAGCACCGGGGCTGGATCGGTGGCAATGGTTGGCTTGGACTGGGCTCCGAGGTCTTCGTTTCAGTGCCGGCCATGGCCTACACATCCCATCACTTTGGTTTACTTCAATGCAACGCCCTAAGTGCGACGGGTATGTCCGGAAGTGTGTCCCTTGCTCCCTTTGCTCCTGGAACCAAGCTGCACCTGACTGAAGAGCCCCAACTAGGGTGAAAGCGGCCTTGGGTAGCTTGAGTTCCAGTTCAGAGAGAACCTGGTATGGCAGTTCAGGATTGACCGTTCCTACGGGAGCAGGGTTAGGCTGATTTGCATATAGCTGGGACTAATACGAGGTGGCATTGTGGCAAAAAATGATGGACTGGGAGGCGTCCGAGTAATTACCAGAGATTAATTCAAGCATCCCTTCCATCATTATTTTGTTTACTACAGGCTATGGCAGACCAGTAGTCTGAGCACGGACTTCGGGGCTCGATGCTCAACACTCTCGAGGGCCGTGCTCCGCCTGCCAGTGCGGAGGTGGGGGTGTCGTAGTCACAGTTGACGTCTTCTGTTGGACGAGAGGTAGTTCTTCTTCCTTGGAGTCAGAGTGTGAGCTCAGTTACGGGCTGAAGCAGAGGGACTGATGGCCCAAAGTCTCTGGCTGTGGCTCAACCTCGATAGCTTGGTCCCCGAAGAGATCAGGAGTGTCATCTTCCTGACCATGCCCATGGTACATTGAGCTAGGATCAGAAGAGGAGGCAGGGCACGCTGGAAGCCTCACTGTGGGAGAGACACGAGTTACAGACCCAAAGGTGATCTAACAATGGAGCCGATGCCCCTCCCCATTACTTGTAATAGGAGGACTCACCATACCTTGTGACTCAAACAATTCTTCGAAGAAAAACAACTTGCATGCATCCAAGCCTACCACTAGATGGCAGGAGTACACACAGCATGTGTATCTACAGCTACACATGCCACAAGAATATTCTTTCTGATCAAGAGATACCAAATTCATGAATAAATGCTGCAAAAATGCCCTGTGCACTATACAATCACAGACAAACACTGAAAAAACTCCTTCCTCCTCACTTTTATTTTGCATTGGAATGTGCAAACACAGATGAACACTAGGACTCTGAGGATCCCCAGAGGGGCTGCTGCACGATGGAACATCTCCATCATGGCATGGAGCAAAAGGGCACTCAAAGTAACCATTTTTCAATTTCGAACCCAATGGCGGAAAAAAGAATCAAAACATGGAAATGGTGCACAGAAAAATTGTGGGTTTTCGCTCAAAGTCATAGTCGCCTGTAGTTGGCAACCAAAAGAAACAAGCATTGGCATAGCCAATAGGTCTCGCCTTTGGGACCTTATAAGTATTTAGTTATGCAGCACAATATCCTTGGTGCAACAACATCAACTGTTGCATGGCTAAACACTTATAAGGTCCCAAAGGCGAGACCTATTGGCTATGCCAATGCTTACCCTTGTTACATCTGTAGTCAGATAACTTCATGTCATCAAGTAATGCAATCCTGTGCTGTATTGGTGTTATCATAGTGTAATAATGAATGCAGACTGTAGAATTAGAAAGGTGTGTATGTTCTTGGTATTTAAGTAAATGTATAGAATGTATGGGTCAGATGATGATGCTGTGTCTTCCTTATGCTCGTACCGGTTCACCATGCTGTACGAGGTTGTTCAATAAAGTAAAAGTTGCATAACTTACCAGTGTTGATGATCACTACAAAAATTGGCGAAGAGGAGTTTTACAAATCACCACGTTCAGGTGTGCTAGTCCAATTGATTCACTTCAAATAAACCAAAACTTCGACTCCCAAAACACATTAGATTAATAAAGTAAAAGGTGTTGCTAGAGCATTGTGTCCCTCATGACAGGGACTTATCTAGAAACGTAAAGGGCCATCCAGTAAATGACGTCCCAATACAGCTCAAAACCCCAGGAGACGCCCCCAAACAAAGGAACGCTCTAGAATGCTTTTTGTTTTCATTTGCGAGTGATGCTGGGCTAGGTAAGGAGAACGGTTTTTTACTTTTCACTGGGAGGCCCCTTTAGTCTCAGACTAAGCAGAACTCGTCTACACCGCAATACTTGTATAATAATTTAAAAGCTACTTAAATGTCTTTGGAGAACAGGATACACAAATACAATATTAGAATACAAACAATGAATAATGAAAGCATGAGGTGAAAGTTATCTGAATTGAAAAATATTGGTGGTTAATGTGCTACACATTCCACTGAAATGTATCGCTGGGGCCAACTCAGTTACTGGTATATGTACAACCTGACATTTCAATATAAATCAGTCCTGCGGCGTGCATCAGTTTCCGGTAGTGCTAGTCAGTGTCTTTTAGTCTGAATTTTCTGAATTCTCAGAACCGCCCAGTGCCCTTCTCGTTTTTTTAAATATTTTAACCAAATGCTGCTCAAACAAGCAGAGGTCTCGGCTCCTCTGCTCACTGCAGCCCTGCTGTCTGCCAAATCCCGTGACTGTGAGAACTGCCATTGTCATGTAGCAGGTAGATGGCGCCATCTAACGGTCACAACCTGCCCATAAAAAATATATACTGCACGATAGTTCTCAATTTTCCCCGTGTGTTTGTTTCATTGGGGCTTAAAAACGGAAGCAACATACACACTTTGACCTAGGGATGACGTCTTAGGAACGGAATATAAGGGCATATATTAAGATCACTGTGAATGGAAAAATGCACATTTGGAAATAATACATTGCGGGTGATGGGAGAAAGGGAGTTCCTTCACGAGAGGGAGCTGACCAGACGCTCGTGCGTCATGGCCTTTTCCCCCGCACGGCCGGCATGTGTTTCCAATTCTCGCGCCCGCGTCTGGGCACGATAATTGGAAACACATGTCTGCCGCGCGCGTAACCGCAGGGAAAAGGCCATGACGCACGGCGTCTGGTCAGCTTTTCAAACTCCCTAACTATAAGTCTCGCAGAGCAGCGCTTGCGCGCTACTCGAGGCTCGACCTAAAAACGTATTTATTAAAACAATATTTCTAGACAGAGCGACTAGATGGTGGAATAGTACACATCATGTGAATTTATAGTAGATTAATGCTGCAAAGGTTATAAGTATAGACCACACAAGCAGGTATAGTGGAAAAGCATGTGTAGCAATCTCCGGCTTACATAAATTTCATTAGAGTAATTTTTAGAAGACCAAAAAAGTAAGCCAAGCATAGGTGTAAATTTATAATGAGTATATTTTCAAATTTTTCGAAACTTATTAATTGGGTCCTTCCTTAGAAGGTCAGCTGGAATGCTGTGCACACAGGCTAGAGAAAGGCACAGTAACGTCTACACTAACTGCTCAAAAAACAATGTAAAAAAGACTGTTCACCTACAGCATACAAATAATAAAAACTACCTGCAAAACATCACAGTAATTATGGAACAGGTAATCATTGTTTGTAGAAGGGGTTCATCATCTACTTCAATTACATTAACATTAAAAGGGCTCTTCCCGCTATTAATTTAATAAACTGCTTTTAACTAAATTATTATGCAGTTAGAAGTGTTACAGAGAAGATTTAAAATAAAATACCTTCTTGTGTTCTTCAAATTCCAGCTTGCTCATCATCAAAGCTTTTTCAAGGTCTGCTTCAAACATATTGGAGGTCAGCTGGAGAAACAATTAAAAAGTAACATAAAAGATTACTATTGTGTGTGGATAGTACTTTTTGTAAAAATATAGTCGTCATTGCGAAACAATTCACCAATATGTGGAATGCTGCATCATCAAAGTGGTTGCAAACTATGATGCAGCAAGCCCCGTGATTCAAAGACATGTACTGTAACACAAAGAACCTCACATTTACGTAACATGAGTTCCAACTACAAATAGGGGCAAAAGGTGCAAATTGCTTTGGTTCTAAAGAAACCCTTTGATTAGACTGTTTCATTTAAAAATGCTTAATAACTGGAGTTTATTTTTAAGGAGGGAAACGTTTGCTCCTTACCTGGGAATGCGAGGTGAGATTGGATGTTGTTACATCATCGAAAAAGTGATAGGATAAGGACTGTACGCTGGGGCTAAAAAGTGATGTGCACGGCTCTCCCCATCTCCACACCTCCCTGTCCAGATCCAAGGGATATCTTGGGATAGTGACGGAGGAAATAGATCTGCAATTGAGCAAAGTTAGGCAAGGGACAAAGGGGGCACTTCTTGCCGGTCTGCTAGCTTCCCAGTGATGTGTGAGAAGATGCAAAAGTGGGAGGAGAGAGAGGCGTGGAAAAGGGCGAGTGTGAGTGAAAAAGGACTATTCCTAATTCCAAGAAATATACAGATGCAGTTTACTCACAAAAAGAAAGCAGCAGTGTCAAAGCCAATAGTTCTGGCTCATATTGTTATTTACAGCCTATGTCCATTGGCTTTACCAATGTGTGCGCACCCAAAGAAGACACTTTGCGCACTTAACAGCAACAGCACCCCAGTAGCAGG
The DNA here is from genome assembly GCA_963921515.1 of Calotriton arnoldi. NCBI lineage: Eukaryota > Metazoa > Chordata > Amphibia > Caudata > Salamandridae > Calotriton > Calotriton arnoldi. The sequence continues at coordinate 100,742 of CAWUFW010000151.1, read as the reverse complement.
GGAAAGGTCCGCCTTGTGCACTCACTGCGTGTGCAGCATCTAGGTGGCAGGGGAGTGGCGCTGCCGGGTGGGTTCATGGTGTGAGCAGCATCCTGGCGGCAACACAGACAAGCCGCTGACGATAAAAGCAGAGCTCCCAGGAGCACAGAAAGATGAAATGGCCCAAGCAGCATCCTGGCAGAAAAAGTGAAGAGCCGCCTGGAATGCTCACAGTGTGAGCAACATCCTAGTAGCAGGTGAGGTGAGCCAACAAAAGATCGCTAAAGCATATTTGCAAGGCAGCAGAAAAACAGACCCGGCAGCAGGAGAGCAGCGTTATATTTTTTAATGTGCAACAGGTGACTACTTTTCAGTAAAACACTTAATAGAATACTTAGAAGGGCGTGCACAGACGGTAGGTGGTCGCCCGCGGGGTTCCTGGAAATAAGCATCCATACCGTATAAATGTCCTCACTACATACAATTTGTCCATGTTTCTGTATTATAACTATTTACAATGGAAAGGTGGCCATATAGCCACTGGTGGATAACCTATGGTCAATAGAAACTTTGGCTATTCTCACAGATTTTTGGAACAGGCTTTGGCATTAAGCCTCAACCTACTTTCAAACATATCTCTGCAACTCAGAACAGGTGAGCTCAGCCTTTACCTTACTTAAAATGGAGCAATACTATCACCCCAAACGTTTTTTAAATCGGTTTATTGTATTTTAAGTAGGCACGTTACATTCCATACATGTACCAAGTCACACAACACTCTTAGTTTTACATTAGGTACCACCATACTGCTCATTACAAACAAAGATAACCGCTCTACAATTTGCTTGCAGCATTAGGTCCGTCTGTATATAGGGCTGGTAAGTTGGCCATATCAGATTCCTTTTTTCCATTCTTTTTTTAAAATTTATTTATAAGTCAAACAATTTTATATATAAACTAAGTTTAATCACTTTCCGCGTGCCTATGCATCCTTCCACCCATCTGCCCCTAAAGCATTCCCTCTAAATTCCTAGTTTATTAACTTTAAAAGTAACTTCCTCCTAGCGCCCTGCTGTTTGCTTGTTATGTTACTGTGTCAGGTGGTTGATATTTCACCCAATCTCTCCACCATGGGGTAATTTTACTGACGTCTTTCCGTTCTTCTTGTATTAGAATAATGCGTTTCCTCTTGGCCCACCTGCTGACATCACATTTCCAGCTACGGCAGTCCATCTGCTTTCCAATGCATGGCAAAGCACCTTTTGGATAGTATAAAGGCGAAGTCATTAAACCTATTACTAGCTCCGCTTCTGTTAAGTTTAAAGAAAATCTCCAACAGGCACACCTTCTATGAGCAGCTGAGTTCCCTATGAACCAGTGAATTCAGCGTTTGCGCTATTTGTTTCCAGTAATGTGTCCGAGCCCCACAAGGCCACAACAGGTCTGAAAAGTCTCCATCTATGTTGACACAGCTCAGTGACCTCCGTGTATCTGTCGCTAGTACATGGTTCAATCGTCTACGGGAGTGATGTGCAGATAGTTAAATTGCAAGTATTGGAGTCTTGCTTTCTAGAGACTTTATGATTGTGTTCCTTCATCCTATCTCATTCTTTGGCTGTACGGGGATTCTCAATGCGACATTCCCATCTTATTTTGGTAGCTAACAGATTGATTTTAGTCACGTCTATAAGTGATTTGTAAAACCTGGAAATCCGTTTACTGCCATTTTCCATGGTGTACAACAGCAGCAGTGCTTCGTTGGAGGCTCCATACCTCCATACCTCCACAACTCCAGATCTTTCTCGCTATGCTTCCAAGTTTACCATAGGCTAGGAACTGTGTCCGAGAAATCCAAACTTCTTCCACCATTTCCTCCATAGTGAGCAGTTTCCCGGCCTTAAAACTGTTCCGTATCGTTAACTGGTTCACCCACTCTCCATTACTTGCACCCCAAACTTTAGTGCTTTGTAAATGGTGCACTATATAACTTTTAATATGAAAAATCATACTTGCCTCCACAGCTTATGCTGTTTCCATTCTATGGACCCACACATGCTCACTCAGTAACTTTATGCTGCATATGACCATTGTGTCATCAGTGACGTTACTAAACATGTCATGAGTGATGCAATATATGAGGCAATAAGCAATGCATGGTGGGCCCAAGATACAGTTAGCTCAGTAAACTAAAACTGGCATATTCCAGCAGTTATTTTGGTCTTTAAACCTTAGTTTTTAATCTTATTTCAACATCCAACTATAATGTCACTTTTACTTTTGGTTTCTTCAATGATTTTTTTTTTTTTTTTAAAGCAAAATGTCAGGCTTATGCCAAAACTAAAACAGGCAGGATATCGCTGGCTCTATAGACTTTTTTTTATTTAGTGTATGACAAACAATCAAATAGGTGTAGGATACCTCAAATGAGCCAACAAATCAGCTACTCCGAAAAACACCAGCAGCAAGCATATCCTGCTGCAGAGAGGAGATAATATGCACAAAGATAATCAAGTTTTAGACTGCACAGTTAAAGCTAGAATACTCGTGCTCATAGCTAAAAGTAAGAGATATTAAGCCCATGTGGACACTGCCCTAATTTATGTGCATCCATTCCCGCCCAATCTATGACAGCGCCTTATGGATTTACTTACTGTCTGTGTCAAAATGGCATCCAAGTCCTTGCTCCAGGGTACCTCAGCTGTCCTGAACTCTTATCAAGCATAAGGGTTTACCTACTATAAAATGGATTTAACCACCCTTCGCACCCACATTCCTTAACTACATTATAAGGTCGCCATATTCAGATCTCCTCACCCACCTTCACCACCATTACCCTGTAACATTATCATCCAACATTAATCTTCAATTCTCCCTCAACCCAACAGACCAAATGCATAGTTCTGGAAGATCTGCATTGCTTACTCCTAAATGGCAGTCTGACACCAACATCCCACCATACGAGATGTTATCCGCTCCATGCCCTGTCCCCCACAATTCAGGATAACCCACAAAAACAGATCCAGAGCCAGGAAAGAGGCCTTACCTCCCTGTTCAAGAAATTCTCCACATTCTCAGTCTCCATCACAAAGCCCTCCCCCTTAAGCCTCGTCCCCACTGCTGCAGTCAGACCAACATGCAATTCCCATTTGTTCAAAACAGCTGTCATCCAACGTTCAGTATGTTTATGCCAAGTAAGTAGCCACCCCATAGGCCCAACCTTCCTCCTCTTAAATCACATTCCTTAGAAAACCCTAGTTCTACTGCAATACTCTCACTGTAAAATCCTGCTTACAAGCACACTCAACATTTCAGCACTATTCAAAGTAGTAACAAACTCAAAATCAATGCCAAATGAATCGTTAACTTGCCCAATCCACACCTCAGATTTCTAGAATGGCAAGAGAGGACTGGCTGCCTGTTGCTCAAAAGCAAGACATGTTTGCCATTCCCTCCCCTAATTCTGTACTTTAAAATAAAACATCACCCACACCTCGAAGAAAAATCCTAGAAGATGCCAACAACTCCAGGTAACCCTTCCTCAACTCACAGCGACCACTTTTGTAATTCACTAAACGATTTTGAGATATCTTTGCATAGTTCTTCACCATGTATGAGAGTGACCTCACCTTGCAGCACCCAATTACTAGGTCCCTATCTATGAGTCCAGCGGCCAGTTAAGGGCCCAACTGGTCCTTTAGATTTTAAGATGGGGACAGACAGAAAATATTTAGTTAGTTTCCGCTCACTCCCAATGGCAGTAGCCAAAAGTCCAGGTTCCTTTACCTTTAATTTCCACCAGTCGCAGTAAAAAGTTAAGGGCGTCGGGTCACCAACATGTGTCAGAGACACAGAGCAGTTCAGGGTGTCACTGGTACCCAAAGGCTTCAAGTCAAATGGTGTTACAGAGGGCTGCACTTTTAACCAGCACAAAGTCTTGAAATGTAAGGGCTAGAACAATGATTCAAATGATTCAAAATCAGAACAAACTCAACTTGTCATGAAACCACACCCAATTTCAGGGGTCGAGGAGGAAGATGGAGACCAACCAGGTTCTGATCACTCTGAGCAGAGGAAATGCAAGTAGAGGCCTCCATGGGGCAGAGCAGGCAGTGATGAAGAAGGCTCACCCTTCTAAACTTAAGGTGATAGACCAGATTCTCATTGGCAGCTGGGTTGGGCCAGCCTCCAAACCTCTGAGTAGTTTGTTCCTTGTGATGCCCTCACAACAGTCTCTCGTCACCTGGGGATTGTGCTGCCTTTTACGGAATTACCATTACTAAGATTTATAGAGCACGAATGGAACACAAACAGGGCAACCTGGCTCTAAGGCCAAAGAAAGAGTGGAAGGGATTACTGCATTTGAAAGAGCCAGATTTTTAATTTAATGAGTAATTTCATAGGTGTGCTTTTAAGATCTTGAGGAAGGACATTCTAATGTTTGTACTCATTGGTGCAGAATACGAAATAATTTTTAAAAACCTAAAGAACACAACAAAGATGCTGAAGGACTAATGTAGGTGCTGAAAAGGCTCTGAACGTAGACACAGAAGCATGTGGTTTCTATAGAGAAGTAGCCCTTTTGAAGAGTGGCATGGAGATCTACAGTAAAACCCTTACCACATGAATTTGGTATTTATGGCTAACCCTGATCTTACCCTACTAGGTGGGCTTTGAAAGAGAGAGGCAGACAGGGATAACATCAGGGAAGCCCTAAATATAATAGAGAGGGGGGGACGTGGCCAAGATGGTGGCGGAGTAGCAGCCTTTCAGTGGAGCTCCGCTGTGAGCGGCCTTTAAAGCACCATTTAGGCCAGAGCTGCTTGTCACCTGAGGGGTGGCGGTGTGGGCACCCGCTCATCGTGCATCCCTGTAGATGTGCAACTTGTCCCTGAGAAACGAATTCCAGCGAAGACGGCTCCTATGAATCGGAGGCAGCGGTCCGTGGCCATAGCGTAGGAGTGGCCTAACTGAGCTAGAGGCCGGTGGGTCGCTGAATGAAGTGGCACAGTGCGGCCGAGGCGGAACAACACACACAGGCTGACAGGAGGCAGGAGCTGCGGGGCAGAGAGAGGTGGCTGCGATGACGACATTGCGGCTGACTGGGAGGCCGTAACTGCCGGAGAGGCTCCAGAGGCCCCGAACCTCATGACCGTGCGGGTCCTGAAGTGGGCCTCAGAGGTGAAACATTGAGGCTGGGCAGCATCCCTTCCAAGTGAGTCAGGTGTGCGATGAAACACCTTGGGCTGCCCTCTCCCTCCCTTCCCTGCCTCAATTGCATTCTTGTTTAACTAGAACAACAGAATACATGTCTGTGTGCCAACGCCATAAATTCCCTAAAGCTTGTCAAACACAAGTTTTCCTTTAACCACAACCTTGTAGGTAATGGATTCTACTTTCAAGTGAACTCTTCACCTCTCTCTCATCAGCACAAGATTTTGGACTGCACTGTTCTTTCACCACGTATAGCTGTGTGACGCTTTCTACTGCTGTCTGCTGTTGCGCCATGATTCCACATTTCACATTTCCCATAACAGTCGACCAGCTTCAGGAGCGTGATAGAGAGGCATGGAAACGCCTTGGCGCCTTCTCAGGTGTACGAGAGTGGGAGGAGGGGTAGAGTCCTGCTTGGATATTTTATGTTTTTTCTTTGACTTACCTGAAGATTTAGAATGACAATCAATATCTGGACCAAATTCTGGACCATGACCGACCTTTGGACTATGACCGGTCTAGCCACAGAGTCTTCCAAACGTATAGCTTCGCCAAGCAGTCCTGAATGGCCTTCGGATTTATCACTGCACAGTTATTGCAGGCCTTACAGTTGTGGCCCGACCCCAAGCAAACCTGATGTTGATCTGTCACACACATTAGTTTGTGACAGTCATTACAAGCTTTAAATCCTGCTGTCTTAGGGGGTGGCGTTTCCCTAGCACACTTTGTAAAATTGAGAAACAAGTCTCAAAAGAGACAAGAGGCAGTTCCGGATCCGCTTCTGGTGGCACAGAAAGAAAATGGCGTCAGTGTGCGTAAATCGCATCTATATTGGCTCCACACTTTATTCCTGGAGCAGAACGACGTCGGGGTAGTCTCGCAGGGTGCCACCTGATGGCAGGCAGGGGTACTGCTAAAAAGTTTCCAAATCCAGCCTGACTGGGAAAATATTCAAGAGGTAAGGAATGTGCAGTTAGAAGTCTCTATCAAAAACTGCCGGCACATCATCCAGACCTGAATGTCCAGCACCTACCTGAAGCTTAACCCAATGAAGACAGAATTCCTGTTACTCGCCAAGAAGAACAAACAAAAAACATAAACTTGGATAAATGACATGATTCTTGATGGCTTCAGACCCCAACTTTCACCAAAAGCCACGTCACTTGGATTCACCAACCTCACCCTCAAGGAACTCATTGCCAAAAAAACAAAGACAGGCCGATACCAGCTCTCTCTTGTAAAGAAAGTGAAACAGTTTCTTCCAGAGCGACATCAAATCTGCAGTTCAAACCCTTATACCTGGTTGGTGGTAATGTCTTACTCCATGGCCTCCCAGATTGCACATGAGGAAAAGGGTCAAGACTGATTTTCATATGGCTGGGTCCAAACTGGGGTGGCATAGTGCGCAAAAGAACAATGGATTAAACCCAGATCTGGGACTGGGATGAGTGGTTTAAAAGTTTCAGCACTCCATCCATCATCTTGCTGTGTTTGCCCTAAGTGGTCAAGGGTATGCCCAGACGTGGGTCCCTTGCTCGCTGTGCCACTGAATTCAAGCTAGCCAGGCTGATGAGGGGTAATACCCGAAACTTGTCCCAGGATGCTCGTTTCCGGTCCAGGGAGGACCTGGCCTGGCAGTTTGGGCTGGACTGTTCCCATGAGGAACAGGGTCAAGACTGATTTGCATATGGCTGGGTCCAAACTGGGGTGACATAGTGAGCAAAAGAACAATGGATTAAACCCAGATCTGTGACTGGGGGTGAGTGGTTGAAAAGTTTCAGCACTCAGTCCATCATCTTGTTGTGTTTGCTATGTTCCCCTTGCTGAGCCACATAATGTTCAAAACCAGCTGCATCCTTTACAAATCATGACCAGCACCCCTGCTTATCCTGCAGATAAGCTCGCCGTATTTGGTGGTTCTCAGCGCATACGCAGCCGAGATACCATCAGACTGCAGACTAAGAAGTGTAAAAAAGAAAAATCAAGGCAGCAAGCCTTTTCCATTTATGTACCCAGGATCTGGAATAACATCCCCCACATACATCAGGATCATCCCACCTCTGCTACAATTTAGGAAAGAGTTAAAGACCCACCTCTTTAAAAACACTACATCACAATGCACTAACGCTACACAACCAAGCTACCTCTCTTATCACTTTATGCCCGTCTTTGACCTTGTATAGTGCTGTGATGCCTTTTCGCTAGGTTTCAGCAATAGAAATACCATATACACCCATGTACAACTCAAACAATGAAAACATGGTTTCTTTAAAAATCACCTGTTCATCTTTTTGCTGCCACTGTTGCCAATCGTCTTCTTGAGGCAGTTTCTGAACCACATTGGGACACACTTGCTCAGGCAGAGCACCTTGGATTCCTTGGGTTGATTTCGGAGGAATTTTTTTGAAAGCAAGGTTTCGAAGCTACAATACAGGAATAAGATGAAGGGGTCAAAAACGGAACACAACTGTGATAACATGAAAGAAAATAATACCACGGTTTCATATGACTGTATTAAAAACACAATAGTGATGTTTTACAGTCATGTGCCAAAAACTCTCAGGACTGAAGGTATGTTTCAGTCAAAATCTATTTTAGCGAACCATGAGGCAAGCAGGAGTTACTGGGCCCCAACCGTGGGGATGGAGGCCATTTACTGTTGATGTCCCAGGGCACGACCTATTATTGGTTTGAGCAACTGCACCACGTACCCCTTCAGCCCTTGACTCTCTGTGGTAGTGCAAGTCTAGCAGTCCAAGGCTTCTCGGGGAGGAGGTAGATGCAAGGAGTACACAGGCTCCTAACTCAAACGTTTGGCAACCTCAATAAATGAATGTCAAGACAAATACACACTTTTATTCAAAAAAGCATTTATGCACACACAGAAAGCAAAATATGGTACACACTAAATAATAACACATTCTTCTTATAAGGTCTGTATTCTAGCACTGTCTGTGCAGACACTAGCGTCCGGCTCTTCTAGCGATGGACATGGTTATTCCCTAATTATGTGAGGCAACATCCAGGCTAGGCCCACTAGATAATACAAGTCTTAGAAGTCCCACAATAGATATTCAAAGTCCAAAAGGCCCAATGCCTTCCGAGCTTCAGTCAGATCGGATTCTCTCCCTAGCTCTCTGCGACTCTATGTTCAGTCTTATCAGCTTCCGCTGGAGACAAAACAGAAGACCTGCAAGCCTTCAGCGGTGCTTGGCAGAGGTCGGCTGCATCTGGTGCAAGTGATGAGTGGTAGTCTTGTAGCGGCCATCTCGGGATCCGGACCTCGACAGCGCTCCTCCGCTGTCATGGTATCTTTGGTCTGTGATGACAGACCTGGGTGGTGCTTGAGGCGGCGTCCCTCTTTGGATGACAACATTGCATAAGGCGAAAGCCCTCTCAAACCGCCACAGCACTGCACCAGGGCGATGGTTCTTAAACGTTATCATGGCCCCCACCTGGTATATGGGGGTAGCTTTCCACACACTCAAGGCGGCATCCCTCTTTGGGTCACAACAGTGTAATCTTAAGGATTTTTGGGGCGACAGGCACGATATCCGTTGGGGCTCCCTGTTTGGGGCAGCTTTGAATCATTTTACAAATTTTCTGCTAATTCAAGCTCACATAATGTCAAACATTGAATTATATTTAAACTTTCAGGAATGGTGCCATACAAAAACAGCTTTCCTGGGGCCTCAAAAATTCTTAGAATGACACTGGGTACAGAGAGAAGGAGTGAGAAGTAGAGGTAGGCAAAAGAGGGAGCTTGTTTGAGATAAACCGCTAGATGTGAGAGAAGGAGAGAAGAACAAGTTACTTATCTTCGGTAACGCTTTTTCTGGTGGATACAATATCTGCCAACTCAACTGAAACGCGTCCCCCCCAACGCTCCCTGCATCGGAAACTGGAGACTGCAGAACAACGGGCAGTGCGCGTTCTCGCAAGTGGAAAACAGGACCAAATGAGGAGACCCCCACATCTCGAAGATGTGATGGACCACCTCCGGATGAAGCCTCCACTCGTGATCGGCCGAGAAATGCCAACTGAGACTGTCCGCACGAACATTCAGCACTCCGGCTAGATGATTTGCAAACACACAAATCTGTTGGCCCTGAGCCCAGGACCAGAGTCGCAGAACCTCTCGACAGAGACTAAACGATCCTACACCTCCCTGTTTGTTGATATACCACATCGCGGTCGTGTTGTCCGTCAGGACCTGAACTGACTGACCGCGAAGGGAAGGAAGGAAAGCCTTTAGTGCCAAATGTATCGCCCGCAATTCCAGAAGGTTGATGTGAAGCAACCTTTCCTCTGGAGACCAAAGACCTTTGATCTCCAGATCCCCCAGATGAGCCCCCCACCCTAGAGTGGAGGCATCCGTGATCACTGTGGCCATCAGTGGAGGGAGTTGAAAGGGCTTTCCTTGAGACAGGTTGCCCTGCACACCCCACCAAATCAGCTCTGCTGCAGAGTCTCTGGAGATTCTGACCTTCTCCCCGAGATCTCCGTTGTGCTGATACCACTGCCTGCGGAGGCACCACTGGAGTGCCCTCATGTGCCAGCGTGCATGACTGACCAACAGTATGCAGGAAGCGAACAGACCGAGGAGGCGTAGGACCTTCAGGACCGGAACAACCGCTCCGTTGTGAAACAAGGGAATAATTTCCTGAATGTCGAGAATCCTCTGTGGAGGCGGGAATGCTCGACAAACAGTAGTGTCCAGTATTGCCCCTATGAATAGGCTGCGCTGAGAAGGCACCAGGTGAGATTTGGGTACATTTATTGAAAATCCCAAGTTGAACAACAGTTGCGTTGTCACCTGCAAGTGACGCAACACCATCCCCGGAGACTTGGCTTTCAACAGCCAATCGTCCAGATAGGGGAAGACAGGAACCCCTGATCTTCTGAGATGTGCTGCTACCACTGCCATCACCTTTGTAAAGACTCGCGGCGCGGAAGTCAGACCGAACGGTAGAACCGCAAACTGGTAATGTTGCGACCCTACCGTGAAACGTAGATACTTCCGATGCGACTTCAGGATGGGAAGATGAAAGTACGCATCCTGCAGATCGATGGACACCATCCAGTCTTCCTGTTGCAGCGCAAGAAGAACCTGAGCCAGAGTCAACATTTTGAATTTCTCCTGCCCGAGGTAAAAATTCAAAATCCTGAGGTCCAGGATCGGCCTCAAACGTCTGTCCTTTTTGGGAACCAGGAAATACCGGGAGTAGCACCCCTGACCCCTTTCCTGCTCCGGAACCACCTCTATCGCACCTTTCTGTAACAAGACAAGAACCTCCTGTTGCAAAAGCAACAAATGGTCTTCTGAACAACCACCTTGGTGAGGAGGGTAAGGAGGTGGATACTCTAGAAAAGGAAGTGCGTACCCATTCTCTACAAGATTCAAAACCCAACGATCTGTTGTAATCAGTTTCCAATCTTGTAGAAAATGGGACACCCGACCCCCAACAGGACCAACATGCTCTAAGATGGGGGATCTAGAGCTGCTTTCCTGAAGCACCAACGGCGAGGGGAGGAGGACTGCTGCCGTGTGGATCCCCTAAAACGGCCTCTGTTCTTGCCCCTGTAGGACTTATATAAAGGGTTCTGCTGTTGCTGCTGCTGACCCTGTTGAGGCTGTTGTCGGCCACGAAATGAAGAACCCCTTCCAAACCCACGAAGGCGCTTGTATCCATAACCCCTGGACTGTGTTTGAAGGCCCAGGGATCTAGCAGTCGCCCTGCTATCCTTAAATCGCTGTAAGGCAGAGTCGGCCTTGGATCCAAACAGCCTCGTGCCATCAAAAGGTAAGTCCAACAGAGTTGCCTGGACATTAGGGGAAAAACCAGAAGACCTTAACCAGGCCTGCCTTCTTGTTGCCACAGAAGAACCCATCACCCGTGCAACAGAATCAGCCGTGTCCAACCCAGACTGAATCACCTGACGAGCAGCTGCTTGCGAATCAGAGAGTACCTCCATAAAGTTTGCCCTATCATCCTCTGGAAGCTTAGGAGCCAGTTCTTTTACAGAATCCATCAAAGCATGGACGTATCTCCCCAGAAGACAAGTAGCATTAGTCGACTTCAACGCCATGCTTGCAGATGAAAATATCTTTTTAGCTGCTTGCTCCATCTTTTTCGAATCCCTATCTCCCGGAGTAGTAGGGAAAGCACCCGATGATTGCTTCGAACAAGAAGACTGTACCACCAAGCTCTCAGGTGTCGGATGAGTTGACAGAAAGGCAGGATCCCCAGGGGCAGGCCTATATCTCCGTGCAATAGCCCTAGAGACAGCAGGAGCGGACAAGGGCTTCTGCCACACTTCCAATATTGGCTCAGTCAAAGCATCAATGAATGGTAAAAGAGGCTCTGAAACTATAGAAGTATTAAGGACCTCAGTCAAGATGTTGGACTTTAGTTCAGATGATGGTAACTGAAGACCCAGCAAATCAGCCGCCTTCCTCACGACCACATGGTAGGAAAAATTTTCCAGAGGTAGACCAGCCTTTGGCGATGAAAGGTCATACTCAGGAGAAGTGTCTAATCCACTGGCCTCCTGCAGACCCTCAAACTCATCAAGTGATTCCAAAATCTCTCCTTCCTCCTGCTCTTGTTCATGCCTATACACCTCCTCTTCTAGCAGCCTCTGTGCATCCCTCCTGGAGCGCTGCTTTGGCATCGTCGCCGGAATCGGCATCGGCGGAGTCGGAAACGGAGTCGACGGCGCCGGACGCGGCGCCGGTGACTATGGCAACGGAACAGAAGGAGGCCCCTCCGGAACAATCTTCGGCGTCGCCCGAATCCGAGACGACGCTGACTACACATCCGACGGAGCTCGAGGTGCCGGAGTGGACAACCTCGGCGTCGGGAAATGCCAAGCCGGAGCCGATGGCATAAAGGGCACAAAGGGCGCCTGGGCATACTGGTGTGGAACACCCAAATTGTAGGCTAAAGGACCCGAAGGCACACCCAGCGGATAACTGGCCCTTGAAAACATCCCAAACATCGCGTTCAGGAACTGCGACGGGTCCGCACCAGGCAAAGGAAAAGGAGGATAAGGATCCGTACCTTCTCGCCCGGGGATCTCCTGAGGCCGAACTGGGTCCTGCGGAGCCGGTGGAGACGGCGCCCGCTCAGGCGAAGCCACAGGTATAGGAGACAACTCCCCCGGCGTCGGAGTCTTACAAGGCGCCGGTGATCCCCTCGGCGCCGAAGAGCCCTTCGACACCGGCGACATCGGAGCCGGAGAATGAACCGACTCCGCTCTCGGAGAAGGAGACGGAGAGACAAAGTCCTTTCTCCGAAGCCGCTCAGGAGGTGAAGCCGACCTCTAAGCCCTAGACTTCGACGAATGACGTCGGGACTTCTTCGACTTCTTGTGCTTTTTCGACTTTGATGTGCGAGACGAAGAGGACTTCTCCCGCTTTCGACCTCTCTTCTCCTTCTTGGCTCTGGCTATAAAAAGTTTAGCCTCACGCTCTTTAAGGGCCTTAGGGTTCATCTTCCTGCAGGAACGACACTCTCCGACGTCGTGGTCAGAAGAAAGACACCAAAGACAGTCTTCATGCGGATCCGTTAGAGACATATGGCCTCCGCACTCCCTGCAAGGCTTAAACCCGGACTTCCTACAATACGAAGAAACAAAGTAGAAAATGGAGAGTCCCTGGAAAAACCGTTACGCGTCGACGGCGCGGAAAAAAGGGAACTGACGTCAACACGCCGACGAGGTCTTCTTATGGCTCCGATGACGTCATACGGCGTCACGAGCGGAGCCGTGCTATTGTGACGTCCTCGTCGACGTGGGAGAGCTGGGAAAAGAATTTCCGCGGAATTGCTGGCGCAAGGGGTATTCAAAAGGTGAGGAATCCACAGGCAGAAGTATCCATCAGAAAAAGATCACTTTCCCTGTGGACACCTTTGAAGGTGGGGGCCCTGGCCAATTGCCCACTTTGCCTACGCCTTAAAACATCGCTGCGGCACAGAACGACGGCCATATCTTCACCACAGTGCTAAATTATGGCGACGGCCCTTAAGCTTCAATGCGGCCCCCACCTGGCATTCGGGGGTTGTAAGCATAATCGGACGGCCCAATCAGTGCGGCAGTCTAATCTTCTCTGCAGCCCCCACTCCGACAGACCAAAATCTCACACACTGCTTCCAGGTATACCATCACTCCCTCCAAGCTGCCTCCTTCTCTTAACTGGGTCTGCTGATCTTGGGTCAGGAAGAAGCTGGTGCTCGTGGCTGAGTGGTCTTGATTCTCCTTGGTGATGTCTCCTCACCCAGCATGAGAGCCTGGGTTGTGCTGAGCTCCTCCATGCTGATGTACAGGTTCAGTTTGACAATTTGGGAGTTGCTAGCTCCCCTTTTTATAATTTTTTTCCAGACACAAATGTTTAGTGCCCTGAGCCTGATTTAGATGGGTTACTCCGTCACAAACATGACTGATAATCTGTCCTCTATATTACAAGTGCTATTGGATAAAATTGCACTTGTAAAATGGCAGACAGGATACCAGTCCTGTTTATGACGGAGTAACCTGTTTTCCGAACTCTAAATCAGGCCAGCTGTCTTTAAAGTTCATTTTCTAGGGGTTGCCCACTTTGAATTGTCCATTCCTTTGTCCTGTTCTTCTCAGAGAGCAATCTATCACAGCAAGAGTGTCTCCTAATCTCATACCCCCAAACACAGGCCATGAGAGTGACTACAGCATCACACCTGGGTATCAGCCTCAGTGATATATGTATCAAAGGGTTACAATGGCCCCTGAGCCCTACTCTTTATGAAACCCTTATCAGCCCCATCTCCTTTCTGAAATGTGTCCAGGACCCTTTGACCAGAGACCACCTTTCTTTAGAATCAAGGAACCCTTTTGATGAGTACTGAAGAGCATGGCTATTTCTTTCTCCAGTATGTGTGGCCCAACCATCTCTCAGGAATTCAGCAATCCACAAATCTGTTAGGGAGCTCCTCTACGTTGCTGGACACATCCTAGATGTCATTTTTGCAAATCCTGAACTAGTTACCTTTCAAACAATTACTCCAGTCACATGGTTAGACAACTATTTGCTAGCTTTCGAACATAAAACACCACAAATCAACACACCTAAAAACCACCTTACATACATTCACCCATCGACCGTGGAACAAACTCAATTTTGAATACTTAGAAACACAACTAACATGGAGTGGGGTAGATAGGAGTGCAGTCAGGCAGACTGAAGTGGAGTGGGTTGGATCGGGAGATATTGGAGTGGGATGATTTGGGTAGACTGGAGTGGAGTAGACTGGGGTAGATTGGAGCAGAGTGGGGTAGATTTCAGTGGAGTGCTGTAAATTGGGGTGGGATTGGTTGGAGTGGAGTTGATTGGGTTAGATTGAGAGGGGTGGGGTAGACTGGGGGAAGATTGGAGTGGGGTAGACTGTAGTGGAATGGGCTATATTGGATCATAGTGGATTGGTGTAGGTTGGAGTGGAGGGGGGTTGGGCAAATTGGGTTGGGGTAGACTGGAGTGGAATGTGAGACTGAAGTGGGGTGGGGTAGACTGAGGTACACTGGAGTGTAGTCGGATACAGTGAGGGGGGTAGATTGGAGTGGGGTAAGTGGGTGTTGAATGAGTGTCAGAGTGGAGTGAGTGACATGGATTGGAGTGACGTGGAGTTGCATGGTGTGTTGTAGAGTGGAGTGGCATAGAGTAGAAGGGCATGGAGTGGAGTGGCATAGTGTGGAGTACGCATGGTGTGGTAGCACACTGCCATTACAGATAACACATTTTCAATTGAAACAACCAGTACATTTGCATGGAAAAACGGTTTTACTGCACAAAACGATAATGAGTGCAAATGTCATCACCTAAAGAACTGATGCGTTTTGATCGTATTCAAATATTTGTTTCCACCACACTTCAGAATTACAAAAAATGAGCTTCATTTCTATTAATTCTGGTATATTCTGAAACATCAGCACAGTTGTGTGTTGAAAATACAAAAACAAAAAACACATCCTACACTCTCCTTAACATGGATACTAGGCAGGATTGTCACAATGTCTCTCACTTTGAGGTCAGAGAAAGAAAAGTGAACACCAAGCTCCCTTGGAAGAGAGAACTTGACATTTAACCTTTGACTTTGAATGCACAGCAAATGTGATGAGATAAGAACAAGATTTAAAGGCCTGTTTACAGAAAGAGAGTTCGTGGAAGAAAACGGTGAACAAGCTTTGGGCAATGCAAGGGACAAACTAAAGCTGGACAGCCTAAGTTCATAAAGCCAGCAAATAGAAAGCCAGAAAATGTGAGTTGCAATCCACAAAGCCAATGGTAACCAATGGGCGGAATGCATTCCTAGGTCAGCTTTCTGAATGTCCCC
The DNA here is from genome assembly GCA_963921515.1 of Calotriton arnoldi. Classification (NCBI taxonomy): domain Eukaryota; kingdom Metazoa; phylum Chordata; class Amphibia; order Caudata; family Salamandridae; genus Calotriton; species Calotriton arnoldi. Next base: position 85,188 of record CAWUFW010000151.1, on the reverse strand, counting down.
AAGATGTCTTTAGCATAAGACCTAAAAAGCAGGTATTTCAATTGGGCACTCAAATTACAATGCCAAGCATTTTACTTCTATTTTTGTACAGTCCGACATCTAGAACCTTACAGTGACTCCTAGTGAGACATTTATATCGGACATAAAGTACTGTTCTGCAAAACTGTTTGTAAAGGAATGAGGAGCTCATACAGGCCCATAGTGAGGACAAAGAGAAAAATCAACTTTGAAGATTAGTTTTAAAACCTTGTGTAAAGTAGGAAAGGGGGTAATTTGATGGTCTGTTTTCCATCTCTATAGTCCATAAATATTACTGACTAAAAAAGGAAAAAATAACCAAACAGAACAAGCGGCAACAGACAACACTGGGCTGTACCCTGGCATCAGTAAGCATTTTCCTACACTTGGGAACTGGACCAGGAAACTAGTAACTGCTGGGCCCTCACACACACACAAGGTTGCACACTTCATCACAAGGCCTGCTCTTCTACTTGCTATTTGTTAGCAGTAGTTGGGGGTTGGACTTCCACAAAGGTTAGAGCTCTTAGTACACTGGAAGAGTGCTTGAACATCACACCTATTCCACTTCTTAAATCACATTTTGATGTGAAACCACAAGTATGTGGTACTATGAGAAAGTCCCTTAGAGATTAAAACTAACTAAAGTTGACTGAATTAAATGATTAGTCTTGTCACTGTATGGCAGCATCTAAAAACAACAAGCATTGGCATAGCCAATAGGTCTCGCCTTTGGGACCTTATAAGTTTAGCCATGCAGCAGACACGTCCAGTGGGTTTCGCAGTGGCGACAGGTGCAGACTGGTTCCCTTCAGCTCCGAGGTGTATAGTGCAGAAAAAAGAAATGCATGCGGCCTCCCCAAGCGGCCAATGCTGTGTGCTAAAGCATGGCTGCTGCCCATAATAAAGCATGCACAATAAAGCGCATGAAACCAATGTGTAAAAAACAAAAGCACAGGAAAGGGGGAGTTTACATAATGGGGTCTTCCTGATGAAATTAAAACTATGGATGTGAGTGAAAGCCATTTTAGGCAGCCTGCTCCTTTGTGCCCCCCTGCAGGGGGTTTCGCAGCGGTGACGGAAACAGACAATCAGTTTTAAGATGCCGTGCAGAAAAAGAAATGCGCGCAGCCTCCCTTACAAATGCGATCCGGAAGCGCTAATATTATTGACAAATGACATCCTTTAAATGAGCAACAACAGAAGACGAACCTGATCCGAGGTTAATTCACGGATGACCCGTGTAAGTAAGTAACACTGACAGGCAATTACCGTACCTGCTCCTCCGCAGTACTTTCAATCGGTACTCGTTTTAGCTGCACGTCGGGTCATTTAAAAAAATCTGCTTTCAAATTCTTAATGGTCCCAAGTGCCCCCAACGATGCACCCCCACCTCCCAAGACCACACCTACTTTACTGGTCAGCTCTGCCGTCTAGGAAGACTCGGTGAATGCCACGTTATTTATGTGTATGTTGCAGCTAATAGTTGCAGATAGAGTTGTCTCTCCGTGACAAAAGTTCAGGAGCATGATTCTTATACATCATTAATCAGATTCAGTCTGCAACCTTCCCCGAAATGACAAAGATGAGCCTCTGCCAGATTATGCCCGAGGAGGAAGTGCTGCTGCTGCCGAGGAAGAAAGTTCACCCCTCTGCGTACTGTTTTCTTCATTCGGTCTCTCCTCCATGTTCACTGTAAATGCACCTCGACACTCCCAATTTAAACAAAAATGATTGCAGTTGGAACGCAAATCCGGGCAGAGATTTACTGCTAGCATGTCATCCATAAATTGTGAGTGGGGCTGGGTGGTAGCCTAATGCAGCAGTTGGTGATCTGGAGAGATCACATGGGATAGGGAGGGAGGGCGTTCAGGGCCGGAGTCCTTGTTGCCGACGACCAGCTTTGGGCTGAGAGCCGAGAGCCGAGATGGGATAGGGAAGGAAGGCCAGGCAGGAGAGTTGTTAAGACCTGTGCTCATGTTAAAAAAAAAAAAAAAATTAAAACGCGCCGGGCGCCGTTTTATTAAACAAAACAGGGCGCGCGCCTCCTGCTGTGGGCTGAGATGGGACAGTGTGCGGCGGCAGAAAGCATCAATTAAAACAAAAAAAAGTGTTCTCCCACAATCGTGAGTGGGGGTGGGTTGTAGCCTAATGCAGCCGCTGGTGGTCCTGAGAGATGACAGTGGATAGGGAAGGGAGGGCATGCAGGGCTTGAGTCCTTGTTGCCGACGACCAGCTTTGTGCTGAGAGCCGAGAAGGGATAGGGAAGGGAGGCCAGGCGTGAGAGCTGTAAAAAAAAAAAAAGCACGGAATCGAAACGGAGGAGCGGGGGCGAGCGAGCGCGGCAGCCTGCAAAGCAGTCCCAAAAGCGCTCGTGCGTCGTGGCTGGCCTTTGGATGAGTACGCGCGGCAGACATGTGTTTCCACTTATCGCGCCCGCGTCTGGGCACGATAATTGGAAACACATGTTTGCCGCGCGTACCCATCTCAAAAAGGCCAGCCACGACGCACGAGCGTTTCTTGGACTACTTTGAAAACTCACTTACATTAAGTCTTCGCCTCTAAGCAGCGCTTGCGCGCTACTCGAGGCTCGACCTAAAAAGGGCAACTATTATCCTCGTTATTTACATATTTCATGCCATTAACAACCATAGTAAGGTCTGAGGCATTTCTTCAGGACTAGGGGTCACTTTACACCTATAACAAGGCAGTGATCTTTATTGTTTCCCTTTTGAAATATATTTAAATTAGGTCAGGTACTTCTCATGTTGCAAACAAAAGTCATTCCTGTGTCTACCATCTGGGGTAAGTGATATTTTCTCAGTAAAACATTGCATTATATCAGTCCCAATTTACCTGAATAAAGTAATCAACAACCGAAAAGTGACCATTTACCTTTGCCTAAGTGTCTGAATTCGACATGCATCACATGCCAATTTTCTTATTATTAACGTGTTTTTTACATTGATTTTTCCTATGATCTGCACTAGAGAGTGGAATATGTAGCATGTGCAGGGCATTCACACTTAAGCAGAAAACGCAGAGGCCTACTATTCTGTTTTTCCAGTGGCTCGGTTTATAGGTCCTGAAGGTAATGTTATGTCAGAATACTTTTCCAGTCAGAGAATCTACGGGTTGTAAATAAGCATGTGATAAAACAAAGATTTTTTTTTAAATGACAAACGTTTGTAGTACAGTTGAATATGTTTCAATCAACAAAATATTTCAGAATAAATTAGAATGGCTTGCATGGCATGTCTATATTAAGATTTAAACACAAGAAAGAAATGTTTTACATTAGGGTGAATCACGTACAACACTTCTGCAAGTAATACATGTTCTGAATGAATGGAAAACTGAATGATCGCAACTCGCAAATCATCTAAAATATACATGAAAGCCACACCTCCCCTGAAATCAGAGTGAAAAAGCCATGGCATAATCAAAAGTACCTCATTGGCCTCACTCTGCTGTTGCTCCTTCTTTTTCTCCTCTTTTCTTTCTTCTTCTCATTGGTGTTGGACTTTGTACCACTAGCTCCTGCATTACGAGACTTGCTTGTCGTCTGGCCCAGCTGGCATTTGCCAGATTCTGAATCGGAATCACTGCCACTGTCCACTTGAAGCAAAGCAAATCTGGAAGCCGTGGTGGGGACTGAGCTAATTACAGCTGAGGCCATTGTATAGATAAATGTCAGAGAAGGCACAAAAATCCTGAGTACTGAGATCCTGAAATTAAATTAAGAAAGCATGAAATCCTTAAACGATCATGTGTCTTGCATATTTCAAATTCTCACTGATGTGCACAGGTATGTGGTTCTCAGATACTTCCCACATTTGCTTCTGCCAATTTCTGTAGCTACCAGAACATTTTGTTGAAAGTTCTCGTGCTTTGTGGTAAAATGCTTGTTACTTTACTATCACCCAGCACAAATCATCTTTTTACCAACAACTGAAACAAGCAATGAGGTCCCCTAGTATCTGTGGTGGACAATTATATAACATTGTGCCATTTCCCAGGTAGTCCCATTAGTAAGCAAAACAAAGATACTTTAACGGCGGACTGATGCTTCTGCACCTCACGCTAGTTTCAAATATATCCGAGGTCCTTGCGCAGCAAACCCTGGCATCAGCCGTCAAGTGATGCCTCTGTAAAACAGATCCTAAGCAAAGCAGGGGTTGGGCATGCGCCAAGTAACGAAGTCCAGAAAGTCAATATTGAGTTTCAACTAAGTCTTTATTTTCAACCGGATAGCTCTCACGAATTTGGAGTTTTAGTCAGCCAACGCGTTTCGTTCTCATGAAGAGAACTTCATCAGGGCTCATTAGGTGAGTATCTGTAAATGAAGTATGGTTGTTACATGTGGATGCGCTCCCCACGAGTCTAGTGGGCGCAGTGTAGGGTGTAAGGAAGCCAGGTAAGGCCTATTTCAGAAAGCTCTAGGATAAAGCAAGATATTGCAAACGATGGGTGAGGTAGGTGTTCCAGGCATTAACACTGGAAGCATTCGGGATGTCCCAAGGCCTGAGTCGGCCTGAAAGCAAATCTTACAGTGGACGGTATCAGGTCCGAGTTGGTTAGTCTTGCTTCTATTTATAGTGCCGAGGGAGTTGGGGTAATTGCTGCTATAATCCTACTTATACGGATGTTTTATGCATGCATGCTTATACAATTTCTATGTATATGTCTGAGCCTAAACATTGTATTTAGTATCACCATCTTTACAGCAGAGACTAAGCCACAAGGACAACACAAAGCTTCACAATTAACATAGAACAGTTACAGAAAAGATATAAAGATAAGGTATTAGATAACTTGTAGGGGAAGAAAAGAAATGTTAGTCTTTAATAAACATCTTAAAAAGAAGAGTTTTTAATTCTGGAATGGTAGCTGAATCAGAAATCTTTGGGTAGTTGATTCCATTATCTTGGAACTTGAGAAGTTGGTTCAGAAATGTGTTTATAGGTTCTTGGGATTTACAGAAGTAAGCAGACTATATTTACTTTCCTAATAATGGTTAAAAGTTCTTAAATTAATGGGGGTGGGGGGAAGCAAGAATGCAGTGCTTTAAGGAAGTCAGCTTGACAGTACGCAGATCCAAAATTATCTCAGATGTCCCGAGCATGAAGGAATTGTAGTCATCCTACAACTCTAGCAATCATGAATCCGTCTTTCCCATCTAAGAGGGGTTGGATCTTCAGTAATACTTTTAATGATAACTAGCTGCAGACGCTACTGGTTTGGCAGCACATGGAAAAAATGAATTCAAAGATAAATCTTAATGTCCTTACTTTTTCCTTTGGTGAGCTATTTGACAATCCCACTATAAATGAAAGGCCCTTTTTTGACCCTTTAAAGCATATTATCCACCTGGGTGTGGTAGAGGGTATGATGTAGCACTCCAAGGCAGCAGCAGGTATTTCACCGTTCCGCTGCTAGCCCTCCCCGTCCTCAGTGCGGAGCCTTTTTTTTTGCTTTCTAGGGTAGTTCGCTCTTAGACCTCCATAACATTTTGTCAACTTAAGCTATCCATAGGGCATCCATGATTCTAAAGGCACCCAGGTTTGGGGATTCCCCTGGAGGGAACTGAGAAAATAGGAAAAATATAGTTAAATGTTGAGTTTTTGGGGGAAAATAGGAAAAAAGTGCTCTGGGTAAAAGTGTGTGGTTTTTTCATAATGGCATCAACGAACAATTTTTTTTTTAAATCTTTTTTATTAACAGTGCTCGTAAGGCCATACAATACACAATAATGCCAACAAATCACATTTGGAGATATCACACAAATCAGCAGTAGGCTAGTCATGTGGGAGCAACATGGACAAAAACAATACACTTCTCATTCATCTCTCCGTGTCTGCCCCAGAATTCCTATATTTCCGCCAGGGTGCCCACACCTTCTTCCACTTTTTAGTACACCCCCTACTTTTGTACACGGTTTCTTCGGCCCTTTGGCACCAGTCGAGGTCCCGCTTCCAGTCCTCCAATTGCAGGGGTGCCTGCGCCCCCCAACACCTAGCAATATTGCGCTTCGCCCTCCCGAAGCCAGGACCAGCCATATTTCCACATACCTAGGCCAATCAGTGTCCCCTTTAATCATTAATAAGAGCCACCTCGGGTCCATTGGGACTGTCCTCCCCAGAACGCTAGTCATGGTATCCGTGACCTTCATCCAGAAAGGGATGATCTCCGGGCACTCCCACAAAATATGAAAAAAGGTACCCTCCCGCTGGCAGCCCCACACGCATAGCGCCGACTGGCTCCTACCCCAGGCGTAAAGGATCAACAAACTATTTGATGTGCTAAAGTCACCATCTTCCCAGATTTCAGAAAAATGAAGAGCTGAATCAAAAAAACAAATCTTTTAACCACAGTTTTGGCGTTTTTCAAAGAGGTAGCTAATTTTTCCTATTTTTTTGTGCTTTCAACCTACTTCCAGTCTGTGGTGCATATCAGTGTAAAAATTCCAAATTCAGCAAGTACATCCCTCAAGGTTTTCCAAAGGAAACTAACTGTTGAAATAAATATTGAAAACGAGAAGGAAAAAACTGCCATTTGTGACAATGTTTTCATCTGTAACTTTCTGTCACCATGGCCGATTTACAAAAGCAAAGTACATTAAGTTCGCTAGACCCTTTTGGTTGTGGGGCTATATAGGGTATGTAGGTTCTCCAAGAACCCATAGCCAACAACTGAGTTGCACCTTACAATGGTTTTTTATTGTGTACGGAGTATAGACCAATTCATATGGTGAAATATGTAGAGTGAAATATAGGTATCAAGTAAACCTATGCATTCCTGAAATGGGCACAAGATATGGAGTTTAGGAGCAGCAGTAAATTGTACATCTCTGAATATGTGGGTACCCATACGAGTATAAGATTTAGAGGGTATTGTTTTTAAATGTTTTCTTTCCTACACACTGGCTTACATTTGAAAGGCATAAATGCAGCAAAATCCAGTTGGTAATAATAAATATCCTACTATTCTATGCTCCCATATGTCTTCTGATAAAATGGTATACCCCACTTGTGTGGGTATGCCTAGTGCCGGCGATAGGAATCGGCCCAAAACGCAACATGGATACATCACATTTTTACACTCAAAACTGACCCGTTTTTTGCAAAGTGGGTAGCTGTGAATTTTGGGCCCTAGATCAGCCGGAACCTAGGGAAACCTAGCAAACCTGTACATTTTTGAAAACTAGATACCTAGGGGAATCCAGGATGGGGTGACTTACGTGGCTCTAACAAGACTGATTTACCGAGAATCCTTTGCAATCTCAAACTTTGGCTTTTAAAAACCAATTTTTCTCACATTTCTGTGATGAAAAGTTCTGGAATCTGCAGTTAGCCTCAAACTTCCTTCCACACAGCATTCCCCCAAGTCTTCTGATAAAAATGGTACCTCACTTGTGTGGGTAGGACTCGTGCCCGCAACAGGAAACAACCCAAAACGCAACATGGACAGATCACATTTTTCCACTCAAAGCAGACCCATTTTCTGCAAAGTGGGTAGCTGTGGATTTTGGGCTCTAGCTTAGCCGGCACCTGGGGAAACCTATCAAACCTGTACAATTTTGAAAACAAGACACCTAGGATCTAAAAAAAAAAAAAAAACGAAAAAAAAAAAAACCCTTCACATTCCTGTGATGGAAAGTTCTGGAATCTGCAGGTAGCCTCAGACTTCCTTCCACCCAGCATTCACCTAAGGATTCTGATAAAAATAATATCTCACTTGCATGGGGTAGGCCTAGTGCCCGCAACAGGAAATACCCCAAAATACAAGGCGGAGACATCAACATTTCCTGTCACAAAAATGATCTGATTTGGCCATGGAGGTAGCAGCATTTTTTGGGCCAGAGGATCCACGGCCACCCAGGGAAACCTGCCAAACCCAGACATTTCTGGAAACTGAACACCCAGGGGAGTCCAGGGTGGTACGCCTCGCATGGATCCCACAAAGATTTTTTTAACCACAATGCTAAGAAAACCTCAAACTTTGCCTCAAATTGCACATTTTCCTTGCGTTTCTGTGATTTAAACTTCCGGAATCAAAAAAATTCCTAACACCCAGTGTTCTCCCACTTCCCCCGATACAAATGCTATCTCACTTGTGTGCCTGGGCCAAGTGCACGCGGCAGGCAAGCATCAAACCAAGGTCAATTGGAGTCTAGTGAAATATTCTAATTGACCCTGGTTTGATTTGTGCCTGTCGAGGGCACTAGGTCCAGCCACACAAGTGGGATGCTTTTATATTGGGACGGGGGGGGGGGACTGGCAGGGAGGACTTTTTGTGGATTTCTGCTGTACAGCTCTGGGGACCTCTAATTCAGAGTATTGGCAACAAGGGAGGGAAATTAATTAAAAACTTTCTCCCCGAGCACTTGAGGATATCTTATCCCAGACGCCGTAGTCAACGCGTTTCCAACCCCATCACCATTAAGGGGTTTTCATCAGGACCTGGACGTGGTGGTCTCCGTTTAAAAAAATAATCAGAAAAACGAGGTGTGTGTTACTAACACCTAACCATTAAATTGTGGGATATCAATTTTCCAATGCTTCGCCTAGCATATCGTTAAATGTACCTCTTTTTGGCTGTAGTCTTCCTTACTGGTTAGGAATTTACTGATAAAGTAGAGGTTGTATCCTGTTGGAGAAGAAGGATGGTAATGATTGTAGTGTGCTCTGTTATAAATAAAGCCTACTTTAACTGCTAAAGGGTGAATATAAAACTTGCCTGAGTCAGATGGTGTTATCAGTTTCAAAGGTCAAATCGGGTGATCACTGTACGAACTCTGAGAATTGTTGAAGTACCTATTATGAAAGACTGTGCACCCTCCCTTGTTGCCAATACTCTGAATTAGAGGTCCCCACAGCTGTGCATATAGGCAGGAGATAACACATAAGTAGTGTTTTGACAGTTTGGTTCTTTTTCTCCGCCTTAGTGCCATTATCATTTTTGAGTCAAGGACTGGTGCCTTATGTTGAGTGATCTATGCTTTACTAACTGTGAATTCTTAATAATTGTCGATGTTTGACATACACTTGTAAATATATGTTGATGTTTGTTATTTATTTGTATATTCATGAAATGTTCATGCAACCTATGTAACCGATAATTGTTCCACTATTCTGTGTTTTCCTTGATGTTTCACATGATTAGAATGAATTTAATTTTATGGAATTATCTAAGATAAGTGGAATAAATCACGAGCCAGTGAATTCAGTACATTGGCTCGTCACTTGAGTCACTTGAGTATTTTGAGAATTACAGCTACTGGATACTTTTTTCGTATACAAAATATATTTTAGGAACAGCATTTTACTGTAGAGATCATCAATAGGGGTGTTTTAACTCTGTCTAATACAGTCTTTTTCATGTTTTATATTTATGGATGATATGTTTTATGTACTTTTATGGCCACTGTAATTGTGCCAATAGAATCGAAATCGACTCTATTGCCCATTCTGGGGCAGGAGTATTGGCTCGATGCCAGAGTAGGTCACCACAGCTTTTTGTTTGTTTTGAAACCATGTTGAAATTGCTTGCGTCTAGTGACCTTTCTGTCCCCTGGGGGCAGATTTTGGGTAAACGCCCTCAACTCACCCCTGGCAGGGCAAAAAAACTGATGCACCTGTTCTGGGGTGGGAGCAGCGTGCGATGCCTGGGTGAGCAGCACCTACGTCCTATTTTATTTTTTGGGCCTATTTTTCATACAGTGCTCCCACTCCAGAACAGGTGCATCAGTCCTTTTGCCCAGCCCGATGGTGGATTAAGGGTGTTCTCCAAAAATCTGGCCCCACGGGGGACAGCAAGGGCACTAGACACCTCAATATAACATAAGGGAGAAGCATTCTACAAATGGCAGTCTACAAATTTATTATATTGTCATAGTGTATGTACAAACTCCAAATCACAAAGAATTTTTTTTTTATTATCGTTATTTTGATTATCAGAAAATTGAGTAAATCCAATTGGTATCTGAAGTCCAAACAATGGATGATTTTTGGATCGTCCAGCAAATTAATGTTCAGAAATGCACAAGAGTTCCAATTAGTTGGTTAAGGTACCACGGATAAGCATGTTAAAATATTCATAATTTCCTTCTTAACACTGCAACATGGACATCGACACAGTCAACACATTTTGTCCATTAAACACTGGGACCTCTTCAGGGCATCAGCAAGAAATCATATGCAATGGTCCAATAGGTACTCCATTCATTTTTCACCTCACAATAATGGTAACACGAGTCCCGGCACAAATCAGTAGTAGTATCAGCAGCATATTTCGCAGGCGCATAGTAAATTGTTGGACGATAGAAAACTCTTCAGTTGTTTGGACTTCAGAAACCAACTGGATTTACTCAATTTTATTTTTGATTTGGAGTTTTTTAAAATTGTTCCAACATATACTTATACAATAAAATACATTTGTAGACTGCCATTTATAGTGTTTCTTCCTTATGTTGTTATATTTTGAAGCCTTAGGGTGTTTTGGGGATTTGAATGGGAACGATACAGTGTGCGGTAAATACCACAACCATTCTATTGCCGATATTGTCAACTAGACAGCTCAATATTTGCCATAAAAAAAATATTCCCTGTGTTTTAGTGAGCTTTCTGCCACCCTGGGGGCATACTGGGGAATAAAAAAAACCAGATTCGTCCCCAGCGAGGCAGAAAGGCTCTATTACCATTTTTTTGGGGGGTGGATATTGGCTCAGCCTGATGTGTGGGAGGGCTGCCCTCACTTGTTGATATTGCACACACAAAACAAATGCCTGGTTTCTGGTTGGCTGTCTGCCTCCCTGGGGGCAGACTGGGTGTTAAGGCTACGCAAAATTGCCCCAGAGGGACAGAAAGACTGTCGTGGCATTTTCAGGGGTGGGGGGTTGGCCAGGTGTGTCAGAGGGCCACTCCCACCCTTCATGGTCTGCCACATAATACCTTTGCTGGGGTCTAGTGGGCTTTCTGCCCCCCTGGGGGCAGAATGGTGAGTAAACTCCCCCTGATTCATGACCGGGGGAGGGGGGGCAGAAGGGCTGCATTGCCATTTTGTGGGGGCTCAGCCTGGTGTGTTTGGGAAGGCAGCCTGCACCCCTCAATACTGCACAAAAAATCCCTGGGGTCTAGTGGGGTATCTGTCCCCTTGGGGCATATTTGGTGGGAAAACCGTCCAAGTTTTCCCCCTCAAGGGGGCAGAAAGATTCTTTGGGCATTTTATGGGGTGGGGGCCTGGACAGATGTGGCAGAGGGCAGCCCCCACCCCTTAATATGTGCCAATGATGGCGTACCAGGGGGTCTAGTGGGCTTTCTGTCCCCCCTGTCCCGATTGGGCTTCAAGACCTTCCTTCTCCCCTCCAAGGGGTGGGGGGCAGAAAGTCTGGTGAGGGGGGGGGGGAGCACAAGCCCAATGCCATGGAGGCCACTCCCCCCCTCTAAATATATCCCTGGTGTGTAGTGGGTGGATCCCTACTTGAGGAATCACCCTCCTGCGGCGATCCCCAAGCAGGGATCCACTAGGGAGGGATACTATTGGAAAGGGGAGATTCTCCCCTCTCCAACGGTACCTCTTCAACTGAAATCAGTGCTCGGGGAGCTGAGATATTACCCCGAGCACCTATGAAAGTGAATGTAAATGACCTGAATGGATCCTTTTACTTTCACTTTCCATGCAATTACGTCAGCGCACCATGCGCGCCGATCGGCATTGCAGGGAAGGATAAAAATCCACCTTGGTTGATTGGGAAGCTCTTTCCAGCAGCTAAGGCTGAAAATTTTAAAAGAAAATCCCTCTGGTGTTCATACCAGAGGGATTTCCTGCTTTGGGTGCGAGAACGGTCTGGAGCCGTCCTCTTCACACAAGGACCGGTGCGGAGAATGGCTTGGAGCTAACAAACTTTATTTTGAGAAATAAGAGTGGTCATGACATGCCTGTGCATCAATGCACAGACAACTAAAACTGATCTAATGGAGTTACTCATGTAGGACATTAAAGAGGGAAAGTGAGTAAATAGAGCTGAAAATAAACATTCTACATAATTTACTTATAGGCAGTAGTACAGCACAAGACAAGGAATCAACCAAAAATAAAATAAACGCTATATTTCAGCATATAAACAATGCATGTCAGCATTCTACACATCTTTACCCTTTATAAAAAAAAACACTGACTAGTACATGACAAAATCTTAAAATTTGTTTGGAGGTTTAGATATCCTATTACTTTGTTTCAACACTTCAAGACGTTTCTGCACAGAACTCTCACATGTGGCATCTGTAGAACTCTCATATGTAACATCATCATCTCCAACACAATGATGGACAATATGAAGGTAGCATTTACGTCATTGTAAAATGCAGATTATCTGTGGTTATCAGAAGTGAAATCGGTAGAATCCCAAACAAAGTCAGAAAACTTGTCCTGCCCAACAGCCTCCATTAACTGAGCTTGTGCCTTCCTGACAGAGACAACACTACTTTTGCTACATCATCTCTTATGTTCCAAAGATAAATAATTGCTGTGATATCCCTTCGGGAAGAACTGTTCGTGCCTTACAAATACTACTAAATAAATAAATCACGAGTGACTTTGTACCCTAACTGGGTTGCTGAATTCAGATTCACCCTTGAGCATTTTAAAAGGTGTTTTGATGATCACAAATTCTCCAACAGAGATGACTCTTTCATGCGTATACTAGACTTAATTGAGGTATTGTTTGGACTTCACTTGTTTGTCTTGCAGCCTTTGTAACACGTCATTAGTTACAGAAACTAATGAAGTCTCTTTGAATGAAGGAGTGAGACTGGTTCTGCTTTTCTGTCTCCTCAACAAAGCAAAAGGTGACACACCTGTAATGATACGAGTATTGTGGCATGCCCAAACTTTCTTGTGCAACTGAAATTTAACATCAAGACCAACAGTGATAACTGCCTGAATACCAACTTTAAGAAATGTGTTGCACCCTTTAACTAAACCCTTTGAGTAAGGACTATATAAAGCCACTTTCAATGGTTTGATGATACATCATGAATGTTTGCTTTTCCCTGAAACAAACTGTCTTCCTTTGTCAGACACTAAATACAATGTTGTCCCTTCCCTTTGATAAACATACAGGAATCCTAAAGCTACATCATTTTTTGTTTCAGACACAAATTTGAAAAGTAATCACAGGAAACAATTTTCATGTCTTTTGGTAACACATTAAAATGCCCACAAAAATCTATTGCAAATGTTTTTCCTCTGGAGCAGCTGGATAAGGCACATTGTGTAACTGTTTTGCTAAACATTCTCCATGTTGTTCTAAATTGACACACATTTTGAACACATTGACATTTCTAACCTGTGCATCCATAAATGCCTACCAATATATTTTATTAATCCTCTTCTGTGTTGCTGTTATACCCAAGTGCCCAGAGTGTGCAGTTAGATGATTTTCTCCTTTACAACCCAGGTTGGTGCAAATAAATCATCCTGAAGAATCAAGTTACCTTCTATAGTAAGTTCAGCAGCCACTTGGCCAAAAATTCTCAATTCCTTATCTATATTCTCGACCCCTTCTAGAACAGTGTCTCACATACAAGTGTGAAACCAGTACTCACTGGTTAAAGCTCCCTCACATTCCAGGAGGGCATCCGCAACTGCCACAACGCCCTCTGAAGATCATTCTTCTTCTTTCTTCACCACCACATATCTCACAGCTGGTTAATCTGGACAATCTGCTCTGATGTTGTTGCCATCAGAGACATTTCATTATGACATTGTATTCTTGCAACTTTGAAATTATGCATAGTAATCCGGAATATGCCTTTCCAATACCACTGCCATTAAAAAAAAAAAAATCAAAGGTTTGAGTTCTGTAAAAAAAGACCAAAGGATGTTACCCATAAAGAGGTTTTCACGTTCATGAAATAAATGCAACAGTGTTTTTCTTGTTACTATGGCACAGACACAAAACTGCTCCAATGCCTACTGCACTGGCATCAACAGTGACTTAACACTTGACACCAAAAATAAACAGCATTATGACGGCTGCATCCAAGATTGTTTCTTTAACAAGCTCAAAAGCTTCTGTTAGCTCCACACCCTATTCATATCTTTTACCTTTCTTTTGAATTGGCCTTAAAGGTTCCATAATGGTTTCATAACCACACATGAAACATAGTACTCAGTCATACCTAAATATGGGCGTAAATGTGTCTATATTCTTTGGAACAGGTACATTCTTATTAGCCTCAAACAAATCCATTTTACACTTAATATATTTGCTAGTGATGGTATGAGCAAGATAATTCACAGACTGCACTGAAAATCTACACTTTTCTTTCTTCACATCCCTCTTTCACCCAAAATGCCCAGAATCTTGTATAACATTTCATTGTGTTCTTCTTAATTGGAAGTGAATATGAATAGCTCGTTATGAAAAGAATAAACTCTTTTGATGTTATCCAACAAAATAACCCTCAATTTTTGAAAGACACTTGGTGCCAGTGTGAGGCCAAAAGGTAATTTTAAATATTTATAGACCCTGAACGGTGTAACGAAGGTGGTGAGGTCTTGAGATTCTTTTGCTAGATTAATTTCATGATACACTGACCTTAAATTGATGAATAACCAATATTTTACAGATCCTAAAGCAGACATCTCATGTATGCGGGGTAGAAGGATTGCAATCTAGTACCATATTGTTGTTCAGCAAGAGAAGGTCCACACACAAGCGGATTTCACCAGATTTTTTGCTGGCAAGAAGAATTACAGAAGTCTATTCGGAGGATTCAGTAGGTGCAATTATGACTCAATCACACATCTGTTTCAAGAGTTCCATTGAATCATTCTTATACTTAGTGGTACAAATTTGAGTATTATGGGGGGTGACTTTGCTCTGAAGTTTTATGCAATGTTCAACGCCTCACACATCAAATCTTTGGCCTAAATACAATAGATTTTTTTCTAGCATATACCTTATTTGCATGTGAGAACACTGAAGTCATAAGAGGGACCTCTACTAATGTGATGGTATCGTGAGTGCTAGGCCTCAACACTAAACCCAACTACACCAGGTTCTAACACCTCATGATATCACAACCTATGTAAGCAACATAAATCTTTGTGTTGATGCCTCTATCAATGAATGTTAGCTTGTCCCTAAAAAACCAAACATTTGAATTTCAAATTCACCAAAGTTTTTAGCAAACACCATCATTTCCTATATCCGTAGACGATTCAGGGTGCAGATTGTGCCAATAAATGTAAAAGATGGCAGCAGCCATCAACTCCTTTATTTTTCTCAAAGTGAAGACAGCTCCATTGTAGGCAAGATGGTATGAAAAGTGTTTCCAACACCAACCAAATCTTATGAGCTCACGATACAATAGAAGTGCTTGTCATCAATATGTGGTAGAGGGTATGAATTAGTACTCCAAGGCAGCAGCAGGTTTTTAGCATGAAGTTATTTTGAGAAATAGGAAGAGCAAACCGAGACTCCTGCACAAACACACAGACGTCAACTGATCTAATGCAGATAATTCTGCAGAACATACAGGATGGCAAGCGAGTAAACAGAACCAAAAATAAACATTCAACATCATATATGTATTAGCAGCAGTACAGAACAAGACAAGGAACCAACCAAGAATAAAATAAAACTTATATTTCAGCATATAAACAATGCATGTCAGCATACTACATCCAAATAATAAAAGCTCAGTTTTGGCTTTATCCATTCAACATCTAGGCTTTCCAAAAAGTCCTCAATATAATCTATGTCTGATTGGATTATTGATGTTGTGAAGATCACCTCTATGTATCACTAGCATAATTATTCAAATTGAGTTTCATTTGTTGCACTAATTCATGACGATCCCTGGGGCACTCGGGAATGAGGAAAACCAGTTATCAGCTTTCTCCGATACCATACTGCCTTCCTAATTCTGTCAATCATGACTGAGTGGTCAACGGTGTCAAATAAGGCAGAACGAACCAACAGCATCATAAATGCTAGGTTACATTTAGCTAACATTTTAAGAAGGGATAACTGAACACCCAGAAGACAGTTTCTGTGCTCCTGTCAGGGTAAACTCCCGCCTACCAATGACCCAGAATATTTTCCCCTGCTACGTATTCTTGTCTTTCTCGAGCAAATTCAAAATGAACAAATTAATTACTTAGAAGTAACCATCATTACTCAGATTTCAAATTTGCCTTGTTCCAGTCCTTACTGCAGGCATTAAGCCTACCAGAACAGAATGCTCCATTAAGTGGAAATAAAGCTTTTCCTTTCACTCTAGACAGTCTTTCTCCTTTGTCTAATGTTTCCCCTCAGAACCACTCCATACCTGGTATATCTCATCCGAGAACACCTACTCCAAAGTTTCATAAGACAAACAAATAAGTGAGAAATAAAGGAAGGGACTGGGATAAGAAAAACTGGAGTAATTAAGCACTTAATGCATTACCTCCTCATCAGTTTTCCTCGTTCCAATCCTTACTTATGTGAGAAAGTACCCAAGACACTTTATTTTTTGTTTTCACTGAGGACACCTTCATTATTATGACAAGGTTGTGCAGTATTAACTCTAATTATTTTTATTGAGCTCAAATGAACACAAGTTTGTTTTATGAACCTCACAGGCTTCAGCATTTAAGACAACTAAACAATAATGAAAAATAATTATTTGGGTGTACATGTCCTACATATTTCACGGATAGCAGCTTCTTTTATTTCTGTCCATGAAGTCCTTTCGTCTCTGGTGGACTGTACTTTAATATTTTTAGAAACATCCGGCATAGAGCAGAATATGCTTGAGAAATAACCGTTTTAACCTAATGAATTTAGGTTAATGTGGAAGGCCTTTTATCCTTTCAAGGCCCCCATATGAGACAGTTTGTGAGAAGAAAATCTTTAGTCCTGTTCAGGTAAATGGAAACAGATCTATGTACATCTAAAACTGATCAGAGTCAGTCATTCCCACAGGGAAAAGAATAGGATGTATTATTTCCTGAGATAGATTAAATTTAGAAGAGATTTTAAGGCACCTTGTTTATAAAAACTATCAGGAAACAAATTGTAGATAAGGGGCTAAAATATCTAATCCTCACAATTCACCTAATAAACATGCAGACATTATAGCCAGAAAGAAGCTTCTGCAACTTTAGCAGACAGCCTTATGACCGAACAGAAGATAATAGGACAATATTTTGTAAGGAACCAGCAAAGTCGTCCAAACCCTCAAATGCCACACAGTGAGTGACTAAAGTAAAAAGAAGCCATACCTTTAAAAAAAGAACACAGAATTAAGTTTAGAATTGGAAATTGATCACAAGCTCTTGGGTTCAGAGAATCTTTATCTTTACACCAAACCTAAAAGAAATTCCAAACCTTGACATACACTAGAACTGATGGATGTCTAGGTACTTGAATAACTAGGGCCACCTCCTGCAACACTCCCAAAGTTGCAGACCTAAACTTTCCAACTGCATTCTGTGAGGTGAATGCGGGCGAGAGTATGGAGGGACAGAGGCACAAACTGAATAGGAGAGGGGTGAGAATAAGATGAAATCGAGGACCAACTGGCAGGCTGGTAGATGAGGGAACCACAGGGAGTGAGGCCAAACAGATGCCCACGAGGATCACTGAAGCAGCATCCTCCCAAATCTTCCTCAGCGCCCTCTGGAGGAGGGGAAGCAGAGGAAAGAGCTGTAGAAGAACCTTGGGCCAACTTAGAGACAGGGCATCCACATCTCAATCTCTGTGCAGAATCGAGGAAAAGAAGAGATGTCCCTTTGGAGGCAAACAGGTTGAGCCAGAGAAGGCCAAAATGATTCACAATAATCTGAAAAGCTTCTTTTGATAGGTGACAATCAGCAGAGGTAAGAAAATTGTTTCTTAACTTGCCTGCCATTTGATTTTTGTTCCCCTGAGCAAAAGATATTAGATTAATCTCTGCCGACAAGAAAGTATTTTGAGATAACTGGCTAATTCTGTGATCTCGAGTGGGATCCCACTCAATGAACTTAAGCTTCAATACTTGGTTGTCTGTTTATCAGAACCTTTTTCCCCCTAAATAACCAGAAGACACCATTGAAGGGATAGAAAGGTTGCAGAGAGTTAACTTGAGTATAAGGAATACTTTTGTTCAGTCAGAGTATCAAAACAAATGGTTCACTTGGGAAGTATTTTGAGCTAAAGCAGCATAACAATTAGACAGAAATATTTCAACGTAATTGATAGTCTAAGTTAAATTTGATTCCGTTGCCAAACAATAAAGACACTATAAAGTTTTAAAGAAAAGGTTTAAATACACAGACCAAAATCTAGAATAAGATGCAAAATTAGAGTCAACAATCACAAAGTAATAATAAATCAGAGGTTCTGGTTTGATCAGGAGAAGAGATTAGATTCGGATATAATAGACTGAAGGTAAAGAAAACACAAAATGTCAAAGAAACCACAGAGATAACTTGAAAATATTCAATGAACCCCAAAAAATGCTTTGAACAAATAATGCAGTACATAATATAGAAACGACGTTTCAGCCCTCATGGTGAAATGGACCAGGACATCAAAAGGACAATTAGGAAAGCAACCTAGAGAGTGCCACTAGAATTTGTGAGAGAAGTGTGGCCAAAAAAGGACCTAAACTTTCTTGAGAAAGAAAACCTAAATTATAGCAGAGGACCCAGGATTCTCACAACCAATGATTCATTAAGAAATTTCTTCAACAATACCTGGGACACACTGGAGGAACACCACCACCCAAGGTAAAGCAGAAGGCCACTTTAAAGGCAGCTTGGAGGTGTGTAGGATTAACACGTGGGGTCACGCCCACCAGGCTCACCACCAAATAAAATTATTCCAGGACTCGTGAAAGGTACGAAACATATTTTGAGCCAAACAACTGATGCAGGAGAATTCACAGTGCAAGTCCCACACAATGCATATGAATGACCTGAAAGCACTGATAATGAAATTCCTCATTCTCCAATATAGCCCCCTAAACCTCAATGACTCCCATCTGTTATAATTAAAGGAGAAGGGGGAGCCAAAGAGATCGCTCTTCATAGATACTGTGTAACCAGCCACCAAGCTAAGGCTGTGGAATAGCTAGAACTATTGAGATTGGAGTCTCGTAATTCTTGGATTCTGGAAACCTGTATTTCAGCAGATGAGAAATTAGAGGTTTGAGATCGAGACATGCCAAGGGAGCAATGCAGTTGTAGATGCCATGTAACCATGGATTCTCAGTCAGTCTTTGGCAGTCACTTGAGGGTGTATTGATAGATCAGAAACAAGAGACTGAAGACAGTTGTCTGTTCTCACGAAGGAATACGAATACTAAATCCGCCGGGAAGTTAGCACCAAAAAACAATATTCTTGTGCTGGGACCACCTGAGATTTTTCCATAATCAACAGCAAACCCATCTCTCAGGAAAATGGAGACTTTCAGGATTGTTTCTTCTGCATTAGAAAAAGCAGCAGCAGAGATTAACTAGTCATCAAGAAAAGGAAAACATTCCCCCTAATTGTAAAGAAGCAACAACCGGGATCAAGATCATTTATTCATGCCCTTGGAGGAGAAGGCTGCACAAAAAGAAGTACTCTGAAATGGATTGATGAGGTCCTTCAGCAAATATCTATAATGGTCAACTTGATGGATGGATAGAGATGTTAAAATAAGCATCCCTGGTATTATACAATATTATTATTGAGTATAATATCACCTAGAGAAATCAAGGGATTTACTGTATTGCAATGTTACCATCCTGAAAGGCACACACTGTACTCATTTGTTGATTAATTGCAAGTTTAGTTTTGGCCGAAAATCTAAATATGGTTTTGGGGACTACAAACAAGACATATAATACCAGTTTCAAATTACCTTGAGGGACAGGGACTATTGCATGTTGATTCAACAAAGATTCTATCCACTGTAAGAGTGCTTGTTGATGTATGAAATCTAGTGGCAGGAGAGTGATTCTAAATAGTCGTTCTGTTGGTTACTGATGAAACTAATGTCCATGTTTTTACTACCACTTTGCTCTAGATGACTACGCCAAAATTTGTAGAAGGATTGTATTCTGGCTCCTGGACTTAAGACAGCTTTGTCAGGATTTTGGAAGCTGTTGCTTTTTCTGCTGTGATGGACTTTGTGGCAGGGATATTCTCAACAGCGTCTCCTAACAGACATGAACAAGTTATCGGGCTCATGCACCTCTGGAGGATTTCTTCGTGACAAAAGATTGAGAAAAGGAAGCTCTGGAATGCTAAAGTGTCTTTGGTCATGCACTGATTTTTGAATTCGGTCATTCAAATTAGGGGCAAATATTTTGGGGCCCAGGAAAAGAAGATGATTTATCAAGGGTCTCTTTCTAGCATCCATCTTCCACAATTTTAGCCAGAGATGATGCCTTGTTACCATTGAGGCACCAGCAAACCATTAAAGAGGACAGGAATAACTCAACGATTGTATACAAGAAGAATTAAGGCAAAGGTTCCGCTGAACTAGGGTGACCAGACATCCCAGATTTTCCCAGACAGTCCCGGTTTTCAGAGTACTGTCCCAAAGCTTCCCTTAATTGTCAATACATTTCCCGGTTTTTGGGACAAGGGTCAAGGTATTCTACAAAGTAGAAATGAAACAATGCTCTAATTTCAAGAGACGCCTCTAAAGTGATATTGTGTACCTGTTTCTTTCAGCCTGCACAGTAGGACGTTGGCTGGGTGCTCGCAGTAGAGGGGGAAGACAGAAAGGGGAGGAGGGTAGGGGGTCTCAGAATGTAGGACCTGCCACAACTGTTATATTATTCAGAGTAGGGGGTGGGGTCTGAGTTGCTGTGTCTCACACTGGTTGTATGGGTGTGTGAGTGGTTGTATGGGGCGTGTGAGTGGGTGTGTGTGTGGGGGTGTGTAAGTGGGTGTGTGTTTTTTTTCTTTTGCTTCTCAAAGTCTGGTGACCCTACACTGAACCCAAAACAGGTACTGAATCTTCATCCTTTTGAATGCAGTCAAATAAACATTGAAAGTCTTTTAACAAAGTCTGAGCAGCAAAGACAACATACTTTCCTGCTCTGACAAACGTCTGAAGCAGTAAAGGAATGCTTAAGTGCCCATTCAACTTTTTTTTTATCCAAAAGGGCAGGAAGACAGACTTCCTCTTAAGCTATGCGATGTTTGCTAGGATGGATTTGAACCTTCGCTACTTGAGGAAATTCATCCTTGAAGGAAGTCAGTCACATTGTACCTTTGTGATAGAAATCGTGAAGACCCTGATTTAAGTCGTTCCATTCTTTCAGCATCATGTTCTATATATTTCTTTGCAAGAGTAAAGCATCCACAGGATGAGGTACATACTCAGCGAACAGCAAGCCCGGGTTCTTGAAAACCTAACAGATCTCTAATGTGGGAAATGGCCTCCTGCAATTGAAGACCTTGAACAAATTTCACTTTATGCAACGGGACGATCATCATCAGGGTCTACCGTACCCTGAGCAGGACCTTGGGTAGGCGCTGTCCAGGGTGAGCATTCATATGGCCCAAATCGGATGAGATTGTTTCAAAGATTATATCTTGGAGTTGAGTCAGCATTATGACGCTTCTCACTGTACTTCCTCCTTCCATGCTGCCAAAGTAAGAATAAGGGTGAAGGTCTTTGCACCTCTTTAAATAGAGGGCCCAATCTCCAATCATGCGAGATTTCAGAGAAAAGGAAGATTATGACAATGGAAAATGAACCAACCCCTTTCCTATAGAGCCTTCCTAACATTCAGGTTGAGATATAAATGTAAACTAATATGCCATAAGTGTACAATGATTAGATTAGTAAAGGAATCTTAGCAAATCTGCATATTTGTATAATTTTTTTTGCATACCAAACTATTTAAATAACCTAGAGTAAAAGCCATTTTAAATCTTGCTAGGACAAAGATCTAAAACAATCAGCATTATGCTTTAAAAAAGTACACAGTTAAGTTTTTAATAAAGCTTTTTAATGTGCCTCATCTCCTACTGAACGTGAATGCTGAAAAAAGCTTTATAAATCATATAATCATCCCGATAAGGCATGGGTTACGTAACAGCGTTTTTGACACCACCCCTCACTTCCCCTGCCCCCCCCCCCCCTCCTGTCCCATGCCTGGTTGCTAAAGCAAGAAAAATCCAGGGCAAGAGAATCATTTAGATACAGGTACCCATGATAAAGAATGACGGAGCAGTCAAGTCGGGTCGAGCATTGGGTGGGGGAGGCAGTGAGCACGGGGTCTCCGATTAGGAGTCACGGGTACATGTATGACCACTTGGATGCAATCTATGGCTACTCCTCGGGATGAGGGACTGCTATGTTCTGTACCATAGATGTGGAGAACCTTTCCTGTGCTAAGGGGTTGGGCAAACGAAGTACATATAGCTTGGTGCGTCTTGGCGGTGCCGGCTAACCCTTAAAGGACTTTATGCCACAGTTTGGGCGACAGGCGCTCTGCAAGTTGGGGTGGTGGGCGTTTCGAAGCCTACAGTGCAGGGTATATGGGGGGAGTTTACTAGGGAATTACAGTTATGTTATATCTTGATTGTTTTGGCATGACGTAATGAGTTTTTGCTCAGTCACAGGGCAAAGGGACTCAGATCAATTAGAAGGAGGGGGGTAGACCTCTTGCACGGACACACACTAGGTGGGACGACCACACATGGAGACTCAAACTCACTCCGATTTGGCCATTGACATGGAATGTCAATGGCCTAGGTAACAAAATCAAATGCACCACTGTATTGCAATATAACCATAGACATGCCCCATAGTTCATGCTCCTACAGAAAACCCATCTGGAAGGTAACCACTATAAGGCACTGAACCAATGGGGCTATTCCCTGGTGGCGCATGCAGGTTTCACTTCCAATTCCAGGGGCACAGGTAGGCTCATTAAATCATCAGTACCTTACACGCCAGGCCAAATGTGCAGTAATCCATTAGGTAGGTTTGTTTCACAGACCGGTACCTGGGAGGGCCAAACACTTAACTTCCGCTCTGTCTATGTGCCGCCAAGATTACAGGCGGAATCCTCTCCGGCGCTTAGTGCATTGATGCTGTAAATGCCATTGGGCACCATGATACTTAGGGGTGGGTCATGAGTGCCATAATGGACCCCGAGAGGGATAAAATGTCCAACATTGTGGGGGGTACCGATGGTTGTCCGCTCACGGCCTTTGCAGACGCAATGGGATTGGTGGACTTGTGGCGCGAGCACAACCCGAAGAACGCAATCCAGTTCACATACTCATCTGCGATGCATAGTAGTTTCTCCCATTTGGACTACATATTTTACCCATCACATGCATGCAGATCAGTTTCACAATGCATCCCACCTGGCACATGGCATCTCTGATCACTCCCCGGTGGTTTTCTGGCACTACCGGGGGGCTTGACTCTGCCCCCTAGGACAGATTCTTGGCATCTAAAGGATAGAAAATTTCAAGATAAGATACGAGAACGGACAGACCAGTATTTTCAAGAAAATTATAGGACGGTCGATTTGGCCTGCACCCTATGGGAGGCGTTTATAGCAGTATTGCGTGCCCATGCTCAGGCCCTAATTGGGGGATTGAGGAAGGAATAGACTATCAAATACAACATGCTAAATCCTTGGAATCTTAGGTGATTGGGGTGGTAGGGGGGACATGTCTGTGCCATAGGCTCGGGCTTTGGCAGCAGGAGCTGAGGAACCTGGCAGAGAAAAAGCCCGAGCTCTCTCTCTGGCCACCCAGAGGCGCCTCTACAATGTTGGCGATAAGGCCAATAAGCTCATAGCCTGGTTGGAAAGGAGAGACAGAGGCACAAATAGGGCTGAGAATCCAGGACTCTGTTGGGACATTACATACCACTGGGAAGGCCATAACGGAGGCATTTATGACGTTATGAACACATCTACTCTTTCACAAGTAACTGACCTGGTGATGACTGTGCTGACCTCCTTAAAGATCTCTCTCTCCGGGTCCTCTCAAATGAGGATAGGGAAGCATTTGAACAGGATCTGACGATAGAAGGGGAGGAGGGGGCCAATCCGAAAGCTACTATCCTGGAAGGCAGCTGGTCCTAATGGCCTACCAGTAGGATTATATAAATGTGTGGCTGACAAAGTCGTAAAATATATGCTGGACATGTTCCAGGCGGCTAGGCAGGAAGGCACCCTCCCGATAGATCAAAGGTTGGCCACTATCGTGGTTATTCCTAAAAAAGGTAAACTGCCTGCGGCGTGCAGTTCCTACAGGCCTATATCTCTCCTGAACTTGGAGGCTAAGGTCTTAGTGAAGGCCTTGGCTAACAGATTCAAGATAGTAATAGCCACGGAGGTACATCCGGACCAGTCTGGCTTCATGCCACACAGGGGGACCAGACTGAATTTGAGGAGCCTACACGTGGTCTTACACATGATGGGTGCTCTTCAGACTGAAGATGCTTCTCTGTTTTCCTTAAATGCGAGGATGGCATTCGATAGTATTGAATGGCCATACCTGTTCGCTGCCCTTGTCAGACTGGGATTTGGCCCTAAGTTTTGTACCTGGACTAGACTTCTGTACCGAGACCCCTTGACGAGGGTGCGGGTTAATGGTGTGCTACCTCGCTCTTTCACCCTTCACAAGGGCACAAGGCAGGGCTGCCCCATATCTCCAATGACTTTTTCCTTGGCGCTAGAGCCATTGGCAGCCTGGATTCGTCAAGACCCTCTTCTGTGGAGTATCAAATAGAGTGGTGACTGGGTGAAACAGATCTCCCTATACACTGAAGACATCCTGTTATACGCTACGCAGCCTTGCTTCACGGTGAACAGAAGTCTCCTTATTTTTCAGCTTTTTGGGAGTTATTCCGGATACCAGATTAACTGAGACAAGTCCCTCATTTTACCTCTAGCCGAGGGAAACCCGGTCTTGCCTCCAGGATGTGTGGCCCCGGTTGTGACGAACGGTTTTCAGTACCCGGGAATTTATGTAACCAGAAGTGCCTGGGAGTTTATGGGGAGGAAATTGCTCCCTCAACTGGAATGCCTCCATAATGATGTGGCGCATTGGCAGACACTTCCAGCGTCCTCGATGGGACGAGCCGCCGTCTTTAAGTTGATGGCCCTCCCCCGACTGCTATTCGTCCTTCAATATACCCCTTACAGAGTACCGCCCGACTGCTTTTGCAAGGTTAATAGTGAGCTGCGTAAACTCCTATGGGATGGGGGTAGCTCGCGCATTTCCCTCAGTAAGCTTCAGCAAGGGGTGTTTGAGGGTGGGCTGTTGGTCCCCGACATGCACACCGATTAATGGGCAGCACAGTTGATCACAATTGACGACTGGGTGTACGGGACATGGAAGACCCGACCTATCGAGTCAAATGGGAGGCTATGGGAGACAGAGGCTGCCCATCAATCTTATATAGAAGGGAACAGGAGAGTTCACTACCAATACACACTCAGGCAGTTGTGAGGGCATGGAGAGAGGCCAACAAATTACTAGGCTGGGAAGGCTAGCTTCCAAACACGACCCCACTCTGGGATAGTGAGGTGGTACGAGAAGTCGGGAACCTACAGGGTTTTCATAAATGGGGGCTGATAGATACAGAGTACCTTGGAGACGTCTGGAGAGGGGGTGCACTACTAACCTTTGAGGACCTACAGAGAGAGTAAGAGAAATGGAACATTTAGGTACTTGCAGTTAGGGCATGCATTAAGGCGCCATGTGCTGGAGGGAGAGTAATTGCCGGACTCATTGGAAGACCGATAACTGTTGAACCCTATGCCAGACAAGGCAATCTCCCTGACTTGTAAGAAATTAATGAACTCCCCCACCCTCCACCCCCCCCCCCCGACTCTCGGCGGTCCCTGCGAGAGGCATGGGAAGGGAACATAGGACGTATTGAAGAGGATGATTGGGTGGAGGCACTGCAGAGCTCCAGAGAGGTTGCCATAGGAGCCCACTTCCGTCTAATACAGCTACAGATATTGCATAGATCATATTACTCCAGGTGTCTGCTACATCGACTGGGGCGCTATGACGCACCCCTCTGTGCTAGAGGGTGTGGAATGGTAGGTTCATTATTCCATATCCTCTGAGAATGCCCTGTGATCCAGCAATACTTGAAGGGGGTGGTGCAAACTATGGCCAAAGTCACAGGTCTCACAGTCCCATTGGAAGCCAGATGGCATTCATTACAAATATGGGAGACGACGGTTGGCCCAGGTATTTGATGATCTGGTTGATGTTAGCAGCCAGGGTGGCTAAAAAGAACATTGCGAGGACATGGGAAGCAGGTAGACCACCCCACCTCCCACCATGACCCAGACTCGTACCAACTATCAGAGGGTGATTTATCAAAGTCAGTGTTGTCCGAGACAGTTTGGAATCAATGATGCATGCACATGGAAACATGAAGGGTCACCGTGGGGCGGATGGTTTTTTTGGAGGCTAGGTGGGTGATTGAGAATGATAGTACTTGCGTTGAATTAGAACCGTACCTATGATCTATACGGTCGTTTGATATTGATTGGGACTGCAATGATATTATGCCTTTTCTTCACTTAGTGCCACACTATTCGTACAGGTTTGTATCAAGATCTGTGTATTGAGCAACTGTTTAATAAAAAGGTTTCACAAAAATAAAAAAGAATTTACAGAGCAAGAGACAATTTCAGATAAGTTTTATCCCTGCAATATACATTCCGCTAAAGCTGGGGATGAATGTGGTGGGGTGCAGCAACCAGCAACAAAACATATTATCTTCAGAGAATAAATTTATTCACTATCATTATAAAATCCTGCTACAGTAGGAATTAACGTTGGTGCAAGCCTCAAAGTAACAAACTTCTCTTCACCCTGGGATAAACCAGCAGACAAGACCTTTGTGCCTGCGTTTGAAATCCCACTAAAGCAGGAATCAATGTCGACTAAACAGGCTGCAAGAAAAACATATTAAATAATAAGAACCTACTGATGAAGGCTTTTGTTGGCAGATGAAAAAAGGTATTTTCTGCTTGGGAATGGGAGGAGCTATACGAGACATACCCGAGGGGGCCTAATAGATAGGGAAGAGAGACCGTCCAGAGTAAAACGAAAGTCTTTCTCCCCAACTAACAGGATGAGGGTATTCTGTCCAGGAAGGCTAAGCGTCTCACGTACGTAAGGACTGGAATGAGGAAAACAGATGAGGTAATGGGATTCCTTAAATGTGTCTATGATGATAAAACTTAAGGATTTAGCAGAGGGCGCTACTATGGGAGAGATATTTACTTGTGCAGTTATACCTAACTATTTTTTAATACATTAGTGGAGATTCATTGCAGTGGAGAAGAAATTCAGTTTTAGACTGCTTCAGTTTAAGGTTTTAAGAGTTAATCCTCTTTACCAGTCTTGTAAGGAACACCTTTAGGGTACTTCTGGTAAAGAGTTGGACACTGAGGTAAACTTGGATGTCAGTAGTGTATTAGTGAAGTTGTCTCTTACAATTGAGCCCAGCAGATCCATGTAGAGTGTGAAAAGGCATGGAGAAAGAATTAATCTTAGTGGCACACCACTGTTTAGTGGGAATGCAAGTTATTTGAAGCCATCCATTTTTACAAAGGTGGATCTTGGTTTGAAAGTCCCCAGGGTCAAAATTTGCTTTTTTGAGGAAAGGGGCAAATTTGCCAGAATTTTGTTAGAATTGAAATATGCTTTGTAGTAAGCAATTTATGGTTTTGAGTAATAAAGGTTCAGTATTCTCAGTATGTGATTTAAACATGGTTTGCCAGCATGGAATAGTGTATGTTGAACAATTGCTTAAGGATATGATTTGCAATAGAGATATTCAGATAAGACTGGTGAGAGAAAAAAAGCAGAGGTCCATTCAGCTTCCGGAAGAAAACGTTCGTTAACCAGATAAGTGGGGCGGGGGGGGGGAGTGAAGGGAAATGAAGCACGTGTCGATATAGCAGAGTCTCGGGGAAAGTCTTTTAAGAGACCCTCGCCCAAAATATTCAGAGTTTGCGGTTTATATTATCTCCGCTCGAGTGGTTTGGTGGATAGTGCCATCATTGGACCCGTCACTTGAGTGTTCTGTTCTCAAAGTGACCCGCTGTCTTCCAGCAGGAGGGAGACTGTCTGGATGTTGACAGTAGTGAAAAGTTAAAATTATCTCCTATCCTATGCAGATAAATTTTATTGAACAAAAAGAATCGGGATAGTGATAAGGCTAAAATAAGCGGGCGGTGTTCAGTGGATAAGTAACTGGTCCACAACTCTTAGTGATAAGGTCGACATGTTTCAGCAGGATATTCTCCCCAAGGGTCTGATGGCCTTCGTCAGGACTGAGGAACTGAAGAATCTGAGGTTTTGAGTACTCCACGTGCAGTGTAGGCAAGTATATTCACTCCCCAATCTTCGTCAATGAGCGCATTCTGCTCTGCACTGGTCTGTGTTCTTGCTGCAGACTTTGGTCCATAACTTTAAAGAGAGATCGTATTACTCCATCGGATACGAGGGGACTAGGACGGAAAACCTCAGTCTCCGTTGAAAGCATCCAGCCCAGAATTGCTGCATGTCCCTCTCTCTCGCATACTGTGAATGTGTGGTTGAGGGTCTCCGCGATGACTTTCCCTGAGACTCTGGTGTATCGACATACGTGATATTACCCTCCCCTTTTTTGACTTTCAATAGAGATAGTCTAATTATTGAAAGGATGATCAGTTTGGAATGCCTGGGTATTTTTTGAGAATTTCTTGTAGAATTATTGTATCTTTTCAAAGACAATTTTTTTGCAGTAGCGGCCTAAGCTGGGGATTTCTGATTATTGGGAAGGGTTACCCGCAAAGGTCAATAATTTGGATTAGTGGCCCAGGATGGTTTACAGGAAGTAGTTATCCTTAGCAAGTAGAGTTTAGTAATTGAGAATTTTTCTTTGCCTTTTTTATTGGCTTGTTGTTGAGCTTGTGTTGTTTTACTCATCTTTCTTAATGTTCTCATTGCCCTTTTACTAGTATTGAGTTCTCTGCTACGCCAAGAAGCAGAGTTCAATAAGGATTTCAACTGGCTTGTTACAGCATTTGGAGCCGAGGAATATCATGGTTACAGCTATTGCTGGAGGTCTTGAGAGAGTTATTGGATAGAGATATTTTTTAGTCTTCTTCTTATGAACAAAAAAGTTTCAAAATGTCCTTTATTGTAGACTTTTAACTAAGTAGTGTGGCTTTGTATTGCAAATTGATCCAGCCAGTCAGGAATGAAGGGTTCAATGGGGTGAGGATACTGGAAGGGGAAATTAGGAGGCTCAAAGTGTTACTGTGCGAGTTAGAAAAGTGAGAGAGCTCATTCCATAAACATATTTCTGTAATTTTTATGGCATCGTGATCCGTTGATGTTCCATAGGATACTGAATCTCCTTTGAGATTGCTGGCATAGTACGTTTTCACTGAAGGGAGAAATTTCTCAAGTGTTCCAGGAAGGATGTCAGTATAAGAAATCTATGAATATGATTTATTTTGTGTTAAATTGATAAGACCTGAGAAGGGGAGCATAGCTTGGGTAAATCTAGGTGAAAGGAGTCCACCTGCACACAGGTGTATCCCATATGTGGCCAATGGTTAGGGAAGGGCCATGAATGGAATTGGGGTGAGGGTATTATAAAGGTAGTCCGTGATCTGCCTCCATCCCATATGCAAGACAGCACCATACTCTTCTGAGGGCAACTCAGACCTTTAAGCTCAAGTTTAGATAGTTAGTGCATTTGGCTCCATAAAGTAGTCCCCTCTAAGGTTAAATGCCTTTAAAATATTTAAATTCTGGGCAGATCACTAAAGGGAACAGTAAAGTAGAAACAACAATATACTGACATCCAACTGATGCGCAAGCAGGACAGAACAAACTAGATTTCTTAATGAATGCACATTTCACTTTATGTATGTGTACCCCAAATATAGCAACAGATTTCTTGGAGGTTCACCCACTGCATTGGAGGTAAATATGTTGAACAAAAAAGATGGGAATGTGTTAAAGTATGTAATGGGGGGGGGGGACTAAATAACCACTTGGGGTGGTTTGAGGCGATCTTTCCAGACAACTGATAGCTAAATGTTTCGGAAGGTGATTCCCTCCCTCTCCAAATAACATGAGAAAACCAGAAGGTTGTCAGAATTATACATTTGCCAGTTAAAATTCCTACGATCTCCAAATACGGCCCTAGAAGTGATATTAATGCCTTTTATTTAGACAGTGGATCAGCTGATATTATGCTGGGGGCCAGGGGATGGAGGGAGTGTTATGGGAGCAGATACAAAGCCAATAGGATTTTGTGGTAAAGGAGAGGGAGGGATAAAATAGATGTGGGTAAACAAGCACGAGAGACCTGTACAGAGACAGTTAAGGTGTTTTGTTATTTCAACATGACAATGAATGTTTACCCAACAACTGAATAAAGAAGAGTTGTTAATCTTTTTTAATTTTTATTAAAGTAAGGGTTTTGACCTACAGCTATGACGGTTACAGCTGTGGCATGCTTTACAATTCTGAGTAACAAATAAATGGTAGAGTTCTACTTAAGAAAATGTCTACGGAGCTAAATGAAGTTCTTTTTGGCTCAAAGCCCTTTTTGTAATGCATATGGTGTTTTTCCCTCGATAAACAATGTTTTATTGTAAAAAGAGAGTCAACTAAAATATCCCACAATAATATGTGCATTCAAGTGCCCAAATATGGATGTATTCTTCTAAAAAATGTAATACCTACATTTTGGCTTGAACTAAATTTCAAGCCAGGGACTGCTAGAAAGCTAACATACAGTGTACAATTTAGGACCCCAATTCTATGAAAGCTTATCTATGTTAAGCACAAACATTTATCCCACTCAATTTTTATAAGCAAAATTGCGCACTGTGGATTGAATTTTGAATTATCATGCAATAGCCAACATCTTTTGTGCCTGAAGCAAATAGTCAAAATCTGTAATTAAAGTTAATAGCAGCAAATGAGAAAAGGACGAGTAGGGTATTGCTCAAAGCCTACAATTATTCACAAGCTTCATAGTGCTTGAAAGAAGTACACTTCTTTATGGCCGGTTTAGTGAAAAAGTGTACTCTAAAGCCGAAAACATGAAAGGTGCACCCACAATTGCATAGGTAACATATTACTTCAAAGGGGGTTTCAATTTCATAGACATATGAAATGGTTGGCTACACGACTCAGTAAGTTAAGTGCTTGATGTAGGCATCTAGTGTAATTAAAGTTATGAATTTGAACCCACATGGCCAACTCACCCTTTCATTTTTCCATTACACCACTACACTGTGTAACAGTAACATCTGTATTCACAGTCCTTAGAAACTGTGGTGTAAAGGCTCATATTGTAAATCAAAAAAAACATGTCAATTGTCTTGAGAAATATTGGAGCATTATTTGTAAGCAAACAAATAGTTGATAGTATGCACACAACACGTGTGTGAATAATTGATTTCAGATCCAGGAAAAATGTTATCCTTTATTCAAAGCCTACAGAGAAGACATAAAAGATATTTTTATAACATTTTGCGACACACTAGATATTTTCTCTACAATCTTGGGTAAGAAAAAGATGATCTGGGTTCAAAATATTACGAATGTTTTTTTCTATAGGACTCTTTAGTTTTGATTTGAGGCGAGTGTTGAGTGACTCACGATGACATCCCCTGAAGCTCCCAATGAATAGGGATCTTGACTGCTAGATTATGTATATATTTTCAATAATTTATACTCCTCAGTAAACCAAACCACACTATCTAAGTGGAGTTCAAACCTGCTTCAAAATGTGTGTATAGGCGGTAAAACCCATCACTCACACTATTGTTATCATCAGAAACAAAAGACAGGACCCAGCTCATTGGTAGAAATGTTGGCCTGAAGACTCAATAATAATACTTAAATTATTATGGATCACGTTCCCCGCAACCCACAGTGCATAGGAAATAGAATTCATTTTAGATTAGAATTTGTTTGTCTTTGAGTTGTTTCCAAGTGCTTTATTGAAAGGCAGGGCACCAAGGACAGACGCCATTGCTTTCGCAGTGCTTTATTGAAAGGCATTAACACCAGGAACAATGTGGTCAAAGTAGGCATTATCATTTTGCAACTGTTTGTACCCTTTTTATTTTAGGGTTAAATAACTTTTTATTGGCATTTAGCTCATTCGTTCAACAAACATCATGTTTAGTGACCCAACAATGAAACAATCCCCCCCTCCTTCAATTGCTGAACCCTTTCCTTCCTTAAGCCACCCTCCTCCCTGTGCCACCCGAAGTCCTTCCAACTACCGTCTCCATCATCCTAGTATATTCTCATTCCCTGTTAGGGTCTGGTCAGACAAGCTATGAAACATAATTTTTTCTCTGTTGGCTAGTAGAGTAATTGCCACTGAGTTTGGAGTTTTTCAGAATCTTTATTACGAAGGGCCTGATTTCGATCTTGATAGATGGAATACTCCATCACAAACATGGCAGATATCAGTCTGCTGTATTACAAGTTCATTATATCCTATGGCACTTGTAATACAGCAGACAGGATATCTGTCACATTTGTGACGGAGTATCCTATCCACCAAGAACTAAATCAGACCCAAGTCTCTCAGGGCACGACAGCTCTTTGTAGTTTTTGCTTAAAAATAAAAAAGCTGAGGAGCTGGCTCCATTGGTTTGTGAATTCTTTTTCCTTGCCTTTTGATCCACTGTAGCTCCATAGGGGCCAGTTGTTGTCCCCAGAGGAGAATCATATGCTTGGCAGCTACCAGGAGAATGGAGAGGCACCTATTTCTCCCCCACAAGGGATATATATCCACAGCTGACTGCCCCAAAAGTACTAACTATGTGCATTTGTCCAGTTCTTCAGTCGTGATTTGTCCTATTGTTGCCAAGACAGAATTCCAGAATGGTTTCACCTTGGGGAAAGACAATAAGATTTGCGCTAGCGTACCATCTTCCCCACATCCCTGACAACAATGTGAATTACCCCATGTCTCATCGGTGCTAGCCATGCTGGGGTGTAGTGCCAGCTATATAATATTTTGAACATTATATCTCTAGCCCCTGTGTTAGAGGTGAAGCAGTTTGTGTGAAGTAAGAGGTCTTCCCATTGGTCTATGTCAAGGGTAATTTGCAGCTTTTTCTCCTAGGGACGCCGGAATTAAAATGTTTTACACTTTTGCCTAAGATTAAGCATGATGTATATTTTAGAAGTGGCATGTCAATCTTCAGTGCATGTTAGTAGGTACTTCTAAAAGGGTGTTAGGGCTCAGATTGCCTCTTGTTTGACCTCTTAAGAAGCCAATAAAGCAATTGCAAGTATCGAAAACACTGGGACAGCGTCTTTTTAGTTGTTTAAACTATTTGATGGTGCCTTCCTCAAACATATTCCTAAGCATCTTGCATCCCGCTTCTAACCAGTGGTTACATGCTACTCTTTCTAACCCAGGGATGGGAATGGTTTCCCCCGTAGTGGTGTGAAGGGCAACGGGAAAGTTGCAAGTCCCTTCCTCATCGCTAGCTAACTCATATATTTTTAGAGTAGCTCTCGTCACTGGAGATTTGTAACAAGTATCAGTCCTATGCACCTTTTCCCACCAAGGTATTTCCCAGTGTGGTCCATCATACAACAACCTTTCTCAGTCTCTCGTCTGGACCAGTGTATTAGGAACCATTAAATGTGCTTCAGCATAACTGTAGGTCAGGTATGGGATCACCAGGCCCCTGTTGCAGGACCTGAGTGAACACTGAAACCAGGCTATTCTCTCTGCCTTGTCAAATAGAGTAACACATTGATTGGAGGTCTGCAACATAATGTTTTGGGATATGGGATAATGTTTGAAAGATATATTTTAGGTGGAATGGTCATTTTGAATCCCACTATTTTGCCCAGAAGAGACAATGGATTGCATTCCCAGCTATTGAGTTTGGTCATCCCATTTCTCTTGGGCCTCTGGAGAGCTATTTCTTTGGTTCTAGCTAGAGTGGGGACTAGGCCTATCCCCAAATATTCAATATGGGTTGTTGCCCAACCCACTGTATTGGTATCAACTGCTGCAGCTGGTTTGCTATGGCGCTGGGAGTGGAAATTTTAAAAATCGCTGCCTTGGTGACATTGATTTTAAAACCAGACAGTTCCATAGGCTTCTAATTCAGCCACAAGGAGAGGGATGGGTTTGTCACCAATATGTCAACAGCTACCATAGCAAGCTTTATGTTTTGTGTGCCAAATATGATCCCTTTAATTTGGCGATCTGCCCATTCTCATTGGGTAAGCAGCTCCAGGGTCAACGCAAAGAGGGGGGACAAGGGGTGCCCGCTGGGACAGCATACCATTTATTTGATTCGGGCTCTTGGGATGTGATAGCCTGCTAGTAACCAATTTCTAAAGTTCTCTTCCAGTTCCTTTTTTGTAGGACATCAGACAACAAGTCCCACTCTAACCTGTCAAAGGCTTTTTCAGCATCCACAGTGAATAGGACTGATTGCTTTGTTCCAGAGGATCCTATGTCCAGCAAAAGTAATGCCTTTTATGTGTTGTTGCCTACCTGAAGTTTCTCAGAGTGTGCGAGTTCCCCCATCAATGTCAGTAGTATCAATGTTGCTATTTTTGCAATGATTTTTGCATCAACATTGAGGACTGAAATCAGTCGGTAGGAGCCGCAGTTGCTGGGTTCCTAACCTGGTTTGAGCATCAGAGAGATTGTAGATTCAGTCATTGGAGTAAGTCACTCACCATCCCTGTATGAATTCCAGATAGCCCTTGTGGAGAAGTGGAGGTGGAGGAGTGGCAAAGCATTTATAAAAGGTTGTTGTAAAGCAGTCAGGGCCTGGGGCTTTTACTGGATGGAGCTTTCAGATCGCCCTCAGTATCTCCTCTTTGGCTAAAGGTTTTTCAACTTTTTTACTGTCCTCATCACGAGTGATAGGCAAGTCAGCGCCCCTTAGTTAGGCTGCTCTCACCTGGGTATTTGTGGGCTGTTTTGTGTATAATTGGTAATACAACTTCCGAAAAAAATCCGCATTGTCCTATTCCTGCGTTTGCAATCGACCATCAAGAGATTTAACTTCAGTCAATGTGTTTTTAGTCTACAGGGCATGCAGGAGATTCGCCAACAGTTTTCCTGATTTATTAGCTAACATGTAATAGTTATTGTCCAATCTAGCTAATAGTTATGCAGCAATGTCCATTCCTATTGTTTTAATCTAGCCCCGCATCATAAGGATTTAACTCCATGTGTTTTGGGAGTGGGTGCATTTATGGACCTGCTAGAGGTCTTTATGGTTTGATGTCAGCCTTTTGAGTAAAGCTTCATTCATGTGCTTTTACAAGCCATCGCCATGATAACATTTCCTTAGAGATCCGCCTTCAGGGAATCCAAAGGGTAGCTATGGAGGTGTCCTGTGTCCCTGTTTGCTATATATTCCATAATGCTATTTTTAGATTATTAACAGTCACTGGGTCTTTTAAGAGAGCATGTTTAAGGTGCCATATATGCCCAGAACCTGGTGGCCTAGTGTACGTGCAAGTCAGAGTACAAGTGACAGGCCTGTGATCAGTGTGACATCGGTTATGCCTGGTAGAAGGTGCTTATCCAGGAAAATGTAAAATAGTCAGGCATATGTTTTGTGAGACCCGGAATAATGGGAGAAATCTCACCCCAAATGGTGTCTGAGCCTCCAGACATTGTTTAGTTCTAGTTCTTCTAGTAGAGCTTTGCCTATTGGTGAGAACACTATGATACTCTTGCACCCAGGCTGATCAGCCCTGCTATCCAGTATGAGGTTAAAGCCCTGTCATGCAATTATTGGGACTGGTGTACAAGCCGTGATGGTGTGTATAGTCTATGTTAAAAAGTGCTCTTGCCTAATAAGGGGGGGGGTACATAGATGTTTCAGTCAGTCGTTTGCCTCTCAGACTATCCATCTACCAGTTGTATCTTTTAAGGTTTCCTCTACTACTAATGGGCATCTGTTGCTTATTAAGATCCCACCCTGCCACTGTTTTCCCTCCTGAGGAGAAGTACTGTGTTTGGTAGTCTCGGGATATCAGTCTGGCTTGATCTTGCTGTAGATGTCTCTCCTGAATCAGCCCAATATCTGTGTGGTGAGAGTTTAATTTGGGCAGAACAGTCCGTCTCTTAAGGAAGTTGATAAGTCTCTGACGTAACATGTAATGATGTAAATTTTGCCTGTCAGGGGATTTATGGTCTGGAGGCTCAATAGTTTCCTCTACATCCCAGTATCTGTGGTGGAAAGTTAGCAAATAAGTAGCGGTAATCTATCTGCCCCATTCCCTTAAGAATCCGCCGCCCATTCAAAAAATTCAATGTCTATCTAGGTAACCTTAGCAAAACAGGAATGTGAAAACTATTAATCCCCAGAATATAGGGGTAACTACAGATCCATCAAACGTCCCTCTTATGGATAACGCGTGGGAAATGTCACTCGGGTGTCTGCCACGACATGAGCCTTTGTTCATCTTATAGCTCATCAACACCCCCTATTTCTGTCAATATCAGGGGGACTGTGATCCAGTCACTGTTACTTTGGGTGTTCGATGGCCTTTATGCGATTTGTCTTTGATGGACCACTGACTTTTTAGACTTGTACAAATGCTGCCTTGCGCCCTGCTAGTATTTCTTCTTGCTTGGGAGTTTTACATCAGCGCTTCTGTGAATTGTTTATCATTCTGTGGTCTTTGGACACGGCAGATCCAAGGGTGAGACACTGTCCACCTCATGAGGAGGGGGGCGGGAATCTAGGACTTGGCAGGCCTATCCTAGTGATTTGGTCACCCATCACATGCCTTGCCATTCAAAATGCAATCTGAAGGGGTGTCCCCAGCGATATCAGAGGTTGTGCTCTATAAGGAAAGCTGTAATTGGGAAGAAGGCGCGTCGTTTGGCTAATATTTGGAGATTATAGGAGTTGTAATGGGTGGGGCCTTTGTGTCACACTGCTTCAAGGAATGTCTCTTTCCCTTCATAGTGGTGAAAAAATACTAGAATATCAGGAGTTGGGATTGGGTGAGCCTGCTCTTTGTGTGCGGTCTATGTGAAGTGTGTAAGAGCTGTGTTCCACCAAGAGTGTCTCAACCACACCCCGGATGTAGCTTTTTATATCTTTGCCCTTTGTGTCTGAGGAGGGGGACTCCTCTCATGCGAAGACTGGAGTTTCGTGATCGGTTTTCTAGGATTTCCTTCTTTGCCTGGAGTGTTAGCAAGTGATTGCTTAGTTCAATCAGGGATGAATGGATTCTTCTAAATACAGGCATCGTTCATCCTATGCTGATTCCAGTGAGTCTACACTATGTCTTAGATTGCTGAGATATTTCCGCAACTTAGAGAGGCTCTGTTTGAGTGTGATTTGAACCGCTTCAATCTCCTTCCTATCGGTCATATGCAGAAAGACCTTCCAGGTCAGTGCTTATGTGAGATGAGAAAGTCTCTTAACACATAAGGGAGAGGAGCAGGTAAGCGACCATATGCCCTCCTATTGAAACGCAACCAACACAAATAGGTATGGCAGCTGTAGGGAGAATACAGTATCCAGAATTACTACCCTAAACCAGACATACAGAAGGCCAATTAGGACATTCACAGAATTCCTGTGCGAGTGCAGAGGGATGGGAAGGTCATCATTATAGAAGAGGAAGCCTCACACACAAAACATTGTGTCATGCTTCATCATCTGCAGCCTCTCCCCACCCTGGTAAGGTAGTACCACCAGGGTGGACTCAACCTCTTGTTGGTCTTGGCGCAGGGGGGAGTTCTTAGATAAAATACTGGATAAGTGAGGGATCCAGATCAGTGAATTGAAAACACCTTATGGTTCCCAGGCAGGTTGTCTTTAGTAGCTAGGCCAACATGCTACTGCCCACATTAGAAGCCCAAATGGGCCTGGGGCATTCTTTAGGGCCAGGGATCCCTAACTATACCGAGTCCAACAGGAGGTTGAGTCCGCCCTGGTGCCACTACCCTACCAGGGTGGGGAGAGGTTGCCGATGATGAAGCATGACAATTTGTCATCCTAGGCAAATATTTTATTTTGCAGAGTCACCTTTTTCTTCATTATCACATAAAAGTGCACCTTCCAATATGAGAGTTCAGCATTCCTGCTGTACAAAAAAAACCTATCTGGTTTGATTTAATAGACTAAACGTTTGCTCCGTGCATAATAAGAATCTAGCCCTCATACAGGGTACACATGACCCCTGACTTGCCTCTTAGTTCACTAATAGCACTGCCAACAGGGCGGGGCAAAAATATTTCTCAATTCATCTTTAAAAACTCACTTTTAATAACTATAATACTAAAGCATGCGGTGGTAGTGCATTGTCATTTAACAGACATCATATTTTCTATTGAAATGGCCCAAAAACATTCCCACTAACATGCAGTTTTACTTATTGTATTGGAATTGCATTTATATAGCGCTTACTACCCCGGACGAGGCGTCAAATTGCTTTTTTGGCGAGTAGCACGCTACTCCGGAGCCCATAAAGGATTAGTGGTGAATTAGTATAGTGAAAATATGAAAATAATTTGAGTTGTGGATATGTTAGTGTGAGAAGTTGGCCTGGTATATGCTGTTCACTAATTAAAGTGGACACCTTGCACCAGAACAATTCGACTCTTATGGTAGATAGGTTTAAGACAACCTTTATAGAAAGCTATCCTAGTGGTAGCTGTGGAGAGCAGCCTCCAGGCTAAGTCTTGAAGGAATGTAAAGCAGCTTGTTTTACCACACAATCTCTTGAATCACCAAATGAAAAGACACCACACAGGTATATATATCAAATATATATGTATTTATTAATAAACACTCTCTACTAATCTCTTTATGAGATTAGAAGTCAGGAACATATGTACAAGTCAAATGTTATCAAAATAAGTTTAGCACAATCGATTATCACAATCTTAGTTTGGCTAGACCTAGGTCTAGGGCATCTAGAATCGAGGGACCCCAAGAACCACCCCAAGTAGTTGTAGGAGACCCACAGGGGACGGACGCGGTGTCCTGGCACCGGTGCGAGTCCTGTACGAGTCTATGCGCACAGACGCGATTGAGATTTCAATGTTAGAGGTCCCTTGCGTGTTCGAGGCGAACACACCGATCGGTCCTTGTACGAGTCGAAGGACGCGGTTACAGATAGAGTTGCAAGGGAGTTGGACGCGGTGTGTCTAACACAGACGCGAACCATGTACGAGTCAGCGCGATAGTCGCACTTGGAAAGTAAGAGTTTTAGGGCACTTCTAGGGTAGCTACAAGCAAGTCACTTACAGGGTAAGTAGTTCTAGGGCCCACACCCACAGGAGCACTGTAGTGCTGAAGTTACCTCACCCAGGGGAGCCGGGTGCATAGGTGTTCTTTGGTGTCGGGTCGCGGCGTCGTTTTCAATGGGAGCCAGTGAAGACTTGCTGCTTGCGGCAACAGGAGAAGTGTCCGGAGGAATCCAAGCCTGGATTCAGAAGATGGATGACCTGAAAGCAGAGGGGACAGTGTTCAAAGTCACTTGGCAGTGACTCGGGGCAAGGAAGATGGATGCCCACCATATTCGCAAGATTCAGGTCGTTCACGGGTGCCTGGACTCTTCAGCCACGAGGTCCAGGAACCGCGTCGACGACGACCAGGAGCTGGATTCGGCGTGTCCCACGATGTCTGCAGCGTACTGTGGTGTCGGCGACTCGATTGGAGCCAACAAGCCTTGGTAACAGCAAGTCTCGGGGAAAGTGTAAAAAGTAAATGGCGCAGACCAGCAAGGTTTGAGGGACTCACCCAGCGAGGGTAAGTCAGGGAAGGCCTGGAGCAACCAGGGGAGCCCTTTGGTTCTGTAGGAAAGCCTTCTGGGGACCCACAAGCCGGCTGGCAAGGGATCGCGAAGACGCCTCGGGAGTATTCGCTCAACAGGGGCCCACGGTCACTCGGGACGTGGTAGGCCTCTGATCTTCGGAGGGATTCCTGCTGGAGGCTAGGACCACACGTGGTCCAAAGCACAAGTTCGTGGAACGTTGTGAAGGGGTTGCACTCGACAATAGTGCACGGTACCCAGGGGTCGCGGTTCTTCGTCACTCTTGGGGTCCACTGGCCTCAGCTTCGCTGGGGACTCACGATGGCCTTTGAGAAGTCAGGAAATCCACTTCTGGGGCTGCAGGGACTTCGGACTCCGGCGGGAGCGGCGTAGTGTGCGACCGTCGTTCGTAGTTTTTGGTGCCTGCCAAGCAGGGGAGTCACTCCTTGACTCCAAGGGAGATTCTTCAGTCTTCCAAAGGTAGTGGAACGTCGAAGGTCCGGGATTCTTCTTCAGAGCGTCGTCCAGGGGTATCTAGTTTGCAATGCACAGGTTCCCCCTCTTATACTAAAAGAAAGGGAGGGACTAGCTCTATGACCCCACCTATGGGAGGGTCAGGGGAGTGGGTGGTTACACCTACTTCCCTTTGTCCAGGTTCGCGCCAGAGCAGGGGCAGGTAGCCCCTGAGCCAGTTTGAACTGGGGTATGCACAGAGGAGCCTTCTGCTCCCCCAGTGCAGGACTTCAAAGCACTCTAAGAGTGCACCCACCCGGCCCCAATACACTAAACCCTGTCTGGGAGGTGGTCACACCCCCTTGGGACAGGATATCTATTGTTGGGCTTCCTCCACTGCGAGTGTTGGTCATCAGCAGGAGGGCAGCCCAGTGTCTGTGACTGGTGGCATCCATTTTGTGATGCCAGGGCTCTGCAGGATTCTACTGCGTTCCCACAGTAGGTACATGTCTATCCCTCTAGAAGGGTGGAATGCTACCCCCGCCGCCAGGATTGGCGGGGGGGTAGTATTCCAAGATGTTTGACACCAAACACAACATGTTTTGATGCAGCCATTCCAAAGTTAGCATTTTACCGCGAGGATATAATGCACTAAAAGTATATGGTTTAACCGCATCCACAAACAGCCCCAGAGAATGGACTCTGCCTGAGCAGGGCCCCTCTGCAGCTCTCAGAGGCACCCTCTCACATAGGAACCAAGCACCCTGCCCTCAGGATTGATAGGGCCTGCCTTAGGGGTGACTGATAGGTTTAAATGTGTGTGCAGGAGAGATATAGGAAACCTATATCTCAGTGAGGGGTGCTAGCACCACCTCACCCATGCTGCAGTAGCAGGCCTGTGGTGTCAGATTTAGTCTGCTTCCCAGGGGTGGCATAATACATGCTTCAGCCCCTGGTAGGCCTGTGAAGTACTTATGCCCTTGGCACCTAAGGTACCATATACTAGGGACTCATAAGGTACCACAGTATCCAATCACTAGTGCACATAGAGTGCACTCCAAGTCATTTAGAGAGAATAGAGAGGCTGGGGCCCTGGTTAGCAGGGACCCAGCCAGACTATAGCCAGAAACCAGTGTAAACATCAGAAAAAAAGTGGGGGCAACATAAGAGGCAGATCCTACTCTCCTACACAACCCCCCCCAAACGCAGGGACACTAACTAACCTTGACCAGTTGAGTCTTCGTGTTCAAAGTGGAAATACCTTGAGAGTCCATCTGCATTGGCATGTTGGGTCCCAGGTCTATGTTCCACTGTATAGTCCATCCCCTGTAGGGAAATGGACCACCTCAAAAGTTTTGGGTTTTCTCCTTTCATTTGTTTAAGCCATAGGAGGGGCTTGTGGTCAGTCTGAACTATGAAGTGAGTGCCAAACAAGTATGGCCTCAGCTTCTTCAGGGCCCACACCACAGCAAAGGCCTCCCTCTCTATAGCTGACCAACGTTTCTCTCTAGGGGTCAGCCTTCTGCTAATAAAAGCTACTGGCTGGTCTTGACCTTCATCATTCAGTTGAGACAGTACAGCTCCCACACCCAGCTCAGAAGCATCTGTTTGGACAATGAACTTTTTGGTGTAGTCTGGACTCTGTAAGATGGGGGCAGTGCACATGGCCTGCTTTAGGTCTTCAAATGCCTTCTGACAGCTAGCTGTCCACTGAACCTTTTTTGGCATTTTCTTTGAGGTCAGATCATTCAAGGGGGTCACTATAGATCCATATCCCTTGACAAACCTCCTATAGTACCCAGTCAGGCCTAAGAAGGCTCTCACCTGTGTCTGGGTGGTTGGAGCAACCCATTCCATTATGGTTTGGATCTTGCTCTGTAAAGGCTGAACCTGGCCTCCACCTACAAGGTGGCCCAGGTATACAACCGGACTCTGCCCTATCTGGCACTTAGTGGCCTTGATAGTGAGGCCTGCTTTCTGCAGAGCCTCTAAAACATTCCTGAGGTGGACCAGGTGATCCTGCCAGGAGGAACTAAAGACAGCAATATCATCTAGATAAGCTGAGCAATAAGTTTCCATCCCTGTCAGAACTTTATTCACCAACCTCTGAAAAGTGGCAGGTGCATTTTTCAATCCAAAGGGCATCACCACAAAGTGGTACTGCCCACCAGGGGTCGAAAATGCTGTTTTGGCTTTTGCATCATCAGCTAATCTGATCTGCCAGTAGCCAGCTGTTAGGTCAAACGTGCTTAGATACTTGGCTGAGGCCAAAGTATCAATCAGCTCATCTGCCCTTGGTATGGGATAGGCATCAGTCCTAGTGACTGCATTGAGGCCTCTGTAGTCTACACAAAACCTCATTTCTTTCTTACCACCCTGGGTATGAGGCTTGGGTACCAGGACTACTGGGCTAGCCCAAGGGCTATCTGAAGGCTCAATTACACCTAGCTCCAACATTTTCTGGACTGATATGCTTGTTTCTAGTCCAGGGAGGACCTGGCCTGGCAGTTCCGGCTGGACTGTTCCCATTGGGCGCAGGGTCAAGACTGATTTGCATATGGCTGGGTCCAAACTGGAATGGCATGGTGAGCAAAAAAACGATGGATTTAGGCCCAGATCTCTGTACTGGGGTGAATGTATGACATTGTTCTGCATTCTGTCCATCAATTGTTGTTTTTGCATTTGTCACCCCGAGTGGGACGGGTATGCCCAGACGTGGGTCCCGTGCTCTCCATGCCACTGGAGTCAAGCTATCCTGGCTGATGAGGGCTGAAAGCCCG
The DNA here is from genome assembly GCA_963921515.1 of Calotriton arnoldi. Lineage (NCBI taxonomy): Eukaryota > Metazoa > Chordata > Amphibia > Caudata > Salamandridae > Calotriton > Calotriton arnoldi. Next base: position 42,153 of record CAWUFW010000151.1, on the reverse strand, counting down.
AAACCGGTCCTAGGGTGCTTGTTTCCAGTCCAGGGAGGACCTGGCCTGGCAGTTCGGGCTGGACTGTTCCCATTGGGCGCAGGGTCAAGACTGATTTGCATATGGCTGGGTCCAAACTGGAATGGCACGGTGAGCAAAAAAACGATGGATTTAGGCCCAGATCTCTGTACTGGGGTGAATGTATGACATTGTTCTGCATTCTGTCCATCAATTGTTGTTTTTGCATTTGTCACCCCGAGTGGGACGGGTATGCCCAGACGTGGGTCCCGTGCTCTCCATGCTACTGGAGTCAAGCTATCCTGGCTGATGAGGGCTGAAAGCCCGAAACCGGTCCTAGGGTGCTTGTTTCCAGTCCAGGGAGGACCTGGCCTGGCAGTTCGGGCTGGACTGTTCCCATTGGGCGCAGGGTCAAGACTGATTTGCATATGGCTGGGTCCAAACTGGAATGGCATGGTGAGCAAAAAAACGATGGATTTAGGCCCATATCTCTGTACTGGGGTGAATGTATGACATTGTTCTGCATTCTGTCCATCAATTGTTGTTTTTGCATTTGTCACCCCGAGTGGGACGGGTATGCCCAGACGTGGGTCCCGTGCTCTCCATGCCACTGGAGTCAAGCTATCCTGGCTGATGAGGGCTGAAAGCCCGAAACCGGTCCTAGGGTGCTTGTTTCCAGTCCAGGGAGGACCTGGCCTGGCAGTTCGGGCTGGACTGTTCCCATTGGGCGCAGGGTCAAGACTGATTTGCATATGGCTGGGTCCAAACTGGAATGGCATGGTGAGCAAAAAAACGATGGATTTAGGCCCAGATCTCTGTACTGGGGTGAATGTATGACATTGTTCTGCATTCTGTCCATCAATTGTTGTTTTGCATTTGTCACCCCGAGTGGGACGGGTATGCCCAGACGTGGGTCCCGTGCTCTCCATGCCACTGGAGTCAAGCTATCCTGGCTGATGAGGGCTGAAAGCCCGAAACCGGTCCTAGGGTGCTTGTTTCCAGTCCAGGGAGGACCTGGCCTGGCAGTTCGGGCTGGACTGTTCCCATTGGGCGCAGGGTCAAGACTGATTTGCATATGGCTGGGTCCAAACTGGAATGGCATGGTGAGCAAAAAAACGATGGATTTAGGCCCAGATCTCTGTACTGGGGTGAATGCATGACATTGTTCTGCATTCTGTCCATCAATTGTTGTTTTTGCATTTGACAGTCCCCGACATGGTCCGGTTGCCTGTAGATTTTATTCTTGACAGGCAGACTGTCTCCAGTGTCCACCTCATGGGTGCACCAGGAAGTCTGACTAGGGGTCAGGCTAAACATATGTCTGTACTGTTGCAGAACTTGTCTGCGCTCAGTTTGCTGATGGTCAGTGAGGCTGCTTGCCAAAGCAACACCATCTACTGACCCATCATCAGGGTTCTGCGAGAGCAGGTCAGGAAGAGGGTCACTCTCCTCCTCCTGTTCCTCATCAGTTGCCATGAGCAAGCCCATGTCAGCCCTGTCAACATATGGCTTTAATCTGTTGACATGGAGCACCCTCAGGGGGCTCCTGGGAGTTCCAAGATTCACCAGATAGGTGACCTCTCCCTTCTGTTCAACTATTGTATGGGGGCCACTCCATTTGTCCTGGAGGGCTGCTGGGGCCACAGGCTCCAACACCCACACTTTCTGTCCTGGCTGGTATACAGTCAGTACAGCCTTTTGGTCATGCCAAGCTTTTTGTAATTCTTGGCTGGCCTCCAGGTTTTTGGTTGCTTTTTTCATGTACTCAGCCATCCGGGAGCGGAGACCAAGTACATAGTCCATCACATCTTGTTTGGGGGGCTTGAGAGGTAACTCCCAGCCCTCTTTTACCAAACACAATGGACCTCTCACAGGATGCCCAAACAGAAGCTCAAATGGGCTGTAACCAACCCCCTTCTGTGGAACCTCTCTGTATGCAAACAACAGGCAAGGAAGAAGAAGGTCCCATTTCCGCCTAAGCTTCTCTGGGAGTCCTTTAATCATTCCCTTCAGGGTTTTGTTGAAACGTTCAACCAACCCATTGCATTTTGGGTGATAGGGGGTGGTGAACTTATAAGTTACACCACACTCCTTCCACATTGCTTTCAGATATCCTGACATGAAGTTGGTACCTCTGTCAGGAATGACCTCCTTTGGGAAACCCACTCTGGAGAAAACTCCAATGAGGGCTCTTGCCACCACAGGGGCTGTGGTGGTCCTCAGGGGAATTGCTTCTGGGTACCTGGTGGCATGATCCACTACCACCAGGATAAACCTGTGCCCAGATGCAGTTTGAGGGTCAAGGGGACCAACAATGTCAATCCCTACCCTTTCAAAGGGTACCCCCACCACAGGTAGTGGTATCAGGGGGGCCTTTGTTGTGCCACCTGCCTTCCCACTGGCTTGGCATGTGACACAGGAGCGACAAAACTCCTTTGTGTCCTCTGACATATGTGGCCAATGAAAATGTGGAACAAGCCTGTCCCAGGTCTTGTTTTGGCCCAAGTGAACTGCCAAAGGGATATCATGTGCTAGGGTCAAGAGGAACCCCTAAACTTCTGAGGTATTACCAACCTCCTGGTGGCTCCAGGGGCTGGATCTCTACCCTCAGAATATAGGAGTCCCTCATCCCAATAAACTTTATGGGACCCACTAGCACTCCCAGCAGCCTCAGCAGCAGCCTGCTGTCTGAGGGGTTCAAGAGAGGGGCAGCACTGTTGCTCCTTGCTCAGATCTTCCCTAGAAGGGCCCCCTGCCCCCAAGAACTCAACCTGATCAGGCTCAAGTCCCTCTGGGGCAGTTCCTTCTTCAGGATCTGCTTCACCTCCCTCTGGGGGTGAATCTGTGATCTGAGACAGAGGGGAAGGCACTGCCTTTACCCTACTGTTCCTCCTCTTGGGAAGCATCTGGTCCATTGTTCCAGAGCTGGTTCAGTGTTATGCATTCTTGCTTGTGACCTGGTCACAGCAAATACCTCTGCAGGGATGCCCAACATCTCAGCATGAGTCCATAACTCTACTTCAGACCAGGCTGAAGTCTCTAGATCATTGCCCAATAGACATTCGACAGGGAGGTCTGCACTGACTACAACCTTCTTGAGGCCAGTTACCCCTCCCCAGGAGAAATTCACAACTGCCAGACTATGGTTGGTCCTGACATTGCTTGCATTGGTCACCTGGTACATTTCGCCCAGGATGATCTGTCCAGGGTCCACAAGATCCTCTGCCACCATGGTGACACTAGCACCTGTGTCCCTAAATGCCAAAGCCTGTTTGCCATTTATTACAGGCTGCTGTTTGCATTTGCCCAGATTACTGGGGCTTACTAGGAAGGACATCTCAAGGTCTCCATCACAAATCAGCATTGCCTGAGTGGGCACTCTGACTAGGCCAGAGTCCACTTCAGAACCCAGGGTCAACCCTACTACACCCATATTCTGAGTACCACCTCCACCAGTAGCTGAGCTAGGGGGAACAGTTGCCTTAGGGGCAGGAGTGGTGGTGGTTTGGTCTTTGGACTTGTTACAATCAGAAGTCCAGTGCCCTTTCCGTTTACAGAATTTGCACCAGGGCTTCTTTTGGCCTTTTCCCTTGTTGGATTGTGACTCCCCACCAGATGCAGATTTTTGGGGCCCTTGCGAAGACTTCTGGTCTTTTGACTTATCCCCACCTTTCTCAGAGCCCTTAGGATCTTGCTTCTTGGTGTCACCCCCTTGGTTCTGGGGTTTCTGCCTCACCCTGGTTCTGACCCATTTGTCTGCCTTCTTTCCCAATTCTTGGGGAGAGGTCAGATCTGAGTCCACCAGGTATTGATGCAACAACTGGTTCTGGCAATTATTAAGGATCTGTTCTCTCATCATCAGATTATACAATCCCTTGAAATCAATAACCCTACTGCCAACCAGCCAACCCTCCAGAGCCTTGGTTGCACAATCTACAAAGTCAGTCCAGTCCTGAGTCTGTGCCTTCTGGGTGTCTCTGAACTTCAACCTGTACTGCTCAGTGATTAAGCCAAACCCATCTATCAGTGCACTCTTCAGGACTTCATAATTATCAGCATCCTCTTCTCTAACAGTGAGGAGCTTGTCTCTACCTTTGTCTGAAAAGGAGAGCCACAAGATTGCTGCCCACTGCTTTTGGGGGACCTGCTGTACTCTACAGGCCCTCTCCATGGCAGTTATCCACTTGTGGATATCATCCCCACTCTGGTAGGGAGGAACAACCTTGCTCAGGTTCCTATGGTCTGGAATAGATTCTCTGCCTATAGGGACACTGTTGCTGCCACCAAGGGGTTCTAACCCCTCTCTTCTAGAAGCTCTCTGGATCTCCAGGGCTTCTCTATCTAGTGCCAACTGCTTGGTTCTGAGGGCAACTCTTGCTTCCTCATACTGCAGCAGTTTGCACATTCTGTCAGAGGAGCTCTCTCTTATGGGAAAGTATGAGTTCCTCTGCTGGACAAATTCTCTGCCAGAGTGATAAGAGTGGTCAGATTCCCTGGAAGGGGACCTATGCCTCTAATCCACTCTGTCAGTTCTCTTAGGGAGAATTCCTCTTTCCTTTTCAGGCCCCTTGGAGCCTGGCCCTTCAATCAGAGTCTTGGTCATTCTGATTTTCATCATCTGACCCAGACACTGTAATTGACCCACCCCCTGATTCAGACCCATTAGCTCCTAGAGCCAATCTAAGATCATCTGCTGTCAGCAGATCTATCAGGTGTAGTGTGGAGGGACTCTGTCCTAGCTTCAGGTGTCTTTCAACACACATGGCTCTCAAGTCAGAGAAAGCCATGTCCTTATACTGAGGCTGAGTGGATCCACTGGTTCCACCCTTTAAGGACATTCTAGTGTTGTGCAGTGTTGTACTACCTACACTAGTTTGTGGCCTACTGATACTAGCTTGAGCTGTAGAAAGGGTGTGCTATCCCTTGGCACACAGCTCTAAGTTCAGTAGAACTTATTGATACTAAGCTTGACTTTATATGTACCTTAAGTACCTATAGTGGTTTTCAGTTAGTAATTCAAATAGAGATTTTCTGGTAAAACAATAGCAAGCTGGAATGCCACCGCTGCCACCAATGTGAGAAGTTGGCCTGGTATATGCTGTTCACTAATTAAAGTGGACACCTTGCACCAGAACAATTCGACTCTTATGGTAGATAGGTTTAAGACAACCTTTATAGAAAGCTATCCTAGTGGTAGCTGTGGAGAGCAGCCTTCAGGCTAAGTCTTGAAGGAATGTAAAGCAGCTTGTTTTACCACACAATCTCTTGAATCACCAAATGAAAAGACACCACACAGGTATATATATCAAATATATATGTATTTATTAATAAACACTCTCTACTAATCTCTTTATGAGATTAGAAGTCAGGAACATATGTACAAGTCAAATGTTATCAAAATAAGTTTAGCACAATCGATTATCACAATCTTAGTTTGGCTAGACCTAGGTCTAGGGCATCTAGAATCGAGGGACCCCCAAGAACCACCCCAGGTAGTTGTAGGAGACCCACAGGGGACGGACGCGGTGTCCTGGCACCGGTGCAAGTCCTGTACGAGTCTATGCGCACGACGCAATTGAGATTTCAATGTTAGAGGTCCCTTGCGTGTTCGAGGCAAACACACCGATCGGTCCTTGTACGAGTCGAAGGACGCGGTTACAGATAGAGTTGCAAGGGAGTTGGACGCGGTGTGTCTAACACAGACGCGATCCATGTACGAGTCAGCGCGATAGTCGCACTTGGAAAGTAAGAGTTTTAGGGCACTTCTAGGGTAGCTACAAGCAAGTCACTTACAGGGTAAGTAGTTCTAGGGCCCACACCCACAGGAGCACCGTAGTGCTGAAGTTACCTCACCCAGGGGAGCCGGGTGCATAGGTGTACTTTGGTGTCGGGTCGCGGCGTCGTTTTCAATGGGAGCCAGTGAAGACTTGCTGCTTGCGGCGACAGGAGAAGTGTCCGGAGGAATCCAAGCCTGGATTCAGAAGATGGAAGACCTGAAAGCAGAGGGGACAGTGTTCAAAGTTACTTGGCAGTGACTCGGGGCAAGGAAGATGGATGCCCACCGTCGTCGCAAGATTCAGGTCGTTCGCGGGTGCCTTGACTCTTCAGCCACGAGGTCCAGGAGGCGTCGACGACGACCAGGAGCTGGATTCGGCGTGTCCCACGATGTCTGCAGAGTACTGCGGTGTCGGCGACTCGATTGGAGCCAACAAGCCTTGGTAACAGCAAGTCTCGGGGAAAGTGTAAAAAGTCAATGGCGCAGACCAGCAAGGTCTGAGGGACTCACCCAGCGAGGGTAAGTCAGGGCAGGCCTGGAGCAACCAGGGGAGCCCTTTGGCTCTGTAGGAAAGCCTTCTGGGGACCCACAAGCCGGCTGGCAAGGGATCGCGAAGACGCCTCGGGAGGATTCGCTCAACAGGGGCCCACGGTCACTCGGGACGTGGTAGGCCTCTGATCTTCGGAGGGATTCCTGCTGGAGGCTAGGACCACACGTGGTCCAAAGCACAAGTTCGTGGAACGTTGTGAAGGGGTTGCACTCGACAATAGTGCACAGTACCCAGGGGTCGCGGTTCCTCGTCACTCTTGGGGTCCACTGGCCTCAGCTTCGCTGGGGACTCACGATGGCCTTTGAGAAGTCAGGAAATCCACTTCTGGGGTTGCAGGGACTTCGGACTCCGGCGGGAGCGGCGTAGTGTGCGACCGTCGTTCGTAGTTTTTGGTGCCTGCCAAGCAGGTGAGTCACTCCTTGACTCCAAGGGAGATTCTTCAGTCTTCCAAAGGTAGTGGAACGTCGAAGGTCCGGGATTCTTCTTCAGAGCGTCGTCCAGGGGTATCTAGTTTGCAATGCACAGGTTCCCCTCTTATACTAAAAGAAAGGGAGGGACTAGCTCTATGACCCCACCTATGGGAGGGTCAGGGGAGTGGATGGTTACACCTACTTCCCTTTGTCCAGTTTCGCGCCAGAGCAGGGGCAGGTAGCCCCTGAGCCGGTTTGAACTGGGGTATGCACAGAGGAGCCTTCTGCTCCCCCAGTGCAGGACTTCAAAGCACTCTAAGGGTGCACCCACCCGGCCCCAATACACTAAACCCTGTCTGGGAGGTGGTGACACCCCCTTGGGACAGGATATCTATTGTTGGGCTTCCTCCACTGCGAGTGTTGGTCATCAGCAGGAGGGCAGCCCAGTGTCTGTGACTGGTGGCATCCATTTTGTGATGCCAGGGCTCTGCAGGATTCTACCGCGTTCCCACAGTAGGTACATGTCTATCCCTCTAGAAGGGTGGAATGCTACCCCCGCCGCCAGGACTGGCAGGGGGGTAGTATTCCAAGATGTTTGACACCAAACACGACATGTTTTGATGCAGCCATTCCAAAGTTAGCATTTTACCGCAAGGATATAATGCACTTAAAAGTATATGGTTTAACCGCATCCACAAACAGCCCCAGAGAATGGACTCAGAGCTGCAGAGGGGCCCTGCTCAGGCAGAGGCACCCTCTCACATAGGAACCAAGCACCCTGCCCTCAGGATTGATAGGGCCTGCCTTAGGGGTGACTGATAGGTTTAAATGTGTGTGCAGGAGAGATATAGGAAACCTATATCTCAGTGAGGGGTGCTAGCACCACCTCACCCAGGCTGCAGTAGCAGGCCTGTGGTGTCAGATTTAGTCTGCTTCCCAGGGGTGGCATAATACATGCTTCAGCCCCTGGTAGGCCTGTGAAGTACTTATGCCCTTGGCACCTAAGGTACCATATTCTAGGGACTCATAAGGTACCACAGTATCCAATCACTAGTGCACCTAGAGTGCACTCCAAGTCGTTTAGAGAGAACAGAGAGGCTGGGGCCCTGATTAGCAGGGACCCAGCCAGACTATAGCCAGAAACCAGTGTAAACATCAGAAAAAAAGTGGGGGCAACATAAGAGGCAGATCCTGCTCTCCTACAGTTAGTCAGCTATTTGGATTAAGGATAGCTAAGGGGTAGAAGAGGTCAAAAGGTTTGAATTCATATAGCGCTTGCTACCCCCGAGGTGTTGAAATGCTTTATAAAACTATATAGTGCATAAACAATAGTCTGTGGAAATTGGGTTTCAGCAAACATATTTATCATTTGCACATTACCACGTACATTGTTCTGATTTCTTTTCAACATATTAAAAAAATGTTTTCATCATACAGAATCACAAAAACATGGGCTTTCATAAATATTGAAATTTGGTTTGAAATGTTTGTTAAGGTTACTTTTTAGCTATTTAAATGTGTGTTAGAATAAAACAGGACATCCTACAGCCTTTCATTTCACAATTTCTGTACAACACGTTTGTCAGACAGTTCACTATACAAAATCCTCGAACTTTGCAGTGGGAAAAAGAAAAGTAATTGTTGATGTAAACTGACTTTTGACCTCTGTCAAGATAAAAACAAGATTTAAAGGCATTTTTAATGTTCCTTCGCTTTGTGAATGAACAGAAGACCTGCTTGTCAGCTCGCCAGAAGGAGGTGAGTTGGCCCTAAATATAGCTTGCCCTGATAAAATCTAACTCTCCATATCGATTTGTCGCGGCCTGAATTAGAATTGAAACCACCAATGTTTCCAATCCTGCAGTCTGGATCATATAGAGCCGGAGCTCAAGCATAGTAAGCCGGAAGCCAAGCTGCACTCATCCGGATCACATTGCAAGTCAGTCATAATCAGGATAGCAGCATGAGAAGCATTGGTTAAAATTTTTGAGCTGCGGGCCAGGAAGAAGGCAAAAGTACGGATTGTCAGGAGAATGGATTTTTATACTTTGAGGGCACAGCCTGAGAACAATTGGTTAACTGGTTAGAGGTATGACTTTTCTGAAAAGCTAGAATTTCAAATAATAGCAAGTCGGAGATACATAATTGGTGGGAGTTACCCGAAAAAGTCAGTTTCCGTGGCAAAACTGCACAAGTGGACGAGTTCAGCAACTGTCCCGTTAAGTGTGAAAGTGGATCTACCATCCATTAGCAGCCAACTCAATGAGCTTACGACGAGGGTGATATGATCAAAAAGTCATCAGTCCTTCAGATCAAACATGGTGCATGCAAGGAGGCTTTGAGAGGGGCAGATACATTTTGAGACTGTCGGATAGGATAGCATTCCCATAATCTAGTCTTGAGAAGACCCACTTTTGGATAGCTTCCTTTGGATCGTATTTGGGTAAGAAAGATTTGACGCTCCTGATGATCTAAGCTGGTGATTAGCATTTCTGATGCTCCACCACCAGATTGTCCTTCACTGTCCAGATGAATAGTAAAAATCAAGTAGAATGAGTAGGACATTGGAGGGTTGAGTGTGTTCATTAAGCCATGCCCCGTCAATATTATAACAAACAAGAGCAGCCCATATGCCAGTAGGGACCTGGATCTAGGAGTATCTAGGAGAGTAATGACTCAACTGGAACGAAGTGTGATACAATATTCCTACAGTGAAGTTGCCAAGTACAATAAATATACCTATTAAAGACAGCCTTGCAGATAAATTAATCCAACATTTCAGCACACACAAATACATTTATCAACAAATGAAATGTTTATGTTTCTGACAGAAAAGAGTACATAGTGCCCCCAGTGTAGAGAAACCAGAAAGAAGAAGAAGAGGTGAACATGCAATAAAGGAACTGTATGTATGTAGGCACAAAGCACTTAACTGCAATCTATATTCAGTTTTGTTTGAATAAATCTGTGTGTTTCTGCAGAGTTTATAAGATGATTATTGTTGAAGGTGTTTTGACCGGTTTTGTATTGCTGCCTCATCAGGACATCAAAATGTAAGTGACACCTAAAAGAAAGTTATGATAGCCACCGTTATTTATAATTATAATGTGCTGCTACACTGGTCAAGGGAAGGGGCATAAATCCCTCTGGTTGTACAAAAGGCCACTTGTCTATGTCCTTGTTTCAGAGAATAAATCTATAAAATGTACGGTAATGTACAGGTGAAATTGTTTGCAGTTCCTGCTGGATGATTGTCATCTTGGGTCGACAATACAGAAACTGGGTGAATTTGTAAACTACTTTAATTCAACTCAAACAAATCTCAAATCCACCAGCAATGCTGATAACCACTGAAAACCAATGCTTGACCTTGTCAGCAAGCATTAGCATGAGGAAGGTAAACTTCTCACCTCCTTCTGAAGGAAACCAGACAACAGAGAGGAGAACTTTGTTAAAATACCATGCTTTTCATCCACAAGCACTAAGGGATGACTTATGGGCAATTTCTTAGAGTGTGTTGTAACTGTACACATAAAATTGATTACATTGCTGAAGCTAACATCTTGATGGCTAATCTTATGAACAGAGGCAACCCATTCAGGGTGGTTAAAATAGCTAGGAAAGGGGGGCGTGGCCAAGATTGCGGCGGGCTAGGACGTGTTTCCCTGCTGCTCCGTCCTGCCGCCTTTACAGCACCCACATAGTGCCCACCGGCTCACGCACTGAGGGCCCCCGGGAAAGTTTATTGCTGGCGGGAAGCACCTGCCCCAGGCGGGTGCGAGTTGAACAGCGCGGAGCGGAGCAGGGCGCAGTGCCGAGAGAGGAGAGTGGCAGCTGCAAGCGCGGCCTGGCGTCTCGCCGAGTGGAGACCCCAGCGGTAGATACGGGCCTCCGACTACCGGCCAAGGAGCAGCGGACCGAAGCCGCCAGACGAAGGGTGCGGACGGGCCCGGGCGGGGATTACCGGAGGCCCACGTTCGACGTCACTGGGGGAGCCATTCACTGGAGCAGGGGAGCGGGGCCTTGGCTTCTGGGCTGCGGCCCGGCCCCGGGAAGCGGAAGGCTGAAATCGGAGGGGTGCGGTGGCGGCGCCCCCCCCCCACCCCTACGGAACGAAGCCTGGCTCCCGAGTGTAGGTGGAACGCATAGGCTTGCCTGAAGCGGCTCCGGGAGGCTCTGCCACGCCTGTGGCCCAGCGGGATCAGCTTGCCTGGCCGATCGCTGACGAGAGCGGAGGAGGGGCCCTGAGACCGTCGACGGTGAGTGCACATCCCTGCTTCCTGATCCCCCACTCAGGGAGGCGGCTGTCTGGAGCGCACTGGGGGCTCCTGCGGGGAGGAGGACCCTCACTGCAGGAGGCCGAGCACGGGAAGAGGTGGCTCTGACGTGACGGGCCGGGACACAGAGTATTGGTGCTCCCGCGGTAGCCACTTCATCTCCGCCTAGTCCTGTAGGAGCTGGGGGCGCGTATCCCCCCCCAGAGCCATTAGTCCTGGAGTGGATCGGAAGAGAGAGGCTGGGCGGCGGCCACGTGGTCCGGGTCTTGCGACTCACTGACCCGAAGCGCAGGGGACGTCTGATCTCAGCATCAAGATACTCCAAGAATACGGCCCGGGCAGCATGGCCGGACCACGCGCTAAGAAAGACCGATCCCTCAAGGAGATGTTCGGTAAGGCAGGCAACCCGGGGTTGGAAGACGTGCCTGCGCCCCACAAAATGGATTCCAAGCAAGAGGCCGACGGCGGAGAGGGCCCGATCACTAAGGCCTACATGGAAGCCCTGTTCACCTCCCTACGGGCAGATATACAGGCAATAAAGTCAGAAATCGCCTCTGACCTTCGAGAAGTACGTTGTGATGTAGATGGAGCGGGAGAAAGGGTGGCCGAGCTAGAGGACAGAGAGGCGAGTCGAGGAGGTAGCCTGGCTCCAACAAGAAGTGCTGAGGCTGAAGGACCAGCAACTGGATCTCCAAGCGCACAACGAGGACCTTGAGAATAGGTCGAGAAGAAATAATGTCAGAATCCAAGGGGTACCATCCAAAGCGGAGGGCTCTGACCTGCGTGGGTACGTCACAGACCTCCTTCGTCATGTTGCGGGCCTACCGGAGGCTTCGCCCCTGCAGCTAGATCGGGTTCACAGGGTGGGCCCGCAGAGAACAGGCACAGGACCCCCAGCTGATATCCTGGTGTGTATCCACAACTTTTAGACCAAAGAGGACATCCTCAGGAAGGCCAGGGACTCACACCCAATTCACTTCAAAGGCCACTCCCCGATCTTTTTCCAGGACCTCTCAAGGATTACCCTGCAGAGACGCAGGGATTTCCGCCCCATCACCGAGCACCTATGACAGGCCAAAATCCCTTATACCTGGGAGCACCCTTTTCGACTCATCTTCAAATACGAAGGGGCGCTGCATCAGATACGATCTTTACGCGAGGCTTGCGCCCTCCTGCACCTGGACCACCCCAGAGGTCCCTGAAGAGCTGCCCGTTTCTCCTAAGCGGCAACGACCGGCCTGGCAGAAGGTGACAGGAGGCCGCCGGGGCCTAGGCCGGATCCTGATACCATTACCAAAGAGAGACAAGCAGTGTTGCAGGCTCGGTCGTCTGAATCTTCCACCCCAATGGCTTCATGATCAGTAATGAGTGTGCCCCCGGGGGTTGAAGTGTGCCGGGAGAGGAACTAAAAGAGGCGGTGGAGGAGAGAGGGAACTTCCATCTGGCACGATGGCCCACCCTGCGCAAGCCCGAGGAAACTACACTGGACCTTTACGGGTTCTTCTTGCTAGGAATGATCCATCCTGGCCGAACACACCCCACACTGATTCGTCAGAAAGATTGGACTCAGACACACAGTTATCTTCTCCTTTGTTTTCTGTCTCTTCTACGGTCTCTAAGAGGGTCTGTCTTCTCTCTTTTCTTCCCTCCCTCCCGCGCCAAGCCTGGGTAGGGCAGGTTGTCTCACCACCAAGAAACTCCATAATAGAACAGGCTGGAGGGACCGGGCAGCAGCAGTGCGAGCTTCAAAGGCATAGGGCAGGTATGGGGGTTCCACCGTTCTGATGCATAACATTCGCATAGTGAGCCTCAATGTTTGAGGCCTCAATAGTCCAGTCAAGCGCAAAGCGATCTTATCCTACTTAGAGCACAATGGGGGGGGGGGGGAGACATTTGCTTGTTGCAAGAATCGCATCTGCTGGCAAGGGACATCCACTGAACGCGCTCCTCAAAGTTTCCTAGACAATATTGGTCCTCAGACTCATCTAAGAAGAATGGGGTAGCTATCCTACTCGCCCATAGCTTCCGCGGGAAGGTGATTGAGACCATCGCCGAGCATAAGGGTAGAGCCCTAGGGATTAGAATACAATGGGGTGACACACAGTTCACAGTAGCGTCCCTATACGCGCCGAACGAGAAACAGGAGCGCTTCCTTCTAGCCTACCTAGAACTGGCGCTGGCCACGCCCGATCGGGGAGTGATAATTGGGGGAGACCTAAACTTAGTGACGAATACAGACTTAGACCGGTCAGGCCACCGCATGACTCAAACCGGGACACTCTCGCGGGCGGGACAACACTGGCTCGCAAATAGCACACTCAATGATATATGGAGGCTGACACACCCTTCTTCCAGGGACTATACATACTACTCGGCAGGCCACAAGACTTACGCCCGAATTGACCACTTTTTAGTCTCAGACGCTCTGATGGGATGCCTGGCCGGCGCACAATAGAGCCGTGCACTCACTCTGATCACGCCATCGCTGGATCTGGGGGCCGTCCCACCCCGGCAGTCGCATTGGCGCCTTCGAGACACGCTGCTGCACTGCGAACAGATAGCAAAGGCCCTCCTAGACACCATTAGAGACTACCTCACTAATAATAACAGAGAGGGTGTGCGTCCAGCCTCTTTATGGGAAGCTTTAAAATTGGTTACACGGGGGGAACTGATAGCCATCTCAGCTCATGATAACAAGCTTAGGAAGGAGCATAGAAGGGAGATAGAGAAAGAGGTGGCGGAGTTGGAATCCATACACAAACGTACTGGCGCCCCTCGGATTTGGCGAGACCTAGAGAGGAAACAGCTCATCCTTCGTAGGTTGAATCTTGACAGGGCCAAATATGCAGTACTTCGCCTACGTCACAAGTACTTTTTTAGTGGCAATCGCGTGGGCCATATGCTTGCCCATAAACTGAGACAGAGAGAGGCCTCTGGGTCGGTATCGGCGGTGTAAGCCCCATCGGGGGCACTAGTCCACACGGACTCCGAGATAGCTGAGGCTTTTAGTGCATTTTACTCCAAGCTTTACTCGGAGGGAGACGCCCCCAGTGGAGACATACCCGCCTACTTCCAGGGAGTGCAGCTGGCCAAGTTGCCGGTAGATGCGGCCGCCCACATTGATCGCCCTATTCAGATAGACGAAGTGATCGCAGCGATTGCCCGCCTTAAAGTAGCTAAATCTCCAGGCCCAGATGGCTTCACCCCTCTGATCTATAAGAAATTCTGTCAGATCCTCACCCCCATACTGACGCGGCTCTTCAACTCGTTCCTCGACACTGGGGCATTGCCGGACTCCTTCACGGAAGCCTCAATATCGGTCATTCTAAAGCCCACGAAAGACCCCCAGGACTGCGCATCCTATCGGCCGATCTCTTTGCTCAACGTGGACGCAAAGATTTTCACCAGTATTTTGGCCGTGCGTCTCAACCCATACATGGCGGGCCTAATCGACCCGGACCAGGCAGGATTCATCCAGACGAGACAGGCCGAGGACAACACGAAACGTCTCATCCATCTAACGGACCTCATAGCCCGTTCTCAACGGGAGGCCCACCTGTTGTCGGTGGACGTGGAGAAGGCCTTTGATAGGGTCCATTGGCCATTTTGATTGGAGACACAGACGGTTTGTTTTTGGGGGCAGGTTTCTTAGCTGGCTTCGATGCATATACAAAATGCCCAGAGCGTCGGTCAGGGTCAACGGGTATTCCTCCGGGCTCTTCCCCATCAGCAGGGGGACTCGCCAAGGGTGCCCTCTTTCCCCCCTACTATTTGCTCTATACATGGAGCCAATGGCTCACAGGGTGAGGGACAACCCGGGGATCTCCGGTATCCGTCTTGGGGCGGACACACATACTATCAGCTTGTACGCCGACGACGTAATCCTATCTGACGGAGCCGGCGACCTCCTTGGCAGCTTTGGTGGGCGAGCTCTCCTGCTTTGGCGAAGTTTCGGGGTTTAAGTTTAATTTTCAGAAATCACAAATCTTAAATCTGTCCACCCCCCAGGACTAGGAGGAAGCCCTGCAAAAACAGTTCCCCTTCTCGTGGGCCAAGCACCACATCCAGTATTTAGGTATTCTCCCGGCGCACACGACGGCCAAGACCCTAGTGGCCAACTACACACCACTTCAGGAACAAACCAACAAGACACTGAGCGCGTGGTCACATTCGGGTCTCTCGTGGGCAGGCCGGATAGCAGCGGCCAAAATGACAATAATGCCACGCATACTTTACATCTTTCAAACTATTCCCCTAACCCCTTCCTTGACCATATTAAGAAGCCTCCAGCGCGCTATAAACCGCTTTGTATGGGGCGGGAAGCAACCGCGTCTTAGCTTCTCGCTAATCGCGAAGGCTGAAGAGGGGATGGGAAGCCCAGTGGTACTGCGGTACTTCCAAGCTTCTCAACTACGGCTCATCCTGGAGTGGAACCGTCCACTCTCGGAGAAGCATTGGACGTTTATGGACCAAGCGATAGCGGGCAATAACATCTGGCGGGAGGTCTGGCTTCAGCGCAAGCCAGACCTCCCGGGGTCTCCATTCCTCACCGGTCACGGCGACCACTCTTAAGGTGTGGGATGCAACAGCGCTCCGACATGGGTTCACTACCTTCCCCTCCCCGATGTCTCCGCTGGTTGACAATCCGGATTTCCCGACCGGATGTAAATCACAACCCTTCCGGCGGGATAAGGGATGTAAAAGGGTGGGCTCTCTCTTTGACCTGAAGGGTATTATCCCTTTTGACCAACTTCAGGCGGACTACGCAATACCTGCTTCGGACTGCTATATGTATCAACAGGCACGCCATTGGGCAACCTCCGGAGAGGTCAGCCAAGGGGCCTCGCGACAGCTCACTCGCTTTGAGAAGTGGCTCATCACTAAAGACGATGACAAACGCCTTATTTCGGAGCTCTATGATTTCCTCTCCGCGGATATCTTACCTACGAAATCTAAGGGACAGTTAAGATGGGAGGAGGAACTGGGTAGACGACTTACAAACAAGGAGTGGCAGGATATTTTCTATCGAGCACACCACACGGCTCATGATATCTCGGGTACAGAAGCAGTTTATAAAGTGGCTGCGTACTGGTATCGAACCCCAGCCCGGCTAAATCACTGGAACAAGGGACGTTCGGCCTCCTGCTGGTGGGGTTGCGGTCAAACTGGCTCCTTAGTACATCTCCTCTGGCACTGCCCCAAGTTAGTAAGATATTGGGATCCAATACTACACGACATAAATGACGCCTTTGACACAGATATCCCGCGCTTCCCTGCATACACTCTGCTGGGTCTCCCCAACCGCCTGACCTTTCCCTTGCGCTCCATTAGAGGGAGGCAGATAGCGATAGCGCTCCACGCCGCGCGCCTAGAGTTATTGACCCACTGGGGCTCTGAGAGGGTACCTGACCACTCTGCTTGGCTCAGACAGCTTGGGGCGGTGTTGGGAATGGAACGACTGTCACTGGTGGCAGAGGGAAAAGTGGATGCTTTCCAAGAACTCTGGGCCCCTTTCATAGCCATCCTTAGTAAGGAGTTCAGGGAAGTTACCTGCCCGAAGCGGATACAGGTCTTGCGACTCACTGGAACAGACCAACCTAGTAAGGCACCAGATGCCTAGATCCAGGCCTAACTCAAGGTGCGGGAGGGATCGGTGGGGGGGGGGTTGCTGTCCTCTCTTTTCTTTTTTTCTTTCTTTTTCTTTCCTTTTTGTCGTCCTGTACGTCTTGTTGCCTAGGTCGAATCTACCCTACAGAGACTATTCGCTAGCCATAGCATGAAACCAGGCTCTAGATAATCACGCCTAAGGAATTCAGTTCTTACTGAGTAGCCTGATATAGCTTTGGGATTACGCTGCCTGCATCCGGGTTGTTGGCATTTAGCTGTGTTAAGCTCTAGGAATAGTGCTCTCAAAGCTGATTACCTGCTATGAGTGGCTGTAAACTGTCAATGCTAAATTTTGTTATAAACCAATAAAAAGATACCATAAAATGAAAAAAAAAAAAAAGAAAGAAAGAAAAATAGCTAGGAAAAGGGCTTGGTTTTCACATAGAGAACAACATTTACAACCAAAAACTAAAACAAAAAAATCTGATGAGTGTAACAACATACTGTCCCCACACTATAGAAAGAGAGAAAACTATGAAAATCACACTGGCACATACTGCAAGTCCCTCACTTGAGCTTTCCCTGTATGCATATAAGAGAGGAGGCTACTAGAAGGGAACGATTATCAGTAATGGGTCTTCGCCCATATGAAGGTGGTGACCGGCATCCCAGTGTAAAGATTTGAACTCAAGCAATGCTTAATTATGGGATAGATCAACCTAACTTCATCACTGGTCACCAATGGTTGGTTGTAATTGCCCCAACAATGGCTAAGAAATTAATTCTTAAACTGCAAAGCTAAATTCTTAACTGCCAAACAAAATATTGCATTTTTGATCTAGCTGCACTTTCCAAAACACCAGCATAAAGTTTCAGTTTTAACCCCTTCGCTGCTAGGCTTTTTACCACCCTGTTCTAAGGCTTTTTAGGCTATTTGGGGTAGTTCGCGCTTAGGCCCCAGTAACTTTTTGACCACATATGGTATCCACGTCAAATTTGCGTCCTTTTCTTCCAACATCATGGGGATTCTAAAGGTACCCATGGTTTGTAGATTCCCCAGGAGGGGACCCAGAAATTAGCCAAAATACAGCTAAATTTGTTTTTATTTTTTTTAAATGGGAAAAAAGTGCTGCAAATGAAAGCATCTGTTTTTTACCCTGCAAATGGTATCAACAAAGGGTTTGTGGGGCTGAAATCACCATTTACCCAGTTTTCAGGGACTGACAGACTTTTGTCAGAAAACCAACATTTTTTACAGAGTTTTGGCATTTTACTGGGACATAGTCTATTTTTGCTATTTTTTGTGCTTTCAACCTTCAAGTTAATGGTAGAAATGGGTATGAAAGCAATAATAGATCCTGGAAAGCTATACATTTCAGAAAAGTAGACAAAATTCTGAATTCAGCAAGGGGTCATTTGTGTAGATCCTTCAAGGTTTCTTAATAGAAACTAACAGTTAAAAATAAGAAAAATTGAAAATGAGTTGAAAAAAACAGCCATTTGTGTCAACATTTTCACCTGTAACTTTTTAATTATGACAGATGTTTGAAAGCAATATATTGTTACATCCGCTGGACCTTTCTGGTTGTGGGGATATATAGGACTTGTAGGTTCACCAAGAACCCGACGAACCCAGAGCCAATAACTGAGCAGCGTCTTGCAATGGCTTTTTATCATGTACCGGGTATATAGCAATTCATTTGGGAAAATATATACTTGAAAAATGGGGATGAAAGACACCTATGTATTTCTGAAATTGGAACAAAATATAGAGTTTAGAAACAGTAGCTATTTGCACATTTCCGAAATTGTGAGTACCCATACTAGCATGAGAATTATAGGACATTTTTCAAAGTGACTTCTTTTTTACACATTGTCTTTCCTTTCATTTTTAGGTCTCGCCTGAGCCAGCGCATGCGCTGCTCTGGCGAGAGTTTTAGTAAGCGGGTTTTGGAAGTGCAAACAGTGGCTTTTGCTGGCGACTAGCCTGCGTTCACGCGAGCGTCCACGCGCGATCAGGCGCCATATGGCTCCCCTCGCCATCTGGACGCTCGCGTGAACGCAAGCTGGTCGCCAGCAAAAGCCACTGTTTGCACTTCCAAAACCCGCTTACTCACGATTACTTTCACGGCCGCGCGGCCGTGTCAGTTTCACGGCCGCGCGGCCAATGCTTGTTATTTGTTTCTTTACCGCAGCTGCACAGAAGAGCCATGCACTTTAGTTCTGAAGATTGCAATGCTTGAACTTACAATGCTGTTAAGGTTGCCTTATTTTAATACATGTTTAAACAAGAGTTAACACCTTGGAAATCAATATATATTGTTAAGTCATTACAAACTTGCCATTTCCTCATTTAATAATAATGTAACTTTTTGTATATATTGCAGTTCCATGACGGGCTCTCTGTTTAAAGCCTGCAATGTTTGTTTAACTTTCACCGCGCGCGCTTGTGCAACCTCGGCCTCACGCCATTGGAACTCCCACGCACATGACGTGCTCTCTGTTTAAAGCCTGCAGTGTTTAGGCTGGCAGAAGAAATGTTTCAAAAATGAAACAGACTCTCAAATCATAGCTTCGAGTGTACTTGCAAGCATTTGCAGTGCATTTTTCACCATTATTGCTCTTCTAAACATACAAAGTTAGCTGTAAATGTGGTAATGTCCACTAATATTTCTATTTTAAAGAGTTTCATTTGAAGCAAATCTTAAAAAAATGTACAAATGACATGTTTCATAACCTGGAGAGGCGGCATCCAGCCGTTCCAGGTAAGTTTTTTTTTTTTTTTAATTCCCTCCCGCCCACCCCTCCTGCTCCGTCTGCTGCCCCACCATCCCCCATCCGGTAGCAGCCCCTACTGCTTAGGTGGCTGGGCAGCCCCACATGTGCATGAATGTAACCTTGCGTCATCACAGTTTACACAAGCCGGGATTCTGCCATCCCCATGCAATGTAATCTGTTCCGGTTGTAATAAATTTGGTACAGTATCTTGAGCTGAACAATCGCAACCTTGACTTTAAAGCCTCTTCACACGGATGCAACAGGACTGCCTCCTAGTTTACATCCTCAAATCTCCCATGTCTCTTGACCACCGGTCTCTCAACCGACCCAAATTGTCCGGCATGTTATTAAGCGTTGTGTAAGTGACTGAGATCGCCTTTGACTCCAGCTCTTCCGTTAACGACCTACCCTCCAGAGGAGGCATACTCAGGGGATCTCTAAGTCTCCCATTCCCTCTATGTGCTAAGTGGGCCTCAGATGTGCGTATTTCACATTGTGGTTCGGGTTCATTTGATACACCGTCTGTGGGGAGGTAAAGGGCGTCAATTTACCATCCTCAAGGTTTCCTATGTGGGCAATCCCCAGCAAGTCCCATGTTCCGAATTACCTTAAGTTTCCTGAGTTCCTTCATTCAGGGGCAGCACTCATGTCACTGTACTTACCCACCCTATGCATCTAGCTGCTTTCTTCCAGTCAACTAGTGTCATCTGTGTTGCTAGCAACAGCCGTCGGCCTCACGGCCTCAACCCATTGGAACTCCCACGCACGCTCAGTTGTTTTGCAGATAATTACTGTGCAAGTTCCGGGCTCTGCAGGAGGCACAGTGATTAGAGCTGCCTTGAAAGTTTCCAGAGGCGTCAGAAGCAGACCTGTTGGCTGAAACCCTCTTGGTTACTTAGCGAGTCTGTTTCATTTTTGCAATATTTCGTCTTTCAGCCTGTTAATTTGTAAATGCATGAAGACAAGGGGGAGGTAAGATTCTTCTTGTTTCTAATACTATGGCCGGCTCTCCCCCTCCCCCTCCTCCAATGTCCGGCCCATGGCTTACAAGAGAAACAGAAAGAATCTTACCTTCCCCCTCCCTGTCTTCATGCATTTACAAATTAACAGGCAGGCGGAAGAAATGTTTCAAAAATGAAACAGACTCGCTGAGTAACCAAGAGGATCCAGCATGTCTGCTTCTGACACCTCTGGAAAAAAATTAACAGGACGGGGCTGCTTTCAGCTGCATGATATCTCACAGAATTGTTCTGTCCCGATTTATTTGTTTGTATTTATTTCACAAGAAGCACTTCAACTGAGTTCTCACCATTGCACACCTCTCTCTACACCCCTCTCTCTCTCTACACCCCTCTCACTCTACCCCCCTCTCTCTCTTTACACACCCCTCTCTCTACACACCCCTCTCTCTACACACCCCTCTCTCTACACACCCCTCTCTCTACACACCCCTCTCTCTCTCTCTCTCTCTCTACCCCTCTCTACACACCTCTCTCTCTACACACCTCTCTCTCTCTCTCTATACACACCTCTCTCTCTCTCTCTCTCTCTCTCTCTCTCTCTCTCTCTCTCTCTCTCTCTCTCTCTCTCTCTCTACACACCTCTCTCTCTACACACCTCTCTCTCTCTCTACACACCTCTCTCTCTCTCTACACACCTCTCTCTCTCTCTACACACCTCTCTCTCTCTCTACACACCTCTCTCTCTCTCTACACACCTCTCTCTCTCTACCTCTAAGTGGCAGCCGGAGCCTGATAGCACTGCTTGTCCTTTTAAAAATAAAAACAAGCATTGGCATAGCCAATAGGTCTCGCATTTGGGCCCTTATAAGTGTTTAACCATGCAACAGTTAATGTTGTTGCACCAAAGATATTGTGCAGCATAACTAAATACTTATAAGGTCCCAAAAGCGAGACCTATTGGCTATGCCAATGCTCGTTTCATTTGAAAGGCCGAAATGCATCGAAAGCCAATAGGTAATAACAGTTGCTTTACAATTCTGTGTTACCCTAAGTCTCCCGATAAAAATGGTACCCGACTTGTGTGGGTAGGCCTAGTGCCGGCGACAGGAAACGGCTCAAAACGCAACGTGAACACACTTCATTTTTACAGTGAAAACTGACCCTTTTTTTGCAAAGTGCCTAGTTGTAGATTTTGAACCCTAGCTCTGCCAGCACCTAGGAAAACCTATCAAGCCTATACATTTTTGATAACTAGACACCCAGGGGAATACAGGATGGGGTGACTTGTCTGGCTCTCACCAGGTTCTGTTACCCAGAATACCTTGCAAACTTTGTAAAAAAAAAATAAAAAAAACACACATTTCCCTCACATTTCTGTGGTGGAAAGTTCTGGAATCTGCGTGGATCCACAAAATTCCAACCACCCCGCATTCCCCAAAGTCTTCCGAGACAAATGGTACCTCACTTGTGTGGGTAGGCCTAGTGCCCGCGACAGGAAACGTCCCAAAACACAACTTGGACACACCACATTTTCCCAGCGAAAACTGACCCTTTTTTTGCACAGGGCCTAGCTGTAGATTTTGAACCCTAGCTCTGCCGGCACCTAGGGAAACCTAGCAAACCTATACATTTTTTAAAACTAGACACCCAGGGGAATCCAGGATGGGGTGACTTGTCTGGAACTCAGCAGGTTCTGTTACCCAGAATCCCTTGCAAACCATACACTTTGTAAAAAAAAAAAAAAAAAAAAAAAACATTTTCCTCACATTTCTGTGGTGGAAAGTTCTGGAATCTGTGTGGATCCACAAATTTCCTACCACACAGCACTCCCCCAGGTCTACCGATCAAAATGGTACCTCACTTGCGTGGGTGGGTCAAGTACCTGCGACAGGCAAGGGCCCAAAATGGACTGAGGAGACATCAAAATTAATTACCTATCACAAAACAACCGGGTTTTGCAAGGGGGGGTCACTTGGGTTTTTGGCCCCGGGCTTGACGGCGATCTTGGGAAACCTACCAAACCCACACATTTCTGAATACAAGACACCCGGGGGAGTCCAGCAAGGTATGGCTTGCGTGGGCCCCCCAACGTTTTCCTACCCAGAATCCCCTGCAAACTTCAAATTTTGATGAAAAAAATCTAATTTTTCTCAAATTTCTGTGTGGGAAAGTTCTGGAATCTGCATGGATCCACAAATTTCCTACCACCCAGCGTTCCCCCAGGTCTCCCGATAAAAATGGCACCTCACTCGCGTGGGTTGGTCAAGTACCTGCGACAGGCAAGGGCCCAAAACGTATTGAGGAGACATCAAAATTACCTATCACAAAACAACCTGGTTTTGCAACGGGGGTCACCTGTGTTTTTGGCCCCGGGCTCTGCGGCCATCTTGGGAAACCTACCAAACCCACACATTTCTGAAAACTAGACACCCGGGGGGAGTCCAGCGAGGTATGGCTTGCGTGGATTCCCCAACATTTTCCTACTCAGAATCCCCTGCAAACCTCAAATTTAGCTGAAAAAAAACACATTTTCCACATATTTTTGTGTGGAATCACCGTGCCGGCACAAATGTCCTACCCCACAGCGTTCCCCTCAGTCTCCCGAGTAAAATGATACCTCACTTGTGTCTGTGTCCAATGCAGAATTGGCTAAACACATTTTTAAAAAGATGTAGCGCTTAGAATTCTCAGTGCTATACTTTTAATCCCGATGTTTTTGGCTCTTCCCAATCACAGGCCCTTGCCCCACCCACACAAGTGAGGTATCACTTTGCTCGGGAGAATGAGGGGGAACGCTGTAGGGTAGGACATTTGTGCCAGCACGGTGATTCTGCACAAAATGTGGAAAATGTGTTTTTTTCAGCTAAATTTGAGGTTTGCAGGGGATTCTCGGTAGGAAAACGTTGGGGGATCCACACAGGCCATACCTTGCTGGACTCCCCTGGGTGTCTAGTTTTCAGAAATGTGTGGGTTTGGTAGTTTCCCAATATGGCCGCCGAGCTCGGGCCAAAACCCAGGTGACCCTCTGCAAAACCAGGTTGTTTTGTGATAGGTAATTTGATGTCTCCTCAATACGTTTTGGGCCCTTGCCTGTCGCGGGTACTTGACCCACCCACGCGAGTGAGGTACCATTTTTATCGGGAGACCTGGGGAACGCTGGGGGTAGGAAATTTGTGGATCCATGCAGATTCCAGAACTTTCCACACAGAAATTTGAGAAAAATTTGATTTTTTTCATCAAACTTTTAGTTTTGCAGGAGATTCTGGGTAGGGAAACGTAGGGGGATCCACGCAAGCCATACCTCCCTGGACTTCCCCAGGTCTCTAGTTTTCAGAAATGTGTGGGTTTGGTAGGTTTCCCTAGATGGCCGCCAAGCCCAGGACCAAAAACTTTTGTGACCCCCTTTGCAAAACCAAATCATTTTCGGATACATAGGGGGCATCTGCGTTTTTGGTCCCGGGCTTGGCGGCCATCTTGGGGAACCTACCAAACCCACACATTTCTGAAAACTAGACACCCGGGGGAGGCCAGCGAGGTATGGCTTGTGTGGGCCCCCCCAACGTTTTCCTACCCAGACTCCCCTGCAAACCTCAAATTTAGCTGAAAAAATCAAATTTGTCTCAAATTTCTGTGCGGGAAAGTTGTGGGATCACGGGCTGATACAAATTTCCTACCACCCAGCGTTCCCCCAGGTCTCCCGATAAAAATGGTACCTCACTCACGTGGGTGGGTCAAGTACCCGCGACAGGCAAGGGCCCAAAACTTATTGAGGAGACATCAAAATTACCCATTACAAAACAACCTGGTTTTGCAAGGGGGGGTCACCTGGGTTTTTGGCCCCGGGCTCGGCCGCCATCTTGGGAAACCTACCAAACCCACACATTTCTGAAAACTAGACACCCGTGGGAGTCCTGCGAGGTATGGCTTGTGTGGGGCCCCCAACGTTTTCCCCACCCCACGCATAAAATAACCCAGCGTAATCGCTGGCGCCTAGTGGGCTTTCTGCACCCCCCGGGGGACAGATCAGGGGCCACTGCCCCCATCCGCCCCCCCAAAGGGGCAGAAAGACTGTGGCATTTTTGGGGGGAGGTGTGGGCATTGGCATGCCCATTCTGGGCTGACCTCACCCCTGAATTTAAAAAATATATATTTCCTGAGGCCTAGTGGGCTTTCTGCCCCCCGGGGAGGCAGATAAGGGGCTATTGCCCCCATATGCCTCCCAGGGCGGGCAGAAAGACTGTGGTAATTGTTTTTGGGGTGGGGGCATTGGCATGCCCATTCTGGGCAGCCCCCACCCCTAAATCATAAAAAAAATCCCTGGTGCCTAGTGGGCTTTCTGCCCCCCAGGGGGCTGATCAGGGGCCACTGCCCCAATCTGCCCCTGTGGGGGGCAGAAAGACTTGCATTTTTGGGGGGGGTGGGGGCATTGGCATGCCCATCTTGGGCAGCCCCCACCCCTAAATCAAGTGTAAAGAAAAACCCTGGCTTCTAGTGGGCTTTCTGCCCCCCAGGGGGGCAGAAAGACTGTAGTGGCCAAAACAAATTCGGGGGAGCAAAGGCACTTGCCCAAGGGGCCACTCCCCCCTCCCTGGTGTCTCGTGGGTAGATCCCTGCTTGGGGATCGCCCTCCTGGGGCGATCCCCAAGCAGGGATCCACTAGGGAGGGGTACCATTGGAAAGGGGAGATTCTCCCCTTTCCAATGATACCTCTCCCGTCTTTCTACGTGCTCGGGGGGCTGAGATAGCCCCCTAAGCACATAGAAAGTGAAACTGAAATGAACCTAAAGGCTCATTTCAGTTTCGGTTTCTATGAAATGACGACAGCGCGACGTGCGCGCTGATCGTCATTTCAGGGAAACCAGGGGGAGTGCCTCGGGAGCTGGGGCAGCTCTTCCCCATCTCCCGAGGCTTTGGGGGAGAAAAGGAAATCCCTCTGGTGCCTGCACCAGAGGGATTTCCGGTGACATGTGCGAGGACGGCCCGGAGCCGTCCTGCACACACGAGCACTGATGCGCACGACGGCTCCCGGCCGTCGTGCGCATGGAAGGGGTTAAAACAAGTGATATCACAGACATGCAAATACGGGCCTTCCTTCAGTGCATGTTATTCAATAGTCACCAACCTAGTTTTTAGATTTGGTTTACTTTTTTTACTGAATGTACTTAATAGATAAAAATGATACCTTAGTGAATAATACCAGGTGATAAAATTTCAAGACTTTAGAATATGGTAATTCTGCGGGAAAAAAGCCTTTGGGGCCACAGAGGATTATTTAACTTTAACAGGCTTGCATTTAACATGGGGTGCCTGCGCCTTGTATTCTTTCAGATGCTATTTATCCGAGTATCAAGATGCTGTGCTCTGTTTTTGCTACTTTATGGCACTTAGATTAGTTGTTCACTTACACTGAATTTTGACAACAGAGTCTTTTAGCATTCACTGTTTGCCTTTATTTCAGCGGTTTTTAGTACACCTCGATGAGAGGGTGTTCCCTGGAGTTTAAAGCATTTGGACTTTATTTGTTCATACAACAGTTTTAGTAGACCTGGATGAGAGGGGAATCCTGGGTTTTTAAAGCAGTTGCACCTTAATTCTTCATACTGTGGGGTCCCTGCAGTTCCCTTTTTGTTACTTCTTTGATGGCACTTAGATTTAGACTAGTTACTTATTTCTGATGAATTTTGATGACAGAGGTCTTCTAGTATTCAGTTTGCCTTTATTTCGGCAGTTTTACGAAGACTTTGATGAGAGGGTGTTCAAAGCATTTGCACTTTAATTGCTCATATAGCAATTTTAGTAGCCCTTGATGAGAGGGGTCCCTGTGTGCCTAAAGCGTTTTCACTTTAATTGATCCTTTGTTGGTTCCCTATAGCTCTCCTTTTAAGTCACAACTTCAGGTCTCAAGAAATCTACTCGCCATGTGGAGTCATATTTTATCAAGGCAAGCTATTTTTAGGGCCTACTGGCCCAGTCAGGCTAGCGGACAAGGAACAGGTGTTCTGTGCACTTCTACAGTGAATGAGCAATAAAGATGCCTTTAAATCTTGTTTTTATACTGTCTCATTTGCTCTGCGTTCAGAGAGAGAGGTCACAAGTCAGTTTATGTCTTCTTACAATTATTTGCTTTTCTCCGACTGCAAAATTAAAAGATTTTGTAAAGTGAACTGTCAGACAATCATGCTGTACAAAGAGTATGCAATGAAAGGCTGTATAATGTCAGGTTTTTTCTAACACAACATTTAAATAGCTTGTAAGTGAATTGCACAAATATTTCAAAATATATTTCAGTAGTTCTGAAAGCACATTTTTTGCAATTCTGTGCAATGAATAAAGATTTGAATAGGCTGAAAACAAATCAGAACTTTTTATTTGGAAATGTGCAAATGACAAATTTTAGCTGGAATCTCATTTCCACAGATTGTTTATATGCTATATTGTTTTTATCAATAAAACTACGTTAGTGGGAAGGTTTGTGGCCATTTCAATGGAAAATGTGCTGTTTGTAAATGACAGTGCACCTTGATGGCAATGCTATTAGTGAACTGAGAGTTAAGTCAGGGGTCATGTGAACCCTACATGTGGGCTTGATTCTTATTATACATGAAGAAAATATTTAGTGTGTTAAACCAAACAAAAGATTTTTTTGCACAGCAGAAATGCAGAACTCACATATTTGAAGGTGCGCAGAAATGAAATAATGAAGAAAAAGGTGGCTCTGTAAATTAATTGTGCAAAAATCAAGAACGTTGAGCCTTAAAAAGCATAAATACAGGCAGCATTTAAATACCGTTTCATAAGACTCAAGTTGTGGTGCTGTATTAAGTATGCCATTTTGAACAAACAAACAGGCATGCTTCATAGTAGAAATTAAACTGAATCCTTTGTGACCTTTAAGGAGTCCTGAGTAATAGGTGACAATAGATGAGAGATAAAATATGCGAGAATGAAACCTTTGAATTGAATTGACAGTCAATAAATACACTTTGAGGGAAAGTAAAATACAACATTAATAGTTGACCTTTTGGGAGCTAAGAGAATAAAGAAGTCAAGTACGGCTTTGACTTGAAAAAATGCATTTAATAAAAAGCATTTTAAAAAGGGGTCAGTTGTTTCTTGGGGAGAATTGCAAAGGACTGTTAAAAAATACGGAGAATCCAATATAGGAAGATGTATTTAGCGCGGTGAGAGAATCCTAACTAATAAGAGGACAATGAACACTGTCATATCACACATGAAAGTGATTAACAAATATTCATGAACAGTATCCAGTGCACTGTTACTCATGGCCCAATACATAGTATATGTAGCAGCTTAGCAAGGGAATAATCACTACAGTTAATTATTTTTTTTTAACTATAAACTGTTAAAAAGACACAAGGAGAAACACAAGCTTAACCTATCACATGTCTATTTTAGAATCAAATTCCCTGTTCCAGTTTCTCTGCAAGCCTCTATTTACAATTAACGGATGTCTAAATTATGACCACATTCGTTCCACATTTTCAGAAAAAAACGCCAATTGTAACAAGTTAAATTTAGATTCACTGTAAGGATCTTAAATGGATATTCTCAGGTTTGGATTCTCCCTCCCGATGAACATCTACTATATGTCATACAACGTGCAAAACAGATCAGAGGGCGATCCTATAGCAGGTCATGTGGAGGGCCCATAATGCACCAGCTCAGATTAACAGATATCTGTCAGTTTACCACTAAAAATCAAGAGATCTCTCCTAAACACCTGCAGTAGCTCTCCTCAAAGTCCAGACTTATATGCTCAAGATACCAAACAGGAAATATGGTTCAAAGTTTACTCTATCTGCTGTTGCCAACCAGATCACTCCTCTTCAGAACTTTGCCATTTTATTGTATCGCCTTTATTTCAAACAGACTCTGGTGTTCCGATACAGCACCACAACCATAAATAGTGTGTCAGGTAGGACCAATGCTTCCCATTAATTCTAGAAAAACCAGACCAAATCAATCGATGAAAAATCAACATAAAAAAATAAGATCTCTGCCGGAACTACAGAACGCCCCAGCCACAGACACCTCTGCACTAGTCTGCTCCAGGAAGCTCTGCTCCCACATGACAACTCAAGGGGAGAGCTTTGCTCCTCATGGCAGACTCCATTAAAAGATACATTATCTCAGTAGACCCAAGCGCTGCCACCTTCCACCTAGGCTGAATCCTGACACGGTTAAATTCAGGGCCTTACGTGCAAAGGATCTCCATCCACGGCATGACGACAAAGATATCAGCGATGAGGATATTTAAATAAACAGACAAATAATGGTATAGAATTAAGAGTATAAATGCTTTTTATGCAATTGGAGGGATTTTGGTGCTCTAATAAATTCACTTTGGTAGCAGCTTCCAATGTTACAGCTGCTTCACAATGAAGCCAGAAGTGGTTAGTTGGCATACTTAAGCAAGAACATTAACTAACTACCTCAGTTGTTTTGTATAAGTCCACAGACCCAGAAGTACAGTTGTTCCTGAGCTGATGAGAAACAATTATGTTTCAAGAGGTCCACTGTTGCAATTTACGTTGCTTCTTAAGAACCATTCTAGGATCTGCTTGCAGCCAGTGGGCGACATACTTATATGCAAGGTCTCACTTTATATACTCATCTATGATTCAGTAGGACCGTTTCAGAGGAAGGTGAGTCTGCATGAAAAAAGGTAAGTGAATTGCACATCCGTTGTGATCTTAAAACAATGGCTCCTATGCCACTCTTGGAAAAAAACATTATAAAAGGATAAACACCAACATTTTGATTTTGCTGCAGAAACAGATCCGTTTACTTGCCCACTGTCCTGCATTAAAATGAGTAAACCCTTAGCCACAGTCGCTCGAAAATATTGCAAAATTAACCTGGAATCTTCCTTTCGTTTAGGAACCCGAACATCGGCTCAAGAAGAATCAAGGCCTTCGTTGCCTCCTCCTCTAGGTGAGACAGCGTTACAATGAACTTCATGCCCACTCATCTAAAGTTCAAATTCCTGGGTCCAAATAGCCTAGTTATCTAATCACAGCCTTGCCCATTACACACCTACACACTCCCCAACTTGTCCGCACAGTTTTTTTTTTACTCGTATACACTCACTATTGTCCCACATCTCCGGCTTGGCAACACACAGCCTATTATCAGTTCCAACACCCACTGCCCCCCGCTTCGGGTGTAGAAAGCCTGCTCCCAACCCAAGGATCCCGTAGTCAGTAACTCACCGAGCGCAGTCTGAACAGCGACTAGTTTTACAGCAGAGGAAACGACCTGGCGACTGCGGTCACGTGACGGGCACGTAAACCGCTGCGGGACGCACATGCGCTGTCTCCCCGCCCCTGGCCCCGCCCCTCCTGCGACACCGGGCCTCCGTTTCGGCTGCCGGTTGGCTCCTATTGGTCTGAGGTTAGACGAAGGGGCGGGACAGCCCGGGACCGAGAAAACCAAAATAACAGAGTGAGGAGAGAGTGGGTGAAATAGCATTGACTATACTTCCTGTTCTGCCGTGTTACTTAGGGGTCTTCTGCGGGCCCCGTGCACGAAAAGCCTTCTCAACCATAGAACTGTCTAGAGAAGATAGAGTTAGAAACAACGCAATGCACGTTAACGTTCAAATGATGACAAGTTATAACAGAGCCGCTAAAGTTAATACCTGGCGTAGAGCCAGTGCAAAAATGACAAGGAAAACGGTGGGGTGGAAACAAAATATCTTTCTTTTTTTTGTAACGCTTTACGTAGATCTATAAAGGCTAGACTTGGTTAAGGTCACGTGTTGTGCCTAATTTTAGGGCTAAAATGTAACCTTCGGGGTGCGACTCGATGTGTTATTTCTGCTTTTTCTAGATCCATGGAAGTTTTGTTTGTGTTTGATCTGACCTGGATATAGCGTTAGTTTTTATTGCCCCGAAGTAAAAAAAAAATAATAACTAAGAATGAGGAAAGCAAATAGGCCAAGCCTTGCCAAGCTGGTGCAACATTTAAGTTTGTATTTTAATAACTAAATGATATGCCACCAAAATAGAATTATAAAACAAAAGAATTGCGGTAGCGGCTGCATAGCTCCACTAAACAAATCAAATTTAAAAAAAATACATCTAATTTTAATAGAACAGAAAAGATATTTCTTAGCAAGTAGGTGTACATAAAACAGGTATAATCACTTTCATTTTAACGCACACCAAAGGAAAAAAAATCTTATTGGTGTAAAGAAAAGTTACTATTGGCATGGATTTACTGTCACCTGAGGACACAGGTTAAACACATAAGGATGAAAAAAATGACAGTGAACGGTGAAGCGTCCTCCCAAGCCCGGTAGCATGCAAAATGAACACACCACACACAGAGCTTGTAAAGAGCTTGTAACTGACGTCTTTATTCACCAGCATACAACATTCAACTAAACTTCTCATTATCTCCTAACTGTTAATGACCTCACCTTGACACCTCCCCCAAATGATTAGGTAATTCTCTCATTGAGTCCGCACAGAACGGCGGGGTCCTGGCGCTCATAGTCTTAAGACACTCCATCTCCCCCTTGTTAAATAAAAAGGTGTAAACAACAGCAACATTATATATTTATTCGATAAGTCTTCCAGGTGCTCGAGCTGTTCAACCAGATCGTGTGGTCTGAGGTAGTTGAAATGCACCCTGAGAGGACACCGAGGGTACGGGTGCTGATGTTTGATCTGGCCAGTCAGGTGGGGCAGTCCCATCTGCGACTACAGGGGACGTTGAATGTCGAGATAGATATCTTAAATGTGACAAATCCCTTGTGATGGATTTTCCGGGACTGTGCGCCGTTATCATATTTCCTTTGCGCACCACAACTCTCAGAGGCTCAGCAGCAAACGGAGAATCTGTTTTTCGCTTCTGTTTTTGTTTGACAAGAACCCAGTCACCTTCGTCGAAGATGAGTTCCTGAGTTCTCCGACGTTGATCAGCATATGTTTTCATTTTACATTTTCGAGCAGTGTCAGTGGCACGAACTTCGTCAGCACTCCGAGTTCGTTTAGTAGAGTTGTCCTCTGTGGTATCTTGGTTCTTATAGATCTCCAAAACAGCAAAGTGGCAGGACTCTCACCAGTGGTGGAGTGCGGAGCTGAACTATAGGCCCGGAGAGCTTGACATAAGGCCTGACTCAGCTCGATTCCCTCCATCGATGCACACTGGATCACTCTCTTTAGGGTGCCCATAAATCGTTCCACGACACCATTGACTTGGTGCCACAAGAGCGTACTCTTTTGGTGCTTGACATTGAGTCTAGTTAGAAACTCCTTAAGCTCCTTGCTATTGAACGGTGGGCTATTGTCAGATTTAAGGATGTCTGGGATGCCCCATGCTGCAAATATGTCGTCTAACCGCTCAATAAACTTGTCATGTGTAAGCCTGGGTGGTGAACTCTGCTCTGCTTGCGGAGTTTGCAGAGTTTTCCGCACTCCGCGTTATGCGGAGCTCTGAAAAATTCTGCTCCGCACAGCGGAGCAAAGTTTTTTCCCTCGCTCGCGCTCCTCAACATCAAGTTGGCGACTGCAAGCGAGGAAAATTCACCTCCCGGCGAGATTTTTCCTCATTTGCGCTCGTCAATGTCAAGTTGGCGAGCGCGAGCGAGGGCAATCAACCTACCGGCGAGATTTCTCAACGCGGGCGGTCGGATTTCTCAATGCGAGTGGTCGCGTATGCTCGCGATCGCTCACGTTTAGAAACCGTCCGTTCGTGTTGAGAAAGCTGCCGCTCGAGTAGAAAATCTACTCGAGCAGCAGAAAGGAAGCAGCGCCAGCCTGCGCTGTGCATGGTGCCGTTTGCGATAATTTCACAGTGCAGACAAACACCCGGCGCTGAAAATTACAGCGAACTGCATTTTTCTAACGTACTTCGCCGCTTGTGAAGCTCCATGTAGCTCGGCGGAGTTTTTTTTGCACTTCGTGGAGTTCCACTAACTCCGCCCAGGGTTAGTCATGTGTTGTTGATGATATTTCCTCCACTACAGGAAAACAGGAATACTCGTCAATGACTACCATGAGATGATGTCCATTCACAAGGGTTCCAAAGAAATCATCGGCTACTCTTTCCCACGCACACACAGGAAGATCAGACATGGTTAGTGGAAGCTGGGTCAGTTTAGGGGAAAGGCAAATTCATAGGTGGCACTTCTTTAGTTCCCTGTCAACTCGCTCATCCAAGCGCGGGAACCACACTCGATCTCTCTGGGCTCTTTTGGTGGCAGCATTGCCACAATGTCCTTTGTGAGCGAGTTCAATGACTTGCTGTCGTAGACTCTCGGGTATGACGATCCATGAGCCTCTCAACACAATGCCTTCTTTAGTGACAGACAGTTCATCCTGTACATTCTTGAATTTTTGAAATTCAACATAATCACTTAGAGGCCAAACACTTTGGGGTCGATTCCGATCCAGGTCGGAGGCGCACCTAATACCATTCGGCCGGGAAAAAAGCCAGGCGAATGCCTGTTTCCCGACCGATTCGCACATACGTCCGAACGAGCAAGTACGATGCGCACAACTGCCCAAATCCCGACCCAGTCGTACTCACCCAATACATGTCCTGTTCTCCGACCGAGGCGGATCCGGAAACGCAAAATCGAGTCGCACGGAAGCCAAAATGCAGCCCCGTCCGGCCGGACAAGTACGATGCACTGTCCGTACGCGCCGAACCCGTCGCTACGCACGGCACGTCAAAGCATCCGGGAGAGGCGCACATAAGCTCCGATTCGCGCCACAAGACGATCCACGGCTACGAGACGAACACGCCAGCGACGAGGCGAAGCAAAGAGAAAGACGAACGAGACGAACCAACCATGAATCCCATCGTGCCGATCCTACCAATATTCTACATCTATTACCGAAACAGGCACGGACGCGTACGGTGCAGAAGGTAAGTCAGACACCAACAACAAAAACAAACTACATGTACCCGACATATCACACACACACAGAGGGATGCAGAAATTACTTACACCAGCAACAGCAGCACCATAGGGGCGGGATGGCCATCACCAATGTCACATATACACATAGGGGCCTGGATGCCCACCACCACTACCACCCCTACTCAGGGGGTGCCAGATGCCTACCACTACTACCACCTCTACCCATGGGGGGCTGGATGCCTACCACCACTACCACCCCTACTCAGGGGTGCCAGATGCCTACCACTACCACCACCCCTACCCAGGGGTGCTAGATGCCTGTCACTACTACCACCTCTACCCATGGGGGCTGGATGCCCACCACCACTACCACCCCTACTCAGGGGTGCCAGATGCCCACCACTACTACCACCTCTACCCATGGGGGGCTGGATGCCCACCACCACTACCACCCCTACTCAGGGGGTGCCAGATGCCTACCACCTCTACCCATGGGGGGCTGGATGCCTGTCAATACTACCACCTCTACCCATGGGGGGCTGGATGCCCACCACCACTACCACCCCTACTCAGGGGGTGCCAGATGCCTACCACTACTACCACCTCTAACCATGGGGGGCTGGATGCCTGTCACTACTACCACCTCTACCCATGGGGGGCTGGATGCCCACCACCACTACCACCCCTACTCAGGGGGTGCCAGATGCCTACCACTACTACCACCTCTACCCATGGGGGGCTGGATGCCTACCACCACTACCACCCCTACTCAGGGGGTGCCAGATGCCTACCACTACTACCACCTCTACCCATGGGGGGCTGGATGCCTGTCACTACTACCACCTCTACCCATGGGGGGCTGGATGCCTACCACCACTACCACCTCTACCCATGGGGGGCTGGATGCCTACCACCACTACCACCCCTACTCAGGGGGTGCCAGATGCCTACCACTACTACCACCTCTACCCATGGGGGGCTGGATGCCTGTCACTACTACCACATCTACCCATGGGGGGCTGGATGCCTACCACCACTACCACTTCTACCCATGGGGGGCTGGATGCCTGTCACTACTACCACCTCTACCCATGGGGGCCTGGATGCCCACCACCACTACCACCTCTACCCATGGGGGCTAGATGCCTGTCACTACTACCATCCCCACTCATGGGGGCCTGGATGCCTATCACTACTACCATCCTCACTCATGGGGGCTGGATGCCTATCACTACTACCATCCCCACTCATGGGGGGCTGGATGCCTGCCACTACTACCATCCCCACCCTTGGTGTGATGGATGCCTGCCACCACCACTACCCCTACTCATGGGGGGCAGGATGCCTATCACTACTACCATCCCCACTCATGGGGGGCTGGATGCCTATCACTACTACCATCCCCACTCATGGGGGCAGGATGCCTATCACTACTACCATCCTCACTCATGGGGGGCTGGATGCCTGCCACTACTACCATCCCCACTCATGGGTGGCTGGATGCCTATCACTACTACCATCCCCACTCATGGGGGCTGGATGCCTATCACTACTACCATCCCCACTCATGGGGGCTGGATGCCTATCGCTACTACCATCCCCACCCATGGGGGCTGGATGCCTGCCACTACTACCATCCCCACTCATGGGTGGCTGGATGCCTATCACTACTACCATCCCCACTCATGGGGGGCTGGATGCCTATCACTACTACCATCCCCACTCATGGGGGGCTGGATGCCTACCACTACTACCACCTCTACCCATGGGGGGCTGGATGCCTACCACCACTACCACCCCTACTCAGGGGGTGCCAGATGCCTACCACTACTACCACCTCTACCCATGGGGGGCTGGATGCCTGTCACTACTACCACCTCTACCCATGGGGGGCTGGATGCCTACCACCACTACCACCTCTACCCATGGGGGGCTGGATGCCTACCACCACTACCACCCCTACTCAGGGGGTGCCAGATGCCTACCACTACTACCACCTCTACCCATGGGGGGCTGGATGCCAACCACCACTACCACCTCTACCCATGGGGGGCTGGATGCCTGTCACTACTACCACCTCTACCCATGGGGGCCTGGATGCCCGTCACTACTACCACCTCTACCCATGGGGGCCTGGATGCCCACCACCACTACCACCTCTACCCATGGGGGGCTGGATGCCTGTCACTACTACCATCCCCACTCATGGGGGCCTGGATGCCTATCACTACTACCATCCTCACTCATGGGGGGCTGGATGCCTATCACTACTACCATCCCCACTCATGGGGGGCTGGATGCCTGCCACTACTACCATCCCCACCCTTGGTGTGATGGATGCCTGCCACCACCACTACCCCTACTCATGGGGGGCAGGATGCCTATCACTACTACCATCCCCACTCATGGGGGGCTGGATGCCTATCACTACTACCATCCCCACTCATGGGGGGCAGGATGCCTATCACTACTACCATCCTCACTCATGGGGGGCTGGATGCCTGCCACTACTACCATCCCCACTCATGGGTGGCTGGATGCCTATCACTACTACCATCCCCACTCATGGGGGGCTGGATGCCTATCACTACTACCATCCCCACCCATGGGGGGCTGGATGCCTATCACTACTACCATCCCCACCCATGGGGGGCTGGATGCCTGCCACTACTACCATCCCCACTCATGGGTGGCTGGATGCCTATCACTACTACCATCCCCACTCATGGGGTGCTGGATGCCTGCCACTACTACCATCCCCACTCATGGGGGGCTGGATGCCTATCACTACTACCATCCCCACTCATGGGGGGCTGGATGCCTATCACTACTACCTTCCCCACCCATGGGGGGCTGGATGCCTGCCACTACTACCATCCCCACTCATGGGGTGCTGGATGCCTATCACTACTACCATCCCCACTCATGGGGGGCTGGATGCCTGCCACTACCACCACCCCTACTCATAGGACGGGTAATGCATGACACAACCAGCATACTCCCACATAAGGAATCACAGAAAATTACATCCACCCAAACAACATGACAAGCGTGTGTAGTCCATGTCAAATGCCAACAACACAAAACATGACAATGAACATACAATGTGACCCACTATCACATGTGTGACACATAAAAGTGTGTGGCCTCCACAATACAAGCCGACCATGGCCACTGTGGCAATGGGGCCCAAAGCCCCATCACCACAGTCAACAAAAGGTAAGTGTGGGGTCCATGGCTGATGCACCTTTTGATCAGTGTGGCAATGGGGCCTAAAGCACCATCACCACAGTCACCAAAAGGTAAGTGTGGGGTCCATGGCTGATGCACCTTTTGATCAGTGTGGCAATGGGGCCCAAAGCCCCATCACCACAGTCACCAAAATGTAAGTGTGGGGTCCAAGGCTGATGCACCTTTTGATCAGTGTGGCAATGGGGCCTAAAGCACCATCACCACAGTCACCAAAAGGTAAGTGTGGGGTCCAAGGCTGATGCACCTTTTGATCAGTGTGGCAATGGGGCCCAAAGCCCCATCACCACAGTCACCAAAATGTAAGTGTGGGGTCCAAGGATGATGCATCTTTTGATCAGTGTGGCAATGGGGCCTAAAGCACCATCACCACAGTCACCAAAAGGTAAGTGTGGGGTCCAAGGCTGATGCACCTTTGATCAGTGTGGCAATGGGGCCCAAAGCCCCATTACCACAGTCACCAAAAGGTAAGTGTGGGGTCCAAGGCTGATGCACCTTTTGATCAGTGTGGCAATGGGGCCCAAAGCACCATCACCACGGTGATCATAAGGTAAGTGTAGGCATGGTAAAAGCTGCCAAAGACAAACTGTATGGATGAATCCTGGTCACACAACAACTAAAACATCTGTGGCATAGTAGTGCTTGTGTCCCATTGCAACATAGATTGGGCGAGGCTAACAGTGCAGTGACACAGAAACATCGTTTTGGCCATGTGCATACAAACATCACACATGGGGGACCACATTGCCAACAATCAGCCAATTACACAATGACAGAAGTGACCATCATGATGCTGACCCACATATCTGCACCTATGGACACACAAATGTATATAACCTGTGGAGACTGTCGATGTCAGGTGAACAAATACCATACCATGGCAGCAATGGGACATACAAACCATGATCATTGTGCTGACTGATGACCCAGGAGTCCCAGGGAGAGCAGGGGAAAATCACCAAACAACATACAGCCAATGGCACACTACAGAAATGCCAATGCAGTGATGCAAATGCACTAACACAAACAGGCAGACTCACTGTGAGAAGTTGGCCTGGTATATGCTGTTCACTAATTAAAGTGGACACCTTGCACCAGAACAATTCGACTCTTATGGTAGATAAGTTTAAGACAACCTTTATAGAAAGCTATCCTAGTGGTAGCTGTGGAGAGCAGCCTTCAGGCTAAGTCTTGAAGGAATGTAAAGCAGCTTGTTTTACCACACAATCTCTTGAATCACCAAATGAAAAGACACAACACAGGTATATATATCAAATATATATGTATTTATTAATAAACACTCTCTACTAATCTCTTTATGAGATTAGAGGTCAGGAACATATGTACAAGTCAAATATTATTACAATAAGTTTAGCACAATCGAATATCACAATCTTAGTTTGCTAGACCTAGGTCTAGGGCATCTAGATCCGAGGGACCCCCAAGAACCACCCCAGGTAGTTGTAGGAGACCCACAGGGGACGGACGCGGTGACCTGGCACCGGTGCGAGTCCTGTGCGAGTCTATGCGCTCAGACGCGATTGGGATATCAATGTTTAAGGTCCCTTGCGTGTTCGAGGCGAACACACCGATCGGTCCTTGTACGAGTCGAAGGACGCGGTTTCAGATAGAGATGCAAGGGAGATGGACGCGCTGTGTCTAACACAGACGCGAACCTGGTGCGAGTCGGTGCAATGTAGATCTCGGAGTTACAGGCCCTTTGTGTGTTCGAGGCGAACACCGATCGGACTCAGTACGAGTCGAAGGATACAGTTCTAGCTAGTGTTGCAAAGGAGATGGACGCAGTGTGTCTAACACAGACGCGAACCCTGTACGAGTCAATGCAATTATCGCACTTAGAAAGTTAGAGTTTTGGGACACTTCTAGGGAAGCTACAAGCAAGCCACTTACAGGGTAAGTTGTTCTAGGGCCCACACCCACAGGAGCACCGTAGTGCTGAAGTTACCTCACCCAGGGGAGCCGGGTGCATAGGTGTTCTTTGGTGTCGGGTCGCGGCGTAGTTTTCAATGGGAGCCAGTGAAGACTTGCTGCTTGCGGCGACTGGAGAAGTGTCCGGAGGAATCCAAGCCTGGATTCAGAAGATGGAAGACCTGAAAGCAGAGGGGACAGTGTTCAAAGTCACTTGGCAGTGACTCGGGGCAAGGAAGATGGATGCCCACCGTCGTCGCAAGATTCAGGTCGTTCGCGGTTGCCTTGACTCTTCAGCCACGAGGTCCAGGAGGTGTCGTCGATGACCAGGAGCTGGATTCGGCGTGTCCCACGATGTCTGCAGCTTACGGCGGTGTCGGCGAGTCGATCGGAGCCACCAAGCCTTGGTAACAGCAAGTCTCGGGGAAAGTGTGAAGAGACAATGGCACAGACCAGCAAGGTCTGTGGGACTCACCCAGCGAGGGTAAGTCAGGGCAGGCCTGGAGCAACCAGGGGAGCCCTTCGGTTTCTTTATAGAGTCTTCTGGGGACCCACAAGCTGGCTGGCAAGGGATCGCGAAGACGCCTCGGGAGGATCCGCTCACAGGGGCCCACGGTCACTCGGGACGTGGTAGGCCTCTGATCTTAGGAGGGATTCCTGCTGGAGGCTGGGACCACACGTGGTCCAAAGCACAAGTTCGTGGAACGTTGTGAAGGGGTTGCACTCGACAATAGTGCACGGTACCCAGGGGTCGCGGTTCCTTGTTACTCTTGGGGTCCACTGGCCTCAGCTTCGCTAGGGACTCATGATGGCCTTTGAGAAGTCAGGAAATCCACTTTTTGGGCTGCAGGGACTTCGGGCTCCGGCGGGAGCGGCGTAGTTTGCGACCGTCGTTTGTAGTTTTTGGTGCCTGCCAAGCAGGGGAGTCACTCCTTGACTCCAAGGGAGATTCTTCAGTCTTCCAAAGGTAGTGGAACGTCGAAGGTCCGGGATTCTTCTTGTAGAGCGTCGTCCAGGGAAATCTAGGGTGCAATGCACAGGTTCCCCCTCTTATACTAAAAGAAAGGGAGGGACTAGCTCTATGACCTTACCTATGGGAGGGTCAGGGGAGTGGGTGGCTACACCCACTTCCCTTTGTCCAGTTTCGCGCCAGAGCAGGGACAGGTAGCCCCTGAGCCGGTTTGAACTGGCATATGCACAGAGGAGCCTTCTGCTCCCCCAGTGCAGGACTTCAAAGCATTCTAAGAGTGCACCCACCCAGCCCCAATACACTAAACCCTGTCTGGGAGGTGGTCAAACCCCCTTGGGACAGGATATCTATTGTTGGGCTTCCTCCACTGCGAGTGTTGGTTTTGTGATGCCAGGGCTCTGCAAGATTCTACCGCGTTTCCACAGTAGGTACATGTCTATCCCTCTAGAAGGGTGGAATGCTACCCCCGCCGCCAGGACTGGCGGGGGGGTAGTATTCCAAGATGTTTGACACCAAACACGACATGTTTCGATGCAGCCATTCCAAAGTTAGCATTTTACCGCGAGGATATAATGCACTTAAAAGTATATGGTTTAACCGCATCCACAAACAGCACCAGAGAATGGACTCTGAGAGCTGCAGAGGGGCCCTGCTCAGGCAGAGGCACCCCCTCACATAGAAGCCAAGCACCCTGCCCTCAGGATTGATAGGGCCTGCCTTAGGGGTGACTGATAGGTTTATATGTGTGTGTAGGAGAGATATAGGGGACCTATATCTCAGTGAAGGGGTGCTAGCACTTCCTCACCCAGGCTGCAGTAGCAGGCCTGTGGTGTCAGATTTAGTCTGCTTCCCAGGGGTGGCATAATACATGCTGCAGCCCCTGGTAGGCCTGTGAAGTACCTATGCCCTTGGTACCTAAGGTACCATATACTAGGGACTCATAAGGTACCACAATATCCAATCACTAGTGCACCTAGAGTGCACTCCAAGTCGTTTAGAGAGAACAGAGAGGCTGGGGCCCTGATTAGCAGGGGCCCAGCCAGACTATAGCCAGAAACCAGTGTAAACATCAGAAAAAAAGTGGGGGCAACATAAGAGGCAGATCCTACTCTCCTACACAACCCCCCAAACGCAGGGACACTAAACTAACCTTGACCAGTTGAGTCTTCGTGTTCAAAGTGGAAATACCTTGAGAGTCCATCTGCATTGGCATGTTGGGTCCCAGGTCTATGTTCCACTGTATAGTCCATCCCCTGTAGGGAAATGGACCACCTCAAAAGTTTTGGGTTTTCTCCTTTCATTTGTTTAAGCCATAGGAGGGGCTTGTGGTCAGTCTGAACTATGAAGTGAGTGCCAAACAAGTATGGCCTCAGCTTCTTCAGGGCCCACACCACAGCAAAGGCCTCCCTCTCTATAGCTGACCAACGTTTCTCTCTAGGGGTCAGCCTTCTGCTAATAAAAGCTACTGGCTGGTCTTGACCTTCATCATTCAGATAAGACAGTACAGCTCCCACACCCAGCTCAGAAGCATCTGTTTGGACAATGAACTTTTGGTGTAGTCTGGACTCTGTAAGATGGGGGCAGTGCACATGGCCTGCTTTAGGTCTTCAAATGCCTTCTGACAGCTAGCTGTCCACTGAACCTTTTTGGCATTTTCTTTGAGGTCAGATCATTCAAGGGGGTCACTGTAGATCCATATCCCTTGACAAACCTCCTATAGTACCCAGTCAGGCCTAAGAAGGCTCTCACCTGTGTCTGGGTGGTTGGAGCAACCCATTCCATTATGGTTTGGATTTTGCTCTGTAAAGGCTGAACCTGGCCTCCACCTACAAGGTGACCCAGGTATACAACCTGACTCTGCCCTATCTGGCACTTAGTGGCCTTGATAGTGAGGCCTGCTTTCTGCAGGGCCTCCAAAACATTCCTGAGGTGGACCAGGAGATCCTGCCAGGAGGAACTAAAGACAGCAATATCATCTAGATAAGCTGAGCAATAAGTTTCCATCCCTGTCAGAACTTTATTCACCAACCTCTGAAAAGTGTCAGGTGCATTTTTCAATCCAAAGGGCATCACCACAAAGTGGTAGTGCCCACCAGGGGTCGAAAAT
Organism: Calotriton arnoldi; assembly: GCA_963921515.1. Classification (NCBI taxonomy): domain Eukaryota; kingdom Metazoa; phylum Chordata; class Amphibia; order Caudata; family Salamandridae; genus Calotriton; species Calotriton arnoldi. The sequence goes on along the minus strand of CAWUFW010000151.1, from coordinate 646 downwards.
GCTGTTTTGGCTTTTGCATCATCAGCTAACCTGATCTGCCAGTAGCCAGCTGTCAGGTCAAACGTGCTTAGATACTTGGCTGAGGCCAAAGTATCAATCAGCTCATCTGCCCTTGGTATGGGATAGGCATCAGTCCTAGTGACTGCATTGAGGCCTCTGTAGTCTACACAAAACCTCATTTCTTTCTTACCACCCTGGGTATGAGGCTTGGGTACCAGGACTACTGGACTAGCCCAAGGGCTATCTGAAGGCTCAATTACACCTAGCTCCAACATTTTCTGGACTTCAGTCCTGATACAGTCCCTGACATGGTCAGGTTGCCTGTAGATTTTATTCTTGACAGGCAGACTGTCTCCAGTGTCCACCTCGTGGGTGCACCAGGAAGTCTGACTAGGGGTCAGGCTAAACATATGTCTAAACTGTTGCAGAACTTGTCTGCACTCAGTTTGCTGATGGTCAGTGAGCCTGCTTGCCAAAGCAACACCATCTACTGACCCATCATCAGGGTTCTGAGAGAGCAGGTCAGGGAGAGGGTCACTCTCCTCCTCCTGTTCCTCATCAGTTGCCATGAGCAAGCCCATGTCAGCCCTGTCAACATATGGCTTTAATCTGTTGACATGGAGCACCCTCAGGGGGCTCCTGGGAG